>JASFXZ010000001.1:50923852-53323852 GCA_032209605.1 Mactromeris polynyma
TGCCATTAATCTTGGAATAGAAGAATTATCTAAAACGAAAGAATAATGAGTCGATCCTGGCCATCTGATCACTACATTTATGAACTGAAATGAAGTCAAATGAATTTCGTGTCACTTTTTTCGCTATGTACAATCACAGGAACTTGAAATTCTATCAAAAAAGTACAAAAATTGATGAAATACCCATAGTAGCTCTCTCATATGTATATAAAAACACCAGGAATGCAACGCATCGTACACACGAAATTGCCCACCCCACTTCATTTCACAACGTAACGAAGTCTGATCACAAAATTCTTTGGCAAAACGATTGAAAACTAATTTGTGTACCTGATGATATCGGTAACATACAAGTCCGCAACGTTTCCGTGGAGCTATTCACCATTTACGCTGATTTTCAAGCTGTCAACTTTCATCGGTGGAGCCATTCCGTGACGTCACCAAACCAGGAATTATTTATGCACCGGAGTGAATATAAAATTAATAATTGCTGGTGTTTAATTTAGTTGTGTACATCATTCAATACATAATTATTTTAAGAAAGCAACATTTGAATCTATTTGCCGTAATTAATTTTATTAACCATGTATTTTTTATATAGTAACGGGAATTCCCCTACTAAGGGAGGTAACTCGTGTTCGATCTTCATACAGAGTTGTCGTTCGACTCGTGTTTTGTAATGTCAACAAGGCGGCAAATTTTAATGTCTAAATTTTCTTAAGATGTCTCTTCAAATGAACGTAGCGATATGGTAAGTCTTTTAATATAGTTGTGTTTATCTATTGACATATGTGTATATCAAACAGATGTTTGTCACTAATATATATGCTGTGTTTTACAACTGATGAGAAAGTCTTAAACAAGCGGTCTATCCGCCGGCAAATTCATCGCACATTATAATTGATAAATTTCAATTTCCGTAGTCTTGACATGAAATGTACATTCAAAATATTTTCGTGACTGCGTGACCAGAATATTTGTTGAGATCTACTACAGTTTGGAATACATTTTAAAGAATATAAACAATGACTAGGTCCAATATTTGTTTTATTTTCATTATTAATGTACCCTTATCCCTGTCCCAAACATACATGCATGCAGTACATATGTTTATAATAAACAATGTCTATGTTTTAGTTTTTTTACCCCTGCCCTTACCCTTTCTGCTACACGCGGAGCAGAACCATTTGCTGTTTTTGCGTTTGAAAAACGCCTCATCACCAGTGAGACCTACACATGCATAATGAAACCATAGGTTGCATTTATCGCATCCTATACTACACTGCTGGGTGTCCGTCGGATCTTCCTCACAAACACGATCACAAACATTACAAATGAAGATATCTTCTGGTGTTGTATCAGTCTTTTGCCGTTTGCTTTGGCGATCACCTACTGCAGATATTTTTGTGCGCAATGCCTGCTTTTTCCTTCTAGGAATAGCCTGTTTAAACTGTTTTAAAGCATCAACGAGTGCCAGTCTGAGAAAATGCTCAGTTATGTCTTTAAAGAGCTCTGCTACTAGGTCCATTAAAATCTCGTCCTCCAAATTCGTTCCCTGCCCTGACATAAAGAGACTGATCCAGTACGATAATAAATCATTGTCAGTGTCAACTGCTGCCCTACAAATACTGTGAATCTGTTCTAGATGAAGATGCAAATTTTCATGTGTTAAGCGTGATTGTAATAGAATGTTCAAATTTTTGAAGAAAAAAAAAACTTCATCACTAACTACTGTAAGTCCGTGACTTTTGTTTTGTTTTGAACTAATTTCGGCCATCGATGGATCATTTGATCCAACATCATCTTCACTAACCTGAAGTGCTTTAAGCATTTTGTCTTTATAGTAATTTGAGTCTCTTACCGATTTGCTGTTTTTTTTAGTAGAACCCAAACTTCGGTCCACCGAGGCTCTCAATCGTTTTCTAATTTTGTTTACACACGCCCCTGCAATATAGCGGATCTTGGCACTGGCAGCATCTGAAATTTCTTCACTACTGGAAGCTGATGCTCCAGACTGTTTTGCAAGAACAGTTTCTTTTTTATCACGTATTATCCGTTCTAACAGCCAGAACGATAGTTTAGAAGAGAGTTTGTTCTGAAGTTTCGAGATATTTTTTACACCAAACAAAAGGCAAATCGCTTTCGCATGTTCGCCTCCAACCAAAAATTTGTTTAAATGTTTGTAAGTAAGCATCCACTTTTGGTTGGTTTCAGTGCTGTTAGAGACACATGCGTTTACTTTGAAATTGAGGAACTCCAGATGTTGTTTGAAATTATCGGATGCAATAAATTCAGGCGTTAGTAAATTTGCGAATGCGGTCGTTACGTTACCAGATACGAAGTCATTCGCGTCATACTGGCATGGAGTCCTTGGTAAATCTTCCTGTGGTAATTCAGGGTCACTACCGTCGTCACTCGAAGAAATGTAACACTCAGTCGCAATAGAGTTTTCAATGAGACCTTGAATTAGCTTGCTGCAACAATTCATATCTTCATGTACAGTCTTAAATGGTTTACTGTAAAAGTCGTAAACGCCAACGGGATGTTTCATTTCCGCAGCTTGCATATTAAAGTTACAAATTCTAAGTCCCTGCTTTGAAACAGCTCTGCCAACTGCTACACCAAACTGACCAGGTGCAAAGAATGACGCACAGTCCACTTCCAGGTTATCGATGGTTTGACCTTGTGCCCTGTGTACTGTTATGGCAAAACTTAATATTACGGGAATTTGTATTCGAGAAGCTAAAGTCCGGTTAGTATTCACGTCAAAAATGTCAAACCTTTCCGGCTGTAGCTGGTGCAATCTTCCGTTAAAGTTTATGATTGGATTACAACCAAACTCTAGCTTTTCGACAAACCCTCGCTGACCGTTGAACAGATTACCACTTAGGTTCTTTAACAGAATGACTGGCGCCCTTTCCTTCAAAACCAAGGTCTTCGGAACGGCACTACCCAACAGAAGGTTTCGGTTACCTGAAACATAATTTTCCTGAATATAATACATGTATTTGCTAAGCGTACCTTCATTTATTGAAGTTTACACAACCGTTATGGTCATTATGTCTCGCAGTTGAGAATTCAGGATTTTCAATTAAACTGGGGCACGTCACTTAGTAGAAATGAGAAATGGAAGTATGTATTGACTTTTTAAAAGTACTTTTATAATAAAGCTATATTGTAAATCTATAAGTAGTATTGGTGTTTTAGCGGGGGTACGCGCCTGGTGGGCCCCCATCTTGATACGCCCATGACGTGTTGCGCTATTGAAATTTTATAGTTCAGCATAATACGGTGACAATATTTATCCTCATACAGTTAGTTATTTAAAAATAAAGACTGAATGGAGATGATCAAATTTAGCACCATTTCGAGATTGAAAATTAAATATAGAACTTGACCTTCGTCCGTTGCCCTGAATGTGAGACTATTCCCTTCAAACGTGTCTAGCATTTGATCGTTAACAACACGAACATCGAAGTTTGTGCCATGGAGTCTGGTAACTTGGTCGTCAGGGACACCCAATGGTTCGTTCAAACCCCGGAGTAATTGCACTGTTTCCGATGAGGGTGAGCCGTCACACAGCTCTTGTACAGCCACTGCTAGGTCTGCGTCCTTTTGTCGCATCACCTGTAACAAAAATATTATATTAAATCAATATTCACACGATAGCCTTTCGAGTTTCTACAACACTCCATTGTTAGAAATAGCTTATTACAATAGTACTACAAGAAAACCATTGATGCAAAGCATCAAAGGGCGACGCAAAGTGAATGTTATGAAATTGTGATTGATATAATTAATGTTTAGATGAAACAATAGGTGTTGCAAGTTGTGATAGTGATTTTTTAAGAATACATTTATATGAAATTTCAAGCATCTTATGTTGATCAATTGCTTAATTGTACACCTGTACTGTACCTTTCGAAGTTGTAAGTGGTGCGGAAATGCTATATCAAACAACGGACTTTTGAAACAGTGCTCTCCCTCATCACCCAAGTATCTATTCGGAACAGGGGGAAGCTGTTTGAAGTCTCCGCTACCAATGACCTGGATTTTAAAATGAAACATTAACTACAGTTTTACCATTAATAGAATGGACTTGTATATGTTTATTCAAACGTACTATTGAGCAAACATTACATCTTATTCTTCGGTTACTTGAGCAAATATACACTGAGTAACATATTGTTGTACAGTTAAGTCTCATATCTAAATACATGCTTTTTCAAAACTGTCTTTGGTTTCTTGTGAATCCTTGAATATCTTTTATTGTTACCTTCTTAAATAAAGATTGTATTATTATAATCATTATCATTGTATCTGTTACCTGAACACCGCCAAAACAAAGATCGTTTTTCTTGACGTGACGACAAGCGAATTCCAACATCTCGAATGTTTTCTGTGACAACATGCTGATTTCATCGATAACGAGACAATCTGACGATGCTATCCTCTGTTTGGCTGATGCGAACATGTCATCATGATCGTACATCTCCATCAACTTCTCATGACTAAAACGTCCATCCCTAATCCCTGACCAATGATGTAGGGTAGTTGCGTTCATTCCTAGCTGCATGCTAGCCATCCCAGTTGTGGCAGTGACGGAAACTGATTTTATTTTCGACAATGTGCGAATTATTTCCCTAAAAAAAACACATCAAGAGCTTATACAACAACTGTATAATTAAACGATTGATAAACTTTTAAGGGCATTTTTTTCAAATAGATAGTTTTAACTTATCATCTGCCATGGAATAAGGAAGTAGTCAAATGTAATCGTTTAAAAAAGTAGTTTGATTTTTGTTGTTGCTTTAATCTAAATTAGCATTGTAAGATTTGTCAGAATCGAAATAGTTTCGCTTTATGTTGTTTATCAGCCCATAGAAGAAACGATTTATCGTTCATGTGCGTATATATAAAAGCTTGAGGTCGTTAGGACATTCTAATTTTAATATCGATATCTCTATTGTTACAGGTTGGCAGTAAACGTTCAACAAAAGATTGGGTGTGTAAGCTCGATAGGTGAATTGCACGAAAAGTGCAAAACGTTAAGACCGCAGCCTACGAGAGATGTGGTTGCCAAGATGATTAAAGCCTTATTCAATGTGGAATCATTTATACATTATCAAGGCGGTGAAAAACAGATTGTGTATAACAACCTTACAATAAACAAAAACATTAGCCTATCTAACTCTGGTGTACTACTCCCATCTTTTTGCAATATATCCGTCCAGACAGACTGTAGATACCAGTTTCAGTGCCCAGTAAATTACTTTGTTAATGGAAACCAACTCATGGGCACGGTTTCCTTTACGGACATGACGACTATGATAAAAATCGCAAAGCAAATAATGGTATTGGAGTATGCGCTTCCTATTTGCCAGGATGTCATCGATGGCATTGTATTGGCACTCCAAACTTTAAGGTTGTGTAATGGTGTACCCGCTGATGGGAAGCTACCCAAAACTTTCCAAGTGGAGAATGTGTCTTTTTTGGACCAAACGTCTGTGAGTAAAATTGGCCGTTCAGCACGTTGCAAAATGATACTTCCATTTCTTGGTAAGACGGACACATGTACCACCTGTAACGACTCATTCACACAGTTCAGAAAACGCTCCCGATCATCTGAGAATTCAATATGTACTGAACATTCTCAGTTGCGTGTCTTTGAATCCGCTACCAATGGCGACCAACCGGCAAAACGGGCTCTAAGGGACATAACTTCAGAGATCAACACTCAGCTGGAAGATTCTTCTGATACTGCAATTAACTTGTCATCAGAATCACATTCAGATATGGACACTATATTGAACAATATTATCCTAGACGGAAGCGCGGGACAATTTAAATTGTTGTTAGAGTCCCAATTAAGAAACAACAAAAGGGATATTGACGCCCGTCAAAGGCGATGGGATCCAAAAGTCATTAGTATTTGTTTGGGGATACTTCTTCGGTCCCCACAAGCATACCAAACATTGAAAGACTCACAACTTTTTACACTACCATCAAGGAGAACGCTCCAATATTATAAAAATGTGATTAAACAAAAGCCCGGTTTCAATGCAGAAAACATTGATTGGATGAAAAGGCAAGCCGTGGCAGAGAACATTCCTGCTTTTGGGCTTCATGGTGGGCTGTTGATAGACGAGATGACAATTCAGGACGACTTAGTTATATCAAAAGATGGAGATAATTGGAATATTATTGGCCTTATTGACATGGGCGAGACTAATAATAATATAAAAGTGATCACTGGGGGGAAGAAGAAAGTGGAAATGGCGACTCACGCTCTCCAATATGTATTTCATGGATTTACTGGATTTAGGTAAGTCAATTTGTCCTACACGGTTGAACACTGTTTGCCGAATGTGTTCAAATGAGTTGATAGTTTGTGACTATAGATAGACGACGACAGAGACAGCACAGTGTGATGATGAAAGATATTTCATGATAACAATACCTGTTATTGTTTCCATTGTCTTGATTATTGCAATATCTATGATGATGCTGACGACGACGGTGATGATGGTTTGCTTACGTTATTGGGTTTTAAGCTTGTTTTTTAAATAGTATTTCCGTCGTTATAGGCGGACCATCTTTCCTGGGAAGAACCAGTATTGAAAACCTTTCACCGTATGCAACTGCATACTATGATGATGTTGATGATGATGATGGTTGCCATACACACTACCTCGTCGAAATTGCATTTTATAAATTCTAATATACGTAAAATGCGTATGACATGATATTTATACGAGTTTTATTTCAATTTATATTTTAGAAAAACTCGATTAGAAACGAAAAACGTTATAAATTTGAATATGTCATTTGCAGGTGGCCTGTGGTATATTTCGGCTCCAGCACAGCCACAGCCCATGAACTGTACACCACGTTTTGGGAGTGTGTCGATCAATTGGATGAGGTGGGATTCACGATTGACTACGTTATGCTTGACGGAGCTTCAACCAACCGATCTTTCATGAAAATGATGATGGAAACACCAAGGTCTATGAATTACATGTTTCCAAATGTGTTCGATAAAAAACACTCTATATGTGCAATTCAAGACATTATGCATGTGTTGAAAAAACTGAGGAATAACTTAGAATCTAGTTGCTCGGACAATCGCTCGAAAGCCGGTAGATACCTAGTGCTTAATGAGGTTCCAGTTCTCTGGGAGCACTGGATCGAATGTTGGAGATTCAATTTCCAGCATGGATTCTCCATACATCGAAAATTAACTGAGGAACATTTTTCATTAACACCTGCCTCAAAAATGAGAAACCATTTGGCGATACAAGTTCTTGATAAGGATATGTTGTTTCTTATGAAAAGTTACCAAAGTACTCTAAATCACCCAGACAGGCTGTCGTCATCAGTGGCCTTATTGGAGCACACTGCTCAATTAACTTCAATATTTTGTGACCACAACAGGCCTATATCAAATATGTCGGACGAACGACTAAAAATATTAGGAAAGATTCTTACATTTTTTAATGCATGGGAAGCGCAGGTATTGGAATCAACCAGTTTTACAGTGAAGAAAAATCTTATGACTGAAGAAACGAGGGATGATTTAAATTCAGCAGTCTCCGGTTTTCGGTCGCTTTGTAGTATTCATGTTAAAGGTGGTAATTCAATTAACCCTGGGTATCTTAATTCCGATCTGATTGAAAATTTCTTTTGCCAGCAAAGAGGCATTCGCAATGGTTTAAATACCAATCCGACACTTGCACAATATGGACCGTCAAAGACAGCTATTATACTTGGTCAGCATAGCATAAGCAGTAAAGCTAACTCCGGAACATCTACTTCAATGTATGCCGCGCTTAAGCCATGTCCACTTAATCCTCAGAGAAACAAAGCCCAGGTGATAAAGAGGCGTAGCATACGCATTTAATCTTTCATTGAAAAAGCGGTAAATCCTATTTCTACTGTTTAGTTTTAGCATATAGACAAACACCGCCGAAACAAATAATGGTTAATATAATTGAATAAAATTGCAAATGTTCACTTACCTCAGTGTGTGTGTTTTTCCTGTGCCACATGAACCTGTCAGTAGAAAACTGTGCCCTTTTGAGGCAACAGATATTGCTTCGAATTGCTCCATTTGTCATGTGTCCGTAAAGACAAAAATAACTATCTCAGTGTTGTGCAACCCTATATGAGAGATTTACAACTACGTCAGTGTTATCCCATTAGAGAGTCTTTCTACATAAGAAACTGATGTAACAGGTGCATAGATTTCCCTTTATTTTACAAAATCATTATACACTATTACAAAATTCATAAAATCATTTTATTTATTTTTACTGTACACCATTTATACCGGAACACATGGTCAGTTGTGAATAATAATTAAAAAAAGGTCCGATGTGATGTTGGTCGAATAGTGCGTGGTCCGAATCCACTGTATTCACCTCTGAGATAAACTGTGACGTCACGGAATGGCTCCACCGATGAAAGTTGACAGCTTGAAAATCAGCGTAAATGGTGAATAGCTCCACGGAAACGTTGCGGACTTGTATGTTACCGATATCATCAGGTACACAAATTAGTTTTCAATCGTTTTGCCAAAGAATTTTGTGATCAGACTTCGTTACGTTGTGAAATGAAGTGGGGTGGGCAATTTCGTGTGTACGATGCGTTGCATTCCTGGTGTTTTTATATACATATGAGAGAGCTACTATGGGTATTTCATCAATTTTTGTACTTTTTTGATAGAATTTCAAGTTCCTGTGGTACAATCGACAGATGTTCAAATACATGATGTAGACAACTTGATATTTATGCATTCTTTAATACAACCAAGTTGCTAACATTGTTCAATTTTGTGTTGTTGCAATACTGGTCCTCTAAGTATCAAATATTACAACTAAAATTGTAAACTTTCATGAGCTGATGGTCAGTCACAGCTTGTACATTTATGGCCGGGTATCCCTTTCTACAAAAGTGAGTAACATCATAAGACGATGGCAATTGTATGTGAATTAACGTATTATTGATGCAGCCAACGACAGTTGGAGAGTTTGATATCTGGTAGAAACCGTATTTAATGGTTTTAACATCTTCATCACGAGGCATCTGCACAAATTTAAACCTTCTGAGAATAGCTGTACAGACTCTTCAATATTCTGCATGTTGAATTTTTCGGCGCAGCCGTACTAACATGGTTTTGCTAGGCAATGTCTCTACAACCGAACAACGTGTGTAATCTTGACGCGGATTGGTTAACACTCTCGATAACGGTTACGTTTATTACCGAAATCCACTGAATTTCGGTGAATTTACCGAAATCCATTCTGGATCTGGAGTGACCACCAAGCGTAACATCTCGGCATTTTGTTTTTTTGCACAACAAATCTTAACCTTCAAATTGCGCCGACCATCTTTTTCGGCGCAACCGTACTAACATGGTTTTGCTATTTGCATATCAGTGTTTTGTAAACCAATAAATTCTTACGTTAACCACCAAGGCAATTTCTCTTCAACTGAAAAATATTTGTAACATTGACGCAGATTGGTTGACCTTGTGTATAGTGTATTTCATGATTTACCCAGTAAGTAGTGTTGTTAGTCATTCGACTGGATTACCTGCCCTTACTATTACATTATCGGTGTGCAGAGTACGCTGAGTACCAGACTAATTAGTCATCACCACGGGGAATTGTCCGGTGTTGGAATTAAGAAGACTTTCTTGGTGTAATGTACCAGCCGCGATCATTTATATCGTTTTAAAATCAGATACATCGCTATATAACAAGTTTATTAACATGAATGTGTGAGTTCACGACTTATGCATTAAGTAATATTGATGCACTATATTGAAACAAACTATACTGTGTCTATGACTAATCACACTGCGCAGTGATCTCCCCTTACAGTTCTCGGAGTTTCTGCAGTATAGCGTAACCGAATGACCGGCAGTCGTACCATTTAGGCATTGTTTTATGTTGTACAACAAATTTTAACCTTCAGATTGCAACATATTTGCATAATTCAAGTTGCGCCGACCATCTTTTTTTAAAGATATTTCTTGTTTGGTATACTATGAATATCAGATACTTTAGGGACAAAGTCTCCTTTAGCCAGAATTCTTACGTATGTACCATTGAGCCTCCTCAAATGCCTTATGTGTTATGGATTTGTTATTTTCCCAGAGGTCTGTGTGGAGAGGCATTGTCTTATGTGTGTGGCGTTCCCTGTAGCAACTTCTCTTTTTTTCAATGTTGTAAAAACCTATAAAAAAAACTGAAAAATTGAAATTGTAATTTTTATAGTACGCACATAGATACATAAGCCGTTAAGTGTTTATTATAATGTGTCGTCAAATATGTCATTTAATGATTGAATGATGATATACCAAATATATAAAGCTTTAATGCCAAGTTTAATTATGCGATACTTTTAATTATGACAAATTAATGGGGATCGAGACATTTAACAACAATTCACTGTACTATTTTACCTGAATAGATGCTGATATCGAGTGTCGCCCTTTTGCTGGATATTCTACGTCATCTTTTAGTAGGGCTATGATGTGCAGAATGATAATAGAGATGTCCAATGCGTTTGATCTATCGCAAAAACGCGTATTCTTCTTAATCTCCGTCGAGCGTCTACTTCTAACCTAAGAAGCGCCACCATGTTCTTCTTGACGGAATTTAGACTTAAGTTTGCCTGAAGACCGAACTTTTGTACTTGTGACTTTCTCTGACCAGTCGGACCCAGGATATCGGACCTAGGATTACATTTAGGATTTTTTTCTGAATTTCTTATGAAATTATCATACGGTCATACCAAATTGGTTGGTTGTCTCGCACCTCCGTCAAAAATCACATTGTATGATTTGCTGTGCGCAAACATTCAGCTCTAATAAGGGTACTTTTCGCATTTAAATGTACCTTTTGTTCTTTTAATTACCTTTGGGTACAAATACTACCGTTAAAGCCAAATCACGATTTTGGGAGCTCCCACGATGTCCGACAAACTAATAATGAGAAAGTTTACAGACTTACCTAATATTATCGGTCCGTCGTACACGACCGATTTCACCAGGACAGACGATTGTTTTAATGGAATCGATCCGACTGTCCAGCGATTTTTGCAAGATAAGTAACTGTGTATCTGTATTTTAAGCTATCAAGAGTAGCCATTCTTGAATTTCATTCGTAATGCGTTTTTTTACTGACTAAAAAATCCAAAAAAACGATCGCAATGCATTTTACACACTGTCTATCTAACATGTTGTCGTGAAAATATTACGAAGTGTCAACTGGCCCCCAATTAACATCGTTGATAATTGCCCCTGTTAGCCAGGCATGCCATGCACCACACAACAGTTTTTATCCAATTGGTAGCCCGTTATGCATGAATTGTGATGAAGACATCTTTTAATCACATTTAATTACCATTGTTGACTCGTCGACCGCAGAAATTGTATGAAATCAGTGCAGTTGTTTCTTGGGATACAAACAAATTAACAGAAACGCAATTCAACGATAATAATGCCTTCACGAAACAAATAACTCAGTACAATTCAATGGGAGTTATTTTTCGTGAATTATTAGGTCTATAAATTGTTTCAGGTTTCTTGCCCAGAAAACAGGGAAGTAGGTCAGAATGTTTATTATTATTCTCAAACGAAGCAAATTAAACATAGATTTAAATAAAATACAAATCCTCTTTCCTTTTAACATGGATAATGTTTAATCAAGGTGAATGTAATGCCATATAGCTGGAATACTTGTAAAGCGTCTAATAACTAGGCAGTAATATGAACCTAAAGAAATATTCACGCAAAAAAAATACCAAATTGAAAAAACAATTAACACGCGATAAAATATTCTAGGGTCGGTGCAAAAAAATAGGGTAGATCGGGAAACCTGTAAACAAACATTTGTTACGCATACCACTGTAAATTGAGTTGTAATCGGACAGACTTATTTCGGATATCGTCAAATAAAAGATGGTCTAAAAACTAAATGACTTGTTTTTATAACTGTTGAGTGGAATAAGTCACATTTAATATGTTTTTTATAATGTTATTCATATTACATGCAGTCTTTATACTTGTCAAAAATAAAAGTTAAACTTGCATGTTTTAAATATCGTTTCTGCAATATGTATGTACAGTTTTTGTATTTGCTACTTAATCAAAAGGATAGAATTGGAGAAAAAAAGCGAGAAATTTTGAGACATAGAAGAAAGATGAAATTGAAAAACCCGCCTGTGAAATTGTGAGAAGTAAAATAAAAAAAATTGTTTTTCGCTCGTCCGTCCCATGTATTTCTATAAAAAATCTGAAGAATTACTGATCAATTTGCTGAGGTTTAAGTGTAGGACACTGACTTAGGAATTATTAAGAATCCATATTAGACTTAAGATTGTTTATGAAACGCACAGAAACACTAGAATCAAAACACTATAGCATGAGGAGTTATAGTTTGAAGTCAATCGGATTAGATTCATATAGATGTTTATATACGTTATAATATAAAGGATATAAGTCAATACGGAGTACAGAATGAACACTTACACGCTATAATTCTTTATACGTGTCTTAAAGTGATACTTATTGCTTACGAAACGTTATTGAACGTAAAGGAAAGCATAAATCTATAAAACGAAAACAATTATCACAATAGCTCACCTTTATTCGCGCCTTTATCTTCCAATGTAAGCGATGGCTTTAAAGTACAGTAAGAGACACTCTTATTAGCGAGTAGTTTGTCTATATAATTGTATGCGTGTGTACTTGATGTCCTGTGGTCAACACTTTATGATTGGTGTTAGACAATCTGTGTGAAGTGTTTATTATATTATCACTCCTATTTCTGACTTATGAGACACCTACTTTCTGAGCACATTTACTGTCTGATTTTTATCAATTAATGCCAGGTATCAGACAGATAGGCGCATTGTAACCATTATTTAACTAGCTGGCGGCTCACCAACCGGCCATATCAGAACGGACCCCAACTGGGATTCGAACCTTCGACATTCCCCGCTCCCAAGGTGGATGCCTTAACAACTCGGTTGGAGACGGTGTGATGAACCCTCTGGTGATATTTCCATATTATGTTTAATCTGGTTTCTCAGACACCTTGTTTAATGAAACCTCAACGTATTCATTGCATTTGGAAACCAGTTGATACTCTTTGTCGTTCAAGAAATTAAACACATTTTCTGTGTATACAACTATATAACCTTCCTCGATCAATGTAGGATACCTTCTCAAAATACTTCATTGTGACTTCAGATAAGCTTGTAAATTGAGTAAATAACATAATTATACAGTTGTAACTAACGAATAATAACCTATTGATAAATATATGTGTGGTTAGAAATTTATGATCTGCTTCTCTCAATTTTCGTAAATGTGTATGTTAAAGTTTTGCAAATGTTTAATCAATATATGTTTAAACAGCCGACGTGAAACTAAATCAATAACGCTTCTCTCAAAATAACGAACTATCATTTGTTTTGCAAGATGCTTATTAATTGAACATTTGTATACGCTAGCTTTGAACCCCAAAGGTGAGTTATTATCCCTGCATTAAGCTTTTCGCATCGTCTGGGATGTTTACGACAAAACAATAATACAGACAATAAGTTCGTCATCGATGAATCTAGAGTAAACTATAATTTGATAAATCTAGAAAATAATGTGTTATATTGTCAAAAAGTAGAGATAACTGCGGAATAACATTCACAAAAGAAAACACCCCAACAGAGATCCAAAAAGCTCGTTATAAGGTTAAAAATCGAGATGCATGATTGGTTACAAGACAAGTTAAAATAGACAAGAACGGAGAACAATAAAAGATATGAAGAGGTTCTAAAACGGATGTCAAACGGAAGAGAACGGGCAACAATAAACAAAACATGAGAGGAGGTATAACAAATAGGAGGAGGTGAAAGGAGAACGCCAGATGACTGCACCAAAATAAGACATGAAGGAAATTAACACAATGACAACACAGCTTTTGGAATTATCTATACACATACTGGGAACTTAAACCAGTTTGACGGCTTGTCATCCTCGCTCTTTGCCATTAATTTGAGGCGTTTCCACATTTGCGCAACCATTGTATACACTGATCGAAATTAACCGTTAAAATATTCAACTATACAAGACACATCGAACTGTCAACTTCCTTAATCAATATAAATGTGAAATAAATTAAAGTAGTTTAGAAATGAAATATTTATAGTGACAATAATTCAACAGATACTGTTGTCAGACGTCCAGTATAAGAACAAAATCGGTGTCTGTAGTGAAAGTAAATAGTTCATTGTTGTTAAATGCAAATCTATAAATTTCGACACTATCAATTTAGTGTCTTTTAATGACCATGTGTAATAAATCGGAAGGTTAATGTCACTTGACTCAATTAATTAATATAAACAAGGAACAAAAACAACCAGTACGAAAATAAGAAACACTCATGAAAAATGGCTTTTGTTGTTAGAAGTGCTTTGGCAAAACAAATTTCTCTAATAGTCCGATTGAAAATGGAACCAAATCAAAGGTAAATTCAATACACGTTATAAATATATGTCAAAGGTTTACGAGAGACCACCCGCATTGTAAGTGGCATTTCCTGCTCGAGCCCTCCATTCATGTGACATTTTATAGGACAATGCAATTCCATATTCGTTTTCCTATTCGCATATTTATCTCGATTCAATTCATTGAAAATGTTGCATGATAAAACCAATTTGTTTCCCAGACAAAACTTTTGTTACCGATTTATGCAAATATGTTGTTCTCAATGTTGGAGAAATATTTGGCCTGAATAATTTTTTATTGAGCCATATTTCCGCTAAATTCCAAATTGAAATATTCAGGAACGCCGTAAAAGCCTGGTTGTGTAAGGAAGGCTTAAGTTGTTACAGGTTCAAAATTGGATAAATGAACGTTAAATTGTCACGTGACACAAACATAAATGATGGTTAAGAATTACAGACTATCAAAATCACTTTGGAGCTGCTTATTTAAGGGTGTACACACCTTTAAACCTTCCCGGGAAGCATACGCAGTTTATCTCAAAACTGATTAATATCAGAAAACACTGGCGACACTTAGATGATTTTGGTTGTCTCCTGTCTTCCCAGTATTGTTGCTGACAGTTCCAAGGCTGTAATTCGCTGTGTGATTTATTATTTATTTTTGTGTTTTGAATGTATGTTACATTTCTCTTTCCCTGTGCAATGATTTCACTTTATATAGTGTTCAGGTTATTTTCTGCCCAGTTTCGGCCTATTGTCGCCGGTTGTGTCCTCTTTGATTCTCCTAGTTTTTCCTTGTGATCGACTGGGCCATTCCTTGCGCCTCTGTTCCCTTACGTATGTACCATTGATTCTCCTCAAGTGCCTTATAATTATGCTTCATGGATTGTTGTTTTCCCGGAGGTCTGTGTGGGGAGGCACTGTCTTATCTGTAGCAACTTATTTTCTCTACTGTAGCAAGTAAAATTAAACGCCTCTGTTGTAATTTTATTTTCAGATTGACAATATCCCATATCACCCGCTTAAGTCTTTGTCATTTATATATCACAACTTATTTACTAAGGACGCTTATGTGTACATTTGTACATTGTCTAGGTCATTTGAGGCACAATCATTGTCATATACATTTACGACCAAAAATAGTCTGCGCCTTCCAAATTATGGTCAGTGGTTCAATTCAATTTACACACTTACTTATTATTTCGAACTAAATATATATGATTCTAACAAGTTAGAAAATTCCCTTTTAATCGAGCCAACCACACGCAGCCATGTTATTTATGTTTTTTCTTCTATGTAGTGGTCAAAAGTCATATTTTGTAATTTCTTCTTGATAATGGGTGGAACTTCTGTAAGATGTATTGCAAGCACCAGCAATATGGAAACTCGATGTTAAAAAAATTATTTGCAAGTTTAATTGTTTGATTCAAAATAACGCAAATTAACTGAACTTAAAAATATTACACTAATAACACAACAAATAACAAATTACATTGTGTAATCAATGTCTTAAACACAATGAGGGTATATAAATGTGCTATTCCTCCTCGGGAATTTTGTATTTGTATAGCGTTTTGGGTGTGTCCAATGTCCTCAAGTTGGTGCACTCTCATTAACATTATCTAACTGGAATGTTGGATACACAGAACTTTTATCTAGTTTATTAGCACAATTACGACAGTTGATAATTGGGTTAGGAAGTTTATACTGTATATTGATTAAATGAGGCGGGAAAATGTAAAATGATGTCATGTGGCAATTTGGGTAATTGCAGGAAATTCGACACGCGCCGTGTTTTAATGTTGTGGTCTTAAATAAATGGCATAGCTGTTTTTTCGTAGTAACAGAGGTATACTTATTGTTCGGCACATCCGTACTTACATGGCTTTGTTATTTGCATATCAGTGATGTGTAAACCAAACAAATCTTACGTTAATCAATAAACCACCTTCTTTTTAACCGAACAACGTTTGTAACCTTGATGCAGATTGGATAAGCTTTCGATAAGGGGTACGTTAGCTTACCGAAATCCACTGAATTTCGTTGAATTTACCGATATCCATTTTTGATCTGAAGTGACCAGAAATCGGCATTTTTTTACGTTGCACACCAAATCTGAACCTTCAAATTGCGCCGACCATCTTTTTTCAAGACATTGTTTGTTTCTTCTACCGGCGCATGTGTATTTAAAACGTTATTAAAGTTTAGGAAATTATTTTTGTGAATAAAATATAATTATTTCTTTATAATATCACCGTTTTGACACGGCAATTTTTGGTTGCTTTTTAATGGCATAGAGTATATATGCCATACAGGAATTTTCCCGACAAACTCAGCATAAGCCAGATATGATTTAGTTAGATAAGTTTGAGGTAGTTTACGGAGACTATATTTCTGTGACTGCCTTATCCTGTTGTGAAGAAACCTGAATGTGATGAAAGGAATTCATGCATTTATTGTCAAGATACAAACATGCAATTATGAATATAACGAACGTACTACAGGTTATGTATCAGACATGGTCGACGAAACGTGATTTCTCAGAAAGCCATTACTGCAACATTCATTTCTTTTAATGATCAACAATGCATTATAAGACGGACGGTGGAGACAAAAATATCACATATTGCATTCGTGCACTACAGAACACAACATTGCTCTAGTGGGTTGAGTAATATATAGTTTTAATGGAATACATTCTGTTAGTTCCAGAGCAAACGTTAATGCCTCAAAAGTCCCGACCATTATCCTAAAAGACATTATCATCTGTCATATGGTTTACAGATATACTTTCATGTAGTCATAAAACATTAGCGTCCGGCATGCGGTTAAAAATGTCCGAAAATCTCTCAACTTCATCCGCACAAGTGTGACAAAGTCCAACCGTGAACTGCATTTGAATTGGACTTTATTTCCAAGTACGTATACATGTATGTTATGTTATATAAATCTCCCAAAAATTTATGACGCCACAAAATGCCTTAGCAATAAAAATGAAACAATAATTACACTTTCACAAGGGATTTTCTAATACATAATACATTCGCCCATAGTTATTCAATAACTTTACCGTTCAAAGGCGTTGCTCCTATTTTCACCCACTATTCATGTTGAGTCGTGTGTCTATATTTCCTTTGACGGTACGGATATATACACATGTTCATGCCGTGTTGGGCTATTTCGTTTAGTTGTGCACTTTATATGTGACATGTCCCGCAGGATTTATTTATTCTTATTATCTACTACTTACTATCATCAAAATAATATGGCTAGCTCAGTTAGTAGAGCGCTGGTTTAAATTCCCGGATTGTGTAGATTATGTTCTTCCGTGACATTGGCTACGGTCATGTCCTCAACATGTCGAGAAGTTGTCAGTTGCTTGCCGAAGAGCAAAATTAGTTCAACGCCGTATATGACTAAAGCAATGTTGAAAATCGGTGTAAATCCCGATAGAAACACAAACGGATCGAAATAATAAAAAAACGTAATTACTTAACACTTGGAGGACTGTCAGAAATTGTAAACAAGAACAATACAAACAATAATTCAAAATGTAATGATCTTTATGCTATGGTTTTTAGGGATCGACAGCTTTAAATGTGGAAAATCACAATATACGTGAGCCAATATATCTCGAGACAGATGTCGTATATCCCCATGCTGTACTTTTACATAATATCAATGCAATATCATTAGTGATAATTTATTTATTGTGTTGGATGTTCGAGGTCTACTCTGTGCTACACTATATCGCCTATAGAAAAGGGTCTGGAGGGGGAAAACATGCAGAGTATTGGTAGAAAGAGTGATAGCTAAAGAGGAAAGTTAACAAGAGGGGGGGGGGGGTGTACATAGAGATAGGAACAAGAACATTAAGTAATTAGAAAAGTTTGTGTTTATTTGGCCTTTTAAGTGTCACTACCAGAGGTAAGGACATATGTCGACTCCGGTCTATACACTATGGTGTCACCGGATTAACTAATAGCTAGAACTACCTTGAGGAATATAGAGCGGATGGTGTCATTTTTTTATAAATTACTGTTAAAGAATTTTATTTATGATTACCATATTTTATTTAATGGTGGCTTTTTGATACCTTAGTTGCTCTTATATTGTACAATTGACTCACTTCAAGTTCAGTAAATGCTACAATAATCACCATACGAGGCTCTTCTTCCTCCGAAGCCACTTATAAACCAATGACATACAAATCCTATCCCAATATGCATATCTCCTTTTCCCGAGTTATCTCACTCCTGTCAAAACTCCGTCAATTAAATTTATGTTCCCAACAGGCATATCTAAACACCAATGTTCTTGGTTATAAGGCAATACACAATTACAATTACTTTGGGTGTGAAACAAACGATAGCTAATACATTTAATAGCATGTTTCGGGAACGGTTGATCATACATTATAGATTTGACTATGCGTATGTACTTCAAATGAGTTATTTTCTCGACATTTGTGTTATGCGCTTACCATGATGCAACGTTCATAAGATGTGTTAGTGCTATTTTCCTGTTTTTCTCGGAGTTAGTACTAAGAAGAAAACTACGTGAATAATAAATTAACAGTCGTATACGCAACCAATGGCAACTGCGTATTAAAATGTGAACGTGCGAATTGTGTAACAGGTCAATTGGTTGATGGGTGTCATAGTGTTGTATAAAAACAGAAGGTAAAGTCACAGTTTAAACAAACCGAAATAACATATGGAATATCAACTTTGAAAACGTAAATGAACGAGTGGTTCGTCTCTTGTTGGTATCATTGAATTGTACGAACACGACAAGTAAACATCGCTGTTAAGGATAAATTTTAGGTAAGCAGTTACTTACATCCACATTCTACAAGGACAATCGTACCCTTCAGACTGTGTGGCTGCACATGCAGATACATTTGATAAAACTAAAGAAGGACATCGAAATCCTATTTCGAGCTACTATAGACTAGACACTAGAGGAAGTATACCAGAATAAAAATTATTAGAGCAACTCAGCACAGGAATGCCTGCTGAAATACCTACGACTCTCGCACAAAACGTTACACGCCTGAGGGTTTGTGATGAAGTGTGTGGAAGGTATCGTTATACCATATGCCAAGATGACGACATTCATACATCAAGTAAAGTGAAGTCCCTCAAGACACAAGATAATGGTCAGTTTGTAATATCCGACCAGAGGACTTTACCGTTAGATATCAAAGGTATTCAAACTACACCTTGCGTTTGGTTTGGCTGCACTATGGAGTACATGGTTTTCAGCAACAGATTGAAAGTCGTCGTATGTAAGAAAAATGATTTTACTTCAGAATTCGAAAGAGGCAAGTTGAAAACCCTTACCACGAAGCTTTATATCATGCCTGGTAAAATACAACAACAGAGCTTGAAAATGTCGGTACCTGAAGATACAGATATTACATTACCGAGAGCATACTTCAGAGGATTTCGTGTCGAGGAGTTGGACAAAAAGATTCTCGTGCTTGAATTTTACAGACATCGAGGAGTATTTAGAAAGAACAAACTATTCTTCAAGTGGTGTATTCCTTTAAATGTGATTGATTCCTTTCAGCCATTAACAGCATGGAAGAAACTTGAATAGCTGGTCAGATCATCAAAGGAAACTTATTCAACAGTTTATTGACAAGTGGTTCATTGAATGTGAACCGGCAGTAGTTTGAATATTTGAAAATAATTCCCTACAATTACAATACGAACTGTGTTTTTGTGTAAAAAAACATATAATTTATTATGTATTATGTGCATGCTTAATTACTTATTAAAGTTAATTTGTGAATCAGTGTCTTGTTATTTTCATACTTCGTACCTGATGTAATAGGAATGTCACCTCGTTGCTATCAGACATTTGGGAAACCTTTTAGTGCTAATCATTATTATGTAAATATTATTAACAATATAATTATTATGTGACAACTTGACATCTTTATGTCAAGAATGTATTTGTATATTTTTCTTATTACTATTCACATGCATGCACATGCATCTTGGCAATAAACTTTAAGCAGCAAGATTTGACTTTTCATTCGTCAGCCCAATCAGTGTCCAATCAGAAAGCAGAACAAATAGTTGCACGTGTATTTTTTATATGGAAAACAACGATGTTAATAGCATGTATGGTATTTTTTATGATGCTAGTGGTA
This sequence comes from Mactromeris polynyma, assembly GCA_032209605.1. Lineage (NCBI taxonomy): Eukaryota > Metazoa > Mollusca > Bivalvia > Venerida > Mactridae > Mactromeris > Mactromeris polynyma. Next base: position 50,944,530 of record JASFXZ010000001.1, read on the forward strand.
TGGCATAAATCCTGCTTGCGAGGAACAATGCTAATGACTTATACATTTGTGCAATTCCCTCTTTTCTGACATTCGCTTTCCTTACTTGATTGTGTTTAATACCTATTTTCCGAGAATGATAACACTTTGTTATAGTAAAACGTGGAAAGACAAGCCAGCAAGTATGAAAATTGAAGTTCTAGTTCCTGCAATCAGTACGTAGTTATATAATTTGTTATGACTATCTTAACTTGCATTTCATTTGGCTGAGTACCATTCAAGTAATGCATAGTAAATTGACTAACTGACAACATCCCTTCCGCCCCAACACTGTATCTGTGAATGGTGTGCGTATCAATGATATATTGTGATGTTCTAGAATTTACCTGAACCTTGGGAGTAGGGTACATTCATCCTTCACTTGCTCCCATCTTGATAAGCTTCTTGTTTACTTTTACACTGTGTAGCTACTGCTGACGACAGTACATGAAGTTGGTTGCTGACTTGGTTTAATTCAACAAGACAGCAACACAACGTTACATAATATGCCAGCTTTTATCATGTGATTCTATTTTCGTTACGTTTTCCATGACAGAGTTCTGTTCGTAACATGTTTCCGCGACTTGTCACTATTTATCCTTTCTAGTTGACTGTTTGCAACCCTCAGTTTATATCTTCAAGTTGAAAGCACTTACTATTTGTTAAATGCACGTTTCTGTAAGTCTATGTTATCCTATGTATTGTTATATCATCAACTTTAGTCCTATAAGGTTCTTGCATCGTGCAGAACATGTATTTGTCAGCCATCTTGGATTTCACTGTGACGGTTACTTAGCAACCACCACAGTCTACTGCACCGCTGTTTCGATAGTTTATCAGTACCTGTTAAGATGTTTTCTTTGAAGAGTGCCCGGAAAAGGCCTTATGAGGTTATTTGATGTATAATTTATATTGTTTAAGAGTATTTTACACGTTAAGGCCTGTATTATTGTTTATTTTTATAACAAGCACCTGACGTTCTTTTTGCCACGACCCACACTGTGAACTGTGGACCACAACGCCACAGTTGTGGACTGTGAGTGCCACACTCTGGATTGTGAGTGCCACACTGTGGGTTGTGGATATCTTAGGAGTATATAAGCTCTGCCCGTCATTCGGGGACTTCCAACACTTTTGTTTCTCAGAGACCGTTTGTCTAATGTTTCCTTTAAAGGTGCTTTTTCAAATCTTATTTTGATGTGAAGCTTTCGGTCCAATCCTTTTCACATTACTACTGAACAAACTTGTTTAATGTAAAATGTTGTATATTGTATTGTATTATTATGATGTTCATAGTATGTAAATAAAATATGTTTAAACTAAATCTTACTTTAAATAACTCTTTAAACAACTTCTATACATTATCTTATATTTTTGATACCTCAAGTAATAATTCCACTGTAGTAACAATCTCTAAACTCATTTTATTATATGTGACTTAGTGGATGCGCCGACTAGTTTGTTTGTTGTTTAGATGTGTACTAGATCTAGTTACTTATCTATAGATCCCGATATTAATAGAGAGTAAAACTCTTTGAAACGAATCTCATAGTCTTTGTTTTAGTTTTCGTGGCTTGAGTTTTATTTATTTACATACTAGTATATATCTTTAACCGGAAGTCCAACGGTTATCCAACAGTATTCCAACTCAGTAGTTCACACCAGTTCGTGTATCAGCACTCACACAACGACACTCTCGCACACATATCGAGGGCGTAATATTTATGGTGGCAGCGGTGAGATCTGATATTATTATTCAGATCCAGTGATCGAACAAGCGTCCTCCAGATCTAGAGAAGCATTCTAACATTTAACGAAACAATGTACCAACCAGAAGCTGTTGACAGTGAAGGTGTGATTATGTTTGCAGGGCAAAATAATCATGAAACTGGCGAACCACCTGAGTCGGCTGTTGTCCAACAAGCCGAGGACTCATTTGATGCGGGCTCGATAACCAGCCGGAAGTCAGACGATATGAGCCCTAATAGCAATTGTAATGCTATGAGCGAGATTTCTCAGATAATGAAAGGGATGGCTAGTGCATTTCGAGGTGTAGTTGAGGAGCTGAGAGAGCTAAAACAAGCTACCCAAAGCCAATCAAGCAAATATAGACATGGCACAGTTATTATACCCAACCCCAACATTAGCGTTCCCGAGCGTGTAGATCAAGCATGTACATATGAGTCAAATATGTCAAGATTACCAAGCAGAAGCTTTCTTTCAAACGGTGACCATGATCGCGAATATGATCAACATTATAACTCTGTTCAAACCCCAGACTATGGTCCTGTAAGGCAAACTGGGCCCAGTAATAATATGCCCAACCCTTCCGGGTGACCAAACAATATCACGATTTCTTCTTTTACTGGTAAAGAAGACTGGCAAACGTGGATATCACGATTTGAAAGAATTGCCGAGCGCTATTCCTGGGGCAATGAAGATAAGCTTGATCAGTTGTTTCCGCGGTTGGACGGGGAGGCCAGTGTATTTGTATTTTCACAGCTACCAAGGTCTGTCTTGAGAAATTATCATGAGCTTGTAGCTGAACTCAATTGCCGATACCGAAAGATAGAGACGGCCAAGTCATTTGCGGCACAGTTTAGCCGGAGGTCTCAGAAACATGGTGAAACTGCCGAAGACTATGCAGCAGAGATGAAGAGACTCTATGATAGAGCTCGCGGTTATCGGGAAAGAAGGACTGGGGACGAGGACCTAGTGCGCCGTTTCTTAGATGGCTTGTATGATGAAGACATACAGTTTTAGGTAGAATACCATAAAGAGCCCCAGAACATTGACGAGGCGGTCTTCCACGTGGTAAACCACATTCAAACCAGGAATGCCAGACGGCGAGACCGAGGTAAAAATGCGGTAAGGACCAGTTCTACAGCTGTAACAAATGATGAGGGTAATTGGGAATCTTTGGCTAGAGTTCCTAATACTGATAACAGTGGTCAAGAAGATACCTCAAATAGGGATAGTCCCGCCAACAATATGTGCAATGACATTACTGAAAGGCAGTTGGTTGAGCAGCTTTGCCAGCGCATGGATAAACTAGAAAAGGATAGCACACAGCAGAGGAGAGAGAAAACCAGAAGACGAGACAAACGTGATGTTGAGTGTTACAATTGTCACGAGCGTGGGCATTACGCTAGGGACTGCACAAAGAAGAGAACAGGCCCAAGTGAGTCCCGCCAACTGGGGATTTAAACTGGAAGGGACCTGCCCTTGCGGCCAAAGGGAGGTCCATGTAAGTGGAAGTAGAGAGGCCTATGATCAGTTGATTGAAAAGGACCATGAGATGAAACTTTTAGTTATTGCGAAGCAACAGCGATAATTGAGTGATGGTGTCTACACTGAGGGCTGTATTGAGGGAGAACCTTTGGTGTTTACGGCGGATACTGGAGCGTCAAGGACTATCCTATCATCGAGGGTGTATGACAGATTTAGTATTGACAATCGTCCGCAATTGAGGGGGTCAACCTGCCTGCGAGGGGCTGGGGGATCACCAATAAGAGAGAGAGGTAAAGCCAACTTTAAGATAAGCTTAGGTAGACTCATCATGGAGAAGGAGATAATTGTCGCAGACATTGAAGATGATGCCTTGTTAGGGTATGATGTCTTAGTAGATGATGAAGAGGGTCCTGCTGATCTATTGCTAAGTATAAACATTATAGTTTTGAGGGGATTTGAGATACCATGCCGCCAAAACGGGAGGCAGATGAAAAGAAGAAAGGTAGTCGCAGCCGATAACATTAACATTCCTGGGAGATCAGAGGCATTAGTAGATGTGTTTGTGGAGAGAGCTGAAACGGACGATGAGGATGAGCAAGCAGAGTATGTACATGCAGTTGAGCCAACAGATAACTTTACAGATAGGTATCATGATGGCTGCAACACTAGTCGATATAAAGGTAACCGGTCAACTCGTACCGTAGTCAACTCGTACGTCTGTCATCTCGTACCGTTTTTGGTCAACTCGTACTGTGGTCAGCTCGTACCGTAGTTAACTCGTACCTGTGTCAATTGAACTCGTACCTTTGTCAATTTTTACCTGTTAATACTAACTGTTAAAAAAATGAAGGTACGAGTTAACTACGGTACGAGCTGACCACGGTACGAGTTAACCAAAAACGGTACGAGTTGACCGACGTACGAGTTGACTACGGTACGAGTTGACTGGAAACCGATATAAACGGGGCTACTATTGTAAAAATAAGGGTCATGAACCCTCTTCCAGATGAGGTCAGATTGAGACAAGATGCCGAGATAGGAATAGCAGAAAACAGATTGTTAGTACAATAGCAGATAAAGAGAATGTGGGTGAAATTGAAGATTGCAATAGAATCAGAAAAGTGGAAATTAGGGAGCATAATTTTGATGGCCAGCTGCAAGTGGAAAGATGTTCGCATGATGATATACCAGCACACCTAAAAGACCTGTTTGAGAACGCTACCAAGAATGTGTCACAGGAAGAGGCAGAGGTTATTGCAGGGCTACTAGTAAAGTACTCGAGCACGTTTTCTAAAGATGAATGGGACCTTCGGTCACACATCTGGCAGAGCATGCAATTAAGACCGGTGATGCGGAACCAGTTAAGCAGCGTTCGAGGAGAGTCCCTCTGGCGTATGCTGATGAAGAAAAGAAGGCCATAGAAGACTTGCTGAAGAAAGGAGTGATACAGAAGATGACATCACCTTGGGCAAGTCCTATAGTTCTTGTAAAGAAGAAGTGCAATAAGGCCCTGTGTAGACTACCGAAAGGTTAACCCCCTTGTTAAGCCCGATGGTTTTCCTTTGCCAAGAGTCCAAGATTTCCTGGATGCAGTTGCTGGCGCAAGCTTGTTCAGTAGCTTTGATATTACCAGTGGGTATTTTCAAGTACCACTTAAGCAGGAAGATATACCCAAGAGTGAGTGCATTTGTCTGTAAATTTGGGCTATTTGAGATGACAAACATGCCATTCGGTCTCAATAACAGTAGCAGCACTTTCCAAACGCACCATGGAACTTGCTCTCCAGTGTCTTCAATGGGAGACATGTTTGGTATATATTGATGATATCATTGTCTTCGGGTCAACCTTTAAACAGCATATCCAGAGGGTGAGTCAGGTTCTAGACCGAATAAAACAAGCAGGACTTAAACTTCGACCAGACAAGTGGCATGTGTGCCAGACTGAAGTGGTGTTCCTGGGGCATGTGGTGTTCGACCAGATCCCACAAATGTGTCAAAGATTTTAGGTTGGCCTATACCCCAAACTGCTAAACAAGTTAAACAATTTGTTGTAACAGGTTCTTACTACCGTCGATTTATCAAAGATTTCGCGTCCCCTCATTGACCTCACCAAGAAAGGTGCAGATTTTTAGTGGAGCAATAATTGGGAGTTAGCATTTCAGTCGATAAAAACAGCACTTATTAGTCGAAACGTTATGGGTTTTCCTTTCAATAAAGGTGGCGAGTTCGTTCTTGATGTCGATGCATCAGGGGTCGGCATTGGGGGTGTCTTAGCACAAATACAAGAAGAGCGTGAGAGAATCATATCCTATGCCAGCAGGGCATTGAATAAGGCCGAACGAAACTACTGTATAACGGAACAAGAGTTACTTGCTGTAGTGTATTTCATTCAGTATTTTCGCCAGTATTTGCTCGGGCGGAAGTTCTTGGTGCGCACGGACCATCAGGCACTTGTATGGTTGTTTTCGCTCAAAGAACCAAACGGGAAAATCGCGCGCTGGCTTAAATACTCGCTCCTTCTGATGTTTCCATCGAGTACCGACCAGGCAACAAGCAGCCACACTGTGACGCTCTTTCTAGATGCACTCATCCCAGGGACTGCCGGTGCCATGATGTCGACATGTCTGAACCTCTGAAGTGCGGCCCATGTAACAAATGTCGAAAGCGGGCCGAGCAAATGCAGCTCTCGTTGCCATCACTCACCGATGAGATGACTGAAGCGGTACTCCAAAAGGACAGTATAGCCAGAAAGGGGGATGAGAAGGTACCGAGCACTTCTACTGAGAAGGAATCCCACCATTCAAGAGTATGGCTGAGCGGAATCTCGAAAGATGACATGGTGGTGAAACAAAGAGCAGACCTAGACATTACTCCCTTTCTGAAGGCCAAGGAAGATGGTCAAAAGCCATCAACATCTGAAATGTTAGACAAAAGCCGAGCGACCCGTCATTACTGGCTGCTATTTTACACTCTGGAATTACAGGATGGCTTACTTTGTAGAAAGTTTGTGGGGTCGAACGAATCAGATGAACATCTTCAAATCATAGTTCCAGAAAGTTTAAAAGGAGAAATATTGCACCAATGTCACGATGTTCTCATGTCCGGTCACTTAGGTACTAAGCGGACAGCCCAAATAGTAAGACAGCATTTTTACTGGTTTAAGCTAAAGGATAGTGTCTATTTGTACGTCCAGTCATGCGATATCTGTGCTGCAGATAAATTACCAAATAAAAAATCGAAAGCTCCACTTGGTCACATAATTAGCGGTGCTCCTTGGGACGTTTTAGCCATTGACTACCTAGGTCCACTTCCTATGACCGCTGACGGGAATAAGCACATCCTAGTTCTCACTGATAGCTTCACCAAATATGTGGAAGTTGTGGCAGTTAAAAGCCAATCAGCAGACGAATGCGCAGCTGTGTTAGCAAACAACTTTATTTCTCGTTGGGGGTGTCCCACTGTCCATACATACTGACCAAGGAGCTGCCTTTGAAAGTAAACTATTCAAGGAGCTATGCAAGCTGTTTGAGATAAGAAAGACCCGAACCAGTCCCAGAAATCCTAAGTGCAACGGACAAACTGAGCGCTTTAATAGAACATTGTTACAAATGATCAAAGCATACATTATTGATCAAGATCAATGGGATCTGAACCTAGGGTGTATTGCAGGGGCCTGTCGTTCGTCATCGCATCAGTCTATAAAACTAACACCCAATCGCATGTGCCTAGGCCGTAGAGTTCGGATGCCTGCCGATGTCATTTATGGATACAATAAGACTGACACCGTCATTTCAGAATCAGAGCATGTTGGACTGATTCGGGAGAGAATACACAGTGCGCATGAGATTGCACGTCGTCACCTCAAATGCGCTGCTAGACGAAGCAAAGATCGCTATGATACAAAGGCAGAATTCTCCAGTCATGAGGTGGGTGGTCTAGTGTGGATGTTACACGAAAACAGGAGAATCGAAGTCACGCCTAAACTCGAACGGAAGTTTGCAGGACCATTTTTGGTGCAGAGGAAATCATCGCCAGTGAACTACGTTATACAGATTGATGAGAGGGGAAATACTAAAACCATTCATCATGATAAGTTAAAGAAGTACCAGGGTGATCAGGAGCCGAAATGGATGAAGAAGGCGAGAAAACGCATGCAGGCCTGCAGTTTAAAATAGCAAGATAGTATACGCAGAATATGTATCCATGTACATGAAGTTGTTTTATTGTCATTTCGTTTAACATTACGGTAATCAAATACAAGTTATGGTACCCGAGTTGAATTGTACCAAACTCAACCAGTGTTTCGCCTAGAAGTAAAAAAAAGAACCAGTAGTCTTCATTAGGCGCATCCAGAGAATTAACGGGAGGTTATGATTTTCATGTTTATTCAACCAAGTAAGGATCCTCATTGGCTGAGAGATACAGGGTTATCGATCACATTCAGAAGCTCCGTGTGGCTCTTCACCAGGCAGCCTTTTATTGCAACTTGTGTATGTTCAGGTGCACAACACGTGACCAACTGGAGAAACACCTCACTGGGTATCGCAGACACGTTTTGATGGGTGGAACCTTGGGAGCAGGTGTGGACTTCAGACGTTACTTGGTGGCCAACCCTAATCCCAAAAGTATCATGGAAGGCGTAGACTATAGGTTAGCATCCCTAGTGGACCATGTTGGTCAACCTTTTTCGAGGCTAGATGACCCATTTGCCGTCCCGGCGCAGACAGTTACTAACCTTGTCACCGTACAGGTAACTCCAGATATGCTAGCTTCATTACTTAGCACTACAGGTCAGACAGTGACACCAAAGTTGCAGCAACTTCCCCATTCCGTTACTCCAGAGCGGACCAGAATCAATGAGTATGACCCGGCATGGCCCAGTTTGTCAGGTCCGGGATCATCAGTAGACCCTTTGGATACTTTAACTGCCACCCCCTGTGGGAGCGGTTGCTCGCCCACATTACCTAGCTTCAAGCCACAGTATGTGCCATCCACCATCAATGGGAGTTTGAATACCCCTGATCACTTCCCTTCATTTGAAGACACCACTTACCAGCCTCATGTAGAAGACAGAGGAACCACAGAGAACGTGCTAGATCAGATCTTGGGAACTAGCACACCCATGTCTTTCTCCCCTGATGTAATGCTTCCACCCAAGTCAGATGTCCCAGTCCGAAGTCTAACTAGCGTGCAGACCTGCCAGACGGTAAAAGAAGTAAAAGAAGATAGGTTTCAGCCCATGACAGCCTGTGTAGGGCGGGCATCTGGAGAAGGCTATCGAAGCATCTATGTGTAAGGTAGCCTTCGCCATGGAGTCCAACGCCAGAGCTACGCGCCATCTTGGACAGTCTTTGGAGTCCATGGCCGACTCACTGAAGGCTTTGACCAGAACCGTGGACAGGATGGTCGAGGAGCAGAGAAGACAGTCTAAGAGGGAGGACATCGCCAGGGTGGAGAAAAGACCAAGACTTCATGAGAAAGAGAACTCCCCCAAACTGAAGTCTATCGTCAGTAGGAAGAACCCACGAAATTAATTTGTTACATGTATATTTATTCCTTTTGTGTAATGAATCAGCTACAGTAGTTAGTATTTCTTGATAAACTTGTTAGTAAATGTTTTGTTTATGTACCATTCAGTCGGCGCATTAAGGTGTATGTATTGAATTGACTTAACGTGTATTCACTGTGTATATTTGTACACAAAATGTTGTATAGTGTCTTTAAAAGTTTACCATGTGTTACTCAGATGATAACTTTCTTTTAATATTTCATGTTAATGACTATGTAAGCTATGTTAGCGTTAACTGGGGGGGGGGGGGGGTAATGTTATGTTGTAGAATTTACCTGAACCTTAGGAGTAGGGTACATTCATCCTTCACTTGCTCCCATCTTGATAAGCTTCTTGTTTACTTTTACACTGTGTAGCTACTGCTGACGACAGTACATGAAGTTGGTTGCTGACTTGGTTAAATTCAACAAAACAGCAACACAACGTTACATAATGTGCCAGCTTTTATCATTTGATTCTATTTTCGTTACGTTTTCCATGACAGAGTTCTGTTCGTGACACGTTTCCGCGACTTGTAACTATTTATCCTTTCTAGTTGACTGTTTGCAACCCTCAGTTTATAACTTCATGTTGAAAGCACTTACTTTTTGTCAAATGCACGTTTCTGTAAGTCTATGTTATCCTATGTATTGTTATATCATCAACTTTAGTCCTATAAGGTTCTTGCATCGTGCAGAACATGTATTTGTCAGCCATCTTGGATTTCACTGTGACGGTTACTTAGCAACCACCACAGTCTACTGCACCGCTGTTTCGATAGTTTATCAGTACCTGTTAAGATGTTTTCTTTGAAGAGTGCCCGGAAAAGGCCTTATGAGGTTATTTGATGTATAATTTATATTGTTTAAGAGTATTTTACACGTTAAGGCCTGTATTATTGTTTATTTTTATAACAAGCACCTGACGTTCTTTTTGCCACGACCCACACCAGTTCGTGTATCAGCACTCACACAACGACACTCTCGCACACATACCGAGGGCGTAACAATATATGCTTGCATAAAGCTTTAATAATGTTGCGATACACCTTATAACACGTTGTTTATTAAATTTGCAGTATAAACGATAACGCATATCGTCGCTGGAAAGTCAAAACCTCGTAAATCGGGTTTTTACCGAAAACGACTTTTTGATACAGAGAGGAACATTATACTTTCCCGCGTGTTCTCTCAAAATATCGTAGCTCTCCACCAACAGGAACATTCTTAATCATCATGTGACCAGATATCGTATTTCGATTGGTTTGACGTAATAATTTTCAAACGATCGTATTTCGAGATACGACGTTTTGACTGACTTGATTTTTTTGTGCAAAAAAGAATATTTCTGGAAATCAGCATTGTGACGAAATCTAGTTCAAGCTACGGCCGGGTATGATTACAGTATTTCATAAATTCATTTTGAATTTAATCAATATCGAGTTTATCAGTCTGCAATGTTCGTCTAAAAGCCACCTAGCATGCAAATTGGAAATAATTTATCATACAGACCAACAAGATGCATTTATTGGGTAATTACAATATGCATTCCTCATCAAACCACCAGGATATAAGAACATTTCATATATTTTACTAACAATTACTCGAAAGGTGTATTTTTCAATTGTTTATCGCATTTCATCGTTTAAGAAATTAGATACGACATTTTGACATCTTTTGATATTTTGTCAGGAATCGGCTAGATTTTCAGTTACGACTTTTTACCCAACTTTTTTGTTCCTGTGAGGTAATAAAAAATCGTATCTTAAGCAAAATATTAGGTCAAAAGGTCGTATGTCTGCAAATGAAAGGTAATGATATAGATACGTGAATTTCTTTTATTTCACTAATATTCCAAAGCCAAAAGAAGCTTTTATTTAAAGTTACATGTGTCTGCAATTTCAAACAAAAAAGTTGGAAACTTTTTTCTTTCTCCTGAACATTTTCAAAAATCGAGATACGAGATTTTGACTTTCCAGCGACGATATGCTGATGGGACTTATCTCAAGGTAATGAAGATTTGAGTACTTTATTACACATTCCTATTCGAAATGTCCATAGAGAGATGACATTACGATACATATCGCCTTGTTTTCTAAGCTGTTAGTAACAATGTTTATTGGATAATCAAGTTAGTGATTGTGTTCAATGTTAATTGTCTTGTTATCACACGATTAGGTTGTATTCTGTTTTATGATATTGTCGCCTATCGCGTATTGGACGATGATTGCAAGATTACAGTACCACATCAATCTGAAATATTCACGTGGTAGCTCACGGCTACACTTAACGTTTATCAAGCTATCCATCAAATATTGTTGACAAGGAAATATTGTCAAATTGAAAGTAAATACTCGGTATCTCGTAGGTAGGGTAATGAGAATAACGTCATTATTTCATTAGACTAAAAAAAAATAGCACCAAAGTTCAATTGCAGTTCATCAATACATCACCGCGATTAAGAATTTCGGTTATTGCAATTTTATAATACATTTCTAAAATATCCAGCAGACATGCTAATATATCAAATCTAGCTATCTTTTTATACAAACATATTCCACTGATGGGTATAAATAACAGGAAATACAATAGTTTCCGAACATGTCGGCGATTGACTGTCGAATTGTATATTTCTTAAGGGTTGCATTGAATAAAAGTGCTAAACAAAATGGGCAACATGATGAATAAGCCAATTCACATTAATAATATTTTCTTACGTATGTGTACAATAAATGTCTTCTTGGAAAACGGTTCAATAAGATTGTACAATAGTCTTGTCTCGTCAATGTTATACTAATTTTACGCACGTTTATATTAGTCTAGCATATTAATCCAGATGATTTGCTTCAACTGGACTGATACGTCTTTGTGATTTGTTTTACAAATAATAAGAGAGACAAAGTAGCATATTAATTAAGGCACAAATCCATAGAACAAGTGACGTGGAGGATGCTTAACAGTGGTTGGGTAAGCACGCTGCTCACAAGGATTACAAGTATGATAATAATTGAGAACGCGAGTGTTACGTAAAACAATGCAAGAGAGATTATTAAGTTGCTACAGGGAACGCCACATACACAAGATTGCTTCCGCACACACTCCCCCAGGAAACGAACAGTCCACAAACATCAGGCATTGGGGAGGTACAAGGGTAAACACACATGGTAACAGGGGCGCAATGAATGGCCTGGCCGACAATAAAGAACAACTAAGGAGAATTAAGGGGTACAACCAGGGGGAGGGGGAATTAATGGATGGAATTCATCACGGAACAATGCTAGAAAGGTAACAACAATATGCCGAAAGGGGGGGACTATAATGTGAATATTATATATGGGAGCAGCAATATAAATAAATAGTGATTGTATTTGTTCCTTTATTTGTTCGGTGAATTTATGTCTAAGCTGCCTGTCAAACAAGTAGAGTCCCGTCTAGTATGTGCTATCCTTCTATGGTTACAAACTAACAGTTGAATAAAATGTTATTTTTGGATTTGTGACGAAACACAGGAAGACACGTCTGAATTTATTCTCTCTTAAATTTTCGCTGATGAACCGTTAACCATTCTGTCATGACAATAAATACTGATTCTGGACGTTTTCGCTAATGAACCGTGCACGTTTCTTTCGTGACAATAATAGCTAATGTGACAGTTAACTAATACTCTGACTGGAATAAGTGATACTTCCTGATTGGCGCTTGTGTACTTTAAATTCGTATTACATTGTGGTAGGATGTAATGTTTGAAGGTATTTCACATACGTACATCTGTCTTTGAACCTTGAAATACTGTTCATTATGCCCATTGGCCGCTATTTATATAACGAGTGGAAAGCAAAATGTACATTTAGGGATTTTGAATGTGTTTTGGTCCAAGATTTCTTTATATCAGTGTACTTTATTAACAGGTTTTGCTATACTATATTAAAATCATTTGTTAATATATACCGAATATCTGTATAAGAATATAACCAGACCTTTGGGGATATTTATCTCCATAGATTGAACGAATAAGTTTCTCATTTGATCGGAGAACTTGATTACCATTCTGTTACTGCCCTGGCATTGTAATGTGGTTATTCAGAAACGTTCGACAAAAAAGAATATTAATGATGAATATTCCTTGCACAAGAAATGACAGATATGTGTCTACGAATAGGTGATCCATAATAAATCATACAGATTTTCTGCACGATAATTAATAAAAATGTAGATGGTATTGCGTTCCATCTCTACTCTCATCATTTCAAATTATTCAAGTAAAATAACTTAATGACATTAAGGCCTTGTGAAACTTCAGTGTGTATTAATGCATTGACATGTGAGGTCCTTCTACTGATCTGCAACTATTCGGCTTATTTCTTGTACCAGACATGTTGTTTCGATGAACAGTGTATTACATGACACGCATGACATCTTTATTATCATATAAACATTCCATAATGGATGGATGAAACAAAATATACTGTATAAGTTCAGATAAGTTGCTCTGTACATTACCTCCCTGTCCATCCGTCTTGGTTGATCAATAGTCGGCACAATAGAACAATAAATCTACATATATTCCATGAAATCAGTTTTTGCTTTTTCATTTATTTCATCATACGACTATGTATGTTTAAAATAGCTCGCTAAAAGTGTGTGTTTCGGTATTGCGGCGACACTCCTTTAGAGTAATTTATCAAGAAACGTACTTAATTATACCGATACATTAGTTACATGTTAATAGATGGTCGCAAATAACGATGTTGGGATTGCGCAGGAAAATAATTATGAATTGCTCTTAGCGTTTAATGATCAACACTGTATTGCTTAATGAAGCGTGTATTTATCTGATTCCAAGAATAAAAAAGTAAAAAACAAATATTGCACACCGATCAGTGAGTACAAGCGCAATTACTGATTAAAACAAATGCATTTTGAGAGAACAAAACAATAAATGATCAAATTTTCACATCTACGTCTACTTTACCAAATAAAAGTGTCGAAGAATCGGATACCGTCGCATTTCTCTTTAATTAAGAAAATGTTCTTGAAGATAATTAAATATGACGTTTTATGCAATTTGATTATTATTTCAGGCGTTAGTTATGCATACCCGCTGTCGTATTTACCGCACAACATAATTAGTACTGTCTGACACGGATGTGGCATATAACTGCAGTGTCTGCATGGTGATAAATTTTCCCACAGGCTTTATGAAATATTACCACTAATATCTGATGGCTTTTATTATTATTATTACAGCATTAAGGAAAATGTTATACTCGCAAATCGACGAATATGCTGCGACAATGTCAAGAATTAACAATAAAATGTAGCTTGTAAATACCTGAAAGTGAAAAAGAAAACGCTTTTAAAAGGTACCCTGTACAAGGTCAAGGGCGGATTCAGGGGGGGGCGGAAGGGGCGTACGCCCCCCCTAAAATCGTCCGTGCATACGTAATTTTATTTTGTTCTGAATGAGAAAAGGACTAAATGTGTATTTTTTTCGCTCGCTCCGCTCGCAATAATACTAGTACTTTTTCTTAGAAGGTAAGCAATTATCACGTTTCCGCTATTTTGTTTCAATTTCGTTGATTGACACCATTCCGATATTTAACAAAGCATAAAAGTGTGCTATTTGGATTGATTTTGCCTTGAAAGCTATCCTTTTTCAATACAAAATAAAGTATTTCTGAATCCTCAGAATGCACCAGATGGATCCATTATTTTCAAAATTTTCCGGGGGAGCATGCCCCCGGACCCCCCTAGACCACTTTACGCCCCCCCTAACCCAAAATCCTGGATCCGCGCCTGAAGGTGTCCCTGTACTAGTAGTCATTTTAGAAGGTGCGTATTTAAAAAGACTGTCGATAATGATACTTCAATTTTTTTTTCAGAATCATACTAAATTTTAATGTTTCAACAGCGATTTTGGAATCTTTATTATATGTAATTGAACTTAGTTCAAACGCAAAATAACCCCACAGTGAAACGTATGTATAAAATACGTTATAATTTATCGACATTTCAGCTTACAAAATGAAAGATACATAGCGGGGAAGGACACAGTCATTCACAAACCAGAACTTTTCCCGCCGAGCCTGATAAACTGGAGGAGAGTTCACACACGCAGGGAGGGACACAAAACCAATATCAAACAAACAAGACGGCACGCACGGGGAGAGGACACAAAACGATACTGAAATGATAAGCGTAAGGAAACTAAACCACACAGCATCATCAACGAGCTCATAAACACAAACATGGGACGACACATGACTACACAACTCAGCAACAAGACAAGTTAGGCAATACAACAACAAACGACATTTGAATTGTCGGTAACATAATCCAAGGGCTTACACCCAGCTTAACTGCATGCCAACCTCGCACTTATTCTTCGTTATATACCAAAGTATAATATTTACAAAACATATATAGAAAGACCTGATAGACCTACCCGACAGATTTCTAACAACACAAATTATAACACAAAAACAAAACAAATCGGCAGCCCTTGAGAAATGGGAAAACAAATATAAAGGAGTACAAAAGTATACGATGTGAAAACTATAATGAATTACATGTGTAAAATAAACATTTGATTAATGAAAGAAATGAAGATTCATACTATCAAACTGTTTGCTTCTATTTGGATAAATTGCTTAGATGCCAACAAGAAAATTGGCATTTGCTGTTTAATGAAAGGCGTAGCATCAAAATAGTGAACGACCAGTGTGTTAAAGTCACGACAAAGAAGAACCGGACTTTGAACACTATGTGTGCTCTTTCCATTTGAATTAGCATTACTGTATTGTCGCTCTGATAGAGCTATAACAACGAGAAAAAAGTTGAGCAGGAAATGCAACACACAAAGTGTACAGCCAGCGTAAAATCACAAAGAGACATGAAATATGTTCAAACATGTCAAGAAATACCAAGCCAAATTGTGATACAAGACACACACATTAATATGGATGAGAATATGGCGACCGTATTGGTCTTATGTTAGTGAGACATATATTAGTGTATCTCTAACCCAGTCTCGCACGCTACACAAATGTCACTTCATGAAAGCGTCATAAAATAAGAACTATAATTTGTCTGCGAAGTTTCCTCCTACATGATTCTATATATATACTTGTCAAGAAATACTGAAATCCAAATGTTTTATCACGCATCACTAATAAAGCTCTAATAAACTAATGTTAAATGAAAGTTCTCACTACTCAGTAACGAATATGGCCGCCGTCCGTTTGTGTCTACTACATTTTAACTATGCCTTGTTGTTTATGACGTGACATCCGTTGTACACTCGCCGCCCAAGCTGGTCCCATAAATGCTCACTGGGGCTCAGGTCCGGCAAAAACGCTGGCCAGAACTTAAACGTTGTTTTGACTCATGAAATCAGGCGTTATAATGGCTTAATGTGGCGTAGTGTTGTCCTACTGAAACAGCATAACATCACGGTGATCTCGAAGAAAAGACACAACACACAGTTCTGAGATTTCGTCAACGCGTCGTCAAGCCGTCAGACAGCCTCCAACCATTAACAGGGGTGATTTGTGGTACTATTATATATCGGCCAACACCATTAAACTGCCACCTCCCCACCGTACATGCTGTCTGACGCAGCAATCTACGCTAACCTCAGCGGCGACACACCTTATGCCTCACACCAAGCATGTCTATACAAAACCTGGTCTCATCAGTGAAAAGAATAATTGATTCTGACGACACCACAACACACTGTTGTGTCGCTTCTCTTGTGTCAATATGTTACCCGTATATGGATTATGTGTTGAAATCCACATACATAGTATTTATTATTATTTCCATGATTATGCACAGTAAGTGTCAACAAAAATAATAATTATTATCCCTTTTTGGCTGACCTTCGGTATATAACCGTATGTTTGTGTATTGTGTCCTTTGTGCATTTTGCCTGTGAATGTGTATTGCACATGCCTTCATGTGGTTTCGTTGTGGATGTGCGCCTTTCTTTGCGACATTTCAAGCTCGACTTCTCAAATCATGTTTTAATATCAGAGTTTGTGAATGAATCAATTATGTTCTTGTCATTACTGTCTTAAATACACTGATTTGTTAGAAATTAGTGAAGTATTTAAAGCTATAATGCGTTCCCTTTGCTTGGTTTTTTGTCATATTGCAACAATTCAGCTTTCATATCGGCAAGAGAAACCAGACGATCATTCATGACTTACATGACTATAAAGATACATTCGTGCCTTTTCTCTTGTAGACGTGAGTATTCTATGGTCATGCGTTGACAGTGTACACGTAAACTTCATTTGCCACTTGCAATACTGCAAATAATTGTTATTAATTAAACTCTATGAATCATATTTATCTAAATAAGCAGGATATAATGAAACGGTCTTCACTGGAAATACGAAGATTGTTCTTGTGAGGTTTTGCAAAAGCGTCCTGTCACTACATGTATAAATATCAACTGGTCAAGAGTGCTAACCCACCATTTTGCAGTATACTAAAATGACTTTTTAACGACGAACGTGACTTTGATAGGTTTACATCGAATCTTTTCGATAGTTCACATCATATAAATCGTACAGCTTAAAGGTTAGTGCAATCAAAATCGTCTACAGAGGATGAATCCAGAAGCCCTTCAGACACTATAGGTGAAATAGTTCTGACAGGTTAGCACTTATGACTAGTATATATGAATCATCCGATCCCAGTTTTCCATATTCTATCCTTGAATTTTTACCAAAGTTAGGAAACTGCATGCCATTCATTATTACTTAATAAAAGGATAGTCACTTGCATCATAGCCATATTCTAATCATTTGTCACTTTTACTGCCATTTCTAATTTCGTCTCAATGTCCTTGGTCGCTTAATGAATAATGCAACTCACTCGTCGTGGTTAATTACCAGGATTTTGACATGAGGTGAATATGGAAGTGTTCGATTTAAGTGATACGGCATAAACACGCGTCATCATTATTGTGCACATCAAAGCAGAAGTCTTGCTTGAGACAAAATTGCCAGGGACAAATTTGCGATTGAAGGATCGCCAACTGTCGGGGAACGTTATCACGCAAACGTGGCCATTGAGTCGCGGAGTATCGAAGAAAATTGTCAATTGTCTTATCTGTCGCGCTGAGAAATCGAACCTGTCTAGTATTTTTCTGCGACAATCGGATATCACAGGGTTGATGACACGTACTTCGGAAATATTTCTGGTTGCCCTTCGATAGTTGTAAGAGTGTCTGTCATCGTCGTAGATTGTCTCAGTCTGTAGCCGGTTACCGTGTTCCCACTGGATTTCAGTTAATTGCTCAGTCTTGTGACCCGCGGAATGCGACAATTATATGGTACACATAACATGGCGCACTATTGCAGCACAGTCTCTGGTTGTCTTTGATTGTCACAAGATAATCCTATGATTGTACCAGAAGGTGTTTATTCTGTTATGTGATTATCATACAAGTGTTACAATTAAATCCAATATAGGAACAAATTCACAATGTGTCGCAAAAATGTCGTAATATGTGGCGTACAGCCATCGTGTATGTGTGACTGCTACAACATTATGCCGGCATTGCAACCCTAAGTATGCATCTTGGGATTAGTTTGCTTGAAAGTGTTTCACTATTTTCTATGATCAGATTTTGCGTTTTAAGTCAAAGATTAACAGAGTGACGACCTAATATGAATATTTATGAATGACAGACGTGTGCGGCATTGAAAAACGCGTTTTGGTGAAACAAATATCATTGACAAGCATTCTTCTAAACATTCCATCATTTACAGGGTATAAAACGATTGAAACAGCAAAACATTACCTGGTAACGTCATCATCATAGAAAATTTGATATTCAGCGCTACAACAGTACTCTGTAGGAGGTGTACATTTCAATTGATGTTGTTCTAAAAAAGGTTAAAGTGTACGACTCTTTTGTCGTGAAAAATAAGACGTGGTTGCCAAAGCAAGGGCATCTCTGGAGTGGATGTTTTGAAATATGCAATCTCACACAGTCTCATAAACAGCTTGAACTATTATCAATTTGTCACGGTAAACTTATGACTTATCCGGAGTTCAAACATCCGAGTTTTAGATTCACGGTGTCTCCGCCGAGTGATGCCTTTCCAACAGTGTAAAATATTCTAGATAGGTTGAATAGTGGTGTTCTTACCAATAAATCGTAGTTTCGATCTTTCTGTAGGATCTTTTATAGCATGAACTACGGTGAATGCCATACAAAGCGATATCTTTGCGGAATACATTTGGCATCGTCAGTTTCTACTTGACATATAGAAAAAATCCTTCATTTATAATATACTTCAATAGTTTTAGTCAAAATATTAAGGTTTTTACTATCCCGTTGCCAAAACGTCGCAAGAACGTGAGGCCGCCCGTATGTATGTGACCATGATATCGTATAGGAGGGTGATTTCATACGGACTTTATACACGACTTCCCAATTCTAACGAGCACGGAACCATCTGTAGTTGTCATGTGACCGAGGTTTTATTGAGCATATTAACAAATTTGTGTAGCAGAATTTAATAGTCTCGTATCATGCAAGAGTTCAGGATAACAGAGAGTCGACCAAATATGATTAAGGATAAGAGAGAACTTTATACAACAAACTTAGATGTATTCACAACCGATCATATGTAAATGAGATGGTTAACACTAAATTGTACTTTAGAGAAAACAAATATAGCGTGCTTACATTCGTGGCTTTCCAGCATAATTTGTAGATTTGCAATTTTAATACGAAAATAATACATCGAAAACTAGTCATTTTACTGAGGGGGTCTTGATATTGAGGCTAAATAAAGAGAGAGAGAAAATAGCGAAAATGAACTTAATCGTGTTTTTGATTTTAAGGCGTCTTATTATAATGGTGGTGTTCAAGTGAGGTTTTACTGTGTATATGTTACAACTGAGCATATTTTGTCGGTAATTTGTGAAGGCATGAACGAACTTATCAACGACAAGCAAGTTATACATCGAAACCATCGTGACTTAATGTGATCCCAACTGCAGAATAGTTGAATTCTCTTCTGCACATTACCACTTTTATTTAAAGATTGGCAATATCGCATTGTTAGGAGGTAACGCGTGCGTCTTTATTAATATACTGAAGGGATAATAAACGAAGGGTAAATGTCTTAGATTATTTAAATAATGGTGTACGTTATCTAAACTACATTTATATAATATAAATAATTTCCTCAATCAATAAACTACAAAAAAATCAGCAGTTTCTGATCAATTACTCCTAAATAATTGAAGCGTATTGGAAGGTATCCCGCAACATCTGAAAATGAATCCGACTGGTTCCTCAGTATCTGGTATGTCCAACTCGTGCTTCAGTTATAGTTCTGATTCTTTGATATATGAAGTTCATCGGTGCACTGATCCTATTTAATGGAATTAAAACCCATTCTTCCATGGGGGCAGTTGATCACTGGTCAAGAGTAGTTGGATGATTCAGGCCATGCATATCCTCCTGTCAAGTTCGTGTCATAAATGTTCAATTTGGGACATATCTGGACTGTACGGCTGCCAGTTCAGTGAATCAATGTTTTGGTTAGCCACGAAGTGTTGGCAAACGCCGGCATCATGAAGAATACGAATTGGTCTACGACGTGCACATGTGAGGGGCAGACCGATACAAAGACGGCGTACCAACAGTACGGCATCGAGCAACTACTTGGGGTGAATTCGGTGAGTATGATTGCATTAAGTATCGAGAGTGATTTTGATGGCAGAACGGTAACGGTGACGCATGTTGGCAAGACGAATATTTCTGTTTTGTCGTTACGACATCACACGTGGACGTCTAAATCGCGGTCGGTCGGGGACACGTCCCTCTTAGACGTCGGGCGTGACGTTCTATGGTAGAAATATGCATGGAGCAATATCGAAATAAATATAAATTAGGGGTTGAGGGATATAATCTGAAATCGTAGGGGTAACTAGAAATCACTCCTTGATAGCTTACTCAGGGGTGATTTGAAATCGATTCCATCTTACCTGTCGGTTATCTGAACGCGATTTTAAGTTACCAGGTGGTAACTCGAAATTGGGGTTGTCTAAAAGCGCTACACCGGAGTATATAAATAGTGTGTTGCATCATTATGATATTTAAGCAAACACAGCAGACATGTGTCAGGTGTTAAGAAATGATTTGTTCATGGTCGTATATGTTCGTGATTATTCTTTTTAGTTTTCATGTCAAGTATGAATTACACTTTCAACAAAATACTGAACAAACACAATAAATCACTTAAGAAAAATAAAGTCTACTACTAACCATTGGTTTCCGTACGTGCGGATATTTTTGATGTACTGATTGAATTAAATAGCTCTTTGAAAACTTGCAATATACCGTACTTAGTTAGGCAAACGAACCCAAAATAGATCCTTTAGTACGTCATATGGAACCGATTTATAATGGGAACATGAAAATTAACTATTAGTTGTACATGTATATACTACAGTCGGACGTCGTTCATTCGTATTCATGGATTCGGGTATTTTATTTCGAATAATACATGGTTTCGAATAGCCCATTTTAATTTGAGGTGACTCAAAAGATACATCGGAACCTGATATTTATTTTGGATGACATCAAGTATTCGGATAATAGGTTGTCGAATAAGCGAGGTTCGAATGTAGTTATGTTACATGTTGTGTTTTAGTTGTTTGCTGTTAGATTAATATGTGTAGTATGGATAATCTCAGTTTCACAGTTTACCATGTTAATTGCATAAAATATGAAATGAAATACTCGTTCTGATAAATAAAATTTGTTTCGTTCAATTGCTTATTTGAAACGTCCGCCTGAAAACTAGAGCTGTTAACGCGCCGTATTTCATCTTCGTCAATATGTCGATGTCCGTTGATCTTCTCAGATGAAGCCTTAACAATTCGTCTATTCCTGATTGTACATTTGTGCAGATTCTAGAATAGGATTATTTTCTATGATGCAATTGTACGGTATACTTATAAAACTTCGCGACCAGGAAGAAGTCAAACAATGTTACAATCACAGGAGATCATTGGATTTTAGTGCCACACTCCATACTCAGACATAATAATTACTCCATTGTATCACTCTATAAAACACTACACTTCGAAAGAAAATGGGCCACAGAGAATATCACTCATCTAACATAATCATTCATTTTCACTCACAATAATAATGAGTCACTTTCAGACTCATAAGTGTTAATGTTATAATTTAAGACTTGAGTGCCGAGTGTAAGTATCCCTTATAATCCCGGTAGTTAAAGGAGCAGTCATCGAGCGTGAGAGATATCACCGTTAGCTGTTTAACAAACAATATCACATGCTTAAGTTTAAACTTAACTTTGATTGATGGTCATAGGTAATTGGTTATAGAAAAGAAATATTGTCAAAATAGAAACGTACGCATTACATATATCGTATACCAAGAACTATTTTTCCAAAAGATGGTCGGCGCAATCTGAATCAAGCAAAGTTGCAATCTGAATGTTAAGATTTGTTGTACAGCATAAATGAAGACAAAACAAACCAAAACAAAACAATATCAAAGTTCGTGTTTTGTTCATTTGTTTTGTCTAACTGAATCAAACACATGTCTCATAATGTCCTATTGACAGTTTATAAAAGTTATGTAGAAAGTTGAAAGTGAAAGTAAAATGTACTGGATAACTTGTTGTAAATGAAGGTTGAATTATTTGTTTAAACTATTTTTATTAATATTGACATATTTAAAACAGAAGTGGGGACATGTTAAGTGGTTCCCTTTATCCCTTTAACTGCCAAACAACTATTCCAAATAGTACTCCTGAGCAATGTGATTATTCAACGTCGACACAACGAACTATAACAAACAAGTCTTCCTAATGGTGCCCCCATTATTTTGATACTACACAAATCTTTGCTAGCATTACAGTACTTTGATTCTACACAATCTTTGGTTATTGATCAATTCGTAGATATCGCATTCGGCCAATTCCGACAATGTTCGGTTTAGTCTTCGTCCGTTTCCGGGAATTTCCGTATACAAAAATAAACTTTAACATTTTTGGTGTACGTGTAACATTATCCCACCGTTTGAAATACTTAAATAATTTAAACAGGGAATTAAAATACGCATATTTTAAAGGGAGGAATTCAACATACCGGTGGTTCCGGGTGTTTATTAAAATTGAAATACTTCAGTCCTGATAGTTGAAACTTTTTCGTATTAACTGTTTTTATTCTCATGACAGTATGATACCAAATGGAATACAAACCATGATAAACCTTGTCTAGTTTCGTCTTCGTTATAAAACGTACTTAATAGAAAACACATCAACAAAATTTAGACTTTCATGAATCTATATAACGTCTTAAAAAATAACGGCCGTGTATATGCGTAATTGTAGTACCCATGTGGTGAATTAATTGATTAACGATAATTTAATCATATAAAAAACTTATTTCATTTATGCTACGATACTTGTGGAAAACAAGACAAGGAGCATATAATGATCGTGCGACCACATACACGCATCATGCAGTTTGTTCGTCTCCGACAACAGACAACCAGAAACAAATGTGGAAAGACAACTCCAAAAAACACCTGACAAAGTCAACGGCTATCCCTTCTAATCTAGGAGGGAAGAAGGAATATAGGAAATAACCGCCGACCAAGTCAAATGCTGAGCAGAAAGCGCCTTACGCTGGACAAGACAGTCAGTAAATGAAACATAACTGACACCTTATATACAATTGCTAAATAACATGTGAGCGACTTTGAAGGAAGAGACTCGTAAATACATAACTGAATCCTTTGATCAGAAATTTCAGTTTATTATTGTATGCGATGTATTTCAATGGAAGACTTCCGCGTGAATTTAACAACACATTTTCAAAGTTTCGTGACAACTGACAGTATCAGGAAATAGATATAAGCAAAAATAGCATATCTAAGTTTGTATTTAACCTCTCCCTAGTAAATGTTAGTACCCCCATGGCATATTACGCAAACGATTCGTAGCTATGTATTATCGCAATCATGTTCACACCCTTTTATATAACTTATAGTTCACTCCGCCTCTTCCTGTGTCTTACATCCAATGAGCATCCGGAATTTTTGACCAACTTATCCATTTATTATGGTATTTCGCACAATATCTATTAAGTGATTTCATTAAATAAATCTGGTAAGTGATCAATATTACAGTAAACTATAAGCCGGTTGTAACTCACATATTAGAATTAACGCTCCCTTGCACTTAATTAGCTTATAATTCCAATATATCAGCTATAACCTATACTAACATTATTTATGACTGTCTAGTTACCTGCAATACCGTCATGACATTATAAGAAAGACGAGGAGAAACAGAAGGACAAACAGACTATGAATAATACAAAGACCACACATTTATACATAATCCCATTCCCTATACCGATTCCTACGTTTGCTTAGTTACGGGGGTCATCTCAAAACACTATTGTTTTTAAGATTACACAGTCCCTACAATATAATATTGTGCTTTTTACTTTTTAGAGTTACCTGTTAAAATCAATAGAGATTTGAGATGAACCCCACAATTTAACAAACGTAGGAATCGGTATAGGGAATGGGAAAGCTGATGCATCTCTTAATAATAAGACGACGATTTAATACCATTGATATAGAAAAACGCTCTAGCGATTTATTAGATAAGTTTATTTAGAAAAAGGCAATAAACATGCAAACCATTTCACGTGAGCACGCGATACCCTTTCGTCTGAGCATCCAAACGCTTTCACGTGAGCACGTAAACCATTTTGCGAGAGCACGCGATACCCTTTCGCATGAGCACGCACACCCTTAAGCATGAACACGCAAACCTTTTTCACATGAGCACGCAAACACTTTCACACGAGCACGCGATACCCTTTTGCATGAAGTAAAATGCCACCTCTCAGCCGCCGTAACGATAAACTTCCTATTACTTCACTCCTTTTCCCAAAAATGATATCCATTTGCGAGCCTATCGAAACAAAAAAACTGAAAGCATTCCATAGTGAATAGTTTTGTTTCATGTATGGAAATATAAGAATGCTGTATAAAGAAGCAGAGGCTGAAATATAGAAGCGTACTCTCCTTCGAGCGCTTAATTGCGATGCCTACAAGTGAATGTAACGACCGTGGATTCAAAACGCTGTTTAAGAGAGTGAATACAAAGAAAAACATTAACCGTTCTGATCGTGTACAAGTAATTCTCATGATGTGATCAATTTGTGTAGGAATAAAATATATAAATTATACATTATCCGGCATGGAGATGAACAGCGATGTTTGCGATAAAATATGTCCCACCACTGACGTATTGTCCTATACGCACCACAGTCTAGTATTACCGGTACATTATAATGAAATAAAATATGTTTGGTGGATTAAAGGTGGAAAAACTCTCCACAATAATAGTAGTATGTGGTGTCTAGACAACACTGTCATCTCTGTATTAAATACATTATTTATAACCAATATCTCTATATTTATTATCCATTTATACTTTTGCGAAATAACACCGAAAAACACATATGTTATTGACTTTTCCATTATGAAGAGGATGCTGTCGTTAATTTATGTATTACTTCATCCGTACGTTTTATCCCGGAATAAATTTGATGCTGAGATTTTTGCGCTCTTGTACTCGTCGACTGGAAATTGTTTGTCACTGGAATCCGCATACACGTCGCGTATCAACTGGGTCATAACCAGTGAGACACAAGAACAATACTGCGACACAGTGCCAGTTACCATAACTCATATCCTCATTACCATCCTTGTGATACATTTACTGTATCATCATAACACAGACTATTAAAATCGACCCCATTGATATTCAAAACATATTTTAAAATCTACAGAAACAAAACAAGCCTTAGTGTAAACTCCTTTTGAAATTAAATTTATGTCAATAAACTTAAGACTTGAAAATATTAACAGTAACATACATACATATATATGTATAATATATAACAATCTTATATCGTCTTAATTCATTATCCATATATGCATATTGATTGGGAAAATGTATCAGGCTTTCACATTGTTTGGTCTGCACTTTCCTCATCCATTCATTCATTCCCAGATAACCGAGTAAAACTATTTATATAGAATACTTCTGAATATAATTACTACAAATGAATAATCCATAACGAAAGACCAAGTATGCAACGTGACAGAATCATATAGCCATATATATGCTAACTGCCCACTGACGAATAAAGTATGGATTGCGGTCCAAACTAAAGTCAGTATCTGTGGTATAAAACAGAGAGAATACGTAAATACGGGGACGCCACATACACAAGACAATACCTCCCCACGCAGACCTCAGGAAAAACAACAATCCACAAAACATAACGCACCTAAGGAGGTCAAATGGTACACATATTAAGGAACAGAGGCACAAGGAACGGCCCAACAGACCATAAGGAATAATTAGGAGAATCAAAGTGGACAGTAAAAGGAGGGGGGAATTAATGGATGGAAAAGCTCACAGGACAATTCAAGACAACTGGCCACAATAAGCCAAAATTGGGCAGGAAACATTTAGTTTTTGGATATATATGTTACCATGATTACCATCATTAATATGTTTTTCATTAACAAATATTACCTCGAAAGCGACAATTGGACTCAAACCAACAAGTCACCTTTCGCTATCGTTAAAGTTAACATGCAGTGGCGTAGCTGCCGTTACACATTATACGCCCGTACGTACAATCGTAATCGGAATCAAGAAATATTAATGGCAAAAATTAAATAAAACTGAGGGTCAATGGGGGTAAAGCGTTTGCGGGCCTTATATTTTGAATTCGTGAGACGATAACAGCTCAAAAAGTACAATAGACAGAACCTCGTTTACCTAATATTTGAACGAACGGTTATTGTTCCCTGAAGCATACAAAGTGAGTTATACAAGCCTCATTTCGCAAAACAAATAGGTTTCTCTCTTATGAAAACGCCTAGCTACACCCGTGACATGTTGCATGTTGTAGTCGAGTAATGATTTATTTCCAAGGACGTTACATGTGCACGAATAAACGAATATCATTAGTAGGTTTAGCACGATACAATCACGGAAACTGTCTAATGTGAAGCAAGGTTAGTCGTGAGAACACAGATAATATGAGTATTGTATGGCTGCAAATAAGTTGAGTCATATCGGTCAGTTATACTGAATTGCGTATAAAAACTAGACCATGTCTTGTTCAGTAACAATCATTGCAGCTCAGTAAATGGAAACATTAAGTTGCCAAATACAAAGTAGATGGCAGTCTTCCTTCAAGTGTTAAAGAATACAAAATGTCATATATGATTGTTTTCTACATCAGCTATGTCACATTTGTGATCTAGGTCAGGAGATGGCGTACGTAATCTTGATTTACATAATTTGATTTTGAATACACATACAAAATTATTCACAGACCAGCAGTAATTTTAGATCAGATTGCATCCTAGCTTAACATGACCCTTATCCTTGTAGTCTTTGACAGTGTGTACAAAACGTAGCTCATTGTCGTTTCAAAATATTGCTTGTGCAGCGTATCAACAGAATCAGCCTTAGGCGTAACTAATAAAGCTCGCATTTCCTCTTAGACTTATGCATTATTTACAAATTGGATTGCCTTGTTTCTAGTCTTCCATGAAACATTTTCAGGAAGCCCTAGGATATTTCAACATATTAAATCATTTCTAAAACATTATCTTCATGATACAAGTTTGCTTTCGTCTGGTTTTCAATGAACAGAGTTATACAATATGGAAATTAACTGTCGTTGTAACTCACTTGTTCATGGAATTCGGTACACAATAACATGGGTAAGACAAACAAACTTTACCAAATTTGTCAGGTGCTTTAACTTCTGATATATCAAATTTGTTAATCGGGCTCTCCTTTTCATCTCGAGGAATCATTAAAACACTAGTAAGGTTAATTTAAATGACAAGTATACTGGCGATGATGATAATGATTATGATGACAGTTCTACGGATCAAATGTTAGAAATGAAAATGATTGTGGAGTTGGCTATGTTAATTATTGTGATCAATTAAAGAACATACAAAAACCTTGAACATTATTACCGTTATGTATATAGAACCATTCCACAGATGCAGAGAATCTAGATGGAAGTCAATGGTATTTTTAAGATTTCATTATATTGCCACACCACTAGAATATCTAGGGGAGTCATATCGACGTTTAAATAAGTTCATTACAATTGTGATATGTTTTAATACTGAATAAAAGTCACGTCCTGATTGAAATTCGAGAGTTGGTAGTATGTTCAATCATCCAAATCTGTCTTATTATGAGTAATTAAAACAATTAAGAAAACATGTATGGTGTCCTATCGGTCGCTTCTGACTTTCTGTTGTATTCATATTCCTTCCACAGAATGATTACATTAGACATCTTGCATTTATTTACGTTTCTACTAACATAACCGGTGCGCATATCGATGTAGAATATATTTATATTGCAGTTTAGGACGTGAGTTTGTTCCTGTTATTGGGTATTTTATTGACGTCATGTCGTGTTCTATTACATTACAAAAGATGGTAGGGTTTAACATAATCGGATCAGTCTGTTTCTATAATTCATATAGTCGTGACTATACCGTCTAACCTTTTTCATTTAGTCAGACAGAATGTTTCTACTCAGGTTTTACTGAATACATATAAAAGTATACAATGACTTCCAGAAAGAAATGATACATACCAAGCGGACAACCACCCCAACGACACACGGCACAAGGTGACATGTTAATACAAAATAAACTATTAAAGATAAAAGGGTCTAAAATACAAACATAAATGATAGGTGGAAATGAAAGCACTGACTCGAGGTACAAATACCACTGCGACTTAAAGCCTAGTTTAAGTACAACGAACTTCAAACCCAGTGATATACTCGACCATGTGTTCATGGTGGAAAATCTAACCCGATTCGGTGGATAACACATGGATTTATGGGATCCCCTCTACAATACAACAAACAAAATATTTATCAAAGGTAACATCACAGTAGACAGGCATCAGACGGTAATAATTCGTTCAGGGGCGTTAAGGAACAACTGGGGGATGGTGCCACGAGGTACACTTTCAGAACTGCATCTTTCCGATTGGCAACATAATTAATGCATTAATGTGGCATCCCGGTAGCGCCATTGACCGATATTTCATGTTCCTCAAAACATGACTTTATTTTATTATTCTGATAATTATTGAGAACGTTTGTGATGAACTTCGTCGTTCCATTGGAACAACTGTCCAGCGCCATAAACACAAATACTACAACGGTGAATGGTCATGGTAATGGTGAGAGTGACATTCATACTTCTCAACTTGTAGAAATCATTTAAAGGAGTTTAGTTGATATTGATGCAGTTTGTTTTAGATATTGCCACTGCAACATCAATTTGGAATGATGAACAATACTATATTGTATGAGTATATCTTTATAGAGTAATAACTCACGTATGTTTGTGATTGTAACGCATAATCTTCTAACTACTATACGAAAGATGTAGAAAAAGATGTCGACTTTTGTAAGGTACTTGAAACGGTTTGATATATTTCATTCGAATTGTTCCTACTGGAAGCACACTTTCAAATTGTTGATTCCTGTAAGTATTTAATCTCCACGTGAACAAGTAAACAATCCATGGTTGTTTCAAATATCCACACTTTACAACAGCGGAGCATGGATTTAATCTTTTTTTCTTGTGACGCTATGTAATCCCCTATTTCTCTTTGACCATGAATAAAACAGAACGGAAATACATGAAGAAAGCGGAAATGTCACTTACACGGCGCACAGCCACTCTAAAATGTCACAGCACAGAGCCACTTAAAAAGTCAAAAGGAGGCTTGAAAAATAAACCTGCTTCCATGTCCACCCGTCATTTATGTTTGTATGTTAGACCCTTTTATCTTTAATAGTTTATTTTGTATTAACATGTCACCTTGTTCCTGTCATATGCCTGTGGCAAATGGGCAGAACACACACATAAATGATGGATAAAGTTGGTGTCCCGTTTTAGAACCATAAATGGCAAACACGCCACTTGGATGGATAAACCAGGTTAAGGATACACTTACTCTCACACTTGTCCTACCGTCACCTATATAGAACGAAGATTAAATAAGAAAAATCCACATTCTATGAATGTTCCATCCTGTACAATTCATAATGATAAAAATGTAAACGTGGTGTTACGCGTGACCACTAAATTATATTCAAAACAGTTTGAAAAAGAGTTACACATTGAATTGCACGAGGCAAGCTTCCATGCGTTTTTGATACATACATGTATATACCAAATTTTGGCACATTAATTGCCCGGATTTAAAAGGGCATGGGTGTTCATGTATTTAAAAAATACCTGGCAAAGTAGTTTCTCAGGTCTAAGGACGTATGATACATGATACCTACTATTCAATTGTCATTGAATAGGAGTTTTGTTGTTATTGAAGTTTCACTTAATATTCCGTGACAGTTATACATAACGTCATGTAGGAGGAAACCACCCATTCAAAGATTTCATTTTCTAATTTATGACATTGTCTAGATGATGGGTTCTGTATAGAGTGTTAGACAGGGAGAAACATAGTAGAAACTGGTCATGAGAGCATACCTGCATGTTCGTGTTTTGAAAAATCTCCACTACAGTAAGGCAATGTGATCTGAAACGACGGAGGATATTGAATCATTAACATTACCACAATCACATGTGAGCACAAGAATAAAGGCCTACTTAAATGTCATAAATGATTATTTTAACGAAAACGAAACTTTTACCTGGGTCAGTTTGAATGTTAATTTAAAAGCTTAATGAACATTCTACATCCTAATTTTATCATTTCTCATGAGATTGTACTTGAAATACTCATGAAGAGGATGAAATTTGCCCTGTAATACTGCAGTTCCTGCAATTCTTTTGAAGAAAAGATGTTCTTGAATTTTTGAAGAATTTATTTAGTACAATGTATTACTGGCCAAAATTACATGATTATGGGTAACTTAAATGTACTGGCACCAGCAGGTATACTTTCAAGGAAAATTACGAGTATATTTTCGAAGTCTAGCTCCTCCTTGCTTGTCGCAGTTTCAGTTAATCTTTGATCCGAGTACACACATGTCGTATACTAAAACTTGAATTATTTATCTTTTGAATAATCTCTCTTCATTATTTCACTGTAACAACAATAATAATGAAATTGTCAATTTTCTTGAATAAATTAACCCGACCATTTGTCACGTCCTTGACGGCGATTCTGATCACAAACACAAATTAGCCATGCTGAAACGGATTCAATATCAGTTGTTACTACATGAAAATATAATCTCAGAGGAACTTCACTTCCGAAGGTCATGCTATGTTTGTCTAACCTAGTAACCGATAGAGCGCACTCATTAATGTAGTATAGACATCTAATGTAATTTATCCTAATGGAAGGAACACATTCAATGAGATATTCCCTGTGATACTGTGAATTTTAATATTCTGTTAGCTGATTTGTAATTGGTATGTCATGGTGTGCGTTTGTACTCTTGTATATACTAATGTTCCTATTTTGCTAGGGCTAAACTATTGTATTTGTGAGTGTCAGCCAATATACGCCTAGGTAAAAAATTTACTTTTGGTAAAGTGCGACGTCGGTATGGCGTTTAACTGGTTTAGGTTCCGGGAGTATGAACTGACAGTTCCATGGTTGTATGTTGTTATATTGCCCTAATTGTCTTGTTGCTGAGTTTTGCATTCCTGTTTTGTTCCGTGTTTGTGTTTTTGCTCGTTGATGATGCTGTGTTGTTCGGTTTCCATGTGCTTGTCAAATTCATGTTGACCTGACTAGTTTTCCTGGAATTAACAACCAGTACTTACCTGCTCTTCCGCAAGGAACTGACAACTCCTGCATGGCCTTAGTCAGATATCGCGGATGGCGTATATAACTTTCCCAACCCGAGAATCCGACACGAATCTGGCAGTCGAAAGTATATAGCTCTACAAACTGTGCGGCCTGTTATTTACTTGGCATTTATACAGTTTATCCATAGATAGGCAACTATATCATGTAACTATAATAACTGACATATACTAATGCATCTGTCATCAAATATTAGCGCAAATACTTGATAAATATGTTGGAAATAGCCTAGTGCAAAAACGTCCTTGTTCTGCATTTACTGAATGTAAAATGTCACATCAGTGAAACTTAATAGATGTAAGATAGAAGTTTTATTTCACAACATAGTTATATACAATACACTTTTGAAATAGACCGTAATAGTCCATGTTCAAAATAAACACATGTACAGTTTTCATTAACATAATAAGCGACAGTCAGTTTAACATGGATACTTAAATACACTTTAATTCAAATTTTCTCATCAAAGGATGATATAAGGAAATAAAGAAAATAGTAAAATGATCGTTTTAAAGTACAGATATCAATATACCGTGTTGAAATAAGCTTTCTGCTATAAATCCACATGCTTTTTCAGTATATGCTAAAATGCAAGTTCTATATTATTTGTAACACATACTATTTATTAGTCACAGTTTATGCGTTTATGCATTAACTCTAACGATGTATCCTTATAGGAACAATAAATAAGGACGACAGCTAAATAACTATGTCCAATTGCATATTACAATAATATTGAATTTGTTCTCAATATTACATATAATAAATGTTGGGAGTACCATATCTAAAAATCAACAGTAACGTTGATTCCTTATCGAAACGAAATACAAGGACATCAGCAGGGTAATAATGCACTATAGTAAAGATAGCAACAATAGTGAAAATTCTAATTATCTTATACGCGATATTATATAAATATCGCAACTAAAAACATTCAACAACAAAAAAAAGAAAAAAAGAATTATCACAACGTCCCTTGTCTTAGCCTAACATATTTTTCTAAATTAATTTATTAAAACATATTTGTTCCTGACATCAAAACTTTTCTCGACATAAACAGCACGATTGCGAAGCACTTGACAATTGTTAGTGGTTAAAAATTCAATAGTTTTAAACATATTTGGCTTCACACGATAGTAAAGTTTGATGTAAATATGTCTGCTAGACTCGTATAGTGTACATTCAAAAAGAAAGTGAAATTCATCTTCTAACTTGTTACAGTGTCTAAATGTTCGCGGACTTCTACTCCAACGGCCAGTTTCGATATTTAATCTGTGAGAGAATACTCTTAGTTTGGCAATTGAATCATTCACTCTCGCAGTAAATCCTGAACAAATATTACGTTAACTCTTTGTTTAGAATGAGAAAGGGCGATTATGATGTGCGGCAAATAAATTACATAAAATGTTGTATTTAATTATCTTTCAGAACATTTTCTTAATTGAAAAGTGATGCGTCAGTATCGGATTAACTGGCATTTTATTTGATAAAGTACACTAACGTGGATGTAAACATTTGATCAGCTCGTGTTCTCCTCTCACAAAATGTATTTGATTTGAATCAGTAAGTGTGTTTATTCTCATCGTTTGATGTGCGAAATATGGTTCTAACTATTTTAATCCGATATTTTCTTCATTAATCAGTGCGGTGTAGGTCATTAACCACTGAGAGTATTTCAAACATATTTTCCATTGCAATTCCATAATTGACCTTTAGTAAACGTTGGCGAAGCTTCCAAAAAATCACTAGACTATAGTGGTCATGGCGTTGAAGTTGAATATGATTTAAGTAACACTGGACATTTTAGTTAAGACCAGGAACATTTGATAGACAAAGAGCGTAAGAGAAATGCAATTTCTTTTAAGTAAACGTAGAGGATATGATATACAGTAGGATCTCGTTTAATTGAAAAGTTTCTATCCGAATACATGGTATCATCCGAAGTAAAGATCGGGTCCCAATATATCTTCTTAGGGTATTCGAATTGAAATAGGCTATTTTAAACTATTTGTTATTCGAAATACAATTTTTGACACGTTGAATTTGAATAAACGAGGTCCAGATGTAAAACCTAAAATCGCGTGTCAATTGTTTGAGGCCTTTGTTCTACAATTAATTATTCTAGTGTGATATGGGGTTATATAACGTCTTAAGAAATCGAAAGGGTTAATTTGAAATTGTGTAAACGTCATTTTTTAAAACAGTTCAAATGAATACATATACAGCGCCTGTTTTCGGTGAACGTGGCTGTTAGCATCTTTGTATAAGCAGACATGTACGAATGATAAAGCCTTAAGTTTGTTTAAACTTGTTAATATTGATAATATACTGTTGCAATATATTCATATTGATCTTGTGGAGGATTGTCATAAAGGTTTTATAGCCTAGGTTTCAAACGTTAAACAATTGTTAGACATTTATGGATATGCGCATATGTTTGAAATTGCCGTATATGGCAATGATAATGCTTTTGTGAACGAGTAAAGTAGAGTCATTGACATATTTAAGAAGGAATGACTGTATATATAGTTCACCCTCATCGAATACTAATCTTATTTTCTATTATCAAGTATTAAACTGTGTTTCCTTCGTAATACCATAAACATATCCATATCCTGATCAATACATTGTAGTTGATTTTGTTTGTTTGCGTTGCAATTTTCACTGATGATCTATATACACGTGACAATGATTGATTATTACGATTTGCGTTGAGACAATGTACTGGATGTATAAGCCTAAATACAAGTCTGTTCTGATCTGTTCCTTTACTCCACATGTGACATATAACTGTTTTATATCCGTATAATTAATAAGGTTTCTTGGAAAATTACTCTTTATTAAAGTCTCGAGACAATACCTTAAAACACAACTTGAGTAAGCTGTTTTAGAACATGCATGGCGACGGATGAAACAAATGGAAAATTAGAAACTGAACTAAAGTAAAAACTGATTCCACAGAAATGTGTCAATATTGCTGAATTTTGCAGGCTAATAATCTACCAAGACGGATGTTCTTGGTAATAATGCACAGAACAACTTCTCAGTACTGATAAATGCCATTCTGTTCGCTCGTTGAATTGCTGTGGTGAACAGTTTGTTATCTGCTGTGAAAGTATAAACAATGTTATGCGGTTACATCATAGCGCATACTTTATTTTAATGCTTTACGTTATTAAACGTTGCCAAAATCAATGAAATATAGATGTTAGTGAAATTTTACTGAATTTAAGAAAGATGTAGTTCATGCTAGTCTGGATATTATTGAAATATTTAGTGATCCTAACATCTCATTGCAATTATTCTATGATATTCTAAATACACATGCGCCGGTAGAAGAAACAAACAATGCAAGCAATTTGAAGGTTAAGATTTGTTGTGCAACATAAAAAAAATGCCAAGATGTAACGATTGCTGGTCACTCCAGATCCAAATTGGATTTCGTTAAATTCACCGAAATTCAGTGGATTTCGGTAAGATAACATACCCTTTATCGAAACGTTTACCAATTTGCGTCAAGGTTACATACGTTGTTCGGTTGAAGAGAAATTGCATTGGTGGTTAACGCAATATTTGATTGGTTTACACAACACTGATATGCAAATAGCAAAACCATATTAGTACGGCTGCGCAGAAAGTGCGGCTGCGCAAAATTTGAAAAGGAGATAAACTGACTTTTGTATGCAACCACTGTCGGTCGAATGAGTTATGACCCATTTAGGTACAAATGCATTATAGTGGGCATATAGATGTTTGTCAGCGCTTCGCCTACTACATGTATGACCAAATTTTAAAGAAGCCTCAAAGAAATAATAAGTTAAAAGGCATTTTAAACATTTGTATTAATTGCGACGAAGGCATGTAAACTGCTAACACACATCTGTTAAGATACTAATAATAATAATAATTTATCATGAATCCCCGTCTAACGCAGCCGGTATCGCACTAAAATTCCAGTCCGGAGTTCGCGGGTTTGATCCCGGGTCCGACCGTCTACGGCTGTGGCTATGTGGTCAAACAATATGTTAATGGTTAATCGCTTTTATCTGCTCGAAGCTGTTAGTAGAATTTTAGCATATTTTTTTCTATTATTCTATTAAACATACCACTGGTCCAGAAGATTTGTCCACTGTCTGGTGTGGGGAATGTATGTCAGGTAGACAGACCGGAACAGTACGCGGACACTTTATAGCATTTAAATAACCTATACACAAAGCTGTGTTTCAAGTCAAATGGTCTTTGCAGCTTTACAGATAAATCCTTTCTCTAAAAGTTAAGGGAAGTCGTGATTGTAAGCGGGAAACGCTTAATGGATACCAAAACGAACTTTAAAATGGCCATTTATTGTTTTCTTCTTCATAAAATGGAACTATACTCTGGATGGCAAAAATAAGTAAAACATTAGGCGCATAACTGTACACATTGAGTCACATGCATACACCCAAATGATTAAGATGATAGTTCAGGAATTGTAACGAATCATTTCTGGCTTCTTGTTGAATATTTTGGCGAGACTTTGTAAAAATGGCTTTTAATTATTAAAACCATTCAATGTTTTTCTCTTTTATTGATTTGAAGATGATTTAAACAGACAGTCATAATTTATTTACCCGTTGACTGCAACAATAATGTTCGTTTACGTTTCTCAATCCGAGTTCGTCTGCTTGTAAGTTAAAAACCCGGGAAAGTGCGTTCGATACCAGATACCAAAAGGAGAACAAGTACCGTGTGAATAATTGTGAGTCATTTTGACGTCATTCGAGAAAGTTTAAATCGTTTACGAAAGGCTAAATATGGAGGTGTCCGCGTACTGGTAGCGTCCGCGTACTGTTCCGGTCTGTCTATATGATAATGATGATGACTTTCAATAGGACAAGACATAAAATAGCTATATGCGGCATGACCATGCCTTTTCGCTGCATATAGTTCGCCTTGTCACGAACTGTATGCGTGACGCATTTAGTTCTTGAGCGAACTATATTTGGAATGAAGTTCCCAATAATCAGCCTCGTCAGTCAACGAGTTCAAAAGAACTCTAAAGTCACGTCTCTTATGAAAAAGTCCTCATTCTAATAATTATGTTTGTACGAAATGTACACGTTTACATAATAATTATTGTTATTTATGTTTCAGATGTATGTAAAGTTCCCCTTTACCCTTGAGCCCATACCCCTTACATGTTTAACCTTGCACTCCTCAGTGCCTAGTGTTGTGTAGACTGATGTGTTATTGGGGTCTGTATTGGGAGGTATTGTCTTGTTCATGTTGCCTTCCATGGAAAAAAATAATCTTTCTTTTATGCATTGTAATATACATGTATTGTTTACAATATGAAAATCTGATGAGTGGTTATCTTTACTGAATAAATGAGTGTTCTAGTATTATATGTGTTTAATTGATTTCGTTTCCTGTTAGAAAGTCGTGTTTTATTTAAGATTGTATGACTGTTTTTGTATACATCTTTACATGTTTCCTTCAATAAATTATCCTTTTTTTATTATTATAATGTGAGATAATGTTGGGAGATGAATTGTGCGCGAATGTTCTCGAAAATGCAAAATGCACAATGTTAAGACAACTTAGTTATACATGCGGCTACGTGCTATGGACCACATATTATTTCCACATAGATGTATTAACAATTGATAATTGACAAAAATTCTCACAGAATCGAGTTGTCTTGAATAGTACATCGTAATGTTTGCACGTACTTGATGATTAAGTATATTACCACCCTTGTGAATAGCATTTAGCCAGTTGATAAAAGAACGAAGTTTTCTTGTCACCTCATAATTATGAAGAATCTTACAGTTGTTGCATATTTGGGAGATACGTAAAGCATGTAATAAATGATTATGCCTTTTACAAGTAAATTTATTCTGGTGCAGAATGACAGACCGTTTTGTGATGGATCTCCAATTCATAGATACATATCTATTTTCTTCCTGCATAAGGAATTTACATCATTCTCTTTGCTGTTGTTCCTGCAGTGTTTTGACGTAAATGCCCCATTGATATTATTTTTGTATTTTTATGAAGCGTCCATAACTTCTGTTATACGTTATCCCAATTACGTGTACTCCCTCCTCACATGTTGTCGTGTTTGGTGTGAGGGTCTCTATTTCTAAGTGGCATTCCTTTCCTATCATTTCCAAAATAACCAATAGCTATGTCTGGACAAATATGCTATATTGGCATAAACGTGCGCATCGACATTTTTAAAAGTATTGAGACTACGGCACAGACTGATTACGTTATGAATATTTTGCCGAGAAATGCACATATGAGTGAGAATGTATAATACATACACTTAGGAATAACTGAATCGCCTGAAGGACACCCCTAATCCAATTTATTCCTTGGCATATTCATCATGATCTTCATATAATTGTATTGTTTAGCCCTTAACAGATATGCAATTCTACATCCCAATAGCAAACATATTGAGAAACTAATATATCTCTTGACATTAATACCCATTAAGGGAGCCCGATGGTATAAACAGATATATTGATAGTTTACGAATTCGCATGTCTGCAGGAATTGAATCATAAAATTGTAATGTCCTAGATTATTAGTCATAGTAATATATGGATGAATTGAAAATGACATTCGGTGATATTGTATTTTAGTCTGATCAACTAATGACGTTCTACTCATTACGCACGACCCTACATACATGCCGAGTATGCACTTTCAATATGACATTATTTCTTTGACAAAATAGGTAATTGATAGATTGGACCTGACATCTCAGCCGTGCCCTGTCAGTTGAAACCACTCTGGCGACAGAAATGGGTAATCAGATAAACTATTTATTGAAGCATTAATAAATTCAATGACTTATAACCAGTTATGTATATTCCTGTGTGACACTGTAGCGTTGTCGGTATAGTAACAGGCACGAATAAATATGTGTATGGTATAAACATGAAATGCTAAAGGTTCGTGCCTCATATACGACCACTTTTTAGAACATTGCATGTATTTAATTGTATGGTTGTTGTTTCTTCACTATGTTTGATAAACAAGCCCGTTTATATACATTTAATATATAATTATTAGCTGCTTCGGTTAAGTGCTGATTAATTAAAGGGTGTTTTTTTCATTAATATTTATTTATTTTTATCGTTAGATATTTAAAAAGCAAATCAGATACATTTCAGTAACATACCCCACGTGATGCTACTGCATTGTATTCACTGCCGACGTTATAAAATCTGTCTGCGAGTTTAAATATGAGTCTGTGTACAAGATATTCCTATTGGTGATTGCTTTTCCGTGTAGGTTCTGCAGTCCATGCTAAATATACATATTAAATGCACGAAGATATATATAATAATATTAACTTGACATTTGTATAAATAGAAGAACAAATATTAGTGAAGATGATATTCTAACACAGATCGGAAAATTAACTTCTAAGGTCTAAATACTACCACAATAGTACTTCGGCTATTTATTTCTTTGTGTTAATCTAATATACTTAAATATTCCTCAAGGTAAAGTTACACTATTGAGCCCATTGCACTCGGAATATTCAAAATAAACATTGCAGACAACGCTCATTTCTCGATTTCTATCTATTGACAAATGTTTACTGCAACCATGAACAAACTGTATAGTAGAACAAATCAGTTACACTAGCTGATACATCAGACTGGTATGATTGTAAGAACATCCAATCCATGTTCATTTTCCGATAGAAGACTTCCAATTCATGTTCATTTTCCGATAGTACCTGCCAACAGTAGACATTCCTGTCATGCAATAACAACCAATTACCAGCGAACACGGTACATCGGTTGTCACACAATTAGGTTTTTGTAGTTTATAATATCGTATTCCAATTATTGTGAACAAAGGGATTAGGCACAAGTTATTACAACATTATTGTGGCACTTGTCCCAGGGGTAACTTCAAACTAGTATATACGGTGATATGTACGCAGGGTCAAAAACAGAAAGTGTGCATGGGATAATATGGACATTTTACGATACCACGGGGGCTAAACAATGACATATTTGGTACAAACAGAAAGATAATTTTCATTTCTATCTCTTGGTACATATACTTGACACCATTAAAAACGCAACTATTTGAAATAGACGTCATTTGGTAGTACGAACTGTCAAAAGCGTGTTACAGTTATCCATGTGTTAATTCTTGTTCAAAACTTTATTAAACTCTAGATCAATTTTTTATTTATTTCATTATTGAATAATTTTATGAAATTATGTTTGAGAAATAAAGAATAAGTTTGCCTTTGTAATGTCACTTTATCTATATGCACATTTTTTGGTTGCATTTTTTAATGGCGTTAAGTATAGTTGTTATCTGTTTTGCATCATGTTTGGCATAATTATCGAAAGATGGCCATATTATCTTTTTTGACTCAGCATATTTATCCACGGATTCTCCGAACATTATTATACAGTATACTAATTATTGATACGCAACTCATAAACAACCAGTACAAATATACAGTGCGTGGACTAGTCAGTTTTCTATTAATTACTTGAAAAGCAGATTGGGTAGTAAAGAGGTACACAACTGAGCACTCAGTGCAAGAACAAGAATTCCATTGGCTTAATTGTCTTTCTTTTCCACAATAAAAGCTATTCATTGTCGGGAAATATCAAACTTCAACGGTCATGAAAGAGGAACATGCACACATTGATTTGAAATTAAGACTATTAGTGATTAGCATCGTCTCTAGCAAGCATTGTTTCTGTCATACTAATATATAAAACCAACATACATCTAATTTACAACCTTGTATTCCAAACTGCCAGATCAAAGTCTATGGGATCATTGTTTCTCTAACAGTCTTATTGTTATATGTTCTGTGTAGTTCTATGTATGCTTCCGTTTTGATTTCGTTTGACATGTTGTATTCACCGTATTGTATTTACTTATGTAGGATGATGGGCACATTGCCTTTTTTTAATAAACGCATTATAGAAATGCAATTAACGAGAACTTTGCTAACGGAAGACGTATTCAACCGATCCTGGAAGACATGTTGTTAAATGCGCAAATGAAACTTTTAGGAAAAGGAGATAATGTATATTAGAATGTGATTTGTGCGTCATTGGTTTCGAAGTGTGAAGTTCGACAAACTACGGTGATAACTGTTGCAGTTCATAAAGTTTAACTGGAAACTTGCGTACAAACCAATATTACAGCTACTAAGGTTGGTTTCAAAATGTCACCAATAAACAATATCTGATGAAACAAAACGTATTTAAAAACAATTTATTATTTTGTGATTTTAATCCAAATTACGCAACCCGCTATATATTCCTGAAGGTGGTTCTACCCGGGTGTCTGCATATTACTCAGTGGTCAGTCAAGGTAAGGTTGGACTCACCAAATGTCCTTACCGCTGTGGGGTATGGCTTGAAAGGCCCCAGACACACAAAGATTAGTTGCTACATTTGCTTGTTCATGTATCTGTATGCGTTCCCTCCTGTCTTTATTCTCCCTCGCTCCCTCTCTCCTACAAACTTGACCTTAGTCCGATGTATTTTTTAAATCAACACAATGATAATGAATACTAACAACTAACAGAATCCCCGACAACAGATACTATCTGTTAGCAGCTTAGTATGGCCAATAAAACATAGAGGGACAACAAAATGGTATTACGAGATTATGTAATAGTACATTTGACTGGTCGTTTAACATTTGTCTCAGGGCCAGGGCAGCCTAATAAATTCAAATACAGTTCACGAATGTGTAACACTTGTGTGTATAAAGAAATGTGTAACACTTGTGTGTATGAAGTATTGTGTAACACTTGTGTGTATGAAGTATTGAGTAACACTTGTGTGTATGAAGTAATGTGTAACACTTGTGTGTTTTAAGCAATGTGTAACACTTGTGTGTATGAAGTATTGTGTAACACTTGTGTGTATGAAGTATTGTGTAACACTTGTGTGTATGAAGTATTGTGTAACACCTGTGTGTATGAAGTATTGTGTAACACTTGTGTGTATGAAGTAATGTGTAACACTTGTGTGTTTTAAGTAATGTGTAACACTTGTGTGTATGAAGTATTGTGTAACACTTGTGTGTATGAAGTAATGTGTAAAACTTGTGAGTTTTAAGTAATGTGTAACACGTGTGTGTTTTAAGTAATGTGTAACACTTGTGTGTATGAAGTATTGTGTAACACTTGTGTGTTTTAAGTAATGTGTAACACTTGTGTATTTTAAGTAATGTGTAACACTTGTGTGTATGAAGTATTGTGTAACACTTGTGTGTATGAAGTATTGTGTAACACTTGTGTGTATGAAGTATTGTGTAACACTTGTGTGTATGAAGTATTGAGTAACACTTGTGTGTATGAAGTAATGTGTAACACTTGTGTGTTTTAAGCAATGTGTAACACTTGTGTGTATGAAGTATTGTGTAACACTTGTGTGTATGAAGTATTGTGTAACACTTGTGTGTATGAAGTATTGTGTAACACCTGTGTGTATGAAGTATTGTGTAACACTTGTGTGTATGAAGTAATGTGTAACACTTGTG
Organism: Mactromeris polynyma; assembly: GCA_032209605.1. Lineage (NCBI taxonomy): Eukaryota > Metazoa > Mollusca > Bivalvia > Venerida > Mactridae > Mactromeris > Mactromeris polynyma. The sequence continues at coordinate 50,986,815 of JASFXZ010000001.1, forward strand.
TGTTTTAAGTAATGTGTAACACTTGTGTGTATGAAGTATTGTGTAACACTTGTGTGTATGAAGTAATGTGTAAAACTTGTGAGTTTTAAGTAATGTGTAACACGTGTGTGTTTTAAGTAATGTGTAACACTTGTGTGTATGAAGTATTGTGTAACACTTGTGTGTTTTAAGTAATGTGTAACACTTGTGTATTTTAAGTAATGTGTAACACTTGTGTGTATGAAGTATTGTGTAACACTTGTGTGTATGAAGTATTGTGTAACACTTGTGTGTTTTAAGTAATGTGTAACACTTGTGTGTATGAAGTATTGTGTAACACTTGTGTGTATGAAGTAATGTGTAAAACTTGTGAGTTTTAAGTAATGTGTAACACTTGTGTGTTTTAAGTAATGTGTAACACTTGTGTGTATGAAGTATTGTGTAACACTTGTGTGTATGAAGTATTGTGTAACACTTGTGTGTTTGAAGTATTGTGTAACACTTGTGTGTATGAAGTATTGTGTAACACTTGTGTGTATGAAGTATTGTGTAACACTTGTGTGTATGAAGTATTGTGTAACACTTGTGTGTATGAAGTATTGTGTAACACTTGTGTGTATGAAGTATTGTGTAACACTTGTGTGTTTTAAGTAATGTGTAACACTTGTGTGTTTTAAGTAATGTGTAACACTTGTGTGTATGAAGTAATGTGTAACACTTGTGTGTATGAAGTAATGTGTAACACTTGTGTGTATGAAGTAATGTGTAACACTTGTGTGTATGAAGTATTGTGTAACACTTGTGTGTATGAAGTAATGTGTAACACTTGTGTGTATTACAATGCTCTTTAATGTAGAAAATCACAATTTAGAACTTAGAATCAATCAAAAAGTGTATTGAGTTTAAATAAAAAGTGTAAACGTGTATTTAGAATCAGTTAAAAAATGTATCTAGAATCGATCAAAAAGTATCGCATTGCACATATATATTAAATGATATTATACATGTGATGCCTTCTAATGACGTTTATTCCCCTAGGAAATGTGATATTGACCGAAATGTCCGGAAATGTATTCACAAAAACAATGTTCTGTTGTTCTGTGGTGCATTTATGCAATGTTTGTTATTTTTTGTCTATATTGTTTTTGGCATAATGCATTGTTGAACATTAAGAGAAGATTATGCAGCAGTAATGGCTTTCTGACAAATCACATTGCATCAAATATGTCTGGCATATAACCTGTAATATCTTGACGCAGGGTCTACATATGCTAATACAATTGTCTTTTCTTTTATCTGAATATAAAATACTGAATGCGTATTACAACAGTATTATTAATACAACATAACATAACATCTAATTACATGCATGCCACGATAAGCATTAATTTTGAATATGCATTAGACACTGATTTAATTCTATCCAAGATTAATACAATTTGACGGCACATTATTTTTTGATAAAATAAAAAATAACATCGTCTACGCAATGTGCTGATAAACATTTCAATTAACGGTGGTATCATTTAGGGTTCATCATTTCTCTCCGAGGAAAGTCACTATTCTAAGATATCATAATCTCGGAACTCTGAGAACGAACCGTGACATTCTTTTCATATTTTACACAGCCATAAAAGACGACGTCGTTAGGATGCTTCATGTCGCGCATTACTAAGAATGTTGTCATACTTACCCACAGCAGGATTGTAAATTTCGGATGACGGTTCTTCATTGTCCAAATATATATTTAGATACGTACATTTAAATGCAGTTAAACATCACTATTTTCCCTCATCATATTTGCTTTGCATGTTGTCGCCTACGAACATCTGCTCATAGATTAGAACTTGAAGCCGGAAGATGACATAAACCTGTACAAATACCATATATCGAAAGAAAATGTAGATTATGTAATGTCCTTGAAGATGAGTTTCATTTTTTGTTAGAATGTCCATTTTATCACGAAGTTCATTTCAAAAAATACGGTCAGTCGACTTGTGTAAATCAGACTTACATCTTTGTAAGTCACAGGATACTGCATAATTCATTATTTATGGCAGTGATATAATTCGGACAGAAGTTGAAGAGAGTCAGCATCACTGGACATGATGAACAATTAGATACGTATATATTATCAGATACTTGACAGGTGTAAACCAATGGTTACTGTGCGGATAACGTTGCAGAATACGTGATACGGCAATATTAAATACTGAGTCCAGAGATGTCATCCATATGACTGATAAGCCCATGCCAGTCTGAATCCACTATATCACAAGATCACATCACACATTTCGCAGACAATACAGACCAACTAATAATTCATTTAGCTCAGAAATAGGGGAACAAATGCGCTGTGAATTGTTGTCTATTGTGTACATTGGAATGGTTGTAAATGATTCGTGATGCGGTTAATCAATGTTGTCATGTGTGTCTGCTATCGAATATATTTGCACAATGTAAATGCCGTATTTCGCCGATATTTTCTAATGCATTCTAGTTATATAATTATGACTGACAGACATCGAGACGTGTATGTTGACCGGCAACACTGCACCTATCCTACTTTTCATACCCATTTCATGTATAATCATACATTGAATTGTATAATGATCTGTGTGTCCCTTTTTAATAATTTGTTAACTTATCTTTCCACAGCTACACGTTCATAAAACACTTCTCTCATATTTGTATTATTTTTTTTTAAAACACTATCTTTATTGAAAATGTAAATATAATATCATGTACACTGAATGAGATGTTTGCGAAAGAACAGGAATTACAAATACTGCATACATGTATATCCCGGTGAATTTCATTTACGTGTACTGAAATCCGTAAGTGGCTTTAACGGACCGGCAATCCGTAGACTCGGGTTCGAATCCCGGTAGCGCCATTGACTGATTTTTCGTGTTCCTCAAAAACATGACTTTATTTATTATGCTCCTTTATAAGAACAAATGTCTCTTGAGAACAAATGGTGAATAGCAAACAGTTGAGTATCGTTTATTCGACTACGTCCTATCTGAATACTTGGTATCATCCGAAGTATACATCAAGTCCCGATGTATCTTGTTAAGCGCGTCAAATTAAAAAAAACTATTCGAAACTATGAACTATTCGAAATATAAATTCCGGTCCCGATGAATTGGAATGAAAGAGCTCAGACTGGAGATACATGAACATAAATAAAGAAGTCAATCTGGAAATGACCCATTAACATGAAGATACTCATTCAAATCGAGTAATATGAAACGTCATTATTGTTCTCAAAATAAGATTTCCTCAATATGCTGTGTGTACGCTGCAACATGAACAACGGACGAAAAATTAATCATTTTGTCTGATTGAGGCAAAAACAAGTGTCTAGATGAGGTAATGTTGTTCGGGGGAGTGACATGTTCGGTTTATGAAAATTACGGTATTTTTAAATACGGTATTTAAAGATTTATACGAGGCTAGAATTTTGGGAATAATATTTCTTTCTTGCGCTTCAAAATCAGTGCGTGTTTGATTTATAATGATTTGAACGATGCATTATTAAAACAATAAAGTACAAAGACAGGAAACACTGTTTTATTAAACTCATGATGAATGGGTCTTTGGACAAAGAGTACCGTTCTTACATCATAGATATTGTATTCATGCTGACGTTTTATTGGAGAATGTTGAAAATGCTATTTTACGATGCTACTTTGATATATGTCGGTAAGTGAACGAACATTGAAATCTAAATATTGTTAAGATATCCATATTAATACTAGATTGTTACATTTAAATGTTTGTGCGTGCGTGCGTGCGTTTTGGTTGTAAGTCAGTGAATATCGTGTTAACAGAAGGCAATATTGTAAAGAAATGGGTATATTTATGTATTCAGACTCAGACTGTGCCCGGCTTGGTGTGCTTTGCCGAAAATAGGAGGGCACTCTTGAGGGCATTAAACGGGCTAGCACTTGGTCGTCAGTGAGGATGGACACTCTCTATTGCAAGCTGTGATTTTCAAAATAAACAGTTTCAGCTTGAAAATTGATTTAGCAGCAGAATTTAGAAGTAGTTATGCTGCTGGTACTGCTGGAAGAAATAGTGTTATAACTGTCACTACCAAAGTCACATCGATGCATTAATGATGAAATTAACATGTTCTTGTACCAGGATATGAAAAGATAATGATTTTACAATATCTGGATATTGTTTCTGAGACATTGCGAGTACATCCTCCTGTCACTACGTAGAATGGTTCTTAGAGTAGCAAGCGTAGGATTAAAATCTCAGTAGTGATGTTGCCACTGACCGTTCCAAAGCGGTACTTCTACCGTCACCCATTCTGTTTGTATCTTGTTCCATTTCCCATGTCTCCTTTTCTATTTGGGGTGGCCTTGTACGTATTTAGCATTGCCGGCACGATATTGTCATTCATGTTTAATCCAGTACCAATCCTGTCTATGACATTCAGTTGTATTCCATAATTCCAACAAAGCTGCTATATATACTAGCGGAAAAAAGAAACTGTGCATGTGTATAATATGCTATAACTTAGGAGGTATGTAAGGAATCGCAATAAAAATTTCAACAGGGTTTTATCTTACCTTTATTTAACACCAGCTCAATTGATATGGTTATTGAATCAGCTGCGTCTTAGATAGAGATCAGTTTTCAGAGACGTTCTCTAAACAAAGTTCAGGTCATCAATACCGTGTATGTCCACCATTGGAATCGATGCATGCTTGACAACGACGCCGCATTGATGTGACAAGTGTTCTGAAAAATGCCTGGGGAATACCATTCCAGATTCTGACAAGCGCACGTGATAGGTCAGGTAACGTCAACGGCTGATTTTGGAGGCCACGTAACCGTCGCTGCATCTCATCCCACACGTGTTCTATAGGCGACAAATCCGGTGATATTGCAGGCCAGGGCAGCACATTCACATTGTTCTGGGTCAAAAAGTCGGTGACGACCCGCGCGACGTGCGGGCGAGCGTTATCCTGTTGCAGCGTGGCGTTACGTTGCTGCACAAATGGAAGGACGTGAGGCCGTATGATTTCGTCACGATATCTGATGCCTGTAAGTGTGCCGTTTACAACCACAAGTGCTGTTCTACCACGGGATGAGATGCCACCCCACACCATGACACTACCTCCGCCGAATGGACGTCGTTCAATCACACAACTGTCATGGAAACGTTCACCAACACGACGGTACACTCTAGAACGGCCGTCGCTGCTGTCGAGATGGAACCTGGACTCATCCGTGAAAAGAATACGTGCCCAGTCCTGTTGCGTGAAGTGTATGTGTCTTCTACACCAGGCAAAACGTGCTACACGATGACGTTGCTGCAGAACAGGACGTATGGCAGGACGTCGTGGACGTATGCCTCATTCACGCAATCGATTACGTACCGTTCGGGGACTGATTCTTCTAAGGCCAGGAATACTTCTAGCCGTCAAAGAAGCAGTTCTGAGTCGGTCACGGAGATGAACCACCCGGATGTACGTATCCTGGCGAATAGACGTTACGCGTGGACGTCCTGATCGAGGCCGGTCTCTGGTTGCCCCAAACTGTTGGTACCGTCTCCACAAGGCGTCTACAGTATTTCGGTGAACGCCAAATTGTCTGGCAACGTCAGTATGACATACACCAGCTTCAATCTGGCCTACGGCGCGGCATCTGTCAGTTTCATTCAACCTTGGCATGGCGTATCAACGACGTATTTCAAAATTATCCTGGTTTTGTGTCTTACATGTAACAACACTATGTTTTAACACAGGTTTAGGCGACAAACGTGTTTGCAATTGACTGCTGCACGAAAAAAACGTGAAAAGGAAGACGTTAGCCTGACAGACAAACTACCCGTGCAACTCATGCACTGGCCAGTGTAAATGACCGAGAGGGATACACAACTTACCTGTGTAAAGTTTCAAGCTTTAATTTATAAAATTGAAGGATATATGAACATTTTACACATGCACAGTTTCTTTTTTCCGCTAGTATGTCCCATTTGGAAAGAAAATATACTTACAAGACTGAACATTGATGCAAGTATTCAGGACGTCATTAAATATTTAGCATGACCTCTTAAGTGTTCGTTAGGTTTTCTTGGTTCCTGTCCCCACCTGATTTACTCGTCCCGAGATATCACATAAGGATTTAGTTCATATTAATTCACATATTCTAACATCAATATATCCCGCGTGGAAGGGGTTGCCATTGAGTAAATAAAATAATTTTAAAATACATTGAACATCCCTTGTTAAACAACATAGTTTAAATAAATGTATGTCCTTTGTTCTTCATAGATTGACAAGAAATTCTCCCGAAGACGTTGAGATAAATGATACCGAAATGCCAAAATGGTTGCGTCTTGTAGTTTCAATAGTAACGTTATATCTATTGCCAGAATATTAAGCACTGATCAGGGCCGTAAATTGCCTCCCCTTCCAGGGGAGGCACCCCGCCGAGCGGAGCGGTCCAAAAAATTTGTTGGACCCTTTTTAGACAAAAAATGATTTTTTTTTCAGCCCGCAATAGGAGGCAACTGCCTACATGCCTCCATGTAATTTACGGCCCTGCTGATCACTACCAAAAAGATACCAATTTGATTGTTTTGCATTTGGTGGTACATATTCCGATCAAGATCTTGTAAGATGATTCTGAAACTTTATGTCATTCTTCAACGACCAAAAACAGTGCAATCAAATCAGATTGTATCATATTTTATCGCCTTTTATTTTTTCTCAGGACAAGTGCTGCAAAATGCTTGCTGCAGGATTTTAAGAGTAAATGCAAAAATATTGACTACGAACAAGCATCTTTGTCTAATAATTGTCAAGGCAACCATTGTGAACATATCAAAGAAGTTTTGCTTGCGGCGAACAAAGAAGTGAGAAATTCGTTAGTTCGACGCCCTCATCTTGTAAACCGTGAGAGTTTGTTTCGAATCTTGTTCGCGGAGATAAACATATAAGGCTATTGTAAATAGCATCAGCGTTTGTATATATCAACAATGACAAAAACAATATCTCGGTACTAAAGGTGGTGAATGGCAAACGTGTGTTACTTTTATGTAAACAATACAAGATGCAGTTAGAAACCTGACAGAAGGAAATAACACAAGAAGAGCCACGTACACAAACATAGCATCTCCAAAACGATTCCCGGGACACAAAATACAACCAAAAACCGCACAATGATTCATGCCGTGGTCACGGATAGTACGGTCTTTATGGCATTTAAAGGGGTATAACATTTTTACTCACTTCTCAGAAGGATATCAGGTAGTTTCCAATCACCCAGGATTCAACTAGTTTGATATTGACGTGTTTTTTAACCGAAAGTAGCCGACATCGAAACGAAATGAGCTATTTGACAGGTCGGAGAGAATATTCTTATTTATCGTTTTGAGAGCGAACATTGAATGACATTACGTTTCATTACGTTTTGCATACGTGTTTCAGCGTAAACAAAATATGGTTTCGTCGACAAGAATGTCATTCCTTACCAAGTATGTAGAGCAGTGTTAACATACATTACTTACATAAAATGTCAAGCCGCTGTAATGTCGAGTTTTAATGAACTGATTTTCGTATTAAATATATCTTTACCAAACGCCGTACTTTTCCGTAGGCGGTGGTCACGGTAAACTTAATGAAACACGATGAGAAATGTTCAACACAATGGCATCACAGTCAGACAACTGTCAGAGTTAATATGAATGAAGGTGAAAAAACATGTTTAGGAAGTTATTTATCTAACAGTGAAATACTTTCAAGTCTAACTCATATTCTTCTCTGGACAGAAGCGGTTTTATAGAAGCTTTATATAAATTTGCTTTGCATTATTTATGTTGTTTTAGTTACACCAGATAATTACGTCTTTGACAAAAGCGGATTGTCTTGAACTCTAAAACAGGGGTTATAACTTGTATTCCTAAAGGCGAAAATGATACACATTGAATAAAAAACCAAGTAGCAAATTGATTTGCTTGATGTCGAAGTATTTTTACTTACAATTCTAAGCTGTTAATCGCTGTATGATAATTATTTCCTTTTATGTTTTAGATGAATATTAAGTTTCGCTTTCCCCGCCGTGAGCAGTTTCTTAACTTCTATTATATTTATGTTCGCCGCCTTCCCCCTTTCCGGCCCGTGGTCACTTACTTTCTTATTTTGTCCTGTGATGTATTCCATCCATTCCATCCTCCCCCTTGTTATACCCTTAAAATTTCCTTCGTTAGTTTTGATAATTCGCCAGAGGAGTCCTTACTTTCCAATTCCAATAGAGTTCTTAGACCTCCTCTACTCCTAACGTTTCGTAGTTTGATGTTTCCCGGTGATATGTGTGAGGCGGCATTGTCTTGTGGGTAAGGCTTTCCCTGTAACAACTTATTATTTCGTACTTAATAGCTTCAGCATGTATTGATCGACGTCGTAAAACTGTTAAAAAATATCAAACTGAAAATATTCGATACAAACATTCAGTCAGTTATTCTATTTGTGCACTCTAATGGGAAGAAGAAGGAGTTTCAGATCTGTCAGTGCTCTTAAACCAACGTTTGATCCTTCAAAAGTGACCCTGGAAGTGTTTACGGCTGAGGAATGGCTGATGTTTGCTGTTTCAATCGTTTTTATATCCGGTAATGTATGTAATGTTCAGAAGAATGCATGTTAATCACCAATGATCCTTAATGCCGTACAGGTTTGCAATTCATTGATGTTCATACTTGATAGTCTTTCTGTTAAACCAAAAATGTCATGAGTACTTGAGAAGATAATGTATGCATATAATTTCTACTAGATGTTCCCCGTATAATATCCTAAGTGGGTCAGTGTACTTTCAATGATTTATCCAAATAATTCGATATAATTACATCCCATTCTTTATACATGTCATACTACAAAAAGTATTAAAAACCAATTTCGGAAAAACTTTCTGCAGATCTTATCCCATAAATGGAGTTATGTTTGCTCACTGCCTGCATGGACCATGTCTATGTTTGAAATCAGTGGAAGCAGTGTTCGTTGTCCCAGATTTCTAAATACTGGTGTGATTTTAGTAAAAATAACTTCTAAGCTAGAATGGAAATTTGCTTTCTCTTATAATTGTTTAAAAAGGTACAATATCAATACTATTTCTTAACACTACCAAAATATTACAGGGTCTATCAGAAGGTTTATCTTACATGTCTTTACTTGCCAATTAAGAAAGAAAATCCACTGCAGCCATTTACTATGAAAATCATCATAAATCAATTGAATGTTGTAGCCATGAGACATTTATGATTTTATGAACAAAGATGTATACTGACAGTTCTAATGCTGTATATCGCTGTGTGGTTATTATTTCTTTTTGTGTTTTAAATGTATGTTAATCACCCCTCCCCCCCCCCCCCCCCCTGTGCAATTAATTCACTTTATATAGTGTTCATGGTATTTTCTCCCCAGTTTCAACCTATTGTTGCCAGCTGTCTTGTCAGCCTTTATCATCCATTAATTCCCGCACTGTTTGGCCTCTTTGATTCTCCTAGTTATCCCTTATAGTCGATCAGGCCATTCCTTGCGCCCCTGTTCCCTTACGTATGTTACCCTTGAGTCTCCTCAAATGCCTTATATGTTATTGTTGTTTCCCTGAGGTCAATTAAAAAGTGAAACCATAAAAAACATCTGCTCTGGGATAGTCAATATTCATTTTCTTCCTGTGAGGAAGTTACAAGATGAATTAATCTAAACGTCCTGGGAAATTAGGCTACTACAGACATCATTTAAAGTAATTAAAATTTGACGACGCCATAAAGAATATATAATTAGTTTGTCCAAATATAACTTATACCGCTGTAAATTACTAAATATAGTCCAAGCGATAAATTTGTTTATAAATCAAATTACAACATTTCTAAAGACAGATTTATATATTGCAAAAACCGGTAACTGACAATGAATGGAGAAAAATTTCTTTATTGATGACAATCTGCAGATTAATGTTTTACAGATATCTACAGAAGTCTAATTCACCTAAAACTATCTATTCCCCCTCTTTATGTTAGTAAATTTAAATTTCAGAGTGTGAATTAGATACGACTGGCAATAGTTAACCTCATATAACAAACGTACTATTTAGTTTACCATTTTACATACTTACTTAGACTCCGAGTTGTAGGTATTGAACATTTATTACAAGAAGTATAACTGTTACTGAAAGAGAAACCGAACTAAAAAGAGTTGTTTCCCTTTTAATATTTTTGGCAATAACTGTAGGATTTTCATCGTGAGCCTGTTAGTCTTCAATAAAGAGTAACAACTTGATATCACACCACTGAACGTGTTGTATACAGCGGTACTGCAGTTCCGCAAAACTGTTGACAGTTCGTAAAGCCGGTAGACACAATCTAGCTCCACTTCGATGGCCCATAAATTTGCCGAGAACGCGGAGAAAGTCATGGAATATTTGTCAGATTTTCAGGAGACTTTGCTCCAAAGTTTTATTCAACAAGGAAGTCCAAACCCACGCATAAAGTCCATTTGTTCAATTTAATGTCAATCGTCAAAGCTTTATAACATTGATTTGACCATATTAACAATGGGAATATTTCATTTGAATATACAACTATTGACTATGTTAGAAAATCTAAATATCAGTTGGTCGTCAAATTTTCTTCAATGAAATTGAATTGTATATAACATGAACTATATCCAAATTTTGTTTCCACATATTATTGTTTTATGACTTTTGATTGCAGGGTTGTTGTTGATCTCAAGTCAAGTCAAAATTTATTTATTGTCGGATAATTACATCAATAAATAACATTAGCCATGTGTACCCAGCAAACACCTGACATCAATACGACGTTGGCCCAACGTTGGATTTTGGTCATGACGTCGCTGACCACGTCTAACCAACGTTAAAACCACGACGCCCGTGCAACGTCTATTTATGACGTTGTCGTAACGTAGGATAATCGTCGGAAGGATGTATAAATTTTCATCTGATATATACATCTATATGGTGACCATAATTTTATACAATTTAGCAGTATTTAATCTTTTCCATAATAATAAAGTTGTGAACTATTGTAGATATTTGTCATAATGTTTTACTTAATAATATAAAAAATAAATTCGAAACTAAGCAACACACCAGCTCTGCATATTGAAGAAATGGCGGTATAAATAAGAATACAAAGGTTGAAAAGCGAAACACTGCTGAATTAAATTGCTGATCTATCAAGTATGTTGATAATATAATAAATGCATTTTACCTTTGTTATGAATATTTTTGTTTAAATTTGTGCCAGTAGCTGTTAACATAGCGCTTGAAAATCAAATAACTAAAGGGAATTGGTGGGAGATTATCGCGAAAATATATGATATTTCAGACAAAATTGATCTTAAACGCATATATTATCATTATTCGGTTGGTATTTTCACTAATACATATCACTCGGAACTTACATTTCTCATTTCATAAGGATATGCAGGCTCATTTCATAAGGATATGCAGGCCCGGATCCACCGGGGACCAATGGTCCTGGAAATGGATATTTGTCAAAAATGGTCGTAATTGCGACGGTGTATAGACGTCGGGTTTCTGACGTCTATCCAATTTGCAAAACCAACCAAAATCCAACGCCAAACCAACGTCGGAGTCCAACGTCTATGCAACGTTGAGGCGACGTCAAATGTTTGCTGGGTAGCTATTTACCGACATCTGCCGTACCCCTCTTTCCATTGGGTCAAAGAGAATTCATATTTTCAGACAAATAGCCGAAATAAATTATTTATACGGTGGTGTTTGCATTCTTGAATTTTCACTTCACTATTTGAAAAGTATTAGTTACCAGTTATAAAGTTTGTTCAGTGTGCATTCATTTGTCTTAAACTTCGGTAACTCAAACAGGCGACAACTCGAGAACCCCGGATTTGTCGAGGAAATGGCAGAGTCCCGGACTTTATTACCGCCGATAACTCAAGCAGAAATAAGTCGAAAACTCAAGCACACTTGCCGGTCCCCAGAACACAAACTATACACAATAGCTAACTAGTAACTCGAGGACACATGTTCACACATTGTTCAAATGGCAGCTCCAAATAAACAAACAATGAAACGGTGTTAAATTTTTCGCGAGCTATATAATGCTGTTAGATTGACCCGCGAACTGGCATTTGAACCTTCAGTTTGTTTGTATTTGCGTTTATTTATCGTCGCCACCGGTTTCCCATATGGGCGGCGCCTCCGGAAGAATGTTTAATCATTTTAGATTTTTTGGAGGATAGTGCATGATACAGGAGATGCCCCAGTTCCAGAAGCACCCCTGGTTCTTTTACGTGCTCGATGTAAAGCATCATACACGGGACCTCGGTTTTTTAAAGTACTTTTTTAGTACTGTCAGTGATGGAGCGGGGAATCGAACCTGCGATCCCTGGATTACTAGTTGAGCACGTTACCACTGGACTACGGATCCGCTACGAACTTTCATGATCGACCCATGTCAATTAAGGTAAGAAAATGCACCCGTGCGTAAACTATTAACATATATTTGGTTTTCTTTTCTACCAAAACATTATTGCGATTTGTTCCGTAAAGCGCACGGAAAAGCACGAACAACTGTGTACACCCATTTTGAAATGAATTGTACCAGGTAATATTTTCATGCGTTCGCGGTTATTAAAACAGCACTATACAACTTGCAAAATTACGGTCGAAAGGACAAGTATTGAGGTGTGAAAAAAGATAATCACAATTTGCACAAAACATACAGAGTTCAATTAAAAAGGCCATTTCAGACGATAATGACGAGAAATTAATTATGAGAAAATAAATATGAGAATTTAATTATAAGATTGTTAACCTTTCAACTTAGGAGCGATTACTACGACGCATAAATATAACGGTGCAAGCGTGAAGCAAACATCAGGATTGAACACGTATATTCATGAACTTTATTTCGTCTGTAAAACAACAATAAGTAATACTTTATTCTTCTCTTATTAAGACTTGACTTTACTTTCATATTAATGAGGAAATGTAATTGATAGGAATATGATACTATGAAACAAATATGAAACAACTGGTACAAGTGTGAAAAACTATGAAATTAAGACACTTCATAAAAAAACACTAAAAGGACATGATGGAAACTCTGGGTTACTCAACATCGGGTAACTCGAACTTTTTGGATGGACTCCAGCCTCCTCGAGTTATCGAAGTTTAACTGAAGTCATATTTCCGAACATCAATTTTCAATGTATACGGTTTGTATAGATGTTGTGCACATTAATAATCATTGAAAATGATACTATAGTCAGTAATATAAAATAGTCATACGTCAATTTATGATTCACAAAATGCAGTACGTTATAAGACCGTATTAAGGTGTTTTCGCATAATGAAGGTAATACCACGTGTGTGTCGCCACTGTACCAGACATTCGATAATACACTTACACTCTCCAAGATTAACATGCCACCAAACAATATTAACATATATAATGTAAATTCAGTCAGAACAAATACCATACATTTCAGTAGCCATATCTTAGGACACAATTTAAATGCTTCGATGAGTCGAACGATTTTCAACTGTCCAAATGCATGCTGCACTTCAACTATCAATATGAAAATAAATAGTGTTGGAAACAGATATGCTAGTAGTATGAGTAGTAGTGTGAGTAGCAAGAAGAGGAAAAGGATTGCATAAACAATAAATATAAGAATTAAGCCGAACATGATTGGGTGAAAATTCAACAAATCCACAATGTCTTGGGCACTTTCATTAAGGATCAGCTCGCCTCCAATAATAGGTGTGTTGTTTATTGTTATCAGCGTTCCATCGCCTGAAAACAATTTTGCAATGTTTTAAACATGATGCGACCGGTAGAATGTAAGATACATTTATCTTAGACAAAGAAGAAGTATATCCTTCATCAATAACTACAAATTAAAGACGAATGTAAAAGCATATACGGCAATCCATCGAAAGCAAAACACCACTTGGAAGTCGCACTTTTTAGGCTGTTTTAAGAAGATCGTGCTGTAGACGTGGAATTGATAATAATTCTTATTGCCGGAAAAATAAATATTGTTGTTAAAAAGAGGTTGCTGTTCGCGACAGGGCCTATCTAGAGATGGTAATTTGTCTTACGATACGCAAAAGATATTGGCGAATCCCTTGCTTACAGATATAATTGCCTCCTTTGAAAGTGCGTCATCGGCAACATCGAAATGCCTGACTGGTCTTTTTATCGTTGATAAAGGTATAGAAGAAAAATCCGAAAATTCTGATATATTACGCTAGCTATTGCCATATTAAGGCAATTATCGACAAGACGTAATCTATATTAGAAAAATAATAATGATCAGGCTGCGATCTTTGGCGTTGAACAACATCATTACGTCATTGTAAAATGTAAACATACCAAGTATGCTGAAATATGTCAACCGAATGGGCTGTGAATAACTAGAAACGCTAATTTCTATCCATTAATACAGACTTTCAGAAATTTCAATTTAGGTGAGACAAAAATGCATAAAGGACATGACAAATATATGTTAACAAGTTCTTGCGAGTACCAATAAAATGTTAAAGGAATATGTCAACAGAACGTGTATATAGCCATGCAGAATAAATTGATAGATGGTTACCTTTAGGCGGTTCATTGGCATTTTCAACTTTTGCATTTCTTTCTTCCTTCATTCCTTTCCTCGATATTTTCTTCAGCTTTCTCATCACAGGTTCTGAGTCTAACAGAGCTTGCATTGTAAGGTTTTTAGGAAATTGTGAGGCATTATATTTGTCTTCTGTATTTGTTTCTAGCTTTGTTCTTCTCTCACATGAAGGACACGGAAAATGTGGTGTTCTCTTCTTTCGCAGTTTGGCATGATTCTGTATAAAGTCTGTGAGACAACTTTCGCAAAATGTATGTTGACACGGCAACATCCTTGGAGTATTGTAAATGTTCTTGCACAAGGGACATAGTGCAATGTTGTTTTCAATTTGGTCCATTGTTTACACGTAGAACGTACTGAAATCACAGAATTAAAATTGAACATTCGAAACTAATATGGAATAAATGTAGGATGTACCGGCAGAAATGTCATATAAGAAAATCAATTTCTCAGTTTCAATTGATTAATTTCATTATATTTGATACAAGTAATAAAGATCGATTTTAGGAATAAAATTCCACAACACATTATAGTAAATTATTCCCGGGATCATCCAGAGTACTCATAGGCTATGCGATATAAAGAGAGAATAAGTTGCTACATGGAATGCCACATACATAAGACAATGCTTCCCCACACAGACCTCCGGGAAAACAACAGTTCATAAAAAATCCGGCATCGAGAAGCTCTACAAAACACGAGATGCTTCACGCTGAGTTTTTTTGTAATTCGACATTTATCACAAAACATAAGCATTGAAGCAGGTATTGAATAATTTTCTATATTTGATTAAACACATTGTAATCATCTCTCTTACTTAAAAATCCCAAAGTGTCATTCCGTTGTTTGAAAAATAAAATTCAATAATTATAAAAAAATCTGTAGGCCTACTTGTACTAGCTGATAAAGCATCCAACAACACAGTTATTGTGTGACGGGTTTATTACACCGAAGTCATAAAATGAACTCAACAGTACTGCAACATACAGTCGTGTTCAATCGTCAGCAGATGAAACAATAGACAACCGCAGCTCAGAAGTGTCTCAATTTAATATAGATGTACCATACAAATGTAATAAGTTACAAACTATGTATTAATAAACTTTTAGACGCAATCAACATGTATACTTGGTTTGCAATGATGAAAGGGCATTCTATATTTCTAATAACTACAGTTACTTTACCACTTGAACATGTCAGGACGTCCTCCTGTGTTTTGTTGGATAATAGCTTCATTCATTTTGATCACTCATTGTTCCAACAAAAAGTAGCCATCTAATGGGAACTAACTGCGACTTATAAGCCGACTTATTCGGTTAAGATAAAGGCTTTATGTTACACAAATGGATGTAACTGACGCTTTTATTAATCCTTATCGTTTGGTAGATGATAATTTGAATATTGATCATGAATATTTTCCATCTGTGATGACTGAAATATTTTTGTTTTCCCTTTTTGCTTTATCCCGCTTTTGGTTTTTCCCTTCTGTTTATATTTACTAAAGAGAGATAAAGTTGTTTGTAGGGGTGCAATGAATGGTCTTGAAAAATAGACTGAAAGGGGGGGGGGACAACATGAATATTATATCAAGTTAAAGAACTGCACATTGGGAAGGGGAACGTTTGTAGGGGTGCAAGGAATGGTCTTGAATAATAGACTGAAAGGGGGGGGGGGCATCATGAATATTATATCAAGTTAAAGAACTGCACATTGGGAAGGGGAACGTTTGTAGGGGTGCAATGAATGGTCTTGAATAATAGACTGAAATGGGGGGACACCATGAATATTATATCAAGTTAAAGAACTGCACATTGGGAAGGGGAACGTTTGTAGGGGTGCAATGAATGGTCTTGAATAATAGACTGAAATGGGGGGACACCATGAATATTATATCAAGTTAAAGAACTGCACATTGGGAAGGGGAACGTTTGTAGGGGTGCAATGAATGGTCTTGAATAATAGACTGAAAAGGGGGTGGGCAACATGAATATTATATCAAGTTAAAGAGCTGCACATTGGGAAGGGGAACGTTTGTAGGGGTGCAAGGAATGGTCTTGAATAATAGACTGAAAGGGGGGGGACATCATGAATATTATATCAAGTTAAAGAACTGCACATTGGGAAGGGGAACGTTTGTAGGGGTGCAAGGAATGGTCTTGAATAATAGACTGAAAGGGGGGGGACATCATGAATATTATATCAAGTTAAAGAACTGCACATTGGGAAGGGGAACGTAACATAAATAAAAATAATAACCACACAACGATTTACAACCTTGGACTTGTCAGTAAAAATAAAGGGGGTTTAAATCAATTTGCAATGTGCAAAGGTAAACTTTGAATAGGGGTGCAAGGTATGGTCTGGCCAATAATAAAGAATAACTAAGGAGAACTTAGAGGGACAACAAGGGGGATTTTAATGGATGGAATACATCAGGGAAAAATTCAAGAATGTGTGTTATATTGGGCCGAAATGTGGTAGAAAAAAGAACTGCACACAGGGAGACGGGACTTAAAATACATCTAAAACATAAATAGAAATAATAACCACATTCATTTCCAACATAAACACAAAAATGTATTAAGAAGGCAGTATCTAATCATCATAACATACACAATAGCATATACAATGTATAGAATCCATCTAAATTATACAAGGTGATTATAACTTAATTGCAAAAAGAGCCAATAATGCTGTGTGAGAAGTCGTTCATTAAATAATGGCCAAAAATATTACATACCGATTATACCAAAATGTATGTGTATATACACTCGCGGATGAACTTTATAAACTTAGTATAAAGGAAACGAATTGCTGACACATGGATTCCAAACGAAATGCTGGGCAGGTAATACATACTTCAAAGAATGTGCCAGAGTAAAATTTGAAGTAGTTTTCTAATTCTGAGCTACTATTGTCAATGTA
This sequence comes from Mactromeris polynyma, assembly GCA_032209605.1. Taxonomy (NCBI): domain Eukaryota; kingdom Metazoa; phylum Mollusca; class Bivalvia; order Venerida; family Mactridae; genus Mactromeris; species Mactromeris polynyma. Next base: position 51,004,376 of record JASFXZ010000001.1, read on the forward strand.
GACATACCGCACTGTCTCAGTACATGCCTTAAAGATTACCATCACGCATAAACTAAGTATAGCCATGATCAGCTCCGAAGCAACTTGTCCAATTAAATATGCAAAAACAGTAATCCTTGAAACGGAACAGTCTTCGCACACAGCATGTACTTGTTCGCATACAACAGATCTGGCGGATTTATATGAAACCACAATATATATTCCCGACAGAAGTGTAGTAGAATACGGATAGAGATATGATACAAAAAGTAAAACAATCCATGATATTAACAGCCATATGTACGCCTCAAATGTATTGTTATTGTCTTGTAGACGCACAAAATGCGGTATTATTATTTTCTTGATGATTGCATCGCCTAACGAAACTGGCCAATTGTCAAGCTCGCTGTTATTTTGTTCCAGATTTTGTGTTTCAACAGCGACCTGCCGATGTCCTTTTTTCTTCTTTGTTGTAACCTTAGTTGCAATTTTCCGTGATTCTTTCTTTCTCCTAGCTAATGAGGTTCCTCGACGTTTAGGACGTAAATATGGTTTAGTTCGAGATGTCTGCTCTACCAGAGGAGTGCCAAAGTCTGTAAAATTCAACAATGTTCACAAGATTAAAGTTTGATATTTGATTACGTTTCAAGAAAGTAATGCAGTTTACTTAAGTTATTTTTTATCTATTAAGTTAAAGAGCATTACATTCTGAATTATAAAAACATAATTGAGGTTTATCTCAAATTAGTGCTCGACTCTATAGTATAAAAGAAGCCAAATCAACATTAAGGAAATAAACATAAAATCTGGAAACATTTTTTTATGTTTGTTATATATTTACACGTTTATATCAGCATAAAAATGTTGCTAAATGGAAGTTAATACTCTCCCTCCGCAATCTCGGTAGTATAAATTTCAACCTTACCTTCTTCTTCGGCTGCCACTTCATCATTGTTGCATTCCATTGCATCAGATGAGTGACCATCCTCTCCTATCAACTTGTCTTTTGATTCCAACAATCCGCAAATTGTCAAAGTTTTCGGGAAGCCAGAACCATCATTCTGGTCTCTCCGTTCTTTTGTTTTACTTCTGCATATCGGACAACGAAACGTTTTCGCTCCTGTATTTTTGTTTAATTTTGAACTATCTTGAATATATTCAGTTAAGCAATTTTCACAGAACGAATGTTGGCATGGTAACATACGTGGATCCTCATAGTCGTCCATACATATTGGACAGCTTAGTAACGATTCTAAATCATCTTCTATTTCAGTTTTGTCCCCCATATTTACCTAGAAGTAGTAATATAGTTATTGCCAACATAGGTCTCTCTAAATCGCCTTCTAATTCAATTGTCCCTCTCAGGTAGTAAATGTAGTTATGGCGAACATATGTCTCCCTGTTTGCCTGTCTGTTAATGTATGTGAAAGAGAGAATAACTTGCTACAGGGAACGCCACATACACAAGAAAATGCCTCCCCACACAGACCTACGGGTAAACAACAATCCACAAAACAGCAGACATTGAGGAGGCGCAAGGGTAAAAACTTCAGGGAACTGGGGCGCAAGGAATGGCCTGAATGATCATAAAGGACAACTAAGGAGAATTAAGGATGACAAACAGGGGGAATTCAATGAATGGAATACATTACGGAGCTAGCAAAATAGGCCGAACGGGGAAAGAAAATAACATGAACACTACATCAAGTGAAAGAATTGCACCTAGTGGCAGGGGAATTTAACATACATCTAAAACAAAGATAGAACTAATAACCATACAGCGATTAACTGCCTTGGAACAGTCAGTAAAAATACTGGGAACAGATATTAAATTGAAAAGAAGATAATAGTTAATTGCTATGTAAGTAGAGACTACTTTCACTGTCAATGGAAATGACTTCCTTACAGACACAAAATAAATCCATCGGTCAGAAGAAAATTATAGTTGAAATAAATTTTACTCCCCATATTTTACTTTAACCTGATCAATATCCAGTGTGGAATAAAACGGAAATGTTGGAGTTGATGGGGTTGTTTTATTGAGGTTGGCGCCGTATTTTATGATTTCTTTCAGTTATATAAGGCGGTCAGTTGATCTAACAACTAGAAGTTTTCCTGCAATCAATAATCAACCAGTGTAAATGTGCCCTTCCACAAACAGCTGACAACTACCCCAAATGAATCAGAGGTGGAGAACAAAGGACTACAGCCAAACGTCACGTTAATATATGACCTGTCTTGCCCGGAAATCGAACCCTTACCTCGTGGGTGACAGACCAGCCCTCTACCACCTGATGTAACACAGTGGGTGGGGTGTTGAATATACCGCGATGTGATTCGTATAATTACGTACCAAGTGACAAATCGAAAATGTTCATTGTATGTTTCAGATTTTGCGAGACAATTATGTCTTTATTGTTCCTATTTATAATTGTCTCAAAATCGATTTGATAAAATCAAAATGTCGGAACACGAATTGTTGTGTTTATATTCAACCCATGCGCCCATAAGACACAATCTATAAATGGTATCTCACTTTACACAGATCAATGCTTTGTAATTAAACCATATTTCATGACACAAAAAGAAAACATCTACTTGTAAAACAAAAACAAATGTTGCTGCTGAAAACGCTAAAAATATAACAGAATAAACAGTCAACTTACCTAACAACGGAAGTGTTTAAACCTGACACGCCAACTACTTCGTCTTTAGCCGTTACACTGTATATGTCAAGCTGTTAAAATACAAAAAAAACTTCCTGCTGATAACTATGCAAAAAAGTGCATAGTTGTGTGTAATAGAGGTTTATATGAAGAGATACAATATAATGAAGAAGTTAATATGTAAGACGTTTATGCGACAGTATGGAAGGGAAACCTCGCCAAAAGTTTTCATAATCAGGATCGTAGAACTCCTCCGAACTACAGGTCGTTCACATGTGAGCATGGCTTTCCCTACTCTGCATTATTTTCACGTTTGATATCATGTAAAATGAAAGCGTACAAGAGTGAGGAAAATATCGGTGGAAGGACGAGTACTTTCACAAAGCAGAACCCAATTTGGTATATATATGTTGACCTCTAATTTTAACTTTGAATAGATGAGTATGAACACTATAGTTCAATGCCTCGAACTTACCACATTTTATGTCAGTTACTAAGTGACAAATAACCACATTCCATGCTAGTTATTCAATAACAAATGACCTCATTTCCATGCCCGTTACTCAGTGACACACGCCCACATTCCATGCCCGTTACTCAGTGACAACTGGGCACATTACATGCTTATTATTCAGTGACACATGGCCACATTCCATGCCCGTTACTCAGTGACACATAACCACAGTCCATGCCCGTTACTTAGTGACACTTGACCACATTCCATGTCCGTTACTCAGTGACACATGGCAACATTCCATGCCCGTTACTCAGTGACAAATGACACCATTACATGCTCGTTACTCAGTGACAAATGACACCATTACATGCCCGTTACTCAGTGACACATGGCAACATTCCATGCCCGTTGCTCAGTGACAAATGACACAATTACATGCCCGTTACTCAGTGACAAATGACACCATTACATGCCCGTTACTCAGTGACACTTGACCACATTCCATGCCCGTTACTCAGTGACACTTGACCACATTCCATGCCCGTTACTCAGTGACACATGACACCATTACATGCCCGTTACTCAGTGACAAATGACACCATTACATGCCCGTTACTCAGTGACACTTGACCACATTCCATGCCCGTTACTCAGTGACACTTGACCACATTCCATGCCCGTTACTCAGTGACACTTGATCACATTCCATGCCCGTTACTCAGTGACACTTGACCACATTCCATGCCCGTTACTCAGTGACACTTGACCACATTCCATGCCCGTTACTCAGTGACACATGGCAACATTCCATGCCCGTTACTCAGTGACACTTGACCACAGTCCATGCCCGTTACTCAGTGACACATGGCCACAATCCCTGCCCGTTACTCTGTGACACATGGCCACATTCCCTGCCCGTTACTCAGTGACCCTTGACCACAGCCCATGCCCGTTACTCAGTGACACATGGCCACATTCCCTGCCCGTTTCTCAGTGACACATGAACCACAGTCCATACTCGTTATTCAGTGACACATGGCCACATTCCATGCCCGTTACTTAGTGACAAATGGCCACTTTTTATGCCCTTTACTCAGTGAACATGACCACATTCCATGCCCGTTACTTAGTGACACATGGTCACATTTCATGCCCGTTACTCAGTGACACATGGCCACATTCCATGCCCGTTACTTAGTGACACATGGTCACATTTCATGCCCGTTACTTAGTGACACATGGTCACATTCCATGCCCGTTACTTAGTGACACATGGCTACATTCCATGCCCGTTACTCAGTGACCCTTGACCACAGTTCATGCCCGTTACTCAGTGACCCTTGACCACAGTTCATGCCCGTTACTCAGTGACACATGTGGCCACATTCCCTGCCCGTTACTCAGTGAAACATGAACCACATTCCATGCCCGTTACTCAGTGACCCTTGATCACAGTCCTTACCCGTTATTCAGTGACACATGGCCACATGCCATGCCCGTTTTTTAGTGACACGTGGCCACATTCCATGCCCGTTACTTAGTGACACATGGCCACATTCCATGCCCGTTACTCAGTGACAGTTGACCACATTACATGCCCGTTACTCAGTGACACTTGACCACAGTCCATGCCCGTTACCCAGTGACACTTGACCACAGTCCATGCCCGTTACTCAGTGACACATGACCACACTTCATGCTCGTTACTCAGTGACACATTGCAACATTCCCTGCCCGTTACTCAGTGACACATTGCAACATTCCCTGCCCGTTACTCAGTGACCCTTGACCACAGCTCATGCCCGTTATTCAGTGACAGATGACCACATTCCATGCCCGTTACTCAGTAACAGATGACCACATTCCATGCCCGTTACTCAGTAACAGATGACCACATTACATGCCCGTTACTCAGTAACAGGTGACCACATGCCATGCCCGTTACTTAGTAACAGGTGACCACATGCCATGCCCGTTACTCAGTAACAGGTGACCACATGCCATGCCCGTTACTTAGTAACAAATGACCACATTCCATGCCCGTTACTCAGTAACAGGTGACCACATTCCATACCCGTTACTCAGTAACAGATGATCACATTCCATGCCCGTTACTCAGTAACAGATGACCACATTCCATGCCCGTTACTCAGTAACAGATGACCACATTACATGCCCGTTACTCAGTAACAGGTGACCACATGCCATGCCCGTTACTTAGTAACAGGTGACCACATGCCATGCCCGTTACTCAGTAACAGGTGACCACATGCCATGCCCGTTACTTAGTAACAAATGACCACATTCCATGCCCTTTACTCAGTAACAGGTGACCACATTCCATACCCGTTACTCAGTAACAGATGATCACATTCCATGCCCGTTACTCAGTAACAGATGACCACATTCCATGCCCGTTACTCAGTAACAGATGACCACATTCCATGCCCGTTACTCAGTAACAGATGACCACATTCCATGCCCGTTACTCAGTAACAGATTACCACATTCTATGCCCGTTACTCAGTAGCAGATGACCACATTCCATGCCCGTTACTCAGTAACAGATGACCACATTCCATGCCCGTTACTCAGTGACACTCCACATTCCATGCCCGTTACTCAGTAGCAGATGACCACATAACATGCCCGTTACTCAGTGACACTCCACATTCCATGCCCGTTACTCAGTAGCAGATGACCACATAACATGCCCGTTTCTCAGTAACACTTGACCATATTCCATGCCCGTTACTCAGTGACACTCCACATTCCATACCCGTTACTCAGTGACACTCCACATTCCATGCCCGTTACTCAGTGACACTCCACATTCCATGCCCGTTACTCAGTAACACAAGCTTCTCGGTGAATTACAAGAAGGGCCAGGCATCCCCTCCATATTTATCAGTTGATTTTAATATAGAGTATTCATATATAAATGACAGCGATTTGTATAGATATAAAATGATTCAGACCGGCTTGTATAGCTTTTAAAAACACTATCGATTAGTTTTCATATTTGTATTTATAAACATATACAATTTAATGTCTCATTTGAAGGAACCGTTGTATTGGTCTATCGTTTAGAAAACATTGATCAATACATTTTTATCTGCAAATGAATTCAATGTGTGTATTATGACAAATTGATTTGTAGTTAAGTGCTTTGTCCTGGTATTCGTATCGACGTATCTGTATAAAAATAAATAATATATCTGATGTTTTATATTCAAAATGCACTGGAGTACGTGCTGGTCTTTATATACTAGTACGTAAAATACGTGTGCTAATTGTCATTCGTACACAAACAAATAAAATTGTACCTTAAAGGAATGTTAACGTGATCCCTCTTCAGTATTTTGACTCTGTTTCAAAATCATCCAATTGTACTCCTCGAAACTTGCTAATGTCCATGTTTTCATATAATTAATACATTATGTCAATTATTATTTCTGTAAATTGAACAAGTTTCAATTATCAATAAAAAGTTCACTGTTACCTTTGAATGTTATCAATATTATCACATACCCGTGTATGGTTTTACGATGCAATAAATATCATATTGCACAGTGTGCATATAATATGCAAATAAGCGGAAAAACCTTAATGAATTTCCACACGCTGCTTGTTTCCAATTAACAAAACGTGTAATAATAGAACATATCCATATCGCCAACGTCTGATGCATTAAATAGAAATGCTCATGAACACTGCAGCAAACACAAAAAAGAATTATGATAATTTTAACCGTTAACATGCAAGCAAGATATGACAAATCTATGTCAAGCAAAATTTTCCCAAACTACGTATCCAGTTCAGTAAGTTTATTCCATCTCAAACGATTCGTGTTTCAGCATACACGCAGTCAGTAAGTCCGTTCCATCTCTCTGACTCGAATCGCTATCAAGTGTGCGGAATCTAATCAATGTTTATTAATATAGGACTGAGCTCTTCGAACGAAGATTAAAACATGTATGTTGATTCAGGTCCCTGTGTACACTGATGACGTGTTGATGCCGTTTGAGATGGAATAAACTTACTGAACTTGTGCATGCGCTTTTATGTCTCGAGTTCTTCAATGACAGCAAAGTTTCCTCGAAGAAAGTTATGAATTGAATAGTTTATTTCTCGCACATTATGTCAAATTCAGCGTATACTGACTATTTCTCTGGCAAGAATGTAATACCTGACAACATTGTTTAAACATAGTTTTACATGCATTGATTTCATAACAAATGGTATACTGCTTTAAAGGTCTAAAAAAGTCTTTTATTTTAAACAAAGCCTTGTGTTTTATTATCAACATTGGAGTTTATATTTGTAAAGCCTGCGATATATCGGTAAATAATAGCTGATAGTATTGAATAATATTTTTAAATTCAATTAAAACAACTAGGCCTATATAAAAGTTCACGTCTGAAGAAGTCTAAGATAATTATATAAGATTACTACTATGACTACTTAAAAACAAAACAATGACAGTATTCAATTTAGAATTGAGATTGCATAAACTTTCGGCAGGTTTAATCTCACATAATGTTGACAAGCGTGAATGGCATCAATCGCAAGGGCTTTATAAACGAGTAACCAACCGTGACCTTGAACACCTAAAAGAATATCAACCTCTAAATAATTTAAAGAATGACATTTAGTAAAACTATACTCAATTCATACAAATAAACTTTTGAGAAAGGAATTAATAACTAGAAGAACAATAGACAAAATTTACCACAGAAGAATACATAGTGTCTTGCGATTACAGTACGGTGTGTGTTAAATCAGTACGAGATAGTATGGAAAAGTGTTTCCCACTATATAATTAAAATTAATATTCTTGTTGATAGTTTCAAATGGGTAAAAAGGATAAAACACAAGCCCGTCCAAGGGCTTTAGGTATTGACGATACAGAACTGTTTGATATTAATTGTGCATTTTGTCGGAAAAACAAGATTCTAACCGAGGGAGAGTTTCATTGCAAATACTGTGGTGTATTGTGTGAAAATTGTTCTGACAAGCATCAGAAAACACCTAAACAAGTTGGACACTGGGCACAGAAAATCAAGCGCATCCGACAAGATTATGAACAGTCTCATGCTTTCACGTCTGTTAAAAAGTGTGAGCACCATTCAAAACGAAATATAAAAGGATATTGTATCGATCATGGAGAATTGTTTTGTAAAGAATGCAAGAATGATCGACATTTCGATTGCAATGTGGAATCTATAGAAGTCATGAGTGCAGATGTTAAGAAAGATACGTACATGGTTGAAGCGCGTAATGAACTAGCCGATCTTAAAAGACGAACGAAAAAAGTGGGTAGCAGCAGGAAAGAAGAAATTATCCGCATGGCAAAACAAGCTGAAGAATTTGAACAATATTTGCGTAAGATGAAAGAAAGGGTTATGGCTATGTTTGATAATATGCTAGCCGCAATTCTTCATGAGAAAGACGAATTTTGTAAAACAGAGAGTGAAGTTATTGACAAGGACGTAGAAAAGTGTATTTCGTTCGCACCAGTACTGGAGGCGGCATCCAAACAGTTAGACGATGTTTACCGTAGTGGAAGTCGTCTAGATATGTGGGTGGCTTTGAAGAAAGTGGAAAGTGTCATGACATATTACGATGAAATAGTTACTGCAATGGAAAACGACAAATTTGGCGTAAAATTCGAGTTTGTACCTAATGCTTATCTTACTGGCTTGCTTGAAGATCCAGAAAACATTGGCAAGGTTAAAATTACATCATCTAGACTCCATGGCAACAATACGACGTTAAATAGCAACGTGGATTCAAAGTCGGGGAAGAAATCAAAATTTACACCACCTTGGGAGAGTAAGTACTATTATCTACTGTGCTCATTTCAATAATCCATGCACCTACATGTATTTGTAATAAATCAACACTTACAACATGTCAAATCCTTATTTAATATATCCCCCGAGTGTATATTGCAATTAAGCAATGGATATTTTCTATTTTCTCAATACACGTAGTAATTTAAGGGTTTTTATTACCTCATGATATTAAGTATATCAGTTTTCATTAAAGTAAAACTATTAATGTGAACTGGTATTCCAGATGTCAATAGTTTACATTGATTGATTAAGTGTTCATCCTTTTTGCAGAAAATGAACCGATACGACAGGACCCATGGAAATACAAACGGATAGACAATAAAAGTAATGGGACTCTACCAAGCGTTGTCACACCAAACGGTAACCTAAAATCAACAGGCTCTCCGAAAGCTGCCACTCCGCTAGGAACACCACGTCGAACAAGAGCTGCACGTACGCGATATGACGTCATCGATGATCCAAAAAGTAAGGTTACAGGAGAAGTGTTTGGTCCCAGTAAAAATGTGAAACTTACTTACCTTGGGAGAAAGGAAATTATCTTGCCGTCTGATACAGAATTATGCTGTGTCACAGGATCTGTGTTTTTACCTAATGGCAGGCTTGTTCTTGTAGATAACCACAACAAAACATTGAAGTTATATAATGGAGACTTCGAATTTTTGTCTGTTTTCAACTTGGTAGAAAGACCATGGAATGTCGCACATTGCTATAAAATGGTGGTGGCAGTATCCTACCCGTACGACAATTCAATTGAGCTTATCACCACGGGGTTAGAGATGAAAGTGGAGAGTAAAATCACTACAGACCGTTCTTGTCATGGGATGGCATTTCACAAGACGGAGAAATGGTTATATATAGCATGCGGAAAAGGCAACGACGCACAAATTCAAGCTTACTCATTAGACGGGTTTTTAAGAAAAGTAATAATTCCAAAACCAGGTGTATTCCACGAGCCATGCTACGTTGCTCTTAATACGGACTGTTCCAAACTGTTTGTTTCAGATCTAGACAATGGAATCATAGGATTTAATACTAAGTCAGGGGATTTGATTTGTCAATATAAAGATCCTAAAATCAAACGTTACTGGGATATTAAACTTGATGACGAGGGCAAAGCATACGTTATCACCACCGATCCTGACTGTATATATGTATTCATGGGTGATCATAATGGACAATTGGTGACAGAATTCAGAGTCGGCAATAAACCTTGCTCATTGAGTTATAACCCACTAAAGAAAGGTCTGGTTGTTACAAGATGGAAATCTGAAGATGTGGAAGTAATGCGGTTTGTGTAATGAACGCTAGTGTATTACACATCTTGAATAAAATACAGTCGGGCTTCGTCCATTCGAATTCATTGGGTCAAACATTTTATTTCGAATAATACATAGTTTCTAATTGCCCATTCCGACTTTAGAGAATATACATCGGAACATGATATTATTTTGATTTTATTTAGAACCATACCTAGTATTCGGATAGAAGGTTGTGGAATAAACGAGGTCCGACTTCACTTAACACCAACATTATTTGACCAGGAACTCAGCCAATTACCTTCAACATTCGTATCATTAAAAAATTATTATACGGTACATAACAATACATATTCCCTTCAAGTTGACATCTAAAATCTCGTCTAATGTATAAATATGTTCAGCTATACGGCGGCAGGGTACACGTATATCTCATCAACTGGTGCGTTAATGGGCACTACATCTATCAAATGATTTGCGTGTTTGATTACACATTGAAACTGCATGCGACAGCAAATATCACACCTTTGAGCCGAAATACGAATAATAGTTTCTCTAAAGGATTCATAAAATATCAACGTATCTACTGTCCTCATGTTTGGCTGATCTTAACTCCCAGTCATTGAAATCACCTCGATCTGTTGCTTGTCGGGTCGGCTATAGTAACGTCCAGCAATTGCAAAACATTATGATCTGGACCCTTGATGGAGTAACAGACGACAGTCTTGCAGTGAGCGACATCATTGCTGGATGAACTGTGGTGTCTTTGTTTGATATGACGACAAGTATTGGAGTGATTATACTAGCAAAGGTGACGTTGCTCGTTCCAAAATATGCAAAACATTTACTGATACAATATAAGAACAGTTGTATGTATTATTTTTATGTGGACTTGTTTCGTTGGCCATTAACAACTAATACGTGGACAATTGTTCAGTTATTTATGAAAATGCACTTACTTCGAATAAATTGAGTTTTGAGGACTGGTTTGCCTTAACTTTGTACGTTAACGTTAGATTTTCATTGTACAATTAAACGTACATTACTTTTTTATTGATACAAATTATGAGGTGGTCAGTCAATGTAAGCATGTTTCTGAAAAGGTCCACAATAACGGTATGCTTAACTAACTTTGAATCGATCGTATTTCTTATATTCATATTCCATTTAAGTCCCAGTATTGATGTTGTATAGCTACAATTGCACTGAAAGTCCCAGTATTGATGTTGTATAGCTACAATTGCACTTAAAGTCCCAGTATTGATGTTGTATAGCTACAATTGCACTGAAAGTCCCAGTATTGATGTTGTATAGCTACAATTGCACTTAAAGTCCCAGTATTGATGTTGTATAGCTACAATTGCACTGAAAGTCCCAGTATTGATGTTGTATAGCTACAATTGCACTGAAAGTCCCAGTATTGATGTTGTATAGCTACAATTGCACTGAAAGGAGGGCGCCGACTAATGATAGAACCCAAATATGAAAACAATTTAGTGAATTATACGTATGTAATGCTACGGTATGACATAAGTAATAAAATATTTTATCGTAAAAGTACTTATTATTTTATTATATGTACATGTATTATCAGTAATATGTTAACACTTATATCTACACAAATGAGCTTAATGGTTGTAATGTATTCACTACAGGTAAATCATATTGATTTCAATCAGTCATTTTATTTTGATGGGGCTATTTATTCTGTAGATAAAAAGTGGCAGATTACTAACATTACTAACAACTAACAACCACTCTGAAGTCTCGCAATCTGTTTTGGGCAGAATCGCTTCTTCACCATGCTTATAACGTGCTGACTGATGTGTAACATTGAAAATGGACAAAAATACAAATGATCATGAACTATCAATGACTACACGATCCACAACAGCGTGTTTGTAACATACATCACGATCCACAACAGCGTGTTTGTAACATACATCACGATCCACAACAGCGTGTTTGTAACATACATCACGATCCACAACAGCGTGTTTGTAACATACATCACGATCCACAACAGCGTGTTTTGTAACATACATGTATATTTTTGAAATACAGTCGGACCTCGTTCATCCGAATTCATCGGGTCCGAAATTTCATTTCGAATGATACAAAGTTCCGAAGTCCATTTCAATTCGACATGCCTAAATCGGGACCTGATATTTATTTCGGATGATACCACGTTTTCGAATAGAAGGTTGTCGATTAAACGAAGTTCGACTGTAATTAGGAAAACTGTATATGTTGAACATAAAAATAAAACATGCAGTGTAGTATCACCTCTCCAAAGCAGCGCTTTCTTGAGCAACAATCAGTTTGGCCACTCCTGAGCGACTAGCTCTCAATTGTGTCTCAAAGCGTACGTGTCTTTGGAGAAATTACACAGTACGTTCATTTGAAGCCGGACCTATTTGTGCAGCAGGTATTCAACTATTATGAAGTGAACTGATAAATTGTTACATCAATTTTCAACAATGATAAGTACAGTAAAATCGCAATCAGACCACGTTGGGTTTATAAGAAAGTCGGTCTTAGTTGTGAGGAGTTCTAAGAATCGAGTTAAATTATGGAAGCAAAATTAAAACATGTCCATGAAAATGAGGTGGTCTTAATTTTGAGGTGGTCTTTGAGTATGGTTTTACTGAACATGCAACGTGTAAGAAGACATCCCAAAGTTCAGCCAAAATAATTATTTTACGTTTGTGTCATCCACATAAAAACCAATGCAATTATGACAGCAGCGTTTAAAACAATATTACAAATGGAAAATATCCAGTCAAAGAATACCATGTTAGATATTCGTCGTTCCAACATAATACAATAAGCGATATTGTCATTAAATGACCACTTGCAACGTCAAGATCATTCACAGAATCAAAAGCAAATATATAGTCAGTCTGAAACAAAAACCATAATCCAAAGACAGCATATACGGTCAAACTGAAAGAATATAATCATAGCAAGCATGTAGTCAATTTGAAACAACCAGAATCCATAGCAAGCATGTAATCAATCTGAAAGAACAAGAATCCATAACAAGCATGTAATCAATCTGAAAGAACAAGAATCCATAGCAAGCATGTAGTCAATCTGAAAGAACAAGAATCCATAGCAAGCATGTAGTCTATCTGAAAGAACAAGAATCCATAACAAGCATGTAATCAATCTGAAAGAACAAGAATCCATAGCAAGCATGTAATCAATCTGAAAGAACAAGAATCTATAACAAGCATGTAATCAATCTGAAAGAACAAGAATCCATAGCAAGCATGTAGTCAATCTGAAAGAACAAGAATCCATAACACGCATGTAATCAATCTGAAAGAACAAGAATCCATAACAAGCATGTAATCACTCTGAAAGAACAAGAATACATAACAAGCATGTAATCAATCTGAAAGAACAAGAATCCATAACAAGCATGTAATCAATCTGAAAGAACAAGAATACATAACACGCATGTAATCAATCTGAAAGAACAAGAATCCATAACAAGCATGTAATCAATCTGAAAGAACAAGAATACATAACACGCATGTAATCAATCTGAAAGAACAAGAATCCATAACAAGCATGTAATCAATCTGAAAGAACCAGAATCCATAACAAGCAGGTAGTCAATCTGAAAGAACAAGAATCCATAACAAGCATGTAATCAATCTGAAAGAACAAGAATCCATAACAAGCATGTAATCAATCTGAAAGAACAAGAATCCATAACAAGCATGTAATCAATCTGAAAGAACAAGAATCCATAACAAGCATGTAATCAATCTGAAAGAACAAGAATCCATAACAAGCAGGTAGTCAATCTGAAAGAACAAGAATCCATAGCAAGCATGTAGTCAATCTGAAAGAACAAGAATCCATAACAAGTATGTAGTCAATCTGAAAGAACCAGAATCTATAACAAGTATGTAGTCAATCTGAAAGAACAAGAATCCATAACAAGCAGGTAGTCAATCTGAAAGAACAAGAATCCATAACAAGCAGGTAGTCAATCTGAAAGAACAAGAATCTATAACAAGCATGTAATCAATCTGAAAGAACAAGAATCCATAACAAGCATGTAGTCAATCTGAAAGAACAAGAATCTATAACAAGCATGTAATCAATCTGAAAGAACAAGAATCCATAGCAAGCATGTAATCAATCTGAAAGAACAAGAATCCATAGCAAGCATGTAGTCAATCTGAAAGAACAAGAATCCATAGCAAGTATGTAGTCAATCTGAAAGAACAAGAATCCATAACAAGCAGGTAGTCAATCTGAAAGAACAAGAATCTATAACAAGCATGTAATCAATCTGAAAGAACAAGAATCCATAACAAGCATGTAATCAATCTGAAAGAACAAGAATCCATAGCAAGCATGTAGTCAATCTGAAAGAACAAGAATCCATAGCAAGCATGTAATCAATCTGAAAGAACAAGAATCCATAACAAGCATGTAGTCAATCTGAAAGAACAAGAATCTATAACAAGCATGTAGTCACTCTGAAAGAACAAGAATCCATAACAAGCATGTAGTCAATCTGAAAGAACAAGAATCCATAACAAGCAGGTAGTCAATCTGAAAGAACAAGAATCCATAACAAGCATGTAATCAATCTGAAAGAACAAGAATCCATAACAAGCATGTAGTCAATCTGAAAGAACAATAATCTATAACAAGCATGTAGACAATCTGAAAGAACAAGAATCCATAACAAGCATGTAGTCAATCTGAAAGAACAAGAATCCATAGCAAGCATGTAATCAATCTGAAAGAACAAGAATCTATAACAAGCATGTAGTCAATCTGAAAGAACAAGAATCTATAACAAGCATGTAGTCAATCTGAAAGAACAAGAATCTATAACAAGCATGTAATCAATCTGATAGAACAAGAATCCATAGCAAGCATGTAGTCAATCTGAAAGAACAAGAATCCATAGCAAGCATGTAATCAATCTGAAAGAACAAGAATCCATAGCAAGCATGTAGTCTATCTGAAAGAACAAGAATCCATAACAAGCATGTAATCAATCTGAAAGAACAAGAATCCATAGCAAGCATGTAATCAATCTGAAAGAACAAGAATCCATAGCAAGCATGTAATCAATCTGAAAGAACAAGAATCCATAGCAAGCATGTAATCAATCTGAAAGAACCAGAATCCATAGCAAGCATGTAATCAATCTGAAAGAACAAGAATCCATAACAAGCATGTAATCAATCTGAAAGAACCAGAATCCATAACAAGCAGGTAGTCAATCTGAAAGAACAAGAATCCATAGCAAGCATGCAGTCAATCTGAAAGAACAAGAATCTATAACAAGCATGTAGTCAATCTGAAAGAACAAGAATCTATAACAAGCATGTAATCAATCTGAAAGAACAAGAATCTATAACAAGCATGTAGTCAATCTGAAAGAACAAGAATCTATAACAAGCATGTAATCAATCTGAAAGAACCAGAATCCATAACAAGCAGGTAGTCAATCTGAAAGAACAAGAATCTATAACAAGCATGTAATCAATCTGAAAGAACAAGAATCTATAACAAGCATGTAGTCAATCTGAAAGAACAAGAATCTATAACAAGCATGTAGTCAATCTGATAGAACAAGAATCCATAGCAAGCATGTAGTCAATCTGAAAGAACAAGAATCCATAGCAAGCATGTAATCAATCTGAAAGAACGAGAATCCATAACAAGCATGTAGTCACTCTGAAAGAACAAGAATCCATAACAAGCATGTAGTCACTCTGAAAGAACCAGAATCCATAACAAGCATGTAATCAATCTGAAAGAACAAGAATCCATAGCAAGCATGTAGTCAATTTGAAACAACAAGAATCCATAGCAAGCATGTAATCAATCTGAAAGTACGAGAATCCATAGCAAGCATGTAGTCAATCTGAAACAACAAGAATCCATAGCAAGCATGTAATCAATCTGAAAGAATAAGAATCCATAACAAGCATGTAGTCAATTTGAAACAACAAGAATCCATAGCAAGCATGTAATCAATCTGAAAGAACGAGAATCCATAGCAAGCATGTAGTCAATCTGAAAGAACAAGAATCCATAACAAGCATGTAGTCAATCTGAAAGAACCAGAATCCATAACAAGCATGTAGTCAATCTGAAAGAACAAGAATCTATAGCACGCATGTAGTCAATCTGAAAGAACCAGAATCCATAACAAGCATGTAGTCAATCTGAAAGAACGAGAATCCATAGCACGCATGTAGTCAATCTGAAAGAACAAGAATCCATAACAAGCATGTAGTCAATCTGAAAGAACAAGAATCCATAACAAGCATGTAATCAATCTAAAAGAACCAGAATCCATAGCAAGCATGTAATCAATCTGAAAGAACGAGAATCCATAGCAAGCATGTAATCAATCTGAAAGAACAAGAAACCATAGCAAGTATGTAATCAATCTGAAAGAACAAGAATCCATAGCAAGCATGTAGTCAATCTGAAAGAACCAGAATCCATAGCAAGCATGTAATCAATCTGAAAGAACCAGAATCCATAACAAGCATGTAGTCAATTTGAAACAACAAGAATCCATAGCAAGCATGTAGTCAATCTGAAAGAACAAGAATCCATAGCAAGCATGTAATCAATCTGAAAGAACAAGAATCCATAACAAGCATGTAGTCAATCTGAAAGAACCAGAATCCATAGCAAGCATGTAATCAATCTGAAAGAACAAGAATCCATAACAAGCATGTAGTCAATCTGAAAGAACAAGAATCCATAACAAGCATGTAGTCAATCTGAAAGAACCAGAATCCATAACAAGCATGTAGTCACTCTGAAAGAACAAGAATCCATAGCAAGCATGTAATCAATCTGAAAGAACAAGAATCCATAGCAAGCATGTAATCAATCTGAAAGAACAAGAATCCATAACAAGCATGTAGTCACTCTGAAAGAACAAGAATCCATAGCAAGCATGTAGTCAATCTGAAAGAACAAGAATCCATAGCAAGCATGTAATCAATCTGAAAGAACAAGAATCCATAACAAGCATGTAATCAATCTGAAAGAACAAGAATCCATAGCAAGCATGTAGTCAATCTGAAAGAACAAGAATCTATAACAAGCAGGTAGTCAATCTGAAAGAACAAGAATCTATAACAAGCATGTAATCAATCTGAAAGAACAAGAATCCATAACAAGCATGTAGTCAATCTGAAAGAACAAGAATCCATAGCAAGCATGTAATCAATCTGAAAGAACAAGAATCCATAGCAAGCATGTAGTCAATCTGAAAGAACAAGAATCCATAACAAGCATGTAGTCACTCTGAAAGAACAAGAATCCATAACAAGCATGTAGTCACTCTGAAAGAACCAGAATCCATAACAAGCATGTAATCAATCTGAAAGAACAAGAATCCATAGCAAGCATGTAGTCAATCTGAAAGAACAAGAATCCATAACAAGCATGTAGTCAATCTGAAAGAACCAGAATCCATAGCAAGCATGTAATCAATCTGAAAGAACAAGAATCCATAGCAAGCATGTAGTCACTCTGAAAGAACCAGAATCTATAACAAGTATGTAGTCAATCTGAAAGAACAAGAATCTATAACAAGCATGTACTGTAGTATCATTTGAATTCGCGCAGGTCTAATTTTCGCGTATTTCGCGCTAGAGACGAAGCGCGAATTTAAGTCCGCGCGATTATTAAACTTCCGAAACTAACATGGCTATCCGAATTTTTGACTGTCCGAAAATGTGTGTATATGCACTTACGTTTTTTCTTTTCATAATTTGTCGCTGTTTTTTCTGATAATCTGTGTGGAATAATAAGGAACATGGAATATTTTGACACAGTTTGATTATTAGTACGTAAGAGTGGTTTAAATGGAACATTAATTCATAGATTGATTTTTCTTTGTTTACGATGTTTATACATGTATAAAGAATACACGACTGCATAAAATCGTCATCCGGATTTCACGCTCTGCAACTTTTTTCTTCATACTTAAATTCTTGAACAATTCGTACAGTCGTGTCAATTAACGCCAATTAATCGTTGGACGTGTCATATTGTTTGTGGTATCGTTATGGGGTATGTTTTAATTCGTTCCCGACTGGTTCGCTGAAATAACCAGGGAATCAAGCGCTTGGTGACACTGATCAAAATATGACGCGAACCTTGCTAGTCATGTTGTTTATTCAAGTTTCACACGTTTCTATTGTATTCAGATATGACAATTGGCAATAAAATTGTTAATTGGCGACTCTATTACAGAGATAACCCCCAACTTACGAGTTAATACGCAGAATATTGCTATTTACGGCTTATGATACGGATGTACGAAATAATAACACGCGCTGCGATACCGTCATTTTTGTCTGATTTTTTTTCTTCAAAAATTTAAAATGCGCGAATTTAGGCCCGCGCGAATCTGCCTTTTTTGCTGTTTGCGCGAAATTTCACCCCCGCGAATTTAAGTGATACTACAGTAGTCAATCTGAAAGAACAAGAATCCATAACAAGCATGTAATCAATCTGAAAGAACAAGAATCTATAACAAGCATGTAGTCAATCTGAAAGAACGAGATTCCATAGCAAGCATGTAGTCAATCTGAAAGAACCAGAATCCATAACAAGCATGTAATCACTCTGAAAGAACCAGAATCCATAGCAAGCATGTTGTCAATCTGAAAGAACAAGAAACCATAGCAAGTATGTAGTCAATCTGAAAGAACCAGAATCCATAACAAGCATGTAGTCACTCTGAAAGAACCAGAATCCATAACAAGCATGTAGTCAATTTGAAAGAACAAGAATCTATAACAAGCATGTAGTCAATTTGAAAGAACAAGAATCTATAACAAGCATGTAGTCACTCTGAAAGAACGAGAATCCATAGCAAGCAGGTAGTCAATTTGAAAGAACAAGAATCCATAACAAGCATGTAGTCAATTTGAAAGAACAAGAATCTATAACAAGCATGTAGTCTATCTAAAAGAACCAGAATCCATAGCAAGTATGCAGTCAATCTGAAAGAACCAGAATCCATAACAAGCATGTAGTCAATCTGAAAGAACCAGAATCCATAACAAGCATGTAATCACTCTGAAAGAACCAGAATCCATAGCAAGCATGTAGTCAATCTGAAAGAACAAGAAACCATAGCAAGTATGTAGTCAATCTGAAATAACCAGAATCCATAGCAAGCATGTAGTCAATCTGAAAGAACAAGAAACCATAGCAAGTATGTAGTCAATCTGAAAGAACAAGAAACCATAGCAAGCATGTAGTCAATCTGAAAGAACAAGAAACCATAGCAAGTATGTAGTCAATCTGAAATAACCAGAATCCATAGCAAGCATGTAGTCAATCTGAAAGAACCAGAATCCATAGCAAGCATGTAGTCAATCTGAAAGAACAAGAAACCATAGCAAGCATGTAGACAATCTGAAATAACCAGAATCCATAACAAGCATGTAGTCACTCTGAAAGAACCAGAATCCATAACAAGCATGTAGTCAATTTGAAAGAACAAGAATCTATAACAAGCATGTAGTCAATTTGAAAGAACAAGAATCTATAACAAGCATGTAGTCACTCTGAAAGAACGAGAATCCATAGCAAGCAGGTAGTCAATTTGAAAGAACAAGAATCCATAACAAGCATGTAGTCAATTTGAAAGAACAAGAATCTATAACAAGCATGTAGTCTATCTAAAAGAACCAGAATCCATAGCAAACATATAGTCAGTCCGACAAGTATACCAATATAACGATGGTAGCGCAATCGATTGCATTCCAAGTACATTGTAATTCATTTTGTTGTTAATTCAATGAAATATCTTGAATCTAAACGGTGCCATATATTTTGCTTTGTCTTTTAAACAAACTGTGCCACCGTTGGGTTTACGGTACTAGTACATGCATACAAAACTAATGTTAACTTTACGATGTCTATTATAATGACTACTGTGTTATGACGTTACGCTGCTACTAGGCGCTATGATTCCACTAACGTTACATTCATAAATGTATCAGAATAGTATGTACTTTATTTTTGATATCATTCTAATGCATTCACTTCAAACTATAACGTAATAAAAATGAATTAACAAGTCCAGCAATAAATACCACATACAAAGTGCTAAGTCACCCCAAAAGCACAAGGGGATATAAATTATACATAGACGTTAACAAATACAAAGGCAAAATTGGCAAGATAAAAACATATATGATATGCAAAAATATCAATCACCGCCTCGGAACAGTCATTGACAAACACATCTAAGGGAGGTAATTAGATCTGGGTTATGGGTGCACCTACACTTTAAAGTTTACTTGTTAAGTTGGCATATTTCTACCAATTAAGTTTCACAAATATGTCTATAAAATATCGAGAAAATTATCTGGTCATCTAGACAACGTTCGAAATGTTTTACCATGAGATACATGTATATCAAATACTAGCCCGAGAGTGGAACTGTCATCGGTTATCTATTTGTTCTTCCAAACATTAACAGGATAACAAAAACGATTTTCATCGTCAGATAATTAATAACTCAGGGGTTCCATTTAAACCAGGAGTTGACCCTTTGACCCCTGGAATTTCCAAAAAGCTACATTTTGACCCTCAGGATTCTGGCTGAAGGGTCAATTTTTCTCTAAAGTATAGGTATTTTTACTTTTATCAAAATGTATCTTGGGATTATCAAAGTTACTCTTGAGATTCAGCACCTATTAGAACCCGTGGTTATTTAATAAGTGGCTATATCGATAAAATTCATATTGCTAGTATTCTTTCTCAATAATAAATGTGTAAAACTGGTCTGGATCGCGAACAAGTTCCGCAATAATAGCCGAGTCCTGTTGGAATTCGTTTGGACGAGACCTTTTCTAACAAGATCCTCCATCGGTCAAATATTGGCATGGTGGCATTCTCTCTCTGTCCAAATATCTAACACCATAATTATACCATAGTAACGAGAGAGTATTTGTTTACGAATTTATTTTAATTAAAGCGCACAATGGAAATTAGATCATTCGTAGTTAACATGGGTGTCATTTTATCAATTACTGGATTTCGAAAATGAGAAATCACCAACAGGTTCTATGAACTACTCTAGACATGAGTACGTGTATTTGTGATAAGTAATTATGTTGATGTATAATTGTATTGGTCAGGAAATTAGCTGATAGATTAACTTAGAGGTTGATAATTTAACCGAATGAAATAGCCCTTATATATCTGTTGACAACGCCAGGTAGAATATCTGTATCCAAGTCCATCGCGTGCTTGAGTCAGAAATGTGTACTCGTTATCCTGTTATTTTATAAATAAAAAGGTTTTCATGTCATATTACTACTGTATAAATTAAATCTTCTGTATTAAACTCGTATATTTCTTCATTAAACTAGTGTATTCGTTCCTTGACTAGTTCATTTATTCATTAAATAAATATATTTATTCCTTAAATAAGAAAATTTCTGTAATAAACTAGTATACGTGTATATTTCTTCATTGAACTAGTACATTTCTTCATAAAACTTGTTCACTTTTTTATTCATTAAATCAGTGTGTTCTGCATATAGGATATAACAAGATAGTATACTGTCATTTCTTCAGGTATACGAGTATTAGAAGAACTTCACATCTCTTTGTATTCTTCCTTATGATCTTCGGTTGGTAATGCATTCGATCAGCGCGAGAACAACTTTCAGACGATAACAGACGATATCATGTTCGACATTAATTTTGTTTGCATTTTTTACACGTCATGTACGTGCCCAATGGAATAAATCGAACATGTATACCGCAAAAATACAGGTTGATAAATGAATATTGGTGGTAAGATTTCGAGATAAAGCTGCATAAACTTATTTTATGTGATTAATGTATATAAAACTTATTGTTTAAAACATATTAAAAAGGGATGGCATTCTTGTCGACGAGAACATTTTCATTTCACTGAATTCGGCAAAATTTGCAAAAATAATACATTTATCTCCCAACTTCGCTGTTACTGTAAAACTCAAGGAATAAATCAGTGATGATTTCTGACTTTAAAGCACGCATGAAAAGTGTTTTTGAACCAAAGCCTGCACCTAGTGTTATTTTTGTTTATAATCAAAACGCGAAATAAGAAATCCTGTACGATTTGACAAAATTCTTACTTTCGTTTAGATAACTAAAATCATCTACTTTTCTATTCAGAAACGCGTCAATATCACACTATAAGATTATTTTGTGAGGCGAAATGCATTTGATATGGTTTGAAACAAGTATAGAGCCATCGAAGAAAAGAGAAAAATGCAATGCCACTCTAGGATATGCATTGTTTTAAAAATGAAAGAGGTCGTACAGGAACTGTCCAATCTCATTTAAATCAGCCCCCAACTTTAGCTCCATTACTTTCCGCTGTTAGCGTATAGTATAGGAGCGTACGACTGGAGCTGATTTTAATGAGATTGAGGACCTGTCATAATTATACAATGTGCACAAAACCAAAAAGCACTGTAAGAAGACATGAAAAACATACATGTAAATAATTGCAAAGACAGAAAGGAATCAGGACACATACATTAATGATGGATGAAAATAGAAGTTATGTCTAATTGGAACGGTCGGTAGAAAAAGCACCACTGGGAGTTAAACCTAATTTAAGGGTGCACGCACCCAGTCTCATACTTGTCCTTCTTAAACCATTTGGGTTATATTGGATCGTATAACATACATGCACATTACAAAATACACAGTCATCTCTTGCCTGGTTACCTGTGATTCTTAAAGGGTTGGTTTATTTTGAAAACTCGCTATTCTTACTGATAATATATAAAAGTTTATTTTGAAGGAGGCAGAAGTCGCGATAACGTCGTAGGTTTGCTGTGAATTTGCACAGTCTGGATGATTTATGCAGTCATACTCCGAACAGTTTCTCTGAATTCTAATGGATATGGTATGTACATTTCCTTGTTGCCGTTTCATGTGGAAACTGATTGGTAATAATCTTACTTCCGATATATCTCATTACGCCAGAATGTCGCCCACTTCCAGACATGATATCTAGAGGCGTAAGCACTACTGAAGAGTATCGGAGCACTGAAGCCACTTCCATGGTACTCGAAGAAATATGAGCATGTGACATATTTTCCTTAATCCTTTATGACAAAAACTTCAGGTTAAGCTTCAAGTTGAATGGTACTGAACAAAATTGGCGATTATAGTTGCACATACGACTACAGTGGATATAATGCATTTGTAGTCACGATAGTTTTGTATAATGGTCTCTACTCTTATTTGAATTGATCAAAGACTTTCTGTGTTATAGAAATATATACATTATATAAAGTTGTCTTGTTGTCCAAACAATTATATAACGATTATGTCATCGAATAAATAAAAACAAACATGCGGTTCACATAATTGTATGTACTCGATTTTTGTGTTCTTTCTTGTACTATCAACTATAAAAGTATGTGTATCGAACAGACAAGCATGATGAAAGAGTCATTGGATCTTATCGACTTGTAGGGTTAAATTACTTATAATACTATCTACAATAACGCACATAATCTTACGCATTAGAAATAATATATAATACCATAAGTAGTTAGAAAAGTCAGCATTTATCATTGTGTAAAACATTACATTATCTTAAGCACTCTTGGTGAAAACAGTTGACTAGAACGTCCTGTCCGTAAAATAAATATTAATTGCAGCCATTTGTTTAGGTTATTAATAATCAGTATACGAATACAATTTTGTGTGATGTTGTTGTTTTTCGGTGCCAATTCCCTAAATACTTCCAAGTAAATGGCACATTTACATATTTTAGGGCTTTTTATCAACTTTGAGCCAAAATACAATAGATATATACCAACTAATATGTATATTAATTGGTCCCAGTAGGGCTCCTAGACATTTCGACCCCTAGACACTTCGACCCACGACACTTCGATCCCTAAGACATTTCGACCTCTAAGACACCTGATTTGAATTGGACATTTCGACCCCTGATTTATATATATAACACAGTTGTGTTTTAGGAATGACATACATTTTGTCTGTGATGTGAAATTGTTTTTTTTATTATGTAAATAAGGTTTACTGTTTTTATTGTTTTTTATCTAGTTTTAAGACTTTTTTCAAACAATAACTCACTTCAGTGTTGGTATTATTATCCTTGCTTAAAATTAAATGTCACGTGTTAGGTGGTATTTGAAGAGGTGCGAATATGTTATACATAAATTATGATTGATCTGATAATCCAATAAAAGGGGCTAATAGATATACTGTATATCAGTGAGTTTGTAAGTCTGTAGGTTTGTGCAATATAACTCATTTTTTCCCAGTATATTTATAGCTTGTAAAAATTAAACTGATTCTGACCGTATGCATGGATATATTACAATGCTATTAAGCAGAATATATACTAATGTCAAATAAATATGTGATCAATATAGACAAGTAGTCAACTGTGAAATGTGTTAATAGACGTTATGAGGATCTGGTTATTTTTTTACAAGCTATACATAAACTAGTAAGTATTGTTGAATTGACGAGGAAGAATTTGTATCAACAAATAATTTATTACACAAAATATAAATGCAAAACATAATAAAACAAGACACCAACTACATACACCAAATACATTTGTATAAACAAAGAATCTCGTGATTGTCATATCGTTCCCACGGATCATCAACTTAGGTAGTCATATGTTTATATACCCCACGTCTATGCTTACCATCCACTTCATCTGGCACAAGCTGCAGCTGTAGTGTTACCAGCTTTGCCTCCTGCAACATAAGGTTCAGCAGCACGTACAGTTACAGCGACCCCCGACCGGACTTAAAATTTAGACGTTTTTGCCATCCTGGAAATACACAAACACATATAAATCATACCATGTGTCACATTGTAGAGTGAATAGTTGATAAATATTTATGTTTATTTTGTTAATGGCCAAAGGCACTGTATGTGCAGATTGTACCAATAAATAAAAGTCTCCAATTTGTCTCTGTTTGTTAAAAAAACATATATCAAGGATATAGAAATAATCTGTTCTGAAAAATAATATTGGATAAATAATAATATCTAAATCATATATATATATATATTTATATATATGTTGCATATCACAGGTACGTTTGATCTAGTAACTATTCTAATCAGATTAATAAGCAATTAAAAAGAGATAAAAATGTGATTTTGACTCTGACTACCCCTCGGTGTCATTGTTGGTCCTTAATGGCTGGCTACACTATTATAAAGTAGGGCTCGAAACGTCCAGCAGGTAGGGGTGGTAATGTCTTGAAATCAGGGGTCGAAATGTCTTACATATGTACTAGGGGTCGAAATGTCTTACATATGTACTAGGGGTCGAAATGTCTAGGGGTCGAAAAGTCCTGATACCCCCAGTATACGCATTGTATTTCAAAAAATTGATTTATATTTATTTATAACTTGCCGTTTACAATTTTCATGTCTTTTGAATATAATTATACCTATATTCCAATCCATACTGTCACGGACCTAAAAGGGTCCGTGATACTGTTGCAAAGACAAATAAAAACACATTTGCATACTTACAGGTCTATTCGCCAATTTCAGATCTTTCGTTTTGTATATTTTGCTCCTTTTCGTTCAATCGTACGAATTTGGACCGTACAAACTATCCGTTAGTCTATTCACAATTGGGTTCTACACTTTGCGACGCACGGAATTTTGCAGGCGGCCATAGCGGTCTAAGACACAGAACACCGGCATAATGTTAACAGCACGTTTAGCCACATCATTGATAAGGCAACTTCCCAGGGCTGCACCAAAGGTAGGATTTCAATATTTTCAACGTTCTTCATTGATTTATTTCGTTGTCATTATCTTAATATTCTAAATAATAGCAATTAAAATGCAGCTCGACGTTGCCCTTGTGAGTTGACCCCGTGCGGCACACGTTTTTACCAGGAAATGGCAGTGTATTTCGTCTACAAATTGTTAAAATAAAGTAATAAAACATGCAAAGTTAATAAATTGAATCGTATACGGTTGCATTCAAATAAAGTGAAGACCATTTTAATAATTGGTTACGATCTTCATTACCCCACCCACTAAGTTTCCATGGCGAAGGTGTCCTCGGTGTTTCTTCAAAGTCGATATCAAGTACTTTCACTAAACTAAGCATAAGGCTGAATTCTATGATTACTTTTTGCATATTATAAGTAGGTGGGCATATTTGCACTTATTGTTTAAAAGGAGATGGAAAGGGTGTTTGTGCTATGACTGGGCATGTTGAAGGTCAGAGTTGTGTTGCTATATTTTCATGACGTGCATTCTGGACATTAATCTCAGTGAATTTAATTTGCTAGTATTGTTGTATAGGTAACCAAATTTAATTTTAAGGAAATAAATCTCATTTTAGTTGACTTACAGTTGTCTTAACTCCCATTTTGAGGACAGTTTACTTTGTGTCTATCTTGCAAAAATAAATTTTGTGTGAGTAAGTATGTGACTTGTAAAATATCAAAAGCAGGTGAAGAAAATGTTATGTCACTTAATTTTGAATTTTACATATAACAATTTATCAGTTATTTGGTAGTTGAATGCCCTTTTGTTATTGGCAATGTCAATGGATGGTATGTCATACAGAAGTTGCACATTGTGGGTGGCACGATTTACCCTAATACAGTTAGATTTACAGTAGCTAAACAGATAAAAAACTAAAGGAAATGGAAATAAATTCAGGAAAAATAAAGCGAGCATGGAGCTGTATAATATGTGTTTTGTCGGTCTATAATCTTGATCAGCATGTGTATGATTCGATGCTTGGTTATAAATATCTTGATCGAAAGGCCCCTTACTCTAGCAACTGCAGTCATTTTTTCAAAGTGTACTTACATAAAAGGTAAAGACACCAACAGAAAGAGCTTGAAAACAGCTGCACAAAACACTTTACATTTTGAAAATATCTTAATTGGAACCAAACTTATTAGAATTTGAAGATCAAAATATCCGGCGCCTTTTTGGATTTCAGTCGCATATAAAATCAATGCGCGCGCCTGGAAGTTCGCGGAACTCTCGAAAGCAAATTTTTCACTTATTTTGGCATATCATTTTCAATTTTTGAGATAATACATTGAAACTTGCCAGTCTTATGTATTTTTTCCTGCTCTTTCTGTTTCTGTTATTATTTCTTATGTGAAAGTCTTATTCAAACAGTTATAAACAAAAAATCAATGTAAGACAACAACTTTTAATGTGCTATTTCTCAATCGTCAACAGCAGATGCACAGTTCAAGACAACAAAATAATATGGACAGTAAAAATTTAATATGTTGTATTTTTTCATATGTAAAACATGGTATACCTGAATAAATATATGAATAAATAAACAAAGAATATACACCAATACACTAAAACAAAAACACATGTTGTCAATCTACAAATCCATAATTTTTAACACTTCATTGAAAGTAATGTTGTTGGTATTTTTCATATATTTTGTTGATGCACTCATAGTCTTCAAAATACCATTGTCTACCGGAATTACAACATTCTGGTGCCATATTTCTCTTAAGCACAAATTGCTTTTCCACAATCTGGATATCCTTTCGTGATGGCCACATGAATGTTCCAGGTTTCCGACATGGATTCATGAAACTCACGGATAATTTTTCATTTGAAATAGTTTTCACAATGCATCCAGGATACCATTTATCTTGATATGCCACAGCTATGTATTCATTATCACCAAAGTCAATGTCCATACTTGGCAGCATATCTTTGAATATACTCTCTTCATCATATTCCTCATCAATCTCGCATTTGTCTACAAGTTTGCGTCTTTTTTCTTTTTGTCCATTTTCCATCATATCCAGAACTTCTGTTTGTACATTTTCCTCCTGCTCTCTGTGTTTTTTCCTTAAATTCACACCACCCTTGCGAGCTTTTTTCATAAGCAAGTTCTGCTCCACCTCGGGCATTTCTATTAACCAATTAATCATTTGATTGCGATTGCGCTTTATCATCTGAACTGACGAATGGTGGTGGATGGTAGCATTTGGCCGTCTTCTCTGACTCGAGTCCAAGTCCCCGAAGTGATGCTCACAGGCAAGATTATTAACCTGAGCAAATGAAGTTCTGGTAAGGTCATCTTTTGAAGGTTTAGTGCTGTAGCGTCCTCCTTCAAGAAAGTCAGTCAGCTGTTTTTGTACTGTTCTTAACATTGATTTGCTTATTAATGTAAGAAGTTCATTAAATAATTTTGTTTGATCGACTGGAACAGGAGTTGACAGTTTAAGAAGAAACTTTTCCGAGTGGGGTATCACTAGATCGTCATCAGTAATCCAAGTCACGTCTTGTTGGAGCATATCTGGATCTTCAGCACACTGTTTTAGAAAGGTTTCCAGACTCTGCACATGTGGATGAAGCTGAAGATAGGATGCCTTGCCAGAGGTAACGAGCCACCAGTATGGACCGGTGACCTTGACATACATTGTAGTGAGGGCCCTTAGCATAGTATTCACAGTCTCAGATTGAAGATCAGCCTCAACAGACTTGATTTTCTGGTTTGGATGTTGGGCAGTTTTTATAACATGAAGAAAATGATCCCTGTGTAAGAACACTTCAGCCGAGGTTTGGAACAAGGAATTAAATCTATTGTCTTTATAATTGCCGATGACCGACTTAATTCCATTGCGTGAACAGTAAGCCTCCCACCTGTCACGTAAACCAAGATGATCCCCTGCAGGACCAAAAATACCTGAAGCAGTGTATGAAATACGTTCAATAACCGACTGCTTCTTGGACCAGAACTTGAAAAACGGGAGTCTGTCTCTTCCAACCGGACCTTCAGATGCTGTATATTCCTTCTCATACTTCTTCAAGTCATCGGCCACATACCTGTGGAATCCCAACAAGACGTGGCACATGCAGTGGAATTGAAACACGGCCTGTTTTTCACTTTCACAGTAATTGCTGTTGAGAACACTATCTCTCCAATCATTTAGTAATTTGTCCGCAAGTTTCTCATTGCTTGCCCTATCACTTATAGTGAATGACAATTTTTCGAGTGACTTCGCGATGAACTGAACTATTGTCTCTTTTCGCTTCTCATTACAATTATCAGCAACTGTTTCCGCTAACTCTGTCAATTGATTTTTTGTGACGGTGTTGATAACTGCCGCAGTTTCACGAGCTACTTTTGTGAAGCCGAGACTCATAATCTCTCCAGTGCTCAATGTGACAGACGTATCCACAATTTTTTCCTTCTTTCTTGTCGTACCATCTCTGCTTATTCCAATATGATCAGCACTTTCAATTTTTTTAGCAATGAAACTTTTTGCCAAATAGTGACCTTCATCTATTATATTTCGCACTGTCGTCGGTGTTGGGAGGTCTGTTTTCTTAAACTTGAAGTGGAACAAGTGTTTACTGACTGCATCAATAGCATGTGGAATTTTTTCCATACCAATTTCTAAACCAAAGAGTTCAATTACACACAAACGAACATTGTTGCTGAATGACCCATCTTCATTTTTTGTTATGCACTTTGTCTGTTCTTCTTTTAATGATTCATTTTCAAATATTAAGGATTCTATTTCATCTTGTTTTTTCTTTAGTTCATATTTAATGGTTTTAATCGCGTAGTTTTTGCAAAGCGACTCTATAATAACTAGCAACTTTTTGAGCGTTGGTCTTTTTATGGCTGGCTTCTTTGAGGCATTCAGTATTATTTGTAAATGTTATCTGATCAGATTCATACTGTTGAAGTCTTGATTGAAGCTCGCAGTTTTCAGCATTTACTGTCGCTAGCAAGCCTTTCTGCTTCCTGACTAAACTATTTAGTGAATGGAGTCTTTTGCGGGTGATTTTTGCGCATTCATCCCTTTTGTTAACATTCCGTACTGAAAAATGGCCTTTCACTGCTCTCAGTTGCTCAAGTGAATCTCTTTCGTTTTCCACAAGACGTTTAAGGATAGTCAACTTCTTTTGTTGTTTAGAAATTTCGTACAGTAATTCATTCTTAGCTTTAACTGAATCTGGTGATTGCTGGCGAGTCACTCTGATGGGATGGGGACACTGGGGTACATTATTCTGAGTCTCTGTCTCACTGATGGGATGGGAACACTGGGGCACATTATTCTGAGTCTCTGTCTCACTGATGGGATGGGGACACTGTGGCACATTATTCTGAGTCTCTGTCTCACTGATGGGATTGGGACACTGGGGCACATTATTCTGAGTCTCTGTCTCACTGATGAGATGGGGACACTGTGGCACATTATTCTGAGTCTCTGTCTCACTGATGGGATTGGGACACTGTGGCACATTATTCTGAGTCTCTGTCTCACTGATGGGAACACTGGGGCACATTATTCTGAGTCTCTGTCTCACTGATGGGATGGGGACACTGGGGCATATTGTTTTGTGTCTCTGTTTTGCTTTCATTTCCATTCTTTCTCATGAACAAAGCTCTCTGAAAGTCATCAAAATTGTTGAATTTAGCATTCTTTTTCTTTTTGATGAATTTTTTCTCTGTCTCAGCTACTTTACTTATCCTTGATTCTAAAGTTTTGATGCTTGACTCAACAGACGTAGGGAAAAATGATTGCAACCAGCATGAAACCTTGCGTTTCTGCAACTTGTACTTTGATGCAAAATGAATAAGCTCCAGAACCAGTCCATTTTTTGGTGTTATGCCAGGTTTTTCTAAGAAAGTACTATTTGGTTCAGGCAATACAGAACTCTGAATGAGAAGTTCTTCACAGAAGGGACCTGGGTATGTTTCGCTGTCCTTCATTTTACCACCACTGTCAAATCATTTGGATTGCTAGAAGAATAAAAAACAAATAAACAATAATTATTTAC
Organism: Mactromeris polynyma; assembly: GCA_032209605.1. NCBI lineage: Eukaryota > Metazoa > Mollusca > Bivalvia > Venerida > Mactridae > Mactromeris > Mactromeris polynyma. The sequence goes on from JASFXZ010000001.1 coordinate 51,035,451, forward strand.
ATGATTATATTTTCATAACAGAAGGTAATTAATGACATAACGTAATACATCAAGAAAACTTCAGAAACAATAAGGTTGAATATTTTAAATTAGACGAAAACGTGTTTATCCGAAACCCCGTTACTTACATTACTTCTGGTCATAATAAGAGTCGATTGAAGTCAAATACTCCATCGTTAAACATTGCATACTACCAAATTTAATCAAGCAGTGTTTCACAACTTTTAAAAACACGCACGGTCGTTATTGTTTATTGATATATGAACTAAAAATATCGAGATGGAAAAATTCTGAAATGGATCGCGACTACGAACGATATCGTTCGGAGATTTTTCCTTAAATAAAATCAAATTGATGGCCAGAATAGTTTTCAATCATCAATGTTATATAAATTGTAACGCATGGTACTGTAATTTACCTGGCATGTGCAATAGTTTGCATCAAATCGGCAATTTTCAGCATCAGCGATAAGTGGTTTTTTTCCAATATGGCGGCGTTGGTAAACAAATCAAATGACGCGCGGAATCTTAGGACACGTGATCTTTGAACTCTGCATAAATGACGAAACGCCTTGCGCATCTTGTTTTGAAATTAGTGCCTGTAATAAACCGCGTCCTTTTTCTTGACCTAGGTCAGTTCGGCAAAATTTCCAATAAACAGCACGTTTATCAAAAAATGTATAATACTGGTATAATACTGCAGTTGCTACTTACTCTGAAGCGTTACAATATTACCATTATTTTTTTCCAAAGTAGAGAAAACTGTTTGGATATTTTTTTAGAGGAAATTCTGAAGTTTGAATGGTTGTTGATCCAGACTAACATGGTGCCATTGAACATTATAATTTTAAACTTGAAATACCATTAGAAGACTTGCTTTACAGTTTGTCAGTCGGTGTGTCCAGATATAACATATTTAGTTTAAGGCAAGGAAATGTAACTTCGCAAACGTAGCAATCGGAAGTGTAGGTGTGTAAGACATTTTTGATGCAGATACACCAAGGCATTAAGGAGTTATGACCCATTATCAGCAACTAGTTGTGCATCTCATGGTACAAGGTGCTTAATGTGATCTTTTCACCTTAATTGAAATTTCCATACTACAGTGAAAACATTATGATGACAACCCATGTACCACGCTGAAACCAACTTGGATGATACCTATCCACCGAATCACATGTATCTGAGTGTTTTCATTGTTAGATTAATGTATTTGGTTTTTCGAAGTTACAAATAAGGTAAAGGATTGTTAGAGACAACGGGTGTCTTAACTTTAGAAATTGTATTCAAACATAACTCTTCTTGCTTTAAAAATACAGCCATATCGAGTGCTGCACATATTGATTATTATTGTACATATATTTGTTTGTAATGTGTAGTGTCGAATGTCTCTTGAAATGATGTCTTCTATAAGTAAACATTCAGATTACTGTGCTGACAATTCGTTCCTGAGCAAAAGCATGTATTCACTTTTTTCGGCGATATCATTCTTCCAATGATTCATGATATTGTGCTAGCAGTCTATGCGAAAGACCGTCGGACCTCGGACCTGACCGGCAAAATTTGAAGAGGTCCGATACAATTTACAATTTCATTGGCCCTCCTGGCCGGTGGATTATTTCATATTTGGGGGAAAAAATAGCCATAACTTGAGTGGAACAATCTTCAACGATTTTCATTGGTTTATAACAAATTATATGAAGTAAACGTCTTTTAAAACATGTACATGTGGATCATTAAGGTGTAAAAACAACGTATCAACGTTCGTACATGAATGCGCATGCGTATTTGAGGAAGACAAAAACGAAAGTAACAGGCGCATTCAGAAATTAGAACTGACCGTACGAAGCACCAATTCCGAAACTAATTGACATGTATAATCATTTGTCAGCTAAATTGCACCAAATGTTTACAAACCAAACCTGTACCAATTCCTATTGAATCTCTGAGAGCATCTATGTCAATAACGTATTACTACGCAGCACATGGTGCGAGTTATTCTGTCGCGAAGTAGTCCGTGTAACAAATGAGTTTTGGCGATATTTTACGCTGGAATATCATATATTTATTCAAAATACATACGTAAAATTTTGAATTTATGTAAATAAAACCCAAAATATGTGCAAAAATAGCCGTATGGGCAATTAAAAAACATCGTACTTAGGGTACGAAAACATTCGAGTACGAAATATCTCGACAATTTCACTTTCGCTTTAACAACAATGTCGAGCATGATTCTGTCGACAGAGGAAGTTAAATCACCTCAAAACAGCTAGATATCATCAAAAAGGCACTGAAATAATTTCAAATGCTTTGATATCTGATTTATAACTGAAAATGCGATCAAAACGTCGAGTCAATATAAACAGCCATTTGTGAACTGCACTCACCCTGTCTACCAGTATATGTTAGTAAGACAGTTTTGATCTGCTAATACTTGTTTTTTATGATTGCATAATTATAAATTTCTAGTTACTTATTTTGGTAGTGTTTTATGAATGTCAGTCATGGCGAATACCCATCGGTCAGTCGGACCTGACCAATAAAAACCGACCAGGTCCGATACAGAATGCCTGTGCTTCGGTCCGTATGTCCGACTTGAAACGGTACGGGTCGTACGGGTTTTACAACATCCATTGCTGTTTACACAATGCGGTCTTCTTACGCGCACCAATTGTCTGTACGTTTGCTTGTCTTTCAGACATTTGAACTTTGATTGTGTTGTCAAAAAGGCATTTCAGGAGTGAATGTGAAAGTACATAATAATTTTTAACTGTTATTTAACGAAATAAGCCAATTATTTGCACATTTGTGTTTGATTCGTTTACTTTCACTTTGAAATGAGGGGTAATTTTCGGCCCGTAATTTTTAACAACATGTTTTCGGACCGACAAGTTTGCATTTGGTCCGACATGTTTTCCAAGGTTGTCAGACCAAATGACCGACAAGTCTTGGAAGTCATTCGCCATGACTGGAATGTGTTAAATATAACTCATGTTTTCAAGTTTTGGAATCTGTCAAACAACCAGTATAGTTAAACTTAATACATAAATAAATGATTTCATATTTATAAATGACTGAATCTTTTGACAGTATTCATGTTGCTATCTAGGAGATACACATACCATTCTACATGTATATATATAATTTGTTGTTCTAAATTGACCCATTCAATGTAATGTTGAGAAAACTACATTGTCATAGTTTTCATTGGTGGTAAATATTTTTAGCTACTGAAACTAGGCAAAGCATCAGATTTACTTCCCGATCAGTGATTTTTAATAGATCTCATAATTATAATTTAAGTATACATATATGTAGTTATTATATATACATTATGTAAATATGCATAAATGGAAATGGAGAAAATCTTGTTACCATATTACTCATTGACCTTAATAGCCATTAACCAATTTAAGCTTAATAGAATAGTAATTTAATAGTTATTTAGTATAATTTCCGGGCCAGTAATATTCTGTCCGGGCCAGTGATACTTCCAAGTTTACCAGTCCTCCGGTCCAGTAATATGTCCATGTCTTTCGCATAGACTGTGCTAGTATAATATGAAAACATTATGATGACAAACCATGTACCACGCTGAAACCAACTTGGATGATACCAAACCACCGAATCACATGTATCTGAGTGTTTTCATTGTTAAATTAATGTATTTGGTTTTTCGAAGTTACAAATAAGGTAAAGAACTGTTAGAGACAACGGGTGTCTAAATTTGATGTGGAATACCTTCTGTTATTACCAAAAGATGGTGGGTCTTACAGAAGTTGCACATTGCCATGCTGCTTAGGAAATTAGTTCTATAGCTGACATCCTTTAATACATCAAACAAAATTTTACCTTGGATTGTGTAGCTGTTTTCTCCTGTATTGAAATTTCCATACTTCTGTGAAAACATTATGATGACAAACCATGTACCACGCTGAAACCAACTTGGATGATACCAAACCACCGAATCACATGTATCTGAGTGTTTAATAAGGTAAAGAACTGTTAGAGACAACGGGTGTCTAAATTTGATGTGGAATACCTTGTTATTAGCAAAAGATGGTGGGTCTTACAGAAGTTGCACATTGCCATGCTGCTTAGGAAGTTAGTTCTATAGCTGACATCCTTTAATACATCAAACAAAATTTTACCTTGGATTGTGTAGCTGTTTTCTCCTGTATTGAAATTTCCATACTACTGTGAAAACATTATGATGACAAACCATGTACCACGCTGAAACCAACATGGATGATACCAAACCACCGAATCACATCTATCTGAGTGTTTTCTTTGATTAGAAATTGTATTCAAACATAACTCTTCTTGCTTTAAAAATACAGCCATATCGAGTGCTGCACATATTGATTATTATTGTACATATTTGTTTGTAATGTGTAGTGTCGAATGTCTCTTGAAATGATGTCTTCTATAAGTAAACGTTCAAATTACTGTGCTGACAATTCGTTCCTGAGCAAAAGCATGTATTCACTTTTTTTGGCAAATATAATTCTTCCAAAGTTTCGTGATATAATTTGAATGGCAGGGACAGAAACAGTTAATCGCTTATGACTTATTTTAATGGTATAATGTGATAGAAAGCTTCCAGCACTATGATGACAGAATCATGTACCACCATCATAAGTATGTTGATGATTCATGTTAACACCAATAAAACTGAGTGCGTTTTGCTTATAGAGAATAGGTAGCCTTTTTTCAGTTTTTGAGGGAGTATGGCAGGTCCTTGCCATGCTGCTATAGCTGACACACTGCAAACATCCAACAACATTTTACCTTGGATTGTGTAGCTGTTTTCTCCTGTATTGAAATTTCCATACTACTGTGAAAACATTATGATGACAAACCATGTACCACGCTGAAACCAACATGGATGATACCAAACCACCGAATCACATGTATCTGAGTGTTTTCATTGTTAAATTAATGTATTTGGTTTTTCGAAGTTACAAATAAGGTAAAGAACTGTTAGAGACAACGGGTGTCTTAATTTGATGTGGAATACCTTCTGTTATTGGCATAGATGGTGGGTCTTACAGAAGTTGCACATTGCCATGCTGCTTAGGAAGTTAGTTCTATAGCTGACATCCTTTAATACATCAAACAAAATTTTACCTTGGATTGTGTAGCTGCTGTTTTCTCCTGTATTGAAATTTCCATACTACTGTGAAAACATTATGATGACAAACCATGTACCACGCTGAAACCAACTTGGATGATACCAAACCACCGAATCACATGTATCTGAGTGTTTTCATTGTTAAATTAATGTATTTGGTTTTCGAAGTTACAAATAAGGTAAAGAACTGTTAGAGACAACAGGTGTCTAAATTTGATGTGGAATACCTCCTGTTATTGGCAATAGATGGTGGGTCTTGCAGAAGTTGCACATTGCCATGCTGCTTAGGAAATTAGTTCTATAGCTGACATCCTTTAATACATCAAACAAAATTTAACCTTGGATTGTGTAGCTGTTTTCTCCTGTATTGAAATTTCCATACCACTGTGAAAACATTATGATGACAAACCATGTACCACGCTGAAACCAACTTGGATGATACCAAACCACCGAATCACATGTATCTGAGTGTTTAATAAGGTAAAGAACTGTTAGAGACAACGGGTGTCTAAATTTGATGTGGAATACCTTCTGTTATTAGCAAAAGATGGTGGGTCTTCCAGAAGTTGCACATTGCCATGCTGCTTAGGAAATTAGTTCTATAGCTGACATCCTTTAATACACCAAACAAAATTTTACCTTGGATTGTGTAGCTGTTTTCTCCTGTATTGAAATTTCCATACTACTGTGAAAACATTATGATGACAAACCATGTACCACGCTGAAACCAACTTGGATGATACCAAACCACCGAATCACATGTATCTGAGTGTTTTCATTGTTAAATTAATGTATTTGGTTTTTCGAAGTTACAAATAAGGTAAAGAACTGTTAGAGACAACGGGTGTCTAAATTTGATGTGGAATACCTTGTTATTAGCAAAAGATGGTGGGTCTTACAGAAGTTGCACATTGCCATGCTGCTTAGGAAGTTAGTTCTATAGCTGACATCCTTTAATACATCAAACAAAATTTTACCTTGGATTGTGTAGCTGTTTTCTCCTGTATTGAAATTTCCATACTACTGTGAAAACATTATGATGACAAACCATGTACCACGCTGAAACCAACATGGATGATACCAAACCACCGAATCACATCTATCTGAGTGTTTTCTTTGATTAGAAATTGTATTCAAACATAACTCTTCTTGCTTTAAAAATACAGCCATATCGAGTGCTGCACATATTGATTATTATTGTACATATTTGTTTGTAATGTGTAGTGTCGAATGTCTCTTGAAATGATGTCTTCTATAAGTAAACGTTCAAATTACTGTGCTGACAATTCGTTCCTGAGCAAAAGCATGTATTCACTTTTTTTGGCAAATATAATTCTTCCAAAGTTTCGTGATATAATTTGAATGGCAGGGACAGAAACAGTTAATCGCTTATGACTTATTTTAATGGTATAATGTGATAGAAAGCTTCCAGCACTATGATGACAGAATCATGTACCACCATCATAAGTATGTTGATGATTAACACCAATAAAACTGAGTGCGTTTTGCTTATAGAGAATAGGTAGCCTTTTTTCAGTTTTTGAGGGAGTATGGCAGGTCCTTGCCATGCTGCTATAGCTGACACACTGCAAACATCCAACAACATTTTACCTTGGATTGTGTAGCTGTTTTCTCCTGTATTGAAATTTCCATACTACTGTGAAAACATTATGATGACAAACCATGTACCACGCTGAAACCAACATGGATGATACCAAACCACCGAATCACATGTATCTGAGTGTTTTCATTGTTAAATTAATGTATTTGGTTTTTCGAAGTTACAAATAAGGTAAAGAACTGTTAGAGACAACGGGTGTCTTAATTTGATGTGGAATACCTTCTGTTATTGGCATAGATGGTGGGTCTTACAGAAGTTGCACATTGCCATGCTGCTTAGGAAGTTAGTTCTATAGCTGACATCCTTTAATACATCAAACAAAATTTTACCTTGGATTGTGTAGCTGCTGTTTTCTCCTGTATTGAAATTTCCATACTACTGTGAAAACATTATGATGACAAACCATGTACCACGCTGAAACCAACTTGGATGATACCAAACCACCGAATCACATGTATCTGAGTGTTTTCATTGTTAAATTAATGTATTTGGTTTTCGAAGTTACAAATAAGGTAAAGAACTGTTAGAGACAACAGGTGTCTAAATTTGATGTGGAATACCTCCTGTTATTGGCATTAGATGGTGGGTCTTGCAGAAGTTGCACATTGCCATGCTGCTTAGGAAATTAGTTCTATAGCTGACATCCTTTAATACATCAAACAAAATTTAACCTTGGATTGTGTAGCTGTTTTCTCCTGTATTGAAATTTCCATACCACTGTGAAAACATTATGATGACAAACCATGTACCACGCTGAAACCAACTTGGATGATACCAAACCACCGAATCACATGTATCTGAGTGTTTAATAAGGTAAAGAACTGTTAGAGACAACGGGTGTCTAAATTTGATGTGGAATACCTTCTGTTATTAGCAAAAGATGGTGGGTCTTACAGAAGTTGCACATTGCCATGCTGCTTAGGAAATTAGTTCTATAGCTGACATCCTTTAATACACCAAACAAAATTTTACCTTGGATTGTGTAGCTGTTTTCTCCTGTATTGAAATTTCCATACTACTGTGAAAACAATATGATGACAAACCATGTACCACGCTGAAACCAACTTGGATGATACCAAACCACCGAATCACATGTATCTGAGTGTTTTCATTGTTAAATTAATGTATTTGGTTTTTCGAAGTTACAAATAAGGTAAAGAACTGTTAGAGACAACGGGTGTCTAAATTTGATGTGGAATACCTTCTGTTATTACCAAAAGATGGTGGGTCTTACAGAAGTTGCACATTGCCATGCTGCTTAGGAAATTAGTTCTATAGCTGACATCCTTTAATACATCAAACAAAATTTTACCTTGGATTGTGTAGCTGTTTTCTCCTGTATTGAAATTTCCATACTTCTGTGAAAACATTATGATGACAAACCATGTACCACGCTGAAACCAACTTGGATGATACCAAACCACCGAATCACATGTATCTGAGTGTTTAATAAGGTAAAGAACTGTTAGAGACAACGGGTGTCTAAATTTGATGTGGAATACCTTGTTATTAGCAAAAGATGGTGGGTCTTACAGAAGTTGCACATTGCCATGCTGCTTAGGAAGTTAGTTCTATAGCTGACATCCTTTAATACATCAAACAAAATTTTACCTTGGATTGTGTAGCTGTTTTCTCCTGTATTGAAATTTCCATACTACTGTGAAAACATTATGATGACAAACCATGTACCACGCTGAAACCAACATGGATGATACCAAACCACCGAATCACATGTATCTGAGTGTTTTCTTTGATTAGAAATTGTATTCAAACATAACTCTTCTTGCTTTAAAAATACAGCCATATCGAGTGCTGCACATATTGATTATTATTGTACATATTTGTTTGTAATGTGTAGTGTCGAATGTCTCTTGAAATGATGTCTTCTATAAGTAAACGTTCAAATTACTGTGCTGACAATTCGTTCCTGAGCAAAAGCATGTATTCACTTTTTTTGGCAAATATAATTCTTCCAAAGTTTCGTGATATAATTTGAAAGGCAGGGACAGAAACAGTTAATCGCTTATGACTTATTTTAATGGTATAATGTGATAGAAAGCTTCCAGCACTATGATGACAGAATCATGTACCACCATCATAAGTATGTTGATGATTCATGTTAACACCAATAAAACTGAGTGCGTTTTGCTTATAGAGAATAGGTAGCCTTTTTTCAGTTTTTGAGGGAGTATGGCAGGTCCTTGCCATGCTGCTATAGCTGACACACTGCAAACATCCAACAACATTTTACCTTGGATTGTGTAGCTGTTTTCTCCTGTATTGAAATTTCCATACTACTGTGAAAACATTATGATGACAAACCATGTACCACGCTGAAACCAACATGGATGATACCAAACCACCGAATCACATGTATCTGAGTGTTTTCATTGTTAAATTAATGTATTTGGTTTTTCGAAGTTACAAATAAGGTAAAGAACTGTTAGAGACAACGGGTGTCTTAATTTGATGTGGAATACCTTCTGTTATTGGCATAGATGGTGGGTCTTACAGAAGTTGCACATTGCCATGCTGCTTAGGAAGTTAGTTCTATAGCTGACATCCTTTAATACATCAAACAAAATTTTACCTTGGATTGTGTAGCTGCTGTTTTCTCCTGTATTGAAATTTCCATACAACTGTGAAAACATTATGATGACAAACCATGTACCACGCTGAAACCAACTTGGATGATACCAAACCACCGAATCACATGTATCTGAGTGTTTTCATTGTTAAATTAATGTATTTGGTTTTTGAAGTTACAAATAAGGTAAAGAACTGTTAGAGACAACAGGTGTCTAAATTTGATGTGGAATACCTCCTGTTATTGGCAATAGATGGTGGGTCTTGCAGAAGTTGCACATTGCCATGCTGCTTAGGAAATTAGTTCTATAGCTGACATCCTTTAATACATCAAACAAAATTTAACCTTGGATTGTGTAGCTGTTTTCTCCTGTATTGAAATTTCCATACTACTGTGAAAACATTATGATGACAAACCATGTACCACGCTGAAACCAACTTGGATGATACCAAACCACCGAATCACATGTATCTGAGTGTTTAATAAGGTAAAGAACTGTTAGAGACAACGGGTGTCTAAATTTGATGTGGAATACCTTCTGTTATTAGCAAAAGATGGTGGGTCTTACAGAAGTTGCACATTGCCATGCTGCTTAGGAAATTAGTTCTATAGCTGACATCCTTTAATACACCAAACAAAATTTTACCTTGGATTGTGTAGCTGTTTTCTCCTGTATTGAAATTTCCATACTACTGTGAAAACATTATGATGACAAACCATGTACCACGCTGAAACCAACTTGGATGATACCAAACCACCGAATCACATGTATCTGAGTGTTTTCATTGTTAAATTAATGTATTTGGTTTTTCGAAGTTACAAATAAGGTAAAGAACTGTTAGAGACAACGGGTGTCTTAATTTGATGTGGAATACCTTCTGTTATTGGCATAGATGGTGGGTCTTACAGAAGTTGCACATTGCCATGCTGCTTAGGAAGTTAGTTCTATAGCTGACATCCTTTAATACATCAAACAAAATTTTACCTTGGATTGTGTAGCTGCTGTTTTCTCCTGTATTGAAATTTCCATACTACTGTGAAAACATTATGATGACAAACCATGTACCACGCTGAAACCAACTTGGATGATACCAAACCACCGAATCACATGTATCTGAGTGTTTTCATTGTTAAATTAATGTATTTGGTTTTTGAAGTTACAAATAAGGTAAAGAACTGTTAGAGACAGCAGGTGTCTAAATTTGATGTGGAATACCTCCTGTTATTGGCAATAGATGGTGGGTCTTGCAGAAGTTGCACATTGCCATGCTGCTTAGGAAATTAGTTCTATAGCTGACATCCTTTAATACATCAAACAAAATTTAACCTTGGATTGTGTAGCTGTTTTCTCCTGTATTGAAATTTCCATACTACTGTGAAAACATTATGATGACAAACCATGTACCACGCTGAAACCAACTTGGATGATACCAAACCACCGAATCACATGTATCTGAGTGTTTAATAAGGTAAAGAACTGTTAGAGACAACGGGTGTCTAAATTTGATGTGGAATACCTTCTGTTATTAGCAAAAGATGGTGGGTCTTACAGAAGTTGCACATTGCCATGCTGCTTAGGAAATTAGTTCTATAGCTGACATCCTTTAATACACCAAACAAAATTTTACCTTGGATTGTGTAGCTGTTTTCTCCTGTATTGAAATTTCCATACTACTGTGAAAACATTATGATGACAAACCATGTACCACGCTGAAACCAACTTGGATGATACCAAACCACCGAATCACATGTATCTGAGTGTTTTCATTGTTAAATTAATGTATTTGGTTTTTCGAAGTTACAAATAAGGTAAAGAACTGTTAGAGACAACGGGTGTCTTAATTTGATGTGGAATACCTTCTGTTATTGGCATAGATGGTGGGTCTTACAGAAGTTGCACATTGCCATGCTGCTTAGGAAGTTAGTTCTATAGCTGACATCCTTTAATACATCAAACAAAATTTTACCTTGGATTGTGTAGCTGTTTTCTCCTGTATTGAAATTTCCATACTACTGTGAAAACATTATGATGACAAACCATGTACCACGCTGAAACCAACTTGGATGATACCAAACCACCGAATCACATGTATCTGAGTGTTTTCTTTGATTAGAAATTGTATTCAAACATAACTCTTCTTGCTTTAAAAATACAGCCATATCGAGTGCTGCACATATTGATTATTATTGTACATATTTGTTTGTAATGTGTAGTGTCGAATGTCTCTTGAAATGATGTCTTCTATAAGTAAACGTTCAAATTACTGTGCTGACAATTCGTTCCTGAGCAAAAGCATGTATTCACTTTTTTTGGCAAATATAATTCTTCCAAAGTTTCGTGATATAATTTGAATGGCAGGGACAGAAACAGTTAATCGCTTATGACTTATTTTAATGGTATAATGTGATAGAAAGCTTCCAGCACTATGATGACAGAATCATGTACCACCATCATAAGTATGTTGATGATTCATGTTAACACCAATAAAACTGAGTGCGTTTTGCTTATAGACAACAGGTAGCCTTTTTTCAGTTTTTGAGGGAGTATGGCAGGTCCTTGCCATGCTGCTATAGCTGACACACTGCAAACATCCAACAACATTTTACCTTGGATTGTGTAGCTGTTTTCTCCTGTATTGAAATTTCCATACTACTGTGAAAACATTATGATGACAAACCATGTACCACGCTGAAACCAACATGGATGATACCAAACCACCGAATCACATGTATCTGAGTGTTTTCATTGTTAAATTAATGTATTTGGTTTTCGAAGTTACAAATAAGGTAAAGAACTGTTAGAGACAACAGGTGTCTAAATTTGATGTGGAATACCTCCTGTTATTGGCAATAGATGGTGGGTCTTGCAGAAGTTGCACATTGCCATGCTGCTTAGGAAATTAGTTCTATAGCTGACATCCTTTAATACATCAAACAAAATTTAACCTTGGATTGTGTAGCTGTTTTCTCCTGTATTGAAATTTCCATACTTCTGTGAAAACATTATGATGACAAACCATGTACCACGCTGAAACCAACTTGGATGATACCAAACCACCGAATCACATGTATCTGAGTGTTTAATAAGGTAAAGAACTGTTAGAGACAACGGGTGTCTAAATTTGATGTGGAATACCTTCTGTTATTACCAAAAGATGGTGGGTCTTACAGAAGTTGCACATTGTCATGCTGCTTAGGAAGTTAGTTCTGTAGCTGTTTTTCTCCTGTATTGAAATTTCCATACTTCAGTGAAAACATTATGATGACAAACCATGTACCACGCTGAAACCAACTTGGATGATACCTATCCACCGAATCACATGTATCTGAGTGTTTTCATTGTTAAATTAATGTATGTGGTTTTTCGAAGTTACAAATAAGGTTAAGAACTGATAGAGACATTGGCAATGGATGGTGGGTTATACAGAAGTTGCACTTTGCCATGCTGTTTAGGAAGTTAGTTCTATAGCTGATATCCTTTAATACATCAAACAAAATTTTACCTTGGATTGTGTAGCTGTTTTCTCCTGTATTGAAATTTCCATACTACTGTGAAAACATTATGATGACAAACCATGTACCACGCTGAAACCAACTTGGATGATACCAAACCACCGAATCACATGTATCTGAGTGTTTTCATTGTTAAATTAATGTATTTGGTTTTTCGAAGTTACAAATAAGGTAAAGAACTGTTAGAGACAAAGGGTGTCTTAATTTGATGTGGAATTCCTTCTGTTATTGGCATAGATGGTGGGTCTTACAGAAGTTGCACATTGTCTTGCTGCTTAGGAAGTTAGTTCTGTAGCTGTTTTTTCTCCTGTATTGAAATTTCCATACCACTGTGAAAACATTATGACAAACCATGTACCACGCTGAAACCAACTTGGATGATACCAAACCACCGAATCACATGTATCTGAGTGTTTTCTTATGACTAGAAATTGTATTCAAACATAACTCTTCTTGCTTTAAAAATACAGTCATATCGAGTGCTGCACATATTGATTATTATTGTACATATTTGTTTGTAATGTGTAGTGTCGAATGTCTCTTGAAATGATGTCTTCTATAAGTAAACGTTCAAATTACTGTGCTGACAATTCTTTGCTGAGCAAAAGCATGTATTCACTTTTTTCGGCGATATCATTCTTCCAATTTCATGATATTGTGCTATAATTTGAAAGGCAGGGGCAGAAACAGTTAAATCGATTATGACTTACTTTAATGATATAATGTCATAGAAAGCTTCCAGCACTATGATGACAGAATCATGTACCACCATCATAAGTATGTTGATGATTCATGTTATCACCAATAAAACTGAGTGCGTTTTGCTTATAGACAACAGGTAGCCTTTTTTCAGTTTTTGAGGGAGTATGGCAGGTCCTTGCCATGCTGCTGCTATAGCTAACATACTACAAACATCCAACAAAATTTTACCTTAGATTGTGTAGCTGTTTTTCTCCTTTATTGAAATTTCCATACTACAGTGAAAACATTATGATGACAAACCATGTACCACGCTGAAACCAACTTGGATGATACCAAACCACCGAATCACATGTATCTGAGTGTTTTCATTGTTAAATTAATGTATTTGGTTTTTCGAAGTTACAAATAAGGTAAAGAACTGTTAGAGACAACGGGTGTCTAAATTTGATGTGGAATTCCTTCTGTTATTGGCAATAGATGGTGGGTCTTACAGAAGTTGCACATTGTCATGCTGCTTAGGAAGTTAGTTCTGTAGCTGTTTTTCTCCTGTATTGAAATTTCCATACTTCAGTGAAAACATTATGATGACAAACCATGTACCACGCTGAAACCAACTTGGATGATACCTATCCACCGAATCACATGTATCTGAGTGTTTTCATTGCTGTATATGTTTTTGGATTTTTGAAGTTACAAAAAAGGTAAAGAACTGATATAGACATGAGGTTTCAAATGTTCTATGTCGATTTCATTTACTTGAGAATTGTTCCACTATTGTACTTTAGACTTTCTTTTCAAGATAGTAAATCATGTATTTGTCCACTTTAGGTCAGCCGCCATGCTCTGGGAGCTGGAAGTGTTGCAGCTAAGAACTTTTCAACCTCGTTAAAAACTGAGGCGAAGAACACAACTTCAGGTATGTAACATGTGCTGTAAGTTTATCTACTGGTAGGTTTATGAGAGTTTTGAAAAGTTGGTAGCCAGATCTAGTGAGTATTCAATTGGATATATTAATGCAGATGAATATGAAACTTGGCTATTTGGACACAATTTTGGAAAATGAAAGCTGCCAGATATGAGTTTAATAGGCGACCTACAAGGTCTATTTAACCTATATCCAATAACTTCATTTTACATATGTTGGTTGATCTTTCATTATTTGTACTTTGACAAACGCCTGAATGAATATAGCAGTGTCTTGATCAGTTTCAATTGTTATAAATGAAGTTGTTGGATCCATTGGTATAATTTGTTTCAGCATGGTAGTATAATTGCTGAAATTGACTTAGTAAACTGTTCATGTGATCTTAACTAATCCTTGTCATACATATATATGTGTGAAAGCCAGTGTTTCTTTTCACTTCTAGGGGAACGGTGGCGGGGCCCTTAAATAGTGGAAAATAGCGTTGTGAGGGGAAAATAGGGTGAAAATAATGTGCATTTAAAGTATACATTTCTATGTCTATATTCACTACACTCCTTTGTTGCAGTGATGTAAATATGCTAACAGATTGGTTAGTTTCATTACAGGACAATCTTTCTGACTAAAAATATCAACAATACTGGCAACATTTCTCCAATTTTAAAAAAAGCTGTAGGAGGGGAATTTTGACTGAGAAAAGGGGAAAAAAAACATACTTTTGAGTGAGGGGAATGGGTCCGAATTTCGGCCCCAAAAAGGCCCGAAAAAAACCACTGGAAAGCTACTGTGATAATATGATGTTTTTTTTTAATTCAGGCGCAGAAGTTTCATCTATTTTGGAAGATAGAATTTTGGGTCTGTCTACACAATCTAACTTCGACGAAATTGGTCATGTATTAACAATTGGAGATGGTATTGCTCGTGTGTATGGTCTTAAAAACATTCAGGCAGAAGAAATGGTGGAATTCTCCAGTGGTCTTAGAGTAAATAAAATACAATTTTCAGCAGTTACATACAAGTAGTTTATTACAATTACTATTGGTGCAGTCAGTGAAATTGTTAACTATTTCATTATAATACTAGACATTGCGCTGAGTGAAACACAGTATACTTCATTGTGTTCCATGATTATTAGTTTATCATTTGCATTCGAAATTTGTTGGTATCCCAAGTTTATTCATAGATTTCCTGATAATAAGGCATAAACGTTTCACTACCTCCATGAAAACATAATGATGACAACCCATGTACCACGCTGAAACCAACTTGGATGATACCTATCCACCGAATCACATGTATCTGAGTGTTTTCATGTAGTTGACAAGACAGTTTCTATTACAACGAAGCATCCATAGTCTTACTTACCTGTTAAACATTTCTACAGTTAGTTGAATAAATCTTTGTAGGGTATGGCCCTGAACTTGGAACCTGACAATGTTGGTGTGGTAGTATTCGGTAATGACAAACTCATCAAGGAAGGGGACATTGTGAAGAGAACTGGAGCTATCGTCGATGTGCCTGTTGGAATGGAATGTCTTGGCAGGGTTGTTGATGCTTTAGGAAACCCAATTGACGGCAAGGTATTGTCCTTATGTAAAATATAATGAAAACATATAAACTGCATTGCTTTTTGCATCTAAAAAGTAACCTGTTGCCCTTACATGTAGTTTTTGAGCAACTTTCTTGAATATATGTAAAGTTAGGCTTGAAAATTTCTTAACTGCTTTGAAAACATTATGATGACAACCCATGTACCACGCTGAAACCAACTTGGATGATACCAAACCACCGAATCACATGTTTCTGAGTGTTTTCATTGCTATAAATATGTTTGGCTCTTCAAAGTTACAATAAGGTAAAGATCTGATATAGACAGCAGGTGTTTAAATTTGGACCTGGAATGACATTGTATCTCATGTTATTGGCAATGGATGGTGAGTCATACAGAAGTTGCACATTACCATGCTGCTTAGTTCTATAGCTGACATCAGTAAATACATGCAACAAAATTTTATCTTAAATTGTGCAAATGTTTTACTCGTATATTGAAATTTCTATACTGTGAAAACAGTATGATGACAACCCATGTACCAGGCTGAAACCAACTTAGATGATACCCATCCACCGAATCCGAGAGTTTTCATTTAGTGAATGACGATCGGCAATAATTATGATAACAATAAAAGAACTTGGAAATTTGTGGTCTTATGTATTAATTGACATTATGACATTTAATTGCCTTGTTTATTTCCGGTACCACTATATTATCATTTGTATTCAGGGTCCATTAGGTTGCAAACAAAGAGCTCGTGTCGGAACCAAGGCCCCAGGTATCATTCCTAGAATTTCAGTGAAGGAACCTATGCAGACTGGAATCAAAGCTGTAGACAGTTTGGTGCCCATTGGTCGTGGTCAGCGTGAATTGATCTACGGTGACAGACAGACTGGGTATTCTGCTAGATTATTTCTAAACACAGAAGGGGCTATGCTTGACATATTAAAATTTGTCCAAACACATATAGATTAAAAAACAGCCTTAAAAGCTTGGTAATATGTAATTTAGAGATACACTGTGGAAGTAATTAAAGACTTGGCTAAAATTTAAATGTTTCACTTTCCCTGATATTTTATCTGATAGATAAATTGTTGGTGATTTAACAAGATGCACAGGCAATCATCACCTATTATCAATTTCTTTCCACAGAAAAACTGCCATCACTATTGATGCTATCATTAACCAGAAGCGTTTCAATGACGCCGCTGATGACAAGAAAAAATTATACTGTATCTATGTAGCTATTGGCCAGAAAAGATCAACTGTTGCTCAGATCGTCAAGAGATTGACAGATGCTGGTATGTATATAGTGGCTTAATGTCAACTTCGTGAATTATTGTATGTAAATAACTTAGCTATGTTGGATATTGAAAACTTGAATAACGATAGGAGCTGGCTTGACAATGAAAACATTATGATGACAACCCATGTACCACGCTGAAACCAACTTGAATGATACCAATCCACCGAATCACATGTTTCTGAGTGTTTTCATTGTTATAAATATATTTGGTTCGACGAAATTACAAAAAATGTAAAGAACTGATATAGACAACAGGTGTCCAAATTTGGTTATGAAATGGCCTTTTGTTATTGGCAATGGATGGTGTGTCATATAGAAGTTGCACATTATTGTGCTGCTTAGTTCTATAGCTGACATCCTTTAATACATTCAACAAAATTTTACCTTAAAGTGTGAATCTGTTTTTTATGTAAATTCAAATTTCCACACTTCTCTGAAAACATTATGATGACAAACCATGTACCACGCTGAAACCAACTTGGATGATACCAAACCACCGAATCACATGTATCTGAGTGTTTTCTTTGACTAGAAATTGTATTATAACATAACTCTTCTTGCTTTAAAAATACAGCTTATATAGATTATTATTGTAAATATTTGTTTGTAAAGTGTAGTGTCGAATGTCTCTTGAAATGATGTCTTCAATAAGTAAACGTTCAGATTACTGTGCTGACATTTTGTTACTGATCAAGAGCATGTATTCACTTTTTTCGATGGATAACCTTCTTCCAGTGTTGCATGATATTATGCAATAAATTGAAAGGCAGGGGCAGAAACAGTTAATCGATTATGACTTATTTTAATGGTATAATGTCATAGAAAGCTTCCAGCACTATGATGACAGAATCATGTACCACCATCATAAGTATGTTGATGATTCATGTTAACACCAATTAAACTGAGTGCGTTTTGCTTATAGACAACAGGTAGCCTTTTTTCAGTTTTTGAGGGAGTAGGGCAGGTCCTTGCCATGCTGCTATAGCTGACATACTACAAACATCCAACAAATTTTACCTTAGATTGTGTAGCTGTTTTTCACCTTAATTGAAATTTCCATACTACATGTACAGTGAAAACATTATGATGACAACCCATGTACCACGCTGAAACCAACTTGGATGATACCTATCCACCGAATCACATGTATCTGAGTGTTTTCATTGTTATATAAATATATTTGGTTTTTAGAAGTTACAAATAAGGTTAAGAACTGATAGAGACATTGGCAATGGATGGTGGGTTATACAGAAGTTAACACCAATTAAACCCTGAGTGCGTTTTGCTTCTAGCTCATTACACAAATTGCATTTGGACATGCTCTGTTTAAGTGCTTAGTTTTTTTTCAATAGTTGTGACTCGCCAAGAATAACAATTTAAGATGCTGTTTTATACATCATTCAAGTCTCCCATAATATGCTGGAATTGTACATTATTTGATGGCTTCTTGGTATATGCCCGAGTTGTTTCTTCATATTTATTTGATCCCTTAATTTGTCGTCGAATTTGCACATTAATTTTACTGTTCATTGATAAGATATGTTATCCAACTTGGCTGAAGAAACAATAAAACAATACAGTTTTGTTACAGTGAAAGTCTTTTTCTAATTACTCTGTGTGTGTTGATGGCTCCTCAATTTGAAGAACTTTTTTAGTATTATAGATGGATAAATCAATACCATTATGTACTATGACAGAATCATGTACCACCATCATAAGTATATTGATGATTCATGTTAACACCATAAAACACTGAGTGCTTTTTGGTGGTATCTTATCCTTAGACTTTTATAATTTAGTCTGTGTTAAAATTGTTTTGCCTTATTTAATCTATTTAAAATGAATGAAATACTTCCATAATGTGTGTTTTCTATGTTGCTTAAATTGTTCAATAATGCCACAGTCATACTGGTTTTATATTCAAGTGGTGTGGTTACCATACCAGTACAATTTCAACATTGCCATTGTCAGCAGAGTACTCCTACTTTATTATGACTACCATGTACCAATCTGCACATCTTGATCTCGGACTGTCTTTAATTTTACCCTTGTTCCATTGTTTGGAATATAGAAAAGAAAACTTGACTAAAAAAATTTGCTTTTGAAAATGTAGTTTTGTTTAGTATGGAAGTAACTCTTGCATTTTTCTCAACCATAAGATTCTAGTTTTGATAAAAGTCCCTAGTTCTATTTATACAGCACTATGATGACAACCATGTACCGCTCTGAGCCATCTTGGATGAACCCTAATCACCCAAACTTATGTCCGAGTATTCAGTCTATTTTTGAAGGGTACAGTGTAAAATGCAAGTTTCACTAATCGGCTATATTATTGGCCCCAATGCGAAGAATTTTGTTGTTTTGCTAGTTGTACCGTTTGTCTCAGTGCAGCATCTACCATGTACATTTATGGTATGACATACTTTTTCAGATGCCATGAAATACACAATTGTTGTCAGCGCCACAGCTTCCGATGCTGCTCCACTACAGTACCTTGCTCCATACTCTGGTTGTGCCATGGGAGAATATTTCAGAGACAATGGAAAGCACGCTCTTATCATCTATGACGATTTGTCCAAACAGGTTAATATTGCCTCTTTGTGAACTTTACTGTATTTGTACGCTCCACACAGCACTTTGATTCCACTATCGTTACATTCACACGCTGCTGTTTTACCCAGTGTATTTTTATATTTGACCCAAGGAAATCACTGTTCGTTCCTGATATTAAATTACTGAGTTTATAATAGATGGGTATTTTCCAGTGTTAAACCAATAAAATGTGTACACAATGTATAGCCTTTGGCGTCGAAGGAAATTTGACTAGATATTCGGTTTTATTTCATGTCATTAAAAGTTTAGCATTTACAGCAGTGTTTCGTTCTTTCATCGAGGATTGTACTGATACGTATAACAAATAGCGTGGCCAATTTGAGTGACAAGATGCCAAGTAACGATATGACACGTTTGAAAATATACTCAGATTCCGCAAATGACAGTTGTTTAATGACCTTAAATCACTACACATTTACAGGCATTGGAATAATTTTGGCATGCCGACGAAACGTTCAATTTATTTAGTTTTTCTAGCAATTTCCATTGTCACAGGGGCATTTCTATGACAGTGAAAGCTGTCTATTCTATATGTACACTCGCTTAAGCTTTATTTACACAATGGCATGTTTACTGTCCTACATTTGGGACATTTGCGGTAAGCGGCTCGCTGCATAACTGTGGACGCATGTCGACTCGCCTGTCTAAATATAGAAAATACGATTGTGCGGGAGTTATAAAGCAGAGGGTGATTATGAAGGTATCTGAATAAGCGCCCGATGCTAAAGGAGAATACTGTAATTGGTACAGAAATGTTTGCAGGTTCACTATTCATACTACCAGCATTTTGCTCTCCTGAGTGGAAATGCTTATGTTGAGCATTTCTTAAGATATATCATACTGATCCATCAAGAGTGTTTATTTGGCTGTCAATGAAAACATTATGATGACAAACCATGTACCACGCTGAAACCAACCTGGATGATACCCAACCACCGAATCACATGTATCTTGAGTGTTTTCATTGACCTGTCTGTTGTCTGGTGATCATTATCTTGACATATCATTTACCATGAATGCTTTGAAGCACATGAATTAGCATCTCTTTACACCTACTTTAAATATGAAATATAAACGTGAAAACCACATATTCCACTTCTAATTCAGGTGATGAATTTGCTTGTAACGGACAAACATGTTGGTTCTGGTTAGTGAACTAGAAATACTGGTTAGGTCAACTAATGGCCATACATAAATGCAATACTGTGGAAGAATGGTTTATAGCTCCCAACTTGAAGTGATCATGCAATATTCTGTTACAATTATACACAGTGGTACTATCTTGCTTATTCTTAAATTATTGTATTACTTTCAGGCTGTTGCTTACAGACAGATGTCTCTATTGCTGAAGAGACCTCCAGGCAGAGAAGCTTACCCTGGTGATGTATTTTACCTTCACTCTCGTCTCCTGGAGAGAGCTGCTAAGATGAATGACGACCATGGTGGTGGTTCACTCACTGCCTTGCCAGTTATTGAGACCCAGGCTGGTGATGTGTCTGCTTATATCCCAACCAATGTCATCTCTATCACTGATGGACAGATTTTCTTGGAGAATGAATTGTTTTACAAGGGTATTAGACCAGCCATTAATGTCGGTCTATCCGTCAGCCGTGTAGGATCTGCTGCCCAGACCAAAGCTATGAAGCAGGTTGGTTATGAACCATGTTTGATTTCTTGGCTATTACTTTCAGCAGATTTTGTTTTACAAAACTTATATTGGTATTTTGTTGAAACATAATTGAATTGTAGGTGTGAAGTTTTAAGTCCCTGTTGTTGATTTTTGTATCATTACAAATTTGCTATTTATTAAGGTACACTGTACATGATTCATGTGAACTTAATTTTATGTGATTTATATATACTGTTAGTAGAAGATACTGTTCTAATACATGTTGAAATATTTCAGGTGGCTGGTTCCATGAAACTGGAATTGGCTTTGTACAGAGAAGTAGCAGCTTTCGCCCAGTTTGGTTCTGATTTGGACCAGTCTACACAGAACCTTCTGAATCGTGGTGTACGTCTCACTGAGCTCTTGAAACAAGGACAATATGGTAAGAAATGTTGTTTAATTTTGATTCTTATAACTCTAAGGCCTCTTTTTTAAAATGCTTACTAAAGTGTCATACATCAATAGGTGAAACGTGGCATTATTTTGTGCTATATTGTAGTGAGATAGCTGGTGATGTTATTTATATTCTCTTTCATATCATTTATATTTCTTGTTCATGTATAAGTCTGCCATATATGACTGAAAGTGTTGAAAAAAATGGCATGAAACTTGACTACATCAAAACCATGTATCTGTTTTTCGTGTCTGAAACACTTCTCCTGTTATTTCAGTACCAATGGCTATTGAAGAACAAGTTGTTTCTATCTATGCTGGTGTCCGTGGTCATCTGGACAAATTGGACCCATCCAAAATCACCGCTTTTGAGGAAGCTTTCCTCACTCACGTCAGAACTTCACAGACCGCACTTCTCACAGACATTAGAGAAAAAGGCATGATCACTGAGGAAACTGATGCCAAATTGAAGACGGTCGTAACCAACTTCATGGCTGAATTCACCGGTTGAAATTAGAACTATATTAGGCTATTTTTTATGTGTTATTAAACATTGCGTAGATGTGAGACCAAGTGTGATAATATGAAATTGAATTAGTGCTCTGACCTTTGTCCATGGTCATCTAACAAAGGAAGTGGATATTTATTGTTTTGAAAAAAATGAGCAAATGTAATTAGTCTACAATAGTACGACATCCACATTGTATGTGCTACTGTTAGACTGTACTTGTTTGAGGATGTTTATATTGGAATTAAATATTGATGGAACCAAATGTTGTCTATTTCTATTGTTCTAAACTGGTTTAATATTGCACTGTGCAGGATTGTCATTTAATCAGTCGCTCTATCATTGTTTGAACTGGTGAGTTCAAGATGAGTTATTATAATCACCCTTTGTCCGTCTTCTGCAACTCAAAATACTTAAAACATTGGCATTCAGATTCATGATAGCAGAATCCAATAGTGGGCAAGGTTTCTATAGTTACCACTTAGATTCGGCCCTTCAATAGTCAAAAAAGCTGTACTTGTAATTGTCACTGGGAGAAGCTCAAGAAATGTTCGTGAAACTGCCTCAGACGAGTGATAATGGGCCCTCTTTGTTTTTCATGGAGGGGTGAGGAATCATTTCCTTGATTGATTCCTACGTATCTGAAGCAAAGCTTGCTAGATCATGTAGGTTTTTAGGATAGTAAATAATTGTGAGGCATGATAAGAAATGTGCTGAGCATTGCAATTTTAACATTTTTTTGCCTAAACTTTAAAAACATTTCAATAGAGGCACCGACTTCTGAATGAAATACTAGCAGACTGCTTGAGCATACATTTGGCACAGTGTAAGTTCAACCAATACGTTGTCACCAATATCTAATTCGGGGTAAAGTTTCCAGCAAAGATGCATGAAGTGAACTCTGATCATAGTTAACCTGCATTTGCCTCAATTTTTATCATATTGGGGTATAATGATTATTATCGATACAGTACTTGTCACTGGGCAGTACGTCGGCAAGTACATAGTTTGTACTATAAGACACATTTGACCTGCACACTTCATGCGCAACTGCTGCGTTCAGGGAGTCATTCAATGAATTGCGGATTTGTATGAAAATCATGAGTGCCATATATTGTCGCACTAGAGCAAATATAGCAATAGTTATTACATGAAATAACTGAATGAAGATTCAGGTCAGTGAGGACGCATTGCAGGGTGTGAAAAAATTATTTGCTACAAGACTAGTTTTCCATGTCATCTCAATGTATAGCTACACAAGTCTTGGTAGTAGCACAGTTCTCTTATATCTAATGGCGACCGACTGAGAAATTATTTCCATTATGATTTAGTCAATTGCTGACCGACAGATTTGAATCCGACGGCATCTTAGCAGAGATTCATAGCCATTAGTAAACGGCCATTCACATCTAAAATGAAAGTACTTCAGAGATGTCCGTGACCATTCTCCTGAAATTGAAAAAGCCCGACAACTATTTTATGGCATGTTTTACTGGCATATAAATATTATGACCACCTTTCCCTTATTATTCATGAAATGGTATAGTGATGTTTGATGAACTGCGAACGTATGAATATATTGCCTGGACCATAACATTTATAAAAGGTGTATTGAAATGTTTGTGTTGTCCGCAAGCTTGACAGAGAAAACACTGTGGTTGTATTTTGATAGAAAAGTAAACCGAACGGCAGTTATAGCTTTTCACACAAGAGCATTTTCTTTAATTATTTAATTTGGCATGGATTGGTCCTGAAAGTTCATGTACCTGTAAGCAGTCAATCTAACAGCACTATACAGTGTCAATTATGGGTGAAAGGGCACTCGGCAGGTACTGTGTGCTAGATAGTGTTTGCAACCTAGACCTTGCATACCAGTGCTTCACTATCGAAATAATATTAAAACATATGTGTAAGGACTGCTATTACTAATACAAAGTTCTATAACATACCCTGCATTCTTTTCTATGTAACTATAGGATCCTTATTTAATTACCACTCTCGTTCACGGACCCCTTGTTTGGATTGGTAGAGGATTCATGAACTTTTACAATATTATACTGAACAAGTGCTAACCTGTCTGTACTCATGAACATACCAGCAGTTTCTCAAAATTGCAGTAAGGTTTAATAATACCACAATGAACTGAACACTGGAAAAGGATTCAAAAGTCAATGTTATTACCTTAATCTTCAGATCACCATGTTATAATGTACATAGAGAATATTCTAAAATGCCATGCAACAGGTCAGCTCCTTTGTCCTGTATATCCACAGGATATTGTCATGAGTTCATTCCCTTTATTGCTTCAAGAGTTCTCTTCTATGGTATATACGTATACCAGTATATACATATACATGTACTATAGAAGGGATAAAGGGAAAGAACTTGTGACAATCTCCTGTGGAAATATCTCTGATAATGTAAAGCTTGCCGACGTTCTAATTTTACATGCCTTATTGTATTTTTGAAGTTATCTTTTGACAATATTTGAAGCATATGATGGTACAAGATTTTGCCTCGAGTTGGCATACACCAGAAAAAACACATTTTTAACTGTAATTTTAACCAAAACCAAATGCATTTTTACAAGATATGTCAGGCAGGTGGATGCAATTAGCAAACACTGCAATTATACACATTACAAAAATAAGAAACAAATAGCAAAACTTATCACATTTTATTACGTGCAAAAACTAATCATGAAGCATTGAATAAATTAAACATGAAACTTCAGATGTAGAGATTGATTGTATGGCAGGGACAGTCACCTTAGTTACTGGCAAACAATTTTTTCAGTAATACCTTGTTCATTTGACAATATATGCACAACTTAAAACTGAACAAAATAAGAAGCAGTAATTGCACAAGGGTGTTCTTAAATTACATAATACTAATACGGAACCTTACAATAAGTCACAGAAATGAACAATGAATTTGTGGCATGTTGAACATATAAAAATAACATAAAATTACATCTCAATTGTATACATCTCTTTTCATTTACTGTCAGATCATTTGATCTTTATTTCTAGAATTGCCGTCTACTCCAAGTCTAATTTAAAAGGAAATTTTGCATTGTTAAATGAGGAAGATTTTAAATTGGGGAATAACAATACACAATGTATTATTCATTTGTGTATGTCATACACGATGGATCAGTCTATATGCCAATTGTTGAACTGGGCAGTTATTCAGAGCCTTTGTATGGACCGTGG
This sequence comes from Mactromeris polynyma, assembly GCA_032209605.1. Lineage (NCBI taxonomy): Eukaryota > Metazoa > Mollusca > Bivalvia > Venerida > Mactridae > Mactromeris > Mactromeris polynyma. Next base: position 51,061,188 of record JASFXZ010000001.1, read on the forward strand.
CTTTGGTCCAGTTACAGTGCAGCTTGGTCTGCCTGTTCAGTCTGTAAACTTGCATAATTATGGACCTCTCAGATATTTTATTATGCCTTAATAGTCACGTAAAAAGTCCACAAGTATTAGTTCTTATGCTAGATTTTGATTATTACATAAAGAGGATTAAAGTCTAAAACGAATAGTCAAATAAGGGATTCATTGACAAAAGTCGTTAAAATTGTTCTTAATATCTGAAGGAGTTGTGAAAATATGAAAATGTAAACATATCAGTCATTTATTTCATAAATAATATACACAGTATTCACTATGGGACCATTAGAAAGATTACATGAGTTATAATCATTCCATCCCCCCCATATTGTGTGTTTATTCACTATGTTTGGAGTACTCATTGGCTCATTCCCCAGTTTGGTTTGCTTCTAATACAAATGGATTCTACTATACTATTCAAATCCTGTACTCAAATTATCATATTCTAGTATGATAAATATAGTACCTCTGTAAAACTTCAATTCCCTGATAATGTACTAATTAGGCTGTCATTAAAAATTGCTTGTTAAGCACAAACCTGCCCAACAGGTAGGTAGGTAGGAAATTAATTGTTTGTTAATTATTTTTTACGGTTTCAAGATTCAACTACTTCTACACAGCCAAAACATTTAACCTGCTGTAAATGTGTTAAAAAATTTTGCATTTTCAGAAGTAGGAAGCACTATGCCATATCAACATGATTTAAGGATGGCCTTTATAATTCTAAGTTTCAGTAATCAATAATTTGAAGTCTTAAGCGAATGGAATTACTATAATACATAATTAAAACATACATTGGAATAATTACAAACATGCAATGAAGAAATCGCAGAGATACTTTTCCATTATTTTGTAGGTTTACAAGCGTAAAGTATCCAAAAAAGAAATGCTATTCAGGGGATGAGAAAATAATGATTTTCATCCAAATTACAAAATGGCAGAGAACATAATTTTCGACCGAAATTTCGAAATGGCAATCTGGCAAACCATTGCTCCATTTTTGTTAGCTAGAGAAGATGTGAGCATGCAGAACACTGTTAACCATTATTTATACAAAAAATACCAACTTCATGACTAGTAAACTACTTTAACACTACTTATTTAACCTAAAATGTCAAGAAAAATATGGACATGTACCAGTTAACAGTATTAAACTTCTGGAAAAGTATCACTGAACCATATTAAACTAGTCACTATTTTCTGTCCTTTAAAAATGTATCTGCATTTGCTACAGCCTCTTCCGCGGTGACATACTCCCCAGCCTTAGAAAAATCGTCTTTAGCATCCTCCTGAAATGTACAAAGGTATTTAGAAACAGTCCTGCATAACTAATATGTGTCTTACTGTATTCACTCAAATTTACATAAATATTTTAGTAAACAATATTAATCAGTATAAATGCATTTTTACATCAAAACAATCTTTATCTGCATCCATGGTAATGTTCTAATTATTGTCATAAAGTAGTAACTCTTTTATGTAATGTTACGAGTAAAGAATTTAGGGGTGTCAACAATAGAATCAAGTCTATCCTATATGAATATCGATTTTAAAATATTGATACAATTGAAAAAATGTTTATGCCTAATTATTGAACTAATCAGAATGTGGGGTAACCCCGGTTACCAACCAGTATAAACTGCTTTTTCTGCAAGCAACTGACCAAGAATGAGCCACCCAATACATATACTATAATTATATAATAAGACTTAACAAATGTATAAAATAACTACCAAACAGGTTTTTAGATCTTCCACTGCAGTAATTAATCTTCTCTTGGCATCAGGAATCATTTGTTTTGTATCTTCAATAACTTCATTCTATATTAAGAAAAACAAATATCAATTTGAAGAAAAAAAAGATTTTATCACGATAAAAAAGTGACAAAAGACTCTCAAAACCACAAATATACATGTAAAGTAATTAAGGATCATGGCATGAAAATAATTTCATATGACATAGGAATGGGGTTGATATATGGACCCTGGGTTAGAAGTCAAACAGTTGTGAAAACTCCACGAAGAACCAGGCTTTCTAATGTTAAAGAACTGTATCCAGCGAAAAAAACAACCCAGGTGCACAACATCACATGGTGATAAACATTCCTGTTAACCTACACAACTCTGACTAAAATACTCTGGTATTATTTGCGACATAAAATATGTTGATGCCCACCCGCCAATCAAACAACCTGTGGAAAACCAGGTTAAAAAGCCTAAGATACAAACTTAAACAAGAATCTGTTTAAATGTCAACAATGCATTGCAAAAAGTTATTTTGACATGATTGTGACTGCCATTCCAACTACATTTACCTTCAACAATTGCAATGTGACAGATCAAATGAAAGTTAACAAGTCAATTTCAACACCAAGCTAATCCTTAAATTAGTGAGTCGGTAACACAGTGTCTTCAAAAAGTAGTTGCTTTGCCTTGGCGTACATGATTCCTGATATATATAGATTTTACAATTTGCAATTCTGATTTACTAGTAAGCTGGAATAAATGTAGATTTGTAAACTTGTACCTGTTTCCTGATAACATATTCATCATCACCTGCTCTTTTCTTTTTTTCTAATCTCTCCGTTTCTGTCACAACTTCTTTTTCATAAGATTCTGTCTCTTTGACCATTCTGTGAAAGATAGAACAGTAGTATTGCTAAACAATCTACACAACAGAACAGAATCTAGGTAAGTTTGGTGTGTTGGAAATAAAAAGATGCATCAGGCCCTCAGACCTTATTCGTAAACATTATAAGTCTGAAACCTGGGTTAATAATAAGAGCCATGTGATCCCCCAAGTATTTGTTTGTGTGAAAAGTGACCAAAAAAAACAGAAAGAAATTGATACAGTAGACTGGACTTTTGTGCTAGAAAGATATATTTCCATGAATTATAATTTACATGAGTTACAATTCCAAAATGCTCGAGAGAAACTTGTACACATTACAATTTAGTTTAATCATCACAACCTTGGATTTAAATGCACATTTTGTCATTGTGATGAAGTAGGTAATTAACAATCAAAATTAATGAAGGAACCAGCACAAAATGGGAACTTTCAACTCTTCAAGATAAAGCAGATGCTCATCTACATATCAGAACTGCCCAGGGCCACGTAGCATCACAGTAAGTGACATCATTGAACAGTTAAAAAATTAAAATATCTGTATACATGTATTACAGAAAAAAGCACTAAGTGGTGGTATGGTTTCTTATGGTGTATATTTGTATATATGAAACTTGTTTACTGATGCTGCATGTACCCAGTTGATGACATTCCACCCTCTGACTGTGCGAGGCAGGAAACTGTTCTTGGGTTGCTCGTAGAACTTAAGCAAGTTCTGCCATTGGGTAAAATTATGGGATTGAGTTCTAGTGAAGAGGAATGATGTTTTGACTTAATTATTTACTGTTTACTTGAGCACTCTTTGTAAAGTTTCATAGTTTGTTTAAATTCCGATTCATGTTGGTTTATTTTACATTTTGAAGACAAACTTTTCTGATAGATTGCTGTCAATGATAATAGGCAGTTGGATAGACCTAAGTCACCTATAAACACAATCCTACATAACTTATTTCACATTTTGACATTTTCCGGTTATGTAGTTACATGCAAAGTGAAAGTAAAATAACAACATAATGAATGGGCATGTACATGTCTAATATTTTGTACTGGCTACAGGAATGAGTGTATTCATGGTAAAATGGTACACCCATTTGCCCACTGCTCATCTTGAAGCTCTTAAACTTTGAATTATTCTGGCCATTATTCAATTTATTGTCCCTTGTGTCATAAATGTTTGTGAACATGTTGTGTCCTTTTGACAGTATATAAGAAATGTAGATTAGAATGTTTATTTACTATATATTAGATAAGAAAGCCTGTTCTTTACTATGAAAATTACCAAAATTGGACTTCCGACTCGGCCCACTTTTGAAGAGCAATGAAAAGGCAAAATTGTTCACACGTTCGGCATACTAAAGAATGTGATAGTAGTCGTCTCTTTAAGCGCAACGAAAGGCGAAGATATTCACACCAAAGGTGGTTGAGTCGTTAATTGGGGGGGGTCATAATTATTGAACAGTTTGAATCATATGCGCGGACGCTTAAACTATCAATGAACTTTGATGTACAATGTGAAAGAAATACCTCTCATAATTGTTTTAATACCAAAATACATTTCACAGGGAAATATCCACTGCACCGTGAATCTTCAATACTGGGACTATTCAATAATGTTTCAACTTACATTTAATTGGTTTTAACTTAAATAGTAATGATCAATGTTCATATCAAAATTCAACACTTTAAAGGTTCATATAATTATACAGCCTCAATTATTGGGCCGAGTTGGTAAGTGGGCCAAGTAGGACCGGGCGGAGATTGGAAGTGGGCCGAGTTGACCCTGAATCTGCAAATTTTTCCAATTTATCCTGGGTATATTTTCCCCTAATGGACAGAAAAAGGCCTGTTAGGACACCACCGTTATATTTTCTTTTTGCCAATCAGATAGTACTTCCCCAGCAGTATATGACAGTTTAAAAAATGATGGAGAGTATTGTTTGGTTTTCACAGGTAAACACTTACAGGATAACAATATTCAAGATAAAGAAATTAATCATATGATCATTGCTAAAAATAGACCGTCACACATACTGTATTACTGGGCTCAAGTAATGAAGAACAAGCTTAAATAATTAATTATTAAATAAATTTGACTATAAACAAGAAAAAAAATCACGATAAGGTATATAATATGTTATTGTATGGATCAGCCAAAAACAGATCCCGAATAAATCGAGAAGAGAAACATCGCGGAATCGGATGACATTTCGATATAAGATGGTTAAAAATCGTATAACACCCGTAAATATATAACTTACCTTTTTACAACACCTGTTTTGATCTTTAAAGATTTAATTTTAGGATCAACCGTGTTTACAACACATGTTTTGGTCTTTTCAGCCATTTTGCTTCTTGTTGTTCGTCAAATATGAGTCAGTAGCCAAGGAATGAATGCTTAGACGCTTTCTATGCGTCTGATGATTGAGACTGTTTGCCATGTACTTCCGGTTATTTGTCAACTGAACAGTCAGTTCTATTTCTTCAACGACATTGTATTATTTGCTGACAAGACTAGTTTTCCATGTCATCTCAATGTATAGCTACACAAGTCTTGGTAGTAGCACAGTTCTCTTATATCTAATGGCGACCGACTGAGAAATTATTTCCATTATGATTTAGTCAATTGCTGACCGACATTTGAATTCCGACGGCATCTTAGCAGAGATTCATAGCCATTAGTAAACGGCCATTCACATCTAAAATGAAAGTACTTCAGAGACGTCCGTGACCATTCTCCTGAAATTGAAAAAGCCCGACAACTATTTTATGGCATGTTTTACTGGCATATAAATATTATGACCACCTTTCCCTTATTATTCATGAACTAGTATAGTGCTGTTTCATGAACTGCGAACGTATGAATATATTGCCTGGACCATAACATTTATAAAAGGTGTATTGAAATGTTTGTGTTGTCTGCAAGCTTGACAGAGAAAACGCTGTGGTTGTATTTTGAAAGTAAACCAAACGACAGTTATAGCTTTTCACACAAGAGCATTTTCTTTATTTAATTTGGCATGGATTGGTCCTGAAAGTTCATGTACCTGTAAGCAGTCAATCTAACAGCACTATACAGAGTGTCAATTATGGGTGAAAGGGCACTCGGCAGGTACTGTGTGCTAGATAGTGTTTGCAACCTAGACCTTGCATACCAGTGCTTCACTATCGAAATAATATTAAAAAATATGTGTAAGGACTGCTATTACTAATACAAAGTTCTATAACATACCCTGCATTCTTTTCTATGTAACTATAGGATCCTTATTTAATTACCACTCTCATTCACGGACCCCTTGTTTGGATTGGTAGAGGATTCATGAACTTTTACAATATTATACTGAACAAGTGCTAACCTGTCTGTACTCTTGAACATACCAGCAGTTTCTCAAAATTGCAGTAAGGTTTAATAATAACACAATGAACTGAACACTTGAAAAGGATTCAAAAGTCAATGTTATTACCTTAATCTTCAGATCACCATGTTATAATGTACATAGAGAATATTCTAAAATGCCATGCAACAGGTCAGCTCCTTTGTCCTGTATATCCACAGGATATTGTCACGAGTTCATTCCCTTTATTGCTTCTAGAGTTCTCTTCTATGGTATATACGTATACCAGTATATACATGAACTATAGAAGGGCAAGAATTTTAGAAGGGATAAAGGGAAAGAACTTGTGACAATCTCCTGTGGATATATCTCTGATAATGTAAAGCATGCCGAGGTTCTAATTTTACATGCCTTATTGTATTTTTGAAGTTATCTTTTGACAATATTTGAAGCATATGATGGTACAAGATTTTGCCTCGAGTTGGCATACACCAGAAAAAACACATTTTAACTGTAATTTTAACCAAAACCAAATGCATTTTTACAAGATATGTCAGGCAGGTGGATGCAATTAGCAAACACTGCAATTATACACATTACAAAAATAAGAAACAAATAGCAAAACTTATCACATTTTATTACGTGCAAAAACTAATCATGAAGCATTGAATAAATTAAACATGAAACTTCAGATGTAGAGATTGATTGTATGGCAGGGACAGTCACCTTAGTTACTGGCAAACAATTTTTTCAGTAATACCTTGTTCATTTGACAATATATGCACAACTTAAAACTGAACAAAATAAGAAGCAGTAATTGCACAAGGGTGTTCTTAAATTACATAATACTAATACGGAACCTTACAATAAGTCACAGAAATGTACAATGAATTTGTGGCATGTTGAACATATAAAAATAACATAAAATTACATCTCAATTGTATACATCTCTTTTCATTTACTGTCAGATCATTTGATCTTTATTTCTAGAATTGCCGTCTTCTCCAAGTCTAATTTAAAAGGAAATTTTGCATTGTTAAATGAGGAAGATTTTAAATTGGGGAATAACAATACACAATGTATTATTCATTTGTGTATGTCATACACGATGGATCAGTCTAAATGCCAATTGTTGAACTGGGCAGTTATTCAGAGCCTCTGTATGGACCTTGGCTTTGGTCCAGTTACAGTGCAGTTTGGTCTGCCTGTTCAGTCTGTAAACTTGCATAATTATGGACCTCTCAGATATTTTATTATGCATTAATAGTCACGTAAAAAGTCCACAAGTATTAGTTCTTATGCTAGATTTTGATTATTACATAAAGAGGATTAAAGTCTAAAACGAATAGTCAAATAAGGGATTCATTGACAAAAGTCGTTAAAATTGTTCTTAATATCTGAAGGAGTTGTGAAAAAATGAAAATGTAAACCTATCAGTCATTTATTTCATAAATAATATACACAGTATTCACTATGGGACCATTAGAAAGATTACACGAGTTATAATCATTCCATCCCCCCATATTGTGTGTTTATTTACTATGTTTGGAGTACTCATTGGCTCATTCCCCAGTTTAGTTTGCTTCTAATACAAATGGATTCTACTATACTATTCAAATCCTGTACTCAAATTATCATATTCTAGTATGATAAATATAGTACCTCTGTAAAACTTCAATTCCCTGATAATGTACTAATTAGGCTGTCATTAAAAATTGCTTGTTTAGCACAAACCTGCCCAACAGGTAGGTAGGAAATTAATTGTTTGTTAATTATTTTTTACGGTTTCAAGATTCAACTACTTCTACACAGCCAAAACATTTAGCCTGCTGTAAATGTGTTAGAAAATTTTGCATTTTCAGAAGTAGGAAGCACTATGCCATATCAACATGATTTAAGGATGGCCTTCATAATTCTAAGTTTCAGTAATCAATAATTTGAAGTCTTAAGCGAATGGAATTACTATAATACATAATTAAAACATACATTGGAATAATTACAAACATGCTATTCAGGGGATGAGAACATAATGATTTTCATCCAAATTACAAAATGGCAGAGAACATAATTTTCGACCGAAATTTCGAAATGGCAATCTGGCAAACCATTGCTCCATTTTTGTTAGCTAGAGAAGATGTGAGCATGCAGAACACTGTTAACCATTATTTATACAAAAAATACCAACTTCATGACTAGTAAACTACTTTAACACTACTTATTTAACCTAAAATGTCAAGAAAAATATGGACATGTATCAGTTAACCGTATTAAACTTCTGGAAAAGTATCACTGAACCATATTAAACTAGTCACTATTTTCTGTCCTTTAAAAATGTATCTGCATTTGCTACAGCCTCTTCCGCAGTGACATACTCCCCAGCCTTAGAAAAATCGTCTTTAGCATCCTCCTGAAATGTACAAAGGTATTTAGAAACAATGCAACAAACTCTGAGAAAGTCCTGCATAACTAATATGTATCTTACTGTATTCACTCAAATTTACATAATTTTTTTAGTAAACAATATTAATCAGTATAAATGCATCTTTACATCAAAACAATCTTTATCTGCATCCATGGTAATGTTCTAATTATTGTCATAAAGTAGTAACTCTTTTATGTAATGTTACGAGTAAAGAATTTAGGGGTGTCAACAATAGAATCAAGTCTATCCTATATGAATATCGATTTTAAAATATTGATACAATTGAAAAAATGTTTATGCCTAATTATCAGAATGTGGGGTTACCCACCAGTATAAACTGCTTTTTCTGCAAGCAACTGACCAAGAATGAGCCACCCAATACATATACTATAATTTTATAATAAGACTTAACAAATTTATAAAATAACTACCAAACAGGTTTTTAGATCTTCCACTGCAGTAATTAATCTTCTCTTGGCATCAGGAATCATTTGTTTTGTATCTTCAATAACTTCATTCTATATTAAGAAAAACAAATATCAATTTGAAGAAAAAAAAGATTTTATCACGATAAAAAAGTGACAAAAGACTCTCAAAACCACAAACCACATGTAAAGTAATTAAGGATCATGGCATGAAAATAATTTCGTATGACATAGGAATGGGGTTGATATATGGACCCTGGGTTAGAAGTCAAACAGTTGTGAAAACTCCACGAAGAACCAGGCTTTCTAATGTTAAAGAACTGTATCCAGCGAAAAAAACAACCCAGGTGCACAACATCACATGGTGATAAACATTCCTGTAAACCTACACGACTCTGACTAAAATACTTTGGTATTATTTGCGACATAAAATATGTTGATGCCCACCCGCCAATCAAACAACCTGTGGAAAACCAGGTTAAAAAGCCTAAGATACAAACTTAAACAAGAATCTGTTTAAATGTCAACAATGCATTGCAAAGTTATTTTGACACGATTGTGACTGCCATTCCAACTACATTTACCTTCAACAATTGCAATGTGACAGATCAAATGAAAGTTAACAAGTCAATTTCAACACCAAGCTAATCCTTAAATTAGTGAGTCGGTAACACAGTGTCTTCAAAAAGTAGTTGCTTTGCCTTGGCGTACATGATTCCTGATATATATAGATTTTACAATTTGCAATTCTGATTTACTAGTAAGCTGGAATAAATGTAGATTTGTAAACTTGTACCTGTTTCCTGATAACATATTCATCATCACCTGCTCTTTTCTTTTTTTCTAATCTCTCCGTTTCTGTCACAACTTCTTTTTCATAAGATTCTGTCTCTTTGACCATTCTGTGAAAGATAGAACAGTAGTATTGCTAAACAATCTACACAACAGAACAGAATCTAGGTAAGTTTGGTGTGTTGGAAATAAAAAGATGCATCAGGCCCTCAGACCTTATTCGTAAACATTATAAGTCTGAAACCTGGGTTAATAATAAGAGCCATGTGATCCCCCAAGTATTTGTTTGTGTGAAAAGTGACCAAAAAAAACAGAAAGAAATTGATACAGTAGACTGGACTTTTGTGCTAGAAAGATATATTTCCATGAATTATAATTTACATGAGTTACAATTCCAAAATGCTCGAGAGAAACTTGTACACATTACAATTTAGTTTAATCATCACAACCTTGGATTTAAATGCACATTTTGTCATTGTGATGAAGTAGGTAATTAACAATCAAAATTAATGAAGGAACCAGCACAAAATGGGAACTTTCAACTCTTCAAGATAAAGCAGATGCTCATCTACATATCAGAACTGCCCAGGGCCACGTAGCATCACAGTAAGTGACATCATTGAACAGTTAAAAAATTAAAATATCTGTATACATGTATTACAGAAAAAAGCACTAAGTGGTGGTATGGTTTCTTATGGTGTATATTTGTATATATGAAACTTGTTTACTGATGCTGCATGTACCCAGTTGATGACATTCCACCCTCTGACTGTGCGAGGCAGGAAACTGTTCTTGGGTTGCTCGTAGAACTTAAGCAAGTTCTGCCATTGGGTAAAATTATGGGATTGAGTTCTAGTGAAGAGGAATGATGTTTTGACTTAATTATTTACTGTTTACTTGAGCACTCTTTGTAAAGTTTCATAGTTTGTTTAAATTCCGATTCATGTTGGTTTATTTTACATTTTGAAGACAAACTTTTCTGATAGATTGCTGTCAATGATAATAGGCAGTTGGATAGACCTAAGTCACCTATAAACACAATCCTACATAACTTATTTCACATTTTGACATTTTCCGGTTATGTAGTTACATGCAAAGTGAAAGTAAAATAACAACATAATGAATGGGCATGTACATGTCTAATATTTTGTACTGGCTACAGGAATGAGTGTATTCATGGTAAAATGGTACACCCATTTGCCCACTGCTCATCTTGAAGCTCTTAAACTTTGAATTATTCTGGCCATTATTCAATTTATTGTCCCTTGTGTCATAAATGTTTGTGAACATGTTGTGTCCTTTTGACAGTATATAAGAAATGTAGATTAGAATGTTTATTTACTATATATTAGATAAGAAAGCCTGTTCTTTACTATGAAAATTACCAAAATTGGACTTCCGACTCGGCCCACTTTTGAAGAGCAATGAAAAGGCAAAATTGTTCACACGTTCGGCATACTAAAGAATGTGATAGTAGTCGTCTCTTTAAGCGCAACGAAAGGCGAAGATATTCACACCAAAGGTGGTTGAGTCGTTAATTGGGGGGGGTCATAATTATTGAACAGTTTGAATCATATGCGCGGACGCTTAAACTATCAATGAACTTTGATGTACAATGTGAAAGAAATACCTCTCATAATTGTTTTAATACCAAAATACATTTCACAGGGAAATATCCACTGCACCGTGAATCTTCAATACTGGGACTATTCAATAATGTTTCAACTTACATTTAATTGGTTTTAACTTAAATAGTAATGATCAATGTTCATATCAAAATTCAACACTTTAAAGGTTCATATAATTATACAGCCTCAATTATTGGGCCGAGTTGGTAAGTGGGCCAAGTAGGACCGGGCGGAGATTGGAAGTGGGCCGAGTTGACCCTGAATCTGCAAATTTTTCCAATTTATCCTGGGTATATTTTCCCCTAATGGACAGAAAAAGGCCTGTTAGGACACCACCGTTATATTTTCTTTTTGCCAATCAGATAGTACTTCCCCAGCAGTATATGACAGTTTAAAAAATGATGGAGAGTATTGTTTGGTTTTCACAGGTAAACACTTACAGGATAACAATATTCAAGATAAAGAAATTAATCATATGATCATTGCTAAAAATAGACCGTCACACATACTGTATTACTGGGCTCAAGTAATGAAGAACAAGCTTAAATAATTAATTATTAAATAAATTTGACTATAAACAAGAAAAAAAATCACGATAAGGTATATAATATGTTATTGTATGGATCAGCCAAAAACAGATCCCGAATAAATCGAGAAGAGAAACATCGCGGAATCGGATGACATTTCGATATAAGATGGTTAAAAATCGTATAACACCCGTAAATATATAACTTACCTTTTTACAACACCTGTTTTGATCTTTAAAGATTTAATTTTAGGATCAACCGTGTTTACAACACATGTTTTGGTCTTTTCAGCCATTTTGCTTCTTGTTGTTCGTCAAATATGAGTCAGTAGCCAAGGAATGAATGCTTAGACGCTTTCTATGCGTCTGATGATTGAGACTGTTTGCCATGTACTTCCGGTTATTTGTCAACTGAACAGTCAGTTCTATTTCTTCAACGACATTGTATTATTTGCTGACAAGACTAGTTTTCCATGTCATCTCAATGTATAGCTACACAAGTCTTGGTAGTAGCACAGTTCTCTTATATCTAATGGCGACCGACTGAGAAATTATTTCCATTATGATTTAGTCAATTGCTGACCGACATTTGAATTCCGACGGCATCTTAGCAGAGATTCATAGCCATTAGTAAACGGCCATTCACATCTAAAATGAAAGTACTTCAGAGATGTCCGTGACCATTCTCCTGAAATTGAAAAAGCCCGACAACTATTTTATGGCATGTTTTACTGGCATATAAATATTATGACCACCTTTCCCTTATTATTCATGAACTAGTATAGTGCTGTTTCATGAACTGCGAACGTATGAATATATTGCCTGGACCATAACATTTATAAAAGGTGTATTGAAATGTTTGTGTTGTCTGCAAGCTTGACAGAGAAAACGCTGTGGTTGTATTTTGAAAGTAAACCAAACGACAGTTATAGCTTTTCACACAAGAGCATTTTCTTTATTTAATTTGGCATGGATTGGTCCTGAAAGTTCATGTACCTGTAAGCAGTCAATCTAACAGCACTATACAGAGTGTCAATTATGGGTGAAAGGGCACTCGGCAGGTACTGTGTGCTAGATAGTGTTTGCAACCTAGACCTTGCATACCAGTGCTTCACTATCGAAATAATATTAAAAAATATGTGTAAGGACTGCTATTACTAATACAAAGTTCTATAACATACCCTGCATTCTTTTCTATGTAACTATAGGATCCTTATTTAATTACCACTCTCATTCACGGACCCCTTGTTTGGATTGGTAGAGGATTCATGAACTTTTACAATATTATACTGAACAAGTGCTAACCTGTCTGTACTCTTGAACATACCAGCAGTTTCTCAAAATTGCAGTAAGGTTTAATAATAACACAATGAACTGAACACTTGAAAAGGATTCAAAAGTCAATGTTATTACCTTAATCTTCAGATCACCATGTTATAATGTACATAGAGAATATTCTAAAATGCCATGCAACAGGTCAGCTCCTTTGTCCTGTATATCCACAGGATATTGTCACGAGTTCATTCCCTTTATTGCTTCTAGAGTTCTCTTCTATGGTATATACGTATACCAGTATATACATGAACTATAGAAGGGCAAGAATTTTAGAAGGGATAAAGGGAAAGAACTTGTGACAATCTCCTGTGGATATATCTCTGATAATGTAAAGCATGCCGAGGTTCTAATTTTACATGCCTTATTGTATTTTTGAAGTTATCTTTTGACAATATTTGAAGCATATGATGGTACAAGATTTTGCCTCGAGTTGGCATACACCAGAAAAAACACATTTTAACTGTAATTTTAACCAAAACCAAATGCATTTTTACAAGATATGTCAGGCAGGTGGATGCAATTAGCAAACACTGCAATTATACACATTACAAAAATAAGAAACAAATAGCAAAACTTATCACATTTTATTACGTGCAAAAACTAATCATGAAGCATTGAATAAATTAAACATGAAACTTCAGATGTAGAGATTGATTGTATGGCAGGGACAGTCACCTTAGTTACTGGCAAACAATTTTTTCAGTAATACCTTGTTCATTTGACAATATATGCACAACTTAAAACTGAACAAAATAAGAAGCAGTAATTGCACAAGGGTGTTCTTAAATTACATAATACTAATACGGAACCTTACAATAAGTCACAGAAATGTACAATGAATTTGTGGCATGTTGAACATATAAAAATAACATAAAATTACATCTCAATTGTATACATCTCTTTTCATTTACTGTCAGATCATTTGATCTTTATTTCTAGAATTGCCGTCTTCTCCAAGTCTAATTTAAAAGGAAATTTTGCATTGTTAAATGAGGAAGATTTTAAATTGGGGAATAACAATACACAATGTATTATTCATTTGTGTATGTCATACACGATGGATCAGTCTAAATGCCAATTGTTGAACTGGGCAGTTATTCAGAGCCTCTGTATGGACCTTGGCTTTGGTCCAGTTACAGTGCAGTTTGGTCTGCCTGTTCAGTCTGTAAACTTGCATAATTATGGACCTCTCAGATATTTTATTATGCATTAATAGTCACGTAAAAAGTCCACAAGTATTAGTTCTTATGCTAGATTTTGATTATTACATAAAGAGGATTAAAGTCTAAAACGAATAGTCAAATAAGGGATTCATTGACAAAAGTCGTTAAAATTGTTCTTAATATCTGAAGGAGTTGTGAAAAAATGAAAATGTAAACCTATCAGTCATTTATTTCATAAATAATATACACAGTATTCACTATGGGACCATTAGAAAGATTACACGAGTTATAATCATTCCATCCCCCCATATTGTGTGTTTATTTACTATGTTTGGAGTACTCATTGGCTCATTCCCCAGTTTAGTTTGCTTCTAATACAAATGGATTCTACTATACTATTCAAATCCTGTACTCAAATTATCATATTCTAGTATGATAAATATAGTACCTCTGTAAAACTTCAATTCCCTGATAATGTACTAATTAGGCTGTCATTAAAAATTGCTTGTTTAGCACAAACCTGCCCAACAGGTAGGTAGGAAATTAATTGTTTGTTAATTATTTTTTACGGTTTCAAGATTCAACTACTTCTACACAGCCAAAACATTTAGCCTGCTGTAAATGTGTTAGAAAATTTTGCATTTTCAGAAGTAGGAAGCACTATGCCATATCAACATGATTTAAGGATGGCCTTCATAATTCTAAGTTTCAGTAATCAATAATTTGAAGTCTTAAGCGAATGGAATTACTATAATACATAATTAAAACATACATTGGAATAATTACAAACATGCTATTCAGGGGATGAGAACATAATGATTTTCATCCAAATTACAAAATGGCAGAGAACATAATTTTCGACCGAAATTTCGAAATGGCAATCTGGCAAACCATTGCTCCATTTTTGTTAGCTAGAGAAGATGTGAGCATGCAGAACACTGTTAACCATTATTTATACAAAAAATACCAACTTCATGACTAGTAAACTACTTTAACACTACTTATTTAACCTAAAATGTCAAGAAAAATATGGACATGTACCAGTTAACAGTATTAAACTTCTGGAAAAGTATCACTGAACCATATTAAACTAGTCACTATTTTCTGTCCTTTAAAAATGTATCTGCATTTGCTACAGCCTCTTCCGCGGTGACATACTCCCCAGCCTTAGAAAAATCGTCTTTAGCATCCTCCTGAAATGTACAAAGGTATTTAGAAACAATGCAACAAAGTCCTGCATAACTAATATGTGTCTTACTGTATTCACTCAAATTTACATAAATATTTTAGTAAACAATATTAATCAGTATAAATGCATTTTTACATCAAAACAATCTTTATCTGCATCCATGGTAATGTTCTAATTATTGTCATAAAGTAGTAACTCTTTTATGTAATGTTACGAGTAAAGAATTTAGGGGTGTCAACAATAGAATCAAGTCTATCCTATATGAATATCGATTTTAAAATATTGATACAATTGAAAAAATGTTTATGCCTAATTATCAGAATGTGGGGTTACCCACCAGTATAAACTGCTTTTTCTGCAAGCAACTGACCAAGAATGAGCCACCCAATACATATACTATAATTTTATAATAAGACTTAACAAATTTATAAAATAACTACCAAACAGGTTTTTAGATCTTCCACTGCAGTAATTAATCTTCTCTTGGCATCAGGAATCATTTGTTTTGTATCTTCAATAACTTCATTCTATATTAAGAAAAACAAATATCAATTTGAAGAAAAAAAAGATTTTATCTCAATAAAAAAGTGACAAAGGACTCTCAAAACCACAAATATACATGTAAAGTAATTAAGGATCATGGCATGAAAATAATTTCATATGACATAGGAATGGGGTTGATATATGGACCCTGGGTTAGAAGTCAAACAGTTGTGAAAACTCCACGAAGAACCAGGCTTTCTAATGTTAAAGAACTGTATCCAGCGAAAAAAACAACCCAGGTGCACAACATCACATGGTGATAAACATTCCTGTAAACCTACACGACTCTGACTAAAATACTTTGGTATTATTTGCGACATAAAATATGTTGATGCCCACCCGCCAATCAAACAACCTGTGGAAAACCAGGTTAAAAAGCCTAAGATACAAACTTAAACAAGAATCTGTTTAAATGTCAACAATGCATTGCAAAAAGTTATTTTGACATGATTGTGACTGCCATTCCAACTACATTTACCTTCAACAATTGCAATGTGACAGATCAAATGAAAGTTAACAAGTCAATTTCAACACCAAGCTAATCCTTAAATGAGTGAGTCGGTAACACAGTGTCTTCAAAAAGTAGTTGCTTTGCCTTGGCGTACATGATTCCTGATATATATAGATTTTACAATTTGCAATTCTGATTTACTAGTAAGCTGGAATAAATGTAGATATGTGAACTTGTACCTGTTTCCTGATAACATATTCATCATCACCTGCTTTTTTCTTTTTTTCTAATCTCTCCGTTTCTGTCACAACTTCTTTTTCATAAGATTCTGTCTCTTTGACCATTCTGTGAAAGATAGAACAGTAGTATTGCTAAACAATCTACACAACAGAACAGAATCTAGGTAAGTTTGGTGTGTTGGAAATAAAAAGATGCATCGGGCCCTCAGACCTTATTTGTAAACATTATAAGTCTGAAACCTGGGTTAATAATAAGAGCCATGTGATCCCCCAAGTATTTGTTTGTGTGAAAAGTGACCAAAAAAACAGAAAGAAATTGTTACAGTAGACTGGACTTTTGTGCTAGAAAGATATATTTCCATGAATTATAATTTACATGAGTTACAACTCCAAAATGCTCGAGAGACACTTGTACACATTACAATTTAGTTTAATCATCACAACCTTGGATTTAAATGCACATTTTGTCATTGTGATGAAGTAGGTAATTAACAATCAAAATTAATGAAGGAACCAGCACAAAATCGTGGGAACTTTCAACTCTTCAAGATAAAGCAGATGCTCATCTACATATCAGTACTGCCCAGGGCCACGTAGCATCACAGTAAGTGATATCATTGAACAGTTAAAAAAATAAAATATCTGTATACATGTATTACAGAAAAAAACACAAAGTGGTGGTAAGGTTTCTTATGGTGTGTATTTGTAGACTATATGAAACTTGTTTACTGATGCTGCATGTACCCAGTTGATGACATTCCACCCTCTGACTGTGCGAGGCAGGAAACTGTTCTTGGGTTGCTCGTAGAACTTAAGCAAGTTCTGCCATTGGGTAAAATTATGGGATTGAGTTCTAGTGAAGAGGAATGATGTTTTGACTTAATTAATCAAGGATCTATACAGGGGATACATTGCTGACCATTTTGAAGCATGTTGTTAGATGCTTGTTCTACCTTCTCGTTGGGAGTGAGGGCCATTCTTATTCTGATAAAATCTCTCAAAGGAGTGAGCACTCTTTGTAAAGTTTCATAGTTTGTTTAAATTCCGATTCATGTTGGTTTATTTTACATTTTGAAGACAAACTTTTCTGATAGATTGCTGTCAATGATAATAGGCAGTTGGATAGACCTAAGTCACCTATAAACACAATCCTACATAACTATTTTCACATTTTGACATTTTCCGGTTATGTAGTTACATGCAAAGTGAAAGTAAAATAACATATAACAACATAATGAATGGGCATGTACATGTCTAATATTTTGTACTGGCTACAGGAATGAGTGTATTCATGGTAAAATGGTACACCCATTTGCCTACTGCTCATCTTGAAGCTCTTAAACTTTGAATTATTCTGGCCATTATTCAATTTATTGTCCCTTGTGTCATAAATGTTTGTGAACATGTTGTGTCCTTTTGACAGTATATAAGAAATGTAGATTAGAATGTTTATTTACTATATATTAGATAAGAAAGCCTGTTCTTTACTATGAAAATTACTAAAATTGGACTTCCGACTCGGCCCACTTTTGAAGAGCAATGAAAAGGCAAAATTGTTCACACCTTCGGCATACTAAAGAAGGTGATAGTAGTCGTTTCTTTAAGCGCAACGAAAGGCGAAGATATTCACACCAAAGGTGGTTGAGTCGTTAATTGGGGGGGGGGGGGTCATAATTATTGAACAGTTTGAATGCGCGGACGCTTAAACTATCAATGAACTTTGATGTACAATGTGAAAGAAATACCTCTCATAATTGTTTTAATACCAAAATACATTTCACAGGGAAATTTCCACTGCACCGTGAATCTTCAATACTGGGACTATTCAATAATGTTTCAACTTACATTTAATTGGTTTTAACTTAAATAGTAATGATCAATGTTCATATCAAAATTCAACACTTTAAAGGTTCATATAATTATATAGCCTCAATTATTGGGCCGAGTTGGTAAGTGGGCCAAGTAGGACTGGGCGGAGATTGGAAGTGGGCCGAGTTGACCTAGTCCTACAAATATAACTCCTAGCATTTGTATTATTCACATTTGACCTTCATTTTGATGATATTTTACATTTTACGTTTTCTGTCAAATGCAGAGTCATATGGGATATCGTCATTTTCCCATAGCACTTTTTATATAGGGGCCGATCGAAATTTGGTCGGGACGATTTTATGCATATAAAATCAAATATTTCACCAATAAAACTTATGACACATTAATAAATAATCAATTATGGTACAGTTGCAACAAAAACTATGAATGAAACACTTGCCTTGATAATGCAAATTGAGTTTAAATCCTATGGGTAGTCAAGTAAACAGCTCTATGTAATGGCGGACGTAATCCGAGACTTCTCTGACCCTATAGCCTTTTTTTTTTTGTGGCTTAGGAACCAGCAACATGAAATATCAAAAATCGTAAAAGGGGCTGGTTTAGGGGCAGAGAAGGCTCGGATTATGGCGGACGGTGACATACAGCGTGTTGTTTACATTGTCATAATTACCATTTTGTGTGTTTTTCGTTGGTGTTATGCATGCAACTTAGTCAGATTTTGGCAGCATTTGACATATCTATCCGAAAAACATGTGGTAAAACAATATAATCCAAGTGTTTAAATTTGTGCTGAGACTGACTTTGATACGCGTTTTTGATGAGATGCTTTTAGACCCCAGCTTGACAATGAAAGTAAAATATGAAAAATAAAAAAAACAAAATGAAGGTAAACGTGAAGGATCTAGCATGGTTGTCTAATTGTTTGGACTAGAGTTGACCCTGAATCTGCAAATTTTCCCAATTTATCCTGGGTATTTTCCCCTAATGGACAGAAAAAGGCCTGTTAGGAGACCACCGTTATATTTTCTTTTTGCCAATCAGATAATACTTCCCCAGCAGTATATGACAGTTTAAAAAATGATGGAGAGTATTGTTTCGATTTCACAGGTAAACACTTTCAGGATAACAATGCTCAAGATAAAGAAATTAATCATATGATCATTGCTAAAAATAGACCGTCACACATATCTGTGTTACTGGGCTCAAGTAATGAAGAACAAGCTTAAATAATTAATTATTAAATAAATTTGACTATAAACAAGAAAAAAAATCACGATAATGTATATAATATGCTATTGTATGGATCAGCCAATCAGCAAAAAACAGATCGCGAATAAATCGAGAAGAGAAACATCGCGGAATCGGATGACATTTCGATATAAGATGGTTAAAAATCGTATAACACCCGTAAATATATAACTTACCTTTTTACAACACCTGTTTTGATCTTTAAAGATTTAATTTTAGGATCAACCGTGTTTACAACACATTTTTTGGTATTTTCAGCCATTTTGCTTCTTGTCGTTTGTCAAATATGAGTCAGTAGCCTAGGAATGAATGCTTAGACGCTTTATCTATGCGTCTGATGATTGAGACTGTTTGCCATGTACTTCCGGTTATTTGTCAACTGAACAGTCAGTTCTATTTCTTCAACGACATTGTATTATTCTCATGTTACTATGAAAACCAATATGGTTTAAGCATGACGATTATTTAGCAGATTGAACAATGAGTGGTCAAGTGGTCCGAAGTTTGTTCGGAGGACAAAAATATGAGTATACACGTCTGGGGGAAATTCAAAATGTGAAAAAGTCGAAATTGTACGTTTTTGGTGACGACGATCTTGCTGAAGAAGACGTGGTTGAATTTGAGATGGACACAGTACGTCCCAGAAAAGGAAAGAAAACAATTACAAGTTGTGTTGATGATCAACCATCATTTGTTGAGAGAAGATTGACTGAGGATGATACACTACAGTCTGTCTCTCTACAGTATGGATGCCCGGTATTACCAATACATTTTTTCTATGACAGCTGGGGATATGGGTCAATTCGTCCTAAAAGTCATGTTCGTCCCCTGTCAATTCGGCACGAAATTATGTTTGTCATGGGTCAATTAGGCACACTTTTTAAACATATTTGGAACATGTTTTATTGCGATTGTTAAGTATTATTGTTTGTGATAAATTTATGTTTTTTACCACTCTCAGGGCTCGCGCTGGCATTCGCCAATTGAGCCATTGGCTCAAGAAAACAAAAATTGGCTCAAGAAAAATCAAATTGGCTCAAATCGTCGAAAAGTATGACTTTCCAAATTTACCGTTGGCGAATGTTATATTCCACTCAATTTCGATGATAAATTGATAAATGCGTTTAAAAGCTGCTGAGACCATTATTCAATGTCTGTGTATAAACTCGCATACATATTAAAGGGCCCCATTTGATATCCTGTCTATGACACTTTCGTGTATAATGACATAATTATACACATGTTTACCAAAAACAAGGTGGAGCTTGTCGCCTATCACAAAATCACCTTTCCACTAATCACGTCCCGCATACCCGACACGTGATAGACATGTGAAGCGCATAATAATAACAACACTCCAAAGAACTAAATTGGTCAAACACGAATATGCCGAAATAACGATTGATTAGACCAGTCAATGCGAATGACCGTCGGACATGTCCGGTATATTTTCATTTTGACCGATGGAATTTCTGTTTTTGTCGAACAAATTGTCCGGTGAAAAATTTCAGTCGGCACCGTTTATTTTCAGAAAATGGCTGAAGAAAAATCAAATAGTAGGAAAGCTGTCCCAACGAAAAGTATGAATTTCTAAATTTACCGTTGGCGAATGTTTTATTCCACTCAATTTTGATGATAAAAGCGGCTGAGACCGGTTCTCAATGTCTGTGATAACCATGCAATCACTTTCGTTTTCGTGTCTAGTATACAATAAAATCTGTACGGTCTCTTCAGTGATTTTTCGGCTTAAAATCATCCTTTTTTATCGGAATTATGCTCACCGTTACTTTGGTGATCGCCTTTGATATCTTACTGTTGCAAAAAATACTTATTCATATAATATTTCGTACATTGTATCGTATAATTTTGTGTTATGCTTAAACATATAAAATTGATTGATATGGTTTTATTGATTCATACATGGGTGATTTCAAAAAAAATGAAGCATTTTAATAACATGCCAATATTTTTTTACTAGAAAGCTAAATTGATAAGTTAATAAGTCCTGGAGATGTGTTTCATGGTAGTTGTTTTTGATGCCGAGTTTCATCACATTAGCTTACTTCCTTAAAAAGTTGCGTTGAAAAAACATGTCAAAAAGTGTCCCAAGTGTACTGTTTAGCGTGACATTTTAACAAATGTACCAGTTTTATTATTTAATTACTTTGTAACCAGCCAAAATATAAGCAAAAGGTCTTTTTCAGACAGTAGTATGACATATTAACTATCATTTAAATAGTATGTAACCCGTCACCAAACATATTTGAATTTTACGTAAGAGTTTGAAGTTCAAAGGTACGAATACTTTTTGCAACCTATTTTCACCAGAATTGAAATATCTAGGTGCTGCTAGAGAAAGTGTTGATAATGGGGTGAGTAAATATTGTATTTTTCAGCAGGTAAATATGTCTTCTTTATATTGTTCTAGATTTCTGTTCATCATACTATTTATTGAACTTTATGTCAGTCATATTAAATAACTACCCGAAAACTGTCCCAAGTGTACATTTTAGCATAAATGATAGATATTTTTTCTGTTCAAGTGCATTTTCAATCTTTAAGCATTTTTTTATTAAGACTATGTCCGTTTACCATCAGTTATGACGAAATAAAGAGGATACAATATCATGTATATATTTTTCTGGCATATTTGTGTTGTCCCAAGTGTACACGAGTTTTGGCACTTTTGATTGACAGGTGTCAGCTACAAGAACTGTACACAGCATGTCATTCTGGTGCATTACAGGAAGCATGAGGGTCTAAAGTTTGTAAAGAAGAGCCTGAAGAACTGATATAATGGTAAAATAACCTATTATTTTGTAAATATTCTAAATTCAGCTTTAAAGGAAAAAAGGAAAATCAATTATTTTTGTGGTTAGTAACTACATTTTGTTTTGTCTCTGTTTCATTGAAAGCCAACATCCTTGTTCTTAAAATATGTTGAATGAAGAAAGTAGATGATGTCTCTGTAAGTTTTTTACATTGCACTTAAATATAACTATTGGTATTGTACACTTGGGACATAAAAATAGGGTTTTGCTCTTTACAGTTGATAATTGTCAAATATCATTTCAGAAAAAGTTTTGAATCATTAAAGATGCCTACCCTGAAGGTTAAATTTCCCTTTAAGAGGTTTCTAAGAAATAAAGATGTTGAAAATAGGTTGAATGACTCTGATTCAAACGGCAAATCCAAGGCTTCAGAACGAAATAGAATAAGAGAGTACAGAAAACAGCTTAAAAATTATCTGCAGAGTTTTTTTTATCAGTCATATGGAAGAGTTACTCATTTATTCAGTTCTGGTTCTTTATTCATGTATTTATAAGTATTCAATATCCTAGTCACATTAAACTGCCAAAATTGCAATAACTTTTAACTCTTTCCCTCCTACAAAAAACCTGCAGCAGACGACTTTGAAGACAAAGTAACAAAACTCCCTTTTAATAGATTTATAATTATCTAAATAAAGTTGAAAACATTGTGACAAAAGGAGAAATTTGTCACAGTGTTTTCAAAAGTGGTCTGCTGCAAACACGTCAAAAGTCGTCTGCATGAGGGAAAGGGTTAAATAATTGCAATTCAACATGTTTGCAGGATACAACCAGAAGACTTTGTTTTGGTCAAACTATCTGATGGACGAAGGAAACAGAAACAGACATTTGTTGCAAAGGTGCTTTTATTCACATTTTTAGATTTTAGTATCAATTTATTAAATGTATAAAGCAAGGATTTGTAAAGCATTTAATATTAATTGTTTATGAGCCAGGCTAACAACTGCATTAAGAATTGATCCGGCTCTGCCTTGGCAGACACATCTGAATAGACACTTTCCTCCTCTATTGGATTTTCTGTTTTTAGAATGACTACTCTACGCACGAATCCCCCGAAAGCAGAAAGTGTAGGCTCATTTTAACCTTAATCTTATCCAGATCAAAACTTTATACGGATGCAATAAGCCTGGTATTCTCATGTTGCGTCTCATATATATATCTACATACAGTCATAAATGCTTCTTCTTGTTTCTTTTCCATATACATAATATATAATTCCTTAAAGACATGTTTCTCTACATAATAAAACTTAAATAATAAATGTTTACATGTTATACTTTCTCAAGGTGCTACAGACCGACATTGATGATATTCAAATCAGATTTATGAAAAAGTGTCCAACGAAAGGAATGTACATGTGGCCGGAAAGGGACGATATTTCCTGGCAACCATTATCAGACATTACCATGACGTTGAAACCGCCACAGCTAATTCCTGGGAGGGGAATAAAACTCAAGTTCTCCTTGGATGATGTGTCAAAGTTTTGAGCTTAATAATTGTGATCTGGCTTAGGATCATATTATAGTTCAGACAATTGTGTCTAAACATTTACAGAGACTATAAAATTTGTTAACAACAGTTAATCAGTTTATTTTTAGTAGTTTGTTCAAGTTTATAGTTTTCAGTGTTTGATTAGAATGGCATAGGTATTACTATAGCAGTTTTATGTTGGACATTTTCCGATAATGTAGAACATTTAATGTGTTCTAAAGTTTTGTCCCAAATGTACAAATTTATGAGTATTTTATCAACTGCTATAAATAAACTCTTATTTAATCAAGAGGTATCAAATGTAAGCTTATGTGAGTATATCAGTACCAAAACAAATATGTATTGCTCCTATGTGAAAATATTACTCATTCAATTCTTTGTTAAGATAAAAATCAATCTCTTGCTTTCAGAATTAAAAAAAAATAACTTAATAATAATTTAGTTTTGCTAAATTGTATGGATATCTATTGTGAAATACCATTTACAAAAATGTACAAGTGTTTAAATTTACATATGTTTCTACAAGAACACTGAAAAAACAATTTAAATGGATAGATATTGATATGTTAGAAAATTGTCCCAAGTGTACATAATTATGTACAATGTTTAAATCACAAAAAATATGAACTCTTAAGCAATGATGTATATTTGAAAACAAGGAACAGATTGAACATTGTTTGAAGTGTTATTTTTGTACTGTTTTAACCTGCATTGTTAATTTCTTTTTCAAATGTGTTAAACTAGAATGGTCTGAACCTGCAAACATTAATTGTAATCTTTAATTATAAAATGTATACACAAAATATTACAAATAAAATCCCTCTTTAACACATATAAGTTATGTGTCAAATTTGAAAAATACATAACTTTGTTGAAAGTAAGCTCTGTTTATCAAAAATGTTGATTTTCCTTAAAGCAAGTTTTTGTCCCAAGTGTACTAGAAAAGCAGGAAAAAGTGCCATTTTTTAAGTCTACCTATCTTTGGTGAACTTGCACTTATAGTTATAAAACTTTTCAAATATCATGAGTATGTCATACTCTTTGCAAAACATAGAATTTTAAGTTCAAAAGTTAAAGCTAATGGTGTATAAAAAAAACATTTAGAGGTGTAGTTGTAAAAAAATAGGTATTAAAATCATAAAAATCTGTATTTTTCATTTATATTTTGGATAACAGAACATGATTTTACTTAAAAATATTGTTGAAACTATTACTATATATATACAGGCTGCAAAAACAGTATTATGATTATTGTTTGAGATTATTTTTGTATCAAAGTTGATATATTTGTTGAAAAAAGTTCATTAAAATTTATAAAAACAGTTTGATTTTTATTTTAACTAGTCTACCTATCCACGGGCCATTTTCGTGACATAAAATTGAACATTTTAGCTAACTTCTCCACTCGAAATTATAATATTATCTTTAATTTAAAATTTTAGCAAAAAAATAAACTTATGCTTCATTTTTTTTGAAATCACCCACATATTGTTGTTACTAATATATGTCTTAATTTCATATTGCCATGTAAGTTGTACGTTTGATGTTGAAATAAATCTATCTTTGGTGAAATTTCTGATCCCTGACAGTAAAACATGAAGCATAAAGATCCTGTGTGGAATTTTAATGATATAATAGACGCTGATGGTTCTACATTTTGGTCATAATAGACTACATTTTGCTGAAATGTGGAGTATTTTCCAGTATTTCCCACTTTCTTAAACTAAAGAGTATTAAGTACGGGAAAAACAGGAAATACCATGCCAACCCTGTTTAGTAGGAATATTCAATAATAATCCAATCTTAAACATTATCAACGGATTAAAAGTGAATCTACAACTACTACAAATACAAATAGTTTATTGCATTAAAAACATATTAACGTGATTTATGGCAATTATACAAAACATTTGTGACAAAATGCATAGATTTTCAATCAGTGGTACTTGCAGTAATCGACATGTCAAACTGTTAAGAATACACAATATGTCAACATATTTGTTGATTAACGCGCAGAATTCCTTTAAAATTTGTATATTTGATAAGTGTAATGTATCTAACAAAAATGTGAAATAAACACGATTAAAACGTGAATATTTCATATGAAGATAGAGCAAAATCGATACAATTGTACTATATTCAATCTAGTGCGCAGATTCTTACAACTTACTATCTTACTATATGAAAGTCACTGTATGAATGCAATCAATTTATAACATCAAATGTAGAATTTTAAGTATCAATGACTTCTTTTTTTATCCGAATTTATTATAATCAAATATTCGTTAATAATATTAAAGTAAAATAACCGATCATTGTTATTCAAATCATATATAATAGTATAATATGTGGATTATCATGTATATGCAACTATCTCATTTGAAGTTTAATTTCTGCAGTCAAATATTAGTAACTTTCTTAAATGATGTCAATAATTATTTTATATATAATCATAAAATAGGTAAACGATTAAAAAATGTTTTTCATCTTTGCATATTACAAACTTTGATATGCTCTTTGAAAATCCATATATTTCTTCTACATAATTTACAGTAGTATTGATTTTTGTTCCCTATAAACATTGTAACATGTTTTATGCTATAAAATGATATTGTACTGTATCTCAAATAATCAAGTATGTGAAAATTACTCACCGGAACCACAGGCTATGTGCTGCCACTGATCGCACCAGTCGCACGGCACTGCCTCGTCATCATCAACAACTTCGCACCGGCACTCGATGCATAGGTACTCCATTTTTTAACAACAAAAAAAACACCCACATACACAAAATACTTAACACTAATAACTATTATATAATGTAGTTAAAGAATATAAACACAATGATCCACGAACAATATTATTAAGTCCACGAAAATTATATTGTATTTCAATTACTTAATCCAGTAACTCACACATGTATATATATGTATTTGAAAATTTAGATGACTATTTTAACACAGACAAACTAAATAAACATAGTAATATGAGAAACATTGTATTTTGCGTTTATTTATTCTAAACCTGATAACAGTTTGACCCATGGACCCGTGCATTTGGTACTATGATTTTCGCGTAAAACATTTTAATTGCGCCGATTAATGAAAAATGTTATTATTTAATTTATTAAATGCAATTAACAAACATCCGCTTCTTTATATATAATTACCAACAATTTCACAGTTTAGGTCGTGGTGCACGTGTCCACACCACCTGCATCTTTGAAGTTTCTACTTGAAAAGAATGCTGTTTAACTCACACATATAGGTACATGAATAGCAATGCAACAAACTATTTTAATTATTTATAAGACATACAACAATGAAGAAACACGAAACAACAAAGGCAATGAATAACGCAACTATGCATATTTATATCATTTTTATTTATTTGAAAGCGTACAATTTTCATAAATAAAGCCATACAAATTCATACAAATATAATTAAATACACAACTTCTCCCATTTAAACGTGGGCGGAATTGACCATGTTATAAAATCGTGCCTAATTGACCCGGGCCGAATTGACCCAAGACGAACATGACTTTTAGGACGAATTGACCCGCTCCTGACAGCTGGTATGGGTCCATACCTCTAGAAGAAGTTTCTAGAGGTATGTAAGTTCCGTACCGATAAACACCTTGTACTACATAGGCTAAGGGACTTTGACTAGTACACCAGGCTAAGGGACTGACTAGTACACCTTTTTACCCTAATTAATTGTATATATAATATTTGTGTAAGCAGATTTGTGTATACATAGTTCCCACATCGACAATATTTACCTCCCTTGTTCTGAATTGTTGGCCATTTTGATAGACAAATTTCCTTAAAGTGTATGGGAAATAACAATGATAAACTAATCTGATATATAAAAAATAACTTATTCTTTATGCTCATGTGGGCATTTGGCTCAGTAAGTTGAAGAAAAGGTGGTTGTCACATGCAACTTCTCTTGGTATTTTCTTAATTAACACATATTTAGAAATTGCTCCTCTATGGGCTTATCAGTTTTGCCTATCAAAATGGCGGACAGTTAAGAACAAGGGAGGTAAATATAGATGTGGGAACTATGTATTGAGTTCAGTGGTAAATGGTTTATCCTTGCATACCAGATTGGGATTTCATGTGTTTCCACCAGTGCGAGAAAACTATCTTACCCCCCCCCTCACTGTAGGAGTCTTGTGCTGAAGATGTCACATATAATAGTATAACTTCGAAACCTCGATCTAGCAATTTGTTTGAGCCATCTGTTTGTCATGGTATCTATGGAATAGATGTGATTGTACAAACTGGCGTGTTCCCAGTATGAGTGTACTATCAGCAGAGCTTCATTCCTGTCAAAACAGTAACTCTCGTGCAGAATATTTCTATTCTAAAAATTGTGCAACATTTCAATATCTGCATATTTTCGTAATTTATTAATTATCATACTATAATTCAGGATTTGAACCTACAACCTTCGGATCAAATGTCAGGACTGATCTACAGATCAACCACTGCCTCCCTTCTGTTTTGAAGTCGAAAATTGTCAAGATTGATTTTTAGGAAACTTTCATATGAGTTTAGTGTGCCTATAGTGAACTTACAAATGTTCAAGAAATATATATCCAAGTATAAACCAAATTCATGTAGAATTGCTTTTATTGCAGGTGGCCGAAATAAAGAGAATAAACAACTTGATCCGAGATCAAGACTTTTATGCACTGACATCTGTGAAAATTCCTGTGAAGCAGCATTCCTTCCTTGTAGACAAAATTGAAGAAGATGACCGCATTGCTGAGGAAGCTATAAAGAATTCTAAAGGACAGAATTCAAGTATCTCAAACGGTGCTGCCTGTATCGATAGTGGGGATGACCAAAGTGTGTATTATGATTCAGAAACCGACCATACCACTGATCTCAGTGATCCAGACACACAGAGACATGTTATTAGAAAAATCAGCATCAACAAGGATGCAAGAAGTCAAAGTAAAGAAGCTCAACGGTTCTTAAAGAACATGGACAAAGATTTGTCCCAAATTTTGAAAACAACTCGAACTGAACGTAATTCACTAGATGAAGTGATTTCTGTGTTAACACAAAAATCTGTGACACCATTAGTTACTCCTGTTAGGCAAAAGTCAAAATATTTAGATTGTGCTGTTGAGTGGAGAACTATACTTGTTGTACTGGTATTAGTAGCAATTGTTGCTCCTTTAGTTATTTTAATACACTTCTTATATACATCACATTGATGAAGAACTGTGTAGAGAGTATATATCTATTAAATATATATAGTTAATTAGGTATATATATATATTGGTCAAATAAGCCAACTGATTTCGAGTTTATGTGATCTAAAAAGATAAATGTGATTTTGAGAGGTTTAATTTTGTTAGACTTTTTTGATATTTCAATTAATTTTGGTTTAAACTTTATTTAATATTATGTATGTAAAATTACAACACTATGATAGTATGAATCACAAAACAAGTGAATGCTTATATTTATTCCTTTCTCAATTCCTTTCAATTCATTTTAATCACAAATATTTATAATGCTTTAGCTTACTGCAATCAAAATGAATAGAAGATGTATTTAATGAAATACTATGTTAGCATTTTTGACCGGTATATATATTTATATATATATATAAATGTATACATAGGGTTTAAGTAAACATGGAAACAGTACTTCTTGAGAAATAACTTAGTCCATTTAAATACTGGTATTAACTATGTGAGTGCATATATTTGCAAGTTACGAAGTCTGCAACTTGGCCATTTCAAAGCTGGCTGATATTTTTGACAGTCTTGAATTAGTAAACATTTCCATGTCACAACTTTACCTTTTATACTACAATTATGATTTTAATGCAATCAATGTAGAAGTAATGATGACAATATGCTGGTATAAGGAAAGATAACCGGTACTTACATAATTATGTGTGCATGGACAGATTTGTGTATGCTCAGGAAAAACTTACGTTTTATGATCAAAAATTACTCGGTTACATATAATTAGTTACAAAATTAATCAACTTGTTGAAAATTAACAGCTGTAATGGAACAATAATGGAATATAAATTGTATCTCAGACTGTTTGTTTTATAATAATTTTGTATGCCTAATGTCTGTTTCTAATAACACAATGAATGTTAAAAGGTTGATGGACTTGAATTTTTGGTCAAAATATGCTTGGTTGTAAATATGAGGAAATTTGTGGTAAATGTCTTCATACAGATGTACTCTACAACACGAGATTGTCACTTTTCCTATATGTTTCCCAAATCCACTTGTACACAAGTATGCTACATGTATTATCTATCCTGACCTTAGACGCTGAGTTAGCGCTAGCATAAGCTATGTAAGGTACTGAGTAATACTTTAAAAAACACTTGTTTAATCTCTTGTATTATTATTGTTGTAACATAATAACTGTTAAATTTACTTTTGAAAATTTCTTTCAGTCTTAAATCATGATAAATATTTTTTGTATGACTACATTTTTGTGTCTGTTGTGGTAGACTGTGTATTAGTACCATTATGGACCAGCCGTAAGTGACATAAATGGTATCATGGTAATTTTTACGAGGTGAATAATTATGTGCATGACATCATGAGCTTCCATTATTATTGACCTTAATTATAGTCGTCAAGATCTTGTGTACAACTGTTGAATATGTCTTACTGAAAAATGTACTTCTGTTGAGTTTTATCTCTAAAACAGTATAAATTCTTTCTGGTAACATAAAAACTTTTTTATGCATTGTGGTTTCACATCACCAGGTTACAAATACAATGTTTACATGTACACTGTAACTAAATATATGAATTGAAAGTTGCACCTGAAATTAGCTGGTAAAACTTTGATGTGAGAGTTTCACATTTTAAATGTTTTGTTTTAATTTGAGTGAAGGACAAAACCCCTTCCACATCCACTTTACATACATACTGTCGTAAAAAATGTAATACCATCAATTCAGTGGCATTGATATGAGTTTGGTTAGGCTGGCAACAAGTAACAGGAGGGGTTTTGTTTGGCTCCTGTATAGTTTGGATGCCTTATTTAATTTTGGCTTAATTAATTTTCAATGTGATATATTGTATGTTGTATTTTCATTAACTCATTTACAATTATATCCCCTATGTGAATCATATAAACTAGACTGTCCTGTCTGATAGTAAAGGACATGTTTGTTTACATGATCTGATTTTTGTCTGTGATATACTATGATTATTTTGTCATGTTGTTTGATGGATTTTATCTGTGTACATTTGTAACTATGCTTTGAGGTGTTAGTTATTAAAAAATCAACTGAAATACTGGCCTGCATTTGTACAAATGTCAGTTTTATTGCTTACAAAAACATCTTACATTTTGATTTATTAAATATCATGTCGTAAACTGTCGCTGTTGTTGCAGTTAAAAATTTATGCCATCTTCTGACAAGTTCCCGTCATTTTGATTCTTTAACATAAACATATACAGTGATTTATTGTTCAATTTTACTGCCGAATTTCGGCTGCTTCCCCTAGCCAAAAAGCCTCCATTTTCCCCAAAAAAGTGTCCCTTTTTTTCCCCAAAAAGTAAAAAAATAACTGAAAAAACTGAGATAAAGGAGGAAAAAGTAATTATAAATTCAGCAAAATCAGGAAATTAGTAAAATAACCATGCTCTTATTTTCCCAATTGAAAAGGCACAGGCTGTAAAAAAAATTTTTTTAAAATCACTGATATAATTTAATATGATACCAATGACTATATATGAACACAATTCCCAATATAAAAGCCAATGATGATAGAACAATATTTTGAATTACTCTCAAGTCCCAAAATAAACTGCTGCTTATTGAACATTTCAGTAAGAAATTGGTGGCTTATGAGATTGGTTTGTTGGCATCAGCTTACTTACTAGGA
Source organism: Mactromeris polynyma (assembly GCA_032209605.1). Lineage (NCBI taxonomy): Eukaryota > Metazoa > Mollusca > Bivalvia > Venerida > Mactridae > Mactromeris > Mactromeris polynyma. The sequence continues at coordinate 51,093,188 of JASFXZ010000001.1, forward strand.
ATAATTGTCTAATGAAAATGTTTTTTTTTTTTGGAAAAAGGTGAACTAAAACTTCAGAGATTTACTTCATTATGTTATAGAGAAATTTTCTTTTATATGTTCATTGTATCCTGCTTACTGTCTGATATTTCTACTGGTTCTATTTCAAAATGCATTTGTTCTTCCATTGGCGTAGAATATGGTCAATGTGTTACAGTATTTATCATTCTGAAGTAATACTCACAACATAATATGTACTAAGAGTAGGTACTGTAGGTAGTGCTACTTTCAGATTGTATGATGTTATTGATTCATTTGTTTAGTAGTTATATGGTTGTGGATAAAGTAGTTATCATTACGATTCAATTACAACCTTCCTCCCATACACTCCTCTGTACTTTATATAAGCTGTTCCATGACAAAACCTTTATAAGTGACCAACAGTTCATTGTTAGTTTCATTTAATACCAAAAATGTTAAATTTTTATAGCAATTTAAATATACGGAACAATACACAAAGGTAAACTACGAATGACATTTGCCAGAAAGGCTCAACTCAAATGTGTATTGCATAACATGTATAAACATCTTCTTGATCATTTAATTCTATAAATCAAAACAACAAAGTTACTTCAGAGAAAGCACTTAAACTTTCTTTGGTAAATACTTAACGTCATAACCAACATCACTAACACAGGTTTTGTTGTGGAAGCGTTCATATATATCTTGTTTTCCATATTTTTGTTGTATGAAATTCTTTTCACCATTCACCATTTCCTGGTCAGAGCCTAATAAAGTCATACATCACTTACAGACCATTTTTTTAGTAAGACCATATTTTCATGGACTAGTTTTTATATTCCACTGGATAATCAGACCACCTTACAACTATAACCGACTTTCTCCGAGCCTATGCTGTTATTATTGAGGTGTTACTGTACTAGGAAATGTTACCATTATGTCTATAGCTTGGTGCTCAACTTTTGACAATTGGTAAAGCCCCAGTCTCTCTGTCACGCCTTTAGGGAACGAATGCTGGCGAGTAGGGAAGAAAAAGTCGTAGTGGTTCGCCATATACTGACCCTAGAGAGAGTTCCATTTCAAATATGTTGTGGCGAATAGAGGAGAACTGCTCCGAATCACCAGGACTCCCAACAAGAACCCTGTAAGAATTATGAGGAATGTCCATGATTTTTACATTCGTACCCATTCGCCACTCAAAGTCGTGATGGTGGGATTTAGGCTTAGTTGTAAAAAAAATTACACCAAGCGATTGATATCATAATTCAAATCACTAGTTTGTCTGTTCTAAATAGCTATGATAAGTTTAGTTAAATGCAAGATAATGTGAATTATGATATAGATGATTCATGACCTTTTATTCAGTTAATTTCCATACTTCCCTTTTTGAAACAAATGCCAGTTGGGGTTGTTTTGAATACTTGAAAGTATGCTTAATTAAATCATGGTATTGAATCAAAGTACATATTTTCATTTTTTGGTCAACATTTTCATTTTGCTTCAAGTAGGTGAAATATTTGCTTAGCGAAGATGTTATTTACTTTGTAGAGACTTGCAGTTACTAAATACTGCTTTTGTAGAACAATGTTCAAGCACTTTGATGTAGGTTGATATTTTTGGTAAATCATCTATGTTCCTAAACAATGCTATGCATTGGCTTGTAATATTCTACTGTTTGATCAGTCTTATGATATGAGCTTGTAAGTGCTTTATTTTGAATGTTTTACACGTTTTTCTTTGCCATTAGCTCTGAAATCGGTTGTTTCTTATTCTACATAGGTTGTATCTATAGTACTAACAAATCAACCTGATCCTGACCTTTATATGAATGAATATGTTATATGGTTGAATGTGTCAATTTCTGTGAGCAAATTGTACATTTCTAGTGAAATTAAAAAAATGAACAAGATTAAGGCCAGAACTAAATATAGCTGATTAGTCAGATGTGAAATTTGATGAAAGAGGTCAACAGGATTCGCTAAATTAGTGATTAATATGAGTAATATTGAACTATAGTTTCTTCCATTGTTAATATTTATGGCCACCATTTTAGGAGTTAAAAGCCACCATTTGATTTCTTAATTTTAGATAGATCAGCATCTTTCAGACCAAGTCAGTTTCTGTTCTAGATCTTACAGTATTGTGATCTTGAAACATCATATCCAAGAAATCATTTTTTCTGTTATTTTTTTAATGTGATTTATTTACCAATCAGAGTGTTTGTAATTCTGCAGAGATATTTCTGTATAACTTATTATTGTAATTGTCTCCCTTTTTTCTGATCAATTATTATTGTAATCGCCTCCCTTTGTCTTATCACTTATTGTTGTAATTGCCTCCCTTTGTCTGATCACGTATTACTGTAATCGCCTCCCTTTGTCTTATCACTTATTACTGTAATTGCCTCCCTTTGACTGATCACTTATTACTGTAATCACTTCCATTTGTCTAGTTTGGTATCATATTACAGCTTGCACAATCAGCTAAGTTTACTTAGTATTAACTGAATCAAAAATGAAAACATATGTTGAGAGGTGTGTAGTGGTATTCTGTGCAAAAGTTCATCAATATCTGACTGGCACTGTTAGGTTCATTGTATAACTAATTTCTGTCTATGGTACAGTACTGAATGACATCTTACAATCAACTTTAACATGAAGTTTAACAGAAATCTGCAGAGTTTCAGGGCTCTAGAATTCTTTTTCAAAGACACTTGTACCAGACTAATGGAAATGTAAAATTTGACTTGTCCGACATAGGAAGCTAGCAACAAAAAAGCATACACAATGATAGCTCCACAATCTTATTTTAATAATCTCAATGTATGTGTTTGTGGGACTCTAAGGTTTGACTTAAAACTGAACAATTGCTGGTGTTGGTTAGCTTTAAAAACAGACTTCTCTGGGACTAACTTCAACTCCATTGTTGGTAGCCCGATTCAGCAGTAGATTAGTCTGGAATGTTAGGCTAGTGGATGTCTAGAGCCCTGAGTTTAGGATCTATAAATCCTGATTTACTTTACATTTAATTATACTATAAATCAGTAAATGCATATGTGATGTATTACTTTAAATTCTGAATACATGTACCCAGACATTGCTAATCTATTTTTATTAAAACAGACATTAATACAATTAATATGGGGCATTAAAAGTGGAGAAATGATATCTTGTCAACAGAAACAAATGCTTTGATACATATTATGTCATGACGACTGTATCATGATAGATATATAAAGTGAGGGAAACGTTATACCCTGTGTGCCTGTGTGACTTGCTTACTGTAGATGATCTTATTTATTGACAATCTTTGCTAATACTGAATTTACACAACACAAATGACCATTTCAAATTGGTGTGAACATGAATTCTATGTTCATAGCTTACCATTTATTTGCCTGACTAAATGGACCTGCATTTATCTGCCTGTTTTGTCAAACATGCTGAGGCATTTATTCTTTGACATTGTTTGCTGATTATTTTAATTTACTTCAATTTTTCTGAAACTGCTTGGACAGTTATGTTTTGTTTTCAATAAATGTGTCTAATATTTGTGCCAGAATTGCATATCACACTGATTGATGCTTAATATAGATTAAATAAGGTGTTATTATACCTCTTACCTTATATTTTAATTGAGTATTTGTTATTCTGTTCAAATTGCTCAAGAAATTAAGATGTCAAGGGAGATAACTAGTTTCAACTTTGTAGTTGACTTGGTTAAGGGGTATGTCACAACACTCTTTTTAAAAACAAACAATTTATTATGTATGATGTTGTAATTTATATTGATAGCAATACAATAAATTAATATGTATTTTGAAATGTTGTGATAGATAGTCAGACAATATTTTCTTGGCTCTAATGAATTACGAACACAATTTTAAAGACCATTTTCGCTGTTTGCTCTTTATTCAAACACAATTTTAGACCACCTCAATAAGAAGACCAGTTTTCAAGGGTCCCGATGGTGGTCTTGTTATTGAGGTTTTACTGTATTTATGTATATTTGTTGTGTGTCTACTGGGCAGTTGTACATGAAAAGAGAGGGGAAGATATATGAGTGCTACTTTAATGTTGTCTGATTATATCGAAGGTCTCTGTAGCATATTAGAACATTACAGATATGTTATTTAGACAAAGTACATCATCTTTATAAACAATTTCATACATAAACATATGTGTGTACACAAAGTTACATGATTGAATAGAATATCGAGGGCTCAATGCAATACTGTCGTAACTCCTATGTATTTATATAGGAGTTACGACGTGTTGCGATGAGCCCTCGATATACATGTATACTATCAAATTTTACATATACTAATTCTGTTAACAATTATTAATTTACAGTCAATGATGAACAGATAAATATGCTGTAAGATATTTTATTATATAGCTAGATATTCATGACCTGCCCATTAGTATTTTGTTTAAAATGAGATGTTTCATCAGCTTAATGTAAATTTATTTTGAAATAATAGAAAAAATGTGCAACATACAAGATTATGTAATGCTAGCTTGGTGTATATTTTAATGTTACGCTGTGGTTCAGTCTTACAAAATAATTTACAATGTAGATTATTGTTGTAAAATGAAAACAGTCCCTTAATGATTTCCAAAGATATCCAAAGATATTATTGAGTTGAATATGTTCAAAGTTAATCTATGTTATATATTAACAGTCTTTGGGAGTAAAATTTCATTTGTTACTCACCATTGTTACAATGTACTACACACCCCTGTGGACTTTGTCTTACACACCCCTGTGGACTTTGTCTTACACACCCCTGTGGACTTTGTCTGATGAGTGGTTCCTCTTGCAAAGATATTGGAAATTGTCTTATGTGTAAGAAATTGTGCAGAGGGGGGGGGGGGGGGGGGGGGTTTCAGGGTAAGCAATTTTGACATGGTGACTTTGTTTATACTATTCCTTTACTGACTATGGCCAATAACCGTGATGAAATATTATATGGTTTTATTTAGTTCATGTTTTGTTGTACAAAACAAAGACACCTACAGGCATACCGTTGACTGTAATTCATTAACATTTGTGCTATTTCACATTTCAACATAATTTGTGTCCATTCAATAAATTGGTACTGGTACCTATTCTTCTTGACTTCTGTGTTGTATTTTGATACATTGTTATATGTTCGGACTACAGGAGATTGTCATGAGTTCTCTCCCTTTATCCCTTTTTAGAGTTCTTGTGGGATAAAGGGAAGAACTTGTGTCAAACTCTTGTGGTTCAGACCACTTCTAAGACACAGTGATAACTCGTTTTCCTCATGTGTGTATGTTAATCTCTCTGATTGTATACCATTTGTTTCTGACCAATAACCAGAAAACACTTGGCCTACGGTCGTCAAACAACAAAACATGATTACCTGTGGTCAGTAGATGAGGCATTTTGTTTTGAGACAAGTGCATGAATGGATAAATAATATATGTTGTCACGGACATATTATGTCTAACCCGCCATCATTGTATTGTGTGAATTGGGTTTACATGGAACCTTGCGATAAGAAATTTGATCACAACACTGGGGCGAGTACTATTTACCCCACAGGCATCCGGTTCTTATTTATAAAAACTTTGTATCATATCAAAATTACAAAATTGTTTGGAAGCGGTGTATGATTAATGTCAAATAGTTTGTTAGTGAACCAGATGATCTTTTAAGGGCTGACACTAATCACATACAAGCACATACCCGGGTATAGCGGAACAAGGACGGTTATTACACTCGCCCGATGTCGACGCCAGCGTCCGACTAATGTTTTTGGCAAGACTTTAGTGTGGATTATTTGGCCATATCTTCAAATTTCGATTATTATTGACGTGTTACTTCACACAAATTGTTCGTGGTTATCGGACACTTAAGTTAGATCCTTCTGTATGATCTTATGTTCAAGTTATAACCCTGATTGACTTAAAAGTTCAGATAAATAACTCTTTATTTTAGTGAAGTCCTAAATTATATTTCAGTATACTTCATAATAAAACGTGAGTTAGTTGGCTAGATAAACATCGTATATCAGCGATTGTAATGTGATGCTATTCATTGGCTCCTTAAGACATTGTTCAGGAAATTCAACTAATGAAACAACATCTTTCATGAATACGCCTTTAGACAACATCGTCAATATGCGCCTATGGATTTCAACAAAGTGAAACACAATTTTTTGGAAATTCAATAAGTGAATTCGAATCATGTCAATCACGCAATACTGATGCTTGCCATTCCTATCATTAAAATTCATAACACATGAAAAGTCATCATTATCCACTTTGCGATACTTTTTTGTTCAATATCGTAGATAAACAACCCACACGCTAATTCATGCGTGCTGCCATCTTGAACTATTGATGTATTCACTACCTTATAGTATTTAATGCGCCATTTAACGATGTTTTTAGTGTGGCAAGTATAACATTTTAGGGTTTATTAAACCCTTGTTAACACACACCATTAAGGGATATCACTTTGAGAAATATATTCCCAACTTTTCAAACTTGTTCACTTTCATGACTGATAAAGCCGATAATTGAATGTCAAAGAAGAAAATGTCGAACTTTTCGCAAACATTGCGTACAAATAAACTGTTTTCTCGGTAGAAATGGTTCGTGCTCACACACAAATAGTATGTCCGATGTGCTTGTTCTTTGCTAAAACGATACCCATAAATGGTTACTTAAATCAACAAATAGCAAATACTATGTCGATTTTACTACTTTCTTTGGTACTGCCATCAACGCACCCAACTGCCATCAACGCAGCAGGTTGGACGATGTGTATCCAGAAAATACGAACAAGTCGTTCGTGTGCATTAATCTTGATTCGTTTTCACTGTTCAAAACAAACATTTAATTGGAAATATGCACAGTTTTTTTTCTAAACTAAATTGAAAGAGTTAATTTACATAAGATATCTAGCTCTATACCACAGATAATGTTCACGAACATTTTAGTTACAGTCGGTTACGGACACCGAGCACACAGTTAATTTAACTTGGCTGTGGTTGGGTAGATCGCATTCGTACATATTAATATTGTACATGTAATGCCCTACTTCCCTTCAGGATACACTTTTGTAGATGCTTGATGCTCCATTTTGCACGATACGTGAGGAAACATAATGGTGATGAAGGTATGTTTGGCTTACATAATAGTTTGCTTATATAGGTTTTCTGTGTCATCATTTTTATTCTTATCTTTTATTATCATTTTATTGTATTTTATCAGTGCTATGTTTATTATACTTACCACTGAGATCTTACATCCTTATTGCATAAAGTTGAATTCATTATTCATATTTAGCACATAAGTGTGTCAGTGTGAATATCAATTCCTTCCGCTCATTAACTTTGAATATTTTAACGAAGTCGTGAAAGACATTTGAATCAAACATTGATGCCTGACGAAAAAAATATGTCTTGCAATAATTAACTTACCCAACCTGACTACCTTGAGAGTGAATATTGATGTGTCCATCTATACCAGTAATTACACGTCGGAAATAAGTATGTTCCAGACCATGTTTAATGTTGTATTGGTCGCTCTCAATGGTGGTCTTATTATTAAGGTTGCACTGTATCTAAGGCAATGAATGCAGTGTTTTGTTGTCCATGTATGTTGCAAATTAGATTATCTACCAATAGCAAATGTTTTTTTAATGAAGCAAACACAATATAATGACACCAAGTTTCCGCTTATTGAGAAAGTTTTCATAACGCGGTCATTATTCTGTATGTACAGTGTACATGTACTATAAAACTTCGCTTATTGACCACCTCTAAATCAAGACCACCTCATTAACAAGACCATGTTTTCAAGGACAAGTTTTCACATAAACTCGATAAAAAGACCAGCTGACAACAGAGACGAACTTTCTTCAGAACTAATCGTGGTCTTATTACTGAGGTGACACTGTACGTTTACAGTTCCTAAAATAACTTTGTTCTCACACGAGTCATATTTTTCAGTCGTAATATTTTATTGTATGAGTATAGTCAAATAAATGTTTTCATGTCCAAGTTTTATTGTTTATGTGTTTCGCTTCTTTGCTGTCATCGTATGGCTATGTAAAGCATTTAAGTGCTAGCTTATGAACCTCAATATTGCGAAATAAACATTTTGATAGTTGTTATAGGATATGCATTCGATATGCATTCGAATCACTTCTTTACATTTTTTTTCCATATCATGTACAAATGTACAGTGAAACAATGATAATAAGACCACCATTGGTTCAGGAGAAAGTCGGTCTTAGTTTTTAAGGTGGTCTAAGTATACAATTAAAATATCGAAGAAAAATTAAAAACTGGTCCGTAAAAATACGGCCTCATTTATGAGGTGTAAAAGTTTTGTTTTTTTTCCTGTTAACTGATGCGTCCTTAGAATATATTTTCATACAATATATAGAAAATATCGTTTCATACTATGTTATTTCAACAAGCTTCTATTACAATAATTTACCGAACATCTTTTATATTATACACAAAAGAGAAACAAGGTATATTCATTCCGAAGAATACTCACAAATACGTTTTTGAATTTTATACAAATGTTTGTTTGCTTTCAGCAATATTTCTACTTCTCGGAGGATTTGAAGAATTTCATTTTTGAAGATCTTAATTTCAATGGGACAGCTGGTTGTATAATTGTCGTTTTTCTAAATTACAAAATGTATTACATTACAGTGAAACCTGTCCAGAACAAACCCCTTGGGAGTAGTTGAGACTTTATTGCTTTAGACTAGTTATATTGATAGTAAATCACTCCTGAAAATTTTACAGGTTTGTTGCTCAAGCTTCTATAAGTACAATGAATGTATAATACATAGATGTACTGATAAATTAGTACAACCCGGGGCATTTTCATCATGCTGGCTAAACACAACGGAGTGACTAATTAAGTCTGATGATGAAGCCTGTATCGATTAGATCTTGTGAATCTTGCAATGACCTAGAAATGTGGACATGAGAGGGCATCGCCCTGGTGAGGTTGCACGCACTGTAGTGATATATCAGTACTAAATACACAGTGCTAAATCGAAATGTTATTTTGTCTTAAAATACAAAAGCTTTGAAAGAACAGTTTAATCTACCTAACGTTTGTTCATATCAGTATATGACTCTTCTAAAATACATTTTGTGTTGTTTATCCATATACATGTATAAGCGTTTGACTGTCCATGCGTTTCTATAGAGTAAAGCATATACTTTATTTTAACAACATACTTTAAGACGAGATCATATTTTAAGAACGACAACGCTGCTGTTTCAACATTGCCCTTGAAAGATGTGAAACTAGACACCAGCACTTACCTGTTCCCCTGCAAGCAACTGATAAGCTCCCCACATGCATCAGAGGTGGGGGACAAATGACTTTAAATGCATAATCTTCAGCCAGATTGTCTCGAAGAACCGACCTTTCACTCGGGCTTTGAACCTACTACCTTTAGATTGGCAGTCAAGTGCTCTGCCGACTGAGTAAAAAGACAATGTACTTATGCTTTGTGAGATTAAACCAGCCTGTTTCATTGCAGTGTTCTCATCAGCGCTGAATTATGGAAACACTGAACTAAGCTACTCCCTTCTATCTATGTTCTTCGCTTTCAGGGATCGTCGGAGCTTTTGTAGTGTGTATGGTGTGTACTTTCATGTTAGAAGGTATTAAATCACTACTGTACTACCTTAACCTACGGATGAACCAGACTTCAATACCCACAATGACAGACCCATGGACAAATAAGAACAGGTTTACCTCATATGTAGTTTCTCTCAAACTTTATAACATAATCGAAATTAAAACGTTCAACATATTCATTTTCTTAGTGAAACAATAACAACGCATTCCATATGAATACTCTCGAGGACTGCTTTCTGTGTTACTAACCAGTAGTCGAGCTGACTGTTTGAGTTTCTGTGAAGTTCGCGGTTCAACCTCGCCCAAGGTGGGAATTGAATTCACGATCTTTGGATAAGGAGTCAGGAGCTCTTTCCACAGGAGATTGTCACGAGTTATCTCCCCTTCTATATCCCTTATTCTATAGAACTGATATAGAAGGGGAGAGAGAACTCGTGACAATCTGCTGTGGCTCTATTCCTCGGTTACTACGCCTCCTCAAACAGATGCAAGCATGCTTATTTTTACTAAGAACCGGCTACACAGTTGCTTATTTATCAGCGTTGGTAGCTTATTTAAGGAACTTTGTAGAACTTGTCAATATTATGCTCATTTTTGTTCATGTTTTGCGTAAACAAAAAATGAAAAATATATTTCATACAGGTAAAACATCAAAAATATGCATTATCAAAGAATACACCAATAATGTGTTCCTCTGTATTTGTCAAAAAAGATGTTCATGATATTTGATATAATATTCTAGATTTTTCAACAAGTGTTGACCGTTTGTGCCATGATAAACCATTAATTTAGAAACGGTGTTTAATTGCAATTGTTAGTATTAAAGATGTTTTTAGCAAATGTACCTACAACACTGGAGGAAGCCCGTTAAAATATATCACGTTCAGATGGACCAGATAGATACATCTTTTGTATTTTTACAACCTTAACATTTGGAAATTTCACTTTCGTTTTAGACTTTACCATTTCAAATACTCAGAGTCTCTTGTCAAACATAAATATATCACAAATTGTGAGATTTATTGATTGGTAAGTAGGAATCGGAACTACTTTTTTAAAGGCGGTGAAAAGTAGCTGTATACTGATTGATTTGCTATCAATAAATGTTTTATCCAAACTTTTCACGATAAACATATATCGAACCATGACACGGTTGATGCTTGATGAATGTTCAGTACAACTGTGACAGATCTAGACTGGTACACTAGATGTGGTTTGTGATAAAATGATGAAATAACCGAACAGGCTCATGTCAAAAGTGGTTATATTTGTAATGGAAGCAGTTTTATTTAGTTAGTTATTACTACTTTATATATATAAGTGTTGGGAAACAAATGTATGAAAGTTCACGTTCAGTAGACTGTGAAAGGTTTTCGTTAATGTTCATTATATAAGTAGGACTACTACATGTAGTTCATACTTTCTCTTAATATTGAATATGTTTATGCGTCATTGTATGATAGTTAAAAGTCTGTGCTGACAAGTTTACGAGTTGTCAATCTATTTTTATTCGGAAGGTCTTGAGTAGAATACCGCCTTGGGCGTGACTGAACATACCCAACGTTCGTGTCACTGCGGTCTGACCAACTTCCAATAGAATTATAGAAGGAAAATATCTTAAACTCGCGATAAATCAAAATATGTAAATGGTATCTTTCGTGTGCAAACAAATGTTAGAGATCAATTTATTTTAATCGGAAGGTCTTGAGTACGAATCCCACCTTGGGCGTGACTGAACTTCGCTAATTTTGTGCGAGTACTGTTCAGTAACGGCCAGATAGCAGTCATCGTGAGTGATTAATATAAGTTATTTTGATGTACAATTTATAAAAGTAACGTCTTTAGTTTCATTAGTCTGTTGTGTTCGGGGTGTACAATGAACCGTGTATACATATGTACATAGGTTGGCTAGGTAAATAATAATTCAAATTCCGTGAGTATTTATTTTGAGCAATTTCATATTTCCATCGATATGTATTGTGAATATCGTTTAATGTAAAGAGACTGCAGTTTCTGTGTATTCTTCGGTGCCAATAATCTCAAAAAATCATATTCCCTTTCTTCTTTCTGTAGCCACTACGTAATGTAGCAATACCGTATGTTACCATGATTTTACAATTGAAGATTCTTGCCCATGGCTATAAGCCAAACGCCTCACAGCGCTTATCTCCCTTAGTGGTGATTCTGTACTTTGCAAGGGGAGATCACTGCGTACAATATTTGGAATGAGTACACGATGCTGTTGGAGAGCATACCATGCTCATTGATATTTGTGTACGCTAGCTTGTTTTAATTCAATGACTGCTAATTGTGAGTTGGTTCGAATTGCTGGCAAATTGTTTTAGAGTGATGATCAAAGAAATGAATGATGAAGGCGAGCAGGAATTGCCACATACAAAGTGCACAACCACCCTGAAAATACAAAGATACATGTGAGATATACTTTATACAGTATGTATGTGTGTAAACCATTAAAAAGCAAAAGTTACACGAGACACAAACATAAATGATATCATACCCATATAGATCATAATACAGTACAAACACCCTTTAGGAGACACAATGCAAACACCCTTCAGGAGACACAGTACAAACACCCTTTAGGAGACACAATGCAAACACCCTTTAGGAGACACAGTGCAAACACCCTTTAGGAGACACACTGCAAACACCCTTTAGGAGACACAATGCAAACACCCTTTAGGAGACACAGTGCAAACACCCTTTAGGAGACACAGTACAAACACCCTTTAGGAGACACAATGCAAACACCCTTTAGGAGACACAGTGCAAACACCCTTTAGGAGACACAGTGCAAACACCCTTTAGGAGACACAGTGCAAACACCCTTTAGGAGACACAGTGCAAACACCCTTTAGGAGACACAGTGCAAACACCCTTTAGGAGACACAATGCAAACACCCTTTAGGAGACACAATGCAAACACCCTTTAGGAGACACAGTGCAAACACCCTTTAGGAGACACAGTGCAAACACCCTTTAGGAGACACAATGCAAACACCCTTTAGGAGACACAATGCAAACACCCTTTAGGAGACACAGTGCAAACACCCTTTAGGAGACACAATTTCGGCTATTATTGAGAGGATGTTGCTCTAGAGAGATAAATTTGTGATATGTGTTGTTCATCAAGTAGATGTGAAGGTATTTTTCATGAGAGGGTTGCTCTGGGGAGACGGCACGGTTTGGTTTTATGTATATTCTAGTTGCATGTTTCAGAATGAAGTTCTATGCGGGAGGTTCTTTCTTACGGACAATAGATGTACTACTGGGTTACCTACTAATGCTGGCAGTGATGACTTATGATACATACATACTGGTGTCTGTTATATTTGGTATGTTTGTATGCCATACTGTTTAAATGCCTAGAATGTTATGTCTTAATTAAATATCAATGTAGGCGTAACTCCGATAATCAGTGAAGGTAAAGATAAGCGCAGTTTCAACCATTAGTAATAACTGCTGAACATTGTCATAAAATGATCTAGGTAACTTGCCATTTTTTTGTTATAATAATAATATAGTATAGTGCGTAATGAAAGTGTTTGATTCTGCTAGCCAGACCGACCCTGTTTGTCTGCATATAATTAACTCCTCTGAACAGTCGTAAGCTGATGATCAAATATAATATCTTTTCCAGGTTCTGTGGTTGGATATTTTATATTTGGTGCGGTAAATGCAAGTTATATGTTTAAGTTTCGGGAAGAACGGATTAAACACAGCGGATTTGATAACACACTGGCATCTTCAACAACAATCGCCGCAAGTGAACTTCATTATTGCCCAACTTAACACGGTTGTGAACTATCGGTTAGTTTATAGTCCCAGAAAAATATTCGAATTCCAGGAATAAACAAAACTTGGTGCGGTATAAGCTTAATCTACCACATTTTATGCTTGATGAATAGTCAATTTATTAACTATGGTGTGTGGTGGAAAAATGGACTGCACATTCATTCTGTACAACCAAACTAGTGTCATTGTATTCATAATATTTCTTAGAGACGACTCTCAATCTGACAATAGCGAGTGTAACACTTTCTTAGGCCTGATCCATGCACGTATATAAAATATATCTAAATTATCTTATTATAATACTGTGTTTTACAAACGGTAAACCGGCGTTTACAAGTTCTAAATTATATGTCCCTAAGTTTAAATTTGCAAAGGCGGACACAAACCCCATTCATGATATTGCACATACGAACAAAAGCCCCTGAATGATTTTGCGCATGCGGACAAAATGAAGGGGCTAATACCACAGGGGCTAATGTTCTACATCTTTATACCCATAATAGATATCCATCTTATTAATTTAAACTAGATTGTATTGCAGTATGTTAATCCTTGTTCTTGGTGGATTTGGGCTATGATAAATGAATACATGTTTGGAGGTCATGATATAGTTTTGCATATTTGGGTAAACTATTATTTATTTAAATGTTGGTGAAAAAGTTTTATATTGAAATACGAACATGTTTAAAATGAACATCTACGTACATTTTGTGAATGTTGCGGTTATCATCATCATATTGAATTTAAATTAAATACGAACACATCCTGTGTTTGTATTCTTTAACAATACATTATATAGTCGAACTTTATAATAACGTATATAAATCAGTTTATGGTAAACACCAAATACATTGTACAAGTGCTGTTTTGGAATTTCGAAAAATCTTTTTGGTATTGTTCGAGTGTTCGGAAGTTTTGGTAATTCTTATTTGACTCGTTTAAAATAGAAATAAATTATGTACACGTTTGTAAAAAGCTATAATGATGTCAGCATTATTTCAGAATTTGTTGGAAAAGCGTCAGTTTATCAAAAACTGTACCCATATCTATTACATGTATTATGGATATAGATTCTGATTTACAAGTTCAAATGTACATGTAGTATGATTTACAGTTCAAAGACTATAATAATGATATTTTAAGTCAAATTTATGGAAAAAAGTTGTACGTTATTAAACTTTATGGAAAAAAATATTGTATGTTACATGTATTAAAATTTATGGAAACAAATATTGTATGTTATTATTATGACATGCATTGTGGTGCAATGTTCTTACAACTTATGTTAACATTTTCCATCGATTGTGGTGCAATGTTCTTACAACTTATGTTAACATTTTCCATCGATTGTGGTGCAATGTTCTTACAACTTATGTTAACATTTTCCATCGATTTTGGTGCAATGTTCTTACAACTTATGTTAACATTTTCTATCGATTGTGGTGCAATGTTCTTACAACTTATGTTAACATTTTCTGGATTCTTGACCGGTATGGGACTTCAAGTTACATAAACAAACAGCCAAGGTGATGTAATGACTTTACCTGCTACTGCTAGTATGGGTGGAGGAAGATCAATGCACCAATACACATACTAGCAAAGTTTGGGTTGTACCACTGA
This sequence comes from Mactromeris polynyma, assembly GCA_032209605.1. NCBI lineage: Eukaryota > Metazoa > Mollusca > Bivalvia > Venerida > Mactridae > Mactromeris > Mactromeris polynyma. Next base: position 51,108,277 of record JASFXZ010000001.1, read on the forward strand.
TTTTCCGCAAGCCATGTCACGAGATACTCTCCTCGCATACTACATGTAATTCTACATCCCGGGTGGGATTCGAATCCGTAGCGGTGAGAGGAATGTGATTAGAAGTCAGTGACCATAACCATTCGGCCACCGAGGCCCTGTGCTAGCCAGTACTGGCGCCTAACTCATGGATTGTCATGTCCAGGCTTAAATTCGAGCTGAACTCCAAATGCGGAATTCACAATGGTGTCCTTCGGTCCAATTAAGAGACAGGTCGAGGATTCTACGTCCGACTAGCATACCTCCCAAACAGCATTGTATTGCAGCATATATATATTATGTAGTTTGAAAAACTCACCTTGCAACGATGCAACGACACTTTTATTCTCTAGAATTTATTATGCGCACATATAAATCTCATTTATATAATTGCTAAGGGCTACACTTACTAATTGAAAGAATGCATGAATCGAGTCTGTGTCTGTTGAAACCAAATCAGCTCTCTGCGTAGGCATTCAGTTGACTAAAAAATTACCGAGATAATTGATGCTTTTTACGCTTTAGATAATACACTCCGGTCAAAATGAATTAATTAAACCTGTAGACCCGTGTTCGATCACATCATTCCAAGTAAGTTAGAGTGCTAGCTATGTAGAATACGCTTTGTGCGGTTTATTCTAAGCCAAGGATAGTTTACCAACGTCAACGCTAAAATGATACATTTATTGTTATTTTCTATACTTTATAAGAAGATGTTAATACGGCCGATTTATATAACTCTATAGCCAAAATATGCTATATTTGTCTTTCATAGCGATCTTGTAAATGTTTTTTTAACATTTATAATTTGTTCTGTCCCTATTGATCTTTAGATTAATGATGCGTGTTTGTACAGGATTTTATCGTTGTTTTACGGCAATATTTTGCCAAAATACACGCATTCAAACACAAGTATTCACTAATCCCTAATCTGCATGTTTGTGCATGTTTAAGTCAGGTGTTTTTGTAAAAACAAAACTATTTAAAAAGTACAATACCACCGATAAAAAAATATGACAGATCAATGTTATTCACACATTTTGAAAACTAATCCCGAGTGGGTCGAATTGTACAAGTACGAAACGTTACCCAGGACATTATGTACGGGGTTCTATCATAACACGACACCGTGTGACGTACTTCCTGGTTACAGTTGTCAAGTTTACAATTCATGCCACAAACTGCTGAAAAATAAGACAAAATCTCTAAATTCGGACTTATTTTTGAAGGAAGCAGACATGGATTGTGCAAGTATATATGACTTGATACCTCGAGAGGAGGTTAAGCAGTCAAAAGCACCCAGGTAAGCGTTTAATTACAAAATATATCGATATAATCTGAATTCAATGCAGCGCAGAGAATAAACATTACAAGAGTATCGAGAAATTTCTTTACCGTGGCCATGAAAAGATATATTTATAGCGGTTCATATAGTACTTGTGGTTGTTTAAATAAGCAAATATTAAGATCTCTACCAAGAGCATATTTTACAAAAAAAATGTATAATATGGGAGTCGAATTGTTACATATTAGTACAAAATAATTTATTTTTAATTTTTGTCATCTAAACCTTGATCACTATGACAGAATTTACACATCTTGACACAAATTGAAACATTTTTGGAATTGAATTGTACAGCATTTTTTGTTTGAATATATTTCAACCCATTTAAGCATAGCTATTCATGAACAATACAGAAAATTGATGATGAAATAAATACTACATAAATTTGATTTTTAGGTACACATCAAAGTTCCGAGAGCCTGTCAAAGATGAGTATTTTTCAAGTAAAGGCAATCATAAAACCATGGGACAAGCTAAAGTTCCTGTACCTACAACAGAGAACTATCTCAAGAAGCATTCAAAGGAACCAAGACTTCCAGACAGTATGTTTATTCTTGCTCAAAGACACAAGATTAAATTAAACAATTGTCCTAAATCTTCGTAGACTTGTGTACAATACAAGAGAAGTGTTTGGTCTCATGTAGTAAAATCTATTAATATCTGGTTAAATTACTTCTCTGCATAGTTAAAGAAATATTGAAGACATCACTGAATCTCAGGTTGTGTTTTAGTACAGTAGATGTTTATGCTTCAAATCGCATTTCATGAGATAGTGACTGTTAAATAATATATACAACATCTCATAAAGACCCTGTGGATCTTTCTAAAATAACATTCTGACGCAAAACAGTGAATGATATTATCTATTATTTGCAGAGGTAGAATTTAAATACCCAGATGAGGAAAGAAGAAGAGCTACTGTCCCACCTCAAGATGACAAACCCTTGATGGGCTTGAAGACAACAAAGAATTTCATCACAACAAATGCTGTTCAGAACATAACATCTGTTCCTAAACGACCAGAAAAGGTGTTTGTAGACACAAAGAAAGGAGACAAAAACTACCTAGAACCCTCTGGATTAGAGCCTGTTTATATTCACAAAAAGGTAAGGGTTCCACAATGAATGTAATGGACAAAACTGACAGAAATACGTCGCAAATCTGCTTGTGTGGATCAGCTAGAAATGATTGCTATATGAGTTGTAATACACCTATCAATATTTTGTCCCTGGGGGCCGACACTGAAGAATTTGTCTTTTTTGTGTCTTAGTCATCACCCTTTACATTTTGTCTAAATTCCCTAGAGTGGGTAATGCTAAATTCCTCACTTCTCAGATCTATTAAAAACATTCAACCAACTTCTATTTCCTGGGACCTGTCAAATTTCCACCTGTCTGCTGTGACTGTCCAGTTAGATGTGTTTTACAGCCTACATAACTAATACAGAGAAAATATTAAACAATCGAAAATAAGTTTAGTTCAATTAAATAAATACACCTGATGTCGATAGTATGTGTCCACACTTTATACTCTTTTGTTACATTCAATATACAACGAAATGTGTTCGAGATCCATTGTTACTTTCATAGCAGACAATCTAGTGAGATTGTTAATGCAATGCGAGTAACAATGTTCCTTGGTCTTTGTAATATTTTATTTATTCTTGATGTTCTATATGCTTTAAATTACAACATTTATACATTGATATTAATAGTCAAACATCTTGTATTCTTATTAGGATTATGGATCAACACCACAATATCTCACAAAACGTCAGGAGGAAATGAAGCGTGCTCAAGAAGAATACAATTCATATGTCGCCGAACATTTCCGCCGTGGAGCCATGCAACAGCTCACTGAACAGGAGCGTCAATCAATTTTGGATGGCCTTAAGAAAAACTGGGAAGAAATTCATGATCAATACCAAGGTCTGTCTGTTGTAACAGATACTGCTCCAAAAAAGAACAGGAAAGAAAGAATGGAATCAGAAATGAAACAGCTTGAGAGAGACATTGAATCCGTACAACGACACAAAATCATCTATATTGCTAACTAAACATTCATAGTGCAACAGTGAAATTATATTAAAAAGACTTTCCAAAAATTAAGATCTGATAATAAAATTGTTTAAACTAATGAGTAAATTTCTATAGTCGTTTATTTTTAAAACAAAGACAGAAAAGCTGATGAACCTAAGTGTCATGTATATATTTGAGCGGTTGTGCAGATATATTTTAGCATAGTGGTATATATATATGCAACACTAAGCAGGCTGTCCCAGGCTTACCTTAATTTTAAGTTTTCATATTTTGTCATCAGCATAGATATCATTCGTGTTTGACTCATGTCAAATATGAAACATCACTGCTTATTTCTGAAGTTGTTGTGCATATTGTTGTGTCGATATTGGAGAGATAATGTTGCGTGTCTGTGATATGTGAGCATGCTTTTGTTTGTTAATCTCAGTCTTTGAAAATATAGTTAGAGGCAATGAGATTGAACTAATCATCTTTCAGCTTAATTCATAAATATATATAAGCATTCATGTATTTTTTTGGAGACAGTTACCGGTACTACAACAAACAAAATATTCTTGAAATATTGATCAGACTAAAATATTTTTTATGATTATCTTTAAAAATATTGATTCTGAAATTGAAATTTTTAGCATTGCATTTATGGTGTTTTTACCGACATCAATGGTTCAGATCTCGGACATCATACAGCAAAAAGGCTTTATGAAAAAATAGAATGTATTGATCCAAAAAATGAATGTTGTATTTGGTGAATGTGAGAATGCATTTACATTATTTAGATATTGTTTCCATGTGATATTGGTATTTGTTCCTCTGTTTTACACTACAATTCAACTGTTCTTCATGCAGTGATCAACGTTTTTCAAGCCACCTTGTTATTAATGTTTTTGGTCAACAATGACTCTTGAGGAAACTGAGTCTGAAATATTACATCACTATCTGTATGAATTTCCCTTTTCCACTGTAAAGTATTTAAACATTGTATAAAAGAATTTAGTATTAAATTTTTACATATAGCATGCCTTGTTTCTTTAGTTGTAATAATTTATGCAAACATGGTGAACCTTTCTTTACAGCACCCCGACTTGTGAAAGAGATATTTCCTATGTTAGCTTTTTTGTATGAAGATCTTGTCATCCTACCTACATGAGAGAAAGTGTGGTCTTAACTGCATGGATGGTGCATCATTGGACAATCCACAATTCTTTTCACTAGTTTTCACTAGATGGCTTAGAGATATTAAAACTGAAGTCAGAGATACAGAGCAGATATAACCTGGTTATTGAAAAAAATATGCTCTGTTGGGGTCTTCTGGTGAATATCAGTTAACTGGGTCCAGGATTTAAATGAATGCTTACACTCGGCACTCAAAATTTACCAATTCAGATAGTGAAAATTAGAGATTCTTTGAAATTTTAGTGTGATAATGAGATATGGGAGTAATTCTTGGGTTCAAGTGCCACTCTCAGACTTAATAATTTCTTCCAGATCTCATAATACACTCAAATCTCTAGGAAAATGTAACACAACATTCAGCACTCATTTAATATTACCTGTATACATTTTCACGCTCAATATGAGTCACTTCTTAATTCGTACAAGTAAACTTTGATATTTGGGTGCTGAAAGTATCGGTCATAATTCCTGGCTCTGGTCTTCACCTATAAATATACGCGTACATAACTGATCAGTCTATTCAACCTTTCTATTCATTAAAAAATTAGCAGTGGTTCAATATAGCTTTGTTGTGTTTTGCAACTCTAATGCAACAATCTTGCATTCACAATTCTAAATTTATAGATACTTGTAACACAGGATGACTGAGAAAACCTGTGGAGATAGTAGAATCAATATATCCTTGTACTAGTCTTCAATTTATGTTTCTTTTTTCAGAATGATATGGATAATAGAATGACTTCAATTTTCTCTCAATAACATACTGTAAGTAAACTTATTATACCCCCACAAACGAAGTTTGAGGGGGTATAAAGGAGTGAGCTTGTCGGTCGGTCGGTCTGTCTGTCGGTCTGTCGGTTTTCATGGTTTCCGGACGATAACTCATGAAAGGCTAGACAGATTTGAAAAATTTTTGGTACACAGGTGTAACATCAGAAGATACAGGTCAAGTTCGATATTGGGGCTGGTGGGGTCAAGGTCACTGTTACTAAAAATAGTTTCTCTTACTTTCACTTACTAGCAAATGGTTTGTTTTTAGTTGTAAACGACTTATCTTTCTGTGAAAATAACTGTTATTTCTAGCATATTGTTTGATATATTTTGCATTGATTTAGTTCCATTTTGCCCAGCTTTTTGTGAGCAATTCTATACAAGTTCAGTTTTTTATTTCACAGGAACTGTTGATTAGTTCTTACTGTTCTGTTGGCAGCATTTTTGGTTTATTACATTCAGATACTAGCAAATGGTTTGTTTTTGTTGTTGAAGACTCGCCTTTCAGTGAAAATAACGGGATTTCTTTTAAAATCCATTGAAATAAGGCATAATATAATGTTATATCAAGGTAGTTTGATTATTTGATTAAATCTGTGAAACTGCAGTCAAGGACAATGGAACAAAATGTCTTGATTGCGAATATAAATTGTATCAATTTAATACGCTTTGTTGCTATATTTGTTCGAATTTGAATGCAAAATGTTCAGATCTTGGGAGTTAAAATAAAATATATTGGTGTTACTAGTTCATACTCTAGTCGAATGCATCATTATATTTCTTTGTGACAAAGTGCTATATATTACTGTTCATTTTTTCTATTTTATTGATTTTGACCTGACTCCCATACTGTGGTATTCATATCACCTCCGAAATATTAAAATGTACACAATTCTTATTATAACCCCACTTCAAAATATGCAATGGGGGCTATATGGGAATCACCACTTGTTCCGTCATGTCACATAACATGGTTTTCCATGAATTATTTCTACCAAGCCTAGTTGTGTATATTGTTGGCACATTCTGATTGTGGTCCTGTAGTGATAGATAGTGATAGATAATTTCATTGTCTTGACTGGCGGCCATCTTTGAATTTATCAAAAATATGTCTGACAAAGCGGTATTGTGGGGGTATTAATCACCTTCAGTGATAGCTCTAGTTGTGTCAAACATAACAATTTAAAAATAACAATATAGACAGTCTATAAGAATTTTATTCACTCGACCAACATATAAAACAAATATGTTGATTTCTGTGGGAACACTGAGCAAGTGGTAAAGTTTGCGCCATAAATGCAAAAATCAGAAAGTAGCTAAAATATAGCCAGGGTAAATTTCGTCTTTTCACAAGTATATTTTGCATTCATGGCTTTCCAATGTAACAATACAGACTTTGGCAACATTACCAACACTTCCCCACACTCCAGATCTGAAAGTGCCAAACTTATTTACTTATACAGTATGTCTCGTAGTTTATCATCAGATTTACTTTTCATTGTGACATTTCTCTCGTCATCCACATAATTCATACCAACAGCAAACATATTCTGTCAAGTCAACAAAAAGAGTACATCTCTATAAACATGAATTGCAAACCAATCAATTACCAATTTGTAAAGTCTAAAACTCTGATTCGATTGGTACAGACCTCAATTTTATCAAATATGTCAGGAGAACCAAACAATGCATCTTAGAAAATACAATACTGGTTATACGTATCACATACGGCAAAACACATGGCAGTATCACTCCCTATATCCTGTGTACTAAGTAACGACAACTATATCAGGGTCATTGAAAAGCTTGTTTTTGCTGTCTCAGTGGCTCAAGAGTATGGTCACATGCACTGCCGTTGCAGAGGTCATTTGTTCAAAAACATTGCGTAGTCAATTAAATTTCTAAATATTCACATTCAATTAAGGGACTTGTCTGCTATTTACATAGAAAAACGTTACTGCAATATTTTGTACCTGAGGATTGGTATAGAAACTGCTCTCAATCATGTGTCTTTGCACTATTTCCAAGACGATTTCACTGTTGTTACAGAATTGTCACCTACTCATTGCAGGGGCAGATCCAGGGCCTGGGCTTGGGGGTAACTTTCTAGTCATTTTTCTGGTTTTGTTCCAGCCTTATAAAAAGGCAACAAGTGGGTTGTCTTCTTTGTTTATAAGTTATTGAACATTAATTATAATGCTACAATAAAGCAGAATAGTTTATTTGAAAATCTTATAATTAAAGATCTCAGTATATTTTCATATTTATACTCAGACATACATGTAAGGTTTAGGATATTTAAAGGGGGCACACGCCAGGTAAGTCCTTCCCCCTGGATCTGCTAGTGCATTGTAAATGCATTTATCATAAAGAAGCACAAAATTGTTGAGCCAACACTAGAGCACATAAGTCATTCATGTTAAATCTTGACTAGCAAGTAAAGATGACACAGCTGACTCAGTCTTGAGATACAAGGAATCAGTGGCAGACTCATTATACGTTGAACTGGCCTCTCTATCTTGCTGGCGTTTCTGTATATCAAACATATCTTGGTATATCTGCAACAGAAGGACAAGGAATATGAATGATTTGTCCAACAAAGTTTACTACAACATAATGTGGCTGATGCTAATCATAAAATTCAACCAGATTGAAACAGAAATCAAGCAATTATCACACACATTTTAGTTATTCAAAATCCATATTACCCTAACCGTACATCAACTACAATATATCTCAAACCATTGTTCTACATTACACCTAAGCCATCCATGTATCCATCCTTCTTCAATTCATACCCACCATCAGATCATGAATGGCATAGAATTAACAGGGTGACCTCTCGACAGCAACACTCTTTAGGGTTTAGAGAGGTTACATTGTAAAATGCATCAGCACCTTAGTACTTTATATGTTTTATACTGCAAAAGGGGATAGCAAACATTTACAGTCCTTAGCTATATGTTTATAGAGGATCTTATATGAGTGGTCATTATTTATTCAATTTATTGAACAAGTCTTCCAAAAGTTTGATGACTTCAATAAAAAAACACAGGTGTAAACTTCTATTTATGACATAACAGCAGAAACGGCTGATTTCCCAAAATATTACCTTAATACATTGTACCCCTATATTCAAGCAAAGTATGTGTGTAATTCGGTCTTTGGTAAACAAAGGCTGACGCATCAAAAAGTAGAACTTTCTGACATTTTTTTTTGTTTTTCATCTACAAGATTACATCACAAGTCATATTCAAATAAACAAGACATTAATTTTCAATGAAATAAACTGTTAAACTTATAACAAAATATGTCACGCTTGTATTGTGACATCACACACGTGAGATGTTATTTCATTTGTGAATTATCGAAAATAATACATGGGTGTTATTTAATACCAAGCTACACCGTATGTTATGTTATAAATACTTATGTGACTAACCCTCTTGTCTTCCTGAGCTAGAGAGCTCCATTTCATTGCCAGTCGTTTATTTAACTCTTGTTGTGATATAAGGGCATTCTTTTCCTGAAAATGCAACATTTATAAATCAATAATTTAACTATTATTAAAACATATACTGAAACACTGTTGAGTTTACAATAAGCAGGCTGTCAAGTGACTTTCTTTCAAAAAGTAGCAGAAAGGTAGGAATAAAATTTACCAAAAAGTAGGAAAAATAAGGAATTTGTTCTAAAAAAGTAGGAGTTTTTACATATCTTTATTCAGAACTTTGCATTACTCAGACATAAATTGCTATCTAGAATACATGATGACAAGACTGCATAGACAGGTCTTTAGACTCTTATACATCTTTCACCTTTGCATGATAATTAAGTAAGCCCCCAGTCAAGATGATTCCAGTTGTCTATGCACTCCCAAGTATACTACCATTTTCTAACTATTAATATAAGGTCTCTGTGAAGTACACAATTTGAACCCGAAAAGGACATTTCAGGAATTTTGGACCAAGAAGTTGGGAAAAAATAAATAAGGAAAAGGTAGGGAAAATAATGATCGCTTGACAGCCTGAATAAGTATCTTAAAGTGGTAACAAGGCAAACCCTATATATATTGACTGTCATAGAGTACCTTCAATCTGAATTACTCTGTGTTCATTGCCTGAAGTTCATTCCTGCACAACAGAAACATTCTACAAATATCATTTGCAAGCTTCAGATGTGTCAAATAATTACCATCCTTACAATTATAAAATTGAATTTAAATTATCTTCAACACCAGAGGTTGCCAATAGGACCAGGCTTTTTCCAGACAGAAGAAATACTTCTATCCTTGTTTATTGTAAAACTCCCAATACGTTTACCAAACCCATTTAATTTTTCTAATACATATAAGGTGATCAGACAAATTTTGCGAACTAAATAAGCAGTTACTAACCCTCAAATAATCATTCTTCACAGATTGTCTGTACTGATCACAAAACATAGTAAATGCATTGGTAGGACGTTTTGGAGTATCTGGTGAAGTGAGAGTAGTATACACATCCTTTTGTTGTATCCCAGCAACCGTTCTAGGTGATGACATCACAGAGTCTTGTGATTGACTAGCTAGCAGCTGACTGGCTGCAGACTGATCTGGTGAGTTGAGTATAGACCTGATTTTTCTGGCAGATTTTGACTTTGATGTGGTTGGAGTGTTAACAATATTTTCTGGTGGAAACTCTGTCTTAGGTTTCAGTAAATTATACATCTGGTCCTCCTGAAAGAATTATTTATGAGCATATGACTCCTCTCACTGTTACATTTAGATATCAGAGAAACAAATGTCACAATATGCCTCAAGTGCACCTCAATATATTACAATTCAGTAACAAAAGTATGCAATGTGTAACACACAATATTGTTTCATTAATCAAATATAAGACCTTAACAAGCCAAAACAAAATAAAAATCCTTAACAAGCCAAAACCAAAAAAGTTTTAAAGATATTAATCTCATTTCAGTTTTGATCAAATATGAGGTTTTCATTAATATAAAGTAATAACGATCATCATATAAAGTCACATGTTACACATATATATGAAGTAGAATATCATAAACACACACTGAGACTGATAAAAAAATAGCAGTTACTAACAGCAAGACCTGTAAGTTACAGTTTTAGTCCCAAGTGCTCTCTAGTGTAAATACAGAACAATATGGAAGATACTTTTCCCAGTAACCAGTGATATATAAAAAATGACCCATTCTGACCAGGTTGAAACAAAATGCTGCAGATTGTTATACAAACTCACTCACCTTCTTTCTGATTAGAGACTCATAAACTATATATTAACAAGTAAATCTGATCAGATGTCAAGCATACACTCATACTATTGGTTCCATACGGAATGTAAGTATAAAATAAAATTCAACAAAAAAGTTCACTCAAAATAAATACTTCAGTCTTTTTCAAGAATAAGAAAAAAAAATCAGTATAACATAAATAGAGGATCTTTCAAGAGAGGGTATTTTTATTTAATTTATTAAATAAGTCGTCTCATGAATAGAATGAGGCTTTGCCCAGATTTTATCCATTTTAGATGACAAGTATAATAAATTCAATACAATTTCTGACACAACATTACCTTGACCTCCTAAACACAAGCAAAGTAAGGCGTGTGTAATTCGGTCTTTGGTAAACAAAAACTAATGCAACAAAAAATTGGTTCCGACAATTCTCTTATTTTTTTCAAGCACAAGATAAGAGTGATTTTATTACAGATCAGATTAAAATTAACATTAAAAATAATAGCTTACCTCCCACATCACAGGCACTTGTGCATCTCTATAATTGTCATTGTATTTGTCCAATCTGGCTTGAAGAAATCTGAACAAAATTAAGAACAATCTTAGCAACTCGGGATAAAAAGTAAACTGTATATTTCTTATAGTGTCACCGCTATCATAGGTGCTATGTAAAGGGACAGCCATGTCTGACTTACATCAACATATTGATTCCTATCCTTTAATGCCAGACACCTGGTATGTAGGCATATACGAGGGCTGTCCGGAAAGTTTGAGACTGTAGGTATATTTCAAAAACAACTTATCATAAATAAAAAATATACGTATTGTGACATTAAGAAAAATTTTATGAATCAATTGGTATAAATTAGTATTGATCGTATGTCTATTGAATGAGAAAATGGTTACCATGAAAATCCATGTTACTCTTCACAGAGCAGTTTGAAATCAATCAGTTTATTATTATGACCGTATCGCTGTCCGGACAAATGACACTGAATAACGGCGCTAAAAGATATAACGTCAAATTGACGTAACCTGTACCGATGTGCCAAATTATGACGTCATCTGATGATGAACAACTTTAAAAATGGAAGTGGAAGTTGACAAGTGCTTTCAACAAGTCAGCGTCACGCACGGAGCAGTGTGCCAACCAGCCATATCAAACCCATACTATCAATTAAACCTTTGACCTCCTCCTCCAAGGGTGGATGCTTTTACCACTCAGATAGAAAGAGATGGCATTAATGTCATAAATATTCAATTATCTTGTTTACTAGTGCTTGAATATGGTTACATTCCAAATTCTCAATTGATTTTTGGTCACACTTTATCTGATAAAGAGTACTTAGAAGTTAACATTTATTGGAGTAAAATAAACAGAAGACAGCAAAACCCTCCTGTCAAATTAAATTTATATTCCAATATATATTTGTACCGATAGAAGTAAACTTTGAAAGAAAATAGCAAAATGTATTTAAAGGAATTCTCACTTCTTTTCTCGGCTCTGTTTACTGATCAGTTTCTTCACATGTTGAAGTCTGTTTATTAGTTTTTCATTTCCCTGAAACACATCAAAGCAATTTTATTAAGAAATGAATTTGAAAATAAAATATAGTGTTTGGAACAGCAAATGTTCTATGTTTTCTGCTTTATATGTTGAACCTTTTTAAGTCTGTCAATCTGTTGAAGTAACTGCAGCAGGGAGTTTGCAAGCCATTGTCGCCCAATCAGACATTGCAGCTGCCTCCCAGACAATACTCTGCAAATCATGGGGAAAGTGCCTTAGTCTGACTCAATATTAATCTCAACATGACAAATTAATTTTAAAAATTTCATAGTCCGTTTACCGATTGAAATTCAGAAAAGCTTAGAACCAAAACAAATGCAAACCAGATATTAGTACCATTTATCCGAAATTCAGTATGAACGAAATTATATCTAGTATGATCGATCTAAGCAAATGGCGAAACAAGAGTATGTTTAGTCAAAACTACATGATCCCATTACAATAAATAGTTCATACTTGTTGCAGGTGCTCGCATTTGTTCCTGAGAGCCAAATATTTCTTCATATAAACGTTCTCTTCGCCACTGTATTGTGCTCCGCCGGAAGCCATTTTTACTTTTTCGCCCTCAAACACTTACGCCTTCATTAATTCGTTCCTTAGACGGACAACTTGCGCGGTAATGCAAAAATGGTAGTACACTTTGTACCAATTTCACTTTTATTTCGGTTTCAAGTGACGCGGAGTCAAATATGTTCAGTAGATCTATGCGCATTTATGGCTCTGATTAATAAAAATATATTTACTTAATGATTTCGCCGAGCGTGTCACGATTTTCAAAATATAAGTTCATGGCCTCACGGCCATTGGTCAGATTCTCACGCATTTTTGAACAGAAATATGAAAATTAGAAGAAGTTTAATGTTATGTTGGACTGTATAATTACGCGAACTACCGTTTAAAGCGACGTGTTCAAACAGTGTCATATTGATGTATTGAAAGTCTGCACATTCTTCTTTTTCTTCTTCAATATACTGAGCTGGGCTCTTTGTAGAACGTAATATGCTCAACGAGACTTTGCATGGTGGCAGCGATAGGTAGGTCTCACAATTTTAAAACTTTTGAAAATATTTAAAATTATCTACAAAGCTGTGTTTCTCTAGTGATTATATTCTACTAGGTGGCTGCGTACATTATCAGGCGCGACCTGAAGGCATCCAGTGTAGAAGCTGATACTACTCTAGCAGGTATAGGAGGTTCCAGTCTCGTACTGTCCTTGGGAATAAGGGAGTTAATTAAATTTGTTTCTTCAATATTATTTAAATAGTGTTTACAGTAGTATAGTATTACACATCTATAACAAACACTAATAGTAATATATATATAGTTAGTAAGAAATATATGTAATGTTTGACACTTTTTCTTCAACGGTAGACGTTTTATAGAATGATAAATGAAATAGGCCGTGTTAATATTTGGCCTAAGTACCTCGTATTTTAAAATATTTTAGTAAATTTCTTTAATGAGACCCATGGTATATTTTTGAGGTACACGGGTATTAGATGCCTTAGCCAATAGGCCTACATACCATTGACAACAAAGTATTTTTACATTCATATCGTTCATAACTCCGGACATATTTTGCATTGTAAAAGTGATCATAAAACATCCCGAACCGGATATATTTCAAACAATAAAAATGAACACAGCACACGATTTGCATCTTTATTTGAACAATGCAAAATTACATTTCAGCATTTTGTACCACCTAATACTCGCTAACACAAACAAAGTAGGCACAGAACGGATGCAGTTATGGTTTTGGTCAGTTTCCACAGAGTTTGAACTCCAGTTAAACTTTGAGTCATTTGTAATACTTTTTATGAATTCTTTAGCGCTTTCACTGTCTTCAACTCCCGGTGCCATTTTCTGCTCAGTCAATCGGGAACCAGTACCACGTGCCTTTCGTTTTTTTTTGTTTGCCTCTCTTCCGGATGTTTTCTTCTAAAAAAATATATATCTTTTAAATTGAAATCGTTAAATTTTATCGCATAACAATCTATATTTGTTGAATGAGATATATTTTATTTTACACATTTTAAACCAATTAGACCCCTGGTAATTCTACGTCAAATACTTGCCAAGAAGTCGCCAATTAAAAGCAATATAACTTTCATAAATATGGAAATTTGCGACGATAGCTTCACATCTCAGGCCACATCTGCAATTGAATGTCAGGATTTAACATTCTTGAGATATTCCAACAAATTAATTCCCATTTTGTGAGAAGCCAATTTTCAACAATAACCAAGTCATGCACTACACATAATTTCATGATGAGAGTACTCATTTTGTCATCGATGCACCTTTCGTAATTTTTCATCGAGTTTTACGCCCTTTTTTGACAAAATGTCAGTCATATACGGCGACCTAACCAGTCTTCCTGGAATTAACAACCAGTACCAACTTGCTCTTCCGCAAGCAACTGACAACTTCTTCACATGTGGAGCCAATGTCACGAAAGAACAAAACCTGTCCAGCCCTGGAATCTAGCGCTCTAACAACTGAGCTAGCCGGGCGGGCATCATAGACACATATAAAACTGAAAACAACCATTTTGTGCCGTTTTATTGGTAAAAAGCAATTATTATTTTCCCTGATTTGTCGTCTGACGATCATACTGATTACCTGGATGTTTTTTTTAATTACACTAGCCGAAACTATTTTGGTACGTAACCAGGGCACTGGAATCTTTTTCAAAGATACTTGTCGCGGACTAATGGAAACGTAAATATTAACATGACTGACATAGGAAGCTAGTTGTCCGAGAATATCGGTCAATAAAGTAACAAATAAACATACACAATGATAGCACCACAATCTAAAACTAATAATCACATGTATGTGTTTGTAGGATTCTAAGGTTTGACTTACAACTGAACAATGGCTGATATTGGTTAGCTTTAGAAACAGACTTGTCCGGGACTAACCCCAACTTAACTGTTGGTAGCCCGATTCAGCATTAGACTAGTCCGGGACGAAGAGTTAGTGGAATTCTAGAGCCCTGCGACGTAACCAGTCTGCGGGAATGAAACATGGTTCTACATTTCTGAAAGACAGGCGTATCTGGCATATAATATATATATATATACAATATATTGATGTACAAAAGGAGCAGTGGCCAGACGGCAAGTCTGACAATGAGGTTGAAAGAGCTAGAAGCGCTCGTCATTTTACCATACTCCGAAGATTGTAACATCTAGCTGGTACTTTTTTCTCCACCCTACCACGTTTAGATTTGTTCTTCATTTTCATCATTACAGTATGTGATGCTTGAAGAATCCTATAACCAACATCTTTTCTGAAAAATTTAAAACCGGGTGTATACTTTATTCTGTATACGGAGAAATATTGGCGGTGATTTTATTTGGCTGTACGGTGGTTTTGTGTGAATGTGCCAATTTTAACGACGACGCTAAATATCAACACCACAATTTAGTATACATCGAGGGGGATTTTAGCACCGCCAAAAGTGTCTACTTATACAGTATTTAAATGATATTAATTACTCACGAACTGATCTATGGACCTATTTTATTTGAGAGAAAAATATCTGGCCAATTGTTTAGTTCGAAACGCGAAGCGTTTGTCATGGAAAGCCACGGAATGTCAGGGTGCAATAAAATGCCGCATCTAAATTAGATTAACTGAATAGACTGGAACGCTTAGACTATAAACATTATTATTGGCAGTAAGTACATTATTAATTAATATTCAAAACACAAAAATAACTATTTTTGAGAATTACCGTAAAGCTGACTTAAGATGGCTTCCACTGGATGAATTGATATCATTTGACTTGTTGTGAAGATTAACAGCATAATCTAACAAACTCTCATTTAATGATTCTGTCTCGATACTGATAGCTGGTGCAATTCTTGACATGTCCGAAACCAGTATTCCCGACCGAAAATTGTTCTTGCTTTCATTGTTATAATCAATATTGCCCCCGAATCTATTGCTTTGGAGAGAGTCGTCTGAAATAATTTTTATAATCATTGTAAAGTAAAGGAAGGTGAACGTTGATTTTTTATACACATGTATACAAGTAAGTATAAGAATTCAAACAAACGTTTATGTGTGTTTGAAGCGATTTTCCACCAAATTACGTTGCATCATGTTTTGGGGAACCTCAATATTAAGACCATCTTATCAAGAATGGCGGTCTTTGTTGACAGGTGGTCTGATGATAGAGTTCAAAAACTGAAGAAAAATAAACATAGGTAATGATGACATGGTCATATTAATGAGGTGGTTTTGATTTCCAGGTGGTCTTTAAGAAAAGTATCATGTACATCCAATATAAATTACATTTAAAATTTAGCCATACCTTCTGACAAAACACTTCGGTAACTCACAGTAGATCTACTTCCCACGGTATGGGCACAATCTTCATCTGAACTACTGGACACAGTGGTCACTCTGTAATCGTTAGATATATCAATTGTCTGATCAAATCTAACAGTCTTAGACCCTGGTGTGTATTTTGTAACATCAGCATGCGTACTGTTCCTGTATGCAGCATTCTGTTCAGTCCCTGATGACGATTCTTCAGAATAAACCAGTTCAGCTTCTGAATCAGCGAGTGAGGAGAGTTCGCTTTTCAAATCACTCTCCATTGCATCCTTGTAGATGTTGATGAATTTATCAGAATCTAATTTTCTTATTTGTTCTCTGAGTAATTCTAAGTCTTGATTCGCTATTTTTGAGCTTTTATTTGTTGTTGCATCGCTATTGGTACCTTCCTCATCAAACTTCCTCTTTCTTTCGCTTGATTTATGAAGCCAAACTCGCGCGTCCTTTTTAAATCTTTCCTTCTTTCCGTCAATAACGCAACTTAGACAATACGGGTCGTCTGTTTCATGGTATGTGACATTATACAGCGAGTAATTCACGGCGTAGTTCAGATACGAAGACAGTGTGTCAGTCCCACCACTCGGCATACGTTGATTGTAGTTCCGGTTTCGATCAGTATCGCTATCGCTCGAATCTGAGCGATATTGATAACGTGGTATGCCAGATCCTTCCAAATCTTCACTAGAGTCGGAGGACGGGACTTGAACCACCCGTGGCATCTAACACGTTAATTATACTGGGATAAATCTGAGTGCAATTAAATGTATAACCGGACGAAGGGCGCCATATTGAATAATGATACGTCGTGATGGTTACGACGTCATCACATTCATTTGACGTCACGCGACGTTACGCGGACGATGCTCGATTACACAAGTAACAAAATTCTGTTATAACCAAATAAACTTAATACACGGTACATGTAATATATCAGTGTTCAATGTTATTGTTAATATTATAAAATTGAGCGGTGTATTGCAATTAATGAATAGAGAAGCGATATTTGTACATAATAAAACTATCATTATATAGATGCGGTTCCAAGATTCGGGCTTGTTGGAGGTGGACAATTTTGGTCATTTATGATAGTGGTCTCCTGTGTTAGGGAGTTGAACAGCGGGGATTGTCATACATATACACTATTCATTTTAATTTAGTGAGTTATCGTATCCCTTAACTATGAAACAATGTACATAATACAGGTTATTCGCCGACTTATCGCCCGTACTTACATGGTTTTGCTTTTTACATATTAAGTGTTTTGTAAACCGACCAAATCTTACGTTAACCACCAAGGCAATTTCGCGCATTGTTAGATGAACTAAGAAGCTTTCGTATACATGTATGTGTTTTCAATTATATCTAAAAATAAACTAATATCATGTAAAACTTAAAAAACGCCAATATTATCGTTCTATATTTTCTTGAGTACCTGTGAGTTATTTGTATCCAGTCTCCTACGCAGTTACTCTCCTCTAGCATCGGGCGCTTATTCCGATACCTTCATATGTCGACACGGTACGTCCCTCGCACACTATAAAGGGACCTTTTGAAGCCGAATAGGGAAACTTACCTGCAAGAAGAGCAGTATGGGCCAAACAGACAACGTTGAACCCAAACTGTACAGTGCCAATGAGACCCATCGTACATTAACCATTTTCCTGGCATCTAACCAGTATTTTCCTGTAGTCTATCAAGAACTTTCCTGGTAACATGCTAGTACTATGTTAGGTGGGAAACGCTGAAAGCATTTATGTTTTTACCCGACTGGACGAATGATCGAACCTACGACCTTCGTATTCGTAGTCAGCAGCGTTACAAATTCCACGGTTTTCTCATCTTGTCATGGAGGGAAGAAGGACTATACGGAAATAACCGACCGAGCCAAGTGCTAAGTAGCGCTCCATGCTGGAATAAACAGTCAGTTAATGAAACATACCTGACACCCTATACATGCAACTGCTAAATAACTTGTGAACGACATTGAGAGAATCGACTGAATCTTATGTTCAGGACTTACAGTTGAGCACTGTATCACTATGCGATGTATTTCAATGGAAGGTTTTCGCGTAAATGTATAAAATATTTCAAAGTTTCGTGACAAATTGTCGTATGAAAAAACATATAAGCAAAAATATAATATCTAAGTTTGTAGTTTTACTTCCCACTAGTTAATATTAGTACGCACGGGGCATATTACGCAAACGATTCGTGGCTACGTATTAGCACAATCCTTGTCACTACATTTACCATTATGTGTGATTATCTAGTTACATGCGATATATCGTCATGACATAATACAGATGAGGAAAAGAAAACGCAGACAGAATTAGAAGAATATAAAGACCACGTGTTCCCTTCGGACAACTGGCAATTTGCACAACAAATCTTAACCTTCAGATAGAAACAAATTTGCTGTATTCAGATTGCGTCCACCATTTTTAAATACCATCTTTGTTTATTTCTGTGGCTTCAAAGAAGATACTAGATAAAATAAAGAAGCTTATTTTAATGAGTATTTGTGTTGTCGTGTAATACCAAAACTGGTTTACCGCACATAATCCGAAAACAAGCACGATTACGCACGCAACATATTACATGTAATAACGAATTTCTGGTAAGTATACTGATTAATACTTTCGCCATAATTTTTTTGTATAATACATGGAGCTCAAACTGCACAGTCGAAATTTTATCAAACACCAAATGGATGACCAACTAAACTTTTTTCTTTCCGTTTTTCAGTCGGTAAAATATTGCCAAAACTCAACAGTCGGCAAAATACTCTCTTCAGGACCGTAGCAACTTCCATAACGCAGATGTTTGAAAACTCGACACAACCCCATATGCAGCACCCAAGTAGATCTATGACACAACTGTGGGGTATACCCCGTTCTTTTGAAAGCACACTCCATTTCGATCGTGGACACCAAATACGTAGTTGTACTCTACACAGTGCATGATTTAACTGATGTAATGATTAACAAATAGGCACGAAATTCCTGTGCAATTGATCACGTGGTTCATTGGATTTACATCGAAAGTGGGATTCTTTTGACTTTAAAGTTTATCCAAATGTTGAAAGATGAAATAGAATCAGTTGGCTTTTAGTTTTTCTTCCCCAAAACAAATGCATTGAAAAAGTCCGGCGACAACTTTATGACTAGACGGGATAGTTCTGTTTTCGTCGCAGAGCGATTTATTGATGCGCAACAAGCGGCAACCTTGACCATAATTGAGTGGACGATACCACTGCAGTACTTAGGGTTATTTGATGTATGGCCACACTATATCCATAGACTATCGTGGTAATTCGTCGCAGACCGTTACACATTTCCAATAAGTTATTGTGCTAGAACTATTTCTGTTGTGAATTTGCATTAAATCTGGTTTCTTATTGAAATAACTTTTGTGTTTCAATGTCTTCACCCATTTCGAGGACGATTCCATTTTGCCATCAGTTGAAAACACTTCTCAAAACGCGTTTTGTTTACACAGAGAAACAAATGTTGGTCAGCGGAGCAGTTAAGGTATCAGGTTCTCTGTAACAATGACGGACTCGTCCATAGGAAACGATGGGTCGGACATGTCGTCTGTTTCGTATACTTATTGCGTTATTCCCGACGATACGGTTTTCAAGACATATTCCGGCGACGAAAGTGATGAAGCTTTTGTTGAGCTTGAGGGATTCGTGTGTGACACTTCTGACTCAAAGGTAACATTATAAAGATCTTTAAATTATTTCTTACGTTTTCTGCCTTCATAAGCATTTCTTGCTCTTTAATTGAGATGGAAACATATTTTTTTATTTATAGATATATGTCACTGATTTAACGCGCACTTTGTAGAGCTACATTTTGATATATTGATATTGATTGTAGATTAATTCCTCTTTACTTTGAGAAAATTAATATATTTTGCTGTTCGGCAAAGTCGTACTCGCAGAACACATGTATGTCTTCTTCCAAAATTTTCCATGGAATCAATACATTTATTTTATCTTGTAGTTGATATGCATATAATTATACAGTCTTACACTTTAACCCAAAATATAGCTCACTAGTGAGTAGGCAGTTACAGTTACCGTAGGTAATGCTGATCATATCAATTACCTGTGAACTGGTGGTCAGCTCTCAGGGGGGCAATAAATTAGCTATCTGGTTGCACAATCTGTACATTATTAAGAGGTCTGAAAATCCAAGTTAACACATTAGCTCAATTGTACAAGCTCAATTCTGAAAAATTACACATTTAATTTAGACACAAATACATGCATATCTAAATATACACTAAGTTTTAGTTGTGTTGAAAATTTTAAGAAGAAACTTGTAAGTATTGTATGGTTTTAAATTTATAGAACTTTGAAGACCCAAAAATGGTTCATTTTTACGTGTAATGTGTTAGCATCATTATTGTTCCACTTTTTCATAAGACATTTGCTTTTCCTTTGAAGAATTACATGCTTGTTAGTTTGGTAAAAGGCATAATGTTGTACATAGCATACATACTTCCAAATTATGTTTGAAAAACCAAAATAGGTACCGATGTAATGGTCTCCATTTTTGTATTTACCTTTAATGCTTTATTCTACTTTTTTAATCAAAAGGACAATATAAATAAAAGAAATTCACAAATTTTACCGATTTATAAAGAAAATAAGTCAAATAAAAGGATGATGTTATATACATGCCAAGAATATGAACACAATTTTGTAATTTTAGCGAGTTGTGTCAAAAAAAGTGTAACGTCCGTCCCCAATTTGATTTTTAAGAATGTAGGACAAAAATTGTTTAATAAAACATATTATGCAATACATTAAAATACCATGTCAGTCCATATTTGCAGTTTATTCTAGGTTACAATGGAATTATTTGCAAAAAATGAAATGTTATCTGTAATGCCCGTCCCAGTAATGTCCACCCCCTTATGTATAATGTTATTTAGTGTGAATGAAAATCATTTTAGGCATCAAGTTTAGGAAAATATTTATGTTTATGTACATAGACAACCTTTATTTTGTCTAGAAATAAAGAAAAATCAACTTCATAGGGAAGCATCTTATTGGTAGGGACCTATTTTATACTACTGCAACAAAAATGCACAGAATTGGCATCTTTTTGGCAATATAAGGATATTTTGTCTATTATAATCATCAAAATGATTTTATAACGAAGGGTCTATATATGTTTAAAGTCCATGTAGTAAAAATTATTTCTTAAAATTTACAATATAGTCTTTAAAACCAATAATTTAGTGTGGGCACGGTAGATGGGCACGGACATTACAATATTAGGATTATTTCTCAAATCTTCAATAAATCCTGCAACACATGTTACTATGAATTCTAGAAATCACACTTTAAGAATAACATGATAAATCAGAAACAGAGGCAGAAACAAGGCCAGTATTGGGTTAGACAAATTATACAATTATTAAAGTCAATTATTTTAGTTTAGAAAAATCATATAAATTATAATGTTCCCTCAACATCCAGATATATTGATGATTTCATGTATCTATGTTATATGTATATACATGTATATCAATTGCAACTGATTAAAACCAGAAGACCAGAAAGAGATATTTCGAAGAAAAAAAAAATATTGACCCCTTTCAAATTGGTTGGAATGACATAATTAAGCAAGAATTTTAGCTAGTAAGTATAAATTGTATTATAAGAGTATGCTATTTTTTGGATAATTATGTAAAACAAATACATTTTAAGTTGTTACTTAGTGTTAGTGTTTCTTCATCTTTTAGAGCCAGATTTTTCATTAACTTCTGTTATGTCCGTCCCCTCCCAGTCAAACTGATAATTAAAGGTAAAAATAACAAAACCATGCAAAATGTTACCTTTTTATCAATGAGACACGTTTCTATAGTATCCAAAAAAGTAAATATGATAAAAATACATGAAACTTTATTTTTTGCCTCAGATGCTCACAAAATTGGGACATTTACTGTGCACCAGGCCAATTTACATTAAATTAAAAAAAGGTTTTTATAAATTAGGCAGACTCATGTTCGAATAATAGTTTTAATGCATGTTTCAGATTGGATGGAGAATGAAGTTCTTAAAGCTTTTTAGCATGTATACAGATTAGCAAAGTCCAAATGTGAATTATGTAAGAATAGAGGAAGTTTATGTGCGAAAAACAGATGAAAATGTGAAAAAATATAACTTAAAGCGTGCTTTACAAGCTTTTCAATCTGGTGCTAAAACTATAAATGGAAAAGAAAGCTTAACAGTTTTAGTAGTACTAAAATACTTTTTGCAACATTCAAATTCTTCAAGCACATGCCATGAAGTAATATGCAACAGAGAAAGAAAACTGTTAAAAAGGGACAAAATAAGCATTCAATCATCATTGGAACTTTACAAACTAATTGTCAAAGCAAAATTGCAGACATTTACATCATTGTTGTATCAAACAAATATCGATGAAACTAGAATTCCGATTTTAATTGTTGAACATAAGGTGCTCTTTAAGTCATCTGAATGGACAACAATATGTTGGTTCGAGAATCATTTTTCAAAGACTATTAAACATTAATCAAAAGGAATTATGAAGATGTCATAGAGCTCAAATTTGCTAGGTACCAGTTTATATTGTCATTGTTCAATAGTTCAAACAACTGGGTTCAATCTGCAGATGCAAAACTTAGAACAAAAAATATAAGATATCAAGCTGGTGAAAAGGATGGTCAGATTGAAATAAGATCTGGACTAGTGCATGTGGCATCTATATTAGAATGTGACATAAAACAGTGTTAGACATTTATTGTCCCAACAGTGTCGGTCATGCTGTTATCAAAAAATCAAATTGTACATGGGTTGTGTTTTTTCAACTAAGTGACTTGGAAGTGGACTTTTACAGCTGAAATAAAATGTTAGCTTTGCTTGCCAAATAATGTATTCTTGAGTTCATGCTTTATTAGCTCTCATACACAGAATGCTATCAAGATCTGATAAGAAACACATGCAAGGTTGTTAAGATAATGCAGCGTGAAGGGTTTAAGGGTCAGAGTCGGGGTAATAATACGATTGCTTGCAGAGGTGCTAATAGGCTGTACCGTTAGATGGTCAAGCAGAATTTACAGAAATCCGGGTTAAAGTGTAAGACTGTATACGAATTTGGGTAGAGTAGATCTACTGTATTTTATATAAAAAAGATAGAACTAAGTATGTACTGTTTAAAATTATTTTGCAATGAAATGCCCAGTCAATTAGCAAATACCCCCTGGAATAAGATTAGACATGAAACACAACTAACAATAATTATCATAACTTTTCTAAGAAACAAGTGGTTGGGTATTTTGAATAAACCAGGGGAAACAACTCTTACACCTTTAGATTTTCTTCTTGTCAGATTTACTTACCTTTTTATGAGAAAATTTGGAAATTTTAATCGATTTTTATGCCCCCACTCTGAAAAGGGGGGCATATAGATTCGCCCTTGTCTGTCTGTCCGTCCATCTGTCTGTCCTTCCTTCACAAAAAAGTATATGAGTCAGAAAAGTTCACCAGCATGTGTGGTTGTGCACCTGGGGTTTCAGGTTTGGCTGTGCCCAGTAAGTGCAAAGTTATGGCCCTTGACTTAGTTAAAACATAGCCTACAGAGTATGCAATCTTGTGTCACTCATATCTCCAAAAGAATTTGAGCCAGAGTCATAAGATTTTACAGGAATGTTCACCAGCATGTGTAGTTGTGTACCTGGGGTTTCATGTATAGTTATGCCCAGTAAGTGCCAAGTTATGGCTCTTGTCTTATCACCATAATCAGTACAGTTGTTCACTTAGTAACTTTGATACCCATTCACAAACTATGAGCAGAATAATAGCATTTGCTTTTGTGACAAAGGCTGCAAGTGGGGGCATCTGTGTCCTATGGACACATTTCTAGTTGGTTATATATTATTATGAGCTTAAACAGAATGTTAAAACCAATTCTGTCCACAAGAGATGAAATTTACAGTTATAATGTAGGAACTATTTTTGTTCGGGAGAAAGGGAAGAAGGCATCATCTAATGTTGAAAATGAGTTCAAAGAATGTAACATTCAGCCATCCAATAGGTGCCTAGGTACCCGTATGCAAAATACACAGTTGCATACACTTAGCCATCTGAAATGAAAAAAATAAAAACTACAAATGCAATAATATTAAGCATTATTGAACTTTGAGTGTTGTCAATAAAAATATTGCAAAGGTTGCATTGTTTAATTAGAACATTTAGATAAGCATGACAACATTTTGGCTAGTCACTATTTTTAGCTGAGGAATGGCAAAAATAAGTTATCAGATCATGAAATCACAGTGACCAATTAGGAAAATATCAGAGAAGCCACCAACCAGACCTGGGGTAATTGTATTTGTAATCGGTAATTGTAATTAGCTGTTATGATTGCAAATTTTTCAAGTAATAAATATACATATGAATGGGATTACAATTACTGTAATATTATTATATAACTCATGAAAATTTAACCCATAAAAGTGATTACTTGCTGATTACATTATGATTGCATTTACCTTTTAAAGTCCCAATATTGGGGTCATATATATAAGTAATTGGTAAAATCTTCCTAATCTAGAATATTCCCATATTGAAGTATACTAACTGAAAACAAACGAAAAGCGTGAAATATAAATGATTTTAGAAATGTATTTCTTGTTGAACAAGTTTTGGTATTTTTTCTCTTTTCTTTGGAACGGGTTTGGTTCCAGTCAGATTGGGGATTTCAGGACCACAAAAAATGTGCAAATTGGGAATTGTTAAAATTAGTTATTTCAACTAAGTTCTGATTGATATGGTAATTATATAATCAATATTGATCAAACATTAAATTGTAAATGTAATTAAACTTGTCAGTTGGTAATAAAAATCAATATCTCATGCAAATATCAAACTTTTTAAAGATGGATTGGGGAGTTTTTATCTTGAATTAGAAAAATTGGTAGCTTTTGCAATTGGGAATAAGTAAAGTTACTTCACCTTTGTCCAAGAAAGAAAACGAAATGCTGCTGTTTTATTACAAAAATATATTTCGGACGTAGTTCTCCCATATATTTGCATAGAAAAGGACTTGTATTTAATGCAGTATGTACGATACTATTAGGTCCGTTTTAGCAATCTTGGTAAGATATTCATAGAGGCTGAGAGGTAATAAGGTGCAAATGTTCATAAGAATGTTGAAAAACCAGCCTTATGTGTGAGTATAATCTACTGTATTCCTTGGTTAGAGATCTTTGAAATGAATCTCACTTTGAATCATAGAGCTTGGCTTACAATTTGTTTGCCGGAATAAGTGAAAAAATTACAGCCTACAGATTGGTGAAAATCCAACAGGCAAGCCATCAGGCTGGAGGCTAGGTGTTCGGATGCCGTAAATTTTGCATTAAAGTTTTTATTCCATGTCATAAATTCAACAAATTGTATCCAATCTTCATGAAACTTGGTCAGAATATTTGTCTGCATAATCTCTGAGACAAATATTAATATGGGTCATCTCTGGTCAAAAACTAGGTCACTAGACCAAATCTTAGGTAAATTAAGTTTCTTATTAATAAATTCAACAGATTTTTTTCCAATCTTTATGTCAAACTCTGTCAGAATATTTGTCTGCATGATATTTTAGACAAATGTAAATATAGGTTATACCTACATAATGCTCTTAACAACACAATGAATGGTAGTCAAAATCAACATTTACTCCTCTATAAACATACATCCTACTGCAGAACGAAAAATCTGGAACCTGTATTAACCTGTTGTTTCTTATTAGTTTCAGCTTGCCATTATTACCAGTGACAATGATGGACAAACAACTCCTGATGTGATACCAGAACATTCCAAACTGTGTGACTCCGGGTTTACAGAATCTATCGTAAAAAGCCTTAATCTACAATGTATCGAATGTGCTTCAAAATATTGCTATGACAACGGGACGCAGTGCACATGTTCCAGTCCAGTGCACGATGGCTTTGATGATTACCTGAGTGATATTTTTATGCACAGACTGGATCTGGAAGAAAAGTATCACAAACCAACATGTTTAGACCATCAATCAGAGGTTTGTTGATTGTTGCTTGTTAGTTTGTAGTTCTGGAGATTGTTGCTGCACAGCTTTTTCTAGGGATTTCAGGAGAAAGGCCCTGAGGTCAAATCAGATTTTTTAGCGGTAAACTCTTAGTAATTTTAATTGTTAAATTGTAGTCGTTTCCTCTTTGTTTTCCTAGATTTACTGTTTCTCAAGATATTGCAAAGGTATTTCACTGTTTCCTTAGACTGTGAACTCTGTGTGTACATTTACATACATGATAATCAAGGTGATACCATAAGGTGAGGGAGAGAAATTAATCTGATTGGAAAAATGGGGCCAGTTTGGCATTGGTAATGAGGCCCATCTTCCATCCTGACAACTAAAAAAAGACCTGAGCTTATTATGTTGCTTAATACCTTATAATTGATTGATAGATTAATAGCTATTTATAGAAAATCTTTCACTGTGATGTATGTGGTGTAACCTTACCAACTATGAATAACAAATATACATTGTGTCTAGTGATTACTTATTGAACAGGTTAAGTTCGATTTCAGTTACAATCCACCAATTTTTGAAAGAGTTATTGCCCTTTTTTACTTTAAACCAAAAGCGGCAACATCCATGCCCTGTGTACACATGATTAGCTTCTGTCTTAAGAGACTTTATTGTGATGAATTTACTGATTAAATTGCTTTAATGTGACTGTTAGCGTCCTTCATTAAACTGACAAAATGTTGTTGTGCCGTAAATCAGTGTATTGACAAATTGTTTGGCAGTTTTACAGTATTCTTGTCCTGTTTATTTTAGGTGTCTGAAGAATCACGGAGTGTTCTGATACAGTGGCTTACAGATGTCCATCATGATCTAAAGTTGTGTCAAGATACCCTATACCTCGCAGTGAACGTCATGGATCGTGTGTTAGATGAGGTACAGGTTGCCAGGGATTGTCTGGAGCTTCTAGGGATCACGTGTCTTCTTGTTGCTAGTAAACAGGTTTGTATGTATAGTAAAACTTCAATATCTCACCTGTGGGACCCTTGAAAACTGGTCTTCTTATTGAGATGGTCTTGACATTGAGTTTGAATAAAGAGCAAAACAATGAAAATGGACTCAACATTTGTTCCTTATTTTGAGGTGGTCTTATTATTGAGGTGTTCTTTGTGTGAGGTTTTACTGTACTATAAGTTCATGCTTTGAAGGGGATAATTTTAGTTCACTAAAATAAACATGTAAATTATTTTTCCCTAACTATCTTCAGTTTTGATGGAGCCATTTGCATATACATGTACATGTATTTTTGTACAATGTACCAGTCAGGTTAAAAAATATGTATGCAGTCAATGTCAGTGTTAGTCTTCAGTCAAATGTTCATTCCTATTGCAGCCATTCAGATAGAATGATTTGCTCTCTTCGGAAACAATGGCTGATTTACTATAGAAATTTCACTATGTGATCAGATGTTCATTATATTCTTGTTTCAAAGAATCTACTCTTAAGATAGATCCTATATCACAGATTTAAGCAACTTGTCAATGACATTAATTTCCTATCTATAATTTTGAATTTCAATTCTGTTTTCAGAATGAAGTGTTTCCGCCTGAGATACATGAACTATTAGAGAAATGTGAAGATGTATTTACCAGAGATCAGATGAAACAGCTGGAGATGATCGTCTTGATAAGAACCAAGTTTAACTTACTGGTTCCTACTGTACAACAGTTCTATGAGTTTTATGCTTCATTCTGTATGAACATATATGCAAGAGACAATGAGCAGACGTGTAGGTTGAAGTAAGTTAATTTTTTTCTATATTTTTGTTTTTGACATTTTCATTTTGGGTTTATTTAAGGTCACACCTGTTAACTTCATCTCTTGATAATTACCAAGTTGGGCATCTAGTGAACAAACAACTCGCATGCATGACGTCACAACAAAACAAGCCTGAAGTAAATGCACTCAAAAGATGTTGACATTGCTAAATATTATTTCGTATGCAGTATGACAATAATATTTCATTGAAAATTTTTGTCTTGCTAATTTATATGATCTGTGATATTATATTTTAAACTTGTATCTTGTTGTTAAAATTCAAAAAATAATAATATTCGGAACTACTTTCTGTTGCATCGGCTATTGTTTACCAAAGACTGAATGACACTTGCCATACATTCCTTGCATATAGGAGGTTTGGGTAATTTTTTAATGAAAATCAGCTGTTTCTGTTGTATGTCATAAATAGAAACTTTACATTCTTGTTCATTTGTTGTTGAACAAAGCCTCGTTTTTATTATTTTTAGAAGACTAGTTTAATAATTCAATAAAAAATGAACATTCATGTAAGATCCTCTATGAATAATATGATCACGACATATATATTCATTCAGTTTAATAAAAGATTCAGTAAAATGGATCATTAGGATATAAAATATAATACTGCATTAACAAAATGAATTTCATTTGCTTAGAAAAAGGTTTTATTCAGTATAATCTATGTAATTTCATTGGCAAAAACGCTGTTTGTTTCTTACATTGATCAATTAAAGTCGAAATATGATATTAATAATTGCATGCAAATAGTTAATTAACCACATTTAAATTGATCATAAACAAACCTAATCAGGAATGTGTAAATCCATGACATACTTAGATTGCTTTTACTCAGATTTCTTTTCATATAAAAATTGTATGACTAGATTTCCATATGAAACTTGATTTTCGAGTCCTTTTAGTTTTGTCTGCTACTCTAAATCATGCATTAGTACACAGATATGTATTTGTTTGTTGCAGAATGGCGAGAGCATTTGGACGTTGTTTACTGGAGTTATCTTTGCCTGAGTATGGATTCTGTAGGTTCCGTCCATCATTGCTGGCTCTGTGTGTATGGAAAGCTGCTGTTGAAAATCTCAAAACTTTCGACGACAATTTCTTCCCCCCTGGACTGTTCGTTGAGAAATTACAGTACGATCACTGTCTTTCAGAAGTTCATATGTTCATAGAGAATTTCCAACAAAGCTACCCTAGCATGTCGGCAGTGTATGAAAAGTGTGCAAAAAGTGTTTATGGTCAACAGTAAGACTTGAGTACAGAAAACTTGTTCAAAAGACTGAGTGGTTTATAAAACAAAATGAAATTCAATCTCAGGAAGAAATATTGCCTTAGTGCTGCACAGATTATATTGATATACATACATATAACTGTTCTGCGGTGTTTGCTGTGAAGTTCAAAGGAATATTAGCAATGTACAATATATGTCCAATGTATACTTACAAAAGTATGAGACATATTTAGTACTGAGACCAACATTTTGTACTTGTTGTGTATTGAGTTCACTTTATCCTCATGGAGATAACCAAGACGTATATGATAACACTTATTGAAGACCATACGTATTTGCATGTACTGCTTGACCAGCCTTGTCAGCATCATTTAATTGATATACCAGACAAGGAAGAGATAGCTGTTATGATGTTTGGTATGATTTAACAGAATACCTGCTTAGTATTCTTCATTCATGATACAATGAAACCTGAATAAAACTACCGACGGTCACTAGAAAACCAAGTAGCCATTAGTGCCTGATTTTATGACTAGAAGAAGTGGATTTTGGACCATCTTATAGTTTTTGATTATTTTATTGTATTTATCAGAATTGATTGAAGATTAAAAACCCAACATTTTAATACCATGAATCATTCCAGTGTTTGTAGTGTTAGATAATGCTAAATCAGGTTTCAGATTGTTAGTTTTGCCTAGAAGTTTTTGTTCTGTTGAATTTAAGACTAAAGTAAATATTCTGTTATGACCTATGATGTTGCTAGACATTGACAATATCACACAATGACTATGTGTTATTCTTAATTGCTGTCTTGTTTTTATGCCCCCCTTCGAAGAAGAGAGGGCATATTGGTTTGCTCATGTGGGTCGGTCCATAACCTTTTCGTTTCCGATCAATAACTCGAGAACCCCTCGACCTATCATCCTCAATCTTAGTCCACACATTCACCTTGGGTGGTAGAGGAACCCTATTGAGTTTGGGGTCAAAGGTCAAGGTCAGTGGGGGGCATAATGTTTTACAAATATCTCTTGTTTACATGGCCATAACAGATTTCTTGTACATACAGATTATTTTGTGTTTGTGACCAGCTAGTCCTTGATCTGTTGAGACTTTTACCCTATGTGTGCCTTTCATTTACTATAAATGTAAAACTTTGATTGAATTGTGATAATTAATTGCCTTGTATCCATGACAATGGTTATGTATCTGTACCAAAATCACATTTGTTTCTTGGTTTTCTTGTACATTTCCAATTACTGCATAGTGCTTTAACTTATGTGCTCAAAATATTAACAGTGCTATCACATTTAACTGTTTGTACATATATTAACTTGGTTTATTCCTGTCACTGTAACTGTAGTTCTGCTGTGGACTGCACAGTCTTACACTGTAGGGGGTTACCATAGTTACCTGGTATTTAGTCAATCATCAGATGGATTAGAATATAAAGAACAGAGTATATAGTTATAAGTTTACCTGTTGACAGTAATCATTTATATACATGTACTATATTATTTCTGTCTGGATTTTTATACCCCCACAAACGAAGTTTGAGGGGGTATATAGGAGTGAGCTTGTCGGTCGGTCGGTCGGTCGGTCGGTCTGTCGGTCGGTCTGTCGGTTTTCATGGTTTCCGGACGATAACTCATGAAAGGCTAGACAGATTTGAAAAATTTTTGGTACACAGGTGTAACATCAGAAGATACAGGTCAAGTTCGATATTGGGGCTGGTGGGGCCAAGGTCAAGGTCACTGTTACTAAAAATAGTTTCTCTTGGTTTTCATGGTTTCCGGACGATAACTCAAGAAAGGCTAGACAGATTTGAAAAATTTTTGGTACACAGGTGTAACATCAGAAGATACAGGTCAAGTTCGATATTGGGGCTGGTGGGGCCAAGGTCAAGGTCATTGTTACTAAAAATAGTTTCTCTTGGTTTTCATGGTTTCCGGACGATAACTCATGAAAGGCTAGACAGATTTGAAAATTTTTTGGTACACAGGTGTAACATCAGAAGATACAGGTCAAGTTCGATATTGGGGCTGGTGGGGCCAAGGTCAAGGTCACTGTTACTAAAAATCGTTTCTCTTACTTCACTTACTAGCAAATGGTTTGTTTTTAGTTGTAAACGACTTATCTTTCTGTGAAAATAACTGTTATTTCTAGCATATTGTTTGATATATTTTGCATTGATTTAGTTCCATTTTGCCCAGCTTTTTGTGAGCAATTCTATACAAGTTCAGTTTTTTATTTCACAGGAACTGTTGATTAGTTCTTACTGTTCTGTTGGCAGCATTTTTGGTTTATTACATTCAGATACTAGCAAATGGTTTGTTTTTGTTGTTGAAGACTCGCCTTTCAGTGAAAATAACGGGATTTCTTTTAAAATCCATTGAAATAAGGCATAATATAATGTTATATCCAGGTAGTTTGATTATTTGATTAAATCTGTGAAACTGCAGTCAAGGACAATGGAACAAAATGTCTTGATTGCGAATATAAATTGTATCAATTTAATACGCTTTGTTGCTATATTTGTTCGAATTTGAATGCAAAATGTTCAGATCTTGGGAGTTAAAATCAAATATATTGGTGTTACTAGTTCATACTCTAGTCGAATGTATCATTATATTTCTTTGTGACAAAGTGCTATATATTACTGTTCATTTTTTCTATTTTATTGATTTTGACCTGACTCCCATACTGTGGTATTCATATCACCTCCGAAATATTAAAATGTACACAATTCTTATTATAACCCCACTTCAAAATATGCAATGGGGGCTATATGGGAATCACCACTTGTTCCGTCATGTCACATAACATGGTTTTCCATGAATTATTTCTACCAAGCCTAGTTGTGTATATTGTCGGCACATTCTGATTGTGGTCCTGTAGTGATAGATAGTGATAGATAATTTCATTGTCTTGACTGGCGGCCATCTTTGAATTGATCAAAAATATGTCTGACAAAGCGGTATTGTGGGGGTATTAATCACCTTCAGTGATAGCTCTAGTTTTGGTTGAAACAGTGTTGTTGAGCTTATTTTGGGGATAAAAACTAAATGGTGATTGTTTTCTTTATGTTTGTTGCTTTTTTTAGCTCTACTGGCCAAAGGTCAGAGAGCTTATGTCATGGCACATTGTTTTTAAGAGTTATATATTGAATAACTGAGTAAGGTCGACCTGTTCAGAACTATGCTTATGAAAGGTCCATGTGCACAATGTTGCCAGTAGAGCGACTGGCCCTCATGGGCCTCTTGTTGTAAATATACTCTCTTTGAATGTCTCATTGGCAGAGTTTAAGATTTGTTTGCAAGCTGTTATATTATAATAACTGTGATATGTGTTCTTTTTTGCATTCCAGTATAAATATTGTTCAGGCCTTGAATTTGCAATGATCATTATTGAGAGCGGTCTCAAATTCAAATTTTCTAGAATTTTATTTACAATATACAATATAGTATGTGCTTATATCAATCAGCTTTCTTGTTTTGTTGTTTTGGACATGTTGTACATCATACTGAAATCTGGTCACTTTTATTTACTTTGAGAAATAATGTTGTATATTGCTGAAGCAGGGAAATAATTCTTGTATGTCTGGGAATTAGTAATCAAGCCAGCAGCTGGTCTTTCTGGTGTATTATCAGTTATATTGCATAAATTTATTGTATGGTAGGCTGTAGAGTCATTCTTTACTTATACCTGATTTAACACACTTTTCACAAAGGGAATATCTTACTAATTGGTTATTTTGAAGAATTTAATGTATATTACTGTACATATATGTAAATTGCCATTCTTTCTCTGTTTATTGTGCTACTGCTATATTTCGGCCATCTTTAATACTACGTTAAATACTGTTTACAATAAAATGATCAAAATTATCTTGCATATTCTGTTCCTTATTTCATGATTACTGATTTATTTGTTCTAATCTGGTGTGGCACCATAGGAGACTTAAGCCCCCCCCCCTTGTCAGTGCATCAGATGCCCTTGTGTCAGTCTATCTGTGTGTCACAATATATTGTTTTTCTGATAACTTCCAAATATAGAAACTCGCTACATAGAAAGTGGGAAATATTGTGATCTTGTACATCTTTATATCATGTTATAAAATCTGTGGTTGTGTTACAACAAGAAATGGAACTTGTTCCGCAATAGCTTTTGCCCCAGGATTACCTCGGACACCCTGCAGAGGAGGCTTGTAGATAGGTAATAGTCTTGTTGATAACTAAATCGCTACAATGCTGAGTCTGTTGTTGAATCTGTGATCTGTCTGTGCAAGAGTTTTGTTACTGTTTTTACAGAGTGAAGATTTGCACTTGAACATGACACCCTACTATCAGGCGTGGAGTTTTCATTCACCTACTTATTTTACATGGATTGTGAAACACTTTCATACATCTTACACTGATCACTCTGATAACTGCTTCCTGGGTAAACCTTTACATTTCGCATACGTATATCGGACTTTTATTACAATTCATTACATACACAATTTTGGACAATACATATTATGACAAATAAATATGACAACTTTTTACGGATATGTTTGCTGATATTCAACGAAATTAGTAAAGAACAGATCACAATGATGCACTGTTATGAACAACTAAAATGAGTTTTATCTTTTAACATAAGAGTATGCTAATGCATGTAATGAGTGTTAATTTATCTAAATGTATATATACTCAAACGCAAAAGAAAGTGTGCACTTTCAATTTTTTGATTTTCTGATAATCCAATGATGGAATATTATCATGTGTGATATCGTTTTTTAGATTATTCAATTACCCTTCTAATCAATGTGTATATTTTTTTGTTTTAAATTTCGTTAAAACGTACGATGCGTCTACATGCAGAAGGAGTCAAATCAAAAATACACAAATAGTCAAAGGGAGATTAAAACTGTAATTTGTTGCAAAATGATGTTACTGTTGCATTAGTATCTGGTATGACCGTAATTCCGTCTAATAACTCTGTAGCAGAGGCGGTTTGGTTCCGACGTCTCATGTGCGTCAACTCAATGTAATAGTCCAGTCTGACGCCAGTCACGCGTGGCCTGCCGGATCGGGGACGGTCGGCAACAGTTCCCGTTTGCATAAACCTATCACGTAATTTGATTATAGTGTTTCTGTGGCAGTTAAGTGTCCGTGAAACTGAAGCGACTGAGTCACCTCTGACCAGCATCATTAAGGCGTCAATACGCAGACGTTCTGATAGTCGTGGCATATTCTCTGTTATAAATTATCTAAATATACAGTGATATTCGCACTAAACATGTGTGAAAGACTGTACTTGTGTATACATGTTCCACGTGTAAATCCTATAAAAATCGCAATTCGGGCTATTACGTAATAACTAGCCATAGTTGGACTGATTTTTCCTTGTTGCTATAAACCATAACGACCGATATTCGTATGTTTCAAATTTGACAACTTTATAACTTTAGAATTAAAATAATCAAAAAATCAAAAGTGCACACCTTCTTAAATTGCGTTTGAGTATATCTCCATGTATGCGTGGATAACCCGTTAATACTGAATGCGTAATTCTAATGGGGTTTATTATATTCATAGACTTCCAATAATCATTCCACAAGAACAGATGTTATTTACAGAATGACCGTATAATTAATTAAGTATATCAAAGTAGAATTCGTGTCTTGAAGCTCACTGAACTAAAGCTGTTTGATGAAAACGGAATAAAGCAGCATTAGTTAACATCGCCTTTGGTCTAGTAACACGAGCTACAGCGATCTTGTGCAACCATCAGTATATACATTAACAGATACCTACCTGGACTTATTGTCCCCTGATACTACCCTTGACACACTGAGTGCTTAGTAACGGAGCTATCTGTAGCATGTTTCACGTCCTTGGTATGGCGAGCTCAGGGATCGCACCAACGACCTCACACACTCGTACAGCGACACTTTACCAATTTAGTGAACTGGTGCAAATTAAGATATGAACCAAAAAGTATCTGTTGTTGTAAAGAATTATCTGTCTCAGGACCCTGTTATCTAAGGTAACATAGAATAACCATAATATTAACTTAAAGAACACAGACCAACTTAAAATTGACAAATCATATTATAGATAGATGTTTAACCTATGCGTTGGATAGCTGTTATTATGTTGAACCCTCGTCTGTCGTTTAAAATATTGCTTTAATGCAAACACACACACTTCATTTATTTTCCTTTTTTATTAATGTTATTTATATTTACTTAAACCTGCTGTTTGACACAGTCCAGAACTGCGTGCTAAGTCCCGTAACGTAAAAACGCGCTGCCAATAGTAGACCAGGCCGGAAATTATCCACCCTTTTCTACAATAGATAAACATAAGGTTTGTATCTGTCCACAATAAAAGTACTTAGCAAACAGTGAAATGATCAACATAAGGGGAAGGTCTGTAAACGTTTTAATTGAGTTAACCCATATTTACATTTCAATTTAGGCTTTTTCATCATTTAATATGTAATACAACACTAAAATTGTGTAACGCGAGAGCATTTGAAACGCTGTGTTGATTTAAAGTTTACAAAATAGACTTCTGCATGATGCCGTCGCCAAATTTAATGAATTCTATTGTTAAAATTTAATTTCCTCTTAAACACTGTCCTACTTAGAAAAAGGACGGTAGCCCCGGGCAGCGGAACGCTCCGGTAGAGTTCTGTTAAATGCCAGTTTTAAGTGTCACATTTTAGGTGTACGCTTTTAATTGAAAGTATTTGAAAGAGTCTTCTGATCCCTAAAATATTCAAAACAAATTATAAACTCATAATTTCGATTATAAATGAAAAAAAGTACTCGGTAATGTGAGCTTATATTTGGACCGCAGAAATGTACTTAAACTTTGTCGTGGTTTCAACGAGTATATTTTTTTACGAAATGTTTACATGGTTATGAATGTTCAAACATGGAATGTTTGTTAGGGATGACAATCATTATGCCATCAATATATGCAAGGTATTTCTATCTTAAATTACTACAAACCCACAGGTCTCTAGCCACTTTGTTCATTGATGCGTTTTTAGCTCGACTATTTGAAGACTTTTGGGGCATTATTCACAAACATTTTAAGACCGAAACTATGACTTTAAATTTGCAAGAGTTGTACTTACTAGCCTTTCGTTTTCATTCAATCTAAAGAAATGAAATGTTGTCTGAATAGTTCTTGTTAACCACTGTACACTTTTGTAATTTATTTTACTAAAATCTATGTTGTTAAAATAACGTAGGAACTAAGTGAACAGTTGAAGTTTGTGTTTCAGTCTTATAATGTGTATGAATAATATTCCTGGTGGAATTGGTTTGAAAAATGTGTAAAGGATAATACGAAGAAGCTGTGGAACAATGTCCCATAACTGTGACTCCAATTTAGAATATCCAGATTTAAGTTTTTCATTTTGTGTGATATATCTGCACCTATGGTATTCAGTCACCGATACATAAAACTTCATCAAGGGTTCCTGACAAAGTGGTTGAACAGTCGAGCATGCTGTCATACGGTCAAACTCCTGTTTGAAGTATATACAACACAAAATAAGTGTTGTTACAACTGTGTATGTTTTTAATTCGCACTTGGTATTTTTCATCGCATTCGAGCATTCTATCCTAATCAAAAGGACCTCCCGTTAACACATTTCCATTTTCAGAGCCCACAACTGTCAACCTTTAACGGAAATCTGTTTCACTCTCATAATATATCAATAGCTATGCGTATTGTAAGAGTACAAATATTTGAACACGTTTTATTATCAAGTTTGTTTTTAAAAATATGCAAACTTGAAAGTCGTTGTCAGTGTATCATGAAACATATTAAGGGATTTCATATAATTTGACGTGTTTCATTTATATAATTTTTTCGTGTTTTGATGGCCCTATCTTGTAAAGAACGTAGTATGCAGATATTTCAAATCGATTGCGCTTCCCCCCCTCCCTCCGTGAACATTATTGTCATTTTTCAAGTGCTTTGGTTGAAGAGCTTGCAAAACTGTGACCTGGTCAGGAATTTACTGACGAAAAGTCGGCGACATGAAAAACATTGTGGCAACGGTGTCCAATGCTGTACGTGTTTTGAACGACAAAATTACTGAAATATACCGGAAAAGTCATTCAAAAAAAGATTATGATTGAGCCTGTTGGTCAGATTTCAATCACCAGGCGCAAAACATGGTCTTGAAACTAACAAAAAACACACAAAATGAAACATCTTCACACTCTTCTTCGCAAAGAAAAAAACAATTGATGTGTGTCATATGGGCTCCAGCGAACCGATGTCACGTGGGATCTAGCATACCGGTGTCACGTGGGCTCCAGCGTACCGGTGTCACGTGGGCTCCAGCGTACCGGTGTCACGTGGGATCCAGCGTACCGGTGTCATATGGGCTCCAGCGAACCGATGTCACGTGGGATCTAGCATACCGGTGTCACGTGGGCTCCAGCGTACCGGTGTCACGTGGGCTCCAGCGTACCGGTGTCACGTGGGCTCCAGCGTACCGGTGTCACGTGGGCTCCAGCTTACCGGTGTCACTTGGCCTCAAGCGTTCTGATGTCACGTGGGTTCCAACGTACCGATGTCGCGTGGGCTCAATGGTACCGGTGTCACGTGGGCTCCAACGTACCGGTGTCACGTGGGCTCCAGCGTAACGGTGTTACGTGGCATCCAGCGTACCGGTGTCACATGGGCTCTAGAGTACTGGTGTCACGTGGGCTCTAGCGTACTGGTGCCAGGATGAGGAGGAGCGGAAGTTCCACATATGGTGTCAACGGCTTAAGCTTGTGTATGAAACGTTTTCATTTGATTCTGGCATTTATTTGATCGTTGGTAATGGGTTTTTAATTCACATAAACAGCTAGAGTTATTTAGTGACTTTTCCAAGCTTTATTGTAGAGGAGGATTCGAACCCGCAGCGGTGAGGGGCAAGTTATTTGAAGTCAGCGAACATAACCACTCGAACCCGGAGGCCCGCTGATATTTGATAATATAACTGTTAGGTAGTGTTCAGTTGACGTGTTTATTTGTGTAGCTATTCAGTGAAAATATTTCATTTGTGAGTCACACTATTTGTAAGACTCTTAATAGTTCTTTACGATATTATAAGTTGTATGAATTTCATTTTATTATGCACACATGTTATTATCAGATATTGACTTATATATAGGCACACGAATTTGTTTTCGTTGTCATATTGATTGTGTTTACTAAGAATGTCACGGGCTTTGACAAAGAGCAATTACATTCAAATTCCCACTGCGCTCGTTGTATAAAATAATGTTTTGAAAAATAGGAAAATATATCATCTTATAAGTACCTCTGTTTAAATATTTACAATGTTTTCATATACAATCACAGTTCCTATTGACGCGCCCATTTGACTGCCGAAAAACGCTTTATTTGACGCCCATTTCTCTCAACAATAACCAGTAACCTCACAAATAGTGTACAACAATACATTACTTTATGCTTTTCTTACTTTTTTATCTATTCTATGAACACTGTTTACCCACACTTCATCATTTATTGCTGTCTTTTCATACAACTAATGGACTCACTTTAAATCTAAAGTTAATTTTACGCATTTCAAAGATATTGGCAGAAGCTAGAATAGAGCGGGTGTGTTTCATTTGTAAGTGTCAATAATCGAATATCGTGGCCTTTTTATCGAGGAAAATCAATTAAGAAAATAGAATTACACTTTGGTCTGTAACAAAACTACCGCTTAAATAATTAATATTAAAGTTTCATCAAGCGTGGGTTTTGTAAATCGTGTATAACAGCGCTTTCGTTTTTCCAAACACTGCGAGGTTTTTTGTTGACGAAGTTCACAGTCCAAGGCGGTATTCCTATTCTCACCTACCATTGGTGTCCCATTGTCTATGTAAGCCTTCCATGTATACATTTGTATATAATTCTGTGGTCGTTGCGCATCACGGTTACAACAGTTTGTTACAGCCTACCACTGTAAGATGCATTACAGTAATACTCATACACAGCAGTGTGTTACAGTCATCAATAATACTGCACTTTATGTCAGCA
This sequence comes from Mactromeris polynyma, assembly GCA_032209605.1. Lineage (NCBI taxonomy): Eukaryota > Metazoa > Mollusca > Bivalvia > Venerida > Mactridae > Mactromeris > Mactromeris polynyma. The sequence continues at coordinate 51,147,940 of JASFXZ010000001.1, forward strand.
GTAAGCATAAACTCAGCTGAATACCTTTCTAATATCTTAAATACAGACGCTGAAGCAACAATAGAGAAAGTATGAAAGAGAGTACATGGTCGCATTCTGATACTGAATCAAAAATAAACAAGAAATATCTTTCAAAAAGATGGTCGGCGCAATCTGAATCGAGCAAATCGTTTGCACTCTGAAAGTTAAGATTTGTTGTACAGTATACTATGAACGAAAACAAAATAAATCAAGACCAAACATTTTTTGTTCATTCGTTTTATCTAACTGAATCAAATACATGTCTGAAAATGTCCTATTGACAGTTTATAAAAAAAATGTAAAAAGTAGATTTTGTAGAAAGTTTAAGTAAAATGTACTGGATAACTTGTTGTAAAAGAAAATTAAATATGTTGATAAACATGTATATTTAAAATAGAAGGGGAGGCATGTATTATACGGTGGTTCCCTTTATCCCTTTAACTATCAATTTATTTATTTATCGGCTTATTCCGACAATGTTCGGTTTAGCCTTCGTGCGTTTCTGGGAATTTCCGTATACAAAAAATTAACAAACAACAGTTCCTTTTAAAATATTTGGTGTAACATTTCCCCACTACCTCTTTTTTTGTATTTGCGTTTATTTATCGTCGCCACCGGATTTTTGGAGGATAGTGCATGATACAGGAGATGCCCCAGTTCCAGAAGTACCCCTGGTTCATCACGTGCTCGATGTAAAGCATCATACACGGGACATCGGTTTTTAAAGTCACGTCCGAAAGACTGTTAGTATGGTCAATGATGGAGCGGGGAATCGAACCTGCGATCCCTGGATTACAAGTCCAGCGCGTTACAACTGGACTACGGATCCCACCACCTCTTTTTTGTATTTGCGTTTATTTATCGTCGCCACCGGATTCCCATTTGGGCTACGCCTCCGGAAGAATGTTTAGTCATTTTAGATTTTTGGGAGATAGTGTACAGGAGACACCCCAGTTCCAGAAGCATCCCTGGTTCTTTTACGTACTCGCTGTAAAGCATCATACACGGGACCTCGGTTTTTAAAGTCTCACCCGAAAGACTGTTAGTTCTGTCAGTGATGGGTAGGGGAATCGAACCTGCGATCCCTGGATTACTAGTCGAGCGCGTTACCACTGGACTACGGATCCGCAGTTAATGAAACATAACGGACACATTATATTCAACTGCTAAATAACTTGCGAGCGACTTTGAAGGAATAGACTCGTCAATACATAACTGAATCTTATGTTCAGAAATTTCAGTTTATTATTGTATGCGATGTTTTTAAATGGAAGACTTTCTTATGAATTTAACAACATGTTTTCACAAATTTCGTGACAACTGACAGTACAAAGTATTATGTTTGTTTCATCGGGTTTAACGCCGTTTCTCAACAATATTTCAGTTATATACGGCGGCCGGTTCACCTAACCAGTTTGATTTTATGAAATAGATATAAGCAAAAATATAATATCTTAGTTTGTATTTTACCTCCCCTTAGTAAATGATAGTATCCCCGGGGCATATTACGCAAACGGTTCGTAGCTTTGTATTATCGCAATCCTTTTCACACCCTTTAATATAACTAACATTATTTATGACTGTCTAGTTACCTACGATATGGTCATGACATTATAACAAAGTCAACACAGAACAGAACAAAGATATTTGTGTATAATATTGAATATTAAATATTAAAACAAGAAATATCTTTTAAAAAAAGATGGTTGGCGCAACCTGAAATGTGAATCTAGCAAATGTGTTGCAATCTGAAGGTTAAGAATTGCTGTCCAACAGGAGATCACTGCGTATGAGACTGGATACAAATAACTCCGTAGTGAGATTTGTCATAGACTGTATAGTATGTTTCAATATAATTGTATCAGTCGCGTAATCACAGATTCATGTCGATAAACTTGTTACAAATCAATTTATCTTATTAAAACAATATAAATTGTCGTGAATGGTACATAAAACCAAGAAAGTCTTCTTAATTCCAACGCCGGGCAATTTTCCGTGGGGTTGACTAACAACATCATCCATCAGAAAAATCTTGAAACATACTATAGATCTTCTTTCAGGCGCATTTGTTAAGGCAAACAATTTTATGTTCATCTGGTTTTCATACAACCTTGTCATGTTTACAGTAATAAGAATAACGCCTATGTCGTGATCAAAATGTTTTATTTATAAACATAACACCAATGCAATTAGTGTATGCATTACCAGCACTTCGTAAGAAGAAACAGCATGACAATAAACAAGTTAGTCTTGGTAAACAAATATACAGGCGTTAACGAATGTTAACCAATACGCGTCAAGGTAACAAACGTTGTTCGGTTGAAGAGAAGTTGGTTTAGTGGTTAACATAAGATTTGATTGGTTTACACAATGCTGATATGCAAATAGCCATGTTAGTACAGCTGCGCCGAAAAACACAGTTGAAAACGCCAATTAAATGACTTTGGCTGCAATATATAACAATACCGACAGGATGTTAGCGACATATTAGTTACTTATATCATTGTTAAAACTGTTAACAGTAAGGGCAGATGAGTAGTAATAGCATATGAGCAGTAAAAGTGTTGCTGTTCTTGCTTTAATACTGTCAACTTCACACCGTTAGAAATCTGCCACACCATATATGCCGAATAAACAGCACATGACGTCACATGAAGTATTGATGCACTCAATGTAATTAGCGAGTAAAAAAAAAAGAAATACCAAAATGAAGCATAAAATAAATAGAAAATCTGTAAGTTTCCCGACAGCTGGCACTGATAAAAACTAATGAGTCCTGATGATCTGTTGTCTTCTTAGAAGTGTTCGGTCTGTGTTCCAAACTTAATCTCAGTACTATAGTCTAATACATAAGAAGTTAAACACAGTCAAGTCAAACAAGAAAAAACATGTATCTTGAAAAAAGATGGTCGGCACAATTTGAAAGTTAAGATGTGTTGTGCAACATAAGAATGCCGAGATGTTACGATTGCTGAACACTCACCATCCAAAATGGAGTTCGGTAAATTCACCGTAATTCAGTGGATTTCGGTACGGTATCGTGCCCTTTATCGAAAGGTTAACCAATCCGCGTCAAGATTACAAACGTTGCTCGGTTGAAGAGAAGTTGGTTTAGTGGTTAACATAAGATCTGATTGCTTTACACAACACTGATATGCAAAATAGCAAAACCATGTTAGCACGGCTAGGCTGAATAAACAAATCAGTACATCGCCAAGTCTATTATGTTTCCAATTGTAAGAGAATTTCGTTCCCAACTTTGTGGAACAATTCTCGCGAAAGTAATCTCCCTTGCTGAAAAAGTAATTATGGTGTACAGTACAGATCTGTTCGGTTCATATGAGCTTAATGGTGAAATTTTTTTCGCGTTGAACTGTTCATGTAAAATGCAAACTATTGATCTAAGTGGTGATCTTTTTTCCATCTTTGCTACAAAAAAAACTTGCATAATTTGTTAATATTGTGAAGATTAATCACATTTGTGCACTCGACAGATGTAGACAGCCGACGATGTTATGGCGGAAAGTTGACATTGCGACCATGAAACTCAAATAAAATGAGCGACATCCACTACGTAGAATTATTAGGCAATAATCTATGATAGCATTTTTTTGTAAAATATATTAAATAGTGTCAAAAACCACCTTTGTACGGAACATACACTGATGTCAAATGGCGCCTGTCGTCTATTCCTTGCAAAATGAGCAATCATATTACTGTAATTCGCTTTTGTAATGCATTTCATACACAATTGTTTGTTTTTGTTCGTAAGAATAAGCTGTAGACGACGCAATCTGTTATAGGGTAACTACATCTCTGTTGCAATAACCATTCGCAAACATTGTCACTGAAATACCATCAAAGACGTATTTTATATTCGATTTAACTTGTTCAATTGCTCTTTTATGAATTCTGTTTTGTGAATAGAAAGACTGGCTACAACTTAATCTAGAAATGAAGTGTGTTTCAAAGTCGAGTTGAATGGTTATCTTTTGACATATCTTAATTAATCCGATTAAATTAAATTTAGACGCAAAATTCGAATACTCTTTCATAAAGGGCAGACAAGAATATTTGACAAATTACACTGTACAAGGATTGCCCGTCGTTTATATTATGTAAACTGTTACACATTTATTAAAATACGTATCCTATTAGTATTTTTATCAAAAGCATTTATGTTTTCAACAAAACGTTATTCAAAATGTAACTTCCAAAATCTTTTATAGGGAATAATAACTACTGTATATATAATTTTTGACAATGATAATTTCAAAGGTCGATTTCAGCTTAATTTACTAGAAGATATTTTGGAATCATTTTGAAGTTACAATCAGCCTTTTGTGAAGACAGAACAGTTCTCAGTATTCCGAATCAGACCTGATTAATGAAATATTTCACATTATCTAACATAAATACTTGCCGCGAATACTACAGTTGCTTTTGTCAGAGCAGAAATGTATGTTCAATAAGAAATGAAATATTTTTTTATTTATATAAACACATTAGGCATTTGATTCCTTGTAAATTACTTTTAGATATTTGCCCTGTCTACGTTCATCGAAACCGGTACAGCTTGATGACTTTTATGCTGTTGTTCCTGTTAATAGTTTTGTTAATAAATGTGTGATATTGGTAGTTACAGATTGCCTCAAATTGGAATCATTCAATCTGACAAACATATAAATATAATATTGACCAATTTATTATGAACTGATCAAAGAGCTAATCTGCCGTCTTGAAATTAGTATGACGTCAACACGATGTTCAACAACAAGATAACCCCCCCCAAGTTATTGATGCAATTTTACGAAAAAAATGAATCAAAAAGAATATCTCTTTTCCATCAGACAAATAAAATGTGTCATATTAAAGTAATATTATGCCCATTTGTTTGTTATTTTTTTACCTAAACAAACATGAAAATATATTCAAAGACTACGCTAGTATCTTCAAATTATCAAAAATGCAGTTTAACAAATGGCAACTTTTGTCCTTCCATAAATGATGATAAAACGAGATTGTTTGAATCTGTATACATTGTTTGTATTAAAGGTATCATAGCTCATGTAGGAACAGCTCTAGATGAAACCTGTTCAAATGTTTTCCGTTCAGATGGACCATATACAATATACATCGTTAAGTGAAAGGCGTCGGACACAAAAAAAGGAAAGACTAATCGCTTAATAGTTTACCATTTTTATGTATATTTATTTGATTGTGTCGTCCACTGGATTACAATACTCGAGTCCGTTTTGAACCATTTTAATAATTCTCTTGAACGCTCTTAAAGACGGGATAGCTCGTATCACCATATAAATCATGGTACTATTATCTTTATTTCAGGAAGATATAACAATTAGCTACACGTGTAACTTTTTTTACAATGTGGTCTACAAACATAAAAAATATAAGAAATCAGCATTAAAAATATTTGCACATCTACTCATGTTCATACATACAACATACTTATTATGATAAATGAAATCATCAAAGGCTACAAAAGTTGGTCTGAAATAAAATCAAAACAAAACAACCACAGGCACCTCACATAAGACACATACATGCAATAATGAAATATTGATTCAGCATTAAATATTTTCGATAATTATTGTTGAATGTTTCTGTATGTTCGTTTACCATATTTTGATTTAACGGAAACGGGTGCTATGTCACTGTGGGTGGTGGATCTTAATGAGTACGTAGAATTGTTGGTGAAAGAAAGTATATCATGAAAGTAAGAGTGCATTTTGTGAGAATTTATCGTACTCGTACGCAAGGTACTCACTAAGTGTCGGATTTGTTGTTTGAAATGCTATTTTTATTATATCATGCTTCGACATGTGTATTCGAAGCTTACATCAAAATAAAAACTAATTCTCAAAGATGTTGAAATAGCACGTATTGAAGGAGGTGACAACTTGATGAGCGGTTGCTCGGTGGCTCGATGGCGCCGTGGATCGTCAGTGTCGTCTCTTGGGACGTGAGTTCGAACCCGAAAGGGTTTACAAATAACTTTCTATAATTCATGTATGGTCAAAACACATACCCCCATAGTCAGCCCCAAGGCTCAAGCCAGTTAAAATTTATTGGAGAATGAATGCTGTATCACTAGAATGAAATAAATTGACATATTTAGCCGAATAATAATGTTCGTCGAAATAAATTATAATTTAATGATATTTGATCGAAAATATTTATAGCATTAAACACGTACATGCATTATTCATGTTGCCAATAACATATATGCCATTCATACATTAAGATGATTAGACATGCTCATTTTTGGAAGCTGTAATCAAGCTAAATCTAAAAGAGAAATCATTTCCAACAAAGAATATATTAATTATAAAAAAGTTTGCAAACCAGACCTACATGTTGTTAAGAACCGATTTGGGGAGAATGTGAAATTGTCTATTTCTGTCTATATATGAGTAGAAATGTTCTCATTTTACATAAAACTCTGAGTGTTGCAACCGGACGCTTTGTCCAGACCAATGGCTATCATTGTATTATATTGACATTGTTTTACATACAAATTGCATAAGTGAAGAGATTGTGTTCAAATTCCAGCGACTGTATTACTGTGCGTATTCACTTTATTGTAGTACTAGTTTAGTCAACTCGTTGCAAATACAGAAAAGCTTGACTCAACATCGCATGGTAAAGTCAACAAATAAAATAAGCCACAAAACTCTCGTGCCCTTAACAATGTATCTACATGTACTAGCATACACTTTCCTGTGTTTATGTATCTCCTGTGATCTTATTCATATACATTATTAGTCTGAAACTTGGACCTTATATTGTTCATGTTCTTTCTGTTCCTACGTTGTTATAACAATATACATTTATAAACATTAACCGAAGTGTACTGTGGGTAACAAGGATTGTTCAGACAAAAGTTCAATTGTTTAGAATTTATGAAAACAAAAGATAAAATGTATTTTTTGCAAATTGTCAAAGTCTGAATTTCAGTCTTAAAATGTTTGTAAATATGGCCACTTGTGTTGAATGTAAGTAAGGCGGCCACATGTACCACTTTTAACGTATCTTGTGTATGACAGACAGGGATTGAATATTCCACTACCCACACACACGGCGGACACTCGACCAATTGAGCCATTGAGGAGGAAAACTCGAGCTCTAATTCTTCCCTTAACGGCCACATACGCCTACTGTTAGTAATGTGTGAATACTCAACTTTGCAGACATCTTACACACATTTCGACATTTGCTGTTATAATTTCCGAGATTTGGATTCTCTCATCTTTGTGTCATTACAACTTTACAAGTACCGTTTACAAATAACATCACAGCGATTAACCCTTTTTACTATTATTTGCCGTCAATAATAGGCCTCGTTGATGAATCCATTCATTGATTCAATTTCATTTCCCATTTCTATATAATGAAATCACACACAATCCTGTCGCTTCAGTCGTGCTCTTATTGGTCCGTACTGCACTGTACCGTACAGCATGTGGTCTTTATACTGGTCCGCCCCGTATTGTCACTTTTTGAAGTTTATCGAATCATCGTAGCGCAACATTTTGTCATATAGTAATAAAACCACAAAAATTAAGAGGCATCTCTCATCATGCTAAGGAAATCAACAAATATGTTTTATGAGATTTGCACGTTCTTGTAATCGGATTTGGTGTCAACAGAGAATCATAAAGCGTATTTTGGCTGATTACTGGAACTCTGAATTCCGTCAGTTTGTTTTATCTGTCACGTAAATGGAAGACGAATAGACGTCAAATTTAATCCAAGACATCACGAGACAATCATTTCAGAAAGGCCTATGAGACAGATTAGTGAAGGACAGTCAGTTGTTGTCATTAGAAAATTGTCTCGAACATAGGATCAAAGCATTATTTTATGACACTTAGGAATAGATGACTTAGTGTGACTGTCGTATTTTTTCGTGGAATTTAATTAATTCATAGTTGTATGTCTCAGGATACTATTTGTCGTGTTTGACTAATCTCTTATTGTTTGTGGAATGTTAAATATATATACTTTCTAGCGATTCCTGAGTGTATATACTTACAAAAACCACGTGAAAATTCCGGCTTCTTTTTGTGTTGCCTGGAGTCTGAATCTTTGCTGAATTAGTTAATCTGACTCTAAGTTATATCGATTTACACAGTTTTTTCATAGGATACAGGACATCTTTCATCCGACAACCAATTGCGTTTTGATAACAGTGGTTTCTATAGCTGCGATTGTTTAAAAAGTGTCCAAGTTTCTTTAATGGCGACCACCATTGGCAACAACTTTACGCCTTTTCATAGTATAGACGCATTGCTTGGAGGAACAGAGGTCAATATGTTTGGACAAGAGTATTTGAAACGTTTCCCGGTCCCTGATGGAAAAGGACCTATGGACAAGGTCGTGGACTTCAAGACACATCGTCCACTTCTACATGGATCACAGGCAGTACATCAGAATGACGGAACGATGAAAACCAAGCGAGATATGGGTAAATAATACAGACATTGTTGATTTATTTCAGATTAAAAACGTTTTACTGTTATATCCGTATTGTTCGGTTTTATTGCAATATATTTCATTTGAAGATGTTAACATACAGTAGGCAAGGCAATACCGTCGAATGCTTTCTGAAATGTTATGATAAATTCAAACACACATCGGACTTCTTTTCTTTAACAAAAATACTAAGTTTGTATATATTGTATATAGTTATGAGACATACATTATGCGTACATAATGAATTAATATTGTACTATTAATATCAATGTTCAATGATATTTATGTCATTTATGTAACATTATAAGCATTATTATAATGCCGTACACAATTCCAAACAGTAGATGAAAACATTATTGTTTGTAATAATTAGACGAATGCATTTACTATCGTGTCTTTTTTAGAAATTCCGTAACTGTATATTTATGATAAATGTAAACTTTAAATAAGACTATATTAACCTATTTATATAAAATTGATACTGTTTAATATATTACACGCATGCTAAATACGTAATATCTGCCAATTTCTAGAAAACATGTCCATATCATTGCTGTGGTTTGCTTTTTGTTGATTCTTCAGTGGTTAAATACTAAACATATGCAATCATATTATTTTTTAATATATGTCTGCCTTGTAATTGTATTGCCGAATATTGTGCGTAAACATTAGGTGATGTGTCCGTTCCTCAACTCAGAAACTGCTACCATAAGCTTAATTATCCAGACCCCATTCGCAAAAAATACTATTTTTTACAACAAAGATCGTTAGGTTTTGAGGAATGTAGTGTTATAAAACAGATTTGAAATCTTAGTAAAATTCTGAGTCAATAACCGAGACAATATCGCTAATCAAATTCAAAGCAACTGGATACTTAAAATGTGCGACCTGGTGTTTTCAATTTGTTTTTGTTGCGATTTTAGTTTAAACGATACTCACTTGACAATACATAAGTACATTAATATTATTAACATAGTCTCAATTTATAGGAATTTGAAAACAAGTGTTTATTGAAAATATATTCATTTTCCTAATATTTCAAACATGTTACACTTAGTTTCAATTCATTTATTTTATATCGATTATGAAATGAAAATTACAACTTATATTAATCAATCACGAGGACTCCTTCTCGGGTAAATTCGCGCCTAATTCAGTAAAGTGAAAATGGCGGTTCAAAATTGCCCAAGACGTAATTCGAACGTCTTCGGATCGGGAGTCATGCATTCAACCCCTCGAGCACTATACCCTTTATTCGCTACAATTATTGAAACGTAACAATTTCATTTTGCTAACACATTTTTATAAATACAATATTTGTATTAGTTGTAATATTAATACATCTAAAAACGTTTAATTCAGGCTAGGTATGTTTTATTCATGTTTGCACTCGGTGATATGTCAACAAAAACACGTAAATAAAAGAGCACACTGTTTCAGTGTCGGAATATCACCATAGAAACGCACACAAATAAAGAAGAAACGTGTCCGATTATTTATATCTTTATGCAATGATGTCACCTTATTTCAACGATTAAAATAATCCCGTATTTACTAACAGTATTCATAGTTTTAAATGACCAACTGGTTATCAGCTTTTCAAATATCGTTTACAATGATTAAGATATGTTCAAACAATGCAATATCTCGTATTACATTTTTTACAAAGAAAACATTAATTAAAAACATGTTTACAAATTATAATAAAATATTTGAAATAACTATGTACTGTTAATTAATTTCGTCGTGTTGATACGAATATTTCTAATATTTTTGATATGACTAACTGACAATAAATGGTTGACGTTTATTGAACCAACATAGTACCTCTTGACATTCGTTTCACATTATTATGTTATATGAATTTGTCCCTACTGAGCTAGCCATTTCATACATGGGCGTGTCTAAGTGTCGGGGTAAAACGCCCAGTACTCATACATATTTACTCAATTAATTATCACGCTTTGAACTCACCAAAATTAACAATGGATATACAATATCAATGCTATAAACTTTCAATCAAGAGTTATTTAAATATTGACTAAGAAAGATCTCCGAGTAGGCTAGCATCGGAATTTCTTCTTTCATGAAAAAATCTATTTCTAATGACCGCGGCTTTGTCGTATTAAAATAATGTGGTAATTAATGGACGACTTCACGGTACAAATGTCTTACATGAAGTCTTCAAGAGGTCTTTCTTTACTCAAATTGTCAGTGTCGGTCAAATGCCACCTCTCCGCAGTACTTTTAACTGTACTCTGATTTCTTTCTTGAGAAAATCGGTCTAATAGGTCGTCGCGAATGTGTAGTAACGCATACAAATGATAATTATAATGATTAATATTTCGTTAATACCCTATTCAAATAACAAATAACCTGACGTCATTGTGGTAATCACAGGTGAAAAGGCACCGGTGTAGCGATTTCAGACTACCCCCGTTTCATGTCGCCCCTCCAGTAACATCAAATCGCGTTCAGATTACCGGCAACTTGATGGTGATTTCAAGCTACCCTCTACGATTTCAGATTACCTCCGTCATTCTTGTAGCATAATTTATATACATGGCACATGCATACATAAGCAACAGCAATGATAGAAATAAATTGTATCAAAACAACAAGAAAACAACATTAGCAGCAAACGTTAATAGCAACACCAACAACAGTAACAGCGATGTAATTAACATTGTATTGATATTTTGAAGTTTGAGACTAGCTATCGATGTTGTCTGTTTCATTTTTTTATTAAATTAACATATGATTGCAAAAAAGAAAATTATCACGTAAGCTCAAAGAGGGGGTAGTCTAAACAACGCCGGGGTAACAAGAAATCGGGGTCAGGTTACATCGGGAGTAATTTGAACTCGATTTCAGACTACCGGGGGTCACTTGGATAGGGGCAAGCTAGAACTTTTTACATCGACACGTTTCCCGGGTTTTATAGTCCGCTATACTGTATTTTTGGACATTTTGGTTAAAGTTTAATCAGTTACTCTGGTGCCAGTGGGAACAAAATTAGTTTTCACTGTTCAATGGTGTATTTACAATTCATGATATCAAAACGGTTTAACGTTTTCGCAGGAGTTGTTATAAATTCAGCAAATAATGACAACTTATGATGCAATATTCTCTATAATATTTATGGTTCCTAAATTTGCAGTAAAATAATCCCACATATTGTCACATCCAAATCTTGTCATTCCGGTTATGAAACGTGAAACACATCAGCAGCTAAAACGCATCGGCATGCCCGTATACATTGAAATCATTTTTTTATTCAAATTTCCTATTATAATTCCAATGCCACCACAATCCTCATAAGTGGCAATAGCATCTGTAAGTATGAAACAATCATTCCAGTATTTTCATCAATTAAAATCGAATTAATGAATTTTATTATATCAAAATGTTATTTTAAAATACCCCTGGTCAACAATTAACTACGTGTGATATATTCAACATTGAAGAACATATCTTTACTTCACCATTGATTCACAGATGGATGCAAATTACTTTTTAATAATAAATTACAAGTCAAGGTGATATGGTAATAAAAATCACGTTTGCTCTAGTTTTGTATAGAACATATACATATAGAACATACAAGTGTCCTGTTCATACGCTTGTTATTCTAGCATCAGCATTTGACCTTATTGTTAAAGGAAGATGGTCACAGTCTTATTCACTGTTATTGTGGAGATGAGAATTAAATGCTGCAATTTTATCAACTTCTGTGTTTTGTGAATTGAACCGTACCAATTTCTATCTGTGTTTAGCGACAATTTCATTTTCAAAACTAATTCGATGAATAAAACATTTTTTATCTCAAGTTTTGTAGATCTACATCATCTTTCTTTCAACACACGAAGACATTATACATGTACATCAATGCATAAAATACACACTACTAGTTAACAAAATAAAAAGTACCAAGTAAATGACTAGAATTAAAGAATTGTTCAGCTTGTGAACAGTAACACATTGTTATCGGCTAAATGGGCCAATGTTTTTATGTTTAAACATTTTTATCGATCATACTTCCGAAAACCTATCCGTCTGAGGACACTAAACATAGATCTATACGGGCATGGTCTTAATTCATGAATATACGGTAATGAAATTTATGCATACAGCATTTTTAATTTTTAATCAAATTCCTACCTTATACGTTTATAGCTGAGTCTGCATGACAGATCGTGATGTTCTATTTTACGACAATAACACTGAGGACTACAGACGGGACGACAAGCCATATAGAGTTACATTAACACTGATGACGACACATTTACCCCCAGTTTTAAAATGCCACTTTTGTCATATTTGCTATTTATCCGAACATAATGCAAAATACAACACGTGATCTTAACATCTTGTTCGTTCTTATGTCATGATGATATCGCATGTAACTAAACATTCATAACTAATGTTAGTTACATAAGGGTGTGGAATGGATTGCGCTATTACATGGCTACGAATCGTTTACGTAGTATGCCCCAGGGGTACTAATATTTACTAAGGGGAGGTAAAAATGCAAACTTGGATATGCGTGTTTTGCTTAATCTATTACATTATACGACCAGTTGTCACGAAACTTCTAAAATATGTTGTTTAATTCGCGCGTAAATTTATTTAGCAGTTGTATATAAGGTGTCAGTTTTGTTTCATTACTGATTGTATAGTCCAACGTAATTCGCGTTCTGCTTAGCACTTGGCTTGGCCGACGGTCGTTTCCCTACATCACTCCTTCCCTCCTAGGTAAGAAGGGACAACCGTTGACCTTGTCCGGGGTTTGTGTAATCGTCGCATTTGTTTCAGTTTCCTCAAGTTTCGTATCATTGATGAAATAAGATTTTAATACGATTAAATTATCGTTTATTCAATTTATATTTCTAAAATTCACCAAATGGGCACGATAATTAGATTCTTACAACGACCGTTAAGTGTATACTCTTGATACGTTCATGAAATTCTAAGTTGCAGACTCACATTGCTAAGGAGTATTGTTTGGAATGGTTGTTTGATAGTTAGGGCGATAAGATAGCTATTGCAATTACAATCACCGAACTAAAATGAACAGTGTATAATTATGTAAGACAATACCCGTTGTTCAACTCTCCAACATAAGAGACCACAATCATTCTGTATATCAACTAATGCAACTATTCGTAATACAGATTTCGTTAAATCAAAGTTTGTTTTCTTTACTTACAAATTTGTTTTGCGTTTTTGTAAAATGCATACATTTTTATGTCCAAAATTATGAACTAAAAAACGAAACACACCACCTTATTTTCCATCAATAATTTTACTTCTTGGCCAGGTAGTAAGTATTTTGGCCATGCCAAATTCTATTTATGTTCAGCGTCATTTTCAAAACGTTCCTACGAATCAGGAAAAACGAAGACATTTTTTTTTATCTTTTGTACATGCAATATTTTCTTCCCACAAACAAAGACATAAAATGCCATATTCTAGTTAACAAAACCAACAACATAAAGTACCAAGTAATATTTTTGCAGCTTTCGAACATGGTCATTGCCTAACTGACACATTGTTATCGGCTAAATGGGCAAATGTTTAATGTTTAAATATCACTACCGGTTTTTTTGACATTTTAAGAATATTTTGTTCGTTCAGACCGCCGAGAACCTGTCCACCTGAGGACGATAAATATTGATTCCATATTAGTATGGCTTTGTCAAAACGGGAGAGCTTCTTGTAACATTGGATATAATGCCGAACATATGACAGAGGTCTGAATACAACTCGTTTGCTATTTAATCACAACTTATATTATTCCTATAAACTTTTTCAGGCAATAACAAATCATCATTGCCTAAAGATAATATTCACCGGAAGAAAGACAAGAATTCTGTTGAGTGTTCTGAGGCAGAAGCGCGCAAGAAGACACGCCGGAACCGGACTACTTTCACTACGTACCAACTGCACGAACTGGAAAGAGCATTCGAGAAATCCCATTATCCTGATGTTTATAGCAGGGAAGAACTGGCATTGAAAATAAATCTACCAGAGGTCAGAGTACAGGTAATATACTTTAAGCATAATACATGTACTATACTCTGATATTGTTTTATTCATGTTTTATTTCTATATCGTGTCTCCACGTCACGGATATGATTTTTTCTTCCCACATTTTTAATATGGTCATTAGGACGTCACATCCGGAAATGGGTAGATTTCATGCCGCGATATATATAATATTACAAACCCTAACTCGGATCCGATATAACGTCTCGTATGTGACGCCACATAGAGTCACTTAGTACGCGGCATGGAATCTACCCATTTCCGGATGTGACGTCATTTAAAGGCAATGAAAATATGTCCTTGATATTACTGGTCAAGCAACTATTGTACTGCTGTACTCGGTGTAAAATGAGAGCAAATGAAAGGCTGTGGTGCAAAATCAAGTCGTAATAAAAGACATAAATATTAATTAATTATGTATTAGCATACAAGAAATAACATGTTAAAATATTAATATATCATTTGTATTTCACGTTACACAATATCAGAAATATAATATGATCATGATTACACGCGAGAGACATTTCTTATAATTACACATTACAAATCAATATGGCTTCTCCAAAATAACGCCTTTTGGCTGGTGTTTGGAGTTTGTTGCTCTACAGTGGTTATATAAGTATTAACGTAGAGGTTAAGTTGTTACAGGGAACGCCACACACATAAGACAGTGCCTCCCCACGCAGACCCTCGGGAAACAACAGTCTACAAAGCATTGGGCAGTGAGGAGGTGCAAGGGTAAACATATATGGGAATATGGGTGCAAGGGTAAACATGTATGGGAATATGGATGCAAGGGTAAACATGTATGGGAATATGGGTGCAAGGGTAAACATGTATGGGAATATGGGTGCAAGGGTAAACATGTATGGGAATATGGATGCAAGGGTAAACATATATGGGAATATGGATGCAAGGGTAAACATATATGGGAATATGGGTGCAAGGGTAAACATGTATGGGAATATGGGTGCAAGGGTAAACATGTATGGGAATATAGGTGCAAGGGTAAACATGTATGGTAATATAGGTGCAAGGGTAAACATGTATGGGAATATAGGTGCAAGGGTAAACATGTATGGGAATATGGGTGCAAGGGTAAACATGTATGGGAATATGGGTGCAAGGGTAAACATATATGGGAATATGGGTGCAAGGGTAAACATGTATGGGAATATGGGTGCAAGGGTAAACATGTATGGTAATATAGGTGCAAGGGTAAACATGTATGGGAATATGGGTGCAAGGGTAAACATGTATGGGAATATGGGTGCAAGGGTAAACATGTATGGGAATATGGGTGCAAGGGTAAACATGTATGGGAATATAGGTGCAAGGGTAAACATGTATGGTAATATAGGGGCAAAGGTAAACATGTATGGTAATATATGGGGGCACGGGTAAACATGTATGGTAATATAGGGCCAAGGGTAAACATGTATGGTAATATAGGGGCAAGGGTAAACATGTATGGGAATATAGGGGCAAGGGTAAACATGTATGGTAATATAGGTACAAGGGTAAACATGTATGGTAATATAGCTGCAAGGGTAAACATGTATGGTAATATAGCTGCAAGGGTAAACATGTATGGTAATATAGCTGCATGGGTAAACCTGTATGGGAATATAGGTGCAAGGGTAAACATGTATGGTGATATAGGCGCAAGGGTAAACATGTATGGTAATATAGGTGCAAGGGTAAACATGTATGGTAATATAGGTGCAAGGGTAAACATGTATGGTAATATAGGTGCAAGGGTAAACATGTATGGTGATATAGGCGCAAGGGTAAACATGTATGGTAATATAGGTGCAAGGGTAAACATGTATGGTAATATAGGTGCAAGGGTAAACATGTATGGTGATATAGGCGCAAGGGTAAACATGTATGGTAATATAGGTGCAAGGGTAAACATGTATGGTAATATAGGTGCAAGGGTAAACATGTATGGTAATATAGCTGCATGGGTAAACCTGTATGGGAATATAGGTGCAAGGGTAAACATGTATGGTGATATAGGCGCAAGGGTAAACATGTATGGTAATATAGGTGCAAGGGTAAACATGTATGGTAATATAGGTGCAAGGGTAAACATGTATGGTAATATAGGTGCAAGGGTAAACATGTATGGTGATATAGGCGCAAGGGTAAACATGTATGGTAATATAGGTGCAAGGGTAAACATGTATGGTAATATAGGCGCAAGGGTAAACATGTATGGTGATATAGGCGCAAGGGTAAACATGTATGGTAATATAGGTGCAAGGGTAAACATGTATGGTAATATAGGTGCAAGGGTAAACATGTATGGTGATATAGGCGCAAGGGTAAACATGTATGGTAATATAGGTGCAAGGGTAAACATGTATGGTAATATAGGTGCAAGGGTAAACATGTATGGTAATATAGGTGCAAGGGTAAACATGTATGGTGATATAGGCGCAAGGGTAAACATGTATGGTAATATAGGTGCAAGGGTAAACCTGTATGGGAACATAGGGGCAAGGAATTGTCTGGTCGACCACAAAAACAACTAAGGAGATTTTATGGGGACAACAAGGGGGGAAAGAATAATGGATGGAATACATCACGGAACAACAATCTAAGTCATAGCATATCAGATTTTACTTCGGGTAAATTGAAAATGTTGTTGAGAAGAACATATTGCCCAAGAGAGTAGCGCCAAGATATGTTACACTGTGTACACAAATCCATCTCTGTCTACTGTTAACCAAGTATTACCTCTACTGGTTAGCACAACTTCAATATTTATGTTTTGTTTCGGTTAGGTATACTCGATGTTATGTTTATATATACACCTTATAACATATACATGGTCTTGCAAACATGCCGTTCATAAACAGTACGATTTTATTTTTTATGAAGTGTTAAACACAAATACACAGGAGGGTATAGTTATGATATTTTTGCAATGTACTTTTAGCGAATAATTTCAATTACAGTTATTATGAATTCAATCATTTAATGTCATGATCATGCCCACTCCCACCAAAATCAAAACTTTTATTCTATAACATAGAAAATAAAACAAACAACGATATTTTATTTGACGAAATTGATTTATCAGTGTGTAAAAGACTGACATGAAATTCAAATTCAACTTTAATTAGATTATTGAATTTTTACAAGAAAGTTATATCTACCCTGTGTAATTTAATCACATAATATATATGTAATTTTAGGATCTATATAATTTTATCAAAAGTTCTCTGTACAAACAAGTGATAATTGCCACTGTACAGATTCTGTTAAGGGTTAATTGAATTTAGATAATTCGCTTCATTATATTTTATGAATCTGCCAAAGAACTGACAAAATAACAAAAAATCCACAATTGAATATTATCATCTGCTTTCATAAATGATAAAACTTCAAGTCTGCTAATAAAGCTAAAACATTTACAAACTATTTATAATAAATGCAATAAGTAACACACCTTTACGATTGAGACTCCAATTAGATTTATTATCGCCGGACAGATCTATATTTAATTGCCATGCTATATTTTAATAGTCTTAAAGCGGCATCATATATTCTACGTAACTAATGAATGTATGAAATTTCTTTTTTATATTTGGTTTGGAATGATATTCTTGCTTCACAATATGATTTCATTTCACTGAATTTGAAATAAGTTGCGTTGAATAAGACATTTATCGCCTGGTTTTCTTCTTAGAAATTTCGCTCTCACTGGAAAACTCTGACGCATAACTGTTGAATGTGACACTTACATAAAACGCATATGAGAAACGTTTTTGACGTAATGAAACGCAATATCAAAACGATAAATTAAAAAATCATCTCCAATCTGTCAGATTCTCTACTTTCGTTTTGATGACTAAAATCAGCTTCTTTCGGTTTAGAAAAATGTAAATAATGTTAACAGATTGTCTTTTTGTAGCACAAAATGTAAATTGGATGGTTTGAAACCACTATATAGCCATACTGAAGAGAGAGAGAAAATATAATGGCGCTTTAAATAATAACCCTACTGTACTGTAGTAACTTTATGGTACTTGTCTTGTAAAAGTTTTATATTTTGCAACAAACCTTGAAGTTGAATCCAGTTTATGAAACAATGCAGACATTATGAAACTCAGAAATTTCTATAGCCTACAAAGTGCTTATATATTGCGTACCGTATTACGTAATGGCGTGGATATTTATTTGGAATCTAAGAATAAATGTAAATAATTAACGTTTGTATTTAACTCCCTTGTGTTTCAACATCATCAGTGTTAGAAAATCATAATGAACATATACCATCATACATATCAGTATAAACCACTTTTACTGTATTTTCCTTAAAAAGCTTTATACTTCATTATGCGGGTAGGATCTGTCAATGCCCCAAGATTGCCCTTGGCTATAAAACTAACCGAATTTCCTATCAGAGACCGCACGCCATGGACGTATCCACACCAAATAGCTCGTGATTTGGACACCAGTCGCTCAAACGCCAGCCTTCATCCCAATTAACAAATGACGCGGAAATATAATGTAAAAGTCAAAATTCAGACAACATGATGATCGCCGACTTAATGAGCTAATGGCTTTATAAAGCTGCACAGAAAAGTGGCTTTCAACGACTCCTCAACCATTGGTCTCTCTTTGACGCTCATACTAAAGACACTGTCATTGATTCAAATGGGATAATTCACTAAAAAGCCAGAGATAATGAAATTTATTTTGTTCATCTCAAATTCCAAATTAATACTGAGTGTAGTAATAATATAAATTTAGAGAAATCTCCCCCAATTTGTCCGCAGCGGAACAACAATCGACTCTTTACTCGCGACGTCAAACATCTTTATTAACTCTTCGTATGGACACATGATGTCCCACAGGCGCCTGGTTTGTTCATGTATTTGGACCATGGTTTTCAAAGATCGAGCCACATTGACTGCCTATTATTGTAAATCTAACTGAATATTTTGATTGTATACGTGATGTGCTTTACTATTTTCATTGTTATGTGTTTGTTCGTTAGCCGATGGCTACTGTGTCTGTCCAATTTGCAAAGTTAATTGTGAAAATTGCAAGCCGCCAACTTTGGCAATTTAAGCATCAAAATAATACTAATTCAATCATTACAGATGAATATTAGTTCATCTTTATCTATGTGATTCGTATGATGAGATAAATCTGGGTGGAAAGAAATGTATTTACACTTTAAATTAAAGAAATTTTCAATACAGAAAGTATAATTCTGAATGACGAAATTAGTATCGCAATGGACAACGACTACGAACGTATATGGACATTATATTTCTTTCGGCGTTTATTAAAGCTAAAATATTTTATTCGCTGATTTTCTCCTATACTTACATTTTCTAATCTCAAACCCTTAGTGTGTTTCTTTATTGAACTTTCTATTATTGTGCCATATATGATTATTGTTTCCCTTTATGTTTGAGGTTAATATCAAGTTTCCACTTGTACAATCGGTTGGCCTGATACAAAGTTCGTGCCCCCTATATCTGTCCTATGCTGGCTTGCTTTCTTAGCTTGCCCTGTAATGTATTCCCTCCGTTCCGTCCCTTCTTTCCCCTTTAATGTCCCCTCCGATTATCCAAGGTTGTTTTTGATGATCGGACTGACAAATCATTCCTTCCCATTCCTATAGATGTTTGCCCTTACACATGTTAGTGTTTCGTATGCTGATGTTTCCCTGGGATGTGTGTCGGGAGGCATGGTAATGTGAATGTTGCATCATTGTAACAGCTAAGCCTGTCTTTATGTTTTAAATACACATTTCACCTATCATTTATATTCGTGTCTTGTTTCATCTGCCTGTGTAATTGGTCACATGTTTGTTTCTTACGTGACAGCTGGTGCTCTCAGGTTGGCATTTCACTTTAGTGTGTGTGGCATTTCCTGTGTGTCTTCCTCTTTTTTCAATAAAACCAGCAGAAAAGCTAACACTTCTAGAACTGGTTTCGGCCAAACCAGCCAGATAGATATAGTTTAGACACATCGACCAAAGGATACTAAAGGAAAATTTAAAACATCGCTTCAACTAAGAGCATCGCCAGAATGTAACGTTCACATGCCCCAGTGTACTTGAATGTCCCATTGTAACATCTGCGAACACCGACCGATGTAGTAAAGCCTCTGGCAATTTTCCTCAACAATAGTGGGCGGGTGGCGGCTTAACAACGTATCGTATTTTGAAGGGGGCTCAATTAGGTATTCAAAGCTAAACACTCGGAAAATGATGCTTGTCTGTTGAAAGATTATAATGAGATTCTAATGACTTTAAAAGATAGTTAATTAACTCCGACCATGTTATCCACAGTTAAATGAGTTTTAACATTTTCATCATTAGCATTAAATAGCAAAAGCGTTAGATTTATACTTCGCTTTTTGTCGGCTATTTAGAAAGGCAAATTACAGCTAATAAGACCAAATGCTACTTTGTTGAGTGTAAGCAAACAAAATATTAGATATGTAGCAAACACTTTGATTGTTGTCTTGTTATTTTTTATTAATGAATCCTAGTTGTAATTTTTCCCAATTTCATTATCCAATAAGAGCTGTATGCAGATTAATTTTCAAATTTGCCACCCCATAATACATTCGCACTAAGTTATTTTCCGTTCCAAATTAAATTTGGTATGTTTAATATTCCATAAATAATCGACCAATCACATTAATGGTAATGTGTGTTCGCCATCTTGCAACAAAGACTTTGTTGTAACAAAACTCAGAACAAAATTAAAAACATTTAATGTCAGCAAGGCGATATTAGCAGTCGTCCAAAAGATTGGTTGCCGAATATTTGTCCTATGATGAATGAATATGTATATTATGAGTCAGTGTTATTAAAGTAGAAATATACTAAACGAACCAACGAAAACAGTCTTCATTTATTTAACCACTACGTTTATTCAATATATTAGTCTATTTTAAGACGAATCATAGGAATGTGTTTGAGACTTGTAAATAATATAATACATGTATTTATACATTGGAGATTGTTAAACGTTATTACGGGACTCGTTGAGAAAAGAACATTAAATTGGGGTAGACTTTTACCATGGCCCTAAATGATTTAATTCCGCGCTTTGCACCTAATTACGGCTAACTATAATCCAATCTTTGGCGTGAAAATTTCGTCACGTCCGTTAAGCTGCACCTGGCCGCCAAGGACACGGCTTGGAACTTCAGACAATTCGAGTCAAGGAAAAAGTATCTCCCAAATGTATTCCCTCTCTTTTCGATCCGTAGCCAACTTGTGTGCTTAGCTTATTTTGTAAAGAATTCCCTCCCTTTTCGGTCAGTGGTCAACCTATATGCTTAACTTGTTTTGTATGAATTGCTTCCCCTTGTCCCCCTCCTTTTCCTTAACATTTTTGCTCATCATCCCAACAATTTATTATCGCTCCATCCACATAGATGTTTGCCAATACATATTCCCAACTCCTAATGCTGATCTTTCTCGTGGATCTGGGGAGGCATTGTCTTGTGAATATGGCGTTCCCTGTACCAACTCAGTCCTTCCTTGCTATTTTGCTTATATTCCATTACATTTTGCGTGGGTACTTGTGTGAAATTTGCATAGAATCACCATATCTACCGGTGTCGTACATATCATATGATCAGAGTAATATTGATAAAAAAATATATTTACCCTACCCTCAGAAACGACTGGTTTAAAATTAATAAATTTTTCGATTTATATTACAGGTATGGTTTCAAAACAGACGAGCAAAATGGAGACGTCAAGAAAAACTAGAAAATGCAGGATTTAAACTTTCTGAAAGTTATCCTCTCACATCAATGACAAGTCGCACTTCAAATAACGTCCTGCCATTGGACCCGTGGATGACGTCACAATTAACAGCCAATAATATTAGTCCTCCACCTCACATGCAAATTACGTCATCTTCAGCCAATCAGAATGCCTCAGCGTATGCCCAATTTCTGACGTCACAAACATTTTCTGCCACAACTCCAGCAAACGTCAGCACAGCAATTCAAAATCTGTTTGGTGGAATTTCGCGCTTTGAAGAAGGTGACCCGAGAAATTCAAGCATAGCTTCGTTACGACTTCGTGCAAGGGAGCATATGGAACATTTGGAAAGGAAATATCAGTTATAGATTGTATGACCAAGTTTTCTTTTATCAACATGAGACTACCGTTGTTTACAATGAATAATTTGGCATCGGGACACGAAGCTGGTTAAGTTGGTATGGTGAATGAACATTTGGAAAGTGTTCTAGTATTATGAGTCACTCTAGAACCTGTGAAAAGCATTTATCTTTAAATACAGATAGCATGCATATGAAAACTGATTTAGCTTATCAAATCGTTTACAAAAACATCTTCTTTACAGTCAGTCCTTTACAGGCCACAATGATTACTAATCATTGAAATAGCTTCATATTTTATCAGATCTCCTAAATTATTAGCTTGTTGTAACAGTTCAGGTTTTGCTGTATTCATCGTTTCCACACTTTTCGGTAACTTGTGGCATACGTAGTCCATTGTCAAGTTTTTGATGGTATCATGGAATGTTGGTTTAATTCATACATTTGTTCATAACCTTATAAAATTATTACAGTGATAAGTTGGTATTTTAATATTAAATCAGGTGTCACAATTACAAACAATGTATATCCACACAAAAACGAGGTGGTAAAATATCTTGTTCCAAATCCATACATAATATAACTACACAGAACAACACTTTCTGTACAAGTTCCCTGCTGATGATTACCTTATTTATGTAAGATTGTATTATCAGTAAAATAAATAAGGAGTTTATATATATGTATTGAACGAGAAGATGTTTCAAGTTTATTTTAGCTTCATTATGTGGTCATTTCAGAATTAGAGTTAGAAAACATGATTATTAAAGTATTTTCGAGACATTGAAACTTCAAATGAAATGGCTGCATTTATGGTTACGTAGCTGTGAAATGTATGTAAAAACGGATTTCATATCGATATAAATTCACAAATGACAACTTAACAATTTAGTTAATGCCGGGTATGTGCATGTGTGACTCGATTGACTGTGTATTACTGTTTTCCCATTTTCACATGAGTGTGTACCGGATTTAGATGTCTTTTGTGTAAACCACGTAATTAAAATGCATGTGTGTATATTGATCTGTGATTGTAGTATTTTTGTCGTGTAAAAAGCTTGAACAATAAAAATGAAAACGTTTGATTAATAGTTTACTCGTGATGTCAGAAAATGTAGCGAAATGGTTAAAATAAACGAAAAGGTCATGGTTTTACCTCAATGTAATGTGAAGTAAAAATAGTAAAAGATATATTTTTGTTCCATCTCATAAGACCTGAGTATTTTACATATACATGTTCTAAAAATATTATCAATGACACATTACAAAAAATAGACCGTATCCTGTAAAAGAATGTATATAAAATAGCAAAATATTTAGTCGCTAACGTCGGACTTTCAAAGGATCGGACACTCTCCATTTATGACAACTAGTATTGGGCTATTGGAAAAATCGCATTCACCGCAGACATGTTTTAGTTTTTAATCAAATATGCTTGGTTTTGATGCAGCTATTTTTAAGATATGCGACTATAACAGTTGTTAAAACTTTTGAACCATTGTATAACTACAAAAAATGTTTTAGCGCAGCGGTTTTCTATGCAAGAACAATCTGTACTCTTAACTTAAAGTTATGTATTGTACGGAAACGTATACTGATCACCTTATAAGAAATATAAAGTTTGTATATAACTTTCTGTACTAATTTTATAAATACGATACGCGATTAATTGAAACTTACATGATATGATATGTACATTGATTTTCTTATGCCTGTATAAAATATATATGTATGTTATTTCGTGCTTCATACATAAGTGATACTGGAATTTACCAACAGAATGAATACTAGGCCTATATCAAACTGCCATTTAAAAAAGACCGTTACAAAAATGTATTATGTAAAAGCGAATATTTCCTCCATCGGTGCTCTAAAAGTAACACATGTTGCTGATGTAAAGCATGATCTACAATACATTATTATACAGGAAAATGCATATCATTTCTATATTCTTTGTGTTATTTTAGTCAAGAAAATCAAGATGCGTTCATAAAATATACATAGATATATGAACAAAAATGTATCATATACATGTTATTCAAACAATATAACTGTAGCATTAAATAGAAGATATATATAAAACCTAAATATAAGTATCTTAAAATTTAATGTGTAACTTATAAAATATCTTATGTTGAGTAATAATGTTACACGTAAAGGTGGTCGAAATACATTTCCGTAGTAATGCTACACAATTTTAAAAAATCACTATGTTGAACACAATTCAGTTATTGCACCTAAAGACGCACGACATTTGTTCATAATATGTTTATTTAAAATATATGATGCACGCACTAAAATGTTTCTTTCAGTTTTATTCTTAGACTGTCAATTTATCTTTAAACGCCTGATGTAGGATACAGTGCATTATATTTGTGTATTTTTGTAAAAAAACACAAATGGTTTCCCATGATTTAAGAGGAATCTACCAATTTAGTTCATGTACTCCGTGATCTCGGAAACTTTCAGATCACTGCGGACAATTTGTATTCAAATATTAAATTCATCTATTAAGTTCTCATTTAGATCATTGGCGCACTCCGTATCAAAGCCTTGTTTGTTCTGGACAAGACGATGTTTGTTTGGAAACCTCCAAATATTAATTAACTTGATTGTATGATGGTTGTATACTTTTGGCGAGTCAGCCAGGTTTCCGGTACACTGCAATGTCATTTCGGCTGGGGCATTGACGATACGGCACAACGCATAGAATACTGGAGACATATTTAACTAGATGATACACACATGTGACCGCTAAACCACTTAATTTGTCTAGTACCGTCTTAACTTAATTGGTACCCAAAAGGTAAGCAACGTCGAGTGTTTAACATGTTTTCACGGGCTGGTTTTCAAGTGGGAGGGCTCATGGCTGACTACTGTTTAAACTAACAGACGCATGGGCGCCTTTAGAGACACATTGATATTCATTCGCCCTCTAAACGACGTCTCTGTCAATAGAGAACAATAGCTCTTATGTACTTTAAACGCCCAATGTATTTCTGTCCCTTGACACATACTTTTTGTCATTGAAACTCTCTTGTATCGCTAATTATGATGTTATATGGAGAGTATAGAATTTAAGAACTTGTTCTTCAAAAGGATGATTAGGGAAAGATAATTTAATCAAACGGGCCAACTCTCCGCGTGACTCCCTTTCAAGTTGTATTTACGATAGCTGAATATGAGCATTTTCTATGTTACCTGAGAACACCCGTAGTTTCACCTTATACGAAATATCGCAAGCCCAGGACGGTAGAATGAAATCTCAGTACAATGTTCGTAGTTTAATTAATAGTCAGTACAAAGTGCTATTAAATTACACCACTTTTCATAATTCGAGACGGTACGTTTTATGTTCACAATATGTCTAATGGTGAGAAATTGAGTGATAAATTTATAGAGACTTATCCCGGCATGATCTGATAAACGTACAGTATGGTAAAGATGGTTGCCAGTCCTCGTGTTGTAGTACAGTCTCCATCGTGTAGTTGAATTCAAAATGAAGCATTTAAGCTTATTAAATGGACTGTTAGATATTTCAAATTATTATACCTCACGTGATTTGTCCATGCAAAAGTCCCATATACACGCTATAAGCAAATCCGTAATGTTACCCTGTGACATTACATTTTTCCCCCGTGACATAACGTTTTTACTCTGTGACATAACGTTTTTACCCTCGCGCGGGTTTAAAAAAAAAGACAACTGGAAATTCCCAATGTCCGAGTCGATAGGCGCTTATTAAAATAGGTAACAATCAAACGCGTGTAAATCAACTCGCCGATATTGTTCTCACTGTTTTTAAACGACATAGAAAACTCCAAGAAAATACATTTGACGGAATAACAGTTGACCAATTAAACATATACCTTCTGATGTTTGCAGACGATGCAGCTATTTTAAGTGAATCACGTGACGGATTACAAAGATCACTGGATCAACTCATGAATTATTGTGAGAAGTGGGATTTAACAGTAAATGTTGACAAAACGAAAATAGTTGTGTTTCATAAAGGAGGAAATCTTCGCGATGATGACCATTGGACATACAATGGTCAATCCATCGAAGTTGTAAAAATGTTCAATTACCTTGGATTTACGCTTTCAAGCGGTAATTCGTTTACACATGGGATAAAAATACTCGCCGATAGAGCAATTAGATCCATGGGAGCGTTAATGTCTCTAACAAAAAACATCGAAACTCCAATTGATATTGCTTTTAATCTTTTTGATTCATACGTATGTTCAATCTTGAACTATTCATGTGAAGTCTGGGGATCGAGTAGTGCCGAAATATTAGAACGCATCCAAAGGAAACATTGTAAACGACTGTTACGAGTTAAACAAACGACTAATAATTATGCATTGTACAGCGAGTGTGGACGCTTACCGTTATTATTAACAAGAAAAATACGTATAATCAAATATTGGCTTCGAATTAACTCGGCTGAGTGTGACAATGTGATATTAAAATCTGTCTATAACACGCTCTTAGAAAAAGCAGACACTTCCAAAAATTGGGCAAACAGAGTCAAACATATTCTCCAAGACGCCGGATTTAACAATGTGTGGACTTACCCAGAATCTGTGATCCATAAGCATTTTATTAAAACACTCACAATAAGACTCAAAGACATATATATATCTCAATGGAACGAAGGTGTAAGACTTAGTAATTCACTGTTTCTGTATAGACACATAAAAGATAATATAGAATTACCAGAATATTTAAACATAATTAAAAATGTGAAAATACGATATGCTCTATCAAAAATACGACTTTCGTCACATCCATTAGCCATTGAAACTGGGAGACATACAAATGTTCACAGAGAGAATCGAACATGTGTTTTATGCAATTGTAATGACATTGAAGATGAGTTTCATTTTGTTTTAAAATGTACATTATATTCTGATTTTAGAAATACATTCATAAAGTCTTACTATTTGCGAAATTCTAGCATGTTTAAATTTGTTCAATTGCTGTGTTCAAACAACAAAAAGGAGCTTAGTAATCTTGGGTCATTTATCATCAAAGCACTTGAAAGAAGACGTTCTATTTTGTATTGAACAACTTGTACATTCAATATAATGAATTAACCATTTGGATATATTGGGACACATGTAATATTTTGTTGTTGTAGGGAGTATAATGTTTTTGTAATGTTGCCTCTGAACAAACACTTATTGACGTTACATTGTAAATATGTTTTCTTAGGTGTTTGAATGCATGTATGTGATTGTATTTATAATTGTATGTATACATTATGTTCATGGTGATAAGATGTATATGCTTTAGCCAAATAAACTATTCTGTATTCTGTAAAAAAAAATGTTTGCAAATGACATTATCTGTCAGCTTTGACAGATTCAGTTCTTTCACAAAAATGGCGTCAAAAAACGATTTGCTTCGTTGTCGGAGTCGGATGTGTTGGATATAGATGTATCTAAAGACTCTGCAAGCACTTTGTTGTTTTATATTTTAATATCAAAATATTTGTTCGGTATAATGAAATAAATATCAGATCCCATACGCCTCAGTTGACATTAACTTTCTCGGGTTAACATTATATGCTATCACCCTCCATAGGCTCTGATATTTATATAATGCAGCTCTAATTGTTTTTTTTATCTCGACGGTTGTTGTATTTTAAGCGTGTCGCTATTCACTGAAACATTTTCTGCTTGGTTACCCGGTGTAAATGCTGTTACAGAATTTCTGTTTCATCACAATTGTTACAAGATGAATTTATGCAGGCGAACATTGGAAATTAGCGGTATGTAAAACTATTATGACCAGGATCTGTGTATATTGCAACTAATTGGGTTCAGTTTTATCCTTGATTTTGACAAATAAGCGATATACTTATTGACAAATTGGAGAAACAGTTGAGTGTATATCAAGTGTTTTTGTATGACACTCATGTCGTAATGACTACGTTGTATGAATATTGAATCAGTGCAACAATGTAAACTCATGGCACAGACTTTTTTCTAAGCGCTCTATGTCCGACTAAATAAGCACGACAGTGTCGAGAACATTAGCACATAGTCTACACAATAGGGGAAAGTGCTTTGAAAAATGCACACTTTTAAGACATCAAACTAGTGATACATGGTGGTACGGTGAACTACATATCATTTCATCGATCCGTTGACAATGAAAAATACTTGCCAAAATACTTGCCGAATCAAGGAGCGTTTCGTCCAAAGTGTCGATGAGAAACAGTACTAGCATTTTTGAATGGCGGATATATTTCATGTAGTTTAGTGTCTCAGTAAAAAGTACTAACATGGCTTTGCTATTTGCATATCAGTGTTGTGTAACCCAATCAAATATTACGTTAACCAACAAACCAACTTCTCTTCAACCGAACAACGATTGTAATCTTGACGCGGATTGGTTAACCTTCCGATAAGGGGTACGTTACCTTACCGAAATCCACTGAATTTTTGGTAAATTTACCGAAATCTATAAATAAGTGACTAACAATCGTAACATCTCGGCAATATTTTGATGTTGCACAACAAATCTTAACCTTCAAATCGCAAATAATTTGCTTGCTTCAGATTGCGCCGACCATCTTTTTTCAAGATAGTTCTTGTTTTGATATTCACTCGTACAATGCTATAACGATTGAGAGAATAAATAAGAATGCAGCACTTTTTAAAAAAACTTCATGTATATTGTGTTGTTATATTGAATTCTTATGCCATTTTCCAACATCATTTCAGTTATAAATCTATATATCACGGTCTGGTTATTTAAATCAATGTTCCTGGTTTATTCACTAGTATAAGCACGTTCTTCCCCAAGTAACTGACGATTCAGATATGGTACACTGCAACATCTCTTGAGCACCCTTTTCTTGTGCAACAAGTCTGTCTGCATCAGCATCAGAATCACCAGTTTCCTGTAAGAACTTACTATTGAGTTCACCTCTCTAGAGCAACAACCTCATCACAACAGCAACACTTGACACTAAGGGTATTGCTATTGGGAGGTTTTCTTTCACCATGTTACCAGCAATACTTATATTTTAGTTTCGCAAAACATTTCTGTCCTACAGCCAATATGTTTTGAATTGAAATAACATGAGTCGTACCGTTTTAAACCCAGTGTGGATGAAAAATAAACAAAAATTTCAAAATACAATTTTTATTTTTGAAATTTTGCACTTTTGTGGTGGAACAAGGGACATAATTTGAGTGACTACAAATTTACAAAACTCCATACGGTGATCATCTCCCTTAAACAAAACTCGTTATCAACACTCCGAGTCTGCCTGTTTTTGAAGACTCATTTGTATTCCCTCTCATCATTAAAACGTTCAATACAAAAGTATATTTGTTATAAATGTGCAAAATAAACGTGGTTTGATATTTTCCATTACATTATTGTATTTCACATTTTTTTCTCACAACACGATGCCTTCGATATCATATCTTTCGCATTCAATTGCTATTACGAGTCACACAAACGTCGTTTGAACAATACATCACGATGAAAGTCAATTTATAAATTCACAATATATGAATGTACAACATTTAAAAGAACAATAAATAACTAAATTAACCCTCATGCCAACGCTGTGTTGTACAAACAAGAGATACGGTGGTTATCCAAAGTTTGTAGAATTTAACTATTTCAACCCCGCCTCCACAAATACAGTTCAACATCCCCAGAGCGACAGTCTTTTCAGCAACAACGTGTCTTCAACATTATCAATGTTCCTGAACTAAGAATTTACCATGAATTTAATCTACATAGAGCAACAGCCTCTTAACGACAGCCAAAGTGTGCATCTCCGATATGGTATTGCTCTGGAGAGTTCGCTCTGTACATATGAATACTCGATGGTCTACATTAAAAAACAACGTCGCATGTCTATGCATACAGAAGTGTAGCATTAAGATACTTGTTCAATGGTATTCACGTTGGGCTTGTCGTCAGTAGGTGCTTCAATGTCCTTTTCTGCTTGACTTTTCGATCTGGATGAGTGTACAATGGTACCCCGAGTAGAAGCAGACCTTGCTCGCCTTGTCAGATATGATTGATAACATTTTGAAAGTCCGAGTAGTTCGAAGGCACGCTGACGGAACTTTGTCGAGCAGAGTACGTACAAAATGAAATTAGTCGAGTAATTCAACTGCTCCAGGATTTGCGCAGTCTCCCTGAGGACAAAAAACTGCTGTGTGTTTGTATCGAAAGCGCTGACATTTCTCCAGAACGCGAGGTTATGAACGACGGTGATTGGTAGAATAAATGTGACGTAAGCAACGACTACACCAATCAGCATCACGGATATACGAACTGCATCATTATTAGCTGAGCTCGGTCCACCTTTGTGGGTCATGGCTTTTCTCGCATTTCTTTGTTGAATAAGTTTGTAGACAATTACAGGCGTTAATAAAGCCATAATTATCATTGGTATCAGTGAATAGAAAGAGGAACCAGCCAAGAGGAAGTCGCGATATTTCTCTTTGGTATCGCTATATGTAACATCCGGTTTGCATGTACCATCGACAATAATGGACGAAAATGTCCAAACCGCATTATAAACGATAATGAACAAATAGTCCAGGGCAATTAATGCAAGAATAGTATGCTTCGTGATGATGGTTTTCGCTTTAAATGGGAAAACCACGGCAACGAACCTTTCGAAACAAAGAATGACTATAAGCCATGATGACGTCATCTTTCCGGTTTTAAAAATGTGAAAGAATGCCTTGCAGCCGATATCAGACAGTGCCCGTACGTCATATCCGATGAGTTTTCGCACAAACAGCTTATTAAACGGCTGAGTAAGCAGCAGAGTGGTATCCGAGAGTGCCAACGCAATAAGAATATATCGTGATGTCATACCGGTGAAGGATTTCGTTGCCATAGTGACAATAGTAACAACGTTTCCAAACAGACCAGTAAACAGGAATATGGGTGTTATGATGTATGCGGTGATATAAAAGCCATCTTGAATGTGTTTCCAATCCACTACTGGAGCCATAGTACTGGTGACATTGGTAACGTAGGTAACGTTGGAATAGTCCATTGTTATAAAAGGCCCTAATGGGTTTGTAATACCCTAGATAATCTGGAACAGATTTACATTGAATATAGTATTTGAATGCACGATATGCCTTTATATATTCTACAAATAAGAAACGCAACAGCTAATTTCCATCTAGCGGTTAATTTAGGTACATGTGCGCTCCAAACAATGGTTAAATATAATTAAATAAAATACATATTAATTGAATATTATGCATTAAAAAAAACGTTATAACATATCTTATAGTAATATTAGAAGTAAGTATAGCGCAAACTGAACAACCCTCTCTTGAGCAACAACCTCTATTCAACAACGGTGTCACTTTTTTTGCTGCTGTTACAATTTACTGTCAATTCAGGTGCATCTCAAAAATGTTGCTCACGAGAGGTCGCACTGTAGTGAAGATATTTCTAATTAACTAAATGTTTTTGGTACTTACAATTAAATGTTAAATATTTCCTTCCAATGTAACTTGCGAACGTAGCGTGGTCTGGTCTAACCTCGGAACCTCCCGCCGTCTCCTCCACTGTCTGCTATATATACCAGATACGAGGCATTCAATGTTGTTTCCGGTACCAATTCACCAAAATAATGAACTTATTTTGCACTGTTTTATAAACTGCTAAACATAGTACAAAACGCGTATCAACGAATCGGGAATATACCATTACATCAAAATATAAGGTATACATAAATGTGTGATGTTTGGAATTATTTGTACCAATGTTCATATTCACCTAACAATAACGTGTTGGATGTATATTTTGATACTATAATTATGTTTTCTGATAACAAACTTCTGCGATAACAACACAATTATAAAACCATATTGCTTCGGCGCTGGTAACAATTTTAAATTGTCACATATTGTCTGAGATGTGAAAATACTATTATTGTCATAATATGTATACACATACATCTATTCAATCTTGATCATATTCATATTGGCAATTTGGCATTGTCATCAGTTTGGGCCACCCTTCAATAAGTGTTTATTTGCAGTTACGCGACC
This sequence comes from Mactromeris polynyma, assembly GCA_032209605.1. Taxonomy (NCBI): domain Eukaryota; kingdom Metazoa; phylum Mollusca; class Bivalvia; order Venerida; family Mactridae; genus Mactromeris; species Mactromeris polynyma. The sequence goes on from JASFXZ010000001.1 coordinate 51,180,684, forward strand.
AACTCATGAAAATGCAGCGACTCAATTTATTTTTTTCAGGTTTATCGATGAAAAAAATTGTTTCGCTCTTATAGCCATTACAGTACTGAACTAAAAACCTACCTACCTACCTACTGTTAAAATTCCGGGTCGCGTAACAGCAAACAAACATTTTTAAGGATGGCCTTAGTTGTGTTTTACATTAATTTTTTTAATAATGATTTATGGAAGGCCAAATAGAAATGAGACGTGCTTTGTATTTTTTTTAATCATGTTTCAAAGAGACTTCTACAGTGCTACATAATTTGGTCGTCAAATAACTCCGTGTTGATTCAGTGTAAATGTATTTTACCTTTGCCTATTACTAGTATATTCATGTACTGCATCCCTGTAGCTTCTCTGTTATCCATTACATTAATGTTGATTGAATGTATATACATGTACACAAAATGTAGTTGTTTTAACCTGTCTTTACATTATTTTCCCCTAATTTACAAAACTCACGATGTCAAATTAAAGAATTTCATCCAACATAATAAAGATCTCAAAGAGGCCTAGAAATAGCTCTATATTCATCACTATTTAAAAACAATCTCAATGAAGGATATACCCCTTCCATACCCTCCCCGCCGTCCCAATGATCAGGACTGTGCCACGCGCCTGTATATAGCCTTTTTTATCACACTGAGAAATAACTAGAAATATTAGATATGTAGCAAATAACTTGATTGTTGTCTTGTTATTTTTTATTAATGAATCCTAGTTGTAATTTTGCCCAATTTCATTATCCAATAAGAGCTGTATGCAGATTAATTTTCAAATTTGCCACCCCATAATACATTCGCACTAAGTTATTTTCCGTTCCAAATTAAATTTGGTATGTTTAATATTCCATAAATAATCGACCAATCACATTAATGGTAATGTGTGTTCGCCATCTTGCAACAAAGACTTTGTAACAAAACTCAGAACAAAATTAAAAACATTAAAGGTCAGCAAGGCGATATTAGCAGTCGTCCAAAAGAGTGGTTGCCTAATATGTGTCCTATGATTAATGAATATGTATATTATGAGTCAGTGTTATTAAAGTGGAAATATACTTAACGAACCAACGAAAACAGTCAATATTTATTTAACCACTACGTTTATTCAATATATTAGTATATTTTAAGACGTATCATAGGAATATGTTTGAGACTTGTAAATGATATAATACATGTATTTATACATAGGAGATTGTTAAAGTTATTACGGGACTCGTTGAGAAAAGAACATTACATTGGGGTAGACTTTTACCTTAATTACGGCTAACTATAATCCAATCTTTGGCGCGAAAATTTCGTCACGTCCGTTACGCTGCACCTGGCCGCGAAGGACACGGCTTGGAGACAATTCGAGTCAAGGAAAAAGTATCTCCCAAATGTATTCTCTTTCTTTTCGATCCGTAGCCAACTTGTGTGCTTAGCTTATTTTGTAAAGAATTCCCTCCCTTTTCGGTCAGTGGTCAACCTTTATTCTTAGCTTGTTTTGTATGAATTGCTTCCCCTTGTCCCCCTCCTTTTCCTTCACATTGTTTTTTGCTCATCAGCCCAACAATTTCTTATCGCTCCATCCACATAGATGTTTGCCAATACACATTCCCAACTCCTAATGCTGATCTTTCTCGTGGATCTGTGTGGGAGACATTGTCTTGTGAATATGACGTTCCCTGTACTAACTCAGTCCTTCCTTGCTATTTTGCTTATATTCCATTACATTTTGCGTGGGTACTTGTGTGAAATTTGCATATAATCACCATATCTACCGGTGTCGTACATATCGAGGCCCAGGCAGGCTTTCGCAGTGGAATGAGCACTACTGATAATATCTTCGTATTACATGGTATAGTTACGCATATGATAAATCAAGGTAAAAAATTATATTGTAGTTTCATAGATTTCAGTAAAGCTTTTGATTACATTGAGCGCAATAGTCTTTGGTCTAAACTAATAAAACTCGGTATTCGCGGTAAAATGATGACAATTCTTAAAAGTATGTACTTAAGTGTTAAATCACGTGTTAGGTGTAATAACAAATTAAGTGACGAGTTTTCTTGCTTTTTAGGCGTTCGTCAGGGTGAATCTTTGTCTCCTTTCTTGTTTTCAATGTTTATCAATGACATTGAAGAACATCTAGAATTAAATGATTTTAAAGGTATTGATGTGTACATGACAAAACTGTTTATTTTACTCTATGCTGATGACATTGTTGTCTTTGCTGATTCAGCGGAGGGCTTGCAAAATGGTTTAGATAGTTTAAATAATTATTGCCGTAGGTGGAAACTCAAAATAAATGTCCAGAAAACTAAAATTATTGTTTTCAGAAAAGGTGGCATTTTGTCTAAGAACTTACAGTTTACATTCAACGGGGACCGTCTTGAAATAGTTAAGTCCCTTTCTTATCTAGGTGTTGTCTTTTCTTCTGGTGGTTCCTTTAATATTACAGAGACAACTCTCGCCGATAAAGCGCAAAAAGCTATTTTTAAACTAAATAAATATTTATATAATTTTCCTAATGTCAGCGTGAAACATAGACTTGATCTTTTCGACAAGTTGATTTTACCCATTTTGAATTACTCAAGTGATGTGTGGGGTTTCCATAAGGCAAATAGTGTGGAACGTATTCATACACAGTATTGCAAACGTATTCTACAAGTAAAACGTTGTACACAAAATGATTTTGTTTACGGAATACTCGGTAGATTTCCTTTATCCTATAATAGACATATACGAATTGTAAAGTATTGGTTAAAAATTATAACTAGTGACGATTTAAAGTATTGCAAAATTATATATGAAGTTTTAAGAACCGATGCGGACTTGTATCCACACAAAGTGTCGTGGGTTTCTTTGCTTCAACATTTATTATCATCATTAGGTTTTTATGAAGTTTGGTTAGCTCAGGGTGTTGGTAACGTAAATGCGTTTGTTAGTCTTTTTAAACAACGTTTGTGTGATACAAATGTACAGAACTGGAATGCACGAATTGGGAATTCGACGCGCAGCACCTTCTTTAAAACCATTGTTTCCTTTGACTTTCAGTTTTATTTAAAATGTAATTTCACTTATAATTTAACTGCTGCAATGTCAAGGTTACTACTTTCATCTCATAATCTTTTCATTGAAACTGGTAGATGGCATCGACCAAACTGTATCCCACGTGAAGACAGGAAGTGTATTACATGTAATAAAATTGAAGACGAATACCACTTTGTTATAGAGTGTCATTTATATTCTGACCTCCGTAAAACATATATTTCTAAATATTACAGATGCAATCCTAGCATGTATAAACTTAAACAACTTTTCGAATGCACTAATGTGTTTATACTCAGAAAATTAAGTACATATTTATTTAAAGCTTTTCAATTAAGATCTACTTTACAATGATTATGTCATATTCATTTGTAAAGAAGTTTAAAATATACATGTGTGTATATATATATATATGTTCTGTTGTCTTTACAATTTACATACTGATGTAATTTTCATTCATAGTTATGTAATATTACACATAATTATATGTTCTGTTCTGTAATATGTATGTGTCGTATTTTGTTGTTGTAGTTTTTTGAAATTGTATAATGTGTGACTATTCAATTTAACCCTAAAGAGATATTAAGTGTATAACACAGTTTTTATCGATTTAGATATAATTTCATTCATTTAATTACTGTCAAAATCCACATTGCCTGTTCTTTGACCATGTGACTCTCAATCGACAGCTATATGGTCATGTGCCCCCGTGGCTGACTGATTGAGAGCTACATTGTTCTACTGTTATGTTGTTATATTGATATACTGCATGGTAAACGTGTATGTATATACAGCGGAGACGAGGACATCACAGTAAATATCACCTTCTCCGTCTATGACGCGACAGTTCATCTTTCTTTCTTTGTAGTATTTTCTTAAGAGTGAATGTTTTTTACTTCAAATAATGAAATGCACCTATATGAATTACCTAAACATGCTCCACTTGCTATGTTATTTGTAATGTTTATTTGTGTATCTTGTTTGTCTCACGGGCCATGTGACTTATTCAACTTGTATTTGAAATAAATAAACTATCATATGATCAGAGTGATATTGATAAAAAATTATATTTACCCTACTATTAATAATTTTTTCAATTTATATTACAGGTATGGTTTCAAAACAGACAAGCAAAACGGAGACGTCAAGAAAAACTAGAAAATGCAGGATTTAAACTTTCTGAAAATTATCCTCTCACATCAATGACAAGTCGCACTTCAAATAACGTCCTCCCATTGGACCCGTGGATGACGTCACAATTAACAGCCAATAATATTAGTCCTCCACCTCACATGCAAATTACGTCATCTTCAGCCAATCAGAATGCCTCAGCGCATGCCCAATTTCTGACGTCACAAACATTTTCTGCCACAACTCCAGCAAACGTCAGCACAGCAATTCAAAATCTGTTTGGTGGAATTTCGCGCTTTGAAGAAGGTGACCCGAGAAATCCAAGCATAGCTTCGTTACGACTTCGTGCAAGGGAGCATATGGAACATTTGGAAAGGAAATATCAGTTATAGATTGTATGACCAAGTTTTCTTTTATCAACATGAGAATACCGTTGTGTACAATGAATAATTTGGCATCGGGACACGAAGCTGGTTTAGTTTGTATGGTGAATGAACATTAGGATTTTGCATGTACCCACAATGATTACTATCATTAAAATAACTTCATATTTTATCAGATCTCCTAAATTATTAGCTTGTTGTTACACTTCAGGTTTTGCTGTATTCATTGTTTCCACACTTTTCGGTAACTTGTGGCATACGTCGTCCATTGTCAAGTTTTTGATGGTATAATGGAATGTAGGTTTAATTCATACATTTGTTCATAACCTTATAAAATTATTACAGTGATAAGTTGGTATTTCAATATTAAATCAGCTGTCTCAAAAACGAGGTGGTAAACTATCTTGTTCCAAATTCATACAGAATATAACTACAGAGAACAACAAGTTCTGTACAAGTTCCCCGCTGGTGATTACATTATTTATGTAAGATTGTATCATCAGTAAAATAAATACGGAGTTTATATATATGTATTGAACAAGAAGATGTTTCAAGTTTATTTTATGTGGTCATTTCAGAATAAGAGTTAGAAACATGATTATAAAAGTATTTTCGAGAAATTGAACTTCAAATGAAATGGCTGCATTTATGGTTACGTAGCTGTGAAATTTATGTAAAAACGGATTTCATATTGATATAAATTCACAAATGACAACTTAACAATTTAGTTAACGCCGGGTATGTGCATGTGTGACTCGATTGACTACATGTATTACTGTTTTCCCATTTTCACATGAGTGTGTACCGGATTTAGATGTCTTTTGTGTAAACAACATAATTAAAATACATGTGTATATATTGATTTGTGATTGTAGTATTTTTGTCGTGTAAAAAGCTTGAACAATAAAAATGAAAACGTTTGATTAATAGTTTACTCGTGAGATGTCAGAAAATGCAGCGAAATGGTTAAAATAAACGGAAAGGTCATTGTTTTACCTCAATGTTATGTGAAGTAAAAATAGTAAAAGATATATTTTTGTTCCATCTCATTAGAGTATTTTACAATGGCATATACTAAAAATATTATCAATGACACATTACAAAAACACAGACCGTATCCTGTACAAGAATGTATATAAAATAGCAAAATATTTAGTCACTAACGTCGGACTTTCAAAGGATCGGACGCTCTCCATTTATGACTACTAGTATTGGACTATTGGAAAAATCGCATTCACCGCAGACATGTTTTAGTTTTTAATCAAATATGCTTGGTTTTGATGCAGCTATTTTTAAGATATACGACTATAACAGTTGTTAACACTTTTGAACCATTGTACAAATTGTTTTAGCGCAGAGGTTTTCTATGCAAGAAAAATATGTAAATCTTAACTTGAAGTTCATTATTGTACTGAAACATATACTGATCACCTTATAAGAAATATAAAGTTTTTATATGAGTTCCTGTGCAAATTTTATAAATACGATACACGATTAATTGAAACTTACATGATATGATATATAAATTGATTTTCTTATGCCTGTATAAAATATATAAGTATGTTAGTTCGTGCTTCATACATACGTGATACTGGAATTTACCAACAAAATGAATACTAGGCCTTTATCAAACTGCCATTTAAAAATACCGTTATAAAAATGTATTATGTAAAAGCGAATATTTCCTCCATTTGTGCTCTAAAAGTGATAAATGTTGCTGATGTAAAGCATGATCTACAATACATTATTATGCATATCATTTCTATATTCTTTGTGTTATTTTAGTCAAGAAAATCAAGATGCGTTCATAAAATATACATAGATATATGAACAAAAATGTATCATATACATGTTATTCAAACAATATAACTGTAGCATTAAATAGAAGATATATATAAAACCTAAATATAAGTATCTTAAAATTTAATGTGTAACTTATAAAATGTCATATGTTTAGTTGTATGTTACACGTAAAGGTGGTCGAAATACATTTCCGTAGTAATGCTACACAATTTTAAAAAATCACATTGTTAAACACAATTCTGTTATTGCGCCTAAAGACGCACGACATTTGTTCATAATAAGTTTATTTAAAATATATGATGCACGCACTAAAATGTTTCGTTCAGTTTTATTCTTAGACTGTCAATTTATCTTTAAACGTAGGATACAGTACATTATATTTGTGTATTTTTGTAAAGAAAACACAAATGGTTTCCCATGATTTAAGATGAATCTACCAATTTAGTTCATGTACTCCGTGATCTCGGAAACTTTCAGATCACTGCGGACAATTTGTATTCAAATATTAAATTCATCTATTAAGTTCTCATTTAGTTCATTGGCGCACTCCGTATCAAAGCCTTGTTTGTTCTGGACAAGACGATGTTTGTTTGGAAACCTCCAAATATTAATTAACTTGATTGTATGATGGTTGTATACTTTTGGCGAGTCAGCCAGCCTTTCCGGTACACTGCAATGTCATTTCGGCTGCGGCATTGACGATACCGCACAAAGCATACTGGAGACAGGTTTTAACTAGATGATACACAAATGTGACCGCTAAACCACTTAATTCGTCTAGTACCTTCTTAACTAAATTGGTACCCAAAAGGTATGCAACGTCGAGTGTTTAACATGTTTTCACGGGCTGGTTTTTAAGTGGGAGGGCTCATGGCTGACTACTGTTTAAACTAACAGACGCATGGGCGCCTTTAGAGACACATTGATATTCATTCGCCCTCTAAACGACGACTCTGTCAATAGAGAACAATAGCTCTTATGTACTTTAAACGCCCAATGTATTTCTGTCCCTTGACACATACTTTTTGTCATTGAAACTCTCTTGTATCGCTAATTATGATGTTATATGGAGAGTATAGAATTTAAGAACTTGTTCTTCAAAAGGATGATTAGGGAAAGATAATTTAATCAAACGGGCCAACGTGATTTGTCCATGCAAAATTCCCATATACACGCTATAATCAAATTCGTAATGTTACCCTGTGACATTACATTTTCCCCCCGTGACATAACGTTTTTACCCTATGACATAACGTTTTTACCCTCGCGCGGGTCTAAAAATAGACAACTGGAAATTCCTATTGTCCGAGTCGATAGGCGCTTATTAAAATACAATCAAACGCGTGTAATGTTTGCAAATGACATTATCTGTCAGCTTTGAAAGATTCAGTTCTTTCACAAAAATGGCGTCAAAAAACGATTTGCTTCGTTGTCGGAGTCGGATGTGTTGGATATAGATGTATCTAAAGACTCTGCAAGCACTTTATTGTTTTATATTTTAATATCAAAATATTTGTTCGGTATAATAAAATAAATATCAGATCCCATACGCCTCAGTTGACATTAACTTTCTCGGGTTTACATTATATGTTATCACCCTCCATAGGATCTGATATTCATATAATGCAGCACTAATTGAGACCAAAATTTGTTGTTTTTTTCTCGACGGTTGTATTTTAAGCGTGTCGCTATTCACTGAAACATTTTCTGCTTGGTTATCCGTTGTAAACGCTGTTACAGAATTTCTGTTTCATCACAATTGTTACAAGACGAATTTATGCAGGCAAACATTGGAAATTAGCGGTATGTACAACTATTATGACCAGGATCTGTGTGTATTGCAACAAATTGGGTTCAGTTTTATCCTTGATTTTGACAAATAAGCGATATACTATTGACAAATTGAAGAAACATTTGAGTGTATATTCAAGTGTTTTTGTAGGACACTCATGTCGTAATGACTACGTTGTATGAATCAGTGCAAAAATGTAAAAGTAAACTCATGGCACAGACTTTTTTCTAAGCGCTCTAAATAAGCACGACTTTGTCGAGAACATTAGCACACAGTCCACACAATAGGGGAAAGTGCTTTGAAAAATGCACACTTCAAAATGCATGACATCAAACTAGTGATACATGGTGGTACGGTGAACTACATATCATTTTCACATCGATCCGTTGACAATGAAAAATACTTGCCAAAATACTTGCCGAATCAAGGAGCGTTTCGTCCAAAGTGTCGATGAGGAACAGACTAGCATTTTTGAATGGCGGATATATTTCATCTAATTTAGTGTCTCAGTAAAATGAAACTTTTTCGGCGCAGCCGTACTAACATAGCTTTGCTATTTGCATATCATTGTTGTGTAACCCAATAAAATCTTACGTTAACCACCAAACCAACTTCGCAATATTTTGATGTTGCACAACAAATCTTAACCATCAAATCGCAGATGATTTGCTTGCTTCAGATTGCGCCGAACATCTTTTTTCAAGATCGTTCTTGTTTCGATATTCACTCGTACAATGCTATAATTATTAAGAGAATAAATAAGAATGCAGCACTTTTTTAAAAACTTCATGTAGATTGTGATGTTATATTGAATTTTTACGCCATTTTCCAACATCATTTCAGTTATAAATGTATATACAATGTATCACGGTCTGGTTATTTAAATCAATGTTCCTGGTTTTTTCTCTAGTTTAAGCTCGTTCATCCCCAAGTAACTGACGATTCAGATATGGTACAATGAAACATCTCCTGAGCGCCCTTCTCTTGTGCAACAAGTCTGTCTGCATCAGCATCACCAGTTTCCTGTATGAACTTACTATCGAGTTCACCTCTCTAGAGCAACAACCTCATCACAACAGCAACACTTGACACTAAGGGTATTGCTATGGAGAGATTGTCCTTCACTATGTTACCAGCAATACTTTTATTTTACAGCCAATATGTTTTGAATTGAAATAACATGAGTCGTACCGTTTTAAACCCAGTGTGGATAAAAAATAAACAAAAATATCAAAATACATTTTTTATTTTTGAAATTTTGCAGTTTTGTGGTGGAACAAGGGAAATAATTTGAGTGACTACAAATTTACAAAACTCCATACGGTGATCATCTCCCTTGAACAACACTCGTTATCAACACTCCGAGTCTGCATGTTTGTGCATTTTTGTAGTTCACATTGTTTCTCACAACACGATGCTTTCGATATCATATCTTGCGCATTCAATTGCTATTACGAGTCACACAAACGTCGTTTGAACAATACATCACGATGGAAGTCAATTTATAAATTCACAATATATGAATTACAATGTACAACATTTAAAAGAACAATAAATACTAAATTAACCCTCATGCCAACGCTGTGTTGTACAAACAAGAGATACGGTGGTTATCCATAGTTTGTAGATTTTAACTATTTCAACCCTGCCTCCACAAATACAGTTCAACATCCCAAGAGCGACAGTCTTTTCTGCAACAACGTGTCTTCAATAACATTATCAATGTTCATGAACTAAGAATTTACCATGAATTTAATCTACATAGAGCAACAGCCTCTTAACGACAGCCAAAGTGTGCATCTCTGATATGGTATTGCTCTGGAGAGATCGCTCTGTACATATGGATACTCGATGGTCTACATTAAAAAACAACGTCGCATGTCTATGCATACAGAAGTGTTACATCAAGATACTTGTTCAATGGTATTCACGTTGGGCTTGTCGTCAGTAGGTGCTTCAATGTCCTTTTCTGCTTGACTTTTCGATCTGGATGAGCGTACATTGGTACCCCGAGTAGAAGCAGACATTGAAGAAGTTGCTCGCCTTGTCAGATCTGATTGATAACATTTTGAAAGTCCGAGTAGTTCGAAGGCACGCTGACGGAACTTTGTCGAGCAGAGTACGTACACAATGAAATTAGTCGAGTAATTCAACTGCTCCAGGATTTGCGCAGTCTCCCTGAGGACAAAAAACTGCTGTGTGTTTGTATCGAAAGCGCTGACATTTCTCCAGAACGCGAGGTTAAGAACGACAGTGATTGGTAGAATAAATGTGACGTAAGCAACGACTACACCAATCAGCATCACGGATATACGAATTGCATCATTATTAGCTGAGCTCGGTCCACCTTTGTGGGTCATGGCTTTTCTCGCATTTCTTTGTTGAATAAGTTTGTAGACAATTACAGGCGTTAATAAAGCCATAATTATCATTGGTATCAGTGAATAGAAAGAGGAACCAGCCAAGAGGAAGTCGCGATATTTTTCTTTGGTATCGCTATATGTAACATCCGGTTTGCATGTACCGTCGACAATAATGGACGAAAATGTCCAAACCGCATTATAAACGATAATGAACAAATAGTCCATGGCAATTAATGCAAGAATAGTATGCTTCGTGATGACGGTTTTCGCTTTAAATGGGAAAACCACGGCAACGAACCTTTCGAAACACAGAATGACTATAAGCCATGATGACGTCATCTTTCCGGTTTTAAAAATGTGAAAGAATGCCTTGCAGCCGATATCAGACAGTGCCCGTACGTCATATCCGATGAGTTTTCGCACAGACAGCTTATTAAACGGCTGAGTAAGCAGCAGAGTGGTATCCGAGAGTGCCAACGCAATAAGAATATATCGTGATGTCATACCGGTGAAGGATTTCGTTGCCATAGTTGCAATAGTAACAACGTTTCCAAACAGACCAGTAAACAGGAATATGGGTGTTACGATGTATGCGGTGATATAAAAGCCATCTTGAATGTGTTTCCAATCCACTACCGGAGCCATAGTACTGGTGACATTGGTATCGTAGGTAACGTTGGAATAGTCCATTGTTATAAAAGGCCCTAATGGGTTTGTAATACCCTAGATAATCTGGAACAGATTTACATTGAATATATTATTTGAAAGCACAATATGCCTTTATATATTCTACAAATAAGAAACGCAACAGCTAATTTCCATCTAGTGGTCAATTTATGTACAGAGCTTATATATAGTTACATGTGCGCTCCAAACAATGGTAAAATATAATTGAATAAAATACATATTAATTGAATATTGAGCAATAAAAAAACCGTTATAAAATATCTTATAGTAATATTAGAAGTAAGTATAGCGCAAACTGAACAACCCTCTCTTGAGCAACAACCTCAATTCAACAACGGTGTCACTTTTTTTGCTGCTGTTACAATTTACTGTCAATTTAACCCCTCAAGAACAATCGATTCGGTGCATCTCAAAAGTGTTGCTCACGAGAGGTCGCACTGTAGTGAAAATATTTCTAATTAACTATTTTTTTTGGTACATGTACTTACAATTAAATGTTAAATATTTCCTCCCAATGTAACTTGCGAACGTAGCGTGGTCTGGTCTATCCTCGGAACCTCCTGCCGTCTCCTCCACTGTCTGCTATATATACCAGATACGAGGCATTCAATGTTGTTTCCAGTACCAATTCACCAAAATAATGAACTTATTTTGCACTGTTTTATAAACCGCTAAACGTAGTACAAAACGCGTATCAACGAATCGGGAATATACCATTACATCAAAATATAAGTTGTACATAAATGTGTGATGTTTGTAATTATTTGTTCCAATGTTCATATTCACCTACCAATAACGTGTTTGATGTATATTTTGATACTATAATTATGTTTTCTGATAACAAACTTCCGCGATAACAACGCATTTATAAAACCATATTGCTTCGGCGCTGGTAACACTTTTAAATGTTCACATATTGTCTGAGATGTGAAAATACTATTATTGTCATAATATGTATACACACATATTGGCAATTTGGCATTGTCATCAGTTTATGCCATCCTTAAATAAGTGTTTGTTTGCAGTTACGCGACCGACTCATGAAAATGCAGCGGCTCAATTTATTTTTTGCAGGTTCATCGATGAAAAAAATTGTTTCGGTCTTATAGCCATTACAGTACTGAACTAAAAACCTACCTACCTACTACTGTTAAAATTCCGGGTCGCGTAACAGCAAACAAACATTTTTAAGGATGGCTTTAGTTGTTTTTTACATTATTTTTTTAATAATGATTTATGGAAGGCAACATAGAAATGAGACGTGCTTTGTATTTTTTATAATCATGTTTCAAAGAGACTTCTACAGTGCTACATAATTTGGTCATCAAATAACTCCGTGTTGATTCAGTGTAAATGTATTTTGCCTTTGCCTATTACTAGTATATTCATGTACTGCATCCCTGTAGCTTCTCTGTTATCCATTGCATTAATGTTGATTGAATGTATATACATGTACACAAAATGTAGTTGTTTTAACCTGTCTTTACATTATTTTCCCCTAATTTACAAAACTCACGATGTCAAATTAAAGAATTTCATCCAACATAATAAAGATCTCAAAGAGGCCTAGAAATAGCTCTATTGTCATCACTATTTAAAAACAATCTCAAGGAAGGATATACCCCTCCCATACCCTCCCCGCCGTCCCAATGATCAGGACTGTGCCACGCGCCTGTATATAGCCTTTTTTATCACACTGAGAAACAACTGTGAGAAGATGACATGAATATGCTTTCACACAGACGTTTTCTTAAACACTGAAAGTTTGCAAGAACTGAAAACACGAGTTCGATCCGATACATGTCCTATGCTAGCGCTAACTCGGCGCTAACTCGGCGCTAACTCGGCGCGTAGGTCAGGATAGAAAACAAACTTTTGTACCGGACTCTTGTATTTGTGGTTTTGGGAAACATGTAAGCAAAGTGACAATGTTGTGTTGAAGAATACATCTGTATGAAGTCATTTACCACCAATGTCATCTAAGCATTTTTTCCAAAAATAAAAGGAAATAATTCTAGAAGTGAAAAAGGGAGAGAACACATGGAAATCTCCTATGGTATTACCCATTGTATTACAATTTGAGTACTGAGAGTAAGCAATATTGCTCCATATGGCAATATGAAAATGAATTGACCATATGGAGTAAATATTGTTTCCTATTTGCAAATAGTGACATCACATGTTGCGTTTTCTTGAAATGACGTCACTTACAGAAGGGGTTGTAAATCCCACAACAGCGCTCATTTATGCATTGAGCTATTACTTAGCCAACTGTGAGGATATATGACATTGTCATATCAACAAACTCGCTATCACACATATAACATCAAGTTGTTGTGTTATCATATCTTGTCAAGAGTAATAAATAAAGTTCACCTTCATTATCTGTCTAATCGTTACTTGTCCTTCTGAAGCTACATGATATCACTGGATATATATGAACATCAGCGAGTTATTCAGGTAGGTGTACACCAGATATCATTTTCTGATAAAGAAATGTATTTACTCATCTGTTTCAATTAATACATCATCTCATTTCCTTTAAAATAGTATTCATACAATCTGCAATAGTTACTCCTATATGACAATATCTGTGAGAGTATCCGGGCGATTTGACTACGGTGAAGTTATTACCATAGTTACACTGCTCGTTTTATTTGGGTGATGGTAAAATAAGCGTGGGGAGTTTAACGTCATTTTTCATCATTTGTTTCAGTCATACATGGCCAGTTCATTTCATCATTTCGGTCAGTTGACATGACCAGTTTTCCTGGAATTAAATAACAACCAGCACTAACTTGTCCTTCCGAATGATGTGTTCGCCACTGTTCGTTCATAGACGTTACTTCGGTGTTCAAGCATCATTTATGTCTCTGTCGGCTACTGCAATTGTTAATGAGTATATTTCCATGTATATGTGAGTATTTGAGGTGGTTGCGCACTTTCTATGTGACTCTGCCAGCTCGACTTCTATATTTTATACGTCGACACTTAATGCTTTAAACATTTATTGTTTTAACCATGTAGTCATTAACCAAACAGTCCAAGGGCGGTAAACACAGACGGACTTTGGTACGTCCCAATGTGTAAGCCTACCTTAAGTACTTCGTAAATCCGCGTGCAAAAAACATGGAAACGTATGTGCAGTATTCGTTTGTGATTGCATGTAAGTGTATTTTGCAGTTTTACTCTGTACTTGTCTTGACTGGTTCATTCATTTTGTCAGATGTGGTTTTTATTCTTATTGAATATATGATTATCTGATCAACACGTTCTTTGAGGTGTATTTTCATATCCATATTTTTGTTAATATGAATTATTCTCCTTCTCAAATTGGCGTTTCTTGCCGCTTTTTAATAAACTATTTCTTGGAATTATTTTGATTAGTAAAGCATCTTCAGTTTATAAGCCATGTGTGTTGCGTGTATGTATAATGTATTTTGTAATTGTAAATTTTATCTGCGATAGTTTCGTACTCAGATATGGAGGGGCAGTATACATATGTACACCTACATGTATATGTTCTAAATATTTTAATGTTGTAATGATTTATGTAAATATATTGTTGAGACTTAAATGAGAAATAATGACATTTTTACAATGTTAGTACAACGGTTTGGTAATATGATTTACTTTAATCTGAACGATTTAAACTGCGTTCAGTCGGCATATATTGTATAAACTCGTGGCACTATATAAGGTTAATCAATAATGGACGAGTATACAGTGAAATCTCAATGATAAGACCACCTTTGGTTCAGAAGAAAGTCGGTCTTAGTTGTGTGGTGGTCTGAATATCGACTTAAAATGTCGAAGAAAAAATCAAAACTGGACCATGAAAATATGGTCTCATTAATGAGGTGGCTTTACTTTCGCGGTGGTTTCCTTGTGAGGATTTACTGTATTCTTCACCTTGTTGTCGCTGCTTTCAGGGTATTGTAATATAGAATAAAAAAGTGTTTGGTAGAAATGAATATATATTTTTCTTCTATACACATACTGCTGACGTAGTATTGTGCATTCGTAATTTTAAGTTTATTTCATGGACGTACGTTAATAAATTAATGCATATTTCTCGAACCTGGTGTGATTTCGTCTGCATTCACTTACTCGACGTAGCAGTTACCTCCCTATACGTATGAAAGTTTTAGAGCTTTGACAAGAGTATGCTTATAATTTGAACGTAAGCCAAATAAAACTAATCATGCAAAGTAACAACCAATACAAATGTTGGAACAAAGAGATTTGCATAAAGCGGTACCAATCAACAAAGCGATACCTTGTGCCAATAAGCAATAAAATTGTTGGAAAAAGAGACTTGCATAAAGCGATACTAATCAACAAAGCGATACCTTGTGCCAATAAGCAATAACATTGTTGGAAAAAGAGACTTGCATAAAGCGGTACCAATCAACAAAGCGATACCTTGTGCCAATAAGCAATAAAATTGTTGGAAAAAGAGACTTGCATAAAGCGATACTAATCAACAAAGCGATACCTTGTGCCAATAAGCAATAAAATTGTTGGAAAAAGAGACTTGCATAAAGCGGTACCAATCAACAAAGCGATACCTTGTGCCAATAAGCAATTAAATTGTTGGAAAAAGAGACTTGCATAAAGCGATACTAATCAACAAAGCGATACCTTGTGCCAATAAGCAATAACATTGTTGGAAAAAGAGACTTGCATAAAGCGGTACCAATCAACAAAGCGATACCTTGTGCCAATAAGCAATAAAATTGTTGGAAAAAGAGACTTGCATAAAGCGTTATTAATCAACAAAGCGATACCTTGTGCCAATAAGCAATAAAATTGTTGGAAAAAGAGACTTGCATAAAGCGGTACCAATCAACAAAGCTATACCTTGTGCCAATAAGCAATAAAATTGTTGGAAAAAGAGACTTGCATTAAGCGATACTAATCAACAAAGCGATACCTTGTGCCAATAAGCAATAAAATTGTTGGAAAAAGAGACTTGCATAAAGCGGTACCAATCAACAAAGCGATACCTTGTGCCAATAAGCAATAAAATTGTTGAAAAAGAGACTTGCATAAAGCGATACCAATCAACAAAGCGATACCTTGTGCCAATAAGCAATAAAATTGTTGGAAAAAGAGACTTGCCTTTAGCGATACCAATCAACAAAGCGATACCTTGTGCCAATAAGCAATAAAATTGTTGAAAAAGAGACTTGCATAAAGCGATACTAATCAACAACGCGATACCTTGTGCCAATACACAATAACATTGTTGGAAACAGAGACTTGCAAAAAGCGATACTAATCAACAAAACTTTGTGCCAATAAGCAATAGAATTGTTGGAAACAGAGACATGCAAAAAGCGATACTAATCAACAAAACTTTGTGCCAATAAGCAATAGAATTGTTGGAAACAGACACATGCAAAAAACCATACCAATCAACAAAACTTTGTGCCAATAAGCAATAGTATTGTTGGAAAAAGAGATTTGCATAAAGCGAAACCAATCAACAAAACTTTGTGCCAATAAGCAATAGTATTGTTGGAAAAAAAGATTTGCATAAAGCTAAACCAATCAACAAAACTTTGTGCCAATAAGCAATAGAATTGTTGGAAAAAAAGATTTGCATAAAGCGATACTAATCAACAAAACGTTGTGCCAATAAGCAATAGAATTGTTGGAAAAAAAGATTTGCATAAAGCTAAACCAATCAACAAAACTTTGTGCCAATAAGCAATAGTATTGTTGGAAAAAAAGATTTGCATAAAGCTAAACCAATCAACAAAACTTTGTGCCAATAAGCAATAGAATTGTTGGAAACAGACACATGCAAAAAACCATACCAATCAACAAAACTTTGTGCCAATAAGCAATAGTATTGTTGGAAAAAGAGATTTGCATAAAGCGAAACCAATCAACAAAACTTTGTGCCAATAAGCAATAGTATTGTTGGAAAAAAAGATTTGCATAAAGCTAAACCAATCAACAAAACTTTGTGCCAATAAGCAATAGAATTGTTGGAAAAAAAGATTTGCATAAAGCGATACTAATCAACAAAACGTTGTGCCAATAAGCAATAGAATTGTTGGAAAAAAAGATTTGCATAAAGCTAAACCAATCAACAAAACTTTGTGCCAATAAGCAATAGTATTGTTGGAAAAAAAGATTTGCATAAAGCTAAACCAATCAACAAAACGTTGTGCCAATAAGCAATAGAATTGTTGGAAAAAGAGACTTGCATAAAGCGATACTAATCAACAAAACGTTGTGCCAATAAGCAATAGAATTGTTGGAAAAAAAGATTTGCATAAAGCTAAACCAATCAACAAAACGTTGTGCCAATAAGCAATAGAATTGTTGGAAAAAAAGATTTGCATAAAGCTAAACCAATCAACAAAACTTTGTGCCAATAAGCAATAGAATTGTTGGAAAAGGAGACTTGCATAAAGCGATACTAATCAACAAAACGTTGTGCCAATAAGCAATAGAATTGTTGGAAAAAGAGACTTGCAAAAAGCGATACTAATCAACAAAACTTTGTGCCAATAAGCAATAGAATTGTTGGAAAAAGAGACTTGCAAAAAGCGATACTAATCAACAAAACTTTGTGCCAATAAGCAATAGAATTGTTGGAAACAGAGACATGCAAAAAGCGATATTAATCAACAAAACTTTGTGCCAATAAGCAATAGAATTGTTTGAAACAGAGACATGCAAAAAGCGATATTAATCAACAAAACTTTGTGCCAATAAGCAATATAATTGTTGGAAACAGAGACATGCAAAAAGCGATACTAATCAACAGAATGTTGTGCCAATAAGCAATAGAATTGTTGGAAAAAAAGATTTGCATAAAGCGAAACCAATCAACAAAACGATACTTTGTGCCAATAAACAATACCATTGTTGTTGGAAAATGAGACTTGCATAAAGCGGTACCAATCAAGAAATAGTTGTGCCAATAAGCAATACCATTTTTGTTGGAAAATGAGACTTGCATAAAGCGGTACCAATCAACAACTGATACTTTGTGCAAATAAGCAATACAATTGTTGGAAAAAAGCTTGTAATAACCCCTTACCAAGCGACAAGGCGATACTTTATACCAATACCCATAAACGGATGTCGTTGAATAATTTTGAAAACTGTATCATTTCTAGTGTCCACCCTGTCGGTTGTTGTTGGTGCAGTAAGGACAACTCCAGTTAATGGCTTATGTGATCTACCGGACAATAAAGATTTCCTACTTCGTGGTTCGTGCAACTTTAACAGTGGCTACTGTGGTTATGACGTTCCTGCCCATCTATGGAATATACACACTGAAAGTTTTGGCAGCATTATTTATGGAAAAATCAAAGGAGACTATCAAGGTACGTATACTGCCCAGCAATGAGTGAAATAGTAAATGGAAGTCATCGAAAAGTTGTCGCATAACTGACCATGTTTCGATCATTCAAAGTTAATTTGAGAAAGGAGATTAAGACTAGAACCCACCACTGACCAATACTGGCACCAGTGAAACCCATTCTAAATGTTTTAATCCGCTTAAAACTTCTATAATATTGGTATAGTATTGGTCAGTGGTGTGTTCAAGTCTTAATCTCCTTTCTCAAATAAACTTTGAATGATGGAAACATGATCAGTTATGCGACAACTTTTCGATGACTTCTATTTACTATTGAATTGATATTAAAAACTAATCAGAATTCTCAGTGTAGTGGGAATTAATTCAGCTTTTATTTTTAACATACACCTTTTCGAAGTTCATACATCAACTGCTGTTCTAATAGGTTACTGTTTATTCGCCATATTTGTTCAAATGAGCGATAAAAGCCAACCAAATGTCTTCCAATACGCGCATACACTTATCGGTGTTTAAACGTACGAGTTAACTTATTACGGCTTTGACGAAAAACGGAAATGCTATAGCAACATGTACATTAGGTGATAAATGGGAAAGGTGTTTCAGTGCATATCGAGAAGATAAACTATAATATAAAATTATCTGTCATGCAACTTGGACCTCTGCATAGTAATAGTTTTCAACTCAACAACTCCTTCCATTAACTACGACTTGTAGTGTTGACTGATATAGCCATAAGAAATTCAAGATAACGAATCAACGTGTGAATGACAGGTAAATGTTGTCAGTTCGGAATGTTTTCATGTACACTGTTCGGCGTTTTATTTGTAATAACAGAATACGTGTTAGATTTGATATACCAGGATTAAACTCTCAGTGATGTTTTGTCATGACTATTCCAAGGTCTCACTCCTATCTTCACTCATAATTTCTGATTGTGTTTCGTGTCCCCTTTGTCATTGTCATTGTTCATGTATACTTTTTTTCCATTTCCATGACGTCTCTTACTTTTGTAGCGGCTTCGAGCTTTGTAAAGGCCATATCCCGCTCTTCATATATATTTACTTTTATGTAGTTATTCTCATGGAGGTTAATACATGATGTCTCATATTCTAGGTGACGCACAGACGTTTGCTCTTTTCCAGTCGAACGACCCTAACACCAACGACACCAGTGTCAGGAACAGTAGTATCGTGTCAACCGAAATCTTCCGTTCCTCTATTTGTCTGAAGTTCTGGTACCTTATGCCAAATCAGAATTCCAAATTAAATATATATATGATACCTACCAGTGATAATGCATCGGTGTTATTGTTTACACATGAACACAGTCCAATATCACAATGGCAGGAAGTGAAACTGGCAGTAACATCTTCTTCTAGCTTTAAGGTACGTTGTTCATTATGTTGAAGATTTGTTCCAGCTATTAACGGCATTTCAGTTAAATACAGCCGGCAGTCAATTGGCCAATCCAGTGTGTGTTTATGAGACTACACTATTTATAACCATTCAACATTCACCATATATCGAGGGTTCAGTGCAAGACTATCGTAACTCGTATAGAAATACATATAAGTTAAGATAGTCTTGCATTGAACCCTCGAATTATGGTCAATGACAACAGTAATTCGTACATTAATTTATCAGAATATATATAATTAGCTCCAGTCCTAGTAAATGCATCACATGTCCAAGTAGAAGTGTTTTCACATTTAATACTAACATCAAGTAACAATGTATTCGTATATATATTACATGTATTTATGGTTCCATAATATTATTTTAAGAGTTTACGTTTTTATTTTATGAAATGATTAAAATCATCGTAAAAATCAAATACCGTCAAAACTGACTGAGATAACTACGGCCTTCCATATTAGAACATTCTCGGTACCAAGGCTATTCATAACATACAGTATATGATATAAGAACTGACCCTTTCTAAATTTTAGATTGAATTTCAATCAGAGAGAGAAAACAGTTTCGGATATGTTGGTGTTGACAATGTACAATTTGTTGTAGGTAAGTTGCTTGTTATAAATGTGTCCGATTGTGGTAAAGATGCCTTGATTTTAGCCGCTGTCTTAGAGTCGGGTATCGAAGGAGATTGAAGTATTTTTGTATATAAATGTAGGGAGACACAGGAATGCTTTGTAAATAACAAAAGTGACAACAATGCACAACATATAGTAAAGAGGAAAAAATATATGTTTTGATATTATTTCCACTTTTAAGCCATCGTCCTTATTCTTTTTGAGATAATGACGAGCATCTGGCTTTCAACCTCTTAATTCAGTATGAAAATATACCGCTTATCTATACAAGGTTTGAGGCAGATTTCTAGCTGTACTGCCATAGATGTATTTTACCCAGCTTTTAGTCTTCTTGTTAAGCTTGTAGAATTACCTGCGATTTGACAATCTTTTGAGATAAACCAATGTTCCCTTATATCGACGTAGTAGAAAAGCAAGCTACCCTACCCGTTGAGTAAAAGCAGGTGAAATAATTTATTTTCTATGGTGGTATACCAGTTAACTACATAATCAACTAGAACATTATGTGGTTATCTCGTTAAAGAAACTAGTTAACCACATAAGTATCATGATAATTATATGGTTAACTAGATAAATATCGTGATAATTTTTCATTCCAGACAAATGTCTTAACACGAAAAATTGTCTGATAGTCCGGCAGAGTGGAACCTCTCCATAGCAACACACTTAAGGATAAGGAAATTTCGGCTGTTGTTTATTAATGCATATGAAATGAATATTATATTTCACAACAGAGCTTCCACCTTCAACAACAGCTGCAACAACAACACCAACAACACCAACAACACCACCACCAACATCAACAACAACAACACCTACAACAACAATATCAACAACAACACGTACAACTCCAACGACAGAAGAAATAACTATTCCCTTTACTACGACGAAAGAAACAACTATTCCCACCACGACGCAAGTTGAAACAACAACCCATGTGATAACGACGGAAGCCACAACATTTCCCGACGAAACAACAACACCAATAACACCAACAACAATTGCTACAGCAGCACCGACGACAGCAGAGATTACGACTCCTCCTACAACTGTTACGACAACCACACATTCGGGTAATGCATTTAAATAAAGTAGGTTAACGTCGATTTAATCCTAAGATTTTATCACTTAAAGCTGGGTCATTCAAAGTAGAAATTGGAATGACCCTGAGTGATAGTAAGTCTGTAAATCATAGTTCCGCGCGGATAAGTTATGTGTGTTGAAATAATCTAGAGATTTATCGGAAAAGAATAATCCATAAATCACATCCACTGAGACAAGTTCATGTGTCATGCGTCTCAACAGAACGGATATAACTGCCTACAGAAGGTGCCACACCATGCGTAACATTAGTTTCATAGAATGGATTGTATTGGGACCAATTTTGACTCGAGCACCAAAAACAAGTCGATTCACAAGAAGTTGAGAACACCAATATTGTGTACCTACTGTCTATTGGTCAATATTTTCCTAAACATGTCTTCATTAGCTGATCTCCTCGTAGTTTGTTTACAACCTTTCTCAAGTAAATAAAAACAGTCTGTATTGGTGTAACAACCAAGTGGCGCTTGATGGACGTAGTGATAAAGTCAAAGTATCAGATTGTTCCCAGATATTTGTGATTTAAAAATTATTACATAAATGTTTAATTCATTGTATTAATTTAAGGCTTAGGTAAAGCAAATATAACTGACCTGACGTATGTTTTAGAATAGTGTTTTCGACTTACTTATATAGGGATAATTGGATACGTCTGTTGACCATACAGTAGCATCTGTTATCCATGTCAACTGTTACACCACCATGACTGTATAATATAAATCTAAACAAGGCGAACATATTTTCATTTAGAATAGCATTGATTACCCTTTTCCAAAAAAGAAATATTTCAATCGAGCAATGAACCAGACAGGTCAGAATACCTCACAATACATGTATTCAATGACTGATTCACAATGTAATATTGTCTTCAAATTCGTCCAGTCCATATTGTCAGGGGCCTTCTTCACAAACTGCTTAAAGTTTCAGACTTTTAAAATGTTAAACGTTCTTATGTTCATACGTTGTTTTAACGATACATATCTTAATAAAAATTGGAAGTGGTCAACAACAATTATTCAAACAAATTTTCAATCGTTTAGATTTTATGAAAACAAAAGGTTGATGAATAATTATATATTTTTGCAAAATCAAAGTCGAATTCTGATTTTCAGTCTTAAAATGTTTGTGCAAAAGGCTCCAGGTGGTTTTCTGGTATAAGTCTGGTGTGTTTATTATGTTGTAGAGAAGCCGACTACAGACTGTGAATGTCATTGTCCCACGGTGGAAACTGTGTGTGCCGAAAGTCTGAACAAACCTTCAAGTAAATATTTGTTCATGTTATATAGTTTCTGTTGTTTGTCTTCAATATTTTGGAAGCAAAGAAGCCCAGTGTTACTGGGTTACTGTTGTATGGAGGTATTGTGGACTAGGGGTAGAGCCCTAGACTCCTGTTTCAGATGGTGTGGGTTCGAATCTTGCAATGGGCGATTAAGGACTGTAATTGATTCAAATTGTTGCATATCACGATATTGCTATATCGAATGACAGTATATAGATGCATCAATATAATCAAATGTTCTACTTGTATTGTTATGACAACAATATACCATTTTAGTAATTAATCCATATTTTAACTTCAAAGTATTGACACGTACATATAAATCCCTAGAATTATTTTATATTGTCGATTTTTAGAATGCACTATCTATTAGAGCACTATTCAACAAGCAGCCGACTACTGAGCGGCGTAACCCATTCTTCTGTATTTTCCCGTCATTATACCGATGTTTGTAAGTGTATATATAATGTCGATAGACCGAAAAATTGTTGACATGTCGATATCGACAGCCCTAGGGCCAGATTCTTCTGCCGTTCTCACAATCTCTGTATCAGGGGAGAGTACTGGCTAGATACCCAGGAAACATGTTAATGTGAAATATATCCTGAGTTCGAGATAATGACCGTAATGCAGGGGTTCCACTAGGTTCTGAATCTCAATGATTCATTTTGATATGATATATTACTGTTTTACAGCCAAATGTCCTATAATTTAGAGAAAATTGACCCTTCAGCCAGAATCCCGAGTGTCAAAATGTGACTGTTTAGAAATTTCAAGGGTCAAAGGAGTCAACTCCAGGGTCAAATGAGACCCCTGGTACTGTACGGCTTCTGGTCTGATATTCAGACGAGAAAGTTTCACTTCAGATTGCACGAACTTAGTAATTGCACCTACCAATTATTGGACAATATTTACATAAACTTGAAAAATCTAGGGGATTCATTATATAGTTAAACTGCACAAATAACAACCTGGCTTTATACTTCTAGCATTTCCACTATTATATGATTTATCACTTATTTTATTCAGCTCCTAACCCAGTGTTAACTGTTTGTGATTTACCGTCCGAAAAGTTATCTGCCCTTGACCAATACAGCTGTAACTTTGACCATGGTCTTTGTGGGTTCTCTCTGACTGATTATCCACACTTGTGGGAACTGACGTCACATGACTATGGTGACGTCAGTGTTGGCGAGATTACCGGAGACCACTCCAAGGGTAAGGATGGCGTTACCATAGCAACTTAAAATTAATTATTTAATGACCTGTTGCAAGAAAATTAAATGGAATGATCCTATCAAATTTATTTAATAATTATTTATGTATAATGATAGAATAATTGTGAAATTGTGAAGTATGCTAATTTTTTGTTCATTTGTTACCTAAGAACATGATAACATATTTCACAAAGTAACAATATCAATAAGTATGCATTATCAACGAAGACATTAATGATGTGTTAATCTGCATTTGTCGAAAAAAGACGTTTGAAATATCTTTATTTTGACAAATAAAACTTCGAGGTTTGAAACGGGGGTTTTACTAGTTTTGTCCGCGCAAAACAAGATATTATAAGTTTTTTAATATTCATATGTTCTGGTGGCCTGATACATTTTTGCAACATCTTAACCTATTGAAAAAAATATCCACTCGCTTTAGTATAAATAGAATATCAATTATCTTTTTAATAAGCAGCAGCCTGATTGAAGCTGATGTTCATTGAAACTTTATCATCAGTATGTTGTTTTTATATATGCCATTGACAATTGTATTAATTTTTGCGGGTTTCGAAAAAGGGAATTGTGATTTGTGTATCATTTGCCTTTTGTGTTGTTGTTGTGAGTGTTTTTTGTTTAAATAAAAATTATGTGTTTATTCAAGAATCACTTGGGAGATATGTTGTCTTCAACACATACAACAACCACGTACAGAACAATACATTACATCACTTCCGGTCACCGAGTTTACTTCCGTTCACGCAGTATTGTGCCTCGTTCTGGTATAACATGCCCAACAATGGTTCCGAGCTTCAAGTGTATGCCGAATTCCAGAATGCTACTCGGACGTTACTATGGCAACAGAGTGGAAGAACAACGTATGGCTGGGTTCAAGCAAAGATTCCATTACTTGAGGAGTCGTCTTTTATGGTAAGAAATACGTAACGATACGCTTATGTTCTCGTCTTTGATTTGATAGAAGTTCAGATGAATCACTCTATTTCTATACACGAGATGTCCGGATTGCCGTGACTTTCCGTTATATTTGGCTACGATTGTTTGTCCCCTACTGATTCGTGTGAGAAGTTGTCAGTTGCTTGCGGAAGGGCAAGTAAGTACTGGTTGATAATCAATTCTAGGAAAACGGGTTAGGTCAAGTGTCCGCCGTATATAACCATTGAAATAATAATAATTCTTGAAAACGGTGTAAAACACGATTAACGCTATCTCGATTGTGGGATTCATAATTGGCGAAGCAATGTGTTTCCGGCATTCATTGTAAAATTCCCGCGATGCGTAACTTGTTTCTAGTGTAAACCTCTTTGCCCACTGACATTGTTTTGTCATTTTTGTTTCAGTTAGTATTCACTTCCACAAAGAAGAGTCCAGTAAGTTTTCTGGGTATAGATGACATTCAAATATCAATAGGTAAGACATACAGACACTGAATCACAGGAGGTTGTCATGAGTTCCTCCCCTTTATCCTTTCTAGAATTCTCTCCCTTTAGATCGAGGCGATATGGGGGAGAACTCTAGAAAAAATAAACAGAGAGAATTCGTGAGAATCTCCTGAGCACTGAATGTACAATTTGTATTAGAGATGGCACATAGTTGTCTTACTTATTCAACTGTCAATACAACGTGTTATGGCGACATTATGGTACCTAACCAAACAGTAATTCCAGAACTACATGTTTGACGCTTAAAGATTTACATGTCTTCATACAGAAATACTCTAAGACATTGCACATTACTTTTCTTAAAAGTTTCCTGGAACTCCAAAACATCAGTTCGATACAAGAATCTACACAGGATAGAAAATACCAGTATCGGACACTTGTATTTTATGTTTTGTGAAACACGTAAGAAAAGTGCCAATGCAGTGTTGTGGAGTAGATCTGTATGATGGCAATTACCACCTATTTTCTCATACATTTTTGTATTTATAACTGATGATATATTGTCAAATAATAAGACTGTGTACCTTCTTGTATGTGGTAGCATATAACAGAGACAAATACAATGGATAACCATAAGCCCAGCATTGCTAAAAATATAGCCATTAGACAAAGACACTCCCGAAAGTTAGCATTTAGTGGAACGGTTGTTTGCCCAAATAGAACGTACCGTTATTTTGTCTTACAGAGAAACCTATACTCTCAATTCCGACTGGAAGAAAACGACGTTCTCTAAGACAGATTGTCCGTTTAGCTACGTCTGCAGAAGATCCATCCGGATGTTCGTGCACGTGTCCACCATATCACGTGATCAGCTGTCAGACAACACTAAAACCCGTTCCTCCGTATAGTACGTGTTTTCATATACTAGTAAAATTTGTATATAAGTTGGTGTATTGCGCAACTATGTTATCAAGTTACATTACAAAACTAGTTTTAATATTATGAAAACACCATGGGCATGCAGAAGTAAACAATTTAAAACAGTGTGTGTTTAATGATTTCTTCCCTGAGTTATATATTTCATCAAAACTCTAATGCCTAGATTCAGTTGCAGAAGAGAACATTTCTATCATTCATCAAGGTACATGTGCTATTGAGGTATAGCTTGGGGTAAAATCTAAATTTGTAAATATGCGTTGATTATAACGATTGTCCACATGTTATTGAAAGTAAATGTGTAAAAATGAACACCACATGGAATAGAAGATGCTAATGAGCGGACCATTACTTCGAATTTATAATCGATGGAAAAAAGTCAAAGAAAGCGATGGGGAAATACTTCACACAGACTAGATAGAGTAACCCATAAGATACGAGTCTTATATCTATTATATTAACTTATTATTACAATATCACAACGCGGACTGGTATACTGACAGTAAAAACGTACATATACAGCTAATACCAGTCTGCTGTTAAAACATCAGTTTTGTGTTGTGAAATATTATTACATATAGTGTTGTTGTTGTTTTTATAAGAACCATCATGCAGTGATTTGGTGAATGCAGTATACATGAAGGAAGGAAGTTGTGACTTTGATCATGGAACAGCGTGTAACTATGACATCCCTGTATATCCACATTTGTGGGACCTAATCAAATATAGTTATGGAAACAAAACTGCAGGCATTATAGACGGCGATACATCTAGGGGTGAGACTACTTTGTGCTTTACCAGTTGCATTGTGCATGCTTACATATATCGCATGTGTATTGCGATTTTTTTCCAAAATATTCATTTGTTACCTTACAAAGAAGAGAACGTAATATGCTTGCTCAAATTTGCTTCAGTAAACATCACTTGGGGGTTGAAGTCGCACAAACAGACCGGGCCATGTAGTGACTTTGCCAGTTATTTGGGTGGGGTGAGATTCCGGTCAATAGCTATACATAGCTAATGTTGTTTTTTTTGTAAAACCGACTTTAAATAAAACATTGTATCTTGTATCTTGCATATAAACTCAACAGTCTGTGTGGGAACCTAGAGCAGTGAGGGGTATGTGATATGAATTCCGAGACCACAACCACTCAACAATGGAGACCCCACTAAACATCACTAATTATGTCCACGCCAATGAAACATTTTTCCGGAGGTCATGACAAAATGCAATTGAAATTATATAAGTAACTTTAAGTTGTGCATACATTTTGACATTATAATTGTGTTACATTAAAGACGTTCAATGATTCATTTTAGATGGTAATGGCATGTTTTTGGCTTTTGTAACTGATAATTTCCATGTCCCACTCGGGTTGACTGGTAACTTCCGGTCAGGAACGCTACCGGTTGAAGGAAAAGTGTGTCTCAGTTTTTGGTACAATCTACCAACCGGTTCAGCTTCTCTAAGTGTGTATAAAGAAGCAGGCGACAAGAGTGAATTGTTGTGGAAAAAAGAGAACCAAACATCCAATGGATGGCAGAAAGCTACAGTTCTGTTCCAGGCGGACATGAATATGAAAGTAAGATTAATTTTTAGAATACTTTTCTGAATTGAATTTTCAGACAAGCAATGTAAGGTCCAATGATTTCCAACTACAAACTGGCCGACCACCAATATACACTGTAATATGACCAAATGAGGCTGACATAATTCACCACAGGATTTCACCATTTATCACTTCTAGAGTTCTCTCCCTTTATCCCTTTTATAGGATATACATATATAGAGATAAAGGTAGAAAACTCGCGACAATCTCCTGTGAAATTTACTAAACTGTGTTGTGTTTGAAGCATGGTTGTGATATTTAAGCCTCAATGTTTTTCTTTTTGGTTCCGTTCCTTCACAAGATGTAAGTGTGATACGTAATTTACGTCATCAGTGTGGGCAGCCATTTTACTATTCGATACCTCTAGAAGATATCAACACTGACTTGTATACTAGATAATTGCAAATCGAATGACAGATTGCAAATATTTTGTATTCGGAATGAAAACTACAGATCTGCAATTCGAATGTCAGATATATAGTACATGTATTCAAATGCTAGATATAAAGTATCGCAATTGCAGATATACATGCAGATATACATGCAGATATACATGTATAGTATTTGAATTGTTGTTATCTAAATGAGGTAATAAACAGTGAAAGCGCATCCAATACGGTGATGAACAATCTATAGAAAGGCAATGTTCACAGAGTTCCTATGTGGCATTGTGTGAATATACCACACATCATTGTGGTTTTATATTCGACAGAAGCCATTATTTAAAGTGAGATTGGTAATCGTTCTGTCAATAGTCAGTACTAACGAGAAACCATCCAATATCACAGTCACAACGGTTACTTGTTAATGATACAGTATTAGGTTACTAAGTGAACGTGTTAAGGTATACTGTTAATTGCGCTTACTACATTTGTTTATTAAATGTCAAGCTAGATAACAACAATTATTCGGCACTGAAGCAATTACCGGTATAGATAGTTCCTGGTACATGTAGTTTTACCATTAATTGAGTTCTTAGTTGCTCACCGGAGGAACTAACGCTGACTTTATCATTTGAGAAGGTATAGAGCCAACTTGAATTGAAACAAGCCTACCATTAATGCCAAGTCTGGAGGATCCTTGAGTTACTACGATTTTTCTGAGTGCATTTGAAAAGTGCAAACTAATGTTATTCACATACTTAAATATTACTTTTACCTTTGTTTTTCTTCACAGATAGACTTTGCATCCACCAAGTCTAACCTGAATGCATATTTTGGTATAGATGATATACAACTATACAGTAATGTTTCTATTTAACTGATTAAATGAACTGGTGTGACTTCAATAGAACCATCAAGAGGAAGAGGACTTTTCATTAGAATATTATTGAAGCCTATATGAATCACTTGCCTTTTTTGTAAATCAAAATAAAAAGTCAATATAATGACTTACTAGTCATAAAAACGACTTAGAAAGTGCTTCCAAAACGACTTGTCATCTATTACTAGTATGTTGGTCGTAATTTAGCGCCGTTTTATGTCGTTATAACGACAGTAGAACAATAGACGTTTTGTTCATGGATCAACATATGAAGTACAACAACTGATCAGCAACTACCATCATGTCGCTAGTAGCTACAAGACACACGTACAGAGCAACATCTGGAGAATTTCCATTACCATTAATGCAACATGTCTAAACGATATGCTGCTAAAACAAACATTTTCACAATATTCAGTTATTTTGGTTTCTTTATCTTGATTTTACATACATGCATTAGATTTTGACATTCTTCTGGTTATATTACAGAGAAATAAATGTATGGTAAGAGGTTAAATGAAAAAATAAATTAGACACAACAAATTAAAGACCTTGTTTTCAATTTAATTCAAATATCCTCTAAAACGTGACATTCGTGAAGGCATTGATTAATGTTCTGTTAAGGAAGATAAGCGCTGTGAGGAGTTATATGTGCTATGAAGTAACAATCTTGATTTTTTCTGGTGGAGTAAACTAAAAGGCCAAAAATGTTCAACTTGCTTGTGAAATACTGTTCCGTGTAATAGTGTATCATTCGGTCCTCTATGCAGTGGTCTCCCTTTACAAACATATCTCTGTATTCTGTTATTTTGGATTCTTTGTCTATTGACCTTATACACATGTATTAGATTTTGACATTGTTCAAGTTATATAACAGAGAAATAAGTGCCAAATATGTCCAAGTTATATAACAGAGAAATAAGTGCCAAATATGTCCAAGGTATAAAACAGAGAAATAAGTGCCAAATATGTCCAAGTTGCTTGTGAAATATTATTCTGTGTAGTGTTCAAAATTCATATAAGTATGAAGATGATATTCAGAAATTGTTGCATAATTTGATCAATAAATATGATATATTATTGCTATCAGGCTTCATTTTGTTTTGAAACTATAGCACATTATAAATTGCTGTCTAAAATCCCCATCATGCCGGACACCCTCCACCTGGGACACAACATTGATATAACACTGCAGTTTGGTGCAAAGCGAAACAAGTCTATCTACTTCTACCAGGAAATTTCATGCTGATCAAAGGGCAATCTTCTTTGAATCCTTTGAAATATGCATCATGTATTTCTAGTCTATCTCACAGTATGCGAGTTTTTCATTCCACATCTATGTACAGTGAAACCTAAATACTAACATTGTCATAGGTTCTGCAGAAGGGCAGTCTTAAACAAGAGGTTGTCAGATCCTTGAGTACACGGTCTTTATTTTGACTAAGTCTGGTTTTACTGTACACATATATTAACACAGTATCAGTGTATTGAAGGTCATAAATCAAGACTAAAGATATTCAAAACAAAATCAGTTATAAATCAGATCTAAAATCTATTTATTTTATTGAGATACAAAACTAACAACATTATATAGTACAATAAAAATACAAATATGATTTGCCAACGGGTGAATGATGATTAGGAGTGATTAAAACACGTAAAAATATAAATATGGCCAGTAGACAACACATTTTATCGATATTTGATTATGAACCCAAAATATGATAAAATCATACAGGTACATTCACTTTCAATATAATGACCAGAATAAAATAAAAATTATTAAATCTGTGTCCTTTATCATTTTTATGTGATAAATACTTAACAAAAATATATAAAAAATCTGATCCTAAAAAATAATAAACTCTGTATTTATATCTACTGAAATGTAGCATAGTTTTGAAAGTAATAGTCCTATATTCTTAGGACCCATCACAGGTCACATAGTTAATCATTCTTTAAAAGGTCCTCTCCAAAAGCAAATCAGTAAGTTTGTCATTTAATTTACAGATATGTAACTGCTTTATAATGCTATTAATTTCGCTAAGATCAAGCCTCGGATTTACAACAAGAATACTTCCCTCGACAGACACATGTTCATGAAAAATCCATCATAATATGATAGTCGTACTATCTATTTCACCATTGGGACTTACTCAATTTATATTCACAGTCAATTATACTAAACGCCATTAAAAAATGCAACAAAAAATTGAGCACATAGACATTAAAAATATACTTTATATCATTTTGTTTCTCTCTAAAATTAATCAATAATGAAATCAAGAATAACTGTTCTTTAGTTTAATTACATTTTGAACAAAATTTAGACTTAAACAGTCAAATGCTTTCATACTTAAGTTGGTACAAAATGACTACTAATTCGAAGTTTTAATGGTGTTAAATTTACTTGCGACAAATTGTTAAATAACTATTTCCTAGATTTGGGTGCGCAATGAAAAAAGTGAAGTGAAATAGACACTGTTATATCTTTCATATTTATGTAAAATTTGTTATCTTCTGATCTGAGATTTAGAAAAAAACATTTTTGACAAGTACCAGTTTCTTGCATTATTGATATTGACAAGTATACATGAATACATACAATTGCAATAAATTATTACTGAACTACAAATGCAAGTATAAAATAATGTTTATAATATTGAATGTAAATAATAAAATTTCATATCATACCATATGTATGACAAAAATTGTACTAGCATTAGTAAAACGGACCGATTTCAAAAATGCGAGACACTCAAGTAAATGTAGTATGACTCATCAGTCTTCTATCATTCCTTCATTCACCTTAACTAGCAAGTTGATGTAACCCCATGTCTGTAACACTAAAAAGAGGAGCTGACATTATTCGATAGAAAGACAAATTAATTGGAGAAAAGTAAGTTAAACTGAATAAATGTCATTAGCCACAAGTTTAACAAGATGTTTTCAGTATCAAAGAAGAAAACAATAACAAATCTAAGTCCCCCTCGCATTATATAGCTGCCATGCTTTTAAAGACTTACAATAATCTTAACAATCTGCGTAGAAGATCACAACGGTACATGCAAGATTTCCCCTTAAATTTGACCTACTTACCTTCTTTTAACCAATCTAATTTCTTGGTACATTTTTAACAAGTTATTGCCCGGAAGCTTCTGTCCAAGTTTGATTACAATCTGGGTAACAATTTAGGAGGTGTCATGCCTAGAGAAAGGCTTTCAGACAGACAACATACATAGGGTGACCAGTATATCTCACCTAGAGCTTTGATCACGTTAGCTAACAAACATTCATTAGAATACATGAAACCTTAAAAAAATACAGATACAATCGGTGAGAAATTTTGAAACAACAGCACATTTTACATACAAAATAACTGTACAATAGATGAAATGGATTTCATATGGAACAAGTAATGTACATTTTTACATAACAAATATTTTCTAACTCAGCTCAAAATCTACAACATGCACAAAATAGAATCTGTATACATGTACTAACATACCTAATAAAGGTGCACATTTCATTAATAGAGGGGTATCCATAACAGTTAGGATACACATACCCTGATATAAAAATTAAACTGTAAGAAAAAACAATCGCTAGCATCAGTTAAGTTCATTCATTCTACTAACCACATAACACCTATCCAACATCATAGCTATGGAGAAAGATTTGACTTGAAATTAAAGAGCTACAAAATAAAACAGATGAAAGTCACAAATTTCTAACCTGGATTCAGTTGCCCATAATATATATAAGCTTTCCTTTTCCTATGTGTCTACATTCAATCATATCTTCTCACCTGCTGTATCTATGCCTGGGTAAACCCAATAGGTTTCATGTACAATCATAATTCTAATAATAGATTAAAAATATCAAAATGAATGTAACATTATTCAATGTTAATAGTTCATTGAAAGAAGGCTTTGATTCCACTTGGATGTCTTTGTCAAATCTGTCGCAGTGCAAGAACACAATTCACATAATTCTAAACTGTTAGAAATGTCATGAGAAAAAAACAATGGAAGCTTGAAAACTGCAGTAGTTCTGTTTATTTCCCAGTTATGTTTCAAGAGTGATACCATATCTATATTTAAACAAAATTAATCATGCAAGAGTTCATGTTCTTGAATTTACCCCCACTACTCATGGAGGTGATTCAGAGGGCGCTGCCTGTCCATGTTCAAGTTTCTCCAGACTGATGTTTTAATGAAAAAGATGTTATGTTATAGGAAAGATAAGCAAACAGCAGGCAGAAACTAAGGCTATACTGCTATAAGTGATCATTAAAGTTTCAAGAGACTTTAATTTAGAGCATTCATATAAAATATAGATACATTGTATTATGAGAAGGAATTGACAATCAGTATTTCAAATTAATAACAACTCCAGAATAAAGACTTCGTCATTTTCTTCTTAAATATTTGCTGAAACCGTTCAGCATTCCTAATACAAAATCCAACAAAGTCGGTGAAAGACTACAGACTGGTTGAAACATGCACCATAAACACAAGCCTAGTACATGCAACATTTTTGTCCACTGAAAAATGAAGTTATATATTGATTATGAGTAAGTAGTCAAGAAATTTAACATAACAATTTCGTTATCAAAAACTAACTTCAAATTCCTGTGCAATGGCCAACACGAAGGACAGCATTGAAAACATACACAGGAGTACATGCCCGCAGCAATGGGTAGAATGATACACATAACAGTGAATACATAACATAGAATGAGCAAAATATGGTGAGCATAATATTATAATGATCTACTTGGTCTACAATGTTGGAATTGACACAATATGACACAATAATCAAGTTTACCCTGTTTTGTCTTTATATGGAGATTAAAAATGTACAATGCACAAGTTCAATACAACGCAAATTCTGGAAAATATTATTAAGTTTAAAATGATATCAAATACAAGCTATATCTGAAAATATCAACATTTTGTTGCAGCATTAAGCAAATAAATGAAAAGGTAAAAATCTGGCCGATTTTATGAAGTACATGTACTCACAAATCGACAATAATTCATACTATGCATAAAGACATCATTTTAGACCACAAACAGACAGAACATTGTACAAAGGATTAAACACATTTAATAAAGACTGCCTGATTCTTTAAAAAAGAGATAGGTAAATAAAGTAGGTTCCCAATTCCAATCTCACTCAAATCGGATCTCCATAAGCATGTAATGGATTGTTGGCCCTGATTTGTACACATTATACTAAAAACAAGTAAAAAGATTTAAAAAATATTAAATTTCATGTACATCAAATTTGATTAAATTTCAAATTTCTAGTCAGCATAAAAGAGTCAGAGGTACATAACTAGAAGATCTAATCATCGATCTAAAATTAATATAAAACTGACTAAAAACATTCGAATCAGAACATACATATCTTATAAAAAAAATTATACTAATAATACAAATAATACAAAATGATATGTAAGCAAATAAAACAAAACATATAAAAAATCATAAGCCATCATTTCTTATAAATTCTGTAACGTTCAAGCACACGATCTTGTATCAATATACCGGTATGATATCCATGTAAATATACAAACATAGAAAAAAAAGGATTGCTCGACATTGTGCAGTGCTCATAAAAATATACCTGGAATCATGAAATTCAAATATTGAACATTTTAAAAGAAAACAGTCAATAAATTCATGTTCATCATGCCTGAATGATGCCATTTTTCACATTAAACGCTAAATTGGTACCTGTTGGTTTTATATATGCTACAGTATTAAGCTCACCAATAAAATACAATTTTGTACAGCATCATACTTAAAATAACTTCAGGTATTAATTAATCTTAATAAAAATCATTTACCCTTATATACGAAACAAAAAGTCTTAACACAAGCAAATAAACTATCTATCTGCATTCTGCTTCTTCCATATATGATGAAAGATTAGTTCCATATACATATCCCTTAATTTATATTACAGCAATAAACATTAATACAAAAAATAAACAAAAACACAGTAAATTCTGCATGAACAAGATAAGACAATGTTATACTACACCAGTTGAAGTGAGACAAAAGTATCAGTGGACACATACAAAGCATATAAAACATACATGTGCATATACAGTATACATGTGCATATACAGTATACATGTGCATATACAGTATGTATACGGTATGAATAAATACACAACATAGGAATGTTTGGATGCAAAATAAAGCTCTTCATACTACATGAGCAACAATATGTACCAGTAATTATAAACAAAATGCCATTTCACCATAACTTATATAATCAAACTCATACTTTTCTGTGAATATATGAGACAACTAAACCAAAATGTTTCATGAACTAACATCATATTTTGTAAATCTGTCAGCTTAAAGTATTATGACATTTGTCTGACCTGTCAGATTGATTTTTAAATTTGGAGTATTCCATGTCTGGAAATGGGTTCTTAATGTTAATCATTGAAACTTGGATAGTACTGGTAAAATTTGTTAAATCACAAATTATCGTGTTGAGAAGATTACCATCTTACTGTTGCTGAGGATGTATAGCAGAAATGAATGACAGAAAGTTTCCAAATATCAGCAGACGTAAGTGGAACTAACAAATACTCCTACACTAGAAAATAGAACATACCATTCTAAAAACAAAACTGACAGGTAAAAAATCTCACTACATTTATGATTACAAACGTCATGGAAAATGTGTGTGAAAACATTGGAACCCCGTAACATTATCCCCCTATAATCTGTGCTGTACATTCTTCTGTGAGTCATAAGATCAGAGACGGAAATCTATTAACACATTTATGGTAATTACAATTATATATAAAAATCCCAATTGATTCATAAAGCGATTACAATTGGTATATGATAAAAATATTTTTTATACAAAGAACCTGTCACATTCACAACCAGGCATCTGGCATGAAATTGGAACTTTCCACACAGGGGGTCCCGAGGGCTGCCTTAGGCTTTCTGGTGGTTTAAGGGTGGGTAGCATAAATGGAGGACAAAATGCGCCTGGCAAACTTGCTGAATTCGGCAAATTGAAGGAAAATTCACAAACCCGAGACAAATCCAAGTCTTGTAGGCTTGCATACAGAATCAAATAAATCTGAATTATGTCAACAGTGACTTTGAAAACATTTTTGAACAATAAATAACACATGGTTTTTGTTTATTTTAGAATGTTTAGTTACACAACTTTGATTGAACAACTTATTGCACTTTTTTTCCATTCTGGGACATTCTATCCAATGTTTTGACATGAAAATGTCTAAAAATAAACAATTTTTGTCAGCCATGTATCTTTTCATGAGACTTATATAATATATGGCAAACAGTTAGGCCATAAAGGTTACCAAAATATATCACTACATTTTCAAAATCTTTTGATCAACCCTCTTATACATGCTTAATTACACAGAAATGTTTTGCAACTGAGCACTACATAGCACATATATCAAATGTGATCAGCATATGAATCAATGTACAACAATGTTTAAACAAACGTATTTAGGATTTCAATTTTACCAATGGAATGTTTCTTGTAGACAAGCATTGATCACACGCCCACTCCGCATACACTTCCTGATTCAACATGATAAATGCTATTTCACTAAGACCAGTACAATTTCGATGGTACCAGAAATTACAGCCACTTTCACACAATATTGCCTGATCGTTGTCATGGACTTCTTTATGACATATGCCACATGGATAAATAGGAGGTGCATTAGGATTTGATGGGTTGAAAACCATGGATGCCGAAGACGGATAGATCTTTCCATTTGATTGAGGTCCCATTGGTGACATGTGCCCCTGCGGAGCCATTCTGTGGTTCATATGATGACCATTTCCTGGCCCAGGTCCTCCTGGATATGGACCAGGGTACGGTCCCTGGGATCCAGGCATAGGTCCCCCGCGGCCATGTCCGGGCACCATTTGACCCATCTGATTTCCGTATGGGCCATCAGGCATTCCATTTGGTGAAAATGGCATTGAATTCTGCGGATATCCTCGCGGATCGTCCATAGGTCCACCCTGCATCATGGGACCAAAGTTTCCACCCATAGATGGAGGGATCATGTCGGGTGTCCCTGGGCTTGCCTAAAACACAAGAAAATAAATAATTATCAAATTTCAGAAAGACAAAGACTGAAACAGATTTCAAACTGACATATTTTTTATCTAAGAACTAATAAATAGATAGCAGATATTGCAACTTCAAAGAAATACACATAATGTTCACTTGGCTACAACATGTATTGTATTATATTCAGTATTTGAACATGTATTGGTTTCCATTATACTAACTTATAAACCGTAGTGTGCCAAGCATAAAATTTAATTAATTTCACTCCTCATCAGCTTGTCACAGGATTTTCTGTTATCATGCAAATACAACATGTAGTTTCATTGTAGAGTATGTAGGAAAAAAAATTCAACAATTTTGGGAATGTCTTGGTCTAATGTGATTTAGAAAATTAGTGTTGGACTGTCGAAATTACATTGAGAAAAGGTAACATTTTTCTCACAACAACTTTATTCTCCATGATAACTCGATAATACTTTTTCAAAGGTCTAACCTAAAACCTATCAATGCTGAAATTATCAGTTAAAGTCTTTATTATTTTGGGATTTTTTCTGGTTTGGATTGGGAAAAACCATACTATTTTCGAATGGGTCCCTTTACCGGACCCAAAAAGCGCTGATGTGGTTTCTGTTTTTGGTTGTAATGAAAAGTAACTCACCCTTGATTTTTTTCTTCGTTTTGTCGGAGCACTTGGCTGACTAAACCCGTCTCCTTCAGGGTCTGAAAAGGAGAGTGCATATTTTTTATCATATAAAACCTCAATGTTAAGTAGTGACCATTGGACACAAGTGCCCCAAATTAACTGTCATCAATTGTAAGTTTAACAGTGGACATCAAGCCATAATTCTAAGAGTTATAGAAAAGAATAGATTGGTAGAGTGAATGCAGCAAGTTAAATATCAATTATCCCGGCACAACCAGATTTCGACCGCCTAACGTGATTTTCCCATCACACATTCCATAACTCGTCCGACAGCAATTATTATTTATACTGATGATTTAAACAAACCTTATCCCACATTGATGCAACAAAAATGAGGACCTCACTGTCATAGTTTGTTATATGCGTCAAACTACGCTCACCTCATTTTCTGTCAACCTGGCTGTTCACAACCAATTTTCGTCCACTTGGGAGTAATTTCCCTTGACGACAGTACACAACCAAGTTTCCTTACATGTAGAATGTGTAACTGTACAAACAACTAACAGTCACTCTGGACTGTTTAACTAAGTTAATTACCAAGAAAGTACCATATTTAGAGGGTGCAGTTTTTTTCTTGAATTCAAATGAATTAAACTTGTTTTGGGGATACCATAATGTCAATGATGCTTTTCTGATTCAATATATACTCAATATACTCAATATATATTACAGCATTATAAGCTCTAATTAAATCATATGAGCCATAGTCTCTGTAGTCAAGCCTAGATGACACATTGGCCTGTAAATAGATGAAACACAGTCACTTAATACACAACCAATTAAATCCAATATTATTGTAGTGTACTGTACTTCAAGCATCGTGTGATACGGGATTTGGGCCCTGGAATAGGCATAGATGCAGACAAAATAAAAACAATAGGATTGTGCAGCCATTTTTATGTAAAAAATGATTTTATTGAAGGATATATTTGGAAGTACAAAATGTACTTAATACACAATATGTTTACACTTTTTACGGAAGGTTCGTGTTTCACATTTCTAATCTCCATTTTTCACTAGCTTACAGCATTTGACAATTCTGCATCAAATGTAAACAAATGTGCGTGCGCATAGCAGATATTTTGGTCTGGCGATATAGCTTTTGGTATTTTCCGGTACCGGTCGAAATCTGGTTGTTTGAGGATATTTTACAGGAAGAAGCAGTGAAACAAAATTCCTTTTGAATATCAGCACCATCTACAGAATTAAATTGTGCTTCGAAGTTTGAATAAAAAAAATGGAAACATGGCAACTATTGACAACAAGAGGGCCAAGATGTCCCCATGTCGCTCACCTAACCTTAAAGTTATCAAGAAACATTCTGACCAGTTAAAAGTGACAATTTTTTGGATGATTTTAATTAAAACAAAATGTGGCTCCTACTAATAGAGTGTTCCATTAACTGACTGAGTGATCTCAGGGTTGGCAAAAAGACGGGAAATACAGGACGGTGGGAAATACTGGTAATTCCAGGGAATACTGTTGAGACCATAAGTTTAACCTCTAGGTTTGGTCATACCCTCTCTAGACCAGATTATTGATGGATTATTAAGTGACACAAAACACAGAGCATAGCCCAAGGCACTTAATATTTACTAAATACTTTATAGTATGCTACAAACAAAGTAACAGTAGTCGGTACAGTGTTGTATATATACATGTATAATAAATCCAATAATAGTCAAGAGTGAAAAAAAAATCACAAATCTCCGCTCTTAACATTCATTTTTCAAAATAATTGCTTTTATTATATAATATGATAATATGGTGAAATGTACATTCAACCTCTGATCCCCTGACAGTAAAGCATGAAGCCTAAAGATACAGTGTGGACTTTTTATGTGATGATGGTTCTACATTTTTTGTCATAATAGACTACATTTTGCTGAAATTTGGAGTATTTCCCACATTCTTAAATTAAAGAGTATGGGAAATACCGGGAATTACCACTGGTAAATACAGCACCGATAAATACCATGCCAACCCTGAGTGATCTAGTTTTTGATCCAAAGAGACACAGTTTCCAACTTGACCTAGAAATCATCAAAACAAATATTTTCAATTATTTTATGGCATCTACAGTGTATCCTTTAGTCTTGTTAATTCGACCCTTCTTGATCCAGGATAATTTTTCCACACCACCCACATGCTAAAGCCTATGAATTGAATTATCCAACCACTAGTTTAGTTTGAACAGTAAAGGAATACATTCCACACATTAAAATAATCAAGCAATGAGTCTATTCTTGTGTCAACATGAGTTGTAGCTTTACTGATAATTCCAAACTGAACTTCAAATGATACAGGTTTGCATCTAACTTCTAAGTGATTTTGGGCATGACAGAAAAATAAACACGTGTGTATGACTATGAGATTGGACAGCAGATACTAGATTGACAAAATTAAGACAGTGCGACTAAGTGACCTCGACATTATTAATATAACCAATCCGCTTGTCGATTGACAATAAATGTTCTCAATGATCCAGACTCTGAACAGAGCGAGCACATGCCGAGATCGACGTCTCCTTTAAGTCCTTATGCCAAGTTATGGATGTTTTTTCGACATTTGTAAACATTTTTTAATTTAAAAGAAAACATGAAACAAAGTCCAGAGTCTATTTAATGTCAATAATTAGACCATTAAGCACACGTGTAGCTTAAGTCGTACAATATTGTTGTTGCGGTTCAGGTTATCAATCACAGAAGTGCAATTGGGTCACATCAAGAGAGGTAAAAATACTCGCGAAAATGCATTACAATCCATAAACACTGCGTTTTAAATGCCAAATTTAATAATTTAACATGTAAGCTACAGACACTTACTCAATGCTTTGGCACGTCCTCTAGGCATCTTAAATGTAAGCCTGATCAAATGTAAGATGTTTAATTTTCTTCAACTTTTTGTAAATTGCCATCGATTTCGGTTCCGAATTACATTTACAATAACGTGAGATTTACTTTTAGAGTAATTATCACGCGTGTAAACATCAATATCCAACACCGGCCATTTTTATTTCTTCCTCTTCCGCATTGATGATAAAACCTTTGATTTATTTTCCAAAACAAATTCTGTGCATTGACACCAATATTTCTACCTGGAGAAAATATGTCCAAAGTTTCCAGACCTGTCCGACCACCACCTCCGGTCCCGAAACCAGGTAATCTAACGCTGAGTGTTGAAGATTGAGTCTGTTCTTGCTTCAGGATTTTATCAATTTATGATAACTTCATGTTTTACATTTTTAGGTGGCCGATTAGTGACACTATAAGCTTTACCCGTAAAATGAAAGACAATATGTTCTTTTTTTATACGCCGCGATGTCTGCCTAGCGGATTTTGTGCGAGTACTGAAGTTAAACTTTAATGTATTGAAGGTGATGCAAACCTAGTTACCTATTCGTACTACTGTGACCAAGTCCTATAAATATGAGATCACTTTCAATCGAGGGGTCTAATGAAAGATAAAAAAGAAGTTCTTTGCAGATTTTTACAATTACTAGGTGAAGTGATCACTTTCAAGTGGCTGTCGGACGTTTCACCACCAAGTCATTTCCTCCCAAGACATTTCACCCCCATTTTGGGGGTGAATAGTCTCAGATATTTGTTACATATGATGTTTCACCCCCAACATCAATATAATACTGAGATAAACCAATAATAAGGATGAATAGACATAATGATAATTAAATAAGTTTGCATGCATTTCTTATACATCTAAAGTACATTAAAT
Organism: Mactromeris polynyma; assembly: GCA_032209605.1. Lineage (NCBI taxonomy): Eukaryota > Metazoa > Mollusca > Bivalvia > Venerida > Mactridae > Mactromeris > Mactromeris polynyma. Next base: position 51,222,638 of record JASFXZ010000001.1, read on the forward strand.
TATTTTTAATTAGGTTAAAAATGCATAAAAAGACGTGTACTTGTATATATGGATATAATCAGTATTATTGTATCAATTTTTATTAACATTTTTTATAATTTGCCATTGAATTAATGTTACTTATTTACTTTTTAATCATGATAACATGACAACGTTGCTTGGGAGACTAGAGACAATTGATATAGTTATACCATTATACCATCAATAAATGGTAAATGATATATTTATTGTCCAGTATTGTTTATTACAGAAAAATATCAAAAGTGATTTTTTTTTCAATCATTAACAGAATGTTACCAAAATATTGAACACAAACATATTTCAATCAATATTTGTTTACTTTAAATAAACGGTTTAAAACATTTGCCCTAATAGGCATACTATTAACATAACATCAATAACAGGTATCAACAACAATTTTAATGCACATGTCAGAGGTATAAATAATATGTTGTGTGTGATTGTGAAACATGTGTCATGATAAGAGTTAATTGAATTAATCCTTTCATGGTCCACTTGCACCTCAATGCTACATAAAACAGGTGTGAATATAAACTAACAAACTAGGAAATATGTATGCCATTTAATGTTTTACCTTTTTATTAATAATATTATAAATACATTTTAAAAAAGTTAAAAATAATATAATTATCTCAGTTTAAAAGACATTAATGCATTTAGTCTGATAGTTTTAGACGAACACTTTTGTTTCGAATATATCAGCCCTACTTGCATTTTACATTGAACTTGATATCCTAAAATATTTATTGGGTGGAGTTTTGCTAATAATATTCAGTTAAAATAAACAGCTTTATAAAACAGTACCTTATAAAACTTACATGCATAATATATGCGGATGACAAGTGTTCAATTACTGTGAGTCAATTGGGTGTTGATTAAATCACACTGTTTATGTAAAAGATAAAAGGTTTTTAAACAATAACTTAACAATTTTATTTTTAAAAACCATCAAATTAAAATGTAAATCACACAAATATGATCATATAAAAAAGTGGGGGTGAAAAGTCTAGGGTCTATTAAAATTGGGGGTGAAACGTCTTGGGAGGAAATGACTTGGGGGTGAAACGTCTTGGCAGGAAATGACTTGGGGGTGAAACGTCTTGGGAAGGAAATGACTTGGGGGTGAAACGTCTTGGGAGGAAATGACTTGGGGGTGAAACGTCTTGGCAGGAAATGACTTGGGGGTGAAACGTCTTGGGAGGAAATGACTTGGGGGTGAAACGTCTTGGGAGGAAATGACTTGGGGGTGAAACGTCTTGGGAGGAAATGACTTGGGGGTGAAACGTCTTGGCAGGAAATGACTTGGGGGTGAAACGTCTTGGGAAGGAAATGACTTGGGGGTGAAACGTCTTGGGAAGGAAATGACTTGGGGTGAAACGTCTTGGGAAGGAAATGACTTGGGGTGAAACTTCTTGGGAAGGAAATGACTTGGGGTGAAACGTCTTGGGAAGGAAATGACTTGGGGTGAAACGTCTTCGGAAGGAAATGACTTGGGGTGAAACGTCTTGGAAAGGAAATGACTTGGGGTGAAACGTCTTGGGAAGGAAATTACTTGGGGTGAAACGTCTTGGGAAGGAAATTACTTGGGGTGAAACGTCTTGGGAAGGAAATGACTTGGGGTGAAACGTCTTGGGAAGGAAATGACTTGGGGGTGAAACGTCTGGAATTCCTTTCAAGTTGGCGTTTCATTGGGTTTTTTATTTGACAAACGTCTAACATTTCGTAAGGCATTGAGGTAGCATCTTATTCTTAATAAAGCTAGATTTTATGTGGCAATTATGATGCTGAATGACCAATTATTAAACTAGAGGTGAACTCTGTGGTATTTATTGATTGCTTTATATCTTAAGATGTTACATTGTTTCAAAATTTTGTAAGAAAAAGGCCACATGGCTGTATACCTATATTACATTATGTTAACAACTCAGGGTTGTTGTACCAAACATATGTGTAGATTTACTTAGGATAAATTATGTGTGACTACATTTCGTGACTAATCACAAAACAGGAGTTATGGCCTTTTTTTAAGTTAAACATTGGTTTCCAATCAATAAGTCTTGAAAGGATGGCTGGATTCAATTCATATTAGGCACATAAGCATAAAATACAGGTCAACTTCAAATACAATCCACTATTTTTTGGAGGAGTTTTGGCCCTTTTTTAAAAACAAATTGGTTTGGGATCAATAACGCTTGAAAAGCCCATATAACAGGTGTCCATGTCCTATGGATACTAGTTTTAGATAAGTTGCCTACCTACCTATCCAACTTCACTAAGTAGGGGCGTGAGATGGGAGACTGTACACAAAGTCTGTTCAAGGTAATGGCTGTTGTTGGAGGTGCTGTATGACTTAACATAAATGTTTTGTTTTATTATTGTTTTATGTGCTCATTTCTTGCACATTATTTATAAGTATTTCTGCATTTTTCAGGAAATGTGAAGGTGGTGCGAGCCATGTACAAATATGATGCTCAGCAGGTTAGTGCTGTATTGTTAAGAATGAATTTGTTTGTAACGCTTACAATTTAGAAACATATATTCATTAAACTGGAACTCATATGATTATAACCTTGAACAGGAAATAATTTAGAACTGAAGAAATTGGCGCTTACTTTGTGTAATTATGCTTTTTCCAATGTGTTACAGTTATAATGCTGGAAACTGTGTGTTACAGTTCCTGGTATGGACCTCTGTGATTAAGTGGTTTTGTTCACTGACTTCAAGTCTTTGTTCCAGCACAGACGCGGGTTCAAATTACACTGAGATAGAAAATTTATAAGGAAGCCATCCTGATGGCATATAGAATATAGGTGGTTCTACCCAAGTATCGGTCTTGGGTCTTCGTTAACTCTAATAGCTGGAACAGTCACTACATGTCCCTATGTGACATAAAGTCCCATTACAGTTTAACTGTTGTACGCAATAAATTGATTACAGTAAAATGCAGATAGTGACATGGAATTAACAATGGAAATTTATTAACAAGGAAATTTATTTTATACTTTAATATTGTTTCCTTTCAGAACGACGAACTGTCATTTGAAGAGGGTGATTTGTTGTATATAATAGATATGTCTAACTCTGATTGGTGGAAAGCTCGATGTGGAAATAAAGCTGGACTTATACCTAGCAATTATGGTATTAGATAAATTTGAACTTAGTTATTTTACATCGTTTGTAAAACGCTATCCTATACTAATTTAATACAATTTATACTAATCAGAATTCACTCTCAATGACTGCTTCCTGGGTTAATAACCAGTACTCAGCAAATATTCAGGGATTATTAAGTTGATAATGAAACTACACTCAAATCAAGGCTTAAAATAAAGACGTTCAGATAGGGAGTCAGGTCCAGATCATCTCAACCCCTGCCCCTTTCTCATCTTATTTGGAAATAACAATTGTAGTTCAGTCGTACATTGTTTATTCGACAACCTTCTATCCGAATACTTTGTATCATCCAAAACAAATATAGGATACCGATTTATTCTAAGGCACGTCAATATTGAACTGGGCTATTCAAAACCATGTATGATTTGAAATAACATTTCGGACCCGATAAATTCGAATGAACAAGGTCTTGACTTTATCTGTTGTTAAATTAACCTTCAACATTTAGTTGGTAATAATGAAGGTTCAAATACTCATAATGTTCCATAAAACAAGATGAGCTTCACTCTCACTCCTTGAAGTAAGCTCTTGAATACAAGAATACAACACATAAAATGATCTTGCTAGTAGTTCTTTATATAAAGGTGACAATATAATGTTGATGTATCAATAGCACTAAAAGTTTGTCATTTCGTTGATTTTTGGAATTTTCTTAACTCCAATATTGAAAGCAAAGGAAGTGAAATATTCTCTTTGCTTCTCTTGGACTATTGTCTCATTTGTGACAATTTGACGGTAAATAATACATCCAAAGTTTTTTGACAACCTCCTCAGAATCATGTTGGAAGTTGTCAGCAGTTTGTGGTCAAACATATTATTACTGAATGGTAACCCAGGTTAGAATATGTAAGAGCTATTCCAGGAAAATCTCACTGGGCGTAGGTACCGCAGTAGAAAATAAAGGGACCACCAACAGAATTTAAATTGGTTTTGACCCCCACCAACAGATTTTGATCCCCCTACTAGGTAATTTTAATTTATTGTCGTTTGTACCTAACTTGGAGATTTTGATAGAATAGCCATATCTGAAATACTGTTGAAAAATGCCATTTTAACTGCAATACAACAAGCTTGTTTCATTTATATTATGTTTGCTTACAGTGGGGGAAAATACAGAGGCAGTTGACTATCCACTTCATGAAGCTGCAAAACGAGGAAATATCTCATTTCTGAATGAATGTTTACAAAACAATGTAAGTACCAGTACTCGTGACTGAGGACTACAGTACTAACAGGGGTTCCTATAGGTGCTGAATCTAAGTACCAGTACTCGTTACTGAGGACTACATTACTAACAGGGGTTCCTATAGGTGCTAAATCTAAGTACCAGTACTCGTTACTGAGGACTACAGTACTAACAGGGGTTCCTCTAGGTGCTGAATCTAAGTACCAGTACTCATTACTGAGGACTACAGTACTAACAGGGGTTCCTCTAGGTGCTGAATCTAAGTACCAGTACTTCTTACTGAGGACTACAGTACTAACAGGGGTTCCTATAGGTGCTGAATCTAAGTACCAGTACTCGTTACTGAGGATCAAAATGCAGCTTTTAGGAAATTCCAGGGGTCAAAGAGTCAACTTCAGGGTCAAAGGGAATACTTTGTTTGACAAAATTGTTGAATTTGATGGTAAAATTGTTATGGCATGTGAAATAAGAAGTCTCAATAGTTATATATTATATTATATAACAATAGTTAGTATTGTTCATTTCACGTAAAATGATACAGTGCAAACTCTTAGAAATATATCCTATTTGAGATGCTCATTTTGACTGTTGTTGAGAGGTTGTTGCTGTAGAGAGGGCATGACTCTGGAAAGGTTGTTGCTCTAGAGAGGGCCTGACTCTAGAGAGGCTTTTGCTCTAGAGAGGGCCTGACTCTGGAGAGGTTTTTGCTCTAGAGAGGGCCTGACTCTGGAGAGGCTTTTGCTCTAGAGAGGGCCTGACTCTGGAGAGGTTGTTGCTCTAGAGAGGGCCTGACTCTGGAGAGGTTGTTGCTCTAGAGAGGGCCTGACTCTGGAGAGGCTTTTGCTCTAGAGAGGGCCTGACTCTGGAGAGGTTGTTGCTCTAGAGAGGGTCTGACTATGGAGAGGTTGTTGCTCTAGAGAGGGCCTGACTCTGGAGAGGTTGTTGCTCTAGAGAGGGCCTGACTCTGGAGAGGTTGTTGCTCTAGAGAGGGCCTGACTCTGGAGAGGTTGTTGCTCTAGAGAGGGCCTGACTCTGGAGAGGTTGTTGCTCTAGAGAGGGCCTGACTCTAGAGAGGTTGTTGCTCTAGAGATGTCCTGACTCTAGAGAGGTTGTTGCTCTAGAGAGGGCCTGACTCTAGAGAGGTTGTTGCTCTAGAGAGGGCCTGACTCTGGAGAGGTTGTTGCTCTAGAGATGGCCTGACTCTAGAGAGGTTGTTGCTCTAGAGATGTCCTGACTCTAGAGAGGGCCTGACTCTAGAGATGGCATGACTCTAGAGAGGGCCTGACTGTGGAGAGGTTGTTGCTATAGAGGGCCTGACTCTGGAGAGGTTGTTGCTCTAGAGATGGCCTGACTCTAGAGAGGTTGCACTGTATACACATTTTGTACCAAATGAGTTTTTAATTGGCTAAATACATGAGTTAATTGTTAAATGGTTACAGTCACTGACTACCAGTCACTTGCCTCTCAGATCGAATCTCGTCCAGAATGTAGACTTTGTATGTGAGGAAGCTATCCAGCTGGCTTGTGGAAGGTCGGTGGGTCTACCAAAGTCCCTGCCGATGCCGATAAGTACTAGAAGGGGCACCTAGGATCTTCCTCCACCCTTATAGCTGCAACTTCACTACGTTACCCTCGCTGTTTATGTGACTTAAAGCCCTATAAAAAATCTTAAACATGTGTTTGATACTGGTTCCAGGTTTCTGTGAATTCACTGGACAAGGCTGGTGCCACGCCTCTACATTGGGCGGCTCATGGTGGCCACATGGATTGTTTGCAAGCTTTATTGAGCATTCAGAATTGTCAAGTTAGTGTAAAGGTATGTGTTTTTGTGTGTTCAAGTTTTATGCATGTTTTCAATTGTATTTCAGTTATATACATTATTCGAAAATGTGCTTTGAAATTTACTACTAAACATTACACAAAGTCAGAAAACTTCTCTCCTGCTACACTGTTGTACATAGCATTTCTTTGTCAGAGTGCAAGTTTAATACTTTCGTTGATTTGTTTTGCTTCTGAAATGTCTACAAGAATTCAATTACGGTAGTGAAGTAAGACTTGTTATATTGTATTATTGCCTCTAGAAATTGTTTCTTTTTGACCATATTTACAGAAATGCTTTTTATTTTTTCTAAACAAATTAAAGAATGTTTATGTCAGGTATGTTAGTACATTTGTGTACTTTGAAAATAATGTTTACACAGGCTTTTTAAAAATATTTTTCCACACTACAATAAATGCATTTGGAAAGTATTGTTATATGATTCAAATGAAGATACTATGGGCGAAATGTTAATTTTTACTCTTGATATATTTCAGAACAAATTGGGTGATACACCGTTACATTCAGCAGCATGGAAAGGTCATGCGGAAGCTGTGAAAATGCTTCTTGATAAAGGTGAATATATAACCTGGGGCTGGGATTATCATGGATACACTCACAACTCATGTCAAATCACAAACTTCACCCCTGTTAGTCGGATAGTGGATATTGTAGGAAAATGTTAAATGAGTGCTGCATATTTCTTTTAGTCCATTTTCTTTGGGAATTAGATGAGATTATGAGATATGGAAGTAATTATTGGGTTTTACTTGTCACACTCCTCACTCAGACTTAAAGTTTCTCCCAGATCTCATATACCACTCAAATCTGTAAGAAAATTGGTCACAGAGAATATTCACCACTCATTTAACATTATGATACATTTTTATACGCCCCTTTGAAGACGTATTATAGTTTCACCTGTGGTGGGCGGGCGTTGTCCAGCATGTTGTCCAATCAATAACTTACGTATTCTTTGTCCAATCTTCACCAGTCATAATGTGTATCGGCATAATATCTTGGACAAGTTAGATAATCAGCCATATTGCACTTGTCACTCCAGAGTTATTGCCCTTTAATTAGAGAAATTCCCAGCCATATTGCACTTGTCACTCCAGAGATATTGCCCTTTAATTAGAGAAATTCCCAGCCATATTGTACTTGTCACTCCAGAGTTATTGCCCTTTAATTAGAGAAATTCCCAGCCATATTGCACTTGTCACTCCAGAGATATTGCCCTTTAATTAGAGAAATTCCCAGCCATATTGCACTTGTCACTCCAGAGATATTGCCCTTTAATTAGAGAAATTCCCAGCCATATTGCACTTGTCACTCCAGAGTTATTGCCCTTTAATTAGAGAAATTCCCAGCCATATTGCACTTGTCACTCCAGAGTTATTGCCCTTTAATTAGAGAAATTCCCAGCCATATTGCACTTGTCACTCCAGAGTTATTGCCCTTTAATTAGAGAAATTCCCAGCCATATTGCAATTGTCACTCCGAGTTATTGCCCTTTAATTAGAGAAATTCCCAGCCATATTGCACTTGTCACTCCAGAGGTATTGCCCTTTAATTAGAGAAATTCCCAGCCATATTGCACTTGTCACTCCAGAGTTATTGCCCTTTAATTAGAGAAATTCCCAGCCCTATTGCACTTGTCACTCCAGAGTTATTGCCCTTTAATTAGAGAAATTCCCAGCCATATTGCACTTGTCACTCCAGATGTATTGCCCTTTAATTAGAGAAATTCCCTAAAATTGGTCTTGTCCGATCAATAACTTAAGAATTCTTTATCCAATCTTCACCAGACTTGGTCATAATGTGTATCGGCACAATATCATGGACAAGTTCGATAACCAGCTATATCGCACTTGGCACTCTAGAGTTATTGCCCTAAAATTAGAGAAATTACCTAAACATTTGTCTTGTCCGATCAATAACTTAAGTATTCTTTGTCCAATCTTCACCAGACTTCTTCAGAATGTGTATTGGCATAATATCTTCGACAAAACGATAACCAGCCATATCGCACTGGTCACTCCAGAGTTATTGCCCCTTAATTAGAGAAATTATCTAAAATTGGTCTTGTCTGATCGATAACTTATAAGGATAAATTTTGTAATTGAAAATTTGAGTAAAAGTGTCTGTAATAGGCCTAAGAAATATGTCTATTTCCTGAAACACACAACTTGTAAAAAAACAGCTGGTTTTGTTAGCATTTTTTTTCATTTATAAATATTAAGAACTTTTAATTTCTACAAATACAGGCATTCATAGTGTATTCTTTGTTAATGCATATCTTTTGACATTTTGACAACAAAATGTATGTGAAATACATTGTTCCAGTTTGTTAAGGTAAAAAATGAACATAAAAATAAATTTTACTTAAAAAAATTAATTCATGTATACATGTATGTGTTTGTATAAAACAGAAAAAAATTGACCTACCAACCCAATATGTTACAGGAAACAAATAGTATTATTTTATTTAATGACTATCTTCATATGTCAGTTTAAGGTTTACGTGAGATCATGTGTATAGAGCTGTGTGTACTTGTAAATATGCTACTGAATTCAACAAGATTTACTGCGTCTTAGAAAACGTTCTTCTTCAGTGACTTAAAACAGGGATTCACCTACAATGGACCTTCATGGCCTTATACTTGGTTGCATCGAACACCTGGGATGTCTCGAACTGATTACTATGTCCCAATAAAATTCTCTATATTGTTCTACCACTTTTGGTTCGAACCACCTGGTCTCGAACTCTTGAACCATTTATTCGACCCCTTCTACATAAAATGCTCTATAATTGGCACCTTTAGGTTGAAAAGAGACATTTTCTCACCTCAAAATTGGCTTAGCTCAATTGTGATCAATAGTGACATGGTGCGTGAAATATTCGAGCCAATGAGAGACCACTGTATACAGGTATATGCAGTGAAACCTCATTAATAAGACCACACTTGGGACCCTTGAAAACTGGTCTTATTATTGAGGTGGACTTAATTTTGAGGTTGAAGAAAGAGCAAAATAGGAAAAGGGACTTGAAAATTGTGTTCATAATTTTGAGGTGGTCTTATTATTGGGGTAGTCTTATTATTGAGGTGGTCTTTAGGTGAGGTTTTACTGTACCAGTAACAGGTCCAAAACTTGGACTGTAGCTACTGCGGATTTATTGTTATTGTGTTAGATTGTACATTTATGATTCCAGTATGCTTCATATATTTCAGATGCTGTGGCTGATATTAGAAATAATGATAGTAAACTTCCGTATGAACTTGCTAAAGACCCAGAAACAGCAGGACTGCTCAGATCTGCTGGTGAGTTGTCTTCTCCTTATATTGTAAATGGTATATTTCACATTCAAATTCTGTAACTTAGAAAATGTTCAGTTAAGCTTTGTCAAGTTTCATTAGAGTTTACTAAATCACTGTCTCATTCCTGGATTTGGTACAAGGTCCATCTCTAAATAAGGCAAGTACATGCAACAATTCATTGGTAGTAACAATAGTCCTATGTTGAATCCGAGTTGCTGACTCCTTTACGTGACCTATATTTCCAAAATTCATGCAATATTTCATTAGAACAGTGAGCATCTTGCTATGTTAATAATTGCAATTTAATATGTTTAACGTCAAATTTTAAGTGTTACATATTGAAAATATGTTGATCTAGATAACATGAAAGTTCAAAAATAGGTCAAGAAGTTACAGAATAGGTCAAGAAGTTCTTGCAGCAAAAAGATACAAAAAAGTTGGCCGGTGTCAGAAAAATCAGCAACCATTATTGAGTGTCCTGAATTTATGCTTTGATAGTGTGTGTATTTGCTGCTATATTACAGGGTCCTGGATACAGTTTGTGGACTAGTACCCATGTACACATATGGGGGAATGTCGTGTCTTTCTAGATAAGAAAGGGGAAATTTATGTTGTCACTTTTTCAGTTGTTTATACTATGTTCAATAAATTATGACATATTTATAACTTGACAAATCACACCAATGTCTTAATGTGAATTCACTTCAGCTGATCTAATAAGAAGTTTCTTAGTTGTTTGGGGAGTTTAAGTGGAAATAGGGGGAACATGTTTGAGTTTTGTTGGGGAATGGTACCAATGAATGACCCCAAAAAATGGTCAAATGAGTGCTTGCATACGGATTAAAAAACCTGTCTCAATTAAATAAGATGTTTGATTGTCTTATGAGTCATTCGCCCCACTAAAGTAAAATAAGCCGGTTCGAAAATAGGCTACCAATCCCGAGTGAAATGTAAAACTCTTCCATTCTGGATTTTAGGGTATGAAAAGGTTATTCATGTTAAAGGCATTAAATCTGAATTTGATTAAGTTCATTATTATTTTTACTTACAGCTGGGCTTACTAGAGTACTCTCTGGAGATTATGGTGAAGAAGAAGATTCTGATTGATTTCATTGGAACATTTTTACAATCCTGCCGTTTGATTGGTCGTTGGTTGTCATGTGACTTGAACAGTTGGACCCAAACTTTCCAATAAAAAATTATTGGGTGCATGGTGCATGGTTATAAGACATTTAAATATACAACACATAATTGTTCACTTATTGTTCCAAGTCAAACAGTATTTTGGTCTTTCTTGATTGGACATTGATTTTCTAGATTTGTTATTGTTTATAAGAAAAAAGGGTTAAAACACATTTTGTATCATTGTAATACATAATTTTCACTTATTATTTCAAGTAAAACAGTCCTTGTAAATTGGACCTAGTTCTGATAGATGTGTTATCAATTGTATGAAATGTAACTATTTGGTTTCTTATTGCTTTTGGGTTATCTGTGAGAGTTTGACAACCGTGGACCATTGCATCAGTCAGTTCACCGTGTTGTACCAAATGTTCGACATTATTTCTGGTTGCAATTTCGTTTATTAAATTCTGATCTTGACTGGCCTATGTTTACTATTAGCATTATATAGATATATGATTTCTACTGTATGATATTTATATCAGCAAAGTATTAGGCATTTTTCCAGCAATCATACATAAGATGACTGGTTGATACCGAAATCACCCAAAGCAGATTAACAACTGAAAATGATTAATAATGCATTTTCTTAACAATTTAACATTTCAATTCGGTCCATTTATCTTTAAACCATTTCAAATCTGTGTCAAAGGACATTTTCATGGATTTACTTTTGGGGCAAGATATTATTCTGCTACAATCTGTATTGTTATGGAGTTAACTCCATGGCAACAGTATTCCTGCCATTACTGAACATATTTAAGTTATACTAAATTACATGTTTTTGTCAAACATAAACTATTGAGTACTTATAAAATATCATTTGCATTTATAAACAGTTGCTGGTATTTTACTAAGCAATATTGAACAATTTTTGGTTTGTATAATATATTTGTGAATTGTGAAACAAGTTGTAACAGTTTATATTGGATCACTCTCGATGACTGCTTCCTGGGTTACTCAACAGTACTTCCAACTATTTGAGGGAGTGTGCAGTTCATACTTGCTTGCTCACTACCTTTGGATCAGTGGTCAGGCACTCTACCCCTCGACATGTTTGCATTAGAAGCATCGATTAGTTCTGATGAGGTTTTAAAATAAAATTTGCATGTTTAACCAAGTGTATACATTTTCATAATATCATTAATTATTCGGTTACATTTTCAACATTTTAAGTCTGAAGATTTGAATCTCAAAACATGATCAATGAAACTCGTACATGAAACATGCACGGGTGCAACATTGGCAGGCAGTATCGGTAGGTCTGGTCTCAATACAGTGAAACCTCGATGGTAAGACCACCATTGGTACTTAAGAAAGGAAGGCCGTGGTCCAGTGGTTAGTGCACTGGACTTGTATCCCGGTGATCTGGGTTTGATTCCCGGTCGCGGCAGGTCATACCCTTCCATGAAAATTTGACAAAAATGTTGATTTTCCTCCACATGTGGAGAAGTTGCCGGCTCCTTGTGGAAGGGTAATTTAGTACTGGTAAGAATTCAGTCCAGGAAAAACTGGTTAGGTGAACCGGCCGCCGTATATAACTGAAATATCGTTGAGAAACTGCGTTTAACCAGATGAAACAAACGAAACTGAAGAAAGGAATTCTTAGTTGTGAGTTGGTCTGTATATCATGTCAAGAAATATTAAAACTACTTGGAAATACAGTCTCATTAATGGGTGGTCTTTAAGTAAGGTTTTACTGTATTCAAGTGTTTTTATAACATTATGTACTCTGTAAATTTTTAAACCCCACAATAAGTCTACCTGAAACTTGTAGTATACCGGGTACTCGTATTATACTTGTATATGTATTTGACATTTCTTGATACTTTGAACTTATGTAGAATAATGTGTGGCACATCTCAAATTATTGACTTTATTTCATGAGTGCAAGTTTTACAGTTGCTTACAAGGGTGTGTTAGTTGTTACGAGTATTGATGAACAAATACCTCAAGTTTTCGTAGCATGCCCTTTTTTCCACGCAGACTAGGGATAAACTTCTTATGTTAAGCATTGTATTTCTGGGTTAGCTGCATTGTAGGAGATACAATATTGAGGAAGTTTCATATTGTTAAGAATTGTGTTAATTGTAATCATATTCAGTCATTCCAATGGCTATATTGTCATATGCATACAAATAGTCAGTGACATAGTAAAATCACATTTAAGCCATGTTTATTTAGCAACTTCTTGTAGTGATAATATTGTTAAGTTTTTGTATATATATACATGTTAAACATTTAAATTCTTGTTGATGTATTATCATTGCTGATCAACATAATGTGCCTCAGTGAATATATTACATTATACTTTATGTAATCACTACAGTAATAAACTTATTATCTCCAACATTTACATTTGTACTTTATACACCAAACTGCAATATGTGATGACAAGTTGTTATGGAGTTTTACACTACTTTCCAACCGTATTTCCATCATGTACTGCAGTCTGTAGACCAGTATTTCCATCATGTACAGCAGTCTGTAGACCAGTATGTCCATCATGTACAGCAGTCTGTAGACCAGTATTTCCATCATGTACAGCAGTCTGTATACCAGTATGTCCATCATGTACAGCAGTCTGTAGACCAGTATGTCCATCATGTACAGCAGTCTGTAGACCAGTATTTCCATCGTGTACAGCAGTCTGTAGACCAGTATTTCCATCATGTACAGCAGTCTGTAGACCAGTATTTCCATCATGTACAGCAGTCTGTAGACCAGTATTTCCATCGTGTACAGCAGTATGTAGACCAGTAAGTCCATCATGTACTGCAGTCTGTAGACCAGTATGTCCATCATGTACAGCAGTCTGTAGACCAGTATGTCCATCATGTACAGCAGTCTGTAGACCAGTATGTCCATCATGTACAGCAGTCTGTAGACCTAGCTCCTGTTCCCGTGTTACTATCCAGTACTTGTTCTTCCGCAACAAACTGATAAATTCCCCACATGCATATGAGGTAGAGGACAGATGACTTTGGATGTACAGAATTATCTTCAGTCAAACTGGCACAGAGAACATACACCTTACAGGAGCTTTGCACCAATGACTGCCAGAATGGAAGCCAATTGCTCTACCAACTACGCTAACCAGGTAGGCCTATTGCGAGCATATTGCCTTTGAATTGATAAACTACAGGAATGTATCTCAACTGGTCACAAGACTAAACGAAATACTACATTTTTCATAAAACAATACGTAAAGGCCATAATAAACCCGTTAATTAATCATATTGTATACTAGTAGTTAATTAATCCATTAAACGTCTGCTTACACTTAATCCCATCGGTCATTTCACACCTGCGTAAATCATGGTTGCATTCATTCATGCATTGTCCTTTAAACAATTGAGTAAACAATATAAGCCGTGATAAATATGACCAGGTAAATACTCGGCGACACTTCTAAATGGCATGAACAAAACGTTGCATGTGTCCGATTGAGCGCGAGTCTAAATTTAAATTAATCATAATTTGAACAAGAATCAAGTTAATGTAACGTCGTTGCTAAGCGACATAGACAACGTTGTTTGTGATCAGCAGATTTTTACATGTCAATGTCCCGGGAAGAAATACGCGAGATGTAATGTTAGTGCCGAATCGCCCGCTTTTATCTTTACTTGAAAGATTGTAGAGCTTTATACTCGCCGAGAGAATGAAAACAGCAAAACAATTGAATAATTTAACTCTTGGTCCAAAACTTATGTTCTGAATGTGATAATCAAATTGTGTGAACACATACCAGTTTCGTATGTAATCCTTATTAACACACTGTAAAATTATTGCCTTATGAAAAAAACATTTATTTCTGTCTGCCCATTTGAGTAATATTCCAGTTAATAGCTGTCAATACTGCGTCATCACTGCATTCTTGACGTCGCACCATGTGCGGAGTCGTGTTACTTTGGCGAGTATTTATTTATAGACTGAAAGCTGTGTGTAAATGTGTGTGTCTTCGTTTTGCCTTTTATTTTCAAACATGTGTGATCAGAAAATTCTTGAAATTTATGCATGAGGCAACTACGCATATTCAAAGAAGACATGAACCATGTCACATTGGATAAAGTTTGGGCAATTTTCATTACGCACAAGCGGTACTATTAAATTAATATCAAAGTTCCATACCCAACTTTCATAGCGCCTCGCTTAGCCACCGTTGATAACGTGGGTAATGGGGAAAATACATGGGAACGGATTGAGATATCAAAATTGTGCAAACGGTTTGAAAAATTTAACATTTCTGCAATACATATTCCGTTTTTCAGAAAGATTGTGAAGTAACATTTTGGTCCTTTTTAACTTTGAAGACACAAACCAAGGCTATATAGACAAAGAAGGGAAAACGGACTGGTCGGGTTTAAAACCCAATATCTCAGTAAATAAAAGAAAATCTAAATATGTGCAAGTGGCTTTACAAACTTCATTCCTTAAGCTTTACAAATATGTAAATTTTATGAAAAAAAATTATTTCATTTTGGTCCTTTTTAACTTTGAACCTGATGATTTCCATTGTTTTTCTTTCTATTGCATATTGTAACTGCATATGTATATCGATCACAGCGCCGTATCTCCACATGTGGTCACTTAAGATATCATCTCAATCTAACTGGCGTGCTATATTGTTCGCTGGACCATGGTTTATGGTGTATAGTTAGAGTGGTAGCGCTAAATTTCTTCTAGAAGACCATTTCGCATTTTCTTTAGCAGCAACTTTTTTTCAATTGCGATAAACATTTTGTTTCAATTCAGAGTAAATATATAGATATTGGTCCATAAAGTTGAACATAACATATATCATAGTACAAACAAATTGTTCTAAAATATTTGTGGTGTACATTTGATCTTCCACACATATCATGAACTTATATAATTCATTAATTATCATCATACAGTCGGATTCATAAATTAGTAAGAATCATTCGTTATACAAATAAAGTAAATTTATAAACTACTCTCCAAAGCTAATTGGTATTAGTATATTTATTATCAACTTCTCAATATATAATAGCGAAGTACTGCTCAGACGAAAAGAAAAATGAGGATACCGCCGAATAATATTTAGTGAAAGTACATTACAAACTGACAATTGTACCCCACCTGCTAGAAATCGTTAATTGGTCACCACCTTAGAGATAATGTTGTCGTTCACACATATGACACCAGGTATCAGAATGTCAAATTGGCAGGTGTCAGTCTTTAATATACAGAAAATTATTTTACATAAACAATCTAAAACTTATAAAATGAATATCAATAAGTTATGCATGTAAGTAGCGGATCCGTAGTCAGTGGTAACACGCTTGGACTTGTAATCCTGGGATTGCAGGTTCGATTCCCTGCTCCATCACTGACCGTACTAACAGTCTTTCGGACGAGACTTTAAAAACCGATGTCCCGTGTATGATGCTTTACATCGAGCACGTAAAAGAACCAGGGGTGCTTCTGGAACTGGGGCATCTTCTGTATCATGCACTATCCTCCAAAAATCTAATATGACTAACATTCTTCCGGAGGCGTCGCCCATGTGGGAAACCGATGGCGACGATAAATAAATGCAAATACAACAATATGCATGTTATTTGTCTAAATTATTGCAACATCGGCACTACAATACTGATAGTATTAATCTAATACTTTTCACTTAAAGTATAAAATTACGACCAATATGTAGGACTATACATGTATATATGCGCTTATTAACCTCTCTTCTTTGTACAAAAACACTTAAATGCACATAATGAAAACAATTTACAATGTACACAGCCGCTCTAAATAAGAGTTATAAGAGACATAACATATATTATTCAAAACATACTTTTATACACATGATAAGAAACTTGAAACAAATGCTAATCCTGGTATAATAACTAATTAAGGTAAAACTTAGGATAAGCAACTGAAAGTATCGCGCACACACGTGCATAAGTACAAAATGTGTGTAAAAATCGATTATCATCTCTGACAGACAGTAGATGAACTGATAAGCACTTGCCTTTAGTTTATAGATAAAACAACAACAATATAAAACATGACATACATGACTTAAGAGACTTGTTACGAGTGGCTCTACTGTACTCGTGTAATAGATCAGGCACGAGAATTTTCCGCGGATTGATTTGACGCTCTAAGGGCCATTTTTGAGACAATTTAAACCATCTTATATGCTTAAAAGCCAGGAGCTTCAGCGGCCCCCCTGGACCCCTTGCCGAATTTTCAGCTAATTTGAAATTTTGCATTCTCATGAATAAACACTTATACTTAAAAATGTATATAGTATAATCAAATATTTCACTGAAGCGATCAAGAATTTATGACAGTTGCAACATTCAGTTGTTTATTGTAAACAAATCTAAAATGCATTATGAGGGTGCGTTCTTCAAAAAGTAAGCAATTTGTTGATGGGGTTATGCAGTACATATGTATTTAATGAATTGTATAAAATTGTTTCAGATTTTAATCTTTAATGTTGTTAAGCATTGGTCTGGTGAATTGTATTACATGAACGTAATCATATAACTATGTAACAAAGAACCGCTAGACATGAATAGATCGTGAAATTTTAAATTATTGTTGATGTGCCGACAAATAGTGTGAGTTGTGGCAAAACGCCCATATTAAGCAACATTTTACGATACAATAATAACCATGAGGTCGATTAAGCACATACTTATATACACATATAAATTCGATTTGAAATATCACCTCCTATATGCATCTAGCGTGTCAACTTTAAAGCTACGAACATTTATTTTTTGCGGTTTTAGTACATGTCACTTATTACTATATATGACATTTGTTTTTTACAGGCAATTGAACATCTTCGTTGAACGCCCAAACTGTACATATGACACCAGGTATCACCAGAATATTTAATTGGCAGGTGTCAGTCTTTAATTTTACATAAAGAATCTAAAACTTATAAAATGAATATCAATAAGTTATGCAGGTTATTTGTCTAAATAATTGCAACATCTGCACTACAATACTAATAGTATTAATCTAATAGGTTTCACTTTAAAGTATAAAATTCAACAATATCATCGCAAACAGTCTATTTATTGTAATCAAGTTTTACTGTTATTAAAACTTGTTTGTCTAAACAATTGCATTATTTATAGAATTATTTTCACTTCTAAGTATAAGGTTAAACAATAGCATCCAAAAAAGTATACATATACTCATTAATTGTAATCAAGCTTTACTTTGTAACATTTTAATAAATTTTGTTTAATTTCACACCTTTACAGATTAAAAGTCGATTTATTGTCACCCTTAAATTAACCACACCAATATCTTATCTCTAGGCTTTTCTATAAAAAGTCATAGATCCCCCAAATTCTTCCCTAAAAGTGCACTCGATGTTAATTAACAGCTTGTATAATCGCTGCATTCGGATTTATCACCCACACTGAATTACAAGTCTGGGTAGATATATTTTATGGTATCTCCCAGCATGGGGTCTTATCTCTTATCAGATTAATCGGTTGTAAAACAGATAAGACTGGTCATTTTGGTCAGGGCAGACAACCAGAAATTTAATTGATCAATTTGTCTCCCTTGTCAACCGTAATGAAAGTTCGACATGTTTGACTGATACTCTCACACAATATTATTTAGCTGCTTTAATACTTTATTTTGATAATATTATATTATACCACACTTATTTACGGGTTCATTATGGCCTTAACGTGTTGATTTTATTTTCTATGTAAAATGTACGGGTATTCCGGTGAATCGTGTGACCCTATCTCAACCATGACATTGATCTCCAAGACGTGTGACTTAATTAAAGAAATATTGTACCTTTCATTTTACTTCATTTTACTTCATAGCATAACATTAGAAATACAGAAATGTGTTAACAAAATTCACCTCGAGTATCTAATTTCTTATCATTCAATGCTGTAATTTGGTAAAATAATGCAGTATATATGGCATATTCTGTAAGTAAAATAATTCATCAGTAACAGATGGTGTTTGTGAATGATCCAAAGTTTGTAACATCGCTAATCATCAAATTTAACAGATTTTGATGACTTAGTATCAATATAAAACTTCTTCCCTTCATCAGGTGGCTTTTGAAATCCAATACCTACTCCTCTATTTAAATTCATTCCCATAGCTCTTTCATAATCACTCTCTAAGTTTTTTGTGTAGACATCTTGCTGCTGTCTGTTCATAGCAAAATTACCTCCAGGTTGATTAAGCAAGTTACCCGTACTTTGCAATCCAAAACCAAATTTCTTTTGAATCTGGGAAGAGTCATTCCCTTTTTTAAAGCCACCTAGTAGCCTCATGAATTTATTTTGCCGTTCTGTATCTCCAAGGTCAGCGCTTGACCACTGACCAGACTTATCATTTACTATCATTCCATCCACAACATCACTTACTTCAGGCTGCTCTATTTTTACTTTTTTGGCATTAGGTGGCTCTGTGCATTCACCCTTCGATACATGGTCCTGGCTTAATTTCACCTCTGAGGTTTCAGTTAATTCCCTTTTATGTTTCTTACTTTTCTTTTTGCGCTTCTGCGAAGTACTAATGTCATCAGAATCATGATCTTCACCTTGATAGGTCAGTTTGGAATTTTGCAAAGTTGTAATCTCAGTTGTTACCTCATTATCATCAGTATTTTTCTTTTCATCTATAATTTCTTTCGAATGTTTCTTTTTCTTCTTTTTTGACTTCTTAGTTGCCCCCGAAATATCTGAATTATCCTCTACTTGTCCAATTCCATTCTTCCCTTTATAATCACTTTCAGTGGTATTTTCAGTATGCTTGTGTTTCTTCTTTTTGTGCTTCTTTTCTGTTTTACTCGGCACTAATTCATCACTGATAGCATTAATGTCTTTATATTCAACATTTGCAGCATCCTTAACCTCACTTTTAATAGAATTAAGTTCATCATCAAATGCTCCAGAGTGCTTTTTCTTTTTTTTTTTCTTTTTATGGTGAGATTGTTGTAAGTTGTCATCAACCAATTTTGTGTGCATGCTTGTTGCATTAAAGGAATTGACTTTTACTGAATTTAAATCTTCATCAGTATTCAGTTCTTCAGCATCACCATGCTTCCGTTTCATCTTATGCTTTTTCTTTGATTCCATATTTTTTATGTCACCTCACCTGTTCCCTTTGAATAAGTCAATCAATCTGATCAATCTGAAACAGAAATTTAAAAAAAACATTCATATATCGTCAAGACACCTCTACCACAGCATCTTCATTATTTCAGCCATCATTTTCTCTATAACATCGACACTTCCAAGCTTTAATTTAATTTCAGAGAGGAAAATAAATCATTTACATCTGATGCTCAAGATACCAATATGCCAACACAAAAACTTGACAACAATGATTTTTCGTAACACTTGCATCAACTAAAATGACCATTCCGTCATATGAATCAATGGAAGACAGTTTGAATGATTATTTAACACTGATAATTTGTCCTTTTGTTGCATTTAATTGAGCCGATGTGCACAAGTCAAACTCCTGTACCAGTATTGGATGTCTACGGGTACAGAACTACCGTACTCCTGCTCTCCTTTAGCATTGGGCGCTTATTCCGATACCTTCATGTTCACCCTCTGCTTTATAACTCCCGCATGACTGATATTTTCTATTTAAGACAGGCGAATCGACATGTGTCCACAGCCATTCAGCGAGCCGCTTGTAAAGACTCACTAATGTCCCAAAAGTAGGACAGTAAACATGTGTAAATAAAGCTTATTTAAGAAATGCGAGTGTGCATTGAATAGACAGCTTTCCCTGTCATAGAAATGGCGCTGTGACAATGAAAATTGTAAGAAAAACTAACTAAATCTAACTTAAGTGACAGCATGCCAAAATTATTCCGATGCCTGTAAATGCGTAGTGATTTAGGTCATTTAAAAAGCTGTCGAAGAGGAATCTGCGTATATTTTAAAATGCATTATCTCATTCATACTCCGCATCTAGTTACTCAAATTCGCCACACTATTTGTAATACGTTTCAGTACAATCCTCGATGAAGGAACGAAACACTGCCTTCTGTAAATGGAAAAGCGATCAGCTAGATAGTCAAAATTTCCCTCGACAGGAAAGGCTATACATTGTGTACACATTTGATTGGCCATAACACTGGAAAATACCCATGTGATCATGTCGACCAATGAAAATTAGTATCAGGAACGAACAGTGATTTCGAGGTCAAATATTAAAATATACAGCAGCGTGTGAATATTTACTTATGCTTATATCCTTTGCTTGTTAAAATAAAAATTGATTGAAATCGAACAACTTTGTTACAGTATTATTCCTAAAAATTTACTTGAACAACTTGTTTGTTTGTTTCATCGGGTTTAACGCCGTTTCTCAACGATATTTCAGTTATATGGGTCATTCTACAGAAGTTGCGTATTTTCTGTCCCTAAAACAGAAATGATTTAAATAACTGGCAAACTTACTTTATTCATAAAAAATCAAGTGAAACTGTACAAGTGTTCTATTACTGTAACAATAAAGTTTTAAAAATATACATAATTGAATATTAATTTTGTAAATTTTCACTTTCAATGTAGTAACCCTCTCTAATTTGGCTTGTCCCAATTCCAAACTGTTAAAATGAAAACAGTTTTTCTCAAAACCTTTATAACTTGTCTTTAAAGTAAGTATATCATTAAAATTAAAAGACAAACTGCCAGAAAAGAAGCATAATTGACGACAACATTTAGTTTTAAATAGCCCACAGTCATTAGATTGGGAAATAGGACCAATTCTTAGCTATACAATAGACATTAACAAACCTTCCCTATTATTATGTTACGTTAAAAGGGAAATGTAACAGGAATTACAGAAAAGTAACAGGAATTACATTACACCGGTAACAGATCTGACATTTACTTTGAAACTGACATGCATTCTTTTCATTTGATAAAATAGTGTTTTTAAATCCAAACCATCATGTTTACAAATAGAGAGAGAAAGGAACTATAGAAACTTGGTTTGGAAAATGATATCATTGATAAACAGTGTTGTCAATATTTGATGGTAACAGGAATGACAGAAAAGTAACAGGAATTACATTACACCGGTAACAGTTCTTTGGTACTAACATGAATGAAATTCTAATAGGAAGTTAGGTCAACATCTCTGTTGTATAATATAAAACTTGATTTATAATACTTGCACCAGTGTCAAGGAAACACAGTTTTTAATTGTGATAAGTAATTCCTGTTACCATTCATTATGTCATTCCTGTTACCTCATCATTCCTGTTACCACCATATTTTTATACATTTTTGAGAAAAGTAGGATATATTCATGTTACATGACTTACTTAAAAGATGCATGGCAATATTTTCTTCACCATTATATATAAACTTTACATAAAACTCCATGTTGTTCTTAAGAAAATTTGAATAAGAATGTTCATTTTTTTTAAATCTAAGCAAAATGGCAATACAATTTGAATACATTCAGAAAAAAAAAAAATATCCAAAAATTTATTTATATGATCTAAAGAGATTTACCATACATTTTTCAAATATTAATATGTGTATCTTATGATTTTGTTGCTTTAGTATTGGTAACAGGAATGACATTTTCATGTAGGTAATGCTTAAACAACCATCATATTTTTTTTTCCAAGTACATCTGTTTGTCTAGAAACCTTGATCATGTTTATTAAATGTGTTTATCCAAATAAAAAGTTTTGATATTAAAGGCCCATTTTTTCTATCTTTTATTCAAATCAAAATACACAACTTCTGTAGAATGGCCGATATACGGCGGCCGGACATTTTTGTCAAATTTTCATGGAAGGGTATGACCTGCCACAACCGGGAATCGAGCCCAGATTGCCGGGTTTTTGAACGACTTGTAGAGAAAACACAATTACTATTGAAACGAAAAAGGAAACATAAAAAATAATACAAAATACACAAACTGACCATTACTAAGAAATACAATAAAGTTTGTACCAAGTTTACGAGAACTTAATACAAGGATACACAACGATTAGCCTTGTGAAACTAGCATAAAAGTAGATTTAAGTACCTAGATATAATTGTTAGATAACGGAAACTCATAAAATACAATTTGGATGTCTATGATATATATAACAAAAGTTAAGAAGAATAGATAATCATTTGTTGTAGTGTTTGCCAACTAAGAGTTATCATCATTTGACTTCATGAAGCTACAGGTGTCATTATCTGTCAACAGCAGGTCGTACACTTTCTATCCAATAAATTACTTTAGTGATATTTGGCATAATTTGCCACCAACCAAGAACATCGTGAAAACCATTAAACCAATATTGATCTGTCATAATAATTTAATAAGCCACCATCAACAATATAACAACAATTACTGCAACAGAATCATTCTGTTAAAAGTTGCTTTAAACCAAATATATCCGAAATTGTATTGTCCGAAATGTTAATTCACCACTAAAAGTTCATATTTTTAACAAGTCAGTATATTTCTTATGGCTTAGTGGATACTTCAGTTTTTTAAAAAACCTATAGAAATCAGTACAAAGATGTTTACCTCCAAACAATGTCAAGAATTAATGCGTACTACAACCATTCCAGCATGGTGCACACCAATTTCCCAGGACAGTGGCCTCCCTTGATGTAGCGCGGTCGGTCTAAACACCCCCAGGACACCCCAGGACACCCCAAGACACCACAGGACACCAACACCCCATGACACCCCAGGACTGTCACAGGATACACCAGGACTCATATAATTGGACTAGAATGTGATTTTAAAACATTTTATACAGTTATTTATAAATAATGGAGTAATAATGGGTAATTTGCGATCAATATAACGTGCATAAGGGAAGTAACTCTGGGCATGACACCCCAGGACTGCCACAGGATTCCCCAGGATACCCCAGGACTCGTATATTTGCACTTGAATGTATCTTTATAAACAATGTAGGACATTTCGCTGTTAATATTTCAATGTAATAAAGTAATAAAGTGAAATTTGTTGTGTCTGATATTTCACATTATACAAGGGAAGTAACTCTTTTTTCGGTATGACTCCGATACGCTTTGGATATGAAAATCATTCTTTTAGACATGTTGTTTTCTAAAATCTGAATTTGTTGCTTTAATGCATAAATTAAACATCATATATATATATATATTAATAATGAAATATGCTTAGTGTTAGCTTGCGTTAATCATACTCATGAAAATAACTGACTTTGTAATAAATTTTGCTTAATACTGTCACGGACCTATATACATGTATATAGGTCCGTGATACTGTTTAACTGTATCATTTTTACTCATGTTTTTTACTATTCATACTAACCACTGTGTATAAGTGGAATTCGTTCCAAACGATGTCAAAACAATGTCAAATTCCTGAGCATGTAATTAAGGGGTAATGTTGATATAGTTGGACTTATAATGTATGATTATGTACAATTACAATACACCTCGTTTTGTTCTGTCAGTACGATCAGTCAAAATGCAAAGCTAATTGCACGTATTATTTCTATCGCAATAATTTTACAAGTTAGTTTAAAGGATAGATTTGTGTGTTTTTCCATAAGATACTTAGTTCGGATTTTAACATATCATTTCGCACGTAATTTTTAGAGGGGGCATTTTTTAGTCATACTTCAATTATAAAATCACATCAAATATAGTTTATCAATTAACAGAGGTGTCATAATCCAAGTAGTAGTAGTAAATTGTTTATTAGAGTGACATGTGTATGTAGTTACAAGACTATTGATATATAACATGCAATAAGTAAAATATAATACACAACGTCTCTTATGAAAAGAATTATTGTTTCTGATGTGGCTGGTATATATTAATAAAATAATTTAATTAGCTTAATGTAGGTGCAAATCTATGTACTCCCAGAAAGTAGCGATTTTGTATATTGTCAAAGGCTTATGATTCTTTAAAACTCCATATTGATGCGTTATAATATAAAATAGGTATCATGTATAATGCATGATTCACATACGGCTATACGATTCGTGTAGCTTTGCCAGGTATTAACTCAGGACTGTTTTATGTACGGTTGCACAGAATTACTTATCTACCAAAACTGATTATATCTACTCGTAGAATTGTTACTTTTTTTTAAATAACTACGTTCACTTTGAAATTAATAATCAAAACTTTAAACAATTATTTTAATTTTGTAATAAATAAATTATTTAACATGTCTGTTCTGTTCTGTTCATACCCGAGTACAACGCCATTGAATGTTTTTTTTTGTAATACCACTCTAATCATTTTTTTTGGGGGGGATGGGCCACGATAAGAGTTCTTCCCAGTGGTGTGGCCCGGATGTATTAAAATCACATTTCAGTCCAATTAAAATATTCCTGTGTAGTCATGGGGAATCCTGTGGCAGTCCTGGGGTGTCCTGGTGTGTCATGCTCAGAGTTACTTCCCTTATGCACGCTATATAGACCGCAACTACTCCATTATTACTCCATTATGTCTAAATAACTGTATAAAATGTTTTAAAATCACACTCAAGTCCAATTATAAGAGTCCTGGTGTATCCTGTGGCAGTCCTGGTGCAGTCCTAATATGTCCTGGGGTGTCCTGGGGTGTATTGGTGTGTCATGCTCAGAGTTACTTCCCTTATGGACGTTATATTGATTACAAATTACCCATTATTACTCCATTATGTCTAAATAACTGTATAAAATGTTTTAAAATCACATTCTAGTCCAATTATAAGTGTCCTGGTGTATCCTGTGGCAGTCCTGGTGCAGTCCTGGGGTGTCCTGGGGTGTCTTGGGGTGTCCTGGGGTGTCCTGGGGTGATTAGACCGACCCTATGTAGCGCAACGTTTCGACCTCAAAACATTTCGAACCAACCAATTTTGTAGGGCGTTTCGATTCCAAACATTTGGACGTTTCAACCATAGATCGTTGGGATGCTTTGACTTCTATATATTTTGTTACAATATATTGTACTGAGAAATTATAATGTTCTTATGAATTTTGAACATTGCGTTTCAACATTTACACTACGATCATGCTGTTATTATAAGTCCGATACTCTATGCGTAAGGTTGCCAGTGGCATATTCTATGGGATATTGCAACTAGAAATATATTGCAACTAGAAATTATATCAAATCAATGTGCATACAATTGGTACTATTTTTAAAGTACATTATATTGTTGCCATATACCAAAATCAAACACCTAAATACCAATGATATATTCCAGTTCTTCTTCTAGCGTCAGTTATTACTGAACAGCAATCAATGTATAACGTTAGAATCTTTGAAATTCTATTTTGTATCAACATTTATTTGATTGATAAATGTACAAAGCACTCCGTTCATATTTCTTCCGTCAGTTATTACTGAACAGCAATCAATGTATAAAGTTAGAATCTTTGAAATTCTATTTTGTATTGATTGATAAATGTACAAAGCATGAACATATGTGGTGGACTTAATTGTCTCGTTGTCCTTGCCACTCTGATAATTTATTTTATTATCAGTGAGCCTTTGCTTTACGTATCACCGATAAAACACACACACCACCTCATAATTAAAGGTTTCACTATTTTAATTTGTTTCCACAATATTAGAAATTATAAATTTTAAATACTTCAATTTCTCCCTTTAATTAAACGGTTATAAATCCAAATGATGGTAAGTCCAAAAATATTAATCCAAAAAGTCCCCATGTTCCTCGATCGTTCACTACTAAAAAATTTCTCCCGATTACAAGGTCACCCTGAGCTTTTATACTAGAGCAGTTTATGTAACAGACCACGTAAAAAACATGCACATGATTGCTCCGTCGGGGTTACTTTACTCCGTTGACAATACATTTTTAAAGACACTCGTGGTTTCACGACAACATATGCTTCATGATGAACAGCCTCTACACATAATCTTATTGTTCTGAATGTGTGTAGCGCGGTGACGTTGCTATTGGAGTGCGTCAGTCAAATATAGGTTAAAAGTGCACTTTAACGTTCATCATGCGACCATAAGTCGCCCTTAGAACCTCGTTTATGTCATTATGTCTATATTCAGACCGTCCAAGAAATGGGCGTCCGCATTTTACGTCGCCTCGACAGGACAGACAGATTTGCCTTATTCACCAGGTTTTGTAACATATTCTTGACGGCCAAGAAGACGGCTATGTTGACGCAAGGGACACACAACCACCAGTTCTTTCGTGATACTGTTTAGATTTGACTGCGTGAGGACGGGATAAAGGCACACATACCTTACTTTGGGATTCCACTGACGAGTCAAATTAAGAAGGCAAGAATTCGCGAACCCATGGATTTTGACTAGAACGGCATCGACCAGTCGTCTTCCCAATAAGGCGATGTCGCTGCGTTTTTGTTTCAGACAAGTCGAGGTTCTCTTTGTTTCGGACTGATCGGCGTAAACGGGTCACAGGCTAGATTTCTGTATCGAGTTGTTGTTTGTTTGTGAACAACTCAATTCGTGTTATAGATTGTTGGATGAAATTATGTAGCCGTCAGATCGTATAGTGGTATGTTATGTTTGAAGTGTTATACTCTAAATTATGATCAATTAACTATACACAAAACCAAACACAGTAATTGCAGTAACGAGCAAGCATTTATTAGTTTATACTTAAGTCGCATATATACTTATTAGACATCTGAGATTTATGTCGATACAGATATGTATACAGATTACGTACAAAACCTCGAGGGGCGTATCAAAACATTGACTTGACTGGTTTTATGAGGCCAAAATAGAAGTACTAATTGTTAACTGTGTATTCGAAATTTATTGGTTTTATGACATTCTTATTCTGAATTACTAGGAATACAAAGTTCATGGAGAATTCTGGGCACCTTTCTTCTCATAAAGTCATTGTATAACTCCTGATTTTGTCGTGTAACCTCTGCTAGTCGGCGCCGCATAAATCTTAGATGTCTATTTATAACAGGTAATTCAATAATCTAAACTCACTGGTGGTTCTATTCTAAATTATGTCCTTAAATCCTAAATAAATACTAGACCCAAAATAATACAATTCAATTAAGCAAAAGAGCGTTTTTTTTAATATTCAAAATGATTACATCCAAAGATCTGATTTTGGGTGTAAAGCCGAAGCTTTAGTGGTTACACTGACCAGAATGGTCAGCAACCTATGTAATGAAATGGAGAGATGAACAGCTTGATGCACCTGTCATTATTTTGCCCGCCCGGGGGGGGGGCGGCGGGCTGACCCAGTGGAATTTGACATCTTAAAATGTTTGAAGTCTAAATCCCCACCCTAGAGACAACCATTTTTGTCTAAATCCCCACCCTTGAGCCTGCTTGGTGCATCAAATGCCCCGGGGGTAGTTGAAATTCTGCCTTATAGCTAAATTTTGCTCACGGATTTGAACTCTAATTGAGAAAAGTAAAATACTGCAATTAGATGGTAAATAGTATTAAGACGGCACATTTTTACTACATTTTGCTACTCAATTTGTCTGACATTTTGCTAGTTGAAACGATTTTAACTAGCACACTTTTGACAGTGAAAGATTTTGGCAAATTCGAACCCTCACAGTCAGGCTGACAAAAGAGCAGCAGGCCTCAAAGAAACCTAGGTATAATAACTTGTCATTGCTAAAATATGTTCTGGAAAAAAGATACACCTGATAAGTTTTAAGTTTCTGTGGCCATATGCAATAAACATCTAAGATTGATCTTAAAGATAAGAGTGAAATCTACCTGTTTTGATGGGCCTGTAGAATAAATTGGCCAATGAAAACACTCAGATTTTGGTCCTTAGATTAAAGGGACTTGTTCATGGATGGATTGTATATTGCACTTTTAAGATTTTTTGTTTTAAATTGAAAAATAAAGTGTACCAAACCGTTAGAAGTATCTAAACTAAGATTATGAAAGATTGCCCGGCTAGCTCAGTCGGTTATGTAATCATTTTAGTAAACGGAAGGTCCTGGGTTCGAATCCCCGCATGGGTGAAATCTTTTTTTCTTACTTTTTTGTTTTTTTCTTCTACAATTTCGATATCGAATTGCAAAATAATCATTAAATAAAAGTTTTTAGATGATTTTCTATGTAAACTCATTTTTGGTGCCATTCCATGAACGAGTCAATCTAAGATGGATATTAAATAAAGCCCCAGATATCATTTCGGTCAGACCGATTTCGTTTCGATATGACAGATTTTGTGTCTTGGTCTGACCGAATGATCGGCACTTTTTCACAATTTCAGTAAGTATGCGATATCAGGTTCAATTAACAACAGCTCTACTGTAAAGTTGAAACAAAGAATATTTTGTAACATAATTAAACCATCACCGCTACATACTATTAAATGCACTATAACTACAAGCATATCACAAATAAGAAATTTGCAGGGAGACAATTTCAATTTGTGGGTTAGTTCACAATAAATTACCTTTTTATGAAATATGTCAACCGTTGCATAAAATCTGAAAAAAATATATTATTTTATCTAGATATATTTTGATATATTTAAAATGCATTTTCTTACTTAAATATCATATTTTAACAAGGCTCACGGGAACTACTGATTTGGAGTCCCGTGACTTCAGCCTTTGGATTGGGACTCCTATGTGCAATAAAATCCCTTTAACTTAGACAAGAGGGCCCTGAATCGCTCACCTGAGAAACTAGTGTTTTAATAAAAAGTATCTTACTAACGCGCCGACATCAATTCACAAATATCAAAGTTAAAGTTTTTCTATTGATAACGGTCCTGTTAGATGTTTTTCTGAAGTGTGGATTGATATGAGCTATTGCATTTTATTAATAATTTGAATCAAGCCCTTATTTTCTAGTGCAATAACATTGATTGTGACGTTATGTTTGGTTCAACGCGCTGCTTTCATGAAATTAATAAATTTGATATTGCAATAATATTCAAAATGTAACCAATAGTAAAAATTTTGAAAATTAATAAGTTTATATATGAAATTGAAACATGCACAGTTATAAAATTTGTTAAATGTATAGGGACTTCTCATTGAAACAGTTTCCAGAGGTGGGGGAGAGGGGTCACAGGCCCTTCAAGGATATCGCGACCATGGCGCCTCGGTAAGAAGGGATTCTGGGACTTAGGCGCCACAGCCGTGATATCCTTGAAAACTTGAAAAGCGCTGAAAAATCAACGCTAATGCGCCTTAAAATCCAAAAACGTTTTCTCTGTTTGTGTTTTCAACATCCGTTTAGTGTCACTTGATCAGTTCATTCATACTGCAGTTAAAGGGATTATCTCACTCAATACGAAATTGACAAAATAAAAATTAATAGTTTCAAAACTGAATTATTTTGTTCACAATGTGCTTGTGGGAGTTAACCTATATTGCTGATCAAAATATCAGGGGCCATGATTACGAACGGTCTCAAGTTTAAGTCTGTATTTCGGAGATCGGGCTCAGCTGAGTTTATCGAAAATGACGTTATTTCGAACAGTCTCTGACTCAAGCTCAACGTTGAGAATTCAGAATTCAAGCGACCTGCTAGAAGGGCACTTAAATGGCCTGGGGAAGGCTGTGGCGTTTTTTATTTTAAATTTTTAAAATATTATCTTTCGGCCTTTCGCGGTTACTCCCCTTTTTTATTTTGTGGCGTCGAAATTCCCGGATTTAATAAGTTTGTCAAATTCCCGCCTGTCAGGAATGGTCTTCTGTCTAAAGCCCCGTGTATGCCCGCCGCCCCCCCCCCCCGGGCGGGCAAAATATTGACAGGTGCATTATATACCCAGTCAGTGAGTAAAGGTTAAATGTGAGAGGTGAGAGGTCAAATAGATTTTAACTCACCGCATACACTGCAAGTAGAGTTGCAATGCATGGGTGATTTTAATGTCACTGAGCAATGAATTCAATGCATACTATAAAGAGACAAGATTACACAAATACATGAAGTATAAACTGGGGGAAACCTGAAATAATGAGTAAGGATATAAACAGTCCTATTACAGAAGTAAGGATGAACGATATGTTGACGCGTACGTGTTTGGTTATGAGAAGTTTGGGGGCGGCTGGGGTGGTATATTGCTCATAAGTATAATACCACTCTGGTAATTCATTGATCTAGCAACTAAATACCAGCAAAGTACTGTGACAAAATTCTCCAGCCTCAATTAAGTCACCCCAATAACGGCACAAAATGATCCAACTTTTCAACATGATAACGCTTGACCTCACGTCGCCAGAGTATGTCGTAATGTACCACAAACAACATCGAACTCATTGATTAGCCAGCGTATAGCTTAAAATGTTCTCCCATAAAACATTTATGGGACGATTTAAACCACTGGATCAGACGTCGCGTCAATGAACCGGCAACACTTCATGAGCTCTAGATTTGTTTTTATTAATGACTGGAATAACTTTCCAATACGTTGTGTGAAACTGTCTCATCTGGTTTAACAAATCCTGACTGAGAGCGCTGTCAGTATGAATATGTAGAATGCTCTTATAACATACTATGCACATCATAATAATACAATACAATATACAACATTTTACATGAAACGAGTTTGTATACGTGGGGTAACCGTAAAGTAAAATACAAGAAAAAATCTCCTGTATTAGGTTGTTGCTAGTCTTGTACGTTTATGTTTGTTTGTTGTTTATATTGGACATTAAAGGACGTATATATACAAAATAGAGGTGAGAGTTTTATATTAGTTAACGACCATACAGTCGTACATGTTATGGGAAATCGAATGTAACTTTCATTATAAACGAGATGATTATTTTTTTATTGCTGATTTTGTATAATTCGGCCTTTAATCTTAAAGTGTTCAATGTTTAACTGTAACGTTATACAATATTGAGCTATTTTCGAAATCGGAAGTTCCTCCAACTGTCTCGAAAGAGGCGCCTTTTAATATGCGTGTAAAATGTCCGTCAGCGAAAATTGTCCTTTCATGGAATTTTTATTAAAATTTGTATTAGTTTATGTCTGACATTTACAAAGTATAGACATGTATAAAACAGATTATAATCACGAGTAAATGGCCATAAAAACTTTGAATTACTAGAGTTTACATAATTATACTAGTATCACATATAACACAATATCAAATTTCGAGACATGCACGCTGTGTTCATCCTACCGTTTAGTTTTGTATGGTGGCATATTACTGCCACCAGTTAGCATGATAGCGTTCGCGAATTATTTTGTGTTAACCACTTAAATATTACGATAATGATCTAGCTATCTAGTTAATATTCGTGATACATTTACTGTAAGATAAATATCATAAAACTAGAAACAGACTTGAAAGTGCCCAGAACTGCCACCTCTTACCTTTTTACCTTACCACTTAAATCTAGTGTAATACCTCATAAAAATGTAAGAGGTTATTTAACTTTAATATTTTTAACCAATATTTAATTATTATACATTTTCGTCTAATAGACATTGGAGTTCGACCAATTTCTCCGTAAATTGCATTGAGGTTAGTAGATCTTTTGACACATAGTATTTTTCGACAAAATTTAGAGCGAATAGTTTCAATGGTGCAACAATTGAATCAACTAATTTAAATTTTTGTCCTATTGGTAAATCTAATTGGTTGTAGACAGTAAGATTATGAAGTGCAAAGGATGCATGCTGTGCAATATTTTTTTGGGTACGATTTCAGTTGCCGTTTTTATATAGACGAACTCCTTAATATTTAAATGATTTAACTACTTCGATTTGTGAATTAGAAAGATAAAAGTCATAATGAGTATGACGACCATTCTCAAATATCATTATTTTTGTTTTATTTACATTTAGGCGTAGTTCCCATGTATTGCAGTATGTTTCTATGTCATTAAGCATCGACTGTAAAGATTTTGGATCATGTGAGAATAAAACAGCGTCATCTGCAAATAATAATAAGAAAACCTGTAGTTCGTCTATTTGAAGAATGCCATTTATGCTACAGTTGATGTTATTTAAAATGCCGTTTAAGAATATGAGGCACACATATAAAACATATACAACAACCATCGTCTGAACCATAAAAAATCCATACTACCAAAGATCAAATTTCTTTCTTGTCTGTTGTAGTAACGTAACCCAATACCCAAGTATGTACAATATGTTTTAACCTGTCCATTGAATTACTATCATCACATCTTTATACCTTATTTTGTTAGTACGTGTGTACGAGTATATGTATCTTTAAAGGTACACGATCTTATTTATTGACAAAATATGCTTAGTCATAAATATGAGAAAATCGGTGGTCAATGCCTTCATAAAGATGTACTCTTCAGCACTGCATTGACATTTTTCTCACGTATTTTCCTCAAACCACAAATATTCGTATTCGTCCGATACGAGTATTTTCTATCCTGACCTACGCGCTGAGTTAGCGCTAGCATAACAACAACTTGTATCTGTATGTGTTTTGCAAGATTCGTTAAAGAAAAATACATTGCGTTGTTTTAGTGTACGTCTGTATGAAGGGATAAAAAATGTCATTTTCTCAAAATTATTACATAACATATATTGACCTTTAAAAATCACAGAGGCAATAAACTACCATTAAATGGCACATAGTCAATGAACTACTATTAAACAGCACATAGTCAATGAACTACCATTAAACAGCACATAGTCAAGAAGCTACCTTTAAACAGCACATAGTCAATGAACTACCATTAAACAGCACATATTCAATGAACTACCATTAAACAGCACATAGTCAATGAACTACCATTAAACAGCACATAGTCAATGAACTACCATTAAACAGCACATATTCAATGAACTACCATTAAACAGCACATATTCAATGAACTACCATTAAACAGCACATAGTCAATGAACTACCATTAAACAGCACATAGTCAATGAACTACCATTAAACAGCACATAGTCAATGAACTACCATTAAACAGCACATATTCAATGAACTACCATTAAACAGCACATAGTCAATGAACTACCATTAAACAGCACATAGTCAAGAAGCTACCTTTAAACAGCACATAGTCAAGAAGCTACCTTTAAACAGCACATAGTCAAGAAGCTACCTTTAAACAGCAAGCACTCAAATTACAAAAATCTAAAAGAAATGTGTAAACAGCCAATGGTTTAAAGTATATTGTAAAATCCAAACATGACACGGACTTTTGCTAAATGTAAAAATGTGAGTAGCGTCTTAAACTTATATGCATATCTTAGAAATGATTATTGTGTAAGCATTGTATTGTCTGTAGACTGTTCTATTGTCTCAGTTCTCTTGTTGTCGTGAAACCACGAATGTTTTGAGAAATGTATTGTCAACGGAGTAAATTATAGCAACTCCTCATTAATGTAGGTCCCTAAGTTAAACCGACCAATTTGTCTGTTATTCAAATGCACAACAGTGTTTAAGTTTACTGAAATCATATAATGGAAATCTGGATAAACAAATGAATTGGTTGAGAGATTCTATCAATGAAAGTGATCAGATGAAGATTGTGAATTAATTTTTGAAGACGATAATTGCACAATATAGATGAAGCAATATATCGATACAACTCCTTAAACTGAAAGGTTATAACAAGTGCAAGAACAAATGCTACACATGATGATGACTCAAAAGCAACGAGGAGATTTCTTTGAACGAAATATCGAAAAAGAAAGTTCATGTACTGAAAGAGAGTGAATAAATAGCTACAGGGAACGCCACATACATAAGACAGTGCCTCCCCACACATACCTCCGGGAAAACAACAATCCTTTAAAAATAAGGCACTTGATGAGGTCAGAGGGCATCACGCTAGGGAACAGAGGCGCAAGGAATTGCCCGACAGACCACAAAAAACAACCAGGAGAATCAAAGAGGACAAACAGCGAAGGGGGGATTGCTGAATGGAAAAGATAACAGGACAAGTCAAGACAGCTGGCAACAATAGGTAGAAACTGGGCAGAAACTAACATGAACACTATATAAAGTGAACGAATTGCACAGAGGAAAGGGAAATATAAAATACATTCAAAACACAAAAAGAAATAATAACCATACAGCCAATTACAGCCTTGGAACTGTCAGTAAAAATACTGGTCCACCACACTTGTTGCTTTGTCAATCAGATTTGTGTTGTTTCCTTGTCCTTATCATTTGGGTATTGTATGTTGTCCTCTCCGTGAGTGTGCTTCTTATATTTGCTTAGATGCGTCAATTGAAGTTTTGATTTGTGAATGTGTCTCTTTCTGTTCCACACTGTTTTCGTTTTATTATTTTGTCATGCGTGGCTCCGTTAAATATAAACAGTCATTAACTTGTTCACGGTGGTTGTACACAACTATGAACTTGAAATGTTTTACATAGTTTAACGTTTGACTTATGATAGTCAAGTGATTCGCACGTTAATGTTGGTGTACATTTGTAGTTTATTTTATTGTTCACGTTGGATAGTTATGCATTTTACACTAACAACTTATTGAGGAGGAATATTTAACCTTTCGATTCAGTATGCTGTATGCGTATTAAAGTGTCCGTAAGCAGTAAATAGGAAAGCGATGTTCATATACCGTCCATTTTCTTCCAGATTGCAAATTGAAAGCTTGACTTAACCGATGTACAGACTCGTTGACTCAGACAATGAAGCTCACTAGCAAAACATTGTACAACGGACTTTTTCTGTTTATGATACTACAACTATTTATACCTGTATATTGTAAGTAGCCATTTATCGTCATTTACGCGTGTTTTTCATTGTAACAAAACTCGGATATGTATATGAAGTATTCATGGCGTTCGGAAAACATTGATTGGGTTAAGCGCATGAAACAATGGTCGTAGCTCATACTAAATATTTGATTATTCCAGTCAATTAGGCGACCTATTCAGTATATACTGTACAGTGCGACGTCTCCAGAGTGACCCTCACTAAGGCAATAGCCTTTCAATAGCGGTCGAAATTTGGAGAGTTTGCAGTGTATAATACATGAGTGGCCAGGGTGGATCTCGGAAACGCGAGAAAGTAGTAAAACTAAAAGGGCAATAATTTTAATGTCTTGTAGTCATCACTTTTCTTGGTGTTCAAAGCACTCACGACAATCCCTAATTATGAGCACACTTGGATTATATAGGTTTCAATCAGTTATCAAGTATTTTTGAATTATAACGTGGTGAAAAACATATATTTTGCAGATTGGGCAGAGATACGAAATTCGTCGGATGTACAGAAGGTGTCCGAAACATTGTACAGGTCTAAGGAAGCGAGCACAGTTATTCGTATCGGGACGAGGCCGGTATGAGTATTTCATTAATATTTGTCTGATTGAAGCCGATGTTTTATGCTAATTTTTAAAAGTTTTACACTCGATTATTCATTTTAGGAATATATTTCTATACTAATTTAAATGTAACATGAAAAAACTGTCAACAATTAAATTTCAAATGTTGATAGTATGCTTGTGTTGGCCAATGGTGAATCAAAGCCTACACACACAAATAATTCGTGGTATTTATTTAAACATTTCATGTGTAATCCCGTGTAAAAGTGTAAGTCAATTAAAGCATCGATATTAATATCATATTTCATGCCTTGTTGTATTCCTTTTCTCGGTGTTCAGTCATATATATCGTTTAGTATATTAAGCATTATATATAAATCAATAGTTATTGTATAATGCATTCTATATTATCAACAAGAAATGCATTGATGCAAAGCATCCAAGGGCGCCGCAAAACTGGGGCACAATGTATTGGAATAGCGTAATGGCGGAAAAATGTTTTGGAATAGTCCATTTTCATACTATCATTGGCGTGTATTTCCTTTTAAACACCGTAACTTGCATAAATATCCACGTTACAAGTACCAATGTGTTAATATTGATTTAAGTAAGTGAAAATGAAGATTTTTATAATTAATTTTTGATTGTTTTATCTTCGACACCTAACACACATGCTGTTTATGTAGAATCGTCCTATTTTTCGGGGATCAGCAAGTATTTATCATTAACATACCGTTTTAACTTTGTAAAAGACATTTATTCGACAATTCAAATGCATTAAAAATATTTTATTTCTAAATCATAAAAATACAAAAAGTAACGTGTAATATTTACTGCAGTTTAACCCTTAATAAAAAAATAGATTCAGTTATAAATAGATGCTCCTACCATAGTCTCAAACATTTCGTGATTCCATTAAAGGTCCCGCCCTCATGGGCGGCGCCAATAACATATTTACATATATATCAATATCTTTGATCCAATAACCCATTAGCCTAATTAATGCTGTATTGCATAAATGATTGGTTCTGAACCCAGATTGCTCTTTGTAATATTTTGAAATGACAACTGAAGATATATAGGTCATATGTCTTTCAATTATTTTGAAATTACGGGTAGAATTACAATCCGACATATTTACATTAAACTGATTTATGGTGGCATATTACTTCCACCAGTTAGCATGATAGCGTTCGCGAATTGTTTCGTGTTAACCACTTAATTATTACGATAATTAACTAGCTATCTAGTTAATATTCGTGATAAATTTTCCGTAAGATAAATATCATACAACTAGAAACAGGCTTGAAAGTGCCCAGAACTGCCACCTCTTACCACTTATTATGTTACTTAATAACTCAAATTCGCGAATTTCACTTAAGATTCGTATCACCACTTATTTATAAATGCAAGTTTGACTTCTAGATGTAAGTGGCAACACGAATCTTAAGTGAAATTCGCGAATTTGAGTTATTAAGTAACATAATAAGTGGTTAACTAGATAAGATTCGTGTTACCACTTACATCTAGAAGCCAAAAATGAATAAGTGGTAACACGAATCTTAAGTGAAATTCGCGAATTTTAGTTATTAAGTGACATAATAAGTGGTTAACTAGATAAGATTCGTGTTACCACTTACATATAGAAGCCAACAATGAATAAGTGATAACACGAATCTTTAGTGAAATTCGCGAATTTGAGTTATTAAGTAACATGATAAGTGGTTAACTAGATAAGATTCGTGTTACCAATTACTCGTAGAAGCCAAAAATGAATAAGTCGTAACACGAAAATCTTAAGTGAAATTCGCGAATTTGAGTTATTAAGTAACATAATAAGTGGTCAACTAGATAACATTCGTGTTGCAACTTGAATCTAGTGAAATACATCATAAAAAGGTAAGAGGTGGCAGTTCTGGGCACTTTCAAGCCTGTTTCTAGTTTTATGATATTTAGCTTACCGAAAATTTATCACGAATATTAACTAGATAGCTAGATAATTATCGTAATAATTAAGTGGTTAACACGAAACATTTCGCGAACGCTATCATGCTAACTGGTGGCAGTAATGTGCCACTATACTGATTTATTACATTGATATATCTTAAATTTAAAAATTAATGATACGTTACTAGAAAATGTTACAGTGTAAAAATATTAGCTATTTATGTAGATAACATGTTCAACTGGCATGCTGGGATAGACCATGTATGATAAATATTGCTCTTTTGAATTTGTTTAGTTATTATGTAACTGATGAAGCCAAATTAAAGTACTTTAATGCGTATATTCTACACATTCTTGATTATTTTTGTACGGAATGGGAAAAAGATACGAAATGCAATATCAATAAAGTACGAGTAACAGGCCCGGTTCCAGTCGGCTGTGGAGTGACTTTTTTCTATTCCTAATATAAAATTATATCCACTGATTAGGGTTTAAGGATACTATTCTTTTAACACTTCAAATACAATACATTGATTTAAGGTCAATTTCCTCTTGTGTACTACCAGTATAGCGGAAGCAAGTGCAACTAGAATGCGTCCATAGGACACAGATGCCCCCACATGCAGCCTTTGTCACAAAAGCAAATGCTATTATTCTGCTCATAGTTTTTGAATGGATATCAAAATTACCTAGTGAACAACTGTACTGACTATGGTGATAAGTCAAGGGCCATAACTTTGCACTTTCTGGGTGTAACCATACATGAAACCCCCGGTGCACAACTATACAGGTTTGTGAACATTCCTGTAAAGTCTTATGACTCTGACTCATATATTTTTGGAGATATGAGTGACACAAGATTGCATACTCTGTAGGCTATATTTTAACTAAGTCAATGGACATAACTCTGCACTTAATGTACACATCCACACATGAAACCCCAGGTGCAAAACTACATAGACTGGTGAACATTCTTGTAAAGTTTTATGACTGTGGCTCATATTCTTTTGGAGATATGAGTGACACTATATTTTGTGACGGACGGACGAGGGCAACTCTATATCCCCCCCCCCCTTTCAGAGTGGGGGGCATAATAAAAGTTGGTCCCCAGATGTGCTCAACGGCCTTGAAACCGTCTACAAAAATCGTATGCTTTTCACCCTTCATCAGACCGGCGCTTTCAATTTCCTTATCATGTTGAAAGCGTCTTTAAAACACAGATTATTGAGCATCATACGTAACAAAGACAGATATCTGTCGTGGTGTTGTTTTAGTGTGAAAGAGTGAAAATCAAATTTCTTAAAATAATTTTAAACAATTCAATAATTTATGGAAGGGAATGTAATACTTGGGCCTTAAGTTTTGCAAAATAAAATAATTTTGTTTTTTTAGAACAAGCCTACTTTCATATTTTCTCATTTTCCTCATCGTATAAAGAATTTGTATTCAAACTAAAACACCCACTGGTGTTCTTTGTATTTGAATACGTTCGCATTACCGCGACGAAACATTATACCTGTATTCATTCTTTTATATTTCAACTTTACCCGAGTCATGAGGAAAATTGAATAATTCAAAAGATTGAGTAGTAAGACACCATCATAATTGTGGTCCTTTCATACAAGTAAGTTTTGCAGTGTGATGGTTGGTTGGTATTTTAATTCATGTATCGCATGAATCTACCATAACATCACGAATTATGATAATTTATCATCAGTTTCTGTATTTTTAAAGGTAAATATACTGAAGGTCTTTTTTAAATTTGCTTTGTCGTAAACATGAGAAAATGCCTATACATACAGTGTGTACACATGTTCCCAAAACCACAAATACACAAGTCCGATACAGGAGTTTCTATCACGACGTACATGCCGTGTTAGCGCTTGCATAAATAGGAAATATCTGTTTCGCAATTCCGGAAAACTTCTAAGAAAAGTTATAATTCAGTATTTTTTAGTATGTCTGTATGAAGGCATTAACGTGCCTTTTTCAATATTATTTCTTAGTGTGTTTTGTTAAGAAATAAGACTATCTACCTTTAACCGTTTTATTGAAATTTGTTAAAATGATGGTACTTGTATGATTTGGTCGTTCTGCATTTTTAACAAGATAATACAAGTACAATTCTCATGAATGAGTCCTAAATATTTAGACCGCGAAATGCACCAGAAGCCACCATTTCATATATATATTGTAAACATTTTACGGGGGACCCCAGACCCCCCTTAAAGGATGGGGATAAACCCCTCCCGTACCTACCCCCACTCGGCGCTGCGCACTCAAGTGCGGGGCATTTTCATCATGTTTGCCCCCCCCCCAGTCGGAAATTTCTGGATCCGGGCCTGAGAAATTAAAAAAGAGCTGCCAAGATTTTTTCTGAACCGACCAATATAATCATATTATGAACAACTTGTCCGAGATCTAAACTGGCTTATACATAGTTTTATATAATGTGAACTTTGTTAGTTACTTTCAATAAATAAAGCTTTATGTTATTATTATCATTAGTAGTACAAATGTAGTAGCATTAGTAGTAGTTTCATCATTGCGCCGTAAT
Organism: Mactromeris polynyma; assembly: GCA_032209605.1. NCBI lineage: Eukaryota > Metazoa > Mollusca > Bivalvia > Venerida > Mactridae > Mactromeris > Mactromeris polynyma. The sequence goes on from JASFXZ010000001.1 coordinate 51,263,046, forward strand.
ATGGTATGACTTTTTTCCATGACCGGGAATGACTTTATTCCATCATGCTAACACTATTATTTACCCTAACCCCGTGCAAAATAACGCCGGGTTGCAGTCGCTACATAGTGTCACTAAGATGGCAGCATGTCGAGGCATAGAAAAACGAACAGTGTAACCTTTTCAGGGCTACATCCTTTGAGAGATACAAATGTTGGCCAATTTTTTGAGGTTCTTGCTCAACATATGATAACTAGGCAGTAAATGTTTGGAGGTTATTGCTCTACATAGGATAACTTGGCAGTAAATGTTTGGAGGTTATTGCTCTACAAAGGATAACTTGGCAGTAAATGTTTGGAGGTTATTGCTCTACATAGGATAACTTGGCAGTAAATGTTTGGAGGTTATTGCTCTACATAGGATAACTTGGCAGTAAATGTTTGGAGGTTATTGCTCTACATAGGATAACTTGGCAGTAAATGTTTGGAGGTTATTGCTCTACATAGGATAACTTGGCAGTAAATGTTTGGAGGTTATTGCTCTACATAGGATAACTTGGCAGTTAATGTTTGGAGGTTATAGCTCTACATAGGATAACTTGGCAGTAAATGTTTGGAGGTTATTGCACTTACATAGGATAACTTGGCAGTAAATGTTTGGAGGTTTTTGCACTTACATAGGATAACTTGGCAGTAAATGTTTGGAGATTATTGCACTTACATAGAATAACTTGGCTGGAAATGTTTGGAGATTATTGCACTTACATAGGATAACTTGGCAGTAAATGTTTGGAGGTTATTGTACTTACATAGGATAACTTGGCTGGAAATGTTTGGAGGTTATTGTACTTACATAGGATAACTTGGCAGTACATGTTTGGAGGTTATTGCACTTACATAGGATAACTTGGCAGTAAATGTTTGGAGGTTATTGCACTTACATAGGATAACTTGGCAGTAAATGTTTGGAGGTTATTGCACTTACATAGGATAACTTGGCAGTAAATGTTTGGAGGTTATTGCACTTACATAGGATAACTTGACAGTAAATGTTTGGAGATTATTGCACTTACATAGGATAACTTGGCAGTAAATGTTTGGAGGTTATTGCACTTACATAGGATAACTTGGCAGTAAATGTTTGGAGGTTATTGCACTTACATAGGATAACTTGGCAGTAAATGTTTGGAGGTTATTGCACTTACATAGGATAACTTGGCAGTAAATGTTTGGAGATTATTGCACTTACATAGGATAACTTGGCAGTACATGTTTGGAGGTTATTGCTCTACATAGGATAACTTGGCAGTAAATGTTTGGAGGTTATTGCTCTACATAGGATAACTTGGCAGTAAATGTTTGGAGATTATTGCACTTACATAGGATAACTTGGTAGTAAATTTACTACTGGAAAATTGATGACATCGTTAAAGATAGGTTGTTGCTCAAGACAGGGCCCCTTTTGGCAGGTAGAAATGTATTTCCCCTGCTGGGGAGTCTTGAGTGACAGACGGTCAGGAATTCACAATACTGAGTATCCGAACAGTCAAAATTTAGATTAAACATTAATTAACACCATGATTTTGCAGCAATGCTATTTTTACAAATCTTATATTACTAATATCTATATGCTGTTTACAAATACTTATATTGGATAAAAAAATTGTTGTTGTTTTTTTCAGGTGAATAATTCATTACCTCGGAATGGAAATATAAGAAAAGATGGGATTGCACTCGCTCAGTCAGTAAACAACGTATGTAAAGCAATATCCACACCAAATAGAACACAAGGCAGCTCAATGCATTACACTGCCGATGGCAAAGTAAAAATGTGTCCCATGGAAAAAATAGGCTCGACCTATTGGAGACGAGTTTTCTCCTTAACGACCTCGAAACGCTCCTCGAAATATAAAAATCCATATGACATTCCACCAGGCCTTGCTATCTCACAGAGACGACGGTTTAGCCACTCCCACATCCATAACCAATCAGAGTTCTCTTTCCTCTTTGTAAGAGACCCATTCTCAAGGTTATTGTCCACATTTGTTGACAAATTGGTGCCACCAAATCCCCTCTTTTGGAATATGTTCGGGAAAAAGGCTGTCAACAAATTTAGATCTCCTAAGCACAGAGTCAAAGGTCAAGTTTATGGGCACGATGTTACCTTCACAGAATTCGTAAAATTTGCAACAGATATGGAAAAGTCATCACCTGTTAAAAACGCCCATATACGAAGCGTTAAACTTGGATGCCAGCCATGTCAGCAGTCATACACATTTGTCGGTCGCATGGAACAATTTAAAGACGATGCATTTTATGTTATGAAGAAGATGGGCTTAGAAGATGTTGTTACATCTATAAATTCTACGTTCGAAGCACTTGCTGAAGATGATGTGATTACAGATGGTATTCGTGATCCGATTTTAAGATGGAAAAAAAAAATAGTAACATTTATATCGTGGAAGAAGGCTTTGCATCGACTTTGGTTAAAAATGCAACTACGTGGTATAATAAGTAAAGATATAGAGTTGCAATTGTCTGAGGCAAGGATAAACAGTATGACGGCAGACGAATTTATTCGTCTTGCGAGAAAAGCACATAGTGAATCAGATCCTGTTAAATTGAAACAGCAAAAAAAACTCGTACAACAAGAAGCATTTGCGAGTGTTCCTTTGTCTGTTTTACAACAGTTTGCAAATACTTTTCGTGATGATTTTGTTATATTTGGATATGACCAATTCCCTTCAAAGTATTTCGATCGGGTCGAAGAACCAAGGCTGCCAAGCGTTTTCTTTAATTATACCCATTTAAACTGAAACCATGTCAGTCATTCCAAATTTCATTCAAATGTGTTTACAGTATAAGATATATCTAATTTGTATTATAAGGTATTTTCTACACATACGGTAGCCCAACAACGCTAATGTGATTCCGGTGCTTACAGTTGGACGGGTTCATATAATATAAACTGGTATAACTTTACAAGCCTTTCATTTTACCAGTAAACATTAAGAAAATGGATAGCTCATAAAGCGACATAGCTAAGAATTACATTAGGACTACTGAAAATGAAACAAAGAATAACTATTTGGTTCATATTGATACATAGTCTTTGTAAAGGAACATTGCGATTGATACATTTTTATTATACAGATGTTCCATTAGCTCGTTTAAAATCTATTTATAATTGCCATCAGACATGTACATGACATTGTAAATTGCAGGTTCGTATTTACTTTTGTCGTATGGTTGTGGTGTATGTGATATTTATTACATTTTATTACATCAGGTCCGGATCCAGAAATTCCCGACTGGGGGGGCAAACATGATGAAAATGCCCCGCACTTTGAGGTGCGCAGCGCCAAGTGTGGGTAGGTACGGGAGGGGATTATCCCCCTCCTGTAAGGGGGGTCCGGGGGATCTCCCTCGTAAAATGTTTACAATATATACATTGTATATGAAATGGTGGTTTCTGGTGCATTCCGGGGGTCTAAACGACCAAATCATACAAGTACCAACATTTTTACTTTTAATTTCCAGGGGACAGCCCCTCCTGTACCTACTCCCAGTCAGCCTTTAGTGAAAACCCCTGTCACAAGTGAATAAGAAGCCATTTCGTCATAAATTCTGAAATAGTGTAGATATTAAAACTTTCATGTATGACTTATGAAGTTATTGATGTTATTGAACATTATGAAATCGCTGATGATTGTTGTTTGAACATTTTTGTTGCTTACAATTATTTTGTAATATGACCCATTTTGTTGTAAACACTGTACTTAGTGCAAATCGTTGTAGTTGGAAAATGGTCCACACAGAGCACGCTAGTACGTATGTCACTTGCTAACAGGAACGTATTGAGTAAGATATAAATATACTGACGAGAAAAAGAAACGCCTCATTCTGACTCATTGTACAAAATTTTGTTAACTGTGATTCAAAATTAGAAAAGAACAATTCCATTCGCAAATTTGGTCATATAACCTTTACTCACCTGAAAGCCTGATTTCTAACGAATAAACATCAGGTTTTTTTGCCACTGGATGTGGTGTTCGACAGGGAGAAAATCTGTGACCAATTTTATTTTCTATGTACTTGAATGACTTGGGACAGTTCCTGCCACCTAGCAATGACGGTATACAAATAAACATTAATACTCAAGATACCATAACATTTTTGAAAATATACTCAAACGCAAAAGAAAGTGTGCACTTTTTATTTTTTTATTTTCTGAAAATTCAAAGATGTAATATTATCATGTTTGGTATCATTTTTTAGCTTATTAAATAACCTTTCTAACCAATGTTTTTATTGTATTGTTTTGAATTTTGTTAAAACGTACGACGCGTCTACGTGCAGTAGGGGTCAAAATAAAAAATACACAAATAACCAAAGAGATGTTTTCTTGCGTAGATGCACTGTAATTTGTGGCAAAATGATGCCAATGCTGCATTAATATCTGGTATGACCGCAATTCCGTCTAATCAGTGAGTAAAGGTTAAATGTGAGAGGTGAGAGGTCAGGTAGATTTTAACTCGCCGCATACACTGCAAGTAGAGTTGCAATACATGGGTGATTTTAATGTCACTGACCAATGAATTCAATGCTTACTATCAAGAGACAAGATGACACAAATACATGAAGCATAAACTGGGGGAAACCAGAAATAATGAGTAAGGATATAAACAGTCCTATTACAGAAGTAAGGATGAACGATATGTTGACGCGGTGCGTGATTGGTTGTGAGAAGTTTGGGGGCGTATATTGCTCATAATTATAATACCACTCTGGTAATTCATTGATCTAGCAACTAAATACCAGCAAAGTCACTGTGACAAAATTCTTCAGCCTCAAGTCATCCCCATAACGGCACAAAATGATCTAACTTTTCAACATGATAACGCTTGACCTCACGTCGCCAGAGTATGTCGTAATGTTCTTACCACAAACAACGTCGAACTCATTGATTAGCCAGCGTATAGCTTAAAATTTTCTCCCATAAAATATTTATGGGACGATTTAAACCACTGGATCAGACGTCGCGTCAATGAACCGGCAACACTTCATGAGCTCTAGATTTGTTTTTATTAATGACTGGAATAACTTTCCAGTACGTTGTGTCTCATCTGGTTTAACAAATCCTGACTGAGAGCGCTGTCAGTATGAATATGTAGAATGTTCTTATAACATACTATGAACATCATAATAATACAATACAATATACAACATTTTACATGAAACGAGTTTGTTCAGTTGTTAATGTAAAAAGGATCAGGCCGAAAGCCAATGACTTATATATAAGTCTTCTCCTTAATAATATACATTTCCAACAGGGATTGGTTTAGGTGATTATTATGTTTACAAAAATATTGAAACTCTATTGTAAGTGTTGAAAAAATAAGCGTTGCTGCTAGTCTTGTACGTTTATGTTTGTTTGTTGTTTATATTGGACATTATAGGACGTATATATACAAAATAAAGGTGAGAGTTTTATATTAGTTAACGACCATACAGTCGTACATGTTATGGGAAATCGAATGTAACCGTTTCATTATAAACGAGATGATTATTTTGTATTGCTGATTTTGTATTATTCCGCCTTTAATCTTAAACTGTTCATATGTGTAACTGTAACGTAATACATGATTGAGCTATTTTCGAAATCGGAATTTCCTCCAACTGTCTCGAAAGTGGCGCCTTTCAATATGCGTGTAAAATGTCCGTCAGCGAAAATTGTCCTGTCATGGATTTTTATTAAAATTTGTAATAGTTTATGTCTGACATTTACAAAGTATAGACATGTATAAAACAGATTATAATCACGAGTAAATGGCCATAAAAACTTTGAATTACTAGAGTTTACATAATTATACTAGTATCACATGTAACACAATATCAAATTTCGAGACATACAAGCTGTGTTCATCCTACCGTTTAGTTTCGTATGGTGGCATATTACTGCCATCAGTTAGCATGATAGCGTTCGCGAATTCTTTTGTGTTAACCACTTAATTATTACGATAATGATCTAGCTATCTAGTTAATATTCGTGATACATTTACGGTAAGATAAATATCATAAAACTAGAAACAGGCTTGAAAGTGCCCAGAACTGCCACCTCTTATATGTTTACCTTACCACTTAAATCTAGTGTAATACATCAAAAAGGTAAGAGGTGGCAGTTCTGGACGCGTGCAAGCCTGTTTCTAGTTTTATGATCTTATAGTAAGGTGAAATGTACACTGTTGTGATCGTTATACAGTCCTTCATCTATAACTGCACTAATTTTGTAAAATTATTGAAAAATAATTAAGTTACATTAATTATTTAAACTTTTGGTACTGTCAAATTGTACATGTAGTCCGGTAAATAAGGCTAATTGCGCAATTAGTCCCTGAGGACGTCCCGTGTGCAAAAAAGGTCCACGGATAAGTTTTATATCAATGTAAAGCTGAATGTTTGAAGTTTCAAAACAAAATGGGTAGACACGTGATATCATGGTACGTTTTGAGAAATCCAAGATGGCCGCCAAGATGGCCGCCAGATATTTGAAAAAACACCAATTTCTTGAGTTGTGTGTAAAATGAGTATGTAAAAGGATATCTTTCTTCATAAATCGTAATAAACAATCACTGGGATGAAGACATTGTAAAAATACGCAAATTGATGTGCATATCCTATCTTGTCTGGATTTTTTAAAAAAAAGGCTTTAAAAAATGCGGGGAAAATAGCGAAATTACACCATCGACTTACAATCTTTACCTGTCACCACGTGTACAGTGAATCAATTGGTATTTATATCACTTGAGGTGTAAGTGTAATCCATTTCCTACAAAAATCACGATGTTCATTGACTTAATTGCGTAAACAATGAATTCACGTATATTTAAAGTGGGTGGGGTAATTGCGCAGAATATCAATGTTTCTAGTGAAGGGAGATTTTGTCACATCAAGGAAAAAGTATTACCCATAGACATTTATTTATTAAGATATTTGTAAGATATTAGACTTTGAAGGTATGCTTGTACACATTTTTTTTCTTTCGGTATTGAATTTGTTGCCATGGAAACATATTTGAAATTAACAAAAAATACCCATATTAAGCAGAAATTTATTTATTTTCTCAAATATTTTGTTAGACATTTTGTTAGAAACAATATTGTCACGATATACTTTACACGTGACTCAAATTATTGGCATATAAGAGCGATTAGTGTAAACAATAACCATACCGATATTGAATATGGGTGGGGTAAGTATCTTTCGCATGTCATTCTGACTGGTTGTTTGGTTTTTATGTTACAGTACACTATCTTATAACTTACGTTTGTATCTTTATTTCAATTGTTTTCATATCATGCTAGATTAAAAGTTACAGGTATATTTGCCCTTGACTTTTGTTATGGTCACCATAGCAACTATTCAAATAAAAAAGTTAAACCGATTGCAATAGCTATTGAATTAAAACTTTTTCACGGTTTATTTAATATTTTTATTTCTTTCAGAGCATTTTTTGTACAGTTTAATATTATTTCCATAGTAGTTTTGGTGGTGATAAAAAAGTTGAAATTTTATCATTGTATTATTTTAAAGAGATGTATGCTATATGTATTACTAGAATTCAATCTCTTATGTTGGTACAATACAATCACATTACAACATTGCTACAGCACTGCCATGAAATGATGTAGTTCGTTCGAATAACTCGGTACGTTCCGGTAGACCGTTAGGCTGTCATCCGGGAAATCCAGGTTTGATTCCTGGCCTGAGCAGGTATTGTCCTTCCGTGACATTTGGTCATGGTCATGGTCAATTGCCTTCCACCTCTGATTCAGTGTAGACAATATCATCTCCTTGCGGAGGGGAAGTCAGTATGATGTCACACCCGATAAAAACAAAGTATGCTATCAGCAAGAACATTTAATTTTACTCTAAACAGTCACAGAAGGTGACTTTTATCTTACCCGCAGGTAGAATTAAGATCAGCAATGATTCATTTGAGAAACTACAATTCAACTACATGTATATCAAAATTACGGTGTCATGCTTCACAATTCTCCATTATACATAAAAACGCCGTTGTTATATTCAATTAATTATCTTTAGGAGTACAAAGTATTTTACTTTTAAGCCTACAGGAAATGCAATTTTAGCCACATTTGTGAAAGGGCATGCTATTTTTCATCATTTTAGTGGACAAATAGCCCTCCCATGTTTCTTTTGGACAATTTTCACTTAAAACATGTTTTAACGACTGTAATACACAACAACACAATTAGAAAAAATACATTATGTGAAAGACAGCCAAGTAAAAGCAGCAATTCAAAAATACAGAAATTCGATCATTCGTTCCGCATGGCTGCACTTAACATCGAATAAAACATTTGTGAAAGTTTTTAAAAAATAATAATGCTATATAATCAGGAATTTGAATTTTCATAACATTTAGAACAGAATTAAGAAAATTATTTTAAATTTAAACATGATGTGTTAGAACTTGGGGTGAGTGTACACTCATACCCAACAATATCGCTTATCAGATAAATCCAGACGTAAATTTTCCGATGATCACCGATTGATAACTGGTATAACACATGAACATGTAGCCTCGGGCTATCTTAGATCTATGTATCCGATAAACGGTTAAAACATTATGTATAAATATCATGAAGAAAAAACACTTGGAGTTCGATTTTGTTAATGAAACAACCTGGGACCAATATATATCGGTCGTTCTCCAAGAAAACGGGGCTTAATGACAATTTATTTTTGATTTTCAGGTTTTCACAATTTCTGTTGCCTCATACATTAAGACTTTAAAAATGAAAACCGTTTGACTCTATACTATTTCATTTTAATTTTGTAACGTTTTAAAGATAACGTAATCGATTAAAATGTGTTGATTTACATTAAAACAAATAATCTGATAATTATAGACACAGTACTAACAGTTGTTTAATTTTGAAACTGATATTCTTACAATTAGATATCAACTTGATGAGAACACTTATTAACACGCAGAATTATCAGAATTAAGTGTAATATCATTGTTAATTAGAACCATAATGTTTGTATTTTTTATCTTTTATATTTCTCGAAAACATATGTTGTTCAGTGGAAGTGTATCTCAAATGTAAGAAATTCAGGCAATATATTTCGAATACACACTGTTTAATATTTGCTATATTTTGAATCGGAAGACAGGATATTCTTATGAATTATTTTACTCAAACATTTTGAAGCTGTTCCAACAAGTCACAATCAGTACGGTGGTAAAGTTTCTTCGTTAACGCAAAAAAACCTATCTACAGGACACCTTGCATGTACAATAAATATATTTTTTGTGTTGACATTATTTAATTGTTTTAAATTATTATATTAATGCTATTTATAATGTAGTACAGATGTTGCAATTGTTTAGACAAATCACCTGTATAACTTATATAAAATAAATTGAAAAGCATCAAAATTGATATTCATTTTAAAAGTTTAATATTGTTTTTTTCTACAAAAGAGAAATCATGCCGTTAATTATGCACACGTAATACTGAAAGTATACAATTCGCTTCAATATCGTATCTTCAACGTAAAAGGGCGAAGCTCGATTTTTTGGCAAAACTTATCGTTTATGACTCTTCATAATAATAACTAGTTATTTATTATCATATCATTGCTTTGCTCAGTATTTGAAATGATATTATTCAATCCTTAAAATTTCAGTACCAGGCATTAGTATAGTCAACGACGTAAACGGTAGAAAAAATCAAAAATAAAACTAGAATATAAAGTCCTACATGAATGATTATTATTATGTTTTCATGGATGTTAGGTTCATATTTCAGAACACAGTAGATATATAGAGCGTAGAAAAAGGCGTGAATCAACCATGACTGAGTGTTGGTATATTATATATTGTATGCATGTATACAGGCCCGTAGCTTGAGGCCAATTTAACCGAGGCAATGAAGGCGGGTCTGGGAGTGTCCTCACACAGGGGAATGCGTACAGAAGGGTTCATCTGCGTTTTCTGGTTATTTAATGTACCAGTGAAGTGATTTATCAATTGCAATTTTGTTTTATTTTAATAGTATGATTCGAAAGCAATGGCATTTTTTGATGTCCCGGAGCGTCCCACAGCTGAAAAATGTCCAAGTAGTCGATTAGCATGTTTTTGTGTGCAAACCAAACAAAGTGCCAGGCCATTAAGACTATCGTCCTCCACGATTGCTTTGGAAATTTAACAAAAGCAGCTGCCTCGGTGTGCCTCAGCATAGCTACGGACCTGGTATATACAACTTTTCTTCCTCCGTTTACTGAAGAGTTACATATTAAAAGTACTTTATTATTGAACCAGTAATACCCATGCCTATAAAGACGATACTTTTCTTTAATCATTGTTGCAGAACGATGATTGTCAAACTCATTTATATACTTAACTTACACATAAAGAATGAAATAAGTGTCTTGTTGTTTCGTCTCGTCGTTAAATTGGTTTTAGAGTCTAAAAGGGTAAATTTATCATGTTGATAATTTATCTACAAGCTTTTACCAAATATATGTCAATTTTGAATCCTAAGATAGCTACACACCGAGATCAATGAGATCAAAATTGATTGTAGTTTCTATTATTTATGTGAACAAAGAAGGTCAGAGGAGCGCCTCTATATATATCTCACCCCAAATTGACAAACGGCCGCCGGATCCGACCGTTCTTCGCTGGCCACTCGACAGGCACACTACATAATTCACTTCTTTCTGGGTTCGAATCCCGGTAGCGCCATTGAACGATTTTTCGTGTTCCTCAAAACATGACTTTATTTCAAATACTTGTAACAATGGCATCGGTACGGAAGCGCTGGTGGGACCCTAAGGAGTTACAATTTACTTCTTATAACTCATCAGTGAGTACTATGGTGGCAAACTTCTGCCACATGTTAATTACATAATTAACTATAAAATTATGTCTATATATTATGAGTTTATTCCGAAATATTAGGCGTACTACCCATGATTACAAATAAACAAACAATGCAAATATATATACAAAAATGAAGTGACGTCATTTCCAGAAAACGTCATATGTGACGTCACCATGTACTGATAGTAAGCAATATTTTCCCCTTATGGCAATATGAAAACGAGGTGATCTTATGGGGTAAATATTGATTCCTGCTTGCAAATAGTGACATCAAATGTTGCGTTTTTTTTTTAAATGACGTCACTTACGAAAGAGGTTGTAAATCCCACAGCAGCGTTCATATAGTAGTCGTTACATTTTCATTAAAACAATGTAAAAATAATCGAATAGTGAAGAGATTTGTAATACAACTTATTATCTTGGTTAAAATCTCTATGAATAAACAATGACATATTTTTTACAACAGTCTTACTTTATATCAATCTCATTAAAATCAGCTCCAGTCGCACGCTCCTTTACTATACGCTAACGGGGCCTAACAGCGGAAAATAATGGAGCTAAAGTTAGGGGGTGATTTCAATGAGATTGACTTTATATACACCCACACCGCACCCACACAGGATAAAAAGTTACTTCGTGCGATGAAAAGGGTATACAACATATAAAACATATACAACAACCATCGTCTGAACCATAAAAAATCCATACTACCAAGATCAAATTTCGTTCTTGTCTGTTGAAGTAACGTAACCCAATACCCAAGTATGTACACTATGTTTTAAATCTGCCCATTGAATTACTATCATAACATCTTAATACGTTATTTTGCTAGTACGTGTGTACGAGTATATGTATCGTTAAAGGTACACGATCTTATTTATTGACAAAATATGCTTAGTCATAAATATGAGAAAATCGGTGGTCAATGCCTTTATAAAGATGTACTCTTCAGCACTGCATTGACATTTTGCTCACGTATTTTCCTCAAACCACAAATATTCGTATTCGTCCGATACGAGTATTTTCTATCCTGACCTACGCGCTGAGTTAGCGCTAGCATAACAACAACTTGTATCTGTATGTGTTTTGCAAGATTCGTTAAAGAAAAAATATATTGGGTTGTTTTAGTGTACGTCTGTATGAAGGGATAAAAAATGTTATTTTCTCAAAATTATTACATAACATATATTGACCTTTAAAAATCACAGAGGCAATAAACTACCATTAAACAGCACATAGTCAATGAACTACTATTAAACAGCACATAGTCAATGAACTACCATTAAACAGCACATAGTCAATGAACTACCATTAAACAGCACATAGTCAAGAAGCTACCTTTAAACAGCACATAGTCAAGAAGCTACCTTTAAACAGCACATAGTCAAGAAGCTACCTTTAAACGGATCGGCCTTTTTTCCATACGCACGGTTTACTGAAAGCCATCCTCACGCTTACCGGTGTAACCATAAAATACCACCAGTTAAGACATCCCTTGCTTGTTGGACTCTGCGTTTGCCTTTTAAGACTACTATTTGAATGAATGTATTGCGCTAAGCAATCAATTCATTTGGCTCGTAACTTACTTTAATAAATTAATACATTGTCGTGTTATATCGTATTACGGTTTGTTCATGTAGATGGCGTATCCCGTCAACATCTTACTACATAATGTTTCAATAACTATATATTTAAAAGAAAAGTCAAAGTGAAAGTAGAATAACGTATGAAATGTGGTAAATCACATTCATATAACAAGATGCATAATGATCAGGCTAGATAAGTTATAACAACAACTTTTCGTATAAATAAGGTTTTGAGTATATATGCAGCTTGGGGATAGCCACAGTAAATTACAACAACAACTTTTCGCATATATCAGGTATTGAGAATGTATACAGCTTGGGGATAGCCACAGTAAATACCAACAAGAACGTCTCTGATTTATCAGGTATTGAGCATTTATGCAGCTTGGGGATAGCCACAGTAAATTAAAACAAGAACATCTCTGATATATAAGGTATTGAGTATATATGCAGCTTGGGGATAGCCACAGTAGTTACAACAACAACTTATCGTATATATAAGGTATTGAGAATGTATGCAGCTTGGGGATAGCCACAGCAAAATACAACAAGAACGACTCAGATATATAAGGTAGTGGGTATATATGCAGCTTGGGGATAAACAGTCAATTATAACAAAAACTTATCCGATATATACGGTATTGAGTATATATGCAGCTTGGGGATAGCCACAGTAAATTACAACAACAAACGTCTCTGATACATCAGGTATTGAATATATATGCAGCTTGGGGGTAGCCACAGTAAATTAAAACAAGAACTTATCCGATATATAAGGTATTAGGTATATATGCAGCTTGGGGATAGCCACAGTAAATTATAACAAGAACTTATCCGATATATAAGGTATTGAGAATGTATGCAGCTTGGGGATAGCCACAGTAAATTACAACAACAACTTTTCGTATATATAAGGTATTGAGCATGTATGCAGCTTGGGGTAGCCCCAGTCAATTTAAACCAACACTTCTCTGATATAAAATGTATTGAGTATATATCTTGGGGATAGCTGTTTGCACAACAAGGACGTCTCTGATACATCTGGTATTGAGTATATATGCAGCTTGGGGATAACCACAGTAAATTAAAACAAGAACTTATCCGATATATAAGGTATTGAGTACATATGTAGCTTGTGGATAGCCACAGTAAATTACAACAACAACTGTTCGTTTATATAAGGTCTTGAGGATGTATGCAGTTTGGGGATAGCCGCAGTAAATTACAATAAGGACGTCTCTGATACATCTGGTATTGAGTATATATGCAGCTTGGGGATAACCACAGTAAATTAAAACAAGAACTTATCCGATATATAAGATATTGAGAATATATGTAGCTTGTGGATAGCCACAGTAAATTACAACACAAACTTTTCGTTTATATAAGGTATTGAGAATGTATGCAGCTTGGGGATAGCCACAGTAAATTACAACAAGAACGTCTCTGATACATCAGGTATTGCGATTGTATGCAGCTTGGGGATAGCCACAGTAAATACCAACAACAACTTTTCGTATATATCAGGTATTGAGCATGTATACAACTTTGGGATAGCCACAGTAAATACCAACACGAACGTCTCTGATTTATCAGGTATTGAGCATTTATGCAGATTGGGTATAGCCACAGTAAATTAAAACAAGAACATCTTTGATATATAAGGTATTGAGTATATATGCAGCTTGGGGATAGCCACAGTAAATTACAACAACAACATTTCGTATATATAAGGTATTGAGTATATATGCAGCTTGGGGATAACCACAGTAAATAAAAACAAGAACTTATCCGATATATACGGTATTGAGTACATATGTAGCTTGTGGATAGCCACAGTAAATTACAACAACAACTGTTCGTTTATATAAGGTATTGAGAATGTATGCAGCTTGGGGATAGCCACAGTAAATTAAAACAAGAACATCTCTGATACATCAGGTATTGAGAATATATGCAGCTTGGGGATAGCCACAGTAAATTAAAACAAGGACTTATCCGATATATAAGGTATTGAGTATATATGCAGCTTGGGGATAGCCACAGTAAATTACAACAAGAACTTTTCGTATATATAATGTATTGAGAATGTATGCAACTTGGGGATAGCCACAGTAAATTAAAACAAGAACGTCTCTGATGCATCAGGTATTGAGAATATATGCAGCTTGGGGATAGCCACAGTAAATTAAAACAAGGACTTATCCGATATATAAGGTATAGAGTATATATGCAGCTTGGGGATAGCCACAGTAAATTACAACAAGAACTTTTCGTATATATAATGTATTGAGAATGTATGCAGCTTGGGGATAGCCACAGTAAATTACAACAAGAACGCCTCTGATACATCAGGTATTGAGTATATATGCAGCTTGTGGATAGCCACAGTAAATTAAAACAAGGACTTATCCGATATATAAGGTATTGTGTATATATGCAGCTTGGTGATAGCCACAGTAAATTACAACAACAACTTTCCGTCTATATAAGGTATTGAGAATGTATGCAGCTTCGGGATAGCCAAAGTAAATTAAAACAAGAACTTATCCGATATATAAGGTATTGAGTATATATGTAGCTTCTGGATAGCCACAGTAAATTACAACAGCAACTGTTCGTATATATCAGGTATTGAGAATGTATGCAGCTTGGGGATAGCCACAGTAAATTACAACAATAACGTCTAGGATATATCAGGTATTCAGTATATATGCAGCTTGGGGATAGCCACAGTAAATACCAACAACAACTTTTCGTATATATCAGGTATTGAGCATGTATACAGCTTGGGGATAGCCACAGTAAATTACAACAAGAACGTCTCTGATTTATCAGGTATTGAGCAATTATGTAGCTTGTGTATAGCCACAGAAAATTAAAACAAGAACATCTTTGATATATAAGGTATTGAGTATATATGCAGCTTGGGGATAGCCACAGTAAATACCAACAACAACTTTTCGTATATATCAGGTATTGAGCATGTATACAGCTTGGGGATAGCCATAGTAAATACCAACAAGAACGTCTATGATTTATCAGGTATTGAGCATTTATGCAGCTTGTGTATAGCCACAGTAAATTAAAACAAGAACATCTTTGATATATAAGGTATTGAGTATATATGCAGCTTGGGGATAGCCACAGTAAATTACAACAACAACTTTTCGTAAATATAAGGTATTGAGAATGTATGCAGCTTGGGGATTGCCACAGTAAATTACAACACAAACATTTCGTTTATAGAAGGTATTGAGAATGTATGCAGCTGGGGGATAGCCACAGTAAATTAAAACCAGAACTTCTCTGATATATAAGATATTGGGTATATATGCAGCTTGGGGATAGCCACAGTAAATTAAAACAAGAACTTCTCTGATATATAAGGTAGTGGGTATATACGCAGCTTGGGGATAGCCACAGTCAATTACAACAACAACTTATCCGATATATAAGGTATTGAGTATATATGTAGCTTGTGGATAGTCACAGTAAATTACAACAAATCTCTTCGTGTATATAAGGTATTGAGATTGTATGCAGCTTGGGATAGCCACAGTAAATTACAACAAGAACGTCTCTGATACATCAGGTATTGAGTATATATGCAGCTTGGGGATAGCCACAGTAAATTAAAACAAGGACTTATCCGATATATAAGGTATTGAGTATACATGCAGCTTTGGGATAGCCACAGTAAATTACAACAACAACTTTTCGTATATATAAGGTATTGAGCATGTATGCAGCTATGGGTAGCCCCAGTCAATTTAAACCAACACTTCTCTGATATAAAATGTATTGAGTATATATCTTGGGGATAGCTGTTTGCACATCTGTAGAGATGCGAGAGTACTATAAGTAGATTATAAACAAATGTAATTGATTTTGGCTTATCATTATTCCAATCGTGAGAACGTAGCTTAGTCTAAGAAATCATATACATATTAATATTTACATCATAAGTGGTCAGCTTATTAGTTCTGTTCTGTTCTGTTCTTATTAGTTAACGTAGCAAGCAGAAATTTCCTTCTTCTCTGGACTCCAGCGAATAGGCATGTTAAAACTAAAGAAAACTGTTTAAATAGCAAAATCGTGAAAAACAACATCGTTCTGCGACTAATTATTTGTGTCAAAATCAATATTTAATTGAAATTCTTTTGTCTACAGCGATCAGTTATTTTGCAGATTATTTGGACATTTTGATAGATTTGAAAACTTGGATTTACGCATTGATTCGTCTTAATTTTTGCGTAAATACTGTAAGTAGTATCTGTTGTGTGAGAGAATTTTGTGTGTGAGATTAATAAGATTTCTTACAATTAGTTTAGATTCAAGAACTGTTTTAGCTGTTAAATTGAATGTAATTTTCTTGTTAATTGGTAATATTTTTATCTACTTCAGTTTAATTTGTAAACGGTTAATTGATAATGTGAACTTGTTTTAATTTCAGATAACCGCTCTACTTCGCTCCGCTTCTCTTCACTTATTTATAACTGTGCACACGCGTGTGCGTGTATTGTGAATCTTGAATAAAGTGTGTATGAATAGCATTCCTGATATTGTTGGGTACTGGTTCCCGCGACCGCTGTTAAGCGAGTCCAGTCTGTCGGTGACAGAACAATAGCCATAGTAAATTATCTGATATATAATGTATTGAATATATAATTATGCAGCTTGTGGATAGCCATAGTAAATTATAACAAGAACTTCGCTGATATGTAAGACATTGAGTATATATGTATCTTTCTGTTTCCAGTCTAAGAGGTGAAATACCGCACCTACAATGTACTATAAACACAGCCCTATGTTCATCAGCTCAAAGTTGAAAAAAATGTACTAGGATCAAATCCGTCATACGATAATTAACCGAGTGTCTAACGCTAATTTCGTTATTTATTTATTAATCATACCCAACTTAAGTAGTTAACCTGTGGCAGAAATATGCCACCATAGTAATATTTTACATTTATTTTGCAAAGAAAACTGCAGTTTATATTGTCATATTGGTGTTACTTAATAAAAAGGAAATATCACATTCTTCATTCTGGCTGGAACTATTTGTTATTCATTTAATAATTATATTTTTCGAATTAAGACGATAGCGGTAATTTGTTGATTGGTTGATGTAGTGCTTCGACTATTGTAGTTATTCCCTTTGAAACATGTCAATGCTTTAGTGCATCGAGTCACCCCACTGGCAGCAGGAGGCACTCATCGACTCCATTATCTGTCATTGTTTCAAATGCCCCGACTCAGCAGTTGACCACTGGCTTGCAGCCTACCTAACGCTGCAATTACGTTTGTCTACGAACCAATTAGGCGTTATGAATACACAGTATAAATGGAGCTTCGTCTTCTGGTTTCGGTGCTCAGAACACTGGACTTCCGGATGCAAAACAAGTAGCGGTAAATATTTATTGTTTACTATAATTATTTAATTGTTTTTATGATGATTTAAAACTTAAGTTATGTTTGTAAATACATACATTACTGGTTCCGTTTCCCCCCTTAATATTTGAAGTCGATATTTAGATAACTAGGTAATTTACTGTGGCTATCCCCAAGCATCATATATACTCAAAA
The DNA here is from genome assembly GCA_032209605.1 of Mactromeris polynyma. NCBI lineage: Eukaryota > Metazoa > Mollusca > Bivalvia > Venerida > Mactridae > Mactromeris > Mactromeris polynyma. The sequence continues at coordinate 51,281,117 of JASFXZ010000001.1, forward strand.
CCTTATCCGTACGAAAAGTTGTTGTTGTAATTTACTATGGCTATCCCCAAGCTACATATATACTAAATACCTTATCCGTACGAAAAGTTGTTGTTGTAATTTACTGTGGCTATCCCCAAGCAGCATATATACTCAATACCTGATATATACGAAAAGTTGTTGTTGGTATTTACTGTGGCTATCCCCAAGCTGCATATATACTGAATACCTGATATATCAGAGACGTTCTTGTTGTAATTTACTGTGGCTATCCCCAAGCTGTATACATGCTCAATACCTGATATATACGAAAGTTGTTGTTGGTATTTACTGTGGCTATCCCCAAGCTGCATATATACTGAATACCTGATATATCCGAGACGTTCTTGTTGTAATTTACTGTGGCTATCCCCAAGCTGCATATGTACTCAATACCTGATAAATCAGAGACGTTCTTGTTGTAATTTACTGTGGCTATCCCCAAGCTGTATACATGCTCAATACCTGATATATACGAAAAGTTGTTGTTGGTATTTACTGTGGCTATCCCCAAGCTGCATATATACTGAATACCTGATATATCCTAGACGTTCTTGTTGGTATTTACTGTGGCTATCCCGAAGCTGTATACATGCTCACTACCTGATATATACGAAAAGTTGTTGTTGGTATTTACTGTGGCTATCCCCAAGCTGCATATATACCCACTACCTTATATAACGGATAAGTTTTTGTTGTAATTTACTGTGGCTATCCCCAAGCTGCATATATACTCAATACCTTATATATACAAAATGTTTTTGTTATAATTTACTGTGGCTATCCACAAGCTACATATATACTTAATACCTAATCCGTACGAAGAGTTGTTATTGTAATTTACTGTGGCTATCCCCAAGCTGCATATATACTCAATACCTTATATATACGAAATGTTTTTGTTATAATTTACTGTGGCTATCCACAAGCTACATATATTCTTAATACCTAATCCGTACGAAGAGTTGTTATTGTAATGTAATATAGTGATGTCTGTTGAGATTAGTGTCACCACTATGTGTGTGTAAGGTTCGAGACCCGATTGGCAATGAACAACTCCAGCTACTTCTACTTCCTTTATTAATACACGGATATAAATCCCAAAGCTCTGAAATTACATTTAATACACTGAATTAAAATAACGTTAATGATATATCAAGATACAATATATAATGAGTCTAGTGGCCGATTCATATAACAATTACACAATGCATTACAGATGCATTACAGTCTATTAAATATACATTACAATAAATTACATATACTTCACAATACATTACATATACATTACATATACATTACATATAAATGATTACATATACAACATACCAATTGTGGATTGAACTCCTGGTTTATTATCTTGCACTCTCTATCTCATCTCCCGGTGTTGTTAGCTATTGTTAAACTGCAATATTAAGAAACATGGTGAACAGATAGGGCATGGATAGTGGTTCAGTTTATTAGCATTAGGGATAATCTAAATCAAGGTAAATGAATATGCTGCCATCTTGAATCTACATGAACAAAGGAATTCATGCTATGAATTACAAAAGTCTAAATACACAAAGCATAACTCAGTGGTTCTAAATCTTTACATCATTAATAAATATTGAATACCTTAGGTTTACAAACCTCAAACTGTCTCCATGACATAATCAAATATAAAATGTTATTCAATTAATCTCTTTTACAATCACTTCCTCTCTATACAAGATCTTACTGTCCACTGACTATTTCTGCACAAATCTATCACATGACCAATTAAAGGATTAAGAAAAAGCGGCAAATGATGCCTGACTGAGTTCAACAAAATAGCAATGATTCAAGGGAAGTAATTCAAACATATTTAAACAAGTCACCTCCAGAGTTATCCTTCTTACTAAGTTAAAACAAGATTAATAAAAACACACCCTGTTACACACTTCCCCTCCACAAAAAATGACGTCTCGTCATTTCACCTCTGTCTATGTCATCAAAAAAATATTACACATTATATATAAATCAGCATTTTAGTCATCACAATCCACTTAAATGCAGCTTCCTGCATATGTATAGTATACCTGCAAATGTATACTTTACTCTCACACAATATCATATAAAAACATTTTCCACTTACATTTAACATTTCAAAGCATTTCACTCAAAACAGCCTTACTTCTCTATAAATATATTCTAAATCATAGAAATAAACTATAATTCTCTCTCCCCTGTCACAAAAATTTGCTTCCACGCAACAATACTTCCAAAATATCTGTATAATACCTCATATTACAATAAATCTTTCTAAAATCTAAAATCATATTAATATTTATAAAGTCACATCCCATTATTCTCCCAAAAAATCACATATTCTCATAATAAGTCACATAACACTATTCTCACAATAAGTCACATAACATTATTCTCACAATAAGTCACATAACATTATTCTCACAATAAGTCACATCACATAATTCTCACAATAAGTCACATCACATAATTCTCACAATAAGTCACATCACATTATTTTAAAACACTTTTGATTATAATCTCTGCAGTTTCAATGTTTATAGAATTAAAAACTCCAGACATAGCAAGTGAAGTTAACGCCTGTACTTTTCTGTCATGATGACTTGGCTGTGCACTATACATGATATAGTCTCCTAATCTGGATGGCGGCTTTCTCTCTCTGCTTGATCTTCTTTGCGCAATTGGTGGCGTCCTTCTTTTTCTCACTATTGGTGGTTTTCTGGCTTCTTCTCTACTGTCTAACCTTATATTTACCCTTGTTCTTGGCGTTGGTTTCACCTCCTTTGTCACGCAAGCTTCTTCATCACTATCATCATCAGCCGTTACACAAACAACACCATCTTCATCATCAGCCATTACACTAACAGCACCATCATCATCCTCAGCCGTTACACGAACAGCACCATCATCATCTTCAGCCGTTACACTAACAGCACCATCATCATCATCAGTCATACTAGCAGGAACTTCACTATTTGTCACACTGTCATCATCATCTGTCTTTCTTGCAGCCACAACATCATCTTCATCATCAGTTTCACTAGCAGTGACATCATTATCTGTTGTACTTTCGTTATCCTCTGTAGGCAAACAGTCATCATCATTATCTTCGTCTTCTGAGTCGTCTTCTATCCTACATGAAGCTTGATCTTCACGTATGCTACCCTCTGTCTGCTTCCCTTCTTTCTCTCTTCTCTTCCCTTCCTGGGTTACTGTTTCTTCTAAATACTTACAGCTAGTACTTATATCCTCAGTACTCCCTTCGTACTCACCTTTACTACTCTGACTTTTCTCTTCTTTTCTTCGTTGTTCATCTCCTAAGTGGTTGCTGGTGTCCGGATCACCCCTAATCTGCCGTCTCGGTAGATCAAACCACTCGGGTTCAGAATCTGAGTCATCGATGACGTCATCTTCCTCTTCACTTCTCTCCCCTTCTGATTTCTCTGTTATATTCTCTGTTGATTCTATAATCTCCTCTCCACGACTCAACTCACACTCAATTCCATGCTGATGATTCTGATCTACCATTTCTTCCTGATCTTTCACTGGAAACAAGTGATTTCTATGTAGTACTCTGTCTCTTCCCGTATTACTTCTTACCTTGAACACTGGTATGTCTGGTCTGGGTTGTTGTATCACAGTGTACAGTTCTTCTTCAAATCTGTCTGCTAGTTTATGTTTTCCCTCACCGTGCGACAGGATCCTTACCAAGACCTGGTCTCCTATGTTCACTTTGGCCCCTCTTATCTTCTTGTCATAATATTTCTTCTGTTTGTGTTTTGCTTGTTCTGTATGTTTGGTTACAATTTCTTTTGCTTTCTGTATTCTTTGCTTCAGCTCTGCTATATACTCTGATGTTGTTGTTTTTGTTGTTGTTTCTGTTGCATTTTCAAACATCGTATCTATTGGAACTCTGGGTTTTCTTCCGAACATTAACTCATATGGAGTAAATCCTGTTGTTTCATGCGGTATGCAATTGTAATAATACACTACTGATCCTAAATACTTTTTCCAATCAGTTTTCTGGTCTGGTTCCAATGTGCCTAGCATGCCTAAAAGTGTTCTGTTCATCCTTTCAGTAATTCCATTGCCCATGGGATGATACGGTGTTGTTCTGCTTTTTTGAATGTTGGTGAGTTTACATAATTCCTTGATAATTTCTGACTCAAAATTTGCACCTTGGTCTGAATGAAGTCTTGTTGGAATCCCGTAAGTTAATATGAAGTTATTATAGAAGGCTTCTGCTGTCGTCTTAGCTGTTTGATTCTTGGTGGGTATGGCAACTGCAAACTTGGTGAAGTGGTCTGTTATTACTAATATGTTACCGTACCCTCCTTTTGATGTTTCTAAACTCAGGAAATCAAAGCAAACCAGTTCAAGTGGATAGTTAGAAGTCACGCTTATGAGCGGAGCTCTTGTATTAGTGCTGCTTTTTCTTCGCAAACATCTGTCGCAACGGGACACATAGTTGTCTACCTCTTTCGTCATGCATGGCCAAAAGAACCTATCCCTGATAAGTCTAAGGGTTCGTTCTATGCCAGGGTGGCCCATGTCTGAATGTAGTCCTTTCATTATATCTGCCTTGTAACATTCTGGTATGACTAGCTGTTCAGTTGTTTGCTCTTCTGTTACAATTTCTCTGAATAATAGACCTCTCTTCATCTTTAGATGTTTAAAGTTCTTTCTCATGACTATGTCTTGTTTTCCGTGGATCTTAGATGGTAAAACTTTGTCAATGACAGCAATCCTCCACTTCTCCACCAGAGGATCACTTCTCTGTTGATGTCTGATTGTTCGTAACTCCAGTTGTGCTAACACTTGGCCGTTTTCTAAATCCATAGCTTCCATTATGTTCATATCTTCTGCTAGCCACGTTTCTATGTAAGCTGGTACTATGCTGTTAGAAAATGCTGTCTTTACCACTTCTTCATCTATCTTTTCGTAGTCATATGGATATCTGCTCATACCGTCTGCATCAGCATTTCTCAATCCTGCTCTATAAAAGATATCAAAGTTGTATTGGCCAATGGCTGACGCCCACCGTTGTCCTGTAGCATCCAGTTTTGCAGTGGTAAATACATATGTCAGTGGGTTGTTGTCGGTAAGTACTGTAAATTTGGCTCCTGTTAAATAATCTGAAAACTTTTCAGTAACCGCCCATTTCAGCGCTAGATATTCTAGTTTGTGTGCTGGATAGTTTCTTTCGGATTTGGATAACGCTCTGCTGGCATATGCGATTACCTTTTTGTGCTCTCCCTGCTGTTGGTATAACACCGCTCCCAGTCCTTTGGTGCAGGCATCAGTGTGTAGCTCGAAGGGTTTGTCAAATTCTGGATAACCTAATATCGGTGGTGATGTTAATCTCGATTTTAAATGTTCAAATACTTGTTGCTGTTCCTCCTCCCATTTCCATTCCTGTCGGTGTTTCTTTATCCCTTTCTTTTCTGTAGTTGGAGGTAGCAATTCAAATAGTGGTCTGGTAATTTTGCTGAAATCTTTAACGAATCTGCGATAATATCCGGCGAAAGCTAGAAAGGATCGTAATTTGTCTGCGTTTGTCGGAGTTGGCCAGTTCTTTATTTTCTCAATTTTGTCTGGGTCTGTTTCTATGCCTTCAGAGCTAACAACATGTCCTAAAAATTGTACTCTCGTTCTAAAGAAATGACACTTTTCTGGGGCTAATTTAAGCTGGTAATCTCGTAGTTTGTTGAATACTAAGTCTAAATTATCTAAATGTTCTTCAAAGGTCTTGCTAAAAATGATCAAGTCGTCAATGTACACCACACAAATCTTCATATTTAGGTCACCGAGGCATTCTTCAATTACTCTCTGGTAGGTAGCCGGACTGTTTGACAAGCCAAATGGCATCTTATTGAATTCCCAGAATCCTAATGCACCTACAGTGAATCCAGTCCTCTCTTTGTGAGATTCTTCAACCTCTATCTGGTGGTAACCTGACTTCATATCGATGGAGGTGAAGTACTGTGCCCCATTCAAACAGTCAAATATTTCCTCTATTCTGGGCAGTGCATATGCATCCTTCACTGTCTTGCTGTTCAGTGTCCTATAGTCAACACACATCCTAAGTTTGCTATTCTTCTTCCTCACCAATACCACTGGGGATGAGTAGGGTGACTTTGACGGCCTTATCACACCACTGGTGCGTAACTGGTCTAAGTGCTGTCGTACCTCTTCAATCATACTAGGTGGTATTCTTCTGTGTCGATGTTTGAATGGAATATCATCTAGCAAATCGATTCTATGTTTAACTGCATTGCATTGTCCTATATCAGAGTCACTTGTCGAAAAGATGTCTTTATGCTGCATCAATAACTCATGTAGTGTCTTCTTCTGTTGGTCATCTAGTATGTTGTCTTGGTCTATGTCTAGTTGATTTACTACCTCTTCTTGTTTCTGTTTCAGTATCTCCTCTTCTTCTCTCTCAAATACTTCATCAGCAATGCTTACAGGCTGTAATTCACCTATGACAGTTCTGGGTTCAATAACAACCGTGTTAGTAGTAACGTTAGACAAAGTAACATTAAATCTATGTCTATTATCCTGTCTAAAGTTAACGATTCCTGGTGTGATATCTATGTCTCTTGGTAATCCTGAGTATTCTGTTTCTTGTATCAGTGCAGTGGTATTAGGGTGTCTTACTTCTTTGTCTGTGAAAGTGGGAATTTCTATTGTCTCATTTGGTTTCAGTATAATCTTATGTGTTGTAGCGCTTCTTATAATGGCAATCCTATTCTTGTTTTTCTTCATTTCTCTTTCTGTGATAACTATGCTGCGAAATCCTAAGTACCATGGTACCTTTAGTTTAGCTTTCTGAAGAAACTGATCTCCAAACTTCTCCTTGCATCCTACCATTAAACTATTGAGTATGTTTGTTCCTAAAATGATTGGAGTACTTTTGGAATAATTTGTGTCAGGCACAATCAAGAATAAACACATGTGTGGCTCTGATTCAGGCAAACTGTTTGAGGTATCGACTGCTGCCATAATGTAGCCCAAGTATGGTAAAGATTCTCCATCTGCGCATTCAATTCTAAGTAAATTTTCTAGTGTTTTTATTTCTGTGTCGAAAAGATGTTCTTTATGGAATGATTTGGATATTAAACTAACAACGCTGCCTGTATCTATTAACGCTCTGGTTTCTGTATTGTTGATTATTAAGTCTACTTCGTTAATTTCTCCTACCATTTGTGGATCCTTATTATCATTCAAGCCCGTCTGCGATCCTCCAACCCGAGCTCCTACAAGTTTGGGCAATCCCTTGCTTTGTGCCCAGTCTTCTTACAAGAGAAGCACTTCATCTCTGTTTGCTGAGTGCAATCCCTTGCCAGGTGTCCTTTGATCCCACAATTATAGCATGTTGGTTGAAACGTATTGGATGCTAGGGGTCTCTGATAGTTGTTGTCTTCCCTCCCTCTTCCTCTACCATCATTCCAGCCTCTATTACCTCTGCCTCTGTAGTTTCTTCTTCCTCCATAGTATCCTCTATTTGCAGTGTAATCTTCATGATCTGTACTTTGTGGAGCACCTAGTTGATCAATTTTTTCATTAAGCTTTCTCAGGAGGTCCGCTAATTCAGAGATTCCATCGTTATTTGATGATTTTTGTGGAATAGTCGGTTTGCATGGTCTTGTCATGGGAACTGGTGTGTCATCTTTAAGGTTGGCTTCTAATTTTCGTAATTCAACTTTGAAGCGATCATAGTCTTTAATATGGTCGCATTGGTAAACTGCCATTTGCTTCAACTCCCGTCGTAATCCTTGGTATAATACTTGTTTCAATATGTCTTCGTCAGTTCTCCTTAATCCCTTCACCTCGCACGCCCTACTGAACAGTTCTTCTACACGTAACGCGTACGATGTAACAGATTCCTCTAAGTTCTGAGAACAAGAATAGAACTTCTTTAGGACGTTCTCTCTTGTGTCCATCCTTCCATATGTACTTTCCAATTTCCTGATGACCTCCACTATATTAGCTTCAATACCAAGTCTCCGCACAATATCTCCCGCTTCACCTTTAACTGCTCGTCTGACACCTAATAAAATCTGTTCTTCGGTGAATGCTTTTCCCTTCCTCACTGATGATATCTCAAACTTGAATGTCTCCCATGATACATCTGATTTGGTTCCTTCTCCTGAGAATGTGGACAATTTTGGATATTGCCAGGAATTTCTATGATAAGCCTCTTCATGATGATCTATCTTTGGTACCGGTATTTCCTCCTTTGAATCTAACACAGAATCTGTTGTCATCCCAGTTATATGATGTTTCATGAAATCCTTGACATCTTCAGATGGCAGCTTATGAAACATTTTCAACAGAAGTAAGTCTTCTTTGGTTATGCTGACTTTTTCTTCCAATTCTTCTTCATCCTTTCCTCCACTTGCAGATGTCATCTTCCACCACTCCTCTTCCTGTTCCTCCTTATCCATGACACTTGTCACAATATTATCTCACTTCGATCACACAAATAGGTAGAATTTCACTATATGAGATATAAGTTCACGGAATATGACTTACTCCCTCACTATCACGATACACCTTCACTATATGAGATATAAGTTCACGGAATATGACTTACTCCCTCACTATCACGATACACCTTCACTATATGAGATATAAGTTCACGGAATCTGACTTACTCCCTCACTATCACAATACACTATATGAGATATAAGTTCACGGAATATGACTTAATAAAATACAACTTCCAAGCAAACATATATGTATATAACTGACAAAGTTTAAATGTATCAATCAAAATATCATAATCAGTAAACCGCACAAACTGATAAAGTCAAACAATTAAGTATGACTGAATACAACTATTTATCACACTATTTCTAAGTAAATACTGATTTCAAAGATCAAATTCTGAAATAATAATTGTGAATTCAAATTATAATAATTTCTAAGAACTGTACAATATTTCCTAGACAAAGTTTAAATGCGTCAATCAAAATATCATAATCAGTAAACCGCACAAACAAATAAAGTCAAACAATTAAGTATGACAAAATACAACTGTTTATCACACTATTTCTAAGTAAATACTGATTTCAAAGATCAAATTCTGAAATAATAATTGTGAATTCAAATTATAATAATTTCTAAGAACTGTACAATATTTCCTAGAAATGACTACTGATGAACCATTAGGCTTTTAGTCATGTGACATCTATGTACTCGGTAAAAGTATTCAATTCAAAATAGATCGATAGCCTGTCTTGGCAATATGTGATTTGTTATGAAAATCTGTATGAATGGATGAATGGCCACTAGCTCACTATTTAGTCCTATTTGAAAATTAACACAAAGAAAAATTGTCACAGTTTCGATAAAATACTCGTCCAAAGTTTAAGAAAGTTCCATTATTAAACGGTGTTGAATGTTAATTCTTCTTCTTATAACGTTCCAACGACTACAGCTATCCACTATCGTTATCGTCTCCCTCAACTGTTCAAGTCTCAACAATCCCAACTTCAATAGATGAACACGATCGATATGTCGATTATTCACACTGTTTTCAACAATATGCACGCTGGTACTCAAGTTGACACGTTGAAATCGGGTCCCCCGTTGGGCTCCATTTGTAATATAGTGATGTCTGTTGAGATTAGTGTCACCACTATGTGTGTGTAAGGTTCGAGACCCGATTGGCAATGAACAACTCCAGCTACTTCTACTTCCTTTATTAATACACGGATATAAATCCCAAAGCTCTGAAATTACATTTAATACACTGAATTAAAATAACGTTAATGATATATCAAGATACAATATATAATGAGTCTAGTGGCCGATTCATATAACAATTACACAATGCATTACAGATGCATTACAGTCTATTAAATATACATTACAATAAATTACATATACTTCACAATACATTACATATACATTACATATACATTACATATAAATGATTACATATACAACATACCAATTGTGGATTGAACTCCTGGTTTATTATCTTGCACTCTCTATCTCATCTCCCGGTGTTGTTAGCTATTGTTAAACTGCAATATTAAGAAACATGGTGAACAGATAGGGCATGGATAGTGGTTCAGTTTATTAGCATTAGGGATAATCTAAATCAAGGTAAATGAATATGCTGCCATCTTGAATCTACATGAACAAAGGAATTCATGCTATGAATTACAAAAGTCTAAATACACAAAGCATAACTCAGTGGTTCTAAATCTTTACATCATTAATAAATATTGAATACCTTAGGTTTACAAACCTCAAACTGTCTCCATGACATAATCAAATATAAAATGTTATTCAATTAATCTCTTTTACAATCACTTCCTCTCTATACAAGATCTTACTGTCCACTGACTATTTCTGCACAAATCTATCACATGACCAATTAAAGGATTAAGAAAAAGCGGCAAATGATGCCTGACTGAGTTCAACAAAATAGCAATGATTCAAGGGAAGTAATTCAAACATATTTAAACAAGTCACCTCCAGAGTTATCCTTCTTACTAAGTTAAAACAAGATTAATAAAAACACACCCTGTTACAGTAATTTACTGTGGCTATCCCCAAGCTGCATATATACTCAATACCTTATATATACGAAATGTTTTTGTTATAATTTACTGTGGCTATCCACAAGCTACATATATTCTTAATACCTAATCCGTACGAAGAGTTGTTATTGTAATTTACTGTGGCTATCCCCAAGCTGCATATATACTCAATACCTTATAAATCAGAGAAGTTCATGCTATAATTTACTGGGGCTATCCCCAAGCTACATATATACTCAATATCTTATATATCAGAGAAGTTCATGCTATAATTTACTGGGGCTATCCCCAGGCTACATATATACTCAATACCTTATATATCAGAGAAGTTCATGCTATAATTTACTGTTGCTATCCCCAAGCTACATATGTACTCAATACCTTATATATCAGAGAAGTTCATGCTATAATTTACTGGGGCTATCCCCAAGCTACATATATACTCAATACCTTATATATCAGAGAAGTTCATGTTATAATTTACTGGGGCTATCCCCAAGCTACATATATACTCAATACCTTATATATCAGAGAAGTTCATGCTATAATTTACTGTTGCTATCCCCAAGCTACATATATACTCAATACCTTATATATCAGAGAAGTTCATGCTATAATTTACTGTTGCTATCCCCAAGCTACATATATACTCAATACCTTATATATCAGAGAAGTTCATGTTATAATTTACTGGGGCTATCCCCAAGCTACATATATACTCAATACCTTATATATCAGAGAAGTTCATGCTATAATTTACTGTTGCTATCCCCAAGCTACATATATACTCAATACCTTATATATCAGAGAAGTTCATGCTATAATTTACTGTTGCTATCCCCAAGCTACATATATACTCAATACCTTATATATCTGAGAAGTTCATGCTTTAATTTACTGGGGCTATCCCCAGGCTACATATATACTCAATACCTTATATATCAGAGAAGTTCATGCTATAATTTACTGTTGCTATCCCCAAGCTACATATATACTCAATACCTTATATATCTGAGAAGTTCATGCTTTAATTTACTGGGGCTATCCCCAGGCTACATATATACTCAATACCTTATATATCTGAGAAGTTCATGCTTTAATTTACTGTTGCTATCCCCAAGCTACATATATACTCAATACCTTATATATCAGAGAAGTTCATGCTATAATTTACTGGGGCTATCCCCAAGCTACATATATACTCAATACCTTATAAATCAGAGAAGTTCATGCTATAATTTACTGGGCTATCCCCAAGCTACATATATACTCAATACCTTATATATCAGAGAAGTTCATGCTATAATTTACTGTTGCTATCCCCAAGCTACATATATACTCAATACCTTATATATCAGAGAAGTTCATGCTATAATTTACTGGGGCTATCCCCAAGCTACATATATACTCAATACCTTATATATCTGAGAAGTTCATGCTTTAATTTACTGGGGCTATCCCCAAGCTACATATATACTCAATACCTTATATATCAGAGAAGTTCATGCTTTAATTTACTGGGGCTATCCCCAGGCTACATATATACTCAATACCTTATATATCAGAGAAGTTCTTGCTTTAATTTACTGGGGCTATCCACAGGCTACATATATACTCAATACCTTATATATCAGAGAAGTTCATGCTTTAATTTACTGGGGCTATCCCCAGGCTACATATATACTCAATACCTTATATATCAGAGAAGTTCATGCTTTAATTTACTTGGGCTATCCCCAGGCTACATATATACTCAATACCTTATATATCAGAGAAGTTCATGCTATAATTTACTGGGGCTATCCCCAAGCTGCATATATACTCAATACCTTATATATCTGAGAAGTTCATGTTATAATTTACTGTGGCAATCCACACGCTTCGTGTACATGTAGTCATAAGCTCCCATATTGTACAAGGTTTAATTATAGTATATTAGGAGCGTCTTCTCAAAATATACATATGTACATTTGCGAATCACTGTCCGATATGTTTTGTATATCATTTCCTTTTTACATGCGTATATATAACCACGGACCTATAAACCATGGATTCATGATATCGATCAATGTTATCGTTACCTCATATAATATTGCGTTCGCATAGCATCAATTGAACTGTTGAACTTTACTTTACTTTATTAACCAAGCCGGATAATTCATCCGGGCGAAACGATCGAACAGAAAAACTGCTCACGCACCGGGTCATTGAGTGTGCGTATAGCCTAGTCGTGGATATGGAAATAAGTCATTACCCCTTTGAACAGCACGCACTCAAATTACAAAAATCTAAAAGAAATGTGTAAACAGCCAATGGTTTAAAGTATATTGTAAAATCCAAACATGACACGGACTTTTGCTAAATGTAAAAATGTGAGTAGCGTCTTAAACTTATATGCATATCTTAGAAATGATTATTGTGTAAGCATTGTATTGTCTGCAGACTGTTTAATTGTCTCAGTTCTCTTGTTGTCGTGAAACCACGAATGTTTTGAGAAATGTATTGTCAACGGAGTAAATTATAGCAACTCCTCATTAATGTAGGTCAAACTGTATTATCTGCAAAAATTATGTTACGTAACTACCACAAATGTTTTGATTAATGTATTCATAATTGTCAATGGAGTAAAGTAACTCCGACGGAGCACTTCGTGTTTCATGATTTTACGTGGTCTGTTACATAAACTGCTCTAGTATAAAAAGAACATTAGGACTTTTCGGATTAATATTTCTGGAATTACCATCATTTGGATTTAAAACCTTTTAATTGAAGTGAGAAATTGTTGAATCTAAAACAATTCAATTCTAATATTGTAGAAACAAACAATAGTGAAACGTTTATGGTGTGTTGTTTGTGTTTTATCGGTGATACATAGATAAAGAAAAAGCTCACTTATAGATTTAGATAAATTATTATTGTGGCAATGACAACGAGTTTTCAGTCTAATAAATATAACAAGTCCACCATATTGAATGGCACCGGGACTATAGAAATGTCATTGGCAGATAACTAAATAATGCAAAGGAAATTATGTGTAGGTCCCTAAGTTAAACCGACCAATGTGTCTGTTATTCAAATGCACAACAGTGTTTAAGTTTACTGAAATCATATAACGGAAATCTGGATAAACAAATGAAATGGTTGAGAGATTCTTTCAGTGAAAGCGATCCGGAGTTTGTCGAAAAGTGCTAGATGAAGATTGTGATATAACACGAATCTTAAGTGAAATTCGCGAATTTGAGTTATTAAGTAACATAATAAGTGGTCAACTAGATAAGATTCGTGTAGCCACTTGAATCTAGTGAAATACATCATAAAAAGGTAAGAGGTGGCAGTTCTGGGCACTTTCAAGCCTGTTTCTAGTTTTATGATATTTATCTTACCGAAAATGTAACACGAATATTAACTAGATAGCTAGATAATTATCGTAATAATTAAGTGGTTAACACGAAACAATTCGCGAACGCTATCATGCTAACTGGTGGCAGTAATGTGCCACTATACTGATTTATTACATTAATTACCCTTAAATTACAAATTAATGATACATTACTAGAAAATGTTACAGTGTAAAAATATTAGCCATTTATGTAGATAACATGTTCAACTGGCATGCTTGGATAGACCATGTATGATAAATATTGCTCTTTTGAATTTGTTTAGTTATTATGTAACTGATGAAGCCAAATTAATGTACTTTAATGCGTATAATCTTCCCATTCTTTATTATTGGTGTACGGAATGGGAAAAAGATACGAAATGCAATATCAATAAAGTACGAGTAACAGGCCCGGATCCACCAGGGGGGGGGGGGGCGGCAAGCTCCCCCGGTCGTCTATGGAGTGACCTTTTTATATTCCTTATACAAAATTATATCCACTGATTTAAGGATACTATTCTTTTAGCACTTCAAATACAATACATTGATTTAAGGTCGATTTCCTCTTGTAAACTACCAGTATAGCGGAAGCAAGTGCAACTAGAATCCGTCCATAGGACACAGATGCCCCCACTTGCAGACTTTGTCACAAAAGCAAATTGCTATTTTTCTGCTCATAGTTTTTGAAGGGATATCAATATTACCAAGTGAACAACTGTACTGACTATGGTGATAAGTCAAGGGCCATAACTTTGCACTTTCTGGGTGTAACCATACATGAAACCCCCGGTGCACAACTATACAGGTTGGTGAACATTCCTGTAAAGTCTTATGACTCTGACTCATATATTTTTGGAGATATGAGTGACGCAAGATTGCATACGCTGTAGGCTATGTTTTAACTAAGTCAAGGGCCATAACTGTGCATTTACTGGGCACAGCCAAACATGAAACCCCAGGTGCACAACTACACATGCTGGTGAACATTCATGTAAAGTTTTATGACTCTGGCTCATATACTTTTGGAGATGTAAGTGACACAAGATCGCATACTCTGTAGACTATGTTTTAACTAAGTCAAGGGCCATTACTTTGCAATAACTGGGCACAGCCAAACATGAAACCCCAGTTGCACAACTTCACATGCTGGTTAACATTCCTGTAAAGTTTATTGACTCTGGCTCATATACTTTTGGAGATATGAGTGACACAAGATCGCATACTCTGTAGGCTATACTTTAACTAAGTCAAGGGCCATAACTTTGCACTTACTGGGCACAGCCAAACATGAAACACCAGGTGCAAAACTACATAGTCTGGTGAACATTCCTGTAAAGTTTTAAGACTGTGGCTCATATTCTATTGGAGATATGAATGACACAAGATTGTGTGACGGACGAGGGCAACTCTATATGCCCCCCACCCCCTTCAGATTATTGAGCATCATACGTAACAAAGACAGATATCTGTCGTGGTGTATGTTTTAGTGTGAAACATTGAAAATAAAATTTCTTAAAATAATTGAACAGTTCAATAATTTATGGAAGGGAATGTAATACTTGGGCCTTCAGTTTTGCAAAATAAAATAATTTGGTTTTTCTAGAACAAGCCTACTTTCATATTTTCCTCATCGTATAAAGAATTTGTATTCAAACTAAAACACCCACTGGTGTTCTTTGTATTTGAATACGTTCGCATTACCGCGACGAAACATTATATTCATTCTTTTATATTTCAACTTTACCCGAGTCATGAGGAAAATTGAATAATTCAAAAGATTGAGTAATAAGACACCATCATAATTGTGGTCCTTTCATACAGGTAAGTTTTGCAGTGTGATATGAAAAATACACTGTGTTAAATGTTGGTTGGTTTTTTAATTCATTTATCGCATGAATCTACCATAACATCACGAATTATGATAATTTATCATCAGTTTCTGTATTTTTAAAGGTAAATATACTGAAGGTCTTTTTTAAATTTGCTTTGTCGTAAACATGAGAAAATGCCTACATACAGTTTGTACACATGTTCCCAAAACCACAAATACACAAGTCCGATACAGGAGTTTCTATCACGACGTACATGCCGTGTTAGCGCTTGCATATATAGGAAATATCTGTTTCGCAATTCCGGAAAACTTCTAAGAAAAGTTATAATTCAGTATTTTTTAGTATGTCTGTATGAAGGCATTAACGTGCCTTTTTCAATATTATTTCTTAGTGTGTTTTGTTAAGAAATAAGACTATCTACCTTTAACCGTTTTATTATCATCATAAACTTTTATTTACAAGTATTCGTTATAGAAATTCGAGAATATTCCGATTTCTTTAAAATTAGCACCGCTAATTATGGGTATGTCCACAGGTGGCCGGTGCGTAGCCATGACATTTAAAACCCGCATTGAAAAAAAATATTTTTCACTCTGTTCTTATAGTAAGATAAAGGTGTCCAACTTCATACGTATTTACAATGAAAATATATACACACATTTGCTTTGACGTACTTTTCAAAGCCATTTCTCAACCGATTTTTATCACTGATGTCTTAAATACACACAAGGGATTTATGTCGACAGTGTATATACTCAAAAAATATTCAGAAACAGAAGAGACTGTTTTTTTTAACGTCAAACATCAAGAATGGCTAGGTCGGACAACTTCCTACCGTTAGTCCGAGTCTGTATTTTCAGAACAAAACTACTATAAATCGCTATTCACCTGACGAACGACTTTAGATTTCAATAAGAAACATTACAAAAAGTATATTTCAATATCAAACAACTTACAAATCGACATACAGACGCGGAGATCGCTATGATAAACACATTTATGGTATTTCCGGGAGCATACATAAACCTGTTTGTAGTTTAAGTACGTACTTTAGGCGGTTAACAGTTAATACAGTTTATAAGTGTGCTCACTGAACATGTTCATTTTGGTCATTTGGTCAACTTCTGCCCAATCAGCATGAATGTTTTAATATGTACACTATTTCTCAGAGTTTATGACGAAATGGCTTCTTATTCACTTGTGACAAGTGTTTTTACTGAATGCAGACTGGGAGTAGGTACATGAGGGGCTCTCCCCTGGAAATTTGTTAAAATGATGGAACTTGTATGATTTGGTCGTTCTGTATTTTTAACAAGATAATACAAGTACAATTCTCATGAATGAGTCCTAAATATTTAGACCACGAAATGCATCAGAAGCCACCATTTCATATATATATTGTAAACATTTTACGGGGGACCCCAGACCCCCCTTAAAGGATGGGGATAAACCCCTCCCGTACCTACCCCCACTCGGCGCTGCGCACTCAAGTGCGGGGCATTTTCATCATGTTTGCCCCCCCCCCCAGTCGTAAATTTCTGGATCCGGGCCTGAGAAATTAAAAAAGAGCTGCCAAGATTTTTTCTGAACTGACCAATATAATCATATTTTGAACAACTTGTCCGAGATCTAAATTGGCTTATACATAGTTTTATATAATGTGTACTTTGTTAGTTACTTTCAATAAATAAAGCTTTATGTTATTATTATCATTAGTAGTAGTAGCATTATTAGTAGTTTCATCATTGCGCCGTAATATGGTATGACTTTTTTCCATGACCGGGAATGACTACATTCCATCATGCTAACACTATTATTTACCCTAACCCCGTGCAAAATAACGCCGGGTTGCAATCGCTACATAGTGTCACTAAGATGGCAGCATGTCGAGGCAAAGAAAAACGTACAGTGTAACCTTTTCAGGGCTACATCCTTTGAGAGATGCAATTGTTGGCCAATTTTTTGAGGTTCTTGCTCAACATACGATAACTTGGCAGTAAATGTTTGGAGGTTATTGCTCTACATACGATAACTTGGCAGTAAATATTTGGAGGTTATTGCTCTACATAGGATAACTTGGCAGTAAATGTTTGGAGGTTATTGCTCTACATAGGATAACTTGGCAGTAAATGTTTGGAGGTTATTGCTCTACATAGGATAACTTGGCAGTAAATGTTTGGAGGTTATTGCTCTACATAGGATAACTTGGCAGTAAATGTTTGGAGGTTATTGCTCTACATAGGATAACTTGGCAGTAAATGTTTGGAGGTTATTGCTCTACATAGGATAACTTGGCAGTACATGTTTGGAGGTTATTGCTCTACATAGGATAACTTGGCAGTAAATGTTTGGAGGTTATTGCTCTACATAGGATAACTTGGCAGTAAATGTTTGGAGATTATTGCACTTACATAGGATAACTAGGCAGTAAATGTTTGGAGGTTATTGCTCTACAAAGGATAACTTGGCAGTAAATGTTTGGAGATTATTGCACTTACATAGGATAACTTGGCAGTAAATGTTTGGAGGTTATAGCTCTACATAGGATAACTTGGCAGTAAATGTTTGGAGGTTATTGCTCTACATAGGATAACTTGGCAGTAAATGTTTGGAGATTATTGCACTTACATAGGATAACTTGGCAGTAAATGTTTGGAGATTATTGCACTTACATAGGATAACTTGGCAGTACATGTTTGGAGGTTATTGCACTTACATAGCATAGGATAACTTGGCAGGAAATGTTTGGAGGTTATTGCACTTACATAGGATAACTTGGCAGTACATGTTTGGAGGTTATTGCACTTACATAGGATAACTTGGCAGTACATGTTTGGAGATTATTGCACTTGCATAGGATAACTTGGCAGTAAATGTTTGTAGGTTATTGCACTTACATAGGATAACTTGGCAGTACATGTTTGGAGGTTATTGCACTTGCATAGGATAACTTGGCAGTAAATGTTTGGAGGTTATTGCACTTACATAGGATAACTTGGCAGTACATGTTTGGAGATTATTGCACTTGCATAGGATAACTTGGCAGTAAATGTTTGTAGGTTATTGCACTTACATAGGATAACTTGGCAGTACATGTTTGGAGGTTATTGCACTTGCATAGGATAACTTGGCAGTAAATGTTTGGAGGTTATTGCACTTACATAGGATAACTTGGCAGTACATGTTTGGAGATTATTGCACTTGCATAGGATAACTTGGCAGTAAATGTTTGGAGGTTATTGCACTTACATAGGATAACTTGGCAGTAAATGTTTGGAGGTTATTGCACTTGCATAGGATAACTTGGCAGTAAATGTTTGGAGGTTATTGCACTTACATAGGATAACTTGGCAGTACATGTTTGGAGGTTATTGCACTTACATAGGATAACTTGGCAGGAAATGTTTGGAGGTTATTGCACTTACATAGGATAACTTGTCAGTAAATGTTTGGAGGTTATTGCACTTACATAGAATAACTTGGGTGGAAATGTTTGGAGGTTATTGTACTTACATAGGATAACTTGGCAGGAAATGTTTGGAGGTTATTGCACTTACATAGGATAACTTGGCAGTAAATGTTTGGAGGTTATTGTACTTACATAGGATAACTTGGCCGTAAATGTTTGGAGGTTATTGCACTTACATAGGATAACTTGGCAGTAAATGTTTGGAGGTTATTGCACTTACATAGGATAACTTGGCAGTAAATGTTTGGAGATTATTGCACTTCCATAGGATAACTTGGCAGTAAATGTTTGGAGATTATTGCACTTACATAGGATAAGTTGTCAGTAAATTTACTTCTGGAAAATTGGAGACATCGTTAAAGATAGGTTGTTGCTCAAGACAGGGCCCCTTTTGGCAGGTAGAAATGTATTTCCCCTGCTGGGGAGTCTTGAGTGACAGACGGTCAGGAATTCACAATACTGAGTATCCGAACAGTCAAAATTTAGATTAAACATTAATTAACACCATGATTTTGCAGCAATGCTATTTTTACAAATCTTATATTACTAATATCTATATGCTGTTTACAAATACTTATATTGGATAAACAATTGTTGATGGAAATATAAGAAAAGATGGGATTGCACTCGCTCAGTCAGTAAACAACGTATGTAAAGCAATATCCACACCAAATAGAACAGAAGGCAGCTCAATGCATTACACTGCCGATGGCAAAGTAAAAATGTGTCCCATGGAAAAAATAGGCTCGACCTATTGGAGACGAGTTTTCTCATTAACGACCTCGAAACGCTCCTCGAAATATAAAAATCCATATGACATTCCACCAGGCCTTGCTATCTCACAGAGACGGCGGTTTAGCAACTCCCACATCAATAACCAATCAGAGTTCTCTTTCCTCTTTGTAAGAGACCCATTCTCAAGGTTATTGTCCACATTTGTTGACAAATTGGTGCCACCAAATCCCCTCTTTTGGAATATGTTCGGGAAAAAGGCTGTCAACAAATTTAGATCTCCTAATCACAGAGTCAAAGGTCAAGTTTATGGGCACGATGTTACCTTCACAGAATTCGTAAAATTTGCAACAGATATGGAAAAGTCATCACCTGTTAAAAACGTCCATATACGAAGCGTTAAACTTGGATGCCAGCCATGTCAGCAGTCATACACATTTGTCGGTCGCATGGAACAATTTTAAGACGATGCATTTTATGTTATGAAGAAGATGGGCTTAGAAGATGTTGTTATATCTATAAATTCTGCGTTCGAAGCACTTGCTGAAGATGATGTGATTACAGATGGTATTCGTGATCCGATTTTAAGATGGAAAAAAAATAGTAACATTTATATCGTGGAAGAAGGCTTTGCAGCGACTTAGGTTAAAAATGCAACTACGTGGTATAATAAGTAAAGAGATAGATTTGCAATTGTCTGAGGCAAGGATAAAGTATGACGGCAGACGAATTTATTCGTCTTGCGAGAAAAGCACATAGGGAATCAGATCCTGTTAAATTGAAACAGCAAAAAAAAACTCGTACAACAAGAAGCATTTGCGAGTGTTCCTTTGTCTGTTTTACAACAGTTTGCAAATACTTTTCGTGATGATTTTGTTATATTTGGATATGACCAATTCCCTTCAAAGTATTTCGATCGGGTTGAAGAACCAAGGCTGCCAAGCGTTTTCTTTAATTATACCCATTTAAACTGAAGCCATGTCAGTCATTCCAAATTTCATTCAAATGTGTTTCCAGTATAAGATATATCTAATTTGTATTATAAGGTATTTTCTACACATACGGTAGCCCAACAACGCTAATGTGATTCCGGTGCTTACAGTTGGACGGGTTCATTTAATATAAACTGGTATAACTTTACAAGCCTTTCATTTTACCAGTAAACATTAAGAAAATGGATAGCTCATAAAGCGACATAGCTAAGAATTACATTAGGACTACTGAAAATGAAACAAAGAATAACTATTTGGTTCATATTGATACATAGTCTTTGTAAAGAAACATTGAGATTGATACATTTTCATTATACAGATGTTCCATTAGCTCGTTTAAAATCTATTTATAATTGCCATCAGACATGTACATGACATTGTAAATTGCAGGTTCGTATTTACTTTTGTCGTATGGTTGTGGTGTATGTGATATTTATTACATTTTATTACATCAGGTCCGGGTCCAGAAATTCCCGACTGGGGGGGGGGGGCAACATGATGAAAATGCCCCGCACTTGAGGTGCGCAGCGCCAAGTGTGGGTATGTACGGGAGGGGATTATGCCCCTCCTGTAAGGGGGGTCCGGGGATCTCCCTCGTAAAATGTTTACAATATATTGTATATGAAATGGTGGTTTCTGGTGCATTCCGGGGGTCTAAACTTTTAGGAGTCTTAAGTGAGAATTGCACTAGTATTATCTTGTCAAAAAATACAGAACGACCAAATCATACAAGTACCAACATTTTAACTAATTTCCAGGGGACAGCCCCTCCTGTACCTACTCCCAGTCAGCCTTTAGTCAAAACCCATGTCAGAAGTGAATAAGAAGCCATTTCGTCATACATTCTGAAATAGTGTAGAAATTAAAACTTTCATGTATGACTTATGAAGTTATTGATTTTATTGAACATTGTGAAATCGCTGATGATTGTTGTTTGAACGTTTCCAGACACAGACCCATTTTATGTTGCTTACAATTATTTTGTAATATGACCCCTTTTGTTGTAAACACTGTACTTAGTGCAAATCATTGTAGTTGGAAAAGGGTCCACACAGAGCACGTTAGTACGTATGTCACTTGCTAACAGGAACGTATTGAGTAAGATATAAATATACTGATGAGAAAAAGAAACTGTGATTCAAAATTAGAAAAGAACAATTCCATTCGCAAATTTGATCATTTAAGCGATTTGTTGATTAATAAAACAGCATTTCATGGTCAAATTTAATGCTTCAAATCTCAATTGACTGGTCGGAGCAATTACACTGAAACGATCAGTAGTGTGTGTGTGTGACCGCCTCTACTGGCAACCACAGCTGCAAGACGACGCCCTACGGAACCGCACGAGTTACGTAGCAGATACCGTGGGATTTTGGCCTACTCCTGGTGGGGCGCTGCTGTCAGTTCTGGGACGTTGGCAGGCTGCCGTTGACATAACCGCCGTCCAAGGTAATTAATCCCAGGCGTGAGGTCGCGCGTTGTCATGCTTGAAGACAAGGCCATGACGTTTGCTTTTCTTTGATTTAGATATTACTCTTAGGAAATTGCAATGGACATGCTCGATTATATTCAAGTTTCCATAGCCAAAAAATTAACTTCCATACATGAAAATTGGTAGTTAGTTATATGTGGTTTTATGGCGCATCGACAGCTTTGGTCATTTAGCGCGCGTGAAAATTGGTAATATAGTGTGATCAAATAATTCTAATTGACGCCCAAAGTATTGCAATATAGGTGAAAGTCGTTAAAAATTGTTTGGAAGTTTTGTTCATTATCTGAAAATATGTAAAACTAATATACTCAAACGCAAAAGAAAATGTGCACTTTTTATTTTTTGATTATTTTAATTCTACAAGGTATAGAATGTCAAATTTGGAATACAATACTATCGGTTTATAGCCACAACGAAAAGTCAGTCAAACTATGACTAGTTATTACGTAATAGCCCGAATTGCGATTTTACAGGATTTCCATGTGGAACATGTATACACAAGTACAAGTGGCCAAACCTGTTTTCTCTACATTCTTTCACACATGTTTTGTGCGAATATCACTGTAGAATTTGAAAATTTATAACAGCGAATATGCCACGACTATCAGAACGCATTGACGCCTTAATGATGCTGGTCAGAGGTGACTCAGGCGCTGCAGTTTCACGGACACTTAATTGCTATAGAAACACTATAATTAAGTTACGTGATAGGTTTATGCAAACGGGTACTGTTGCCGACCGTCCCCGATCGGACAGGCCACGCGTGACTGGCGTCAGACTGGACCGTCAAATTGAGTTGACGCACTTGAGACGTCGGTACCAAAACCGCCTCTGCTTCAGCGAGGCAATACGGTATCATCTGAGACACGGTTCTCAGACGACTTCGTCAATGTGGTATGCCTATTTGAACGAGACGTCCCTATATTGGCCATATACTGTTCCAACGTCATCACACAGCACGTTTGAACTGGGCACAGCTTCGTAATCGATGGCGCAGGGTGCAATGGAACAGAATCGTCTTTACTGACAAATCCCGTTTTAACTAGGGCCACCACGACGGTAGGGTAAGAGTGTACGGACGTAGGGGAGAGATTTGCGGACGCATGTGTCCTTCAGAGGAACATATTTTGTGGGGGCAGCGTCTTGGTGTGGGGAGGGATCATGTCAAACAGAAATACGGATATGGTCTACGTTCAGAGCTATCTTAATACCCAGGGTTACATTAATCAAGTACAGAGACCTGTAGCCGTCCGTTTTATTAATGCCCACGGTCCCGCAACACTGAAGCATGACAATGCAAGGCACACACGGCAAGGTTTACGCAGCAATTTCTAAGTGGGAATGGAGTTAACGTCTTGCCTTGGCCTGCCCTGTCACCAGATCTCAATCCCATTGAGCATATTTGGTAGGCTCTTGGTCGTAGGTTGATGTCAAGTCATGACGTTAACAATTTTGAAGAGCTACGCAACACCTTGCAGGTGGAATGGAATACTATTCCTACAGACGTCATACAACGTTACTTGAATTCCACGCGGCGACGTAATTTAGAAGTAGAAGTTGCGGTCATACCAGATATTAATGCAACATTGGCATCATTTTGCCACAAATTACAGTGCATCTACGCAAGAAAACATCTCTTTGGTTATTTGTGTATTTTTTAGGACGCGTCGTACGTTTTAACAAAATTCAAAACAATACAATAAAAACATTGGTTAGAAAGGTTATTTAATAAACTATAAAATGATACCAAACATGATAATATTACATCTTTGAATTTTCAGAAAATAAAAAAATAAAAGTGCACACTTTCTTTTGCGTTTGAGTATATTTTCAAAAATGTTATGGTATCTTGAGTATTAATGTTTATTTGTATACCGTCATTGCTAGGTGGCAGGAACTGTCACAAGTCATTCAAGTATATAGAAAATAAAATTGGTCACAGATTTTCTCCCTGTCGAACACCACATCCAATGGCAAAAAAACCCGATGTTTATTCGTTAGAAATCAGGCTATTGGAATGCCACCGTCACGGCTATGAGATACGGTGTGTCATCGCAGACCATCCTTAATCGCTTGCGATGCAACGCTCAGCCAATCAGAGCACGACGCCCATATATCGGTCAAATAATGACGCGACGTCACCGTGGTGCTAGGATATTATGGTCACGACATCATTTGAATTAGAGGCGGGCTTATTGGAATCGAGCTCTCTTTACTGACGAATCTCGGTTCACAGTCAGCCATGCAGATGGTAGGCTACGCATCTACAGGCGTAAAAGAGAGATTCGTAGATTGTTGTGTTGTTGAGAGGGACAGGTTCGATAATGGTATGGGGTGGTATCATGGGCAACCTCAATGCACAGCGTTACATTACTGATGTGCTAACTCCTCATGCAATGCCTTTCATTCGCCACCACGGCCCTGGTGTAACACTGCAGCAAGACAATACCCGCCCGCACACAGCCAGACTCACAACTCAATACCTGGCTCGAAACGATGTCGCCCCGTACTTCCATGGCCTGCGGTTTCCCCTGATCTCAACCCGATAGAGCACATCTGGGATGAGCTGGGTCGTAAGGCGAGGGCCAACCACCAAATTGACAACATTCGGGACCTGACACAGGCTTTACAGCAAGAGTGGAGGAATCTGCCTAACGCACTAATTGTGCGTTGCGTCACGTCCATGCGCCGTAGAATTATGGCGTGTATTCGTGCAAATGGTGGCCACACACGATATTAATCATACTGGATACAAGTTGGACCTTTTTAGGGAGAGAAATCATTAATCCCTAAACATTTTTAAAAAACTTTTCTTCAGATTTTTTATTTTGATCCCTACCGACTTTGCCATTATCTCACTCGAAAACTTTTCATCCCAGCAAAATAAGGTCAATTAATATGGATTCACAAATGAATAAACTTCATTTTCTGTATAGGTATTAGTACCACCAACCTTACAGATTTCCGCCAATCTTTCTTTGAATATGGTGGGACGTTTCTACATTTGCTCACACAGTCCCAATATTTACACGTTACTTTACGTAGTTTTGGATATTTATCCTAAACCTCTACATTGTATACACAAACTTATTTGGGTTTTTTTCAAGTTAAACTTACTACAGAAGTTTATGAACTTGATTATATTTGATTTTATACAATACTGTTATTTTATGATTTAATGAATTATATTTAATTCCTAATAGCTATTTATAACAATATAACACTCCTCTCTCCTAAATTTCCATTTTTTTATTTAGACAATTTACACAATTAAAGTTTTTTTTATAAATATTTTATCACTAATTTTAAACAATCTACAACCCTCAGAATTGGTCACGGCACCAATGTCACAGGCTCGATTTCTGTATCGAGTTGTTGTTTGTTTGTGACCAACTTAATTCATGTTATAGATTGTTGGATGAAATTCTGTAGCCTTCAGATCGTATAGTGGTATGTTATGTTTGAAGTGTTATACTCCAAATTATGATCAATTAACTACATGTATACACAAAACCAAACACAGTTATTGCAGTAACGAGCAAGCGTTTATTACTTTATAAGTCGCAGATATACTTACATGTATTTATAACAGGTATTTCAATAATCTACTCTCACTGGTGGTTTTATTCTAAATTATGTCCTTAAATCCTAAATAAATACTAAACCCAAAATAATACAATTCAAATAAGCAAAAGAGCGTTGTTTTAAATATTCAAAATGATTACATCCTAAGATTTGATTTTGTGTGTAAAGCCGAAGCTTTAGTGGTTACACTGACCTGAATGGTCAGCAACCTATGTAATGAAATGGAGAGATGCACAGCTTTATATACCCAGTCAGTGAGTAAAGGTTAAATGTGAGAGGTGAGAGGTCAGGTAGATTTTAACTCACCGAATACACTGCAAGTAGAGTTGCAATACATGGGTGATTTTAATGTCACTGACCAATGAATTCAATGCTTACTATAAAGAGACAAGATGGCACAAATACATGAAGTAAAAACTGGTGGAAACCAGACATAATGTGTAAGGATATAAACAGTCCTATTACAGAAGTAGGGATGAATGACATGTTGACGCGTGCGTGATTGGTTGTGAGAAGTTTGGGGGCGTCTGGGGTGGTATATTGCTCATAATTATAATACCACTCTGGTAATTCATTGATCTGGCAACTAAATACCAGCAAAGTACTGTGACAAAATTCTACAGCCTCAAGTCATTCCCATATCGGCACAAAATTATCCAACTTTTCAACATGATAACGCTTGACCTCACGCCGCCAGAGTATGTCGTAATGTTGTTACCACAAACAACGTCTAACTCATTGATTAGCCAGCGTATAGCTTAAAATTTTCTCCCATAAAACATTTATGGGACGATTTAAACCACTGGATCAGACGTCGCGTCAATGAACCGGCAACACTTCAATAGCTCTAGATTTGTTTTTATTAATGACTGGCATAACTTTCCAATACGTTGTGTAAAACTGTCTCAAATCCTGACTGAGGGCGCTGTCAGTATGAATATGTAGAATGCTCTTATAACATACTATGAACATCATAATAATACAATACAATACACAACATTTTACATGAAACGAGTTTATTCAGTTGTTAATGTAAAAAGGATCAGACCGAAAGCCAATGACTTATATAAGTCTTCTCCTTACTATTATACATTTCCAACAGGGACGATATTGGTTTAGGTGATTATTATGTTCAACGTTTGGTGTCTTCTATGTACATTTGTATTTGTAAACTGATCTAAAAATAAGAACAGTGTACATTGGTTTCATTTGGATACGTGGGGTAACCGAAAAGTAAAATACAGTCAATCCTGTATTAAGAGACCACCCAAGGGACAGCCAAAAAGTGGTCGCTTAATAAAGTGGTCTCTTAATAGATATTGACAAAAGTTTTAAAAAAATGTCCAACTGAACATTCAAACTGTATAAATACCATCCCCATAACTGAAATAAAACTAAAACTTTTTTTTTTATAAGACAATGATTTTACGTGGTCTATAAAAAAGGATTACATACGAAACAAAGTGAGTGTTTACACTTTCAACCAAGTGTTAAATTATTTGATGTGTTTTGTCCGACATTTTCATTCTTTCAGTGAGCATAAAGAAAATTAAGTATTAAGTAAAGATAAAAGCGGGCGAGTCGGCATAAAATTACGTCTCGCACATTTCTTCTCGGGACATCGTTATGTAAAAACTCGGTGACCTCAAAGAACTTACGTCGCTTAGCAACGACGTTACCATACCCAACAATATCGCTTATCAGATAAATCCAGTCGATGCAGATCGTTATCGATTGGACTTTTGGTCAGCAGTCAATTTGACTGTCGGTAGTTTCCGTTAGTGACCGTAAATTTTCCGATGATCACCGATCAATCGTGTTTGTAAACAAAACTATCCGATTCGCAAAAACATAAACGTGTGAAGTTGAGTTTGTTTACCCTCGCCACCGGGATAACAAAAACATAACATAAACGTAGCCAGTTGAATGTTTTTATACGACGTTACCCATTGGTAAACTTCCGTCCATCAGCATATACTAATAATTGACACTTCTCAACTTAATTTGTATATGTGCGACTGATGGTGACAGCAAAAACTAATTGGATGCATATTGGACTCCCACTGGGCCAGACACTGTGAAATGCTGATTAGGGTCTGAAAAAGATTGATATCTAGGTAGCGCACGCAGGGGACACTATTGTTTATTGCATTACATTACATAAGTTGTACAACCCAATACTGGCCTTGTTTCTGCCTTTGTTTCTTATTTATCATGTTATCTTATACGTATAATTTCTGGAGAAGTATGTGTTGCAGGATTTATTGAAGATTTCGGAAATAATCCTAATAGTGTAAATTATTGTCTGTCCCTATTGTGTAATATCCGTCCCCACACTAAATTATTTGCTTTAAAGAGTGTAATTGTCAATTTTAAGAAATAAGTTTTACCACATGGACTTTTATTATATATTATAAAATCTTTTGGATGATTAAAATAGACACACTGGGCCCGTTTAATCAACGTTCTTCCGCACGAAATTTTCGTAAGATTTTCTTACGACGTTCTTACGATCTCAAGAGCGTTTTATCAAAATTTTCGTACGCTACGAATTCGTAAGTTTTAACGAAAATGCTACGAATGGTTATAGGCATTCGTAACGTTCATAACAAAAATCATGATATTAATATTTCACATTAATCAACAACAGTTATGAACTTCTTTATCAATTCATCTACTTCATATCACATGAAATTGTCTGGCATTTCTGGAAAAAGAAAATATTAATAAGTATTTATTGTTATCTTCTAAGTATAAGATGATTCCATACATACTAGCAGATACAGTAGTCAATCAAAGTTATATAATCAGTCACAAAGTAAAACTACTGACAACCAACAAGTAATTTGTAGATGGAATAAGAAGTGTGTATGTGGCATTGTACATGGAATTAAAATGTGTGTTTTACATTTAAAGTACAGAATCAACTATGTCATACAACCTTTTAAATTGACTATTGTCATTTGATTACTGTTAAGCCGAACTTTAAACTGTTAAGACATGAACTGGATGAATATATATTAAGACAGGTAAATGATTATAATTTGACCATTTAATGGTTTGTTTGATCGTTACTATTTCTATTATGAACTCCTATAAATCATTAGAATTACACTGTTGTGACTTTAAGCAGCACTTCACATTTTCTTTAACAATAGTCTGCATCATTAACATCACCAGCTAAATGACATCCTCAAAGACATTTGACTGCAAAATAAAGTATTAAATCCTCAATAAATTACATCTTCTAGTTCAAACTCAAGAAAATAATAAATTATTTAAACAAGTTTTTATTCTTCTGAGCTAGAATACCACTCAATATACTAGTTTTCAAGCTGTGTAGTAGAGTGTGACGAAACGGTAAAGCACCTTGCGAGAGTTGGGGAGGGGTCGAGCCCCACACTGGGTGCACACCCATCTGCATTATATGAAGGTAGCAGCAGTATAGTGACGTAAGTGGGAGGAGAGCAGCGGTGTGGGTGATACAATCGACTGGTTAGTACAGTTGGTAGAGCGCCCTGCTGGTGTAGAGGGGGGCGTGGTCTCGAGCACCTCATCAAGCGCCACACCACTACAGTACTTTCATATTTCAGTTCGAACCTCTTATGACCAGCCCCTGTTGGGTAAACATTCGCATCTTATATAATTAGACATCAGACCTGCAATAGCAAATCTGATCACCCATGATGTTTTAAGAAATATAAGGCAGACATATCTGCCGGCATATCTTATTAAATACTGTTCAGTGTTCTGTTACGTTGTCCCAGTACTTTTAAGCAGCCGTCCACCGAAGTGTTTCGTCTTTCTCTGAGAAGTTAGTTTGCCTAGTTTTTTACATGAATATGCCTTGCCGCTTTAAAGTTTTTTAATAAATGACAAGAATTAAACTTTAAAGTGTAAGGTGGTAGAGATTTGTTTTTAAAATGGCACAATGAAAACTTGAAATGTTTTTGATGAAGAAAAAAATTGCATGTCTAAATATCGGTTGGTATTATTAAAACTTCAAAACATCGTGTTAATAAAATGAAGGCGTTGGGAAAATAACAACGGTCTGGAAAAGGCTTTTTCTGATACAAAAAAAAGTAAATATTTTTCCAAATACATGTACATGTATTCAATAATTTTACAGTTTTATGTCACAAAAGGAAAATTTCATTTTAAATATCGAATAATGTTCTATTTAGTTATTTTTAACCATTTGTTGTCAATATATAAATCAATTTTATTTCAATGCAAACGTTTCAATCTACTTGTAGATATAATTGCAATTTTACATTCATATGCAAGCTTTGAATTCATATTATCTGTCTTATAAAGAATTTCCATTCAAACTAAAACTGACATGGGATTCTTTTCAGTATTTTGAATAAGTTGGCTAGAATATGTTTGCATAAACGCAACACAATATAATGCATGTATTCATTCTTTCTTTCGACTTTGATGAGTCATAATTCACTTTTTATAAATCATTATTTTTTCCCCTCAAATTTATACGTTCTAAATCAAGAGACCAACATAGTTGTGGGCGTGATATGCAAACATATACACTGTGTTAAAAATGTATCTGGCTCATCTTAACGCAAAACTACTTGAATGGGCTCATTCAGTGCTGTTGCTACAATGGCTAAAACGTCTTTAATTCATAATTTTGGGCTCCTGTTACGCAAGGAAGTTTTCCAGTGCGCCATGCAAAATAATCGTGTTAAATGTTGGTTGATATTCTAATATATGTATCGATCTAACCTCGAATTTACCATAACATCACGAATAATGATTATGAAACAATCAGTTTATGCATTCGTTACAGGTTATCATTATTGAAGGTCTTTTTCTTTTAAAAATGCTTGGCCCGTTATGTCCCTACATATGGTCCGAAATGTCTGGTCCGTAATGCCCGTGGTCCGAAGTGTCCTGACACCCGCGAGTTATGTCTCTTTTGACCTCCCCGTGAAGAGCGTGTACTGATTTACTGTGCGCACGAACATTCTTATTCGTAAAATTACTGTCATACTTACGATCGCGTTGATAAAACGGTCGTAAGTATTTTCGTAAGACAATTCTTACGAACATTTCGTATCTTACGAACGCTCGTTCGTACGAATATTGATAAAACGGGCCCACTATCCTTATATTATCAATCAAAGCGCTGAAAGCGCAGAAAGATTGGGCAGACGAAGTTTCTTGTGTTCTGTAAAGACTTGTCAACCAGAGATTGTAGAAGCATTGTACAGCCTCGCTCGGGGATGGAAAGAGGGACTGATTCATTTACAAGCAATTTTACTTTCAACGCGTCCATGTATGGACTAGTTTAAACTGGACCATCGATAAAACAGGTTTTAATTTACCGGCTTCACTTTGAAGCGACCTGTGTGTCGGCGAATACTCTCACTGTCTTAACGTTTCTTGTTTTTAAACGAACATTGTTATAAATCATTTGATTGCCAGTGGTCAAGAGTTGTCGTTCCTGGGAGGATATTTTACGTTAAATTACATGGGAGGAATTCAAAAAATAAAAGTTGGGGAGTGCCTCATTAAAGGTGTCGTTCTGGGAGGGAATGCAATAGGGATAAAAAAAATACTTCAATAGTTTGTAATACATTTTGAAAACAAAAAGGCTTTAATAATTATAATAACATTCCTTTTTTTGGTAATTGAGTTGAAGTATATATATGCATCGTATCGGAAAATATCGTATCTCCATGTAGTTTTATCGATTCATATAGTATCATGTGATGACCGAATCGTGACATGCCCTACATGTAATACCCGTCGAGTGACAGAAATGTTTAACTTTTCACAATCTAACTTTGTCTGCTTGTCATCCAGTTATAAAACCCGAAATCGTTTACAGTATGCTGAATAGGGTTATGTCCGAATTCTGGTAGTTTCGGCATACTGTTCAGGTCTGTATAACAGATACTGCATTTGCCCGATCATGAGTTTATCCGAAAAAGATATTCGTTTCCATAAAATCTATATTTGTTTAGCTCCATCAGGTTTTCAACATTTTTCATTCATATACAGCGGCCAATTGACCTTACCAGTTTTCCTGGAAGGGAAATCGAATGTAACTTTCATTATAAACGAGATGATTATTTTTTTATTGCTGAATTTGTATAATTCGGCCTTTAATCTTAAAGTGTTCATATGTTTAACTGTAACGTTATACATCATTGAGCTATTTTCGAAATCGGAAGTTCCTCCGACTGTCTCGAAAGTGGCGCCTTTCAATATAGAGTTTACATAATTGTACTAGTATCACATATAACACATTATATCGAATTTCGAGGCATACAAGCTGTGTTCATCCTACCGTTTAGTTTTGTGATTAAAATCTGTCCTAAAAGTTACCACATAATAAAACACCGAAAACAAAACCCAAAAAGATAAGACTATCGCTAATAATACGCAACTGTGGTAGTTTAGAATGGCATTTAGCAGATCTATTTAATACAATTTTTGATTCCTACATTTTCCCGATCGTTGTGCATTGGGATATATAGTACGTACCGTTGAACAAAAAGGGGATACTTCAAACGTAAATAATTGTCGAGGTATTACATTATAAAGGCGATATATGCTACATAAAATAGCTATACAGTAGACATTGTATTACAAATACACATTTAACAGTATAATATATTATCATAAGCAGTGTAGCCGGGTACCACAAAATCGATCGATTGTTTACAACACCTCCTATATTGATTATTGACAAATTTTGACAGGTATGATTTTCGCGTGGAAGGGACACAATCCAATCAGAGGGACCGGCTTTAACTAAGCCGCTAATCAAGGGAGATCATTCTTGATATTTATCCCAGAAAGCTGCACTTGAAGGGACCACCCAAGGGACAGTCAAAAAGTGGTCGCTTAATAAAGTGGTCAACAAATTTAACGAAAGTTAAGTACAAATGAATGTCCAACTGAACAACCAAAACGTATAAATGCTAGGGATGTCAGCGGTTAACCGATTAACCGGTTAACCGTTCGAACGTCCGATTATCGGTTAGTAAATCATTAACCGGTTAATCGAAATAAACTCAAATCAAGTACATTGTATATATTAGTATATAAAATTGACTAAACTATTGCTGGTGTTGATATTATTTATCACATTTCAGATAAAAATTATCATTGACAAAACATGGTTATACTTATACTTCCGGTATATGAACAATGGCGGACGTTGTTTTCATCGCTCCCGTTTAATTCTGAAAAAATAGTGAATCATTTAATTTATGTAGAACACTGGATATATTTGTGAAGGAAATTAACAGTATAAACGGAA
This sequence comes from Mactromeris polynyma, assembly GCA_032209605.1. Classification (NCBI taxonomy): domain Eukaryota; kingdom Metazoa; phylum Mollusca; class Bivalvia; order Venerida; family Mactridae; genus Mactromeris; species Mactromeris polynyma. The sequence continues at coordinate 51,314,475 of JASFXZ010000001.1, forward strand.
TATGGCAAATTACATTGGAAAATATGCGCCTCTCATGGAAGAATCATCAGCAAACCCCACAAAACGGACTCGTCGATCAAGCAGTACAACGTCGACACGGCGACAGGTAGTAATAGTCTACACAGCAGAGTTCCATCTAAACCAGATTTTATTAAAATGAACGTTGATGACAAAATGAAGACTATGTTCGATATGATGAATAACTTTTGGAATATTAACTATAAACTTTACGCAATTAACCAAACACTGTATTTTCAAGCATCAATATGTGATGTTACAGAGGTCCGTCTTCGCCTTCTTGAATATAAAAGTATAGACACTGAAGTAAAGTTGCTACGTAACAATTTGATATTTAGCGGCCATCCTGAAACTGTCGATGATGATAACTGCCATACGATAATCACTACGTTCTAGAAGGATCACCTGAATCTAGATTCCGTAATGATATCCAAAGCTTATCGCATTGGCAAGAAAAACGTTGCACGTGCAAAAGGTAAAGCCTACCATGGATCCATCATCGTTTCGTTCTGTGATACCAGTGATACTGACACTATTATGAGCAAGGCATATCTCCTGAAGAGCACCAATTATGACATATCTAGAGACTATCCCCGTGAAATTAGGGACGCCCGTAAGGAACTATGGCCTGCATACAAGGAAGCCCGTGAAAAGTATGGAAGCAAAAATGTTAAACTTAAGTTCCCTGCTGCACTTGAAATCCACGGTGAAGTTGTAAGTGACCTGTTCCCAAACTGGTATGAAACACTCAGAAGTTCTAGAATACAAACATCCAGGCACGTATACAGGAGAGACATTCTCATACTGTCAAGACAACATTAGAACATCTCATGGAAGATCTGTCTGAGGAACATGCGACACTTGCTGAAAATGATAGTCCTAATAGCAGCCACTGCGACAGTCAAGTATCAAACCATGCTACTGATCCTATAACTGAACCTAAGTCACCAGTCACTAAAACTGTTCCCAAGAAACCAGTCAACCCTAGGTCCGCACCTGGTTATCTCACTGAGGTACATGCTCCAATACAAAGACTAGTCCAAGAGCCTGAAACATCCAAAGCCTCTAGGTCAGGGCCACCAGTCACTTCTGACATCTAACATTCTGTGTCCAGTAATTCTTCCATCCCAGACAATGAATCCCACTAGGGACCACCGGGGATTGTGTTCTTCTGTAATGAATGTCTGCTATTGCCCAGTTCATCAAAGACAACTCATTGTGTTCACTTTCCTGAAATAATGATAACAACATACTAATATATGAAAAGCTAGTGTTACCTGGGACTGACTACAATATGAATCATATGAGGAACCAAGCGACAGAGAGGAGTTCGGAAAGGAAACGGATGAATGAACGAAACACTGCCTTCTGTAAGTGCTACACTTTTCATGACATCAACTAAAACCGATTAGCTAGATAGTCAAACTTTCCTTCGACGCGAAAGTCTGTACACTGCGTACACATTGTATTGGTTTGACACTGGAAAATACCCATCTATAATAAACTCATGATCAATAGTGACGTGACCAATGGCATTTAGTATCAGGAACGAACGGTGATTTCGTAAGGTCAAATATCAAGATATACTGGGTAATACAGCAGCGGGTGAATGTAACGGTAGTGGAATCAAAGCGCTGTGTGGAGCGTAGTTCATATGTTACCCCAATTTGATATTCCAACAAAATTCTCAATGTAACAAAGTTAATGCTCACGGTCGCAAAGTTGCTAGATCTGTGCAAGCTTAATAACTTATTTATCTTAAACGGTAGGGTAGGAAAAGACAAAGTGATAGGAAAATTGACATTCCGTAATAGTTCAGTTATTGACTACTCTCTAGCCACTATACATTGTTTAACCCATATTGATACCTTCGAAGTAATTGAACTTGATCCACTTTTTTCAGATGGCCACTGCTTGTTGTCAGCCACTCTTAATTTCCAATATGTTGATAATGTTCCCACAGATGCAACCGTCCGTAAGAATAACAAATCAACTCTATGGAAAGATGGCAAGAAAAAATATTTTGTAGCTAACCTTGATCCACATCAAATCAATACTATCAAGACAATTCTAAATAACCCACCAAGTAATATAGATAGCGAGTATATCGATGATGTAACCATTAACATTTCGAAACTCTTCTCTGAATGTGCCGAGAATACCTTTCAAATTAACATAAGAAATTCTTATAGTAAAAACCATAATAATAATAACACTGGTTCGTACCTCAGTGTCAAAAAGCAAGTCACGTTTATAATAATTCCAAATTCAGCAAATCCCTGCATTCTGATTGGCTAATCGGAGGCGTTCACACATGCATGAACGTCCAAATATCATTGTATTGATGACGTAACTTAATTCTGCATTCTGATTGGCTAATCAAAGGCGTTTACACAAGTATGAACGTCCAAATATCATTGACGGAACTACTTTCGACCTAAATCTGAGGTAAACAATATAAACAAGTTGGGTACAATATTTTCTCAAGCAATACACATATAGTGAATTTATTTGCAAATTCAATCATCACATATTTTAGAAACAAGTTTAGATCGAGGTATTATTAGTAACATGTTATTTATGGAAAAAAAGACTCACGTGACAGACGATTTAATCAAGAGACGGAGTGGTCCAGAATTCTAGAATATGCCATTTCATGTCTCCTACTCCTAGTCCTACTTTGATGATTCAGAATCCGTCCCTTCAATAATGCAGCTATTGCTAGCGGCAGCACATAAAATTGTTGTTGGCATGATTTATATTGCACGACCCATTTCTTTCGGTTTCACAAAACGTGTTATCAACAGCATATAGTATTCTCTTAGAAGCATGTATTCCATATTTATACGAAATCCGTTATGTTTACCAGTTTATCTATCCTAGTCTCTGCTTGAAAGCTCCCTTCAGCGACGTTTTAACGTGCGAATTTCATCCGATGCGCGCTCACCCGACATGTTTATCAAGCGCGAAATTGAACTGCATTACTAGCCTACTGTTTACACGGAATAAATGATTGGCGTGGAATAATAAATGTTACGCAGAAATGTTATTACATGTTAAGTCAATATCAAATATGGCTCCTGTTATGGTCTGAAAATTATTTTCTATTTTTGTGTGTATTTATCCGCTTTCAGTTCTCACTGCGTGAGTTCAAGATGTGTATTGACGAAAAAACATTAATGGGGGTCGTTTTAAAGAACTATTTGGAATTATAAGGATTAAACAACCATTTTTTGGCGTTCATGCATGTGTAAACGCCGATCAGACCGCACACATTTAACATAAAGCCCTTGCGGGCTTTATTCAATGTATGCGTTCAGGGCCCGTATTACAGAAGCTTCTTAAGATATACCTTAAGAAATACAGAAATCTTAAGATTTGTACTTCGGTAAGTATAAGGTTCAAGAAAATCTTAAGTACTATTACAGATCCAACTTAAAATAATTTTAACTAAAATTTCCTTATCCTTATTTTTCATCTTAAGCAAATTCTTAACACTGTTGCTAACGTACATCGGGTTTTCCCGTTCCAAAAATAGAACCGGAAATTAAAAAAATAATGCGTGCGCAGAATGTAGCAGACTTTACTCTAACTCCAAGCAAATAAATGATTTTACCTAGTTACGTTGTAACAAGTACAACCGTCATTTCATATAAACCTTTGTTTTTGTTGCATTATATTTGAACATTTTGCATTATAACTAATGGAAATTGACTGTTTGTTGTGTGAGAAGTTTTGCTAAGTAAATCTGTATGATATAACATGAATAATGCACTCGGTAAGTCGTGATCTAGTTGTTGAGGCGAATTAGTACCAGTAATTCAGACTGAATGAATCCAGCATGTCCTTGGACATGGCACAAACACAACACACACCCAGTCAATCCATACCAATAATAATATAGATACAATATGCTTGCTCTTTCTTATAATGTCTGAGAACAGACATTTTGTATGAATTTCTACCCAACATTTGCAGCTGTCTGTGATATAATAAGCAACCACTATTATCAATCCTTTGGTTAGATGCATGTTTTATGTTTTTACGTGTAGTATTACAAAGCTTGTTGAGAAAAATCATAAGTCACCACGAACGGTACTTTTCCCCTGATAAATTTTGCTCAAAAGCATGCACATACGAACCTAAATGAAACAAGAAAATAGCACTTGTGATTAGTATAAATACTAGTCTAGTGCAGATATAGGGCTATATATAGATACCTAGGTTGAAAAAGAAATACACGCACTATATAACAGTAATTACAATTTATTCAATAGAACTGTGTATTTCAAAGCATAATATTCAAATCATGATTGAAAACTACTAGTAAATGTAATATCAACTTTTATTACCTCCAATAACTGGAGAGCATAACATATCTACAACTGATACAAAGAAATTAACATACACATGCAAAAAATGACACATAAAATCTATGAAAATAGTATTTCAATTATCAAATGAAACACACAGATTCAGAGAAAAACAATATTATAATCTTAAAATGAGCATATAAAGAGAGATATAACAAAATTATGGTGGCATATTACTGCCACCAGTTAGCATGATAGCATTCGCGAATTGTTTCGTGTTAACCATTTAATTATTACGATAATTGTCTAGCTATCTAGTTAATATTCGTGTTACATTTTCGGTAAGATAAATATCATAAAACTAGAAAAAGGCTTGAAAGTGCCCAGAACTGCCACCTCTTACCTTTTTATGATGTATTACACTAGATTTAAGTGGCAACACGAATCTTATCTAGTTGACCACTTATTATGTTACTGAATAACTCAAATTCGCGAATTTCACTTAAGATTCGTGTTACCACTTATTAATAAATGCAATTTGTCTTCTAGATGTAAGTGGTAACACGAATCTTATCTAGTTGACCACTTATTATGTTACTTAATTACTCAAATTCGCGAATTTCACTTAAGATTCGTGTTACCACTTACATCTAGAAGCCAAACTTGCATTTATAAATAAGTGGTAACACGAATCTCAAGTGAAATTCGCGAATTTGAGTTATTAAGTAACATAATAAGTGGTCAACTAGATAAGAGTTGTGTTACCACTTAAATCTAGTGTAATACATCATAAAAAAGGTAAGAGGTGGCAGTTCTGGGCACTTTCAAGCCTATTTCTAGTTGTATGATATTTATCTTACCGAAAATTGATCACGAATATAACTAGATAGCTAGATAATTATCGTAATAATTATGTGGTTAACACGAAACAATTCGCGAACGCTATCATACTAACTGGTGGCAGTAATATGCCACCATACAAAATAGTAAAAAGTATTCTCAGTCATGATCCAAGTTTAACATCGGTCAACTAATAGCATGACACAGGACCAGTTTCGATTCACTTTTGCTTCCTTAGTCAAACATCATGATTACCTTATCCGAAACATAAAAACCTTTATGATATAAACCTAATATTATTCTTAATATCTCTTTCCGATTCACTGTGCACTGTCCATCATTTCGTTCTTATATATTCATTGTTAGTCTACATCATGTCCCTGAATTATTACATAGTTGGTTGTACGTATAATTAACACTAAAAACAGCATTTTATCAGGTACATATTGTTGATTTTGCTCACAGCGTTGACACAATTTCAAGAGCGAAATTTGATAATTCTACGGAATTTACTGAACACTGGTAGGCCTATTTTATGTAAATGTATATCTGAACGCAACGTGATTTCGATGATTTGAAACGAACGTTGTGTTGAAATTGTAGATGTCGAATAACTGTGCTGTTCACTGGTTCAGAAAATAGAGGCGATTCTATAACTTAAGATTTTTTATACAAGATAAGGGAGGTCTAGATTTCCTTAAAATCTAAGGAGAAAATCGCTTACCTTAAGTGAAAAAATAAGATAAGAACATTGTGTAATACTACTTAAGAATTTTCTGAAATCTTAAGGATAAAAATGTAAAACTTAAGATTTTTTCGTCATTTAAGGAAATTTTAAGGATAAGAAGCTTCTGTAATACGGGCCCTGATCGGCGTTTACACATGCATGAACGCCAAAAAATGGTCGTTCAATCCTATAATATAGCTCGTAAAACCTATCATTTATATAAGACCGAACAAAATCGTGTATCTCTTAATAAAGCTAGCCGCTTTTATAAACAAACAATTAACACTTGGATAAATAAACACGGTATAGAAACGGAGAATAAGCTACGGTCCATGAACTCAAAAAAGGCAAGGGATTATTGGCGTTATTTAAATAGTTTGAATAGAAAACGAATACTATCGCCCCGAGTATCTCCGAGTTTTACGATTATTTTAAGAATGTTAACAGCGAATATCATGAAGACACACCACGAAATAATGAAAACATCACTCCTTCTATACACACAACAGATACTTTAAATAAACAAATTAGTATACAAGAAATTTTATCAGCCATTTCTCGTTCAAATAATGGGAAAGCACATTCTGATCAGGATAAAATCTTAAATGAATACCTTAAATGTTCAAAAGATACTATGTCTCCGTTGTATATGAAACTTTTTAATTGTATTCTTGAGTATGGTATCATACCGGAATCATGGTCGATTGGCACCATTAAACCAATTATAAAAATAAAGGTTCACCAATAGACCCTGCAAACTACCGTCCAATCACATTATTGAGTTGCCTAGGAAAAATCTTTACCTCGATCTTGAATACTAGAATTAATGATTTTTTTAATGAAAACCAATTACTCAATGAGAACCAAGCTGGTTTTAGATCAAAATACTCCACTACGGACCACATTTTCAGTTTACATCTTCTAAGCAGTGAGAAAAAATCCTTAAATTAGGCATTAGAGGGAAAATATTAAATGTTATCAAAAATATGTACGCTAATATAAAAGAGAGAGAATACGTAACTACAGGGAAAGCCACATACATAAGACAATGCCTCCCCACGCAGATCTCCGGAAAAACAACAATCCACAAAACATAAGGCACTAAAGGAGGTCAAACTGTACACATATTAAGGAACTGAGGCGTAAGGAATGGCCCAGCAGACCACAAGGAATAACTAGGAGAATCAAAGTGGACAGTAAGGGAATGGGAGGTGTGTTTCTTTCAACGGAGAAACATCGGCTTTTTTTGCCATTGGATGTGGTGTTAGTCAGGGAAAAATCTGTCACCCGTTTTATTTTCTATGTACTTGAATGACTTGGAACAGTTTCTTTCACCTAGCAATGACGGTATACAAATAAACATCACTACTCAAGATACCATACATTTTTTGAAAATATTAGTTTTACTCTATGCTGATGATACGGTGCTATTTTCAGATAATGAACACAACTTCCAAAAAGTCCTTTCATTTATATTGCAATACTTGGAGACTGAACATTAACTATTCTAAAACAAAAATGATAATTTTCGGAACGAATCGACCTGATAAATACAGCTTTACTATCAACAGCTCAATTATTGAAATAGTCAAAGAATACAAATACCTTGGAGTCTACTTCTCATCTTTAGGTAGTTTCTTAACATGCAGAAAACATCTAGTTACACAAGCTAATAAGGCAATGTACCAACTCTTCGCCAGAATAAACAATCTTTGTCTCCCCATCGACCTACAATTTAAATTATTTGATCACACTATATAACCAATTTTAACGTATGGAAGTGAAGTTTTTGGCTATGAAAACTTGGATATAATCGAGCAGGTACATTGCAATTTCCTAAAAGCAATATCTAAATCAAAGAAAAGCACCCCGAGGTACATGCTATACGCCGAGTTTGGCCGTTATCCTATAGAAGTTATTATAAAGTCGCGCATGGTAACATTTTGGAGTAAAATTATTCTAACGCAAAATAATCATATCTTAGCTACCATTCTATGTACCAATCAACTCATAAGCTTAAGTGGTTAAACATATCAAAACGATCATAGACATTACTGGACATTCCTATGTATGGATAAATCAACCCTACGCAAATGCCAACATTGATAAATAAGTAAAGCATGTATTAACTGATCAGTTTATCCAAACTTGGAGATCACATCTTGACTCATCATCCAAAGGACACATGTATAGTTTATTTATCACATCTTGACTCATCATCTAAAGGACAAATGTATAGTTTATTTAAAGAATATATACTCGGTAAAAAAAGTCTTGCGACACGGAATATTTGTTTGATAATTTATCGGAATGTATTCTAAACCTATATAAACTATATATTTTTGGAAAGTTGAACTCATGGCCTGTCGATTGGTTCTGATATAGTGCTAGTTACACCTCTATTGTTTTAATAAATACCGTTAAAATCGCCTAGGCTGGAGCGTCAAAAGTCAGGAAATTGACGAGTTTTTCGCATTGCATGTAATCAATACCAATACATTTATCGCTCAAATTGTTCATTCCATTTGTTGTTCCTGTATATCTGTTACAGAGTGTTCTTTAAAAATCAATCATTATCAGACTTTATGAATCAAAATCGTCGGCATATTCATTTATCAAACGACGACAGGCTGCGGGCCGTCGGCCATTTGCAGGCAGGTTGGAGCGCTGTATGCGTCGGACTTCTGTTTGGTGTAGACAGAGCTACTGTTTATAGGTTGTGGAGGCTGTTTAGAACCACTGGATCCGTCAGCGACAGACGTAGGTCAGGCCGTCGGAAAAGGTGGATCAGTGATGGTATGGGGCGGCATAATCATTAATTTTACATTGATTTTATTTGTAGGACTAATTAATCTGATCATGATGACCTCTATTTTCACATGTTTGAATATATTTATATAGTTTCGGATTTGACCGGGTCAAAAGAAGAAGGGGGCTGATAATGTAACAGAAACTTAAAGAATTTGCTCATTTAAAAAAGGTCAAGATCAGGTTAATTTGTTCGACTGAATTTTTAGAAAGCGTGATCACCATCCCCATCTCTTAATCCTTGTGTTTACGCCCGTCAATGTATATACGTTTATTATTATCATTTGTCCACATGTTATTGCAAAACATATTGTTTTGCAATCTGTGTTTGAAAATAAAAGTTCTGTTCTGTTCTGTTCTAACATATTTTTGCACACGAAAGATACCTTTAACAGAATTTGATTTATCGCGGTTTAAAGATATTTTCTTTCTATGGGCGAATTTGTTCGTACCAAACCGGTTTGAATCCAAAACTGGTTTGTCAAACCTTTCATTTGTTTTAACCAACTGGGTTTCAACTAAAACAAGTTTCTGTATTTGTTTATAACAAATCTTAAACTGGTTAATCAAACTGACTGAAATACCTCCAAGTGTGGTTTGTCTGGTTTGATTTATCCGAATAATCGCATACTAGTTGAACACAATGGTGGACAGACCTTATGCCGGGTGGCAGTACCACTCATGTGTGGGGCCATATTTAATCAAAGCACTGTTAGCGCTAAAGGCCTAGGGCTGCAGATAGCTGAATTGTGGATTTGCTTGCCCCGTGTAGATTTAGTGACATTATCATATTAACTACTGTATTTCTTATCATGTTACAAGTATTTTTTCCATTAATTAATTTGTGCAGACTATACAAGTCGGTATATCTTGTGCATCAGTGATAACCCTAACCCTGGTTTATATGTTCGTGATCATAATAACATTATAAGAACATTCACAATCTGTCTGTTACTGCATTTAGCAATCACTACTGACCAGAAAGTTGGCAATTTGAAGAAACAAAAATTATGACAAGCAGTCACATAGATTATGTATCCGGTATGGCTAATATAGTTTCAACGTTTAAGCTGGGACTAATATATACATGTATATATTGGTCCCAGGTTTAAGTTTCCGTTTGATATATCCATTTACCAATGTTTAATAGGGAGAATTGCATTCATGTTAATCGGACATGTTTATTTCTAACGCGACCTAGACATACTCTGGATTAGTATAACTATGGGTAATTCCCTTTAACCATGCGGTACAAATATCTTCAAATCGCGATAAATAAAAATCTCTTAAACGGGTATATTATATCGTCTGAACAGATGGTCGGTATTATTCGAAAATTAAGCAATGAGATTGCAAATCTTTGATCGTTGCGTGCCCATATGATACTTGTTTTTGTCACTAATTGGTATAAGGCATATCATGTTCCTGAAAGAGATATTTGAATTTGAAACATAACAACTTATTTGTTATTCAGATAGCTAATACAAAATACCTTAACTTTAATAAAAACGGCATCATATAGTAGTATGTGCGTTAAATTATTCATGTAGGAGATTGACATTTTTCCTTTTGTATTCGTTGTAATGTCACACCACTTGAAACATAAACATACATGTATATATATTTTGCGCATTAAACTACAACGAATGGTATAGAGAGTAGTAAATGTATGTTATTGTAAATCACCAACCTACGGTCGAACCTACAGGTCAAATGTATGTCTGCTTTATAGGAACCTGGCTATAAAATCGTCCACATTGTAACGTTGCAAAACAGAAATTTCATAGTTTTCAACTCTGAATTTCTTATCGAACACCAATCTGTCTGCAATCACAATACTGCTAGCGCTTAAAACTGCAGTAAATGGAATTAGATTTTGATGCGACTGTGTCAACTAAATCGTTATGGTCTTCTTACACTGTAAGTTCTTGAACAATCAAAATAATGTGGGTCATTTTTATTCGATTAAAATATCTGTTTGTTTGCAAACCTATCCTTATCATAACTGGTTTAAGATTTTCAACAAAACTACAACAAAACTGAAACCTCAAACCTTAACTAGGTCGTGCGAAACAAATTCGCCCTATACTTCTATTGGAAGTTGATTGGATCGCAGTGACACAAAAATTCGATATGTTGTTCAGAAGTTAATTTTAAAAATGGTCAGACCGAAAGACAATGACTTATACAAGTCTTCTACTTAATATTATACATTTCGAACAGGTACGAGATTGGTTTAGGTGATTATTATGATTACAAAAATTTTAAACTCTATTGTAAGTGTTGAAAAAATAAGCGTTTTTGAAAAAGAACTAAGATAAATGAAAAGAAAGGAGGGGAGAGAGGAAGCACAGTGTAATGTTTAACAATGAAATTTTTACAAATGTTCGACATATAGCGTATAACGTTTGGTGTCTTCTATGTACATTTGTATTTGTAAACTGATCTAAAAATAATCATTGGTTTTATTTGTATACGTGGGGCAACCGAAAAATAAAATACACTACCACAAATGTTTTGGTTAATGTATTCATAATTGTCAATGGAGTAAAGTAACTCCGACGGAGCATATCATGTTTCATGATATTACGTGGTCTGTTACATAAACTGCTCTAGTATAAAAAGCTCCGGGTGACCTTGTACTAGGAAGAAAGTTCTAATTAAGTAGTGAACGACCGAGGAACATTAGGACTTTTCGGATTAATATTTCTGCAATTACCATAATTTGGATTTAAAACCTTTTAATTGAAGTGAGAAATTGTTGAATCTTAAAAAATTCAATTCTAATATTGTAGAAACAAATTAAATAGTGAAACGTTTATGGTGTGTTGTTTGTGTTTTATTGGTGATACATAGATAAAGAAAAAGCTCACTTATAGATTTAGATAAATTATTATTGTGACAAGGACAAGTTTTCAGTCTAATACATATAACAAGTCCACCATATTGGATGGCACCGGGACTTATCCTGTGGACTTCAAAAGAAAACAAAAAAGTGGTGTTATCTACAGTATTTTAAAAAAGGAGTGAAACATTCACATAACAATGGCAAACGTGGCATCCATGAAGGGAGTGAGGACAAGGTATAGAAATGTCATTGGCAGAGAACTACATAATGCAAAGGGAATTATGTGTAGGTCCCGAAGTTAAACCGACCAATTTGTCTGTTATTCAAATACACAAGTGATTCGCACGTGAATGTTGGTGTACATTTGTAGTTTATTTTATTGTTCACGTTGGATAGTTATGCATTTTACACTAACAACTTGTTGAGGAGGAATATTTAACCTTTCGATTCATTATGCTGTATACGTTGTGTACTACACAATTTATTCTCCTGCGTATTAAATTGTCCGTAAGCAGTAAATGGGAAAGCGATGTTCATATACCGTTTTTTTTCTTCCAGGTTGCAAATTGAAAGCTTGTCTTAACCGATGTACAGACTCGTTGACTCAGACAATGAAGCTCACTAGCAAAACATTGTACCAAGGACTTTTTCTGTTTATGATACTACAACTATTTATACCTGTATATTGTAAGTAGCCATTTATCGCCATTTACGCGTGTTTTTCATTGTAACAAAACTCGGATATGTATATGAAGTATTCATGGCGTTCGGAAAACATTGATTGGGTTAAGCGCATGAAACAATGGTCGTAGCTCATACTAAGTATTTGATTATTCCAATCAATTAGGCGATCTATTCAGTATATACTGTACAGTGCGACTTCTCCAGAGTGACCCTCACTAAGGCAATAGCCTTTCAATAGCGGTCGAAATTTGGAGAGTTTGCAGTGTATAATACATGAGTGACCAGGGTGGATCTCGGAAATGCGAGAAAGTAGTAAAACTAAAAGGGCAATAATTTTAATGTCTTGTAGTCATCCCTTTTCTTGGTGTTCAAAGCACTCACGACAATCCCTAATCTTGAGCACACTTGGATTATATAGGTTTGAATCAGTTATCAAGTATTTTTGAATTATAACGTGGTGGAAAACATATATTTTGCAGATTGGGCAGAGATACGAGATTCGTCGGTTGTACAGAAGCTGTCCGAAACATTGTACAGGTCTAAGGAAGCGAGCACAGTTATTCGTATCGGGACGAGGCCGGTATGAGTATTTCATTAATATTTGTCTGATTGAAGCCGATGTTTTATGCTAATTTTTAAACGTTTTACACTCGATTATTCATTTTAGGAATATATTTCTATACTATTTCAAATGTAATATGAAAAAACTGTCAACAATTAAATTTCAAATGTTGATAGTATGCTTGTGTTGGCCAATGCTGAACCATAGCCTATACACACAAATGATTCGTGGTATTTATTTAAACGTTTCAATTGTAATCCCGTGTAAAAGTGTACGTCAATTAAAGCATCGATATTAATTTCATATTTCATGCCTTGTTGTATTCCTTTTCTCGTGTTCAGTCATATATATCGTTTAGTATATTAAGCATTATATATAAATCAATCGTTATTCTATAATGCATTCTATATTATCAATAACATATTTACATATATATCAATATCTTTGATCCAATAACCCATTAGCCTAATCAATGCTGTATTGCATAAACGATTGGTTCTGAACCCAGATTGCTCTTTGTATATTGCTTTAGTATTTTGAAATGACAACTGAAGATATATAGGTCATATGTCTTTCAAGTATTTTTGAAATTGCGGGTAGAATTTACAATCTGACATATTTACATTATACTGATTTATTACATTAATTACTCTTAAATTACAAATTAATGATACATTACTAGAAAATGTTACAGTGTAAAAATATTAGCTATTTATGTAGATAGCATGTTCAACTGGCATGCTTGGATAGACCATGTATAATAAATATTGCTCTTTTGAATTTGTTTAGTTATTATGTAACTGATGAAGCCAAATTAATGTACTTTAATGCGTATATTCTTCACATTCTTGATTATTGTTTTACGGAATGGGAAAAAGATACGAAATGCAATATCAATAAAGTACGAGTAACAGGCCCGGATCCACCGGGGGGAGGGGGCCCTCCCCCAGTCGGCTGTGGAGTGACCTTTTTCTATTCCTAATATAAAATTATATCCACTGATTAGGTGTTAAGGTTACTATTCTTTTGCCACTTCAAATACAATACATTGATTAATGGTCGATTTCCTCTTGTATACTACCAGTATAGCGGAAGCATGTGCAATAAAAGTTGGCCCCCTGATGTGCTCATCGGCCTTGAAACCGTCTAGAAAAATCGTATGCTTTTCACCCTACATCAGACAGGCGCTTTCAATTCCCTTATCATGTTGAAAGCGTCTGTAAAACACGGATTATTGAGCATCATTCGAAACAGAGACAGAGATCCGTCGTGGTGTTGTTTTAGTGTGAAACAGTGAAAATAAAATTTGTAAAAATAATTTTAAACAATTCAATAATTTATGGAAAGGAATGTAATACATGGGCCTTAAGTTTTTCAAAATAAAATAATTTGGTTTTTCTAGAACAAGCCTACTTTCATATTTTCACATTTTCCTTATTAGAATTGCATTTCAAAATGCTTAAATCTTTAAATTACAATATTATTTCTTAGTGTGTTTTGTTAAGAAATAAGACTATCTACCTTTAACCGTTTTATTGATATTGGCGTTGCAAGCAAATACAAATTGAAACAAATTACAAGAATTCAGAACTACATCCAGTTATGAATGTTAATTATCATCATAAACTTTTATTTACAAGTATTCGTTATAGAAATTCGAGAATATTCCGATTCTTTAAAATTAGCACCGCTAATTATGGGTATGTCGCGACACTGTAATTATTCCGTCCATAAAACCTGACAAGCCAATACGGTATACGGACAAAATCCCCTCCGGACAAAATCCCCTTAGCTCATTTTGCACAAGGTGGACAAAATCCCCTTCATGAATTTTAAAACTAGGACAAAATCCCCGTCACGAATTTTACAAGTAGGAGATAACACCCTCTGATATGTTTTCCAAAGTTGAAAAACATTTCAAAATAATAACAATTTTATACTGTTGTTTTTCAAAATCCAAGCAACAAGAAGCTATTTTGCAACAATAACAAAGGCAAAGATGAAATATTTAAGGGATGTTACGTCCACTGTTGAAAAAAATATAAGAGGATGTTTTGTCCTACTTGTAAAATTCATGAAGTCGATTTTGTTCCCTTGTACAAAATGAGCTAAGGGGATTTTGTCGGTGGGGGGGGGGGGTTGTCCTACAAGCCGTACACATGGTAGGTGTATTTTCAAAACGCTATACTTGAAAACTATGCAACATGACTTCATTTCAAAAAGTTTTTTATAGAGGCAAATAATTAAATAATGTTCTCGTGTAAAACAATTGAATTGTGAATTCTGTGCCAAATGGGCCATTTTTTCTGCGCTTACAGCCACTTATTTTATATCAGAGATGATAAACACATTTATGGTATTTCCGGGAGCATACATAAACCTGTTTGTAGTTTAAGTATATACTTTAGGCGGTTAACAGTTAATACAGTTTATAAGTGTGCTCCCTGATCATGTTCATTTTGGACATTAAAAAGAGTCAACTTCTGCCCAATCAGCATGAATGTTTTAATATCTACACTATTTCACAGAGTTTATGACGAAATGGCTTCTTATTCACTTAATTGTGACAAGGGTTTTTACTGAAGGCTGACTGGGAGTAGGTACATGAGGGGCTCTCCCCTGGAAGACACCATTTCATATATATATTGTAAACATTTTACGGGGGACCCCAGACGCCCCTTAAAGGAGGGGGATAAACCCCTCCCGTACCTACCCTCACTCGGCGCTGCGCACTCAAGTGCGGGGCATTTTCATCATGTTTGCCCCCCCCCAGTCGGAAATGTTATTATTATCATTAGTAGTAGTAGCATTAGTAGTAGTTTCATCATTGCGCCGTAATATGGTATGACTTTTTTCCATGACCGGGAATGACTATATTCCATCATGCTAACACTATTCTTTACCCTAGCCCGGTGCAACAAAATAACGCCGGGTTGCAGTCGCTACATAGTGTCACTAAGATGGCAGCATGTCGAGGCATAGAAAAACGAACAGTATAACCGTTACAGGGCAACATCCTTTGAGAGATGCAAATGTTGGCCAATTTTTGGAGGTTATTGCTCTACATAGGATAACTTGGCAGTAAATTTACTTCTGGAAAATTGATGACATCGTTAAAGATAGGTTGTTGTTCAAAGACAGGGCCCCTATTGACAGGTAGAAATGTATTTCCCCTGCTGTGGAGTCTTGAGTGACAGACGGTCAGGAATTCACAATACTGAGTATTCGAACAGTCAAAATTTAGATTAAACATTAATTAACACCATGATTTTGCAGCAATGCTATTTTTAAAAATCTTATATTACTAATATCTATATGCTGTTTACAAATACTTATATTGGATAAACGTTTTTTTGTTTTTTTTCAGGTGAATAACACATTACCTCGGGATGTAAATACATGTATAAGAAAAGATGGGATTGCACTCGCACAGTCAGTAAACAACGTATGTAAAGCAATATCCACACAAAATAGAACACAAGGCATCTCAATGCATTACACTGCCGATGGCAAAGTAAAAATGTGTCCCATGGAAAAAATAGGCTCGACATATTGGAGACGAGTTTTCTCCTTAGCGACCTCGAAACGCTCCTCGAAATATAAAAACCCATATGACATTCCACCAGGTATCGCTATCTCACAGAAACGGCAGTTTAGCCACTCCCACATCCATAACCAATCAGAGTTCTCTTTCCTCTTTGTTAGAGACCCATTCTCAAGGCTATTGTCCACATTTGTTGACAAATTGGTGCCACCAAATCCCACCTTTTGGAATGTCTTCGGGAAAAAGGCTGTCGAAAAATTTAGATCTCCTCAGCACAGAGTCAAAGGTCAAGTTTATGGGCACGATGTTACCTTCACAGAATTCGTAAAATTTGCAACTGATATGGAAAAGTCATCACCTGTTAAAGACGGCCATATACGAAGCATTAAACTTGGATGCCAGCCATGTCAGCAGTCATACACATTTGTCGGTCGCATGGAACAATTTAAAGACGATGCATTTTATGTTATGAAGAAGATGGGCTTAGAAGATGTTGTTACATCTATAAATTCTACGTTCGAAGCACTTGCTGAAGATGATGTGATTACAGATGGTTTTCGTGATCCGATTTTAAGATGGAAAAAACAAATAGTAACATTTATATCGTGGAAGAAGGCTTTGCATCGACTTTGGTTAAAAATGCAACTACGTGGTATAATAAGTAAAGATATAGAGTTGCAATTGTCTGAGGCAAGGATAAACAGTATGACGGCAGACGAATTTATTCGTCTTGCGAGAAAAGCACATAGTGAATCAGATCCTGTTAAATTGAAACAGCAAAAAAAACTCGTACAACAAGAAGCATTTGCGAGTGTTCCTTTGTCTGTTTTACAACAGTTTGCAAATACTTTTCGTGATGATTTTGTTATATTTGGATATGACCAATTCCCTTCAAAGTATTTCGATCGGGTCGAAGAACCAAGGCTGCCAAGCGTTTTCTTTAATTATACCCATTTAAACTGAAGCCATGTCAGTCATTCCAAATTTCATTCAAATGTGTTTCCAGTATAAGTTATATATAATTTGAATTATAGATATTTTCTACACATACGGTAGCCCAACAACGCTTATGTGATTCCCGTGCTTACATTAAGAAAATGGATAGCTCATAAGCGACATAGCTCAGAATTACGTTAGGACTACTGAAAATGAAACAAAGAATAACTATTTGGTTTTTATTGATACATAGTCTTTATAAAGAAACATTGAGATTGATACATTTTCATTATACAGATGTTCCATTAACTCGTTTAAAATCTATTTATAATAGGGATGTCAACGAATAGCAAATCAGGTATTCGAATATTCGTTTTTCATTTCGAACGAATATACGTTCGACACAACTTGGACAAAATTATTCAAAAAATAGTATTTCATACACCAAAGTTCCTTACGTGCTTTGCGTATTCTACTTTTGTTTTCATCGGAAGTTAAGACGCTGACGAATGAAGTTATTGCAGTTAGCAGATTATCTTCTGAATGCCAATATTCGTGTTTATGAATATCTTTGTGAAGTGTTTAATACGTTTTGTTTTCGTCAATTGTTCATTATTTTGCAAATATTAAAAGCATGAAAAAAAAGAATCAGTTCTGTTATTTTTAAGATGTAATAACAACCCATTTGTGTTCATGTTTTAATGCAAGCATTCAACGTTTATCATTTATGCATTCATAAATATACGAAATCAACAACATGACAACTTGGTAACATACATAAAATAGAAGATCTACACTCATTCAGTCTCAATGTCAAATTCACAACTCGGTTTCACTCGGTTTTGGTAATCGTTCTCATGCAGAAAGCTTATGTTATCAAAATATATAAATATACACATGAACAATTGGTAAATTACACGTAGCCACTTGGTACCTGGACTTTGTTCTTGTTAAGAAATATTACGTTATCCACAATGACACTGGCCAGTCTGTTTCTCGGTTTATTAACAAGAAGTCCGGTGGCTGAAAAAATACGCTCGGACGGGACAGACGTTGCAGGAAAGGCAATGAGCGATATTGGGAAATTTCATTTCGTGTTGTTTCCACCATAGATACGTGTAATTTAGCATGAACTTTGAGATTTTTATTATATCAGTGTAAATTTTTTGTTTAAGTACGCTGCTTTTTACGCCTTTCGCCAACAACACGATGATGGCTTAAAACTTAAAAGTATAAATTTCATGAAAAATATGAAAGATTGCATTCAGAACCCGTACTGTATTGTATAGATTCTTATACACGTGTGTATTTTGGTTCCGGTTCCGGTCAAGATTAGAATAGACGTCAATTTATACCTCCTGTTAAAAACGAGATATATCTACGTTTTAATGAAGATTAAAGTCATCGGTAACGCATACAAATAAATATACTTTCAACACTTTATGTGAAATGTCTACAAACAACAATACAACTTATGTGAATGAATCAATGTCAGATAATCCATTTGAACCGCTGACCTCCGGCGAAAATGGCGACATCAACAAATGGACTAAGGTCATTCAGGATAGAAAACGCCAACGTACTAGCACTGGAAGTAATACAGGTAACCAAATACCCACGGACGCCCATGAATTTAAAAATCTCTCGGTTGACGATAAACTCTCAGTTGTGTTCCATGAAATAGGAAGTATCGGCAGTAAAGTTGACCAATGTCTAGGCATACATGATAAAGTCCATGCTCTTGAAAAACAGGTTAGTGAACACATGGACAGACTGACTCTACTAGAGTATAAATCTTTAGATCTGGAAGCGCGTAGCAGACGAAATAACCTGATATTTGGTGGCATCGCTGAAATTACAAATGAAAACTGCTTCACATCCATTTCAATTTTTTTGAAGGATCATCTAGATTTTGAACTTTGCCCCCCTATCTCAAGAGCGCATAGATTGGGGCGCTTCAAAAGGGGTTCAACACGACCATTAATCGTCTGCTTCAACGACTCGAGGGACACTGAATCTGTTATCTCCGTCGCATACAAACTGAAAACCACTCACTATAATATCAACAGGGATTTCCCGAAAGAAATTGCGGGCGCCAGGAAAGTTCTTTGGCCTGACTACAAAAGGCTCCGGCATGATTACCCGCTCCCCAAAATCAGCATAGTCTACCCTGCTAAAATTATTATGGACGGCAATGTCTATGCGGACATGTTCCCCAATTGGAACCTCGTGATGCAAGGTGACCGTCTCACTAATAGTAATCCGTTGTATACAAACAACCGAACCATATCATCCCGTGATTCACGTGCAAATATCGACAACGCTGCAAATCATACAGGGCGTAGCACGAGTAGGCCCTCTGATGCTACCCAATCTAATCGCTCAAGGAAGCAGTCCTCTTCCCCACGGTCGAACAGCCGGTGTTCTCGTAGCCGTGCCCCCCGAAGACGTTCCTCTCCAAGAAGACAGTCTCCGTCGACGTCAAGACCATCCCATGAGCATCATCAGACTGCTGATCGTGAAATTCGACGCCCTTGGATTTCGAACACTGGACCATCACACCGACCCGTGTCTCATTAGGACATTAGGGGGGATTGTATCCCATCTGAAACGAAGACGCATGTTCTTAATATATGCTCTTTAAATGTAAACGGTTTGAAAAAACGTATTGAATATCCGGAATTTACGGAGTTCGTGAACAATTTTGATATATTTTTTGTCTCCGAAACACATACTGATAATACTGATATTGTTGATATCCCAGGATATATATTTATTCCAAAACATAGATTGCACTCATACAAACGGAAGTCTGGAGGTATTGGTATTTATATTAGAGAAATAATTGCGCCATATATTCATGTTATTGATAACAGCTCGGAGTATATTCTGTGGATCTCAATTAAGAAAAATTGTATTAGCTTGGACGAAGATGTTATTCTCGGAGCTATATACCTGCCCCCGGAAAGTTCCCGTTTTCTCAATGAAGATTATCTTTCAAATTTTGAGAATGAAATTACTGAAAAATGTTCTATGTATAAATATGTATATTTAGCCGGAGATACGAATGGTAGAACTGGTAACTTGAGAGATTTCATACCGGCAGACACTTATTTTAATGAATACTTCGATATCGACGAAGACTTACAAGCGCATTTTAGTAAATATACGATACTCGAACAGTTATCTGTTCCGCTCGAAAGGCACTCTCGTGACAGCAGAACTAATACACATGGCATAAGGCTTATTGATATGTGTAGGAACAATAATCTCTTTATTCTTAATGGTAGACTATTTCAAGATGCCAGCTTTGGTGCATTTACGTTTAGAGAAAAATCTGTGATCGATTATGTTATGGCTTTAGCCGAATGTTTTAAGTATATAACTGATTTTAGTATTCTGCAAACAGACTCCTTATTTTCCGACGGTCACAATGCACTCCAATTTCAAGTATCTTTTCCTGAGGTAAGATTCAATACAGTACAACCACCTTATCGGGCCGTTGTCCCAACCTGGAACAATAACTTCGCACATAGGTTTACAGAAAATATAAACACGGAACAGCTCGATTTATTTACTGATCAATTAAGCTCTGCACCATGTTCATCACAAACAATAGAATATGCAACCAGCAAATCGCAGATTTATTCCGCGAAGCAGCCGATAGTAGCTTCCCTGGAAGTACAAAAACACTTAATAGCAACAATCATACTAACAACAAGCCTTGGTTTGGTCCAAAATGTCATCAAGCAAGAACAAATGATCATACTGCCTAAGAAAGTTTTAGGAAAACCTCAAACTCAGATAACAAATTAAGACTACAAAATGCTAGCAAAAACTATAAAAGAACTATGAACTTTTACATAAAAAAACATAAACAAGCTAACCAGTCTAAACTTAGACAGTTACATGATTCAAACCCCAAAACATATTGGAAATTTTTTTAATAGCCTTAAGTCAAAGAAAAAAGAAACCTCTTCACCCTCAATACAATAATTTTATCGACATTTTAAACAGATTAACGAAAACAATATTGATGACCAGACATTCGATAACGAAATCCATCTAGCGCAAGAGTCAAACGCTTGCCTTAATGCTCCTATTACCGAGGCGGAGATTATCAAATGTATATCTACCCTTCAAAACTCAAAAGTATCGAGCCCTTTGACAATATTATCCACGAATACATTAAGTCCACACAGGATATAGCTCTCCAGTTTTACCTCCATCTTTTTAACGCCATTTTACACACTGGTTTTATACCAAAATCGTGGCTGGAAGGAATAATATTCCCTATATACAAAAACAAAGGTGATCCTAAGGACCCAAACAACTATAGACCAATCACAATTCTAAGTTGTTTAGGAAAACTCTACTTATATCCTTAATCAAAGATTAACGAAATTTCTGGAAGAAAATAATATCCTTGATGAAAACCAAGCTGGTTTCAGGAAGGGTTATTCATGTTCTGATCACATATTTACCTTACACTCACTTATTGAAATTGCTAAAAAAAGAAAGCAAAAACTTTTTTGTGCCTTCATTGATTTCTCACAGGCTTTTGACAAGGTTTGGCGAGCAGGTTTATGGTATAAACATTTGCAGAACTCCATAGACGGAAAATTGTTCACGGTCATAAACAACATGTACAAAAATATCAAGTCGAGTGTTTCATGCAATGGGTCATTATCCGAATCTTTCATGTCCGAAATTGGAGTCAGGCCAGGTGAAATTCTCTCACCTGTCCTATTTTCTCTGTTTTTAAACGACCTACAGTTATATATGCAATTAAACGGTTCAATCGGCGTTGAGCTTAAAGACACATTAGATCTTACACTATGGCTTAAACTATTGATCTTACTCTACGCAGACGACACCATTATATTCTCCGACTCACAGGCCGATTTCCAACGAAGCTTAGATATTTTTAATAATTACTGCAAAAACTGGCATCTAAATGTAAATCGGACTAAGACAAAAAGTATTATCTTTGGTGCAAGGCAAGTGCGAAATTATGAATTTAAGCTTGGTGACGATCGAATTGAAATTACTGATCAGTACCAATATCTTGGTGTTACATTCTCCAGTAACGGTTCGTTTTTAAAAGCCAAAAAACATGTAGTCGAGCAAGCTACTAAAGCAATGTTTATCCTTTTCACGCGATCTAGTAATGCAAATCTGCCAGTTGATCTTATTCTCAAATTGTTCGATCATACAGTTCTCCCGATACTATGTTATGGTAGTGAAATCTTCGGTTTTGAAACTTGGATCTTTTAGAAAAAGTGCATAACGATTTTCTAGGAAAAATTACTAGAGCCAGACGCTCAATCCCAATTGCATTTTTGTATGGTGAACTTGGAAGATATCCTATTTCTCTGTTAGTTAAAAGTCGTATGATCTCCTATTGGAATCGCCTCCTTACCGGTAAAGAAAACAAAATAGCACTCCAGCTTTATATATATATGTTAAATCAACCAAATACAACCTATAAATGGATGAATAGCATAAAAGATATCCTCACATCGGTTGGACGCCCAGACCTGAGGGAAAATCAACTTCAAATAACCCAGAAAAATATCCATAAAGAAATAAAACGTACTCTAGTTGATCAATTTAAACAGGAATGGCACGATAAGCTAATAAAGGCCTCATTTATTCTAGCTTCAAAGACACTCACCAGCTCGAAACTTATTTTCTTAATCTTGAAGAACGCGACTATCTTAATTTATTCAAATTCAGAACCGCGAACCACTTATTACCCATTGAAACCGGTCGATATGATGGAACCCCTGTTCAAGACAGGATTTGTAGCCTATGTAATAGTGGCCAAGTCGGTTCAGAGAAACATTATTTATTAGAGTGCGAATATTTCCAACTTGAGAGAGAATCATTCCTTGGCCAAACGTTAACACACATACGTTTTTTTTATAATATATCGCTCGAATCACTGCTCTCATCGAAAAGCGATGTAATCTTGAGAAACGTCGGTAAGTTTTTTATGCAAAAGTTCAGCCGTCTATAATACCAATGCCTCCATCTCCTGTGACCCATATATGCGGCGGTCAAATAGGCCGCGCACGTGCGGATATCAATGCCCTCTAATTTATTTTTCTATATGTGTATAGATACTTTATTATAAAAACATCTGCGTATTTATTTGACTTAAAACTATTACTTACCTTTCCTCACTCATATCCGAAGGCGTGTAACGCTTCTGCTTCCCCATTCACAAAAATGTACTCGTGCATAAAAATAATCCTTTCATTGAATATGCTCTACATAACGTCTTTCGCTGGGATATAAACCGTTACAATTCAGGTGTGTAGCTGTGCGGTAAGCTAGTATGCTTGAGTCACAAATTTGTTCACCTTTATTATTATTCCTATTATTAATGTCATTAATATTTGACCATGTTGAAAATGCTCATATATATTGTCAATCTATTGTTATCTCATCAATCCATCCCTTAATTATGTAAATAATGATAATGCAAACTTACCCTAACAAAATATTTAATGTTATTAAAAATATGTATAATAATATAAAGTCTTGCGTTTCTAGTAACTCGGAAATTTCTAATTTTTTCAGTAGTAACATTGGTGTACGCCAGGGTGAAAATCTTTCACCTCTTTTATTCTCTATATTTCTAAATGATTTAGAATCTTTTATGCGTGAACACCATACTATCCAGGGTATACAATTTGATAATGAAAACGATATAACAAATGAAATGCAAAACTATCTTAAAATATTTGTCTTACTTTATGCTGACGACACAGTAATATTAGCCGATAATGACAATGACTTACAATGTGCCTTGAATGCTTATGAAGATTATTGCAATAATTGGAGATTAACTGTTAATATAGCCAAATCCAAAATTGTAATATTCTCTAAAGGAAGACAGCGTCCTGTAAATTTCACAATTGAAAATCAGCCTCTTGAAATTGTTAATGAGTACAAATATCTAGGTATTTATTTTTGTAAATCTGGGTCTTTTACAAAATCTAAAAAGCACATCGCTGTACAAGCCACCAGAGCTATGTATAGCCTATTAAAGAATTGTAATAGATTGTGTTTACCAATTGATATCCAAATAGACCTTTTTAATAAAACAATTAAACCTATCCTTCTATACGGGTCCGAAATATGGGGTTATGGAAATCTAGAAACACCAGAACGAGTCCAATTAAGATTTTTGAAATACATTCTTAAATTGAAAAGATCAACACCTAACTATATGTTTTTTGGAGAAAGTGGCTGTACACCCTTAAGTATTGACATAGAATACCGAATGATATCTTTCTGGACACGCTTATGTGCAGTTAACTCTGAAGAGTTTCCCATTAAACTGTCTACTGTTATATACAGAAATATGTATGAACTAACTAAAGATATAAATAGCGTTGACTTAAAAAAGAAATATCCATGGTTTTACCGAATTAGAGAAATTTTAATTAAATGTGGACTAATGAACATGTGGACTGGACATATCTTAAATAGTAATTGGCTTAGAGCAACGGTAAAACAAAAACTTACAGACTTATTCTTATCGGAATGGTACTCTCTTGTTGAAAATTCTAGTCAAAGCCCATTCTATAGAATATGTAAAAACAGTTTTGGCTTCGAAAACTACCTTAAATCAACTACCTCAAACTTATTATTTTACATGGTGCGATTTAGGACAAGAAATCACCGTTTACCAGTGGAAACTGGAAAATGGCACAAAATCCCACATCATTTAAGATTTTGTTATAATTGTCCAGATAAAATAGGAGACGAATTCCATTACCTTTTTGAGTGTTCGAAATATGCAATCGAAAGGAAACGATTTATCAAACCATATTATTTTAGGAGACCAAACATGTACAAACTTGAGCAACTAATGTCGACTACTAACCAAACAGAATATATCAATCTTTGTAAATTCATTAAATGTATATTATCTGGAACAAGGAATTAGTATTTGATTGTATTTTGTATTAGATAGTTTTCTTTTTGAACGGTTGCTTGCCTTATTGTCGAGCTTTCTACTCTATAATATGCCTTGATTGTTTCTTCACACTAGTATTTCAGTTCTTGAGTTTCTATACAACAAATCCTTAATAGCTCTGCTTTTGCAATTACTGCCCTTCTAAGCTCCCAGATTTAACTGGTGACTCTCCGGCAAATCCAAAACTACACATGTTTATGTTAAAACTTTAAATACAATATGTTTAATTATGCTTTTCATGTATGTATGAATTATTGAGCCTCGTAAAGATGTAATTGTAATTACCTCATGTTTACATGTTGATATATTGCATGTATTGAGCGAAATAAAGGAATGTTATGTTACCAGAACTAACCAATTTATAATTATACAATAACAACAATAAATGTCATAACCCCATGTTGTAACATGTGTACCTGGGTGTAATAAAGATAAGTTCTGGGCCCGTATTCAATATACATCTTAAGATATTTCTTAAGTTTTTCCTTAAGACATATTTTTTCCTTACGCAAGGATAAAAAATATTTTATCTTTAAGTTATATTCAATATATTACTTAAGATATTTCTTTCCTAAGATTTTCTTAAGTAAAAAAAATCTTAGTCGTGTTCTAAATTTCTACTGCTGCATGGACCAATGATTTCTGTAAGCCACTGTTGTTTCAACACATCTATATTCTACTCCCAACAATCATGTCCTATTATTACTGGTTCATCGTCGATAACGTGGGTAACGGGGAAAATACATGGGAACTGTGGGAAATCGTTAATATCTCAACAACGGATTGAGATATCAAACTTGTGCAAACGGTTTTGAAAAAATTAACATTTCTGTAATACATAGTCCGTTTTTCAGAAAGATTGTGAAATAACATTTTGTAAAAATCGATTACATCTCTGGCAGACAGTAGATGAACTGATTAGCACTTGTCTCTAGTTTATAGATAAAACAACAACAATATAAAACATGACATACATGACTTAAGAGACTTGTTACGAGTGGCTCTACTGTACTCGTGTAATAATCATGCATGAGAATTTTCCGGGGATTGATTTGAGGCTCGCAAGGGCCGTTTTTGAGACAATTTAAACCGTCTTAGATGCTTAAAGCCAGTAGCTTCAGCGGCCCCCCTGGACCCCTTGCCGAATTTTCAGCTGATTTGAAATTTTGCATTCTCATGAATAAACACTTATACTTAAAAATGTTATTACTATAATCAAAAATTTCACTGAAGCGATCAAGAATTTATGACAGTTGCAACATTCAGTTGTTTATTGTAAACAAATCTAAAATGCATTATGACGGTGCGTTCTTCAAAAAGTAAGCAATTTGTTGATGGTTATGCAGTACATATGTATTATATGAAATGCATAAAATTGTTTCAGATTTTAATCTTTAAAGTTGTTAAGCATTGGTCTGGTGAATTGTATTACATGAACGTAATCATATAACTATGTAACAAAGAACAGCTAGACATGAACAGATCGTAAAATTTTAAATTGTTGTTGATGTGCCGACAAATAGTGTATGGTGTGGGAAAGCACCCATATTAAGCAACATTTTACGATACAATAATAACCATGAGGTCGATTAAGCACATAAGTATATACACATATAAATTAGATTTGAAATATCACCTCCGATATGCATCTAGCGTGTCGAATTTAAAGCTACGAACATTTAATGTTATGCGGTTTTAAGTACATGTCACTTATTACTATATATATGATATTTGTTTTTACAGGCAATTGAACATCTTCGTTGTCATAATTGGATTAACATCTCATATAATACTGAATACTTTATTAACTGTTGAAAGATAAATGCTTAGTTCAACCTCCAACGATTTATTTCAAACTAAATTGTGTAATATATGACTTATTCCGATGTATTTTTATTGTTGTTCGATAACACTTAGTAAGTAACTTTCACGTTGACAAAATGTATATAAACATGTATGTGTTGTGGACGATTTACATTGTACAAGTATTAATAAAATGTCTGTTCTGTTCTGTTCATATAATGTTGTTTGCTTAAAGACTAATTTTATTTCCCCCCAACATGACGATAGCCCTTTAATGTATGGTAATTTATTTGTGAAAAAAATGTATTACAATTCCTATTCTTCATGACTTAAACTTCTTGATTATATTTTATGTGAAAGATATGTATAATAGTATGTGAATTGTAGTATTAGTACTTAACATTCCAATATAACATAATATAATATTTTATTTACATTTACCAATTTCATTGTTTTTCTATTGAAAAATTATGTCTCAATACAAGGTGTGAAATGTGATACATTTCAACCAACTGTTTGTCATCCATGTGTATTTTCACAAATTTGTGTTAAGTAATTGACTTACATCAAAGGTGTAAAGATAACTTGTCATTACTTCCAAATACTTTTATTTATCAGTCATAATATCGTGTTGTTAATTACTTGTATCCTAAAAGTCAGTCAATGAAAATATAAAGATCCCATATCGTGCGTTATTACATGTACTGAGTACTAAAATGTCAATATATATTATTGATTAAAACGTATACTGAAGAAAACAGATAAAGTTTTGTTTGCAAATATATCATGATACATGTAATATTCGAAAGCAAAATATACACAACTACATACATACTGATACATCAAGATAAATGCTACAGCCCTTGGCAATTTCATCATGCTGGCTAATTAAGTCGCGAATGATAATGATTATGAGACGTTAAAGTGGCGTATATATAATCGGTTATAGCATGGAGCCAATATCGATCAGATCTGGGGAATCTTGCGATGAGCCAGAAAGTTGGTCATGAGTGTGCCTGTGACACGCATATCAACATTCAAATTTGGTATTGAGTTGGACCCGTTTTATCAATATTCGTACGAACGAGCGTTCGTACGATACGAAATGTTCGTAAGAATTTTCTTACGAAAATACTTACGATCGTTTTATCAAAATGAGTCCGTTTACATGTATGACTGCGATCTTACGAATAAGACTGTTCGTGCGCACAGTAAATCAGTACACGCTCTTCTTGGGGATGTCAAACTAGACGTATCTCACGTCGTCTCTCAGTCGTCTGTTGAGAAACAAAAATATAACCGCCTATCCATCTGTTGTCAGTAGGCAAACAAAATTCTCAGAGGAAGACGAGCAAACTTCGGTGGATAGCTGCTTAAAAGTACTGGTACAATGTAACAGAACACTGAACAGTATTCAAGTAGATATGTCGGCGGATATGCCTACCCACTAAAAGCCTATTTATTAAAGAGGAGGTTTGCTATTTCATGTCTGATGACTAAGATGCGAATAAACAGGGGCTGGTCATAAGAGGTTCGAACTGAAATATGAAAGTACTGTAGTGGTGTGGCGCTTGATGAGGTGTTCGAACTCACGCCACCCCCCTCTACCCCTGCATGACGCTCTACAAACAGTAGTAACCAGTTGGCTGTATCATCCCACACCGATGCTCTCCTCCCACTTACGTCACTACACTTTTGCTACCTTCATATAAATGCAGGTGGATGTGCACCCAGTGTTGGGTTCGACCCCACCCCAACTCTCGCAAGGTGCTCTACCGTTTCGTCACACTCCACTACACAGCTTAAGAAACAGTATATTGAGTGGTATTCTATGCTCAGAAGGATGAAAACTTGCTTAAATAGTTTATTATTTTCTTGAATTTTCACGATCTTGAAGATCTAATTTATTGAGGATTTAATACTTAATTGTAAGTCAAATATCATTGAGGATGTCATTCAGCTGGTGATGTTAATGATGCAGACTATTATTTAAGAAATGTAAAATGCTGCTTACAGTCATAACCACAGTAATTCTAATGGTTTATAAGAGTTCATAATTAATCTGTCTTGATATATAAAGTCATCAATTTCATGTCGTAACAGTTTAAAATTAGGCTTAGCAATATCTTTATAAGATAACAATATATACTTATTAATGTATCCCCCCCCCCCAGTAATGCCAGACAATTTCGTGGAAATATGATATCCATTGGTCGTTGTTGAATGATCGTCTCCAAACAGTGAAAGTCTATTCCGATCAAACATGTATGTCATACCATTTCAATCACATTCATTGAGAAATATTTAATTTATTACAATGAAATAAGCATTTTAGTCACAAAATCAATCTTCCAACCCCGCTTCGTAAATACTGACAAGCGTTTATCAGGTAAATCGAGCAAGAATAGTCGCCCCTGACAAATGTTATACTAGGGCATCAATGGAAATATACGTAGAACGATAAAATAACAGTCATTGTATATGCTGGAACTTCTTTTAAACAAAATACAAGCAGCAGATTGTAGATATCGAAAATACTAGCATTTTCCTTATATTTAAGATAAAAGTTAAGACTGCTAAGAGGTACCTTACAGTTAAGGAGAAAAATAAACAATATCTTAAGATAATATGCTTTGTGAATACCACTTAAGATTTTTCTTGAAATCTAAGGAAGAAATGCAAGAAAAATCTTAAATTTAATGGAAATCTTAGGATTTAAGATAAATTTTCAACTTAAGATGTATATTGAATACGGGCCCTGTTCTTCTGTTCTGGTTAGAAGTCGTGAATGCCATATCATTTAACCCGTAATTTGGTTAACCCATTATAACGAGGTAATCTAATGCACGTGACAAACACGTTGAGATTTTTATTATATCAGTGTAAATAACTTGTTTAAGTACGCTGCTTTTTACACCTTTCGCCAACAACAAAATTACCGACAATTAGACACCTATTTTCTTCTATTTGAGACTATGGACTATCAAACTGTTACAAACGGTCAGTAATTAACGGATTATCGAAAGACAAAATGTAATCACCCGACGATATACAATTATATTAGCACCCCCCCCCCCCCAATATACACAATGGGCCCGTTTTATCAACGTTCTTTCGCACGAAATTTTCGTAAGATTTACTTACGACATTCTTACGATCGCAAGAGCGTTTTATCAATATTTTCGTACGCATGCAGACGCTACGAATTCGTAAGATTTTCTTACGACGTTCTTACTATCGCAAGAGCGTTTTATCAATATTTTCTTACGCATGCAGACGCTACAAATTCGTAAGTTTAAGCCAAAATGCTACGAATGGTCATAGGCATGCGTAACATTCGTAAATATAGGCTAAGAGACAAATTTGATCAGATGCTAAAGAGAACCATTCTTTATTTCTTTATTTAAGTGTCATGCAATCAACAATTTCAATAAGTTTAGCCTTACTGACAAAAGAACAGAAGAGCTTATGCGATGGCGCGGTGTCTGTCGTCCGTACGTCCGTTAGAGTAATCTCCCTTAGAGTGATGTTCTCTTTCTAGAAGCTCTCCATTTAATAACTTTTTCTTGCAGTATGAGTATTCTATTTTGTTGCAATATTATATTCCTCGCCTGATAAAACAAAAAGTATGCGTGGGTAAGGTTGTGAGCGTCATATTACACTTTGCCACTTTATAAACTGTTCCCCACCCACCTTGTTTAACATGTTACCATGGCGGCCTGGAACCTTTGGTTTAGCCTTTGGAAGATTATTTAATTATTATACAACAATGTCCCTCCCATGTCTCACGCTGACTTTAGTAGCAGCTTGCCTTATTATTAAGTGTGAAGCAAATAAATATGAAAAAACAGTTTGAACGTTACTGAAGAATCAGACCAACCGTCTCTTTGTCTCCGGTTTATTACCGCTCTAAGAGCAATCAGAACCAAGCAACAAGGTCCAGTATGCCGAAAGAAACTTGTGCTATTATACCTGTGTAGCCTCCTTTTAGCAGAATCATACGCACCAGAGCCAAACCCTGGTCCTAGACCAGTGAAGTACCCCTGTGGACTATGCAACAAGGCTGTCCGTTGGAACACACCTGGTGTATGTTGTGATGAGTGTGATGTCTGGTATCACCAACACTGCATGCACATGCCAGATGTAGATCGCAGATTTATTCCGCGAAGCAGCCGATAGTAGCTTCCCTGGAAGTACAAAAACACTTAATAGCAACAATCATACTAACAACAAGCCTTGGTTTGGTCCAAAATGTCATCAAGCAAGAACGAATGATCATACTGCCTAAGAAAGTTTTAGGAAAACCTCAAACTCAGATAACAAATTAAGACTACAAAATGCTAGCAAAAACTATAAAAGAACTATGAACTTTTACATAAAAAAACATAAACAAGCTAACCAGTCTAAACTTAGACAGTTACATGATTCAAACCCCAAAACATATTGGAAATTTTTTTAATAGCCTTAAGTCAAAGAAAAAAGAAACCTCTTCACCCTCAATACAATAATTTTATCGACATTTTAAACAGATTAACGAAAACAATATTGATGACCAGACATTCGATAACGAAATCCATCTAGCGCAAGAGTCAAACGCTTGCCTTAATGCTCCTATTACCGAGGCAGAGATTATCAAATGTATATCTGCCCTTCAAAACTCAAAAGTATCGAGCCCTTTGACAATATTATCCACGAATACATTAAGTCCACACAGGATATAGCTCTCCAGTTTTACCTCCATCTTTTTAACGCCATTTTACACACTGGTTTTATACCAAAATCGTGGCTGGAAGGAATAATATTCCCTATATACAAAAACAAAGGTGATCCTAAGGACCCAAACAACTATAGACCAATCACAATTCTAAGTTGTTTAGGAAAACTCTACTTATATCCTTAATCAAAGATTAACGAAATTTCTGGAAGAAAATAATATCCTTGATGAAAACCAAGCTGGTTTCAGGAAGGGTTATTCATGTTCTGATCACATATTTACCTTACACTCACTTATTGAAATTGCTAAAAAAAGAAAGCAAAAACTTTTTTGTGCCTTCATTGATTTCTCACAGGCTTTTGACAAGGTTTGGCGAGCAGGTTTATGGTATAAACATTTGCAGAACTCCATAGACGGAAAATTGTTCACGGTCATAAACAACATGTACAAAAATATCAAGTCGAGTGTTTCATGCAATGGGTCATTATCCGAATCTTTCATGTCCGAAATTGGAGTCAGGCCAGGTGAAATTCTCTCACCTGTCCTATTTTCTCTGTTTTTAAACGACCTACAGTTATATATGCAATTAAACGGTTCAGTCGGCGTTGAGCTTAAAGACACATTAGATCTTACACTATGGCTTAAACTATTGATCTTACTCTACGCAGACGACACCATTATATTCTCCGACTCACAGGCCGATTTCCAACGAAGCTTAGATATTTTTAATAATTACTGCAAAAACTGGCATCTAAATGTAAATCGGACTAAGACAAAAAGTATTATCTTTGGTGCAAGGCAAGTGCGAAATTATGAATTTAAGCTTGGTGACGATCGAATTGAAATTACTGATCAGTACCAATATCTTGGTGTTACATTCTCCAGTAACGGTTCGTTTTTAAAAGCCAGAAAACATGTAGTCGAGCAAGCTACTAAAGCAATGTTTATCCTTTTCACGCGATCTAGTAATGCAAATCTGCCAGTTGATCTTATTCTCAAATTGTTCGATCATACAGTTCTCCCGATACTATGTTATGGTAGTGAAATCTTCGGTTTTGAAACTTGGATCTTTTAGAAAAAGTGCATAACGATTTTCTAGGAAAAATTACTAGAGCCAGACGCTCAATCCCAATTGCATTTTTGTATGGTGAACTTGGAAGATATCCTATTTCTCTGTTAGTTAAAAGTCGTATGATCTCCTATTGGAATCGCCTCCTTACCGGTAAAGAAAACAAAATAGCACTCCAGCTTTATATATATATGTTAAATCAACCAAATACAACCTATAAATGGATGAATAGCATAAAAGATATCCTCACATCGGTTGGACGCCCAGACCTGAGGGAAAATCAACTTCAAATAACCCAGAAAAATATCCATAAAGAAATAAAACGTACTCTAGTTGATCAATTTAAACAGGAATGGCACGATAAGCTAATAAAGGCCTCAT
Source organism: Mactromeris polynyma (assembly GCA_032209605.1). Taxonomy (NCBI): domain Eukaryota; kingdom Metazoa; phylum Mollusca; class Bivalvia; order Venerida; family Mactridae; genus Mactromeris; species Mactromeris polynyma. The sequence continues at coordinate 51,347,715 of JASFXZ010000001.1, forward strand.
TTATTCTAGCTTCAAAGACACTCACCAGCTCGAAACTTATTTTCTTAATCTTGAAGAACGCGACTATCTTAATTTATTCAAATTCAGAACCGCGAACCACTTATTACCCATTGAAACCGGTCGATATGATGGAACCCCTGTTCAAGACAGGATTTGTAGCCTATGTAATAGTGGCCAAGTCGGTTCAGAGAAACATTATTTATTAGAGTGCGAATATTTCCAACTTGAGAGAGAATCATTCCTTGGCCAAACGTTAACACACATACGTTTTTTTTATAATATATCGCTCGAATCACTGCTCTCATCGAAAAGCGATGTAATCTTGAGAAACGTCGGTAAGTTTTTTATGCAAAAGTTCAGCCGTCTATAATACCAATGCCTCCATCTCCTGTGACCCATATATGCGGCGGTCAAATAGGCCGCGCACGTGCGGATATCAATGCCCTCTAATTTATTTTTCTATATGTGTATAGATACTTTATTATAAAAACATCTGCGTATTTATTTGACTTAAAACTATTACTTACCTTTCCTCACTCATATCCGAAGGCGTGTAACGCTTCTGCTTCCCCATTCACAAAAATGTACTCGTGCATAAAAATAATCCTTTCATTGAATATGCTCTACATAACGTCTTTCGCTGGGATATAAACCGTTACAATTCAGGTGTGTAGCTGTGCGGTAAGCTAGTATGCTTGAGTCACAAATTTGTTCACCTTTATTATTATTCCTATTATTAATGTCATTAATATTTGACCATGTTGAAAATGCTCATATATATTGTCAATCTATTGTTATCTCATCAATCCATCCCTTAATTGTGTAAATAATGATAATGCAAACTTACCCTAACAAAATATTTAATGTTATTAAAAATATGTATAATAATATAAAGTCTTGCGTTTCTAGTAACTCGGAAATTTCTAATTTTTTCAGTAGTAACATTGGTGTACGCCAGGGTGAAAATCTTTCACCTCTTTTATTCTCTATATTTCTAAATGATTTAGAATCTTTTATGCGTGAACACCATACTATCCAGGGTATACAATTTGATAATGAAAACGATATAACAAATGAAATGCAAAACTATCTTAAAATATTTGTCTTACTTTATGCTGACGACACAGTAATATTAGCCGATAATGACAATGACTTACAATGTGCCTTGAATGCTTATGAAGATTATTGCAATAATTGGAGATTAACTGTTAATATAGCCAAATCCAAAATTGTAATATTCTCTAAAGGAAGACAGCGTCCTGTAAATTTCACAATTGAAAATCAGCCTCTTGAAATTGTTAATGAGTACAAATATCTAGGTATTTATTTTTGTAAATCTGGGTCTTTTACAAAATCTAAAAAGCACATCGCTGTACAAGCCACCAGAGCTATGTATAGCCTATTAAAGAATTGTAATAGATTGTGTTTACCAATTGATATCCAAATAGACCTTTTTAATAAAACAATTAAACCTATCCTTCTATACGGGTCCGAAATATGGGGTTATGGAAATCTAGAAACACCAGAACGAGTCCAATTAAGATTTTTGAAATACATTCTTAAATTGAAAAGATCAACACCTAACTATATGGTTTTTGGAGAAAGTGGCTGTACACCCTTAAGTATTGACATAGAATACCGAATGATATCTTTCTGGACACGCTTATGTGCAGTTAACTCTGAAGAGTTTCCCATTAAACTGTCTACTGTTATATACAGAAATATGTATGAACTAACTAAAGATATAAATAGCGTTGACTTAAAAAAGAAATATCCATGGTTTTACCGAATTAGAGAAATTTTAATTAAATGTGGACTAATGAACATGTGGACTGGACATATCTTAAATAGTAATTGGCTTAGAGCAACGGTAAAACAAAAACTTACAGACTTATTCTTATCGGAATGGTACTCTCTTGTTGAAAATTCTAGTCAAAGCCCATTCTATAGAATATGTAAAAACAGTTTTGGCTTCGAAAACTACCTTAAATCAACTACCTCAAACTTATTATTTTACATGGTGCGATTTAGGACAAGAAATCACCGTTTACCAGTGGAAACTGGAAAATGGCACAAAATCCCACATCATTTAAGATTTTGTTATAATTGTCCAGATAAAATAGGAGACGAATTCCATTACCTTTTTGAGTGTTCGAAATATGCAATCGAAAGGAAACGATTTATCAAACCATATTATTTTAGGAGACCAAACATGTACAAACTTGAGCAACTAATGTCGACTACTAACCAAACAGAATATATCAATCTTTGTAAATTCATTAAATGTATATTATCTGGAACAAGGAATTAGTATTTGATTGTATTTTGTATTAGATAGTTTTCTTTTTGAACGGTTGCTTGCCTTATTGTCGAGCTTTCTACTCTATAATATGCCTTGATTGTTTCTTCACACTAGTATTCAATTCTTGAGTTTCTATACAACAAATCCTTAATAGCTCTGCTTTTGCAATTACTGCCCTTCTAAGCTCCCAGATTTAACTGGTGACTCTCCGGCAAATCCAAACCTACACATGTTTATGTTAAAACTTTAAATACAATATGTTTATTTATGCTTTTCATGTATGTATGAATTATTGAGCCTCGTAAAGATGTAATTGTAATTACCTCATGTTTACATGTTGATATAGTGCATGTATTGAGCGAAATAAAGGAATGTTATGTTATGTTATGTTATGTTACAATTATATTAGCACCCCCCCCCCCCCAATATACACAATGGGCCCGTTTTATCAACGTTCTTACGCACGAAATTTTCGTAAGATTTACTTACGACATTCTTACGATCGCAAGAGCGTTTTATCAATATTTTCGTACGCATGCAGACGCTACGAATTCGTAAGATTTTCTTACGACGTTCTTACTATCGCAAGAGCGTTTTATCAATATTTTCTTACGCATGCAGACGCTACAAATTCGTAAGTTTAAGCCAAAATGCTACGAATGGTCATAGGCATGCGTAACATTCGTAAATATAGGCTAAGAGACAAATTTGATCAGATGCTAAAGAGAACCATTCTATATTTCTTTATTTAAGTGTCATGCAATCAACAATTTCAATAAGTTTAGCCTTACTGACAAAAGAACAGAAGAGCTTATGCGATGGCGCGGTGTCTGTCGTCCGTACGTCCGTTAGAGTAATCTCCCTTAGAGTGATGTTCTCTTTCTAGAAGCTCTCCATTTAATAACTTTTTCTTGCAGTATGAGTATTCTATTTTGTTGCAATATTATATTCCTCGCCTGATAAAACAAAAAGTATGCGTGGGTAAGGTTGTGAGCGTCATATTACACTTTGCCACTTTATAAACTGTTCCCCACCCACCTTGTTTAACATGTTACCATGGCGGCCTGGAACCTTTGGTTTAGCCTTTGGAAGATTATTTAATTATTATACAACAATGTCCCTCCCATGTCTCACGCTGACTTTAGTAGCAGCTTGCCTTATTATTAAGTGTGAAGCAAATAAATATGAAAAAACAGTTTGAACGTTACTGAAGAATCAGACCAACCGTCTCTTTGTCTCCGGTTTATTACCGCTCTAAGAGCAATCAGAACCAAGCAACAAGGTCCAGTATGCCGAAAGAAACTTGTGCTATTATACCTGTGTAGCCTCCTTTTAGCAGAATCATACGCACCAGAGCCAAACCCTGGTCCTAGACCAGTGAAGTACCCCTGTGGACTATGCAACAAGGCTGTCCGTTGGAACACACCTGGTGTATGTTGTGATGAGTGTGATGTCTGGTATCACCAACACTGCATGCACATGCCAGATGCAGTCTATCAGGGCCTCAGGAACATCAGCTGGGAGTGCTTGAAATGCGGTATGCCAAACTTTTCAACAAGCCTATTTGATACTTCGATATTTGAAACATCTAACACCTTCTCTTATCTGAGTGAGACTACAGTTGAGTCGGAAATGAGCTTCTCGAATCCCGTAGCAACTTCATCACCAACAAAGTGTCCTCCAACACGGAAAGACATGCCACTGCGCATCCTTGTGGTGAATTGTCAGTCAATCAAGACTCCTGGGAAACATGCAGAACTTCAGAACCTAATCAGCTCAACTAATGCTGATGTAATTATCGGCACAGAGTCATGGCTACAGTCTGGTATTTCTTCAAGTGAAGTGTTTCCCCCAGACTTCACAGCCTACAGAAAGGATAGAAAGTCAGGAAAGGGTGGTGGAGTCTTCATATTAGTTTCTAACTCCCACCAAAGTGAAGAACCAGAAGAGCTGCAGCATGATGGACAGTGCGAGATGGTATGAGTGAAGATAAAAGTACAAGGCAGCAAAGATCTTTACATCTATTCCCTTTATAGACCACCTGATGCACATAACCAAGAGTACCTAGAGACACTCCAGGGCTACATATCGAGAGTCCCAACACAAAACGGTGCACACCTATGGATTGGGGGTGACTTCAACCTTCCGCATATCAACTGGGAAGAAGATACAGTTGGCCCGTATCCTTCACATGGAGCCCAGAGTCAACAGCTACTTACCATAGCCAAAGACTCCTTCCTTGAACAAGTCATTAGGGAACCAACCCGCACCACAGAGGATACTGCCAACATCTTAGACCTTTTCTTTACAAACAATGAGACGTTGATCAACCAAGTCCATGTCATACCTGGCATTTCAGACCATGATACAGTCTTCATTGAATCAAGTCTCCGCCCATTTCCGAAGAAAAGCCATTCACGTACTGTCTATAGGTACAATAAAGCAGACTTCCAGTCGATCAAACAAGAACTGCGACAATTCTCAGAAGAATATGCCAAAACTGTCACCTCATCTGACGTTGATTCGTCTTGGAACATCTTCAAAACAAAATTGAAAGATTTAATGGATAAACACATCCCTCAAGCAACCATCAGAGGAGATCATAAGCAAAAACCTTGGTTTAGTAGAAGAACAAAAGCCCTCCATCGAAAGAAAATAAAATTGTTCAATAGACAGAGGAAATCTAGAAAGGCATCTGACATCTCTAAGTACAAACAATTCAAATCAACTGTACAAAAAGAAGAGAGACAAGAGTACTGGAGGTATGTTGAAAACATCATTGACTCGGACGAAGATGGAACAGCAAGCAAACAAAAGAGATTTTGGTCCTTCATCAAGAGTCGCCGGAAAGATAATGTCGGTATATCGCCACTAAAAGAACATGAAAAAATGCACGCTGACCCAATGGAAAAGGCCAATATCTTAAACAGACAGTATGAATCGGTCTTCACACAAGAAGACACAACAAACATTGTTACCCCTGATGGAGAACCCTACCCTTCAATGCCGGACATCAACATCACCACATAAGGAGTTTTTAAACTCCTAAGTAAGATAAACCCTAGCAAAGCATGTGGTCCAGACATGATTCCAGCCAGGATTCTGAAACAGCTAGCGGAAGAACTGGCACCAATTCTAACTGCCTTTTTCAAGAAGACACTGGAATGTGGGAAAGTTCCGAATGATTGGCGGCAGGCTAATGTGTCAGCCATCTTCAAAAAAGGGGAAAGGTTCAAAGCCAGTAATTACAGACCTGTCTCATTGACCAGCATTTGTTGTAAGCTTCAAGAACACATACTTACAAGCCATATCATGAAACATCTGAACCAGCACTCCATCCTAACTGATTGTCAACACGGTTTCAGAGCCAGAAGGGGATGTGAAACTCAGCTCCTAACTCTATCACAAGAATTAGCAACAAGTCTGGACAAGAAGAAACAGGTAGACATGGTAATCCTCGACTTCTCCAAGGCATTCGACCGTGTCCCACACCAACGACTAATCCTTAAGCTTCACCATTATGGTATACGAGGTAATCAACTAGAGTGGATAAAGTCCTTCTTGACCAACCGTATACAGACAGTTGTTGTTGATGGAGCCACTTCAGATGACGCCCCTGTAGTAAGCGGTGTCCCTCAAGGAACGGTCCTCGGACCACTACTTTTTCTGGTCTTCATCAACGACTTACCCGACTGTGTCCAGTCAAACACTAGACTGTTTGCTGATGATTGTGCAGTGTACAAAGAAATCACCAGTAAAAAAGATGCAGAACAACTCCAACAAGATTTGAACGCATTGGCCAGCTGGGAGAAGAGATGGGGTATGTTGTTTCATCCAGATAAATGTAACACCCTCCGACTTACAAGATCCAAGAGCCCCATTATCACCGATTATTCCCTCAAAGGTCAAGCTTTACAGGAGGTAGATACAGCACGGTACCTGGGAGTAGACCTGACCTCCAACCTATCCTGGAATACCCACATAAACAGGGTTGTAAAAAAGGGCAACAGCATGCTGGGATTTCTTCAAAGGAACCTACGCATCAACAACCAGCAAACCAAAACGTCCGCTTACTACGCCTTGGTGAGGTCTGGACTCGAGTACAGTGCTAGTATCTGGAACCATACACGGCAACAGCAACAAGAAAAGTGGAAATGGTCCAACGACGTGCAGCGAGATATGCGACCAACAGATATCGCAACACAAGCAGTGTGAGTGACATGTTATATCATCTTGGATGGGAGTCGCTGGAATCCAGGAGAACAAAACAACAACTAACCATGTTCTACAAGATTGTTAACAACCATGTCGACATCCCAGCGGATTCATTCCTCACACCAGCAACTACACGTACTAGGAAGAAGCACTCAAAATGCTACAGGCACATTTCCTCTACAACTGACACTCTCAAGCATAGCTTTTTCCCTCGGACAGTGGCATCTTGGAACAGTCTACCGGCAACCATAGCCGAGGCCCCAGATCTGGTACATTTCAGACAGGGGCTTGCAACACTCAAATTCTAAATTGATTAGCCTAATTGTTAGTACAAGTACCGATGATTGCTGGAGCTGCGCCGGTCGGGTGAATACCCGGGGACCGCTACGGTAGCCGGATTGGTCTGATATGAGGGAAGGAAAACAGTTGGGCAACCTTTTCTACTTTCTGCCTTTGATCTGACTCTCTCTACCTATCCTATTATTTCTGCTATTTCTTAATCACTCTAAGCCGAAACATAAAAGTCAATCTTGACGGTGTTTTGTATGAAGAAGAAGAAGAAGTAAACAATTGCTTGTGAACATGATAAAGACGTTGGTTTGATTGTATTTCAATCAACTATATACAGTAGTTAGATATCCATAAGAGCTCTGTTCCTTTAGATATCTAGCCAGAACTGCCCATGCATGACTAGATTATGGCCCTTAAAATTGTCAAATTTTCTATAATACAGCTTGTGAACAGAATAGCATCTATTTTCCGCTGTTTACCAAACTTATACAGTAGGTAGATATCCATGAAAGCTCGGTTCCTTTCGATACCAGCCAGATCCACTCGTGCTTGACTAGATTATGGTCTCTTGAACATGACAAAATTGCAATGCATGAGCTTGTGTATTATGGCCCTTGAATTTGGCAATATTTCTGTAATCAATATAGCCTCCATAATTGCCTTCTTATAACTTAAAGACAAAAAGTGAACGAATTCAGTCAGCCAGTAGAGCACATGCCCTCATTGGTCTCTTGTTTTATAGATGTTTGCATAAGAGTGGTGCATGCATGTCATTATAGTGTCTTATTCATTGGCAGACATTAAACATTCATGAATATATAGTTATTTGTTTCAGTGCATTCTATTTGCAGTCTAAGATACACAAATGTTAACCTTTAAATTAGTGTTGAATTGTATTTGTGTCCTTACTTCAAAGCACATACATTATTTTACTTTGCTTTTGTCTATATTATCATCAGTGTTGTTTTTTAAAAATGTACAAACACCACAACTCAAATACACATTTCAATTTATTGCTACATAAACAATAAGAAAATAACAATAACAAAATATATATAACAATAATAAATAAATCATTTAGAACTGAAGGGGTTCAATGTGGCAAATTTCAGTTGTTTAAATTCTAAAGATTCCCTTTTAAGTTGAACCAATTCTCTGAAAAGAGACAATTTCTCTTTTTTCGATTATATCAGTTCTGATAGACAGTCACCTGGGTACTGTTTTACTTACATTCTTACGTTTTGCGTAAGTTTTTGCGTAAATTATCAATTTACGCAAACCTTACGCAAAACTTAAGTCCGTTTTACTAAAACTGCGTAAGTTTTTTACACTTACGTGAAATGTGTTCGTAACTCTTCAATCAGAGGTATAAATTTTGATAAAATATCGCTCAAAGTAGACAGTAGTAATAGCTCAATTGGTAGCGCGTTCGTCCAGTAACTTCGATCAATAGATAGGGTGTGAGTTCGAGACACATTTCAGTCTCCTATTTTTATGGACAATATGATATTTTATCCCTTACTCAGTGCTTGTCTATTACTTGTAGTTTGTCTTTTCTGCCTGTTTTTTTGTTTGTTTTTTAGTTATCGTCTAATTGTTTTGTTGTTAAATCAAACTTGTTTAATGATGGCTATAGCGTCGTCGCTAAAATGTTCCTTTGAACCCCTTACGTTCAAGTAGCCATATCGACTTTGTTCCATATACATGTAATGTGTAGCGAAAAATGTACATGTAAATTCACTTAGTGAATAACTTAGTGAATACACATGTTACACAATGACAGACCCAAAACTAAAAAGTGCATTGTAAGGCGCGGACCAGCTACAATCTGAGCTATCACGGCTGTTAGTTTAATGAAATCAATATCACAATAAATAGGGTTGCTTGTTATTTGATTTACCTATTTTGATCAATAAAGGTGGTCAAACCATGTAAACATTGCATGATGTCACTCTCAACTTATCTTGATATACTTTATTATCACTAATTCCAACCCTGTCCAGAGTACTTCACATTTTACCATCAAATGGTTGATTCACTGTTGTGACAAACATAAATTAGCCTGACATCCGGATAAATATAACGAATATTTTCAAATATTCATCAGTTCTAATTTAAAGAATACATGTTCCTCAAACTGCCATATACACATTAAAAAAGAAAATAACTGTGTGTCACCTGAAATATATTCCCCACATCAGACAGTGGACAAATCTTTAGGACCAGTTTGGGGTATGTTTAATAAAATAACAGAATAAAATATGCTAAAACAGTTTGGTTTAATGTTGCTTGATTAACATTCTACTAAAAGTTTCGAGCAGATAAAAGTGAGCAACCATTAACATATTATTTGATCGCCACAGCCGTAGACGGTCGGACCCGGGATCAAACTCGCGACCTTCGGACTGGAATTTTACTGCGATACCGGCTGCGCTAGACGGGGATTCGTGATAAATCATCATTATTATCATAACTGATAACACCAATGTGCGTTAGCAATTTACATGCTTTTGTCGCAACTGATAGAAATGTTTACAAATGTGTTTAAACTTATTATTTCTGTGAGGTTTCTTTAAAATCCACAAGTTGGTCATATATGCAGAAGGCGAAGCGCTGACAAAGCATCGTATATGCCCACTATAATGCATTTGTATATAAATGGGTCATAACTAATTCGACTGACAGTGGTTTAGAAACATTGATACATAAGTCAGTTTATCTCCTTTTCAAAATTAACTTTTTTGATATTGTTTTCTTATTCAAATGCACATTTCAAAAACACTTTTTAAGAGAAGTGATCTTAATGCGGCGACGAGGCACATGTCCGCCGCATAAAGCTAACGTGAATTTAATGCGGCGCTCTTCGCCGCATATAGTCACGCATATACTTAATGCGGCGTTCTTCTATATGCGGCACGGACTATATGTGGCACTACAGAGCTTATCGTGTAAAAAACATGTGATGCTAGTAATACGTAAATTGTACAATTTAGCGTTACTTACCTTCGTAATCGCTGAGATAGGGTGGCTCCTATATGTACGAGGCTTAATATCATTAACTATCAAATCATAAACTACGCCAATCAGATATCGTGATAATCTGTACTTTTCTATAAGTTCACGAACTGTCTAACATGTCAGGTATTTCTCTGAAATGTCGAGCTCTTTGAGCGTTCATACGGTCGGCCATTTTTACGCAAAACGTAGAGATTTACGGTCGGTAATTTATAACGTAACTTTACGCTCTAACTTACGCAAATACCTACGTACGCAAATATTAGTGAAACGCATTTACGTAGAAATTTTGTACGTACGCAAAAACTTACGAAAATCTTTGATTTACGCAAGCGTAAGTACGTTAGTAAAACAGTACCCTGAAATACAGGAAATTTATTGTGAGACAAATATGCAGATACAGCTACTTTTATGTCAACAAATTTTGTTCTAGTTTTTTAATCCTTATACCAATATGAACCTTTTATTTACCTAATTGGACTGAACATTGTGGATAATTACTAAATATTAATACAAATAACTATAGGACAGCATTAAACCCAACATACATTTACGCTTCATTTTGCCCGCCTGTGCATTGTTGGTGTTGGAACATGTAGCGGCTGAAATGTATAAGAAGTATGCATTTATTTTACAAATGAAAAAAAGTTAATCAGACGCCCAGTTAGTTCATTTGGTAGAGTGCTATACTAGAATTTCTGGGGTCGAGGGTTCGAACACCACATTCATATTGATCTACTTTAGGCTTAATAAAAGTTCATTTGTGATTATTTACTGGCATAATCGTCATAACAATTGTATATACATTTACATATTGCAAAGTAGAAGCAATCATCACGACGATCACCTTGGGACCAGTAGCTCTGGATTCAGTAGTATATTAACTGGGACCTATGACTCGCAGTGGTTAGGCATTCGTTTACCTTAGCGCAAATCTGTGTATCTACAAGTAAATTAATAGGCGGGTAGCCTGTCTTACTTGTAAATGATAAACGTCTGCTATATCAAAGACCTAAACACGGTATTTAGGTATTTGGCTTTTTGAATAATTTAACAAATTAAAACTTCTTACTGTGCAGTTACAGCCACCCAAAACATGTCATTCATTTCAGACAGCTGCTTTTCATAACAACATTCCACTAACGCCTGCTTCTCCTCCTCCGGCCAGTTTGTTTGTCTGCAGTTTGTTTTTGTTTCCGCCGCGTCAGTCATGATAATTCTATGCAAACGTGTAGATGACAGATGGCGCGAACTACGTTTTTTTATACCTCCAAATGAAGAGCGTTTGCGTACGAATATTCTTATTCGTAAAATCGTTGTCATACGTACGAACGCGTTTATAAAACGGTCGTAAGTATTTTCGTAAGAATGCCTTGATAAAACGGTCGTAAGTATTTTCGTAAGAAAATTCTTACGAACATTTCGAATCTTACGAACGCTAGTTCGTACGAATATTGATAAAACGGGCCCACTTTTACAAGCGCGTATATTTCAACAACATCCGTAATTACTCTCATACTATCTTACACAAATCGGGGTCGGCAAATGAATAAACAAACAACAATTTTTATTTTTCATAAATTTGGTATTAAGTATATTTTTTCGAATATTCAAATATTGAAACAGGATTCGAATATTCGAAGATAAAACGAATATTCGTTGACATCCCTAATTTATAATCTATGTTAGCGCTTGCCATCAGACATGTACATGACAGTTATAGCCATGGGTATAGATATATCTGCATACAGAACACGGACTGGGCTATTTAATTGTGGTGGCAGTGTCAGAAATGCAACTAGACATTTATGTAAAACAAATGTATATAATCCGTATACAAACTCATCTGATATTTATATCCGAGTCCTCTCTTCATGTGTAGTCATTATCATGATTCTACTTGTTTATAAATATACTATGCTCTTCATCCAAAATGTGAATTTAGAGGTATCGGTCGGGCATGATTATTGTTCCATGCTACGAAAACATATGTGCTACCATACAGGAACTACAACAGATATGGGCACCAGTGGGGTTCCATGTTTGCTAGTTTATACGCATTGCTAAGTGAACGCCTGCTAGTACTTGCAGCAGATGTCGAGCTAAACCCAGGACCTACAACTGAAACGCAAACTATTCGTGATGCTATCGCTGCTTCGAGTGAAAAGAACATTAAAAGAAATCAACGATGTGAAAACTGAAATACTATCCGTTAAGTCTGAAATTGTAAGTGTGAAAACTGAAATATCTTCAATGAAATTCAGATTAGATCGTACTGAAAAATGTCAAAAAATGATGACTGAAAAATCAAAACAAACAAATGATAAAATAGAGCAACTGGAATATGCTCATAACGTAGTAGCTGATGATGATGTGCTCTAGATATGAAGTTTGAGAAACACTGTGAAATGTGTGAGCAGTTAGCTGACTAAGTTGACAAGCTGGAAGCAGAGCAACGGAAAAAATATATTCTTATCAGAGAAGTCCTTGATAAAAAATAAAGTTTTTGATGTAGCTTGCCCAGATAGTAATATAAGTGAAAATGATATATTATTCGCTAAAAGGATGGGTGTGAGCAATGTTGACCAACCACGGATGGTATTAGTCAAACTAACTGACTTCTGTATTAAACTTGACATCTTTCGAGGTCGTGATGCGCTGAGGGACACTGGTATCCGTGTAGCAAATGATCTGACAATTAAACAACGTAACACCTTGAAACAATTGAATACTCGAGGTCAGAAGGAATATTTCATGGGAGGAGGTCTACATACATGTATCTTACCAGCCTCTGATGTTGATTCAGACTACAATCCATCGGCAAAGACGCGTTACTTCAAGCGAGGTGCACATAAAATATTCGAAATGCAGGTTGACAATAACTCAAGTACAGACACCATAGTAGAAATGACAGATTCTCCAGGAATAGATGATTAGGGGTCAGTTCAAGGTTCCATACCTACTAGTGACACTCATAATATAACATTTTTAGAATGGAATGTTGAGGGTATTGCAAATAAACTAAATGATCCATCATTCATTGATTATGTACAACAGTTTGATATTATTGGAATAACAGAAACTTGGGAAACTGATCTATAAAAAATTGACGCTTACTTCGATAGTTTTATCAAATTGATATGCCCTGTCAAAAAGTCTACAAAAGGTGGTAGAAATATGGGTAAGTAGTTGTAATGATAAAAAATGTTGTTGCAAAATATGTTATACATATCAGTGAATCATTTCAGTATAGTATTATGTTACAAATTGACAAGCGTCTGTTTGGGTTTGATAAAAATCTGTTATATGCATGTGTTTATTTCCCTCCTATAGGTTCTTCTTTTTATGAACAAGAATCTGAGTCAGGCATTCAGTGTCTTGAAAGTGTAATATGTGAAGAATCTATGTTGTCGATGGACATGCTTTTATGTTGTGACTTAAATGCTCGTGCAGACTTAGATGATTTTGTATTATCTGAAAATACTGTTCCTTTGTTTAGAGAACATAATGATATTTTGAATGAAACGATTACTACAATTAGAACTTCATGTGATAAACATATTAACAAAACAGGGAGAGAGTTAATTGCATTATGCAAAACTTACGGTATTTCTATTGTTAATGGTCGTGTTGACCAATATGCTGGTAAGGGTGAATTCACATTTATTGACATATCTGGTTGTAGTGTGATTGATTATTTCATTGCTTCAAAGAATGTTTTTATGAATATATGCAATTTTAAGGTAGATATTATGTCTCTTTGTAAACACCTACCATTATTGTGCTCTGTTACATTACATAACAAACATATTGAATATGATACTCTTAACCCTAAAAAATGTGCACCTTAAAGTACTTTTTATAAATTTAGTAATACTGCAGATGAAATGAAATTTAAAGATAATATTGAAATGAGTATTTTAAATGGAGACTTTGACTCTTTTGGTGAAAAATTATATAACGATTCATCAAATTCCAATGGCATATTAGAAGATTTTGAAAATCTCATTCTAGCAAGTTGTGGCGCGTTTAAGAAACATAAAACTAAGAAAAATAAAAGTAGCAAATGTAAGTGGTTTGATAGAGATTGTCAGTTAAGCAGAAAAAATAAAAACAGACAATTAAGAAAATTTAGAAAAAGTAAAACAAGAAGTTGATCTCAATTTGTACTTACAATGTAAGAAACAATTCAACAAGCTATGTAAAGACAAAAAACATGATTTTAACAGAAATGTCCTTCAGTCAATTGTATCTTCCTTAGGTAACCAAAAAACAATGTTGGGTTAAATTAAAAGCTTCCCAAAACACTCCATATACCCGACCGCAAGTTTCGATATCTCAGTGGCAAGATCATTTTCAGTCAGTTTTTCAGACTAGTGTACTTGACGACAATAACATACATGAACATGATAGAAATAATATTCAAAATAACTTGGAAACTGTAAGTGATGCTGAAGATGCTTTGTTTAACGGTCACATCACTGATAAAGAAATTCAGACTGCTATAAACGAATTGAAACGTTACAAGGTGTCTTCGGGTTATTTGATCCCAGAACATTTCATTTTAACCACTGAGATGTTAAAACAATATATACGCATAATATTTAACAGGATATTCTCCAGTGGTATATTTCCTGAGAAGTGGTCTGTTTCTGAACTTGTACCTGTACATAAAAAAGGCTCTATTAATAATCCTGATAAATATAGGGGAATAGCCATTCTGCAAATATTAAGCAAAATATATGCAAGCATCTTAAATAAACGCCTTACTTTTTTTGCTAACGCATTTAACAGAATAACTGAAGCACAAGCTGGATTTTTCGTGCTGGATATTCTACAATTGATGATAGTCAAAAACGCAGAGAATTGTATGTTGTCTTTATTGACTTTAAAAAGGCTTTTGATAGTATCGATATATCAAAATTATACTCAGTATTAACTCGTCATGGTGTAAAAGGTAACCTTTTGAAATTCATTGAAAGTATATAGCATTCAGTAAAAGCTCGTGTCCGAAGTGATTCAGACTATAGTGATATGTTTAATTGTCCGCTGGGATTACGACAGGGCTGTAACTTAAGTCCCATTTTATTCTCCTTATTTATAAACGAATTGCATGACACTCTTGCAACTAGCGGTATTGCTGGTATACAGTTAACTCCTGATATAGTGCAAATTCTACTATTACTTTTCGCTGATGATGTAGCTTTTACTGCTGATACAGTTAATGGTCTACAAAAACAACTTAATATCTTATCTAAATACTGTTGTGATTGGAAATTGTCTGTAAATATTAACAAATCTAAAATATTAGTATTTAAAAATGGTGGAAATTTATCTCGCCGTAAAAGATGGACTTATAATGGAAACCCACTTAATGTGTGAATGGATTTCGTACGTAGGATTATTTTTCAGCAGCAACTGTCTTTACATAGAATGGCACAATATAATGCTAATAAAGCAAAGCGAGTATTAGTTTCATTATTATCTTCTTTATATCATTTAATGCCCATGTCAAAAAGTGTATTTTTTAAATTATTTGATGCAAAAATTGTCCCAATATTACTGTATGGATCAGAAATTTGGGGGCTTGATTACATATATGATATTGAAAAAGGTTCATTTGTATGCTTGTAAACGATTTATGTCAGCACCTCTATGGTCATGTAATGCTGCTGTTGTTGGAGATTGTGGAAGATATTCAATGTTTATTTTTTCTCGTATAAGATGTATCAAATACTGGTTAAAAATTATATATATGCCTGATTCAAGATATGTAAAAAAGTGCTATTATATGTTGTTATATTATGATAGTATTGGCTATCAAAATTGGACTTCTAAAGTTAAGCATTATTTACATATATTCGGCTTTGGTTATATTTGGGAAAATCAACATGTTGCAAATCAAAATCTATTCTTACAACAGCTTGAATTGAGATAAAAGGACCAGTATCTACAGGTAATAATTTTACTTATTGATGTCATCCAGAAATGAACAAATTATAAAAGGTCTTGCTATGTCTATATACTATGCCTTAAAGCTAAGATCGTCAGTTTTATAACTTGTTACATTTGTATGTAAATTTTATGCAACTTGTTTGTATTTGTAAGAAGTGTTGTTTGCATTTGTATTTATACATGTTGCTGGTTTATATGAAACTTTGTTGTTTTGCGTGAGCATGTAGCTAGTTTGTTTTTGTGCATATGGGTGAGGTTGTGGTATGCTTGTATTTGTGGGTGGACTTGTAACTTGTCTATATTTGAATAGTTATTTGTAATTTGGAAGTGTTAGAACATGTATGAAGCGTGTTACGCTCGTCGATGTTCCGTGACATGATTGTGATTTATCATGGAATGTCTTCAAGCGGCTAATATGTTTTATGTAAATAATGTTTGCAAGAAGCCTATTTTCCTATGGTAGCATATTACTGCCACCAGTTAGCATGATAGCGTTCGCGAATTGTTTCGTGTTAACCACTTAATTATTGCGATAATTACCTAGCTATCTAGTTAATATTCGTGATACATTTTCGTAAGATCAATATCATAAAACTAGAAACAGGCTTGAAAGTGCCCAGAACTGCCACCTCTTACCTTTTTACGATGTATTACACTAGATTTAAGTGGTAACACGAATCTTATCTAGTTGACCACTTATTATGTTACTTAATAACTCAACTTCGCGAATTTCACTTAAGATTCCGAATTTTCTTCATTAATCAACTGCCAACCACAAGTATGGGTATTTATTTCTTTATTTATGTGTAAGTCAAGTATAATCAAAGCGCTGAAAGCGCAGAAAGCCTGGGACAGCGTGCGCGCGCATATGTCACCGACAACAACTGAAAATTCTGCTCTTACAAATTTCTGTTTTCTTTCTATTTCCGAAGGTTGAATTAGGTGAGACCCATCCAGTTTAACTAATAAACCATAATTGTACATACTGCCATTCATTATCTACCCTTTTACGATGTCTTAAATGAGTTTATTAAACTTTATCGGCAAAACAGCTGATTGAGGTCAAAGTTCATCCTTTGAGTTCCATTGTTTGTTGACTTCCGGTTGTAATTTACGAGGAATTGAGCACTCCTACAGGTATTCCTTGACTGTTTAAACACCTGTCTATGCATGTATTTCAATGTTTATGTACCCAATTTCCCTAGCTTTTGTTGTTTTAGCCTTAACCAGAGTTCCAGACGGTGTCAATGATGACATATCATTCGTCGGACATAGAGATGTAACAACATTCTCACAACGAACTAAACTACTTTTAACCTGCTGTTCATTAAAACTCAAACAACTTATTTTTAGACCAAAAACTATGCATAAATGTTCATATAAAACCGTTATTTTTCTCAGCACACTTCTATTAATTCTCTCAACTGACATTGAGACAAATCCAGGACCAACCCTAATAACCGAGGTAATTGGTAACACTTCCTCCGTCTTCCCATGCGGTAGCTGTGAGCAGCCTGTCACTTGGTCATGCAAGGGGGTAGAATGCGAGTTC
Organism: Mactromeris polynyma; assembly: GCA_032209605.1. Taxonomy (NCBI): domain Eukaryota; kingdom Metazoa; phylum Mollusca; class Bivalvia; order Venerida; family Mactridae; genus Mactromeris; species Mactromeris polynyma. Next base: position 51,365,045 of record JASFXZ010000001.1, read on the forward strand.
TGCTTCATCTGGTACCACGCGGACTGCCAAAACCTGTCGGACAGTATGTATGACAGACTAGGAAGTGATTCTAAAATAGGGGCCTGGAAGTGCTTAGCATGTGACAACATAAACATCACAACATCTAGCCTTGCCAGCCTAGACTCATATCACACACCAAATAAGTACAACAATCTCAGCAACAGTATCTTAAGCCCGACAAACTCACAGCTAAACCACCCAATCACTACATCAACACCCAAAAGTAAAAATTTGACACAAACTAAAACCAAACAAAATCAAAAGAACAAAATTAAACGATCCTTGAAAGTACTAGTTGTAAACTGCAGGTCTATTGCTGATAAGAAATTGGAATATGAGAACATGATTATTTCAACAAAACCAGACATTATCATAGGGACTGAGTCATGGTTAAAACCTAAACACTATGATAATGAAATTTTTAATCCCGATCTTGATTACACCCCTTTTCGTAGAGATAGAACAAATCAGGCTGGGGGTGGAGTATTTATTGCTGTCAAAAACTGCTTCCTAGCACAAGAAGCCACTGAACTCCAGACTGATTGTGAAAACTTGTGGGTCAAACTTGATATACAAGGCTCAAAGCCCCTCCTTATAGGATGCTACTATAAACCCAAAGAATATGACCGACACAGTCTGGAGGAATTTAACAAATCCCTCTCCATGGCCACCAAAACCAAGGCAACAGTATGGGTCGGTGGGGACTTTAATATGCCCAAAATGGACTGGTCCAGTATTACTCCATCCTCAGACTGCAAACTGCAATCATTTTACAGAGAATTCATACACATAATTTACGATAACAACCTTACACAAGTAGTCAAAGACCCCACACGTGAAAACAATATCCTTGATCTTTTCCTGACAAATAATCCCTCCATAGTCAACAGAACCAGCGTCATACCTGGAATCAGCGACCATGATGCTGTCCTGATAGACACAAACACCTCTGTTCGAATGAAACCCCAGGAACCCCGCAAAATACACCTATACAATAAGGCGGACTGGGATGGCCTTAAATCACATATCTCAAACCTTCATGACTCACTCACCAGATCAAACACATACATCACAGACAGTATTGAAAACCTCTGGCAAACTATCACCAGCTCAATAGAGGAAGGAGTTAATACCTTTATCCCATCCAAATTTTCATCTACTAAAAATAAGCTCCCTTGGATTAAAGCCGACTTAAAACGCCACTACAGGAAACGAGACAAAGCATACAAACAATACAAAAAACACGAAACAAACAAATACAAAGAAAAATACTTCAATCTCAAACACCTCTGCAGGAAAGAAACAAAAATTGCATATCAAAACTATCTTGAAGACATCCTAAACATAAACAACCAAACACCAGAACACGAGCAAACACAAAACAGACCAAACACCAAGAAACTATATTCTCTTCTAAAACACTCTAAACAAGATTCTGTTGGCATTGGTTCACTCAAACAAGACAATAAGTTACACACAGCAGATCAAGACAAGGCCACAGTTTTGAATAAGCAATTCCATTCAGTCTTCACACCCAAGTCACCCACATCTCTTAAATCACTAGCTGAAATGAAAGTACAGGATATCACAGATACTGGTAGAGAGATCCCCCAACCGTCTTTCAGCCCTCATGATCCCATAGCTAACATTGACATATCAACTAATGGTATTGAAAAGCTTCTTAAAAACCTGAACCCATACAAAGCTGCAGGCCCAGACCAAATAAAACCAATCATACTTAAAAACACTTGCAAAGAAATTGCCCCAATCATAGCAGAGTTGTTCAAAAAGTCACTTCATTCTGGTATCCTACCAAATATCTGGAACACAGCAAATGTAGCCCCCATCTATAAAAAAGGCACCAGGTCAGACCCAGCCAACTACCGCCCTATATCTCTCACCTGTATTCTGTGTAAGACCCTGGAACACATAGTCGCATCTCACATCACAAAACACTTCACTCAATCCAACCTATTTTATGAATTACAGCACGGCTTCAGGGAAAAAAGGTCATGTCAGAGTCAACTACTAATGTTAGTCGATGACATCCTCCAGTACCTTAATTTGAAAAGTCAAGTTGATCTTATTCTTCTTGACTTCTCAAAGGCCTTCGACATGGTTAACCATGAAAAACTTCTCTATAAACTACATTACTATGGCATCAGAGGTCAAACACTACTATGGATCAAGAGATTCCTTGACAACAGATCACAATCAGTAGTCGTAAATGGCTGCACATCAAACTCTATCCCAGTATCTTCCGGTGTCCCTCAGGGCTCGGTCCTTGGACCATTACTCTTTCTTATTTACATAAACGATCTCCCTGAATTTGTCAAATCTTCCAAAGTACGACTATTTGCTGATGATACAGCTATCTATCTTGCACTATCTAATTCTTCTCACTCTAGCCTTCTTCAACAAGACCTAGACCAACTTCAGTTCTGGGAAAATAAATGGGACATGAAATTTAATCCGTCAAAATGCCAAGTCATTCAAATTACAAAACGCAAGACAGTCATACCAACCAAATACATACTACACAATACAACACTAGAAACAGTAACATCAGCAAAGTACCTCGGCATTACAATATCAAATGACTTAACATGGAACACACACATTGACAATATCACAACCAAAGCAAACCAGACACTAGGATTTCTCAGACGTAACATAAAAGTAAACTCACAAAAACTTAAGTCAACTGCATACAAGACACTGGTCAGGCCCCAGCTTGAATACTGCTCATCTGTTTGGTCCCCTCACGCTAAAACCCAGATTGACCAACTCGAGTCTGTCCAACGCCGGGCTGCTCGCTGGACCATGCATGACTACGGCCGAACTTCCAGTGTCACTGACATGATGGACACCCTCAAATGGAGAGAACTTGACCTCCGCCGTATAGACCAACGCCTGGTTATGTTCCACAACATCTTACATAGCCAGGTAGCCATTCCCATACCTGATTATCTTCTCCAAAATACCAGATCCTCTAGATCCTCTCACTCACAAGCATTCCATCAAATTCAAACCACAACTGATTACCATAAATATTCATTCTTCCCCAGAACTATTGTCCACTGGAATGCCCTCCCTCAAGACATCGTAACCCTGCCAAGCCCTGAGTTCAGTCTGGCTGTAAGCCAGACTGAGCACACCTCTCCATAATTCATACCTGCTCTGTTTTTAACCTTTTAACAAAACTTTCTTCATTTCTTTTATACACTTTTATACTTTGTCTTATTAATTTTTCTTTGTCGGTGACGCGTGTCAAGTCTAAGTCCCCTAACGGGGTTTGACTTTTATGGAAGATAGATAGATAGACAGACGAAGTTTCTTGTGTTCGGTAAAGACTTGTCAACCAGATATTGTAGAAGCATTGCACAGTCTCACTCGGGGATAGAAAGAAGGACTGATTCACTTACAAGCAATTTTACTTTCAAAGCGTGCATGTATGACTAGTTTAAACTGGACCATCGATAAGACAGGTTTTAGTTTACCGGCTTCACGTTGAAACGATTTGTGTGTCGGCGAGTACTCTCACTGTCTTAACGTGTCTTGTTTTTAAACGAACCTTGTTATAAACCATTTGATTGCCAGTTGGACAAAAGAAACAGTTTTTTGTGAGTTATGTTTGAACAATTTGAATCAAACTGAAACTATTGCCAACGATGTGTTAGAACTTTTGCTATTAGAGTCCCCTCTATAGACAGACCATACTATTATGCTTTTTACAGCGTTTTACTATTCTATATGTCAACTCTGCTGTGTTCAGTTCATCTGGTCTCAGTAGCTTTTCAGAAAAATCCTTGCACTAAAATTTATGGGAAGTTGTGATTGTAAACAACACACTGCGCATACGCAGTTTGGCTCCAAAACGTGGTACAGTCTAGGAGTTCGGTTTGATAAAAAATGGTGGATGATGAAAACTTTTTTTCAAGTGCCGTTTATCATGGTCAAGAGTTGTCGTTCCTGGGAGGATATTTTACATTAAATTGCATGGGAGGAATTCAAGGAATGAAAGTCGCTCCAATTAGGGAGTGCCTCATGAAAGGTGTCGTTCTGGAAGGGGAATGCAGTAGGGATAAGAAAATACTTCAATAGTTAGTAATAAATTTTGGAAACAAAACGGTTTTAAAAATTATAATTACATTCCTTTTTTTTGGTAATTGAATTTAAGTATATTTATGTATCGTATCGGAAAATATCGTACCAGCATGTAGTTTTATCGATTCATATAGTATCGTGTGATGAGCGTATCGTGTCATGTCCTACATGTTATACCCGTTGAGTGACAGCAATGTCTAATGCTTAAAGCATTTCAAATCAGGTCAACCATAATGGGTTTCAAAAACATATTATGCAAACATGTTCTATGACAATGTTTACATGTTAGTGAAAATGTTACTTAAATATCAGGACTAGTACATACCGGGTTATGAATCGGACTATATAACGCCATCTCTTATCGATTTATCCTGCCTCGGCTCGCGATTTACCTACGCGTAAATTTCACGATATGGTAGATAACACGCTCTAAGCAGACGATGTGTTTATGTGTAAATATTTGTATACTGACAATTAATTGCTATATTTTATGTTACAAAGAAATGATGATTTAGGAAAAATATCATCTTAAGTAAGACAGTATAATGTTATTTAAATTCTCGCATGTTAAATGGCATTCACGGGTATCAAATCCCAATTGACAAATTCAGTGAAAATTCAAAAGAAAATATATCAGTTTTCAGACAAATAAAAAAGCACTTAAAAGTACTATTACACGATTTCTGTTACCTGCAGTGCACCAAACTGTCTTTATTTTGCATAAAAACACTAAAATCGTATGTGATACAAGGCGTATTAGACTGCTATTCTTCACATAATCATGGACGTAATTTTCAAATTGGAAGCCATTTTTTTCGCATTACTCGAAAATTGGCCAAATTCACTGATTCTTTCTAAATACCTGGACAATTTGAGCACTTATGTCCAAAAGTTAAATATGATATTTGTGTTTTCTAGTAATTGAACAGTTTTAATTGCTTAAGTATACCATTATAATACTTACAAAATACTACATAAAAGAAAATTGACCGTCCGCCATTGTTTTTCACAAGTCTGGTCGCTCACATTCGAATCGTTAATTAGGAATTAATTACTAAAATCAATAAAGTTGCATAAGAATGCGTTTTAATTAGTTGATTTTACATTTTGTCTTCGCTATAACAAAACATTAATTTGCAATTGGCACCCGATGTGTAGTGAGTCACGTGATCATCCGAGACATGATAAACTACGGTACACCGTCTGATTCATAACCCGGTATGTACTAGCCCTGCTTTTATGTACCTTTTCTCTCGATTTAAAACCTGTGCTAAAAATAGTTAATCCCTGAATAGATCTACTAAAATCCGTGGAGGTCGTGATGCAACTGTTTTTGCAGCAGTTTGCAGTTTTTGCTCCCTTTGCGTTAGACGTTATGTTTGGTAAAGGGATAAAACTTAGCACTCGCTAACTCGCTAATGCAAGTTGGTTTAATACAAATGCAGTTCTTATTTCAGCCACTTGAGTTTTTGCGAGTATTTAAAAAAAGATGAGCCAATCGAATCTGAAATACTATTTAACAAGCCCTTTCACTCACTGTACAGTACGTAATTCACTCACAAAAATCCACGATCTAATTCTTATTCGTTGACATCCTTGATCACAGTGTATAATCCGATGTGTATTCCGCTGAGTGATGTGTCATCGACAGAGGGAAGCGTTCCAGACAGGTGAGTAGTGGTGTTCATTTTCTGACCAATAATTCGTTATTTAAGCGATATCTTTGAGGAATAAAGCTTGTATCGTCCGTTTAAATTTGACATATAGAAAAAAATGTAAAAATCGCCTTCAACTGCTCGATTTTAATCGTTTTGCGTTAGAAGTGAATAGTTTTACTCCATATATTAAAACATATATCATTTACGAACAATTCTAGCAAGTTGCAAGTCAATCGGTGCTCTAAAACCGACGTTTGATCCTTCCAAAGGGACCCTGGTATGCAAAAATATGATGACGTTTACCGCAGAGGGTATTTTGCAATGATGACCTTGCCGGCTGAGGAGAGACAAATACGGGTGACGTTTTCGGCCGAGGAAAACACTTTATAAAAAGACGGATTTGTGCTTTTCTAATCGTTTTTATACCCGATAAAGCATGAAATGTTTAGAAGAATTAATGTTAATCACCAACGATTAATAAAACGCGTTCTTCGAGGCCATGCACGTTTGCGATTTATTGATTTTCATTCTTGATAGTCTTTCGGTTCAACCAGAAATGCCATGAGTACTTAAGAAGTGAATGTATGCATATGATTCTTCTGGATGTTTCCACAGGGGTGTACCTTGGATCTATCTCAACGGAATAGGTACAGGTAAGCGACCAATACCGCTGCGTCCATTAATTGGAACAACATTTTGTTATGGGTTGAAAATGGTCTAATGGTTCAGATAGCGTTGTCGCGCTAATAAGTCCAAAATGGACGTTAACGGTGAGTGTGGTCTTATTGTTTCCCTTTTAGAGATTAATACGTGTAAAATTCAAAAATCGGAGAATGTAGTTCCAAATGTTAAATGTAAAAGTTGGGAACAAATACCAAAACCCGATCGTCTAGAACATTTTGTTGACATCGGCGAAATATTGTTTTTTTATGAAAAGTGGAATGGCTCTCTGTATTTTACCTCTTCAATGGCACGTGACGATGTATAGCTTTAGGTTGTCTTTATACGCATCTTAGAAACATTTGTTCACGTTAGGATGCACTAAACTCGATTCATTTGTCGGTTGTGGTTCCAATAAGCAAGTCCTTGTTCCAATGAGCAGTGGTGGTTCTCATGTATCGTTACTAAAACCAACAGCCAGGGAAACACATTACACGTCGAAACACTACATCGCCAGGCATGTTGAAGAAGGGCAACACGGTTCATATGGGCATTGGCGGTTCATAGGTTAATATTTTTTATTAAACTATTTCATTTTTCCTGGTTGTTGGTTCTAGTGACGATACATGAGAACCACTCCTGCTCACTGGAATGACGGACTAAGAATTAAAATGCTCCATCTATTGATTTCATTCAGTTGCAAGGTCACGTCATATCAAGTCAGATCAAATATAAACCATTCCATAATGACACGATCATAAATGGTTTATATGTCCGTGATAATGATTCGATAAAATAAACTTGAGTCATATTACTTAAAATGACAGCAACGTCACCAATCAGGTTCGGTGACGTCACAACTGACAAAAGAGAGAGAATACGTAACTACAGGGAACGCCACATACACAAGACAGTGCCTCCCCACGCAGACCTCCGGGAAAACAACTATCCACAAAAATTAAGGCACTACAAACCGTACAAGATTACGTCATCATTTCAAACATTTAAACCTCTTGCATGAATATTTTTACAAATAAACTTAATATTTGTTCTTCGATGACTAGCGGCATATCAATTTGTGATTAATTTGAAAAAATTCGTACCGTACGGCCCGTAAATGCCGTCCTGAATTTAGTATAGACTTGATCGTTTGTTGTTCTTACGATAACACCGACGCTAATTTCGCGGCAACAAACGGGGTAAACATATTAGCAAAAAGTCTAAATCTCAACCGTTGAGGCCGATAATATCCCAATTGATCAGGCCGAAACGCCTACTTCTTAAGCCCCTCCCACTAAGTACTATATTGACTATAGGTTACGCTGTGACGCCTACTTTTTAAGCCCCTCCTCCTTTGACCCGGTGTTGATGAAAACAGGCACGCTTAGTTGTTGGCATTTAAGTTTTCAGTGCGTTTGGCGTATGAAATTAGAAGTGCTCATGTACGTGTAACTTACACACTACTGTAGATTGCAAGGATAATTAAAATCTATTTTCGGTAAATTATTTCCGTATCGTCATGAATTCTAGTATCGTTCTTGGATTTGTTGCCTCTTTAGTTTACATACAATGACACAAAGGGGGTCGGCACGTTAAGGAAATGACCTAAAACAGACATCCAACTTCCAAGTCAAAATAATCATACTGTACCATTTAATGATATTACATGGTATGATTGATTTTGACTTGAATGTTTGTTTTAGGTCATTTCCTTAACGTGCCGACCCCCTTTGCAATGACACAGACGGAAACCTGTGCATTTGGCCTTCCCATGTTTTGAGAGGAACCAGAATATTCATGCTAATTCTGTTTTGACATCGGCTTTACGATTGGAAAGAAATTACCATTTACACAGTTTATTGTGGCGTATGTACGGTGGCACAGAGGTGACATGTGTATGTTTTTATTTATCTCGTGCGCACGACATACTAAGTCGTGCGCACAACATACTATATATAAGTCGTGCGCACAACTTAATTATCTTGTGCGCACGACATAGTAAGTCCTGCGCACAACATAGTATCTTGTGCGCACGACTTAGTATGTCGTGCGCACGAGATATATAAAAACATACACATGTCACCTCTGTACCACCGTACGTATGTCCGTGAATGTGATGACTTGGGTCACTTCTTCTTCTTCCAAGCAATATGCAGGGCTCACTCTGGAGCATTGTCGCATATGAAATTATGTACAAGGTCGTTGTGAAGTGCACAGTGAAAGGATAAAAGACAAAATCAGATTAATAGCAAAAAAAAGACGTTGTGCTTTACTAGATCTGATGGCAGCCTACCAGCCCATCATTGAAGGCTTCTAAGGTTGGGGCTGTAGCGACAATCTCTTGCATCTGGTTCCACAGACGAAGACCAGCTGGAAAGAATGAGCAGTGATACTTGTCTGTCCTGCAGAAAGGCAGCATGTATTGCGTGGTGTGGCTGGGTGAGGAAATCGGTCAGACTGGATGTCAATCACGACTCAATGAGGCCATGGTGATCCTGTATATCATCACCAGCCTGCTGTCTGACCGTCTCTGCTGTAGTGGGTCCCAGTCAAGATAAAATATCATTTGGCTGGTGCTGCTGTTGGTTTTGTAGTCACCCATGGCGAACCTGGCTGCTCAGCACTCAACCGCTTCCAGTTGTTTGATGTTCTTACTGGTGTGAGGGTCCCAGGTAGAGGAGGCATACTCAATGATGGGCCTCACCAGGCTAGTATAGCACTGGGCTTTGGTATCCCTGGGGCACCTGGCTAGAAACTGAGAACTCTCCTTTAGCATCGGGCGCTTATTCCGATACCTTCATGTTCACCCTCTGCTTTATAACTCCAGCGCAGCTGATATTTTCAGGCGGGTCGACATGCGTTCACAGTCATTCAGCGAGCCGCTTACAACAACTCGCTTATGACATTAGTAATGTCCCAAATGTAGGACAGTAAACATGTGTAATAAAGCTTATGCGAGTGTGCATTGAATAGACAGATTTCAGTTTCATAGAAATGCCGCTGTGACTATGGAAATTGCTAGAAAAACTAAATAAATCAGACGTAAGTGACTATCGTTTTGTCGGCATGCCAAAATTATTCCGATGCCTGTAAATGTGTAGTGAGTTAAGGTCATTTAAACAAGTGAACGTGCGGAATCTGCGTATATTTAAAATGCGTCATACCGTTACTTGGCATTTTGTTACTCAGATTCGCCACGCTATATTTAATACGTATCAGTACAATCCTCGATGAATGAACGAAACACTGTCTTCTGTAAATGCTACACTTTTAATGACATGAAATAAAACCGATTAGCTAGATAGTAAAAATTTCCTTCAATGCGAAAGGCTATGTACACTGCGTACACATTTGGTTTAACACTGGAAAATACCCATCTTATAAACTCAGTAGTCACGTGATCGTGCCGACCAATGGCATTTAGTATCAGGAACGAACGGTGATTTCGTAAGGTCAAATATCAAAATACACTGGGTAATACAGCAGCGTGTGAATGTAACGGTAGTGGAATCAAAGCGCTGTGTGGGAGCATAGAAACTGAGGGAATTGTTGGCCTTCTTGGTTTTGTCATCCACATATGCGTTTCAGGATAGGTTTTCTGAAAGGGTGACTCCGAGGTACTTGCCGGATCTTACTGTGGCTAAGTCATGGCCATGGATGGTGTAGTTGGTCTTGATGGGGTTGCGCTTCTTGGTGAATCTGACAACTTCACACTTGGAGGGGTTGAATGACATCTGCCAACACTTCCAATAGCTTTTCTGTTGGGCTAGCTCTGAAGTGATGTGGTAGAATGTCAGCTTTAAATCATATAAGAGGTCCCGGGTGCAATTGCAGTGGTGGTACGGTAGCCAATGAGGTTTATCCAAGGCGTGGTTATTGCTAATTGAAAACTAAACTATAAACTAATCCCTGGTGGGATATGTTGGTTTTCTTGTGTGATTTATCATGATATGGTGTGGAGTCAGACGGCTGCCCGGTTAGCTCAGTTGGTAGAGTGACATGCTAGTCTTCAGGGGTTGTGGGTTTGGGCCCCACATCAAGCACACTTTCCCCTTGACTTACTTCAATGATGGCAGTGGTGTTTGACGGCCCACATGGTTTGAGCCACAAATACCGCAATGGGGAGGAGTGTAGTGGTGTGAGGTGAGACAGTCGCCTGGTTAGCTCCATGGGTTTCGAGCCTCATATCGGGCGCACTTTTCCCCTTGATTCCTACTTATTCAAGTTATTGCAGTCTGACTAGTACAAACTTAGATGTTGTCTTCAGACTGTGACTTGTCGCATTCATATAACAATAATGAAACAATGCTGAAAGCTTTCCAGGCATTTGAAGTAATTTCTGTGTGATTAAGTCAACAAAAGGATTTGGTTATACAGATAAAATTGTCTTTCAAAGCTACATAGCACAATTAATTGCAGTTCTCTGAAAGCTATTTGGTAATTTTAAACCATCAAAATGTTGTACTACTGAAACTAATTGAAAATGAAAGTAGGATTTTTTTGTGATGGTATTCAGCATTTACCAAATTTATTAGATTAGTAACTTCCAAAGTATCATTTGAAATTCTGGGTATCATTAAACTTTATATATCATTAAGTTTTTTTCATACACCTTTCATCAAACAGTGCCATTTCTATTTGTTAATGCCTTGAGCTCATCATGGACAGTGAAGTGATTTGGAATATTATTTACTACTAAGATTTGGTTCTTGCAAAATATGTCAATTTTATTGATAGTTCATTTGTATGCACTTTCAACCGTTAGAATGTCATTTCTTATCAGGCGTGTAAAATAAGTTTTTTATGTACATGTACACAACTTATCTAAAAATGTTAACTAGATATAATTATTATGTCACTTGAAGCAATGTTGGTGGCACCATGCAATTTAGTCAGATGGAAATATATTTTGTAAACTCAACTTTAATGTATAATGCTAGCAAATCTTGTAAGTCATGTACAAATATTTACATTTCTTTTTAATATGGCCAAAAAGACAGATGTTAAGTACATGTATTTGTAGCAACAAACAAGACTGAACTTCAGGCCAAAATACATTTTTTGAGTCACATATAGTCATCCAATCCCTTTTTCTAACTTAAATACTGTTAAAGCTGCATATAATCTTTAACAAAGAAATTGCATTTAAACAATATTCATATCAGCATTTGTGCATACATGTACTAGGAAACCAAAGTAAAATAACAATTACTTATTGAAATGTCTACCTTTCTTAATTGCTAGCGGTTACAATGGATACATTTACTGTTCAATTTGTTAGCTCAGTAGTTAGAGCGCTCAGTGCCATCTTGATTGTTGGCTTGAGAGGTCCCAGGTGCAAATCCTGGACAAGTCTGGTAAATTCTCCATGTAAATAATGTGTATGTAAAGTGCCTCTGACAGTAAATAATGATACTTTAATTAATTGTCATGTTTCATTAGAACTACAATTTGATAACCTCAAGAAATATACAGTGTTGCTCATATTTTGACATCTTTTATGTCTGTGAAGTTTTTACTTGTATGAAACTAGGGGAACCATTGAATATAGCAAACTGGATGAGTTCTACAGTTGCCAAGTATATAAATATCATATTGTTTTATGTCATTACTGTCACTCAAGGTACAGACAAGGGTGATGGTATTTCTCCAAAGGTTGACAATATAACTTTCCAACAAAAAGCTTCATATTTATTTTATAATTCTAAAACTAGCATGTATAGGCCTGTAACTGGTCCTATAGAGGTTGGACACTGTAAATATTGTTAAAACCATCATGACTGTATAAACCTGTAACTGGTCATATAGACCCCTTGAGGTTGGACACAGTAAATATTGTTAAAACCATCATGACTGTATAAACCTGTAACTGGTCATATAGACCCCTTGAGGTTGGACACAGTAAATATTGTTAAAACCATCATGACTGTATAAACCTGTAACTGGTCATATAGACCCCTTGAGGTTGGACACAGTAAATATTGTTAAAACCATCATGACTGTATAAACCTGTAACTGGTCATATAGACCCCTTGAGGTTGGACACTGTAAATATTGTTAAAACCATCATGACTGTATAAACCTGTAACTGGTCATATAGACCCCTTGAGGTTGGACACAGTAAATATTGTTAAAACCATCATGACTGTATAAACCTGTAACTGGTCATATAGACCCCTTGAGGTTGGACACAGTAAATATTGTTAAAACCATCATGACTGTATAAACCTGTAACTGGTCATATAGACCCCTTGAGGTTGGACACAGTAAATATTGTTAAAACCATCATGACTTTATAAACCTGTAACTGGTCATATAGACCCCTTGAGGTTGGACACAGTAAATATTGTTAAAACCATCATGACTGTATAAACCTGTAACTGGTCATATAGACCCCTTGAGGTTGGACACAGTAAATATTGTTAAAACCATCATGACTGTATAAACCTGTAACTGGTCATATAGACCCCTTGAGGTTGGACACAGTAAATATTGTTAAAACCATCATGACTTTATAAACCTGTAACTGGTCATATAGACCCCTTGAGGTTGGACACAGTAAATATTGTTAAACCATCATGACTTTATAAACCTGTAACTGGTCATATAGACCCCTTGAGGTTGGACACAGTAAATATTGTTAAAACCATCATGACTGTATAAACCTGTAACTGGTCATATAGACCCCTTGAAGTTGGACACAGTAAATATTGTTAAAACCATCATGACTGTATAAACCTGTAACTGGTCATATAGACCCCTTGAGGTTGGACACAGTAAATATTGTTAAAACCATCATGACTGTATAAACCTGTAACTGGTCATATAGACCCCTTGAGGTTGGACACAGTAAATATTGTTAAAACCATCATGACTTTATAAACCTGTAACTGGTCATATAGACCCCTTGAGGTTGGACACAGTAAATATTGTTAAAACCATCATGACTGTATAAACCTGTAACTGGTCATATAGACCCCTTGAGGTTGGACACAGTAAATATTGTTAAAACCATCATGACTTTATAAACCTGTAACTGGTCATATAGACCCCTTGAGGTTGGACACAGTAAATATTGTTAAAACCATCATGACTGTATAAACATGTTACTGGTCATATAGACCCCTTGAGGTTGGACACTGTAAATAATGTTAAAACTACCCTGTATAAACCCGTAAATGGTCATATAGACCCCTTGAGGTTGGACACAGTAAATAATGATAATAAACCTGTAACTGGTCATATAGACCCCTTGAGGTTGGACACAGTAAATAATGTTAGTTAACACTACCATGTATAAACCCGTAACTGGTCATATAGACCCTTTGAGGTTGGACACAGTAAATAATGTTAGTTAACACTACCATGTATAAACCCGTAACTGGTCATTTAGACCCCTTGAGGTTGGACAAAGTAAATAATGTTAACACTACCATGTATAAACCCGTAACTGATCATATAGGCCCTTGAGGTTGGACACTGTAAATAATGTTAAAACTACCCTGTATAAATCCGTAAATGGTCATATAGACCCCTTGAAGTTGGACACAGTAAATAATGATAACAAGGATATCGGTGGAACCGATGGATGCTCCCCGAAGTATGGTTATAACTTCGAACAAGACTCTAATTGGAAAATCTCACTTTGTTGATGGTTACAATCTGAATGTTATATGCAGAACTGTAAATGTCCTGGATCTCCCAAGAAAATAGGTATACAAAAATGTACAATGAAATTGAGATAGTGAACAATTTAATTACATGCTGGGCTAGGATAATCCTGCTAACTGAAAACAAACTGAAAAAAGGAATCTTGCTACAGATATAAGAAGCCTTTATTCACAATTCAAGTGCCCATGTCAATGCAATGCGTACCTTTACAACAAAGACTGTAGGTTGATACAAATCCATATCAGCTGATGATCAAATAAATATGGTGTTGACAGATGTACCAGTGAGTGAATGTCCTTTTTGTTCAATAGTTTTTATCATAATTTAAAACAACAAAACTAAAGCTTATTGTTTGAGGTCTGACATAAGGTGATCTTGAAAGGTGCCATAAAAACAAGAAAATATATTTGAAATCAAATGTATACATGTATATATTATAAACATTACGTAGACAAACATTTACCTACAACAAAAAACTTACTTGAAAAATTAAAAGAATATAATTTTGATTATCTTGCATAGCTGATAATATTTAATCTATATGTTGCATAATCAAAGGGCCATGACTACATGTATATGAAAAACATCATAACTCCTGATAATATGCGCTTCTCCTCTTTGTAATACAGCTTCCCATAAAGTTTTGTTGAATTCCAGTCAGTAGTTTCTGAGTAGTCCGCACAAGAATGGTACAATATGTACTATGTTTTATAATCAAAGGGCCATAACTCCATGGAAAAATATTCCAACCAAAACGAAGTGATAATATTCGCATTTCCTCTTGGTAGTAAAGCTTCCCACGAAGTTTCGTTGAATTCCAGTCATTGGATTCTGAGAATTAGTCCGGACAAGAATTGTACCATATGTAGTATATGTGGCATAATCAAAGGGCCATAACTCCGTGAAAAATAGTTGAACCAAAACCGTGTGATAGTATGCGCATTTTCGCTTGGTAGTGAAGCATCCCATGAAGTTTTGTTGAATTCCAGGCAGTCGTTTCTGAGAAGTAGTCCGGACAAGAATGGTATCATATACTTTATGTGGCATAATCAAAGGGCCATAACTCCGTGGAAAAATAGTCGAACTAAAATCGTGTGATAATATGCGCATCTCCTCTTGGTAGTGAAGCTTCCTATGAAGTTTTGTTGAATTCCAGCCAGTAGTTTCTGAGAAGTAGTTCGGACAAGAATGGTATCATATATACTATATGTGGCATAATCGAAGGGCCAAAACTACCATGTATAAACCCTTAACTGGTCATATAGACCCTTTGAGGTTGGACACAGTAAATAATGATAAAACAACCATGATTAGACCTTTTACTGGTTGTATATACCCCTTGAGGTTAGACACAGTATATAATGTTAAAACTACCATGTATTAAAGAGAGAGAATACGTAGCTACAGGAAAAGCCACATACATAAGACAATGCCTCCCCACGCAGACCTCTATGAAAACAACAATCCACAAAACACAAGGCACTTAAGCAGGTTAAAGGGTACATACGAGGTGTGTCCAAAAAGTTCGTGGACAACTTTGATTTTAAGAAAAATAACGCGGATAACAAAAAGATAAATACATGTATATCTCTTTAACCACAAGCCATTTATGATATGTTATTCCAAAAACTGGGCAGTTACATGAAACAGTAACAAAATAATGCAAGATTCACAATGGCCACTGTAGGATATGCGGCGCACATCGCAACGTCACATTGACGTTAACGTCACAATTTCACTTATAACTTTTCATAATAGATGCCTCCGTGTTAAGTGTTTAGAGAAATTTAGGGACCCAGAGAGCACACCCATTGTTCATTCCAAGTCCGGATTTTAGTATGTTAAGCACTGTCCCGTGACTAAGTCTAAGGCGTTCACTAATAATGCGGACACACACCCGATAGTCTTCCATAACGATTTTCTCAACCACACAATGACTTTGACGTTAATTTTCTTTGCCTACCCGACCTGGCATCATCTTTCTTTGATAAACGCCCGATTGAAAAATGTTTTGCCACTTATATACAAGCGATCAGGAAACTGACGAATATAATGTGCCACTCTGTAATGTTTTCATCGTGTCTGTGGGTGTTTTATTCACGTTTCGCACACTTTAATGATAGTTCCCTATCCCATCCTTCAACGCCGTTTTTAAGTCAAAATCAAAAACAGGTGAAGTGTAAAATTTGTGCGACTACAGCACATTTTGCAACTGATGCAGTTAAAATTGCAGGAAATGACGTCTGTACATTAATGACTTAAATTTTAAAATCATAACTTCGGTGCTCCTTTTCGCGCCATAAAAATCGTGTTACTCTAGCTGTTCAGAAAACAACACTTACTTGAATATCTGGACTGCGCCGGTCGGTCATACATATAGGTATGAAAATGTGTATATTTTGTTTATTTCATAATGTTTTTTTTATTAAATTGTGCCAATTCATGGGTATTAAGTCAATAAAGATGTTTAGCTATATAAACATGATATATTGACGTAGAAATTATAAACATCAAAGGTGTCCACGAACTTTTTGGACATACCTCGTATGTTAAGGAATAGAGGCGCAGGGAATGGCCTCGCATACCATAATGAATAACCAGGAGAATCAAAGCTGAGAGTGAAGGAGGGGGTGGGGACTAATGGGAAAGATCACAGGAGAAGCCAAGACAGTTGGCAGCAACAGGCCGAAACCGGGCGGGAAACAACCCGAACACCAAATAAAGTGACAGAACTGCACAGGGGAAAGGGAAATATAAAATACATTCAAAAGACAAACAGAAATAATAACAATACAGCGAATTACAGCCTTGGAACTGTCAGTACAAAACCATGTATGGTCTTATAAACCCCTTAAATTTGGACACAGTAAATAATTAATGTTAAAACTACCATGTTTTGACCTTTTTCTGGTTGTATAGACCTCTTGAGGTTGGACGCAGTAAATAATGTTAAAACTACCATGTTCAGACATTTTACTGGTTGTATAGACCCCTTGAGGTTAGACAGAGTAAATAGTGTTAAAATGACTATGTGCTATCTGCCAGTAACTGGTGGTACAGACTACTTGAGGTTGGATACAGTAAATATTGCTCAAACCACCATGTATCTGTCCATAATTGGTTGCACAGAGCCCTTGGGGTTGGACACAGTGAATAATGGTCAAACAGCCATGTATATGCATATAACTGGTCGCACAGACCCTTTGGGGTTGGACACAATGAATAATGTTAAAACCACCATGTATATGCATGTAATTGGTCATACAGACCCCTTGGGGTTGGACACAAAGAATAATGTTAAAACCACTATGTATATGCATGCATGTAATTGGTCATACAGACCCCTTGGGGTTGGACACAGCGAATAATGTTAAATCCACCATGTATCTGCACGTAAATGGTCATACAAACCCTTTGGGGTTGGACACAGCGAATAATTGTCAAATTACTATGTATATGCATGTAACTGGTCGTACAGACCCTTTTGAGGTTGGACACAGTAAATAATACTCAAACCACACTCTATATGTCTGTATCTGGTCGCACCGATCCCTTGAGGTTGGACTCAGTATATATAATGGTCAAACCATCATACATATGCCTGTAACTGGTTGTAAAGACCTCTTGAGGTTGGACACAGTAAATAATGCTCCAACTACTATGTAATCAATCACTCCGCTGTTATGTGTTACAATCTGTGAATGTAGAGCGTGATTATGTCTGTAACCTAAATAATATTCTTGTTGTCGTTCGTCACTTGATCAATTGATTTCATGCGATGTACCATCAATAGCGCCGACTGCCCATGGAATAGTTAACCAGGCATTAGTACATACACGTATATACCATCACATGAAATTATCTTGAGAAAACCCCCTATTTTAATCTGATGTCCACATCCGACTAAGCTGCAAAACTCTATTAATAACTAATACACTTATTACGTATTATATTATTGTCCAGGTAAGGAAAATATCATAAATCTTTTAAGAGCAAAAACGATTGTCTAAAATCCAATGTGTCTTGAACAATGTAGTTTAAATCCGTACGAGCGGGATATTGATTATTCAGTTGAAATAAACGAGAGGTGATTCACAAGTTTTGAAACACTTTTATTCGATCTATAAATGGCACATAATAACAATTTCATTGCAACAAATGTTCTATTTGGGATCCAGGGCCACGACTCCAGGGTCTTGTTGATTACAGATTGCTCCAGATTCTGCCATTCGTTCCACAACGCTCGTTTAAGGTCTGCCAAAATTTAGATTTTCCGCTTCTGTAACGTCTTTTAAGGATCCTCCAAATAACTATATCTAATGGGGCGGCATCCGAACATTTAGGCATCCACTGGTGATATAACATGCCCTTAATTTGATAACATGGAAACATTCTTGGTGCATCCTTTGTAATTAATGGCTTTAGAAGTGTGTCTACATATAACTGAGAATTAACCTTTTCGATCATTTAGGGGTAACCGTAATCTCGGTTTTGCCGTTGAACCTAACTCCGGCCGAGGTCATAAAGGCTGGTGCAAACGCATCGCTATAGACTACACCCAAGTAAAGCATTACAAAGGATGAGGCATTGTTGGTAGTGACAAGCCCAAGACAGGGCCATATCGGAGAACACCCAAAACGTCACCATCTGACGTTATTCGTAAATTTGCCATGATGATCAAAAGGGTGAATCCAACGACGCAGCGTGAAACGTCAAACTAACTAGGGGTGTCTCAGTTAACCGTACATAGGATCTTCAAAACTTTTCTGCAAACAAAACGGCGGAAAAAGTGCAATGTTCACAAGCTCAGTGCATCTCAAATTGAAAAAAGACGTCAACGTTCATGGCAGCTTCATAAGCTTGTTTATTCCTATAAGAGTCGGTAATACTGAAATCAGTATTGAAATCGGCCTCACCAGTTGGGATATATATCGATGCTTATATCTGACTTAATTTGTTGTTTGTAATATTGAAATCGGCCTCACCCGTTAGGAAATTTAAACAAACTCAACATGTGTCACTATCTGTTCACAATAAGATAATAAATACTGATGGATGCTCACTTCATTTGGAAGTAGTATTTCATTCGGCCTCACCAGTTGGGATATTTGACAGTGATTGATAGGCGCTTTATTTGGAAGTTGTACTGAAATCGGCCTCACCAAATGGGCAATATATAACAGCTTGTATATTCCTATAAGAGTCGGTAATACTGAAATCGGCCTCACCCGTTGGGAAATACATGAAAAGTTGTACCTTAGTTACGTTATTGGTGAGCAATATTGAAATCGGCCTCACCAGTTGGGATATATATCGAAGCTTTTATATGACTTTATTTGTTGTTTGTAATATTGAAATCGGCCTCACCCGTTAGGAAATTTAAACAAACTCAACATGTGTCACTATCTGTTCCCAATAAGACAATACATACTGATGGATGCTCACTTCATTTGGAAGTAGTATTTCATTCGGCCTCACCAGTTGGGATATTGGACAGTGATTGATAGGCGCTTTAATTGAAGTTGTACTGAAATCGGCCTCACCCAATGGGCAATATATAACAGCTTGTATATTCCTATAAGAGTCGGTAATACTTAAACCGGACTCACCCGTTGGGAAATACATGAAAAGTTGTATCTTAGTTACGTTATTGGTGAGCAATATTGAAATCGGCCTCACCCGTTGGGATATATATCGAAGCTTTTATCTGACTTTATTTGTTGTTTGTAATATTGAAATCGGCCTCACCCGTTAGGAAATTTAAACAAACTCAACATGTGTCACTATCTGTTCCCAATAAGACAATACATACTGATGGATGCTCACTTCATTTGGAAGTAGTATTTCATTCGGCCTCACCAGTTGGGATATTGGACAGTGATTGTTAGGCGTTTTATTTGGAAGTTTTACTGAAATCGGCCTCACCCAATGGGCAATATATAACAGCTTGTATATTCCTATAAGAGTCGGTAATACTGAAATCGGACTCACCCGTTGGGAAATACATGAAAAGTTGTACCTTAGTTACGTTATTGGTGAGCAGTATTGAAATCGGCCTCACCAGTTGGGATATATATCGAAGCTTATATCTGACTTTATTTGCTGTTTGTAATATTGAAATCGGCCTCACCCGTTAGGAAATGTAAACAAACTCAACATGTGTCACTATCTGTTCACAATAAGATAATAAATACTGATGGATGCTCACTTCATTTGGAAGTAGTATTTCATTCGGCCTCACCCAGTTGGGATATTGGACAGTGATTGATAGGCGCTTTATTTGGAAGTTTTACTGAAATCGGCCCCACCCAATGGGCAATATATAACAGCTTGTATATTCCTATAAGAGTCGGTAATACTGAAATCGGCCTCACCCGTTGGGAAATACATGAAAAGTTGTACCTTAGTTACGTTATTGGTGAGCAATATTGAAATCGGCCTCACCAGTTGGGATATATATCGAAGCTTATATCTGACTTTATTTGTTGTTTGTAATATTGAAATCGGCCTCACCCGTTAGGAAATTTAAACAAACTCAACATGTGTCACTATCTGTTCACAATAAGACAAAACATACTGATGGATGCTCACTTCATTTGGAAGTAGTATTTCATTCGGCCTCACCAGTTGGGATATTGGACAGTGATTGATAGGCGCTTTATTTGGAAGTTTTACTGAAATCGGCCTCACCCAATGGGCAATATATAACAGCTTGTATATTCCTATAAGAGTCGGTAATACTGAAATCGGACTCACCCGTTGGGAAATACATGAAAAGTTGTACCTTAGTTACGTTATTGGTGAGCAGTATTGAAATCGGCCTCACCAGTTGGGATATATATCGAAGCTTATATCTGACTTTATTTGTTGTTTGTAATATTGAAATCGGCCTCACCCGTTAGGAAATTTAAACAAACTCAACATGTGTCACTATCTGTTCACAATAAGATAATAAATACTGATGGATGCTCACTTCATTTGGAAGTAGTATTTCATTCGGCCTCACCAGTTGGGATATTGGACAGTGATTGATAGGCGCTTTATTTGGAAGTTGTACTGAAATCGGCCTCACCAAATGGGCAATATATAACAGCTTGTATATTCCTATAAGAGTCGGTAATACTGAAATCGGCCTCACCCGTTGGGAAATACATGAAAAGTTGTACCTTAGTTACGTTATTGGTGAGCAGTATTGAAATCGGCCTCACCAGTTGGGATATATATCGAAGCTTATATCTGACTTTATTTGTTGTTTGTAATATTGAAATCGGCCTCAGACGTTAGGAAATACATTGTATCTGAGTATATTGGACACAGTGGAAATGTAACAGTATTAATATTATTCACTATTTATTGTGGTATAAAAACACGGCTTCAAGTGTTTTCAAATTAAACAAAAACGTATGTGCACACTTCAATTTTTGTCAGTATTGAAAAGGGTCTCAGTTGTATCAAAGACCTAAATACCAGTATTTAGGTCTTTGGTTGTATACATGTATTACACTTTAATTATCATGAGTGAAGGTCTCATACCAAAGACGTACAATTAGCACACTTTCATTCCCTTTACATCGCAAAGTGGTGATTATTTACCAAATAAACTTCAGTCATTTAGTATTTATATACTGCTTAAAAAAATGCTCTTCATCGGCGACTATCGTTAGATAGAAATAGAACGTTGTTTCAAACTCGGGTTAAATATTGAACAAGATCTTACTCGTTGGAAATAAATGCTTCTCATGAAAAACTAATTTGTATCTTAAATTCGAATTTTAGATGCGTTGGTTGCAAAAACAACTTTTAAGTGATATCTTACATATTATTGAATCATTTAACAATCAATACTTGATTGAAAACTATTCTATAAGAAGAGGATGCCTTTTTACTTTTTATCATTAAGCTTTAATTCCAAACTATCTATCCAGTAGGCGTTCCGGCCTCACCAGTTGAGAAATAAAATATGTAAATCGGCCTCAACGGTTGAGATTTAGATAGACCCACATATTAGCCACATTTTACAGGTTAGTTTCACACATGCTTCCAATAACTAGTAATTTACAAATCTATACTTATTTTTAGATTGTAGACAACACCGACGCTAATTTCGCGGCAAACGAGGGTAAAAATATTAGCCACATTTTACAGGTTAGTTTCACACATGCTTCCAATAACTAGTTACTATAATACTAATCTATACTTATTTTTAGATTGTAGACAACTAACGGATATTTCTGACTTGTAAATCCAGCCAGGGACCGTATTAGGGTCAACTCGGCCCACTTCCAATCTCGGCCCACTTGGTGACTTACCAACTCTGCCTGGTCTAGTCCAAAATATTAGACGTTTACATACCCATTTAACCATTAACATTCATTATTTTGTTATTTTACTTTCACTTTGCATGTAACGTCTACACGGGCCCTATGCAATGTGATGTAGCATATTCGAATCCGCAAATTATATCATTAATTGACGTAGAAACAGTTAAATGTAGATCTACAGTAGAAATTAGAATGTCGTTTTGTACTAACAAATTAATGAAAATCACCTTTTAACGCTTAATATTCGATAAAATGTTCATCGTGTAATCTTTCCTACAGATTGTCCACAACATGTTAGCAAAATAATATATTATACTAAATTAGTGGAAAAATAGCGACAAAGAATCGTGTCGGAAAGTGCTACATGTATGACATTGATAGGAAGCCGAAGAAACCCTACACTACCGGAAAATGCCAAATCTGAAATAAGCTATGTAGGGTCATATTTATAGGACTAGGCATTCATAAGGCGCAATTTATCCAGCTGTCCATCAGAGACCAAGGACATGGCGTACAAGAGCCTTGAGTATGAGTCTACCATATGGGATCCACACCACTCTACCAGTGTCCAGCAACAAGAAGCCGTGCAAAGGAGAGCTGCCAGATTTGTATGCGGTGACTACCGGACAACCAGCAGCACATCCAACATGATCGCCTCCCTTAGTTGGCAGACTCTGCAGCAGAGACGCAGTCAAGCGAAGCTGTCAATGATGTACCGCATCATGTACAACCTCATAGACATTCCTGTGGCGCCATACCTGCATACAGCTACAGTAGCAACCAGAGGCCATGCCATCCGATACATTGTCCCCTTCTACCCAACATAACCTACGGCACTCCTTACATCAATGGAACCAGCTATCAGAGCATCTTGCGATGGCCACCTCCCTGGAAGCTTTCAAATCTGGGGTGGTGAAGTATCTGCTGTAAAAACATAACCTTTGTACATACTTTTAAAAAGATCTTGTACTAGTTTGATAACGGGGCCAGATGGTAGTTGCCAGTCCAGACTTATGTGCCTTTTAGTTATAAAAATCTGCCATACACCACCATTTACAAACTCTAATGCCTTCATTTCTTTGCCAATCATTATGTTATTTTCATTGAATGTGTATTTTTAATATTACAATTTTAATGAGATTATATAATAAACCATATAGGACTGATTTATCCAGAGTTACATGCCCTTGATTTAAGTAATTACTGTTTTTCATTACTCATTCCATGAATCGATATGTAGTGGCTAGCACAGGTTGTGGAAGCTACTAAACAGACTCATTACATTAATGATAAAACTTAAGTTGTGTGTGCAGTTAAAGAAACGTATAATTATCTTAGTTTCTTACCTAATGTCAAACAAATTTGAATCTGTGGTAGAGATTGGAAAACACCATTTATATGACTATCAATTTTATTCACAGGTCTTTCTTTGCTTGACAGGATGCCAAAGTCTAAGGAATTCATTTCATCGGATTCGGACTCATCAGATTTAGATGAGGTATTTTTTTCTGTACTGGATATCTGTACACATTCTTTGCAGTTTTCCTGTAACTTTTTATAGTACCGCAACAGTTGCTATCTCCACTTGAAACATTTTCTCTCAGTTTCGATTTTACTGCTCTTTCCTAACACCTGTAAGGGCAACTGACTGACAAACTTAACTGGAATACTGGTGAAAAAAAGGTAATTCTGCAACACAACAACATTTAATTGGTAAACTTCATTTTCTTGCACTTGAACCAAAGTTTCAGGCATGAGAATTTACAGCGGAAATCTGCAGTTTGACGCTCGCAAGGGCTGAGACATGTTAAGCCATCTTAGATGCTTATAGAGAATAATAGTGTAGTGATGTGGAATGAGAAAGTTTATCAGGCAAGTTGGAACTTCGGCTCACCCAATAACTGCTGGAGCAGAGCCTGATAAACTTTCTCGTTCCACGTCACTAACCTATTATTCTATTTATCCCGTCACTTCTTGTGTTAAGTAAGGGGACGTAAATTGTGACGTAAATAATTTTGTGACGGATTGAATATCTTGTGATGTATTGAATATAAGTGTGGTTAGCACCTTACGCCGAGAGAAATAGTTCCCATGAGTTTGACACATTTTCAGTGAAATTATCTGCGTTTGCGAACATCTGATGAGCATTAATCATTTACAAATCTAAGAATTTGCAACAATTTAGTTAGAGTCAAAAATTAAACATTTAGTTCATACGCAATTTCCTACGGTTTGTTTACAAATGATGAGAAATAACAAGTGCCACAGAACACATGAAAAAATAAGTGATATTTACATTTATTTCATGAATATTTGGAAATTTAAAACTGCACTAGAAAACAAGGAATTAATCTGTGGATTCAGTCTTATCAGTGTCATTTACGATTGCAATAGAATTTTTGGCACAAATGGATAAAACCGGACTGGGATTCTAATATTGTACTGCAATTGCTACTGATCAATGCGTTATTTTTGTGAGAAACTCGACCGCATGGTCATCCCTGATGAGTTCAAACTTAGATGTACTAAAATTTCCGACATGATGTTGTTCCAATGGTGTAAACAGCCGACAATTTATTTGACTACATTGTTTACATGGTGTTCCAGTAAGCACTTGCCTTCGAAATGCAGACCGAATTTGTCTAATGACTGATAAGATTAAGCATTGTTTGAATGAAAACAGAACACTTTTGGGGAAATGAATTTTATTGTATGCAAAAAAATATGAAAAGTGTAATAGTATTCAATTAAAAATCCATTGTTTTAGTAAGTCCACTAAAATATAACATTGCAATAGTTGTCTAAAAATAGTCCGGCTAGTCACGTGGTTATGTGATGTGAGATAAAAGTCATGTGACCAAGTGACCTGATAAAGCAAAAAATATCGGGCACCCTGTTATCGGGTCGAAATTCAGCTTCAGCGGCCCCCTGGACCCCGATTTTTCAGCTGATTTTGAAAAAAGAAAAGTTTCCTTGTAAAGATTAGAAAGTTAAACATACTGTACTTCTTAAAACAGCTTTGAAGTAAAAATATTCATGAAAATGCCATAGATCATTTGTCGTCTTGTTTGACCAGTGAATTCTGTTTAATATCTTATAAAGAATTTTTTTCCTGTTTTATCTTGTATTGAGTCCACTAATATCATCTTTGAATGTTTTTGAAATATGGCTGTTTTGCAGCCAAAGCCTAAAAAGACAAAGGTTGAAAAGAAGCCAGAAAAGAAGCCAGAAAAGAAGCCAGAAAAGAAACCAGAAAAGAAACCAGAAAAGAAAGAAGCATCCCCCCATAAAGCATCTGGAGGGGCTGAAAAGGGACCTAATGGGGAATGTATGTTTCAGGTTTGTAAACTATGATTAATCTGTTTGATAACAGGAGTCTTTGACATCAAGTTTGCTTTTTGTCTTGGATTTTTTTCTGATTGAAAGGCCTTGTGACATTAAGATAACAAAAATGTGAACAAATCAGTAATGGTGATGCATGCGTAACATGGCTGAATATTACCTAACTTGATATCTTTCTTGAGAAACACTCAAGTTTATCTATTCTAGTGATGCTTTGTCTGTCCATAAGCTTTTCTTTAAATGATTTCTCTTGTCAGACTCTTGAACCACTTTATTGATGTTTGCTCAACCTAATATGTAGTATCCTTGCATCAACATACCTACAGTGTGTTTGAATAGGTTGTGACGGTTTAGTGGTAAATCACTTCACTCCTGATCCAGAGGTCGTGAGTTTGAGCCTGCTTTGAGTGAGGTTTGTTCACAAACTACCCAATTCCTTAATTTGGTGCAAGTACTGGTTAGTAACCCAGGAAGCAGTCATTGAGAGCGATTTGTATAAGTTTTAAGAATTGTATTACCAAAATTCATGTAAAATAAGTTTAAACTTTACTTATTGATCAGTTCTGCCTAAATGGTTTGCTACAGCAAAAAGGACGAAAAAAACTCAAAAAGATTACTTCTCATACACCACTAGATAGTTGTTCAACAGACTTGGTGCTAGCTTGGACCTCTCATAAGTTTGTTCAAATGGTTCTGCTTGAAAGAAATCTTTAATTTATATCCATGTGGACTATCATTGAAACTAGTCAGTAGCATTCTTATATTGTCCTTGAAGTGTATTTGTATTGTTTCATTTCACCTCATTCTCACAGATGAGCAAATAAAGACCAATTTGGCCCTCTTTTTAATTATACTATGATAATAATGTTTGAGTAAATGTTTGAGATAGTCTGAGCAAACGATAACTCCTGTGTGCGTCTTGGTTATCTTTCAGATTGGACGTATGCGATATGTAACTCCTGTGTGCGTCTTGGTTATCTTTCAGATTGGACGTATGAGATATGTAACTCCTGTGTGCATCTTGGTTATCTTTCAGATTGGACGTATGAGATATGTAACTCCTGTGTGCGTCTTGGTTATCTTTCAGATTGGACATATGAGATATGTAACTCCTGTGTGTGTCTTGGTTATCTTTCAGATTGGACGTATGAGATATGTTACAGTCAGTGAATTCAGAGGTAAAACAATGGTTGGAATACGTGAATTCTATGACAAAGATGGTGAAATGCGCCCTGGTAAAAAAGGTTTGTATTGTCCTTAACACAATTTTCGAAAAGTTATTTCCCGTTACTTGCAGTGAATCAAACATAGTGCCACAATGACTGTCTGTGCATGGGTCTGTCTGATCTGGGCTGCAACTAATTTGTTTAAATGTTTTCCTCAATAAAAGGGTGTGTCCCATGCATGAACAAGGTCAATATTAAAGGTCAAGGTCATGTTTAGGGTCAAGTTTTCATGTTGGGTCTTGCACTGGCTGTAACTTTGACATGCACAAGCGATATATTTGGCACACCCGGAAGTATGCCAAATATCAGATATTCGGCACACCAGGTCTATATATATGTTTTTATATCGGGCAATTTTGATATTATATTTAGTAGCATATGCTTTAGTTTCAAGTACTGCTCTCAAAGTCTAGTTATTAGGACTGTTATTGATTGGATACTTTGTATCGATATCCAAACTTAAGTATATCGACGATACACCAATGTATCGCCAAATTCTTTTGTAATGTAATGTAATGAAATATTAAACAACCTTGAAAACAAGCTGCATTTATTTGGCATAAACTGTTAAGATGAATTTTTTATACAGGGTTTGTAATGATAGTATACATGTGTTAAACTAGCAACCCCAGCTCATTTTTCAAAATTAATGAATCTAATAATTAATGATATAATCAGAAAGCCTACATTCTGACATGCACAGAACTGTTTGAATTGTGTAGATATCTCAAAAAATAAAAAAGTTATGAATGTTTGAAGTTGCTCAAATTGGGTCATTTTCTAGAATTTTTTCGCTATATAATCACGTTAAAAAATGTTCCCGGTCGCGGAACCGAAGAAAAATAAAAATATCTTCACTTCTTCATAACTTTTTTAAAATTCAAGATATCTTTAAAAAAATTTTGAATCTATGAGTATTTTTCATGTAGATTCCATTTATGCTGTTATATTTGGTGTAGCACATAACATTTTCAAGAAAATAACAAATAACAGGGCACTTTGAACATAATTTTTTATAATTGGAAAATACAATCACACCACAAGACAACTTTTTGAAGAAATCAATGAATTAATATAATCACAATCAACAATGTAACACAATTGTAATGCACTAAAACATTTTTTTCAAAGAATATTTGGATCTATATAGTTATAATTGAAGTCAAACAAATTTCTATCATGGACTAAAATTTATGAACAACAGCAAATGTACATAAGTACATACAAAATATAAATTTCCTGACTGCAAACACATCGAACACATTACAATGATCATAATCAGACATGATAATTATACACAATATATAGTAATACACAATATATACACTGCACTTGGGCAGGTCACACTGTTCAAATTTGGTATGAAATGACTTAGTTAATTTATGAATTCATTTCTATTCAGTTTTTTATTATACACAGAATTATTTGATTTCAAGTACAACTCCATTAATTATTAGTGACATATACTTGATCCAACTGTGGTATGTTTTTAGTCTTCAAACCACTGACTGTGACACCAAAAGCCTCACAGTAAGGTCCATGAAATGACATCTTACTTCAATGTTGATTAATATTAGAAATCAAAACGAAAATAAAAAGTAAAAAAAAAACGCAAAAAAAGCGTATCATACTGCGGGGTCGAAAGTGGTCGGGGACGAATAATAGACGCGTGAAATACATAGAATTTACAGTTTTTATTACAAAGTCGATGGGAATCAATAACTTATCAACAAATTTACACCAATGATTTAAATAATCCACAATAAAACATCGACAAGGGTAAATCGATTTAACTGTGTTGTGATACCGATTACGTGAATTTACCGACATACGAGTCGTTTAAAAATGGCGGCGCAGTAACGTGGCTACGCGGCATAGAAAAATCGTAGAACACCTGCACGAACATTTACAGAAAATTCAGCCAATCAGCTTTCAGTTGATACCAATTTTATGAATATTAATGAGTGTTTGATGATGCGCAAATTGAATCAAATCGAGTACCCGTCACGCTGACCACGCATGAAACTGACATTTAGCTGATTATGTGAAATTACGTCATTTGACAGCAATTAACTTGGGATAGCCTGGGGCAACGTTTACACAAGAAAATATAATAAACAGCACTGTTTTCACACGTTTATTGCCTTTTAAAAGATACAACCCCCATGGAGATACAACAAAAAATAATGAAATTATAGCCAATTTTCTACACTGAGTGCCTGAAAACTACAAAATTCCAGTTAATTACTGGCTTATCAGTAGGCTTACTGGGGTTGCTAGTTAAACTGAAAATTGGGTTAAATGTACAAAGCATGCGTTTGTAATGACACAGATCTTGACGAAATACACCTGTGTTTGATGTTAATATTTGCTGGTTTCTTTGAAAATATTTTTTTCAGGCTATTATTTCATTCACCTTTTCTTTAGTTGTATCGATACTTCAAAATTTGGAATCGATATATTATCGACTTGACCAAATTGTGGGTATGTTGATATGGGGATTAACAATGAAAGCCCTATTAGTTACGGCATTGAATGAGTTCCGGATCATAAAAAGATGGTTAGTCCCCCAAACAAGATTCATTTTAACAAAGCTCATGTTTTGTGATAAATTTTGATGGTGACTGTGAGTTGGTGATACATGTTGATCAAACTCTCGGGTTTGTGACAACGGTCCATCATTACTTCTGTCTCATACAAATATTCAGTAGTCTTTAGTTTGAATATCTTTTGCTCTATGGAAGATCTTAAATTAAGCAAAACCTCACTTAAAGACCACCTCAATAAGAAGACCACCTTAAAATTAAGAACACAATTTTCAGGTCCATTTTCACTGTGTTGCTCTTTATTCAAGCTTTATATTAAGATCACCTCAATAAGATGATCAATTTTGAAGGGTCCCAAGCGTGGTTTTATAATTGGCAAGGTTCACACAGGTCTTGAAAAGTCCTTGAATTTGATGTATACTCCTTGAAAAGTCCTTGAATTTGATGTATACTCCTTGAAAACTACTTGAATTTGATGTATACTCCTTGAAAACAACTTGAATTTGATGTATACTCCTTGAAAACTACTTGAATTTGATGTATACTCCTTGAAAACTACTTGAATTTGATGTATACTACTTGAATTTGAAAAAAACTATTAAAATTTGGTAAATTGCCCATATATTCTTCTGCTGCAAATAGAAAAAGGACAAAAAGTAACAAACTTCCCAACAATGATAAAAAAAATGTGAAAAAATGACAGAGATATTTTCGACAGAGCCTACCGCCGAGTAGACGATAGTATGGTTATGCAGTATGGTATGGTAGTTGACATGTGTTATGCCCTCTTAAAGTAATTCTCACACTGTGTAATTTTATCCGTGCTGCAGTGTTGGTCATCACGGGGGTATAAACTGAAATAAAACACTGGATCCCTTCTTCTCTATACTGAAAAAATCAATATTTAGTCCTTGAAAATGGGGAATTTTTTTCAGGAAGTTTTGTATCAACCATGATTGAGTTTTTACTGTATGAATATTCTGCCTGCAATGTGATGTTTTTATGATTGATAAGATATACATGTACAATGTTTTTGAATTATATTGTTTCAGGAATATCGTTGCCTTTGGATCAGTGGAAGAAACTGACAGAACAAATTGATGACATCAATGCTGCCGTTAAAGACCTGTCCTAGTGTACATGTACTATCATATCACTCCAATTTCGTTTTTTCTTCTGTTAGAGCAATAATCTGTAATTCTAGTCCTTACCATGATATTTTCAAGTGCCGAGAATGTGACATAATCTTGTCTGGTTCCAGTTTTGCTTGTGTTAATGAAACTGTTAAACTTTCATCTCAATATTAGATTTTACTAACTTTAAACAAAAGTATGGATTAATGTTAGTGACACACGGCCGTAACTTTATTTTCACTACACTTATCAAATTTAGTTTTTCAAATGATCGTAGTTATATTTCCTTTCTCTTGTGTTATCAGGTATAGATAGATAATGGTCTCAACTAATGTAATTGAAATTGTCTGTATATGCCTGATTGGTAAGTCATTGATTCCTGTCCAGAGTATTGGTCATTATTTATACACACGTAAGTTAAACACATGTTTGTTATGAAAGTTAATTGTTCGTAATTTTCATTACTTGTTCCATAGATGTGGTCATGATCTGCCTCTTTGTCTATTTGCAGATTGGTAAGTTTCGCTTTCATCCCTTGGTGTGAATCAGGGTTTTGATATTTGGTGTTACAGTTGTGAATGCGCATGTGTTATTTTTCTAGTTGTGTTGTTAGGGTGAATGTTTGATGAAAATTCATTTATTTCATTTATTCTGAACTAACTTTCTACTTGTCCTGGATGTTTGAAGAATACAATAAATACACAGGATTAATTTTCATATACTCCATTATTATATATCGTACGAAATTAATATTATAGAAAATGTCAGGGAATTAAATTAGTTAGGTAATGATGAAATAAGTTTCATAAAAAAAAATCCAGGCCTTTTTCTATAGTTCCCACGGGTCAGACGATCTGACCCATTCCCAAAGCCAAATATATGGAGTTTTCCAAATCAGAAAAAAATCCCAATCAGAAACACCTCTGAAAAATCGTCTACTGGAGCGACCTGATATATTGAAGCTCTTTGAATAACTCTCGCCATTATTGTCCCTTGTGTCATAAAATTTAATGTTAGTGGACATTTTGTTGTCTTTTTGACAGTTGATATAAGAAACGTAGATTAGAATGCTTGTTTATATAAATTTAGATATGAAAAGCCTGTTCTTTTAACTACGAAAACTCCCAAAATTGGAGTTGAAGTTATTAAAGTTTCCCAAATTGGCAAATTTTACAACTCAAATTTTCCAAATTTATCTAGGGTCTTTTACCCAAAATGGACAGAAAATGGCCTGAATTCAAGGACAGCTTTATAGAATGTCGAGTGAACATTTAGAAATTTGGTTCAGTTTCTGTAGTTGTATTCTTTAATATGTTTAAAATCGAAATATATAATTATAGTTAAGTGAAATAAACTCGAGCATGAATTGGTAAGGTTGAAGCTGAGCATATATTGTATCACTTGTATTTGGAAGATTGAATATTTACAGTTTTCATTGCAATTGGACTTGTGTTATGTTTTGAATGGAATGGAACTGTGTTTGTTTGTTTTTTGCAAGTTAAGAAATTTGTCATTATTTCCTGTGCTAATTGTTGAAATAAATTGTGTCAAGTTAGTCTGCCCTTCTGTATTCTTTTTGAGTTCAGAGAAATTTTTTCAGTTCTGTTGGTTTGATTTTTAGCTTTTCGGATCGTTGGATATCCATCGTGCATCGTTGTGCTTTAACATTTTCTTTAAACAACATCTCCTGTACCATTGAATAGATTTTGTCCAACCTACACAGGAATGATCCTTCGATGAACTCTTTCAAAGTTGCATAAATCATTGTGGTCTGTTGCATAAGTAGGTCATAGGAGCTAAAAATATATTTTAAAAGTGTAAACTTTTAAATTTTCTTGTCTAAAACAATAGGTCTAGAGCTTTGATATTTACAAGATTGCATAAATTATTAAGTTCCGTGAAAACTATAAACAACATCTCCTATACCACTAAATGGATTTCGACCAAACTTCACAGGAATGATCCTTAGGTGGTCGTCTTTCAAAGTTATGTAAATGGTTCCGGTATGTCACATTAGTAAGTCATGGGAGCTAAAATAGATTTTAAAAGTGAAAACTTAGAAATTCTTCTTGTCCAAAACCAGAAGGTGTAGAGTTTTGTTATTTGGTGTGTGGTCCACTTCAAAGATTGTATAAATGATTAAAGTCTGTCCAAAACAAACATGGCCAAGGTGTGTAGGGCCTTGTTGCCTAAATGTATATAGTGGAAACTATCAACAGTACCTCCTAAACAGCTGAATGGATTTTTAGCTCACCTGAGCAGGAAATCTAGGCCAAGTTCGAAACTGGGTCATATGGGGTCAAAAACTAGGTCACTATGTCAAATTATAGTAAAACCTTGTTATCACTCCAGAGGTCACATTTAGAGTTGATTTATGTGAGACATGGTCAGAATGTTTGTCTCAATGAAATCTAGGCCAGGTTCGAAACTGGGTCATCTGGGGTCAAAACTAGGTTGATATGTCCAATTATAGTAAAACCTTGGTAACAACTCAGAGGTTACATTTTTGTGAAAGGGACTTGTCAGTTTCACCTGGGGCGGGCAGGCAGCATCCAGCATATTGTCCGATCGTATTCTTTGTCCAATCTGCACCAGACTTGGTCAGAATGTGTATCGGCATAATATCTTTTGTATGGGAAGAATCTTCAGGAACATGCGACAACTGCAACAGATGGCATCAGATTAAATTTTGAAACACATGTACTAAGACACTACATGTAAAGCATGGTATATATTTTAATAAAATACAATTTTTAAAGTAGATAAATGATCGTGTTCACACAAATGAAATTATTGCTTCTTTAAATAATTATAATACTAACTACCAGTGCGGACTAACAATGACTGTGAAGGTTGACATATCAAACTCGACCGTGGAAGTTGGAAAGGGAACCTGCCCTTCTATGTGCTAACTCGGACATTGAAATCATACCGGGTTCCGATTTTCTTTTTGCAGAACCATCATTTTCCTTAACAATGTCCTTTAGAAGTTTCATCTATAAATACAATTTGCACGATTTGTCATCCAAATTTCATTTATCACACCTGTGGTGAATCATTATTCAACTGTGGCTAATCGTTATGTGGCAAATCATCATTCAATGTGGCTATTGTTGTACATGTATTACCATACATATACTCTACAAATGGGATAAAGGGAGAGAACTCTTGACAATCTCCCGCGGTTTTGACAAATATGGCAAGATAGCAGCAACCAATCAGAAAAGCATTTCGGTGTATTTATGTACTGTTACTTATTATCATCAAATTTAGAAAAGATGTAACAAAAGATAGAAATGTTATTCACAATTGTTGAGAATATTTTCTAAATTATAAAAAAAATGAAGAAATTCGTTAAATTGTATCCCATGTAAGCAAGGAAGCCAACCTCAAACGGATTACCAATTAATTATTATTATTTTTAATTGGTTTAAAAATATTTTTCAACATTTTTTCTGTTATCCATGGTGGTCAATTGACCTAACCAGTTTTTCCTGGAATTAATTTACAACCAGTACCATCCTGGCCTTGCGCAAGCAGCTGACAACTTCTCCACATGAATCAGAGGTGGAAGACA
Source organism: Mactromeris polynyma (assembly GCA_032209605.1). NCBI lineage: Eukaryota > Metazoa > Mollusca > Bivalvia > Venerida > Mactridae > Mactromeris > Mactromeris polynyma. Next base: position 51,399,307 of record JASFXZ010000001.1, read on the forward strand.
AATGACATTAGCCAACTATCACAGAAGGACATGTCCTGCTCAGCCTGGGAATCTAACCCGGGGACCTTAGATGGTTGAGAATTGTTTAGTTTAAATAGTATTTATTCAACCATTTAGCAATATGTAACATACAAATACATTAGGATTAGGAAACGAACCAAAATGACTTACTAATTCCTCTCCATTTACTATAAATTGAAGATAGTCTGCGTTTCAGTACTATAAAAAAGTAGAATTATTTCATATAAGCTATGCTGCCACTGTCAAACGAATGCTAATCTTTTCTGTTAACTCTATCATACTTTAAGCATTTCCTGGAGAAGTTGTGTGATTTAATCATGTCAATATGATCACAACACTACAGTCCTCAGTACATTGTAATAATAAGATGAACAAAGTGAAGTGGTGTACTCTTCCCAGGAAGTAGAAGTATTAATAAGTATACTATTATGCTAAACCTACTTGAAAGATGTGACAGTGAAAGTTCACTTATAAGGCGTGAATAAAAACACTTAGTTTCCCGTCTTGCTCTGTATCCAGAAAACATTACATCTACCCAAAATATTTGTCATATACACACAAAAAATATATTTTAAGGAAATGCATTCTAATTCTAAAAGTATCCAATTAGTTCAGTTATGTCACTTTCCATACAAAGTGATGATACTTATTATCTGGTACAGAGCTGATTGTATAGTCAAATTGTGGAGTTATTATAAATATACTTGAGACACAGGCTGTTTCTATACTATTTTCTAAACCACAGGAGATTTCACAAGTTCTCACCCTTTATCCCTTGTATACATCATGTATACATTTGTATATAGTACATATACTATAGAAGGGGTAAAGGTATCTACAAGGTATATTAAATAATAATTCAAACTTTGTTCTTCAAATTATATCGAGCATATTAAATTTTAAATTGACAAAGGCCTAATTGATTAGACAGTATTTATCATGTAGGTCTCATTGGCTTACCACAAGTATAGAAATATGTTAATAATGGTTTTCATTGTCTACATTGATAAACAAGTACCGGGTATTGTTCTAATTTGATACATAAAGTACATAAAACTGCGACAATAATTTGTCAGTAAATAAAAGTCCAGTAAGTATGTGTAGCACAATCATCTATTCAAACCAAAATTCAGGAAATACGAATACATTCATTCCCAGTCCAGCATTCAACATGCAGATGTAATCGACTCAAATTTGGGCGTCCAAAAGTTTTGTCAACCTTTAATTTAGATTTGATTGGCTAACACATGTCTGTGACTCACGGAGCAAAACAAGCACAAGTGCAATGCAGCATTAATCAGTATGGGTCACAGTAGGGGGAAACACTATATTTAAGGTTGGCCTTTGTGACTTAAGTGTCTTAAACCATGAAAATGATGTCTGTCATAAGTCAACTTGTCTCAATTTTTGTGTTATATAAATAAAGTGCTATTTGGTCCTCCATTTCTTTGATGATAATTTGTGATCATTCATTTTCCAAACATGTGGATTAGTTGCGTTGTGTTTGCATTGGCTTTTGCGCTTGGTATGTTTACATTATTATTGTTCAGTTTAAACACATATTTGATGTCCGCTATAAAATTTAAGTATTAGAATATACTTTTACAGTAATCACCCTTGGTGACTGCTTTCTGGGGCATTGTTACTAACCAGCTCTCCAGTCTTATAGTTGAATAACAGTTTAACCTTTCTATTGCAGGATTCGAACTTGCCACTTTCTTGTTCCCAATTATTTTATCATGTACAGACTTATTTAATATGCTATAATTTCTGTGACTGTTTATGGAGGAAGTTTGGATTTTATTTATTCTATTAAAAAAGCCTATTCATTGAGCTAAAACAGAAACTTGACAGTTTATTAATCACCAATTTTACACATTCATATTTTAGGTTGATCTACTATATTTACTGTTCTATGTAGCATATCAATCATTTTCATAGATTTTGGATAATTTTATTGTAACTGATAATTTGATTGCAATGCTGTCAATATGTCGGAGGTAAAAATGAAATAGGAAGAAATGTCTTTTTAAAAAAATGGTCGGCCCAATTTGCAGGTTACGATTTGTTGTGTGTTACATAAAAAATTGCTTAGATGTTATGATTGCTGTTCACTTCATATCCAAAATGGATTTCAGTTAGTCAACGTACCCCTTATCGAAAGGTTAACTAATCCACGCCAAGGTTACAAACATTGTTCAGTTGAAGAGAAGTTATGGTTTAGTAAGATTTGATTGGTTTACACAATACTGATATGCAAATAGCAAAGCCATGTTAGTATAGACACAAGAATATGTTTGATAACTTCTAAAAGATGTCTCAATATTGACTGGCTATTCTGTTCTTTTATATGCACAAGTCATTCATGAACAATATTGCCCATTGAGAATTAATGTATCAAAGTAATGGGACTCATATCGGGAGACAGATCAGACCAGTCCATTAAAGTATCGAACAAAATTCTGTGCATCAGGCTAGGAAAGAGGAAAATGATTTTCACACTGTAATTGGTTGCTCTTACATTGTAAATTGATTGTTATTTCTGTAGAAACATAATTAAATGGTTAGAATGCTACTTAAACTGCAGGAACATTGTATGCATGGCTCGCTGTATTACTTTCTTTGATAACCATTTTAAAACCAATCTCCGGAATCAACGTAAACTATTTGAGTATGTTAGGCAGATTGCACAGTGACCACCATCTACGCCACATATGCGATAACTATGCCTATAATATAGCATATTGTACACTCCCATCACTGGCGTAGATGTTGGCTATGATGGATTATGGAAGTGTCAAAGGGCTGCTCTGGCTGTTTGGCCAGGATGCTAGACTGGACTGCATTCCATGTAATACTCCTTTCACAGTACAACATTTTCTTGTCGACTGTGTTGACCTTCAACCAGTCCGTTCCCAATTTTTCAATACCACTGACATAAAAAGTCTCTTTGAGACTATCCAAGTTGGAAAAATTATAAGCTACATCAAAGAGATTGGCTTTTACAACAAACTATGATAAATTTTTAATCCATACCTACATATATTACATTTACCGGTGAATGAGGATTGCCTCGCTCACCCTGGTACATAAAAATATATTCTTACCCTAATGATACCAATTTTTACCCACTATATTTACACCAATTTAACATATACAAGTATATGTCGTAAACCTTTTTAGTTTCACATGTTTTTTACATTCCTTGCGCGCTAAATGACCGAAGCTGTCGATGCGCCATAAAACCACATATAAATAAATAAATAAACAAAGGGCTGCTATACATTAAGATCATTTTTTATTACAATGTAGTGTATGGGAAGACATTTGAAGGCCACAGTTATGATGGATGGTATAACAACATCAACCAACCAGACTGGGGAGCTTCTGGTAAGTATGTTGTTGTTGCATACACTCTACAGTGGCTCTCCATTGTGCAATAACCTCTTCAAAGTAGGTGCAATTTTACTGTAGTAAGAATTTACTATAAGAAGAGAATTAGTTGCTACAGGGACTGCCACATCCATAAGACAATGCCTCCCCCCACAGACCTCCGGGAAAACAACAGTTCATAAAACATCAAGCATGTGAGGAGGTGCAAAGGTGAATACACAAGGGAACAGGGACGCAAGGAATGCCCTGGCCTGAAAGGACAACTAAGGCAAATTAATGAGGACAACCAGGGGGGGGGGAATATTAGTTTTGCCTGTTGAACAGCCGAATTATGCATCTACCAAAGGGTGTTTGTTAGGAGAGGTTGGGTAGCACTGTGCATCACTTTAACCTATATGTCACTGTGTTCATTTCAGATGATAGTCTTTGGGTTTTCCACCATTTTGTAACAGTATTTCAGTTATGTCAGTGGACCTCTTTTCCAATCTGTCCAACCACTAGCAACTGACAACTTCCCAACAGAGATAGAGGCAATTTGCCTTAGATGTATTATATTCAGTGATACACCACGTCTGGGGCTCAGTTCGGCAGTCGAGCCCTCTACCTGCTGGGTGAGATCTTTCTGAAAAATTGGAGACATGTCCTGTTGATATAGAGTACAGCATTTTTTATGTAAGAAAAGTGACAATGCAGAGTTGTAGAGTATATATGTCTGAAGGCAATTGCCACAAATTTTATGACTAAGGATATTTTGTCAAAAAATAAGACGATATACCTTTAATTAATTGCGCAACAATACACATGTTTACTTCCAGACACAATCCTTCAAAGAAAAACGAAACCCTACTACAGTGATGGTGTATATTTTCCGTCGGGAAACAAGAGGCCGAACCCCTTTGAGATCAGCAAGGTGGCTCACCAAGGGCCGCCTGGAACAGCATCTTATGTCGGTAGAACAGCCATGCTTGTATATTTCGGTTAGTTGTATCATGTACACATACGAGGGGTGATCAATAAATATGTGGACTTTTCTTATAACTTTTGAATGCATTGTATGTGGAAACTCATATTTAATATACTCAATATCTTATTTCTACGATATATACAGAGATGTGTAATTATAAGATTCTTAAGTTATTCTGATTTATTGTAACATTATATTCCTTCTGAGTTTGTATCATGTTCAATAACTATATGGAATGCGCTGTAAATGGTAGTATTGCATTGGTAAGTCAATCTTATTTTTTATCTCTCTATTCTAGTACTAGGTGCATGAAAAAAGTCAATATTTAAATCAGACAAAATTTTGTTTTTAAGGTCAGCAAATCGTTGAAGAAATGGTGGATTCACAGAGGCCTGGTTGTCCAGTAGAATATTTCTATGTTGATGTTCCTAAAGGACATGACAAGTTTGACCCTTCAAACAGTGGAACAATGAAAATGCCATTCAAAAGATCTAGATATGACCAAAGAACTGGTTTTTCTCCAAATAATCCCAGACAGCAGGTAAAATTGGTTTTGAGTCGAAATTTTATAATATTCAAGGAATGTTAGTTCATACTTTTTGTTTGAAAATGTTGTCTGGCATTCATCTTTTATTCACTTATTTGTTACTGGGTTGCCTAACGCCAAAAATATTTGTATCCGATAGCGTCTCCAAAACAATAACATAGGTAGATATGTATAACTTTTCTGTAGGGGCATAATGTGTTGCCAAGTTGTCCGCCTGCCTATGCGAAAAATTGGTTTCTGGTTAATAACTCTTCTATGAATAGTTGGATTCAGTGCATACTGGGCACTTATGCATATAGGATAATAAAATACATGTCGAGTCTGAATTTGGTTTCAATCCAGATAATTTTGAAGGAGTTATCATCCTTTTTCGACTTAATTGTTATCTGATAAATAACACTTGAAAAGCCAATAGCTGGTGCTTCCTTGTCCTTTGAACGCATCTAGTTGTTCAAGAAACACTTATGTTTCATGTAAATGTTAGTGGTGATGATGATATGAACTGTAGTCATTGTCATTTGTAATCTAGTACATCTTACTCTTGTCGCAAATAGCTATTGTGTCTACGATTTAATGTTTTAACATAGAAAATAATAAAATTGAAAAACATGCACAATATGAAATATCTGATTGAACAAGGAAGTGTAGGGTAGGAAGAAAAAAAAAGTGCTGTCTGGTTATTTAAAACAGACGACTAATTTATCCCTCGTACATTCACTCCTGCTTGTTACCTACAACTTTTCTATTTGTGTTCCCCTGTCAATGCAGTTCATTTATGTCAAAGTAAAGACACAAACACAAGCGTGGATTGGAAATGTCTGACATCTAACCAATAAATTGTGGTTTTATGTGTCATTTATCAAAAATACTGAAAAGCTTTTATTAAGTCGTTTATGAATTTTTTATTGAAAAATGTGTTCAATTTCTTTGTTCAGTTAAATGAAATAACACCATTTCTTGATGGCCAAGTGATCTACGGACCAAACAAAGCTTGGGCTGATGCTATTCGTTCATTCCAAGGAGGACAACTAGCGTCTACCACACCCGGCAACATCATGACACAGTTTCCTGTGGATAATTCAATTCGGCTACCATTTGCCAATCCTCCTGTTGCTAGAACACATAAACTAGAACCTGTATCTAGATTCCATGGTAACCTTTTTTATTCCAACATTAGATTACTTAAGTATGATCATTTAAACTGGTACAGTGTTTAACACCATCATCAGTAAAAGAAGATTTGATCTCATATACATGATAGTCAGTACTACATATATCAAAGGTTAGTACAAAACTATCGGTATTAGTTTTTGGTAACAAAACAACTTTACAATAGTTTACAACCACCAAATGTATGACATTTACATAATCATATTGTATCATTACGCTAATCTTAAAGTTAAAATTAATGTTAGTAATTCCTTATCTTAACTTTTTGATTACTGAAAAAGTATAAATTTCATTTGAATGCTTTAAATATATATGATTAATTAAGGTAAGTTTTATACAATGTCAATTTTAGCAATTGGAAACCCACGTGGTCATGAGAATCCATTTTTGCTGTCATTTGGAATACTTTGGTTTCGATGGCATAATCTTATAGCCAACAGGATTGCGAGTGAAGTCAGGGACAATATAACTTTAACAGATGAACAGATTTTTAATATTGCTAGAAAACGTGTTATTGCGCAATACCAGGTATGTGTTATAAACACCAAAAACATGTGTTTGATCTTAATGGATTATGTTATGTATGTATGCTGGTTAGAAGGCTGTCCGTTATATCACAGATACTAGACACATACACTGAAATACTTTCCTAGTCGCTAACTCTCACAGGAGATTGTGTTAATGATCATTTGTTGGTTATTGCGTATTGTATAATGAGCATTGCTACAATGTCTGTGTATATGATGTCAATTTTTTTTTTATCCAAACCAGAACTGGTTGTTTTTCATGCAGTCATACATTTGAACATTTAACTACACAGTACTCATATGTGATTCAGGGACTGTGGTGTTCCAGTTGGACCATATCAAGGTGGGATTCAAACCCAAATCAGGAGGCAGGGGCTCCTCTAATTTATTCAAATAAGATTCATAGAAATTTCAATTACTAGTAAAATTAGCCATAAAAGCTATTGTTCATTCATTTTATTTGGTGTACTTTAAACTGTTTCAAAACTTATAGATGTACTGGGTTCAATGAGATCTATGGAAGTTTAGAAGGGCTGCATGAGAAAAAAAATCTAATTTGTTAATTTAATTACTGATCTTGTATGTCTAATAGTTGATTTGATATAACAAAATGCTAATCTACTTTTTGCAAAATATTACAGTGTTTGGATTGCAAGGGATGACGACATTATGCTAGTCATTTAATTGTTTTGGTCACGCATTTAATGGTTGCTATAATGGCAATGGAAATTTTGTAAAAACTTCATACAAAATCATATAAGTAAACTGTACCTTTCAGTCACTCATGAGGTATTATCTATATACTACTTTGTCTTACCAAGAGATTAGAAACTAATGCAGATGCACTCATTCCAAGTTTCCATAGCAATCAGTTTTTTGAATACAAATTTTGTTGGTTTTTTTACAGAAAATTGTATTTTATGATTGGTTACCTGTATGGTTGAATACAGATATTCCACCAGAAACATTTAAAAGACAATATCCATATCGACATTCCAGTAGTGGTGAGTGTCATCGTTTTTGTTATATTTGTCTTTGACTGTTTGCTAATTGTTAAGTATACATTAAGGCAATAAACATTATTTAGTTATTTATTTGTCTATGTCTTGTATATTGCATTTCAGAGAATGGTATAAGAATTTTTCTTATTCTCTGGATTCAAGTTTTTTATACAGTTTGGAGTCTTCTTGCATACATTGTTTTTGTTATTGTTGGATTTTTTTCCGAGTAAAAAAAAATTGGTGAATATCAGACATATCGCGAGCTGAAATGTTTGCAAATGACCCAGTTGTGTATTGTTTCATTTATTTTGAATTTGAGTGAGAATCCTCATACATACAACATCATGTACAACATTTTGTCCAAGTACAAAACAAAATAGTGAAGTAATCATCAAGTACTGAATAATCAAGTATTTATTATTATATTACCGTGGGCAAGGAAATTTACTTACGCTAATATTTTGGAAACTTTAAGTGCATTTGTGAAAAATTACAAATATTTTTATGTCACAAACTCTGCCACTTATACTGTAATCTCGGGAAGTTTACCCATGATGCAATGCAGTCTGCATTATTTCAATGTCTTTGTTCATTGTTTAAAATTTTAGATTCCTTGACACTGACATATTCATTGTATTACATCAATAATTTATACACATGAATTATATAACAAGTAAATACAATGTACCACAGCTTAAGTGCTTAGTCAGTGTCAACTTCCTGATTTATCAGCGATGTGCAAACTGTGGCAATTATCATGTTGAGATAAGCGAAGGTCAAGTTCTGTCTTTACATAATGAATTAAATATAAGTACATATTTACTGAATTGTTTATGCTTCCTTAATGTAAATGAATTATTGAATAAACATATATGTATATGAATGATTACACTTCAATATGAATGATGAATTGTAAATATAATTGATGACATATGCATATGTATGATGGTTTAAGTCTTATGAATATGCATGGTGACCTTTTACATGGATGAGGACTTAAGACTATGAATTATGGCTAACAAATGGGGAACTTGACTGACATGTGAACATGGAATGTGACTTATGAATATGAATGTTGGCTTATGAAATGATATGAATTATGACTATAATTATATATATGATGTCTTATGAATATGAATGTTAAGTTAATTATTAACTTGTGACATAATATGAATGATGACTTATGAATATGGGTGATGACTCATGAATATGTACAATGTATATAGATAATGACATATGAATATGAATGATGACTTATGAATATGGGTGATGACTCATGAATATGTACAATGTATATAGATAATGACATATGAATATGAATCATGACTTACGAATATGGGTAATGACTCATGAATATGTACAATGTATATAGATAATGACATATGAATATGAATCATGACTTATGAATATGGGTGATGACTCATGAATATGTACAATGTATATAGATAATGACATATGAATATGAATGATGACTTATGAATATGGATGATGACTTATGAATATGGATGATGACTTATGAATGATGACTTATGAATATGGATGATGACTTATGAATTTTAATGATCACTTCTGGGAAAATTTCTTTGAAAAATGTACAAATATTCATAATGTATTGTTTTGCATAAACTATTTCAGCGATGAATAATTACAACGGTTATAATCCAGCTGTACATCCAGGAATATTCCATGAGTTCCAAGTGGCAGCAATGAGGTTTGGACATACATTAGTGACTCCCGGTCTATGGAGGTAATTTTTGTATAACGATATTGTCCTATTATTATGCCCCTGCTTCACAATTTGAGGGGCTATATAGAGACCAGATGTCACATCACTTTATATCTAGTGTTCTCCTTAACCACTGGGAGGATTTCAATTACAGTTCACACAAATGATTTTTACCAAGCCTAGTTGTGCATATCGCCAGGGCCTTCCGGTTGCATGGTTTTGAGTTATTGCCCTTTAATGATAGAAAATTATAGAAAATTTCGTTGTTGAGCGAACTACTTCTACAGCTTTTGTAGGATTTTCATGAAACCTCGCACAAATAGTCTGCATGATGAGCTGTAGTGTGTTACTTTTCATCACGTTTAAGATGGCCGACTGGTAGCCATATTCTTAATATATAGATTGAAGCCAGGATGGAAGACTGGATGTGTCCAAATGTGTGGCTTCATTAAATAAATTAACATTTTGCTTTTTATATTCTGTTGTTTAAATGTTTTTACATCATTTATTATTAAAAGAACAGTTTTAATTCTAGGAAAGTATATGTTGTTTCTTCTCAGTTATTTAAAAAATTATCAAACAAAGAAAACCCCGTGTAGTAGTTCACCAAAACTTTGAAAATGAAAGGTAAACATAATGGTACTACTTTTTACACGCCTGTTCAAAGAACGGGACGTATTATAGTTTTGAATTCTTTGTCCAATCTTCACCAGACATGGTCATAATGTGCATCTGCATAACATCTTGGACAAGTTCGATAACCAGCTATATCGCACTTGTCACTCCAGAGTTATTGCCCTTTAATTAGAGAAATTACCTAAATTTGTCTTGTCTGATCAATAACTTTAGAATTCTTTGTCCAATATTCACCAGACTTGGTCAGAGAGCAATTTTTATTGTTATTAAATGCATCGCATAAATATCGAAAACAGTTGTTGGAATATTTTTCCCAGAGGTACTAAGGTTGATTCTATGCAAATGGATCAAGTCAGGTTCAAACCTAGATCACTTAAGGTGGAGTCATAGGAGATGAGTCATTTTTACACTGCTTTATTTTAAACTCCGGTGACAAATGTTTTATTTGGGGCGTATTTTGCGAAGGTATGCGCTCTTGTTTTGTATTATTATTATCAATGTCTTTATTTTAGGATAAGTATTTAAGAATTTTGTGCAAGTTTTTCAGTAGTATTAATTTACAACATAGGACTTATTTCTCATGAAAATTTTGTTCCAGATGTATGCTAAAAGTCAACTATATGTCGAACAAATATGTCAACAAATTTTATTGCAATGGAAAACTTATTCTTTTTCAGACGCAGGCAGAATTGTAACTTCTTACGAAGTCGAGACCCCAAATCACAAAAACAATACGCTGCTTTACGTCTATGTAACAGTTACTGGAATTCAAGGGTTAGTGTCATTTCTTTTCTCAACTTTTCTAGCTCATCATTTTATTTCTACATACTAGTACCGGGTACATGTAACAGTTTTGCTTGTATTTTCAGTAGTTGCGTTCACAGTGTACAGAATCAGTCGAGCTCTAAATGGCTTGGATGTTGACTATCACCATCATTTGTGTGTGGTCAGGAACTGCTCTGCATTCTTAAAACAATAGATTATTATAATTTACAATGTAATGTAAACCATGCGTCTTACAATGTAATGTAAACCATGCGTCTTACAATGTAATGTAAACCATGCGTCTTACAATGTAATGTAAACCATGCGTCTTACAATGTAATGTAAACCATGCGTCTAATGTTAATTTATTTACCTAGGAATCTGTGGAAGAAGATCTTGATGCTATATTTCGAGGACTTGCCAGTACATTAACAGAACGTGAAGACTCTATACTTGTTCCCGATCTTACAGGTATACATGGTTATATAACTAGAGCCCTACCAAACTTACGATAGATAAAACCTCAATTATAGACTGCCTTAAAATAAAGACCACATCATTAATAATATTTTATAGGTCGGTTTTTGAATTTTTCTTCTCCATTTTAATTTAAAATCAGACCATTTTATTAATAAGACCAACTTTCTCCAGAACCAGCAGTGGTCTTATTGTGGTTTCACTGTACAGTGTGAAGTGATGAAGTTTGTCAACTTTTCTTAACGTTATATTGTTTTAGAAAGTAGAATACATGACTGGTGTTTCAATGGGGACTACACCATGATAATTCTCACTTAGTCTGATGAAGTGCATCTATATATTCAGTCTATTACAACATACTTTTGGGGCTATTAGAAATTGATTTCATACTGATTCCTTCAATTTTCTGTAAAGTTGTGTTTGTTACGAATGATATACCTGATGTTTATTTCAAATATTTGCAGAAAGTCTGTTTGGACCTCTTGAATTTTCACGAAGAGATTTGGCTGCTCTAAATATTCAGGTGAGATGTCAATTATGTTTAGAAACAATGCAAGGGGGGAAAGTGATATTACTAGTAGTCTATCTGGTGCTATTTGCAGATAGACTAGTTATGCTGTCATCCCTCAATAAATCCAAATTCAGCAAATCCCTGCATTCTGATTGGCTAATCAGAGGCGTTTACACATGCATGAACATCCAAATTTCATTGTATTGATGACGTAACTTAATTCTGCATTCTGATTGGCTAATCGGAGGCTTTTACACATGTATGAACATCCAAATTTCATTGACGGAACTACTTTCTACCTAAATATTTTCTCAAGCAACACATATATTGTGTATTTATTTGCAAATTCACCACATATTTTAGAAACAAGTTTAGATCGAGGTACTATTAGTTACATCTATTAGAAAAAGCCACTCATGTGACAGGCAATGTAATCAAGAGTGGTCCAGAATTCTAGAATATTCCATTTCATTCATCCTAATCGTACTTTGCTGATTCAGAATCTTTCCGTTCAGTAATGAAGCTATTGCTAGTGGCAACACATGAAATTTGTTGTTGGCATGATTTATATTGCACGACAACAAGCAAACATTACGTAATTTAGCTAGCATTTAATCCAATCTTAGTCATCTGATTTCGCGACCATTTCTTTCAGTTTCACAAAACGTGTTATCAACAGCATATAGTATTCTCTTAGAAGCATGTATTCCATGTTTATACAAAATCCAGTATGTTTACCAGTTTATCTATCCTAGTTTCTGCTTGATTGCTCCCTTCATCGATGTTTTAACGTGAGAATTTCATCCAATGCGCGCTCACCTGACATGTTTATCTAGCGCAACCTTAAACTGCATTACTAGCCTACTGTTTACATGGAATAAATGATTGGCGTGGAATAATGACTGTTACACAGAAATATCATTAAATTTTTAAGTCAATATCAAATATGGCTCCTGTTATGGTCTGAAAATTATTTTCAAGTGTTGTTTTGGCTGTTCAACTCGGTACTATTTTTTGTGTATTTATCTGCGCATTCAGTGACACTGCATGAGGTCACGATGTGTATTGACGAAAAAAACATCATTGGGGGTCGTTTCAAAGTACTATTTGGAATTATGAGAATTAAACAACCATTTTTTGGCGTTCATGCATGTGTAAACGCCGATCAGAACGCACACATTGTACATACATTCAATGTGTTCTGATTGGCGTTTACACATGCATGAACGCCAAAAAATGGTCGTTTAATTCTATAATATACTTGTACATCTTCAAAATTTGAATAGGGATTTTGGACCAGTTGCAAAGCTTGGTCAGTAATTCAGTTTGTAAGCAGCGTTTTGATTGGTTGCAGTTATGACTAGTCAAATACTGCAACAATTCTGTAAATTGACATAAAGCTAGCCGTTTAAATCACAATTGATGAATGCAGTGAAATATAAAAGTCACTCTTGGGTGCATGATATTGAAGCAGTATTGAGTTGAAATTTTAACAAAAGAAAGATTCCTGATGGTAGCCATGCATTCATCAAGTCTTGAATCAACTTCTGTGTTTTCAGAAATTATAGAAAAAATCATTCCATGAGGTCGCGGTCTCCATGGTTTAGGGGTTATGGTCACTGACTTCAAATCACTTGCCCCTCACTGCTGTGGGTTCAAATCCCACCAGGGGTTTAGATTTGTCAGTTAGGAAGCCATCCAGCTAGCTTCGGATGGTTAGTGGTTCTGTCCAATGTCTGGGGTCTTCCTCCACCCTAATGCATAGAATGGTCACAACGTAACCCTGGCTGTTGGTGTGCCTTAAAGCCCCATTACAATTTTAAGGTTATTGTATTTTTTTACTCAGAGAGGACGAGATCATGGTATTGCAGATTATAACACTGTCCGTGAAAGTTATGGACTGAAACGAATCAACAGATGGACAGATATTAATCCAAAATATAACAGAAAGGTAAGCATCAATGGAAAGTTTATATAGATTATTATAGAAATTCATGCAAACTTTTAAGTGATCGTATATCATAGACAATCATGAAACTGTTCCAAAATTAAAAGATACCTTGTATGCTTTATTTGTTGGACATGGATTGCTTTGTCAGTGAATAATGACAAACAAGTTTTAAATTTGTACAGAAGTGCAGTTTTTTTCTAAACCAGTATTTGAAATTCTCTTGTTTGCAATTGTAACTGACTTCAGTGTACTAACTTAACTATCTCGTAATTAAGACACACGCACATTTTCGTAACCCAGGAAGCAATCAACCATTGGTTAATGTAACTTGTAAACTTGTTTTGCAATCTATTAAAAAATAAATGAGTTTAAACTAACATACTTTTTTGTTTGAACAGGAAATTCGACGTCTTCGTCGTCTGTACAACGACACAGATTGTCCCGATGATGTTGATCTGTTTACTGGTGGAATGTTGGAAACAAAACCTTCAGGACCAGGAGAACTGTTCCAAACCATTATACTAGAACAGTTCTTGAGGATTCGTCATGGCGACAGGTTTTGGTTTGAAAACAGAGAACAAAGGTTTGACTCAAATATTGTGATAGAATCATTTTAAAGTCAGATGCTTGCTTATGCACACACAATTTCATGGTTCTCATTAATCTCCTAATCGGGCTTTTTGGAGTCCTATCTTTTCCCAGGGACTCCTATTTATGGCAACATTTCTTTGTAAATGCATTGAAGGACTGTAACTTTTTCTAAAAGCATGAGTTTGGTTTTCACATCCTAGTGAGAACCCTGACTATGTTCATTTTGGTATCTTATACCCAAATGTTTCCGTGCTTGTGGGATTAATATCAACTGTATTCATACTTCAACTATAGTCGATGAAAGGAGCGTGTACAGATAGTATTGAACCAAACCTTCGATATGAAGTATGAGAGACAGGAATAAATGACTCGGTATAGGTGTACTATGACTTAAAAACATGTTCAACATTTTGTTTCTAAAAGTGGCAGAATGAAGATGATACCTCACAGTCACATTTATTCAAATATCTAATCAAATAGCATTTGTATTGTTTTTCTTGCTGTTTGAAATTATCTTAATGCTGTTTAACGTAGAACATCCCTCATGGATTCCCACCAAAAAATAGAAACATCAGCCAATATTGGTAAATTTTGTGATGAGTCTGTTGAAGATGTTCTACCTTAAATGGATATTTTGGCAAGTCAAGAAGTTTGCAATCTGCAATTTCAGACATTTTGCCAACTGATGTGTTTGTGAAAACTCAAATGAGAATGGTAATTGAATTGTACAATCTATCAAATGTACTGTGATCAAGGAAAATGACACTGGCTGATATTTTGGAATTCATGAAAGTCACAACCATTATTCTTTATCACGAACTTTACTACTTCTATTATAATGTATGTTTATATTTATTTCAGTGGTTTGACCGACGAGGAGTTTGATGAGATATGGTCAACAGATCTGTTTGACGTTATTACATCTGTGACAGGTGTAGGACTAGATATACAGAGAAATGTGTTCATCTTCCAAGAATCAGATAGTATGTCCTCATCTCAAGAACTTTCAATCATTCTAATCCATCAGTGGTCTGAAAGTATGTCCTCATCTCAAGAACTTTCAATCATTCTAATCCATCAGTGGTCTGAAAGTATGTCCTCATCTCAAGAACTTTCAATCATTCTAATCCATCAGCGGTCTGAAAGAACACAGTTTGGTGACTAGTCTCACAATTCATCATTGCCATTGGTCAATTTTAAGACAAGACTTCAGAAGGACAACACCAAAACTATATTCTTCCGCCATTGGAAGGGATACAAATACCGACAGGATGTTAGCTCTAGTGGTTACAGCCAGTTTACTGCCAGCACTGAAAGCAATTTGAGTAGTAATACTGCTGTTATTGCTAAATTTGTAGCATACAAGGAAGTTTTCCTGTATTAAATTGAGTTGCTTTTTATCTTTAACAAGCCGAAACATTTATTTTTCTTCAAAAACTTAATTCACAAATATTTCTGTTTTATCTGCTAGGAATTGGGTGCCATGGACAACCTCGACAGTTGAATACAAGTGGTACATTTGAAGGCTTGGATATGTTAGAGCCCTGTACACCATTTGAGACGTATGATTATTTTACTGGAAGTGAGGTGTCGTTCGCAGTAACATTCTCCATTGTTGCAATTTTCATTCCATGTGAGTTATTTCTGTTTAAAAGTTTCTATAATTTTGTCACCGGGTAAAAGTGAAGGACTTATAGTGCAAATAGACTTGTTTGGGTGTCATTCTTTGTATGGAATATGTGGTTTAAGATAATAACCACTTACAGTTCAATATCAAGTGGTGGAAGAGAAAATAGTCAAGTCTGCTTATGAATAAAGGAATTTGGTTTGCTTTCACCTAAGATTTGTCTATTGTTATATATTCATGTATATTCTCATACATTGTTTTTTTCAGGCTCACAGGGAAGACTGGGCTTGCCCAACTGTGTTGCCTCTTTAAATAAAGTCGTTATTATTATTATATTATTGTCTATGTTTGGACATGTGTGGAGTCTAGATAGTTTATTCCAGTATAAACTGCCCATAACAACACCTGTTTGTAATAAAAACCAGCCTTATCCAACATGATCAGATGGTCCCAGCAAAAGTACTACTTAATACATTAAGATACACTGTTACAAAGCTGTTTATTGGTCCCATCAATGTTATGTTATTCACAACTCCTTTAACTGACACTAATTGGTGTATAAATAAGTGTTTAATATATCAGCAACTTTTTTGTTGAAATATTGGAAAAATGTATCCCTTATTTTCGACTGTCTTTCGGATCCCCCAGGGAGATTTTCCTGAAATAAGCTTGTTATTTAGAATCTTGTTTAATACCATCAGTAATTTACTAGCTTTCCAGCAATTTATCCTCTAATTGATAAGAAAACTTTTCAATAGTTAATTTCTGCCTTAATTTTAATACTGCTTTGATAATTTCAGTGACCGTGTTAGTACTTTATATGTTGTCCATACATCGACGAAAAAATATGTGGAGTAAGAGAAGATTGCATACACCTGTACAAAGAACTACTTCTTCTAATATGAATGAATTTAGAGGTAACGTTTTTACTGTATATACTGGAATCCCTTTTAACCAAAAGAAAAAAAGTAGAATTTTCCTTTACCTTGAAGTTTTTTGAAAGTCCCGATTTTATTCTTCTTTGTCTATATGACATTCTGTCGGTTTTACCGTTAAGAAGAATTTTTGTCTCCATTATGTTGAAGTTTTTTCGAAGTCCTACTAAACAAGTTCGCACCTTAAATCAAGTTATAGACCTTTGATTATTTTGGAATTTATCTGGAACTGGGGCATTTTCAGTATCATTTACTAACATCCAAAACGACTAACATTCTTCTAGAGGCATTGCCCATATGGGAAACCGGTGGCGATGATAAATAAAAGCAAATACACACAATCCCTGAATTAGACACTTGTACTGGTTAGTAACCCATGAAGCAGTCATCGAGAGTGATGAATATATGTTGTAATAGGATGAATATTAGTTGTAATAGGTTATTTCACTATTGATGTAAAATGTGTGTAAATTAATTGCTATTTTTTATTTATATTTCTATATGTAGCCCTAGAATGGATAGGTATGAATCACTTAGACAGAGTTGTCACAGTAATGTTAGAGCCCACTGACAGTCGAATAGACGTGTTTGGAACCAAACACATACTGCTGCGTCAGATTGATGTATGTCAGGCTGCAGAGAAACAGAAGGGTAGGATGGAAGTACATCTATCCAGTGATAAAAATGAAGCTATGTTTGCTCTCAAACATAAAGAATATGATCTGGTATGATTGTTTTACTTGCAGGAGCATTAAAGTTATAAACATTGCATAAGTTAATTAAATTAGTTTTATTTATCATAGCTGTGTGTCAACTTTAACAAGTGCCAGCTGAGATAGCAATGCCATTCCTAGCTTTCTCCTATTTGTGCTCAGGTAAGTTATTGATATCGCCCTGTGTCCGTTGTCCGTCGTCGTCAAATAAGCTTGTTAACACATCTTTTACCTGATCTGCATGAAACTTGGTCTGACTGTTTGTCTCCATGAAATCTATGCCAAGTTCGAAGCTGGGTCATCTGGGGTCAAAACTAGGTAACCAGGTCCAATTATAGTAAAACCTTGTTAACTGTGACTCCAGATTTCACATTTTGGACTTTATTTATATGAGACATGGCCAAAATGTATGCCTTAATAAAATCTTGGTCAAGATTTAAATTGGGTCATCTGGGGTAAAAGACTAGGTCACAGGATCAAATGATGGGAAATCCTATTCGATTCTCAGAAGGCTGCATTTTCTACCTAAAACTTGATCAGAATGTTTGTCTTAATAAAATATCCAGTGTGGTACTGGGTCATGTAGAGTCAAAAGGAAGGTCATGATGTCAAATCATTGAAAATTCTCTTGGACTCTCTTGAGGCCAACATGGCAATGTACTCAGGTGAGCAATATAGGGCCATCATGGCCCTCTTGTTCAGGTATATACTGCTTAAAGAGCCTGCTGTTAGCAATTACCAGCAAAGACGTTAGTAGTAGTGGCAGTAACAACAGTACTACTGTCCTGTTACCCAGTGGATGCTGTACCAGTAGAAATGTTAGTAGTAGTGGCAGTAACAACAGTACTACTGTCATGTTACCCAGTGGGTGCTGTACCAGTACAGATATTGCTATTGCTGGTACTGCTGCTGCTGCCAACTGCATAACAAATCAAACATTCTGACATAATGATACGGGATCCAGACCTCTTCTGTACATAAGGCAACAATCTTATCTGGCGTTTGGTAGAGAATGTAGCGGGTGGTCAGTTTTTATTATTGATTTTGGTAGTTCCTGTCATGGACAGGTCAGAATGTGATTCTAAACATTTTTCTTGCATATTGTATTTTTATCTTAACATATTTCTAATTCTATGTTTTTCTTTTCAGATTCTGAAATTTTATGATGCGAGTGAGCGAGAAAAATTCTGCAAACAATTTCAGATGTTTCTAAGCGCAAAAGACATTCGAATGACCAAGAGGGACTTAGTGGAGTCCTATATACTCCGCAATGCCAACACTAAACAGCACAGACAAGAACGACTGAACAAATTCTTCAGAAAAATTCTCTGTGTAAGTTGACAAGTTGACAAGTAATAATCAAATATTTAAACCTCGGGATTATCTGAGTCGTAAAGACATGGCACTGTGTACTAACATGTCCATTTGTGAAGGAGGTCATTTAGGTATACGGCCTGTATTTACGAAGTCTCATTTTGAGCATGCCCTCAAATCATTCTCACTTTATTGAGTTTTCACTCAAATCTGTATCAACAAAGTGTCCCCAGTATTAAGCATGCCACAGACTGACTTAAATACTTGATTGCAATATCAGCATTTAAGTTGAGATTTCAATCTAAAAAATGTGAATTTCCAATTTTGAGTATAAGCATGGAGTGGAACTTTTTGTGAGTACAGATTTATTAAATGACGAGGATTTATTCATGAACATTTTTGCATCTGACCTGTGTATGCCCCACCATATGAAGAAATGAGATGGCCTGTCCTTCCAAAGAAAAATGGGTCTTTGATCAAATAAATCTTGAAATGATGGACGAATTCAATTTATATTGGCTATATGATAATGGAACACAGGTCAAGTTATATTCTGGTTACAATCCACTGGAGGAGTTATGTCCCTTTTTGACTTAAAAATTAGTTTCTGATCAATATCTCTAAGAAAAGTCCAAAGCAGGGGCATCTGTGTCATATGCACATCTAGTGTTACCTTACTGACCATAATGTTTTAAACCCTACCATATTTTTATGGCAAAATCAGTAGTAAAAATAACGATGCAAACAGACATTAAATGTTTGCCCTAGTATAAGTAGGAAGTACATAGTAATTACATTAGAAATTTTGAATTGATTCAGATGTTCCGAGATGGTGACCTTGATGTTGATGAGAACATCTATGGAACTGTTGGACCAGCTGATGAAGCTGAATCAGAGATCACGAGGATTGAGCTCACACAAGCTGAATTTGGTGAAGCATTTGGAATGAGAGCCAATTCCATGTTTGTCAAACATATGTTTCTGTTGGTTGACAAAAGCAAAACAGGTCGTGTTTCTTTCAAGGAATTTATGGATCTTTTTATTTTACTCTCATCAGGTAAGTGTCTAGGCATGTTTTCCATAACTATTCATTTAAAATTCTGGCCGTGATTTCATGAGAATACTTTGATTTGATCACAAACTGTACAATCTCTGAATTTGGTGCCAGTGCTGGTTAGTATTCCAGGAAGGTTGTTGTTGTGAGTAATCAGTATAAGAACAGACATATAAACCATTGATGGGAAACTGGCTGATATCGGGGAAAGATAACAAGAAACAATTTAACGAACAATTGTTCGCTCACGCTCCATAAGTATCATGAATTTCCACCACTTTATTGATCGGCAATAGTCGGCAATCTACGTTTAAATCCATCGGTTGCTGACTCTGTTGACTAGCACTTAAATGTCCGTGTAATCACCTATTGATCTGTGTATCTCTTATCAAATGTAGCAATTTAAAAATAAATTATTTTTTTCCGCATCAATAAAAAATACATTAGTTCAAACTAAAGAACAGCCAACAAACTAATTATGCCCCCCTTCGAAGAAGAGAGGGCATAGTGGTTTGCACATGTCGGTAGGTCAGTCGGTCCGTCTGTCTGTCATCGGTCTGTAACCTTTTTGTTTCCGATTAATAACTCAAGAACCCCTTGACCTATCATCCTGAAAATGGTCCACACATTTATCTTGGGTAGCAGAGGAACCCTATTGATATTTGGGTCAAAGGTCAAGGTCACGGGGCATAATGTTTTACAAACATCTTGTGTTAAATTAGGGTGTGGTTGGCTAGTTGAGTTCTCTCAGATAATGATTGTGATAGTACATTTACATGATACTGTTGTTTATAATTTATTGTGAACAAAGATGTTGCTTTCTCATGTTTCAGATGATGCAGAGAATAAAACAAGACTTCTGTTCAACATGTATGACATCACTAAACGTGGTTATTTAAGCAAGGATGACTTACATGAAATGATTAGGTATGTGACAAATATTCAGTATGTTTACCTAACGTTATGTCAATGTTGTCAGATTTAAAATGTAGGGCTGTCTTTGAGTCAAATTTTTACATATCGACGATATTGATGTATCAAATGACAATATCGACAATATATCAATTATATTTTTAATTCCTTTTATAGACTATAAAATCAATTGTTTCTGTATGTCTGTGTTTATGTCCTATATAATTTGATGTTCAATTTATATTTTTATGGTAACAAGGTACTGTTTAGGAAATTAATCCATATTTTTAACTTCACAGTATTATATTGCTGACATTTGGAATCCACTATTCAGCTGACTACTTGACATTGTGCTATTTTGGCACATTTTTAAACTGTGTCCAATCTATTGTAAATCCTGCCATGATATTTCAAAGTATGTACCGAATATCAATCTGCAGAACAAATTCTTGATATATCGATATCAATTGTATCAATGACAGTCCTATTTAAATGTGCAGGAAAATTAAATACTGATCAGTGAAAATAAGGTCTTTGTGAGTTGATTTTAAGTGAGGTTTTACTACACTATGCAGGATTTGCCAACCCTAGTTTTACCAATCCCAGAAACCTGAGATCTAATGTCATCTTCAGGGTTTCAATATATCAGGAATAATTAGAGAAATTTAAAGGAATGAAGGTCAGCGAGCTGTCAGAGAATTATTAAAATTGTCTGCTAGTTTTGAAATTCGAAAAAAAATCTGATTTATTTCTGGCTTTAAATTATCAGTTTAATATTTAAAGGGTTATGACAGTTTATTCATTTTTAACAACCTATTATTTTACATGAACTTTGGTTAAATACTTCTAATTTTTGTTCTAAAGTTCTAAACTTTAGGAGTGATACTTTGATGGAAAACAATGACTTGCCAGTCTAGGATGCAAAGAAACCATTTACAACAACGATTCCAGCTTTATTACAGTCGAATATTGTTTTCCCTTAATATTTTTCTCCTATAGAGCACTTCTAGACATGTCCGAAAGTCATGTGACTGATGCCATGGTAACAGAGTTCACAGCTGCAGTGTACAAGTCAGCTGATTTACGTCCTGGAAGTGAAATCACATTTGCAGACTTCAGAAAAGTGTTTTCATCAGGAAATTGTGCGAAGAAGCTTGAGCGGGCGACTCTGGAACTTAATGGTGAATGTTGTTAGAAACTTGATTTTGTCAATTTTTATGAAATCTACTGCAATAGAGTTTGTTTCTGCCTTATTTTTTAAATACATATGTACATTCTGTCCATATATACACTTGAATTATTCAAATTTACTTACCTATGGTGTGTCGAAGACGTTAAAATTCTGTTTTCTTTTTTTGTTGCTAAAATAACGAACAGCCTTGACGGTTTACACAAAAATTGTCTAGAACAGAATTGCGCAGTATTGGCACTACAAAGTAATTTTAGAGACATTATTGAAATACAAGTTTTGAATACTTTGAGAATTACTAGAAAAGTGCACGGAAATTTCTTGAAGACTTTTTTGTGTTGATTTATTGGATATGAAGCTTTAGTTTTATTGTAAAAATAATTTGCAAAGGAATAAGTGTATGTTGAAAGTCTACAATTGCCTGGCCTATAAGCATTTAAAATTGTTAGTTCAAATATATATATACTCCCAGAATTGTTTTATACATTTCTGCATTGGTCTGATTTTAGCAAGACAATGTAAGAATGGATAAAAATGAAGGGCCAAATCTTATAGAATTCTTCTCTGACAACAAAATTCATTGACATACATGTATTTCCTTTTCGCTACTTTAGGCTGTAAAAAAATGGAAAGCATTTGAACTTATAAAATGTCTCATTTTTCAACCAGTATTCCTCATCATAATGCTTTAAATAAAACTTCGAAATGAATTTCTTTAGTTGAGTTGAATGAATGTTACAGTCTAGTCATGTGTGTGTTCTTTCGTACCATGTAACCACCTGAGTAAATGAGGTACACAGTGATTACGAGGGTTGTTCATAAAGTTTGTGGAAAATCTTGATAAATTTTTATATGCACTACATTAAAATTTTATATCCACCTTGGGTAATTTAGAGTTTTTTTAATTGATTCGCGGATCGTCTTCGCTATATCTTTTATGCTCTTATTTAAAAATGGTGATGATAACAATCTGCTTATGTTTTTTTGTATAATACAATATGTTCAATTAATGCAGACTTGAACAATATGTTCAATTATCAAAGTTTGGCATCATACTTCTGTTTTTGTTTTTGAATGTTTAGCCAATGATGAAGATGATGATCAGGCAGCAAACCATTCATTGCAACTACCCAGTCAGTCCAGTAAAATGGCTCAACGTCGTTTTACTCTAGTCAGGGGATATAGGTATAATTAATACCCATTATTTAGTTATCATATTTTCATTTTTGTGCTTCTTGAACTGCCCTGATAAGCTGATAGGTTCTCAACTGCCAAATCTTGAGGTGGTTGGTTCGAACTCTGGTTGAGGTGTATGTCCTCCAAGACAGTTTGATGGATGATAATATATCAAGGTTCGCACAGGTCTTGAAAAGAAGAACAGGTTAGTATGGGGTGGTAAAGCTGGAACACTGTCAGGTCAACTGACCACCACCCATAACTGAAATACTGTTGAATATAAATACATAAGACTCCTACACAACAAAATGATGTAAGAGAGCGGACCAATGTTCTGTGTATACTGTTCATAGTGTATGTTGCACCTATCTACCATTTTCCACTTTGAACAAACTTAAATCGGAACTTGTAAGACCTATTCTTATGGTCAGTTTCTAATCTGTCCAAGTGTAGATTATAAAAGATAATTTTGCTTGATTTCATTGTAACCTGGGTATTCTGTGATTGATTAAGAAGGCCGTATATATTCAGTTTACTGTAGGTCTACAGCTGAAATCAATGAACAACATTGAAATACCTGATTGAATGATGTGTTTTATGATGGTGTACATATCAGTATTTCAGGACAAGGAACTCTCTCTAGCAATGGTCCACGTCTGTCTAGTTTTACTGGCTCAGACTCTTTGAAATACAACACATTAGCCTCCAAGTCACAGTCCAGGTACTGCATGATTATATTGCTTTGTACAATTTACCTACTGTTTGTTTAAAATATATACAGTAAAACCTCACTTGAAAACCACCTCAATAATAAAACCACCCCAAAATTAAAAACACAATTTTCAAGTCCATTTTCACTGTTTTGCTCTTTATGCAACCTCAATATTTAGACCAGTTTTTAAGGGTGCCAAGGATGGTCGTATTGTCGGTCTTTTACTGTATGAATACAAGCATTTGTAAAATTTATATGTTTAAAATAATCACCATTTTGTTAATGAACTGTGCATTGAGACACTTTCATGGCCTGTATTTTTATTAAATAGAATCAAAATCAAGTGGGCATTTTCTCTTTTGCTTTACACAAGGTTCATCCTCACTGAGTGAGTACTTGTATGTCTCAATGAAACTTGGTCACCTGGGGTCAAACACTAATGTCCAGTTATAGAAAAATCTTTTTAAGACTCTAAAGGTCTAATTTTTAATGTATCTGTATGGAACTGGTGAAATGTTTGTCTCAATGAGATTTAGGTTATCAGGGTTAAAAACTAGCTCACATTTCAAATTATCGAAAAAACTTGTTAACACTGTAGAGGTCACACTTCAAAAATGTTTCAGATGAAAGTTTACTACAGTATTGCTCTTGATTTTGAAATATAGACTTGATATGCTCAATCAGATAACATACAACTCTTTTACAGTTACCACATTGAGTGAACAACCTTGTATCTATGTAATAACAAACTGTCAGACTAAAGTTGATAAAATGAGTAATAATGGTCAAGTAATACCAGAATAATCACCCTTGACAGAGCCAGTTTTTCTTATGTTTCAGTCATATAAAAGTATTCACTGATCTGACACCAAATACACCAAAAGGTGTTAGGGAACTGAAAGATCGTATTGTAAGTTTCTTGGAAACGTACAGACTACATGTGTTCTGGTTATGTTTGTACTGTTTTGTGACTCTTGGTATTTTCCTGGAACGATCTGTGTGTAAGTTATTATTCAGTATTTTACCATATTAAAGGTTTAGCTATGTTACAGTAATCTCCATGAAAACC
Source organism: Mactromeris polynyma (assembly GCA_032209605.1). NCBI lineage: Eukaryota > Metazoa > Mollusca > Bivalvia > Venerida > Mactridae > Mactromeris > Mactromeris polynyma. Next base: position 51,424,288 of record JASFXZ010000001.1, read on the forward strand.
GTAACTCACAGAAAAATGGACTTTTGACCATGTCCGGACAGTGTCCGGTTCAAAGAGTATACTGTACTTCTTAACCAAAAATTGTACCAAAGCCTCAATACATAGTTCCTAAATCTACAATATTTACCTCCCTTGATCTTAACTGTCGGCGATTTTGATAGGCAAAAAAAATATAAAACTGATAAGCCCTTTTAGGATTAATTTCCAAATATGTGATAATTGAGAAAATACCAAAAGAATTTGCATGTGACAACCACTTTTTCTTCAACTTACTATACCAAATGCCAAAATGAGCATACTTAATAAGTTATTATCTATATATTGGATTAGTTTATCATCGTTTACATTATATTCCCCATAAACTTTAAGGAAATTTGCCAATCAAAATGGCCGACAATTCAGAACAAGGGAGGTACATATTGTAGATGTAGGAACTATGTATATGTTATAATGCCCTGCCATTCTTTGAGTTGGGTAGAGGAATAAAGTGTTATCCCTGTCTGTCCGTTCGTGTGAAAAATTGGTTTCCGATTACTAACTGTTAAAAGGATTCGTGGATTTAATTCATTTGTTCAATTTTTTATCAATAACGCTTGTAAAGCCTATAGCGGGGCATCCGTGTCATATGGACATCTGATTATGCCCCCTTCGAAGAAGAGAGGGCATATTGGTTTGCATATGTCGGTGGGTACGTACGTCCGTCGGTCGGTAACCTTTTCGTTTCCGATCAATAACTCAAATACCCCTTGACCTATCATCCTCAAACTTGGTCCACACATTCATCTTGGGTAACAGAGGAACCAGATTGAATTTGGTGTCACAGGGTCAAAGGTCACAGGGGGTGTCATAATGTTTTACAAACATCTCTTGTTTTTAGTTTGAATTACAATACTAATGGAAGCTGAAGTTGATCTAATTTTGGTATAAGGAATATATATTATGTACAGATGTTATTTGTTGTTCAGACTCCTCAGCTTGCCTGAGCCCGGTGTTATAACCACTACTCACCACTGTGAACTCAGCACTCAGATGTCATACTTTTCTATGTTGGGAGATTTGAAAGTTCATTGTAAATCCTGTCTGAATGAGTAGTATTCTTTATATACATTTTCTGAATCTGAAAATTGGGCAAACCAATTGACTATGACAACAATTATACTCTGCACTAAGAATTAAAAGTTAACTGTCAATCCAAGATTCACATTCATATCTTTGGGAAGGTGTACAAAAACGAATTATCAGCATTTAGTAAGTATTCTACTTCATTTAACTCTTGCAAATCTCTAAACTCCGATTCAGCGGAGTAAATTTTAACATCAGAAATTGCTAAGTGCAGAATAGTGAGTATTGGTTTTAATTTCAGGCCCTGTTGCTATAACTAAATTATATGGCTATTTACCGAGAGATTAAGTTCATGAATATAGTGCTTTGTGAAACATTACTTGCCCATTCATTCATCTAGCATCTTTTTTCAAGCGTTGTATCATGGTAAATTTTGTTTCTTTATTAGGCTAGCTCACATTTTTTCAAATCTTACAGTTTATGCATTAGAGCGAGAGAACGGTGGATTAAGACGTATAGCTGGACACGGTGTCACAATGAGTCGAGGATCAGCAAGTGTCATCAGTTTTACATACGCCAGTCTACTCATCACAATGTGTAAAAACTTGATTACAAGATTGAGAGAGACAGTGCTCAATAGATTCATACCCTTTGACTCCTTCCATACGATGCATAAAATTATTGCATTGATATCACTAGCGTTCACAAGTAAGTAGGTGGTTCAGGTGTTAAAGCAAAAGTGTACACGTTTGTATGAATTACACATTTAGTTACTTCAGTTCAGTATGTCTGTGGTTAGTACACATTTTTGAGGAATTGAGCTGCGCCAGGTCAAAGCCTGTATTAGTGACCAAAATGTCCATTGTCATGTTTTTACATTTTCTAAAAATCTATTCAAAACCATGTATTATTCGAAATAAATTTTCGGAGCCGAAGAATTTGAACGAACAAAGTCTGACTGTATTTATTAATTAATTATTAGTAACAAATGTTGAGTAGTGCAGACAAAATATATTTGTGTCTAAAGATGTTACTGTAATGCTATAAACAACTAATTTAACTATTTTATGGTTTCCAGTATTACATGTTGTTTGTCATGGTATCAACTTGTACAGTATCTGTACCCAACCATCTACAGACTTGAATTGTTACTTCCGCGAGTATTTTAGAGCGTAAGTTTTATACATACTATTGGCCCCTATTTTCCATTTATTATATAATATGCAATATTGTTTAAATGAGCCAATGTGAGACTTTTATATAATTCTAGTGATATTAAATAGACAATATGTCCTTTTCGTGTCTTATTCCCACTAAATCCCAACCCTACAGTCAAACATTTTGTCTAAATCCCACAGTGTGAGATGCTTAATCCCTATTTCCAGGATCTTTTAAAAATCTGACCAAAGTCTATTTCTCAAGCCCCAGAATCATTTAACGTATCAAATACCCACTTGTTGGAAATCGTCTTCTGTCTATAGTCCCATGTATTCCTGCCACCCCACCCTGGCAAGACATTGATTAGTTCATTACTCCCTCAGTGGTCTTTCTTCACATGTCACATTGAATGTCTTAACAATCGATTATAACATGGTGCAAAATGATTTCTTCCAGGAGTCATGAACTAGCATCCTTTCATTACTGGGCATTTGGAACCATGACAGGTATGTACAGTGAAACTTCTTTAATAAAACCACGTTTGGTTGTGGAGAAAGCTAGTTATGATCGAGTTATAAGGTGGTCTGAATATTGAGTATGAATTGAGCATTGAGTACTGAATATGGAAGGAAAATTAAACACTGTTTCATGAAAATATTGGCTTATGAGTGAGATGGTCTTGTTTGATGTGCTTGTTTAATGGAGTATTATCAACTCCCTGCATTAATCGACGCACATCACTTTTTTTCCATGTTTTTAATTGATCATCCTTATTGTGCCTCACAGTCACCTTGTACATACATGTATTACCAAGTGTGTCGATGCTCCAGAGTGGATAAGGTTTTGACTGCTAAACCCAGAGGTTGTCGGCTTGAACCTCACTAAGGGGACAGCAAATGTTTGATTTCATAATAATTTTGCATGTTTACATTTGATTTCATATTAAGTTTGCATGATTACATTTGATTTCATGCAACGTTTGCAGGATTACTTTTGATTTCATGCAACGTTCGCAGGATTACTTTTGATTTCATGCAACGTTTGCAGGATTACTTTTGATTTCATGCAACGTTTGCAGGATTACTTTTGATTTCATGCAACGTTTGCAGGATTACTTTTGATTTCATGCAACGTTTGCAGGATTACTTTTGATTTCATGCAACGTTTGCAGGATTACTTTTGATTTCATGTGATGTTTGCATGATTGCATTTGATTTCATGCAACGTTTGCAGGATTACTTTTAATTTCATGTGACGTTTGCATGATTACATTTGATTTCATGCAACGTTTGCAGGATTACTTTTGATTTCATGTGACGTTTGCATGATTACATTTGATTTCATGTGACGTTTGCATGATTACTTTTGATTTCATGTGACGTTTGCATGATTACTTTTGATTTCATGTGACGTTTGCATGATTACTTTTGATTTCATGTGACGTTTGCATGATTACTTTTGATTTCATATTAAGTTTGCATGATTTTGTTTAAATGAATGTTTAAATCTGTTTTCAGGTCTTACTGGCGTCATTACGACGTTACTGCTGATAGTTCTGTTTATATTTGCATTACCGTATGCTCGACGTCACTTGTTTCATGTATTCTGGCAGACGCACAAATTATATTTGATTATCTACATATTGGTTGTGTTACATGGAAGTGCCAGGCTGGTACAGGAACCACATTTCCCGTACTACATCATCGGACCGGTGGTTCTGTTCACCATCGACAAGTTGATCAGTGTTAGTCGCCAGACATCAGAATTGAAAATTATCAAGGCAGAACTGCTGCCATCAGGTACTCTATGTTTGTTTTTCTGTATGTTTTCACCAGGGGTAGTCTCCTGCATAGAAAATAGTGGTCCGTGTCACTTATGTAAGCAAGACTTCGCTATATGTATTATCCAAACATGCTTGTTTAACAACAGTTAATGTTTATAAGGATTAAATTCAGAGACCGTGACATAGTCCCATGAAAGGATCAAAGCGTACCACACAAATTATGTAAAGTTTGGATGCTCTCTAAATATCGCAAGTATAAAAGATATATAAAATTGTGGAAAGTTCAGTTTATTGAGTTCGGTATATGCAGGATAATTCCTCCAGATTTCAAAATGGACCATATTATGTTTTAACACTACTTGATGTGCTATTTTCATAGACGTGACAGCATTGACTGTGACCAAACCAGCAGGTTTTGAGTATAAGTCTGGACAATGGGCTCAAGTAGCCAGTACTGCTCTTGGTCATCGTGAGTTTCATCCATTCACTATGACGTCTGCACCACATGAGAAACATTTAACATTCCACATTCGAGCTGTTGGACCCTGGACTACAAATATTCGTCAGCTCATGGTTCCCGGCCTTGGATACAGTACCAGGAACCAGAAAGTAAATATTGGGTGATTTGCTAATTCATGGTTCTTACAGAACAACTGATAAAATTCAAGCTTGGTACTTTTTAGGACTTTGCAAGTATTTATTTCAAGTTTTCAAAGGCTATTTTTATGTCCCCCTTCAAAGAAGAGAGGGCATATTGGTTTGCAAATGTTGGTTGGTCTGTAACCTTTTCGTTTCTGCTCAATAACTTAAGAACTCCTTGACCTATCATCCTCAAACTTGGTCCATACATTCATCTTGGGTAGCAGAGGAACCCTATTGATTTTGGGGTCACAGTATCAAAGGTCAAGGTCACAGGGGCATAATGTTTTAAAAACATCTCTTGTTATCAACTTATTCTCACTTTTTAGACTTCTTATTACTTTATCCTTCCAACAAGACAAAATTACTGACAGAATGTTTGAGATGTGTTACAGATGAACTTCAGCAATTGTTTTTTGAAATTCAAGTGCTTTTACAGTTTTCTTAGGGTTTCTGCTAGTTTCAAGAACTAAGTCACCACGATTTTCATGGCCTGTGTAAACCATGTAATTGCATTAATTATTATATATCAGTACTGGTAACTGGATGGCTGTTTTATAACAAAAATATTTCTCGTCACAAGTTATATTTAACAACTCGTCTGAAAATATGACCATGCTATTGGAACATCCTTCATTGGGTATAAAAATATGGAGCTGAGATCAAGAACTGCATATTCATACCCTTGATCTCTTTGCTAGATTATTGGAATGAACAAACATGACTGAATGCTGCATACTGTATTGTCTAATTATAGCTAAACTTTGCACTTTGTTATTTGAAAACCTTCTTTTGGTAAAAAATGAAGATACTGAGTGGACATAGTTTAGGGACAGCTGGACATATGGATAAACAGACCAAAAACAATGTTTCCCCATATTTTGTAGGAGATTTAATAAATGTGAAACTTTAAACGTTAAAAGAGAAACCTAAAACTGATATTTGATTATTATAGTTACTGCTGGATGGACCATTTGGTGAAGGACATCAAGATTGGTATAGATATGAAGTGTCTGTATTGATTGGTGGTGGTATCGGCGTCACACCATTTGCTTCTATACTGAAGGATATTGTACATAAATCTCAAATGGAAGTAGAATTACAATGTAAAAAGGTAAACATACAAAGTTTATGCTCTTATGCTGGCATTGAAAATGATGCAACTCGCGTAAGTTTACAAAGCATTCTCAAGTATCCAGTGTATTTCAGACCGATCTCAAGTATTTGTGTGCAAAATCAACATAAATTTGAGTTGAGATTACCCTCAAATTTTCTAAGTGAATAGCAAATGAAGGAATTTTCAAATACTTGATAAACATATTGTATGATATTTAATTTGTAAACGTTTACCAATAATTGCCACTTTTAAAAAACATAGAGAATAATTTCAACGTACATATTTCATATCTGTTAATTTTGTTGGAATTATATGTTTGTACATTAGGTGTACTTCTTGTGGGTGACACGTACTCAGAAACAGTTTGAATGGGTGACGGATATAATCAGAGAATTGGAAGCCGTAGACAGAATTGGCTTGGTGACAACACACATATTTGTTACAGAATTCAAGACTAAGTTTGATCTGCGGACTTCAATGCTGGTATGTTGGAATGTTGCTCAGATTTATTTTGTTTGATGTTCAACAAAGTTATTTTGTGACCTACAAATTGAACCCATGGTTAGAAAGAAATGTAATATAAAAGCTACTTGAGAAGTTTTTGTGCCTTTCTGACTTTATAAACATGATAAACTGAAGAAGAACAATGATTATAGAATAAAAGCCACACTTGACCGTTGATATTTCATGACATGTAGACATACTTAATAAATATTTAGATGGAGACTATGTTATACATAGTATTGGGCTGATGAGTGGGAGCATGTAGTACTGTACGTAACATTTCAACATGATGAACAATAGTACAGCAATGGTTTTTTTACTATATTTCAGTATATTTGTGAACGTCACTTCCAAAAGATAGCCGACAAAAGTTTGTTCACTGGTCTTAAAGCAACTACCCATTTCGGTCGGCCAAAGTTTTACCATTTTCTTGATTCTCTCAGATATGAACACAGCAACGTAAGTAAATAATGAAGTAATACATGTATTATCAAAGTTTGAGGAATGTTGTGTACATTTGAAGGCTTAAAGTGTTTATTTTGGGGGGGGGGGGGGGGGGGGGTTATGGTGTTTTCAACATTATTTCAGTGATGAAATGTGGTCATTTGACCTATACAGTGTTCCTGGGTCACTAACCAGTAGTAACTTGTTCTTCCACAAACAACTTTAATGTGGAAGACAAATGACTTTCGATGTAACGTCTGTCAAAGTGGCACAGCGAACATACACCTTGCATTGGGTGTAACCTATGATCTACAGAGTGGCAATCAAGTGGTCTACTTACTGAGCTTACTGAGTTAGCTTTGTTGTATTTATTATCTCTGACAAATAACTTAAGAGCATTCACATTCCTGTCTAGTCTTCAGTTATGAGTGCTACATTCTGAAATATGTGTTTGTATCTCATTAAAGTACATGTATCGGTATTCAGTGAGAGATTCATGCTGGAAAGTATTTGTGTCTTCGAATACATGAGATTATTATCTTACACCATCCTTAAAAAATTATGTTTGGCATAACCCTACCCAGCTAAATTTAGGTAGATAGGTAGCTAGTATGTAATTCATTTTATTATTTATTGCTTTTTATGGTCATGCTAGTGTTAAATATTAATATGCTACTAAAAAAAGACCCTTCAAAATTTGTTGAGTAGGGGCCATTTTCATGATTAGGAAAATAAACAATTTTTTAATTATGGCCTTACTACATGTATCTGTACTTGCAGGTCAAACGTTTGGGAGTGTTTAGCTGTGGACCTGGACCAATGACACGCGCTGTGGAACAAGCCTGTGCAAAACTTAATCTATTCAAAAAGCCCACATATTATCATCATTATGAAAATTTCTGAACATTATTACAATATGAATACAAACTGGGTTTCAATAAATTCAGCAAAGTATGCTTTCCAGAAAATATATTCGAATCTCCAGTCAGGCAGGTAATGTACCATCATTTCAAAGTTGTCTGATATAGCTATGTTAACAAAGTATTGATACATTCCCAAAGGTACAGTTCATGTTGGTTGGTATGATAGGTTTACTAAATAGTGCATTAAGGTCATGAAAACAGATTATACACTGGTCAAAAGAGTAAACCAGCCATTTTGTATTTTGAGAATCTTTACTACACAAGGACAGTAAACTGAAACGAACGCGAGATTGACTGGTTTACATTAAAAAATTATCGTTCATTCATTTCCATCATAAATGTTACAGCTTTCCACAGTGAAAAAGCAAGATATATCCAGTACCTTTTTAGAAACTATGTGGTGGTACTGGTGGGTTAGCACTTTTGACCAGTATATATACAAACATGCAACAACTCATCCAGGTGTGTATTGATTTACTGTTGCGAGAATAGAACTTTTCTGTGATTTTGTTGGACAATGTTAAATGTAGTGGGTGATTCAACTATATGTATCTGATTTCTTGAAAAATACAATTTTGTTGGGAATCTTGCAATTCAAGTGTTATTGTATGTTTTGTTTATATATCAATTCCTAGTGTAAATACTATCTTCATTATGTAAGCATGTTTTTTTTATCAAATTTTAAACATTGGGTAAACTGGTATGTATAAGTATACTTCAAAATAAAGTATTTCTTTGTTGTGAACACAGCATTTTCTTGTTGATGTATGATCAACTCAAGAGCTAGTGTTTGTACATCTTACCATGCATTGAAACTGGAAATACTGTGCAATCACTCTGGAGACAACCTCTCTTCAACAGCAGTTCCAATTTTCCGGTTGTAAGAATTAACTGTCAACTCTTGGAGCAACACGCCCTCAATAGCAGCCAACATTAGCCTCCTAAAATGGGTGATGTTCTTGTGAGGTTGCACTTTGTGCTCAACAAAACAGCTGAAGTGTGATTGTGACCGATTTCTTTTATGTCTCCACAATTCCAAGAATGGTGAAAGGGGAATGAAGTTATGCCCCTGTCCCTCCGCGCAATAAATTGGTTTCCAATCAATAACACTTGAAAGGCGCACATTTAATTTCTTATGTATGTTTTCAAATCTTAAAGTACATAATATAATTTGTTGCTGTTGTCTTTATGCACTAATTGATGTGCCAGGGGGGGAGCAGGGATACATGGGATGATTCCCAACAGGTGGGTAAATGACACGCCAAATGAATTCGGGTCCCAGGAAATACACTTGGGCCAGAAGTGTTGATTAAGAGAAAATACTTAGTTCTAGGGTGTGGAATCATACACCCAAAAAGAAAAATTGTCTTATTCCCCCTGGTCAGACTGCCCCTCCCCCTCCATTGGGATAAATCTTGATAGGTGCATTATGTCTACATACTAATATCAATTAACCACTCCATATTAATACATGTACATGCTGTCCTCACCACAAGTAGTGACGCATTCTTCTGATCCATCAATTTCTTTGTTCAGTATATTTACCTTAAGACATGTCTTAATTTGAGATGTTTAATGAAACTGGACATTGGAAAACTTTCATAGTCAGCAAACGAAAAAAGATAACTAAATCATACTAAGTTTCAAACTTTTATCTATAATAATGAGCAGATCAACACTGAATACTCATCAAATTTTTACTTGAGTTACAATTATAAAATTTAATCTAATAAATAAAAATGGCATGACTGTGGATTAATGTCTACTCGGGTCCTCCTCTCTGAAATAACAAAAAGATTCTGCCTTTATAATCAACTAAAATTCGGTTTTGAGGAAGTTACAGGACCATTTAACATGTCAGATAAATTTCAAACATTCATTACCTTTTTGCATGACCCCTGACCAAATGTTTGGCAAGTAAACAAGCTACCATACATTAAAAACCAATAAATGTTGGACTAAATGTCTTATTGCAAGTGTCTCAGACCAAATGTCAGGCTATCTGTGAAGCTATTTGGAGAAGTCTGTAAATATGTGGATTACATACATATATAGAGGATCTTACATTCGTGCTTATTCGATATTGTTTTTATGAAACGAGTTTCACATAACACCATAAATAGGCTATTTGAAACTAAAATGTACAAGAATTGATTCAAAATTACAAAGACTTTTACTGTATAAATAGGCTATTTATGTAACTAGTTACATTTGATATTTATGTCACTGCTTTATGCCACTCCTGGAGTGCAAGTTATGTGATAAAGTAAGATAATAATTGACCTGATGCCAGTGATTGCTACGCCTAATTATCTGTCTAAGACTAAGGATGTCAAGCGAATACATTGCATATTATGCAACCATGTGTAATAATTCAATTGCATTTGCAACTCAAATCTAATCCTATTATTGGTCAACTAAATCCTTGATTCACAACTGACTACAGGTCAATGAATCAAATCAGTGAACAAGATGTCTAAAGTATAATAACATAAACCGCAAGAGTCTAACTATGCCTATAGCTGAAGAATTACAAAATGTACTGGGTACCGGTAAACTGCAATTTCACCAATAGCACCTACCCTTAAAACTATAGCGACCACCAAATGAACATAGTTTGGGGGTGCAAACATTATTATGAAATCTTATAGCATCACAATTCAAATTTGCACATGCCATGATTCTGGGAGACATCAAATTAAGGCACATAAACATGCAAAGAAATGTACAAAATCTATGTCCTAAATTGGTATTTCAGTCAATAAAACCTTTACATGAATTTTGAAGCATTCAACTACTGAAATTATGCTTTGTTGATAATTATTCATTCCCTTCCAATAATATTATTTACAATGTCGCAAGTGTTTCCCCTGATGTACGTCTTAAACTGCCTACGCACAAAATTGTCGCATCAAATCCCATTGGCTTTTTTCGTTATCTCTCCCATCATTGTGACAAGGCAGACAAAACCATCTTCAACACTTCAGTTTCGAGACTTCATGGTTGTTGACCATGATATATGTTGTCTGTATACATGAGTAATATTTTTCTAGCTTCTGTTTGGAGCTAAACTATTTCCTTTCTTCAGCGTGTTTATATAATATATTGAAGTGCTGGAGATGATTTTGTCTGCTTTCAGAGAAAACACTCCTGAAATTGTAAATATTATTGTTTGAAAGGAATAAATTAATAGAATGCAGAAATTGTGTTACAAAAACAAGTATCATGCGTTGTATCATACAAACCTCTATATAAGCCATTTCTTCCGGTGTTATAAGCCTTCTACGATATTTTGAAGGCACAGTTTCCATCCCAGATCCAGATAAAGGAGAAGATTTTGTAGATGATATAGATGATGATGGTTTAGATGGTTCCATAAATGATTGCACCATATTTCCTGCTGTGCCTGGATTTAATGATATAAAACACGTTCACATTGAAGCACTTACAATATTTGTTGTATAAATATTTCCATCTTCGATAACCCGAGCAATTCAGTAAAACAATCAAAAATAATAGGATCACAAAATCTGACAGTTTAAGTTATCATGGTAAATCACCATCAAAGGAAGCCTGTTATGACACTCATTTTCAACAGCAGAACAGTCAATGTGGGGAAATATTAAATACACTTTTGTTTAGAAGCTATTTTACAACATAAATCAATCCAGTATTGGTTTTCCAATTACACAATTCCACAAAAATAGGTCTGTATTTTAACCCAGGCAATTTTTGGCATTTTTATTGCAGAATGTGCCAAATACAAAAGGAACTTGCATCTATAAACAACAGAAAGCTAAGAACTCTTATCTATATTTCATAACACTAAATATGTAGTGAAAACAATGCCAAAGTATATAATCAATGATAACTTACTTACTATTAAAATATGTTGGCACTGACAAAAGGGTATGTACATGAAATTGAAGTCAGAAATAAATTGCAGGGTGAAGTGAAACTAGTTTATCGAGAATTCAGTGCAACACTACCGCAACTCGGGCCTAAAAAAAAATATCTGTGTTTCGGGTAACCCGACCCTACCTGTCGAAAAACCCCGACCCTAGAGTTTTTTATGATCCTGGAGAATTTTTTTTCGATTTTTAATTGTTTTTGAAAAAGAAAAACAAAAAAAAATTTGTCCCTACCCTACCTAGCATTTTTGAGACCGCTACCCTAAACACAGATATTATTTTTTTTGGCCTTGGGTGCACGACGAAGCGTACCATTGCCTAAGTGTACCATTTAACGATGAAGTGTACCATCTATATATTATATTGGTAAATACCTAGCAGGATCATCAGTCTATAATAGGTGACAATTAAAAAAAAATCCGACAAGAGAAGGCAATTTAAATAGCAAATTAATTAAAAGAAATTAAATAATAAATAAAAACACTAACCCAAGTATATCTTACTGGTTGTGAAAAAGTTCTTTCTTATTAAAACGTATGAAATTCTTCCGTTATATGGTGTAATATGTTTGGTAATAATCCGAGACTTCTCTGACCCTATAGCCTTTTTTTTTTTTTTTTTTTTGCGGCTTAGGGTCAGAGGAACTCCTATAGTAAAAACCCGGGGATTACTGAAAACCACACAGTCGTGTAATTTCAACGGTGTATGTGGCGTTTGGTCTCATTTTAACGGAAAGTTAGCCGAACAAATCGGTAAATTGATATTTAATTTACCAATCTGCAATGATAAAACTGCCCCTTTATCTACTGTAGTTTCATAAAAAAACATTTATGTTATGCAGTACCGTAATCGTTACGAAATCGGCCATATTGTTCATTTGCATAATAACGCGGTACTCTCGCGAGGAAAAGTGACGTCATACAAGCGGTGAATGCATTTAAATTCCTCTCGTTTTCGATCACGTGACAGCCAGGTGCTTTGACCCAAATACATATTTACATGAAGAAAATTATTTTTTTAGCTTACTCTGAAAAGGATTGACCGTTACAACGTATTCAAGGTTTTCAAAACAAATGTTACGGTTCAGATAGGTTAATTAATATATTGATAATAGATGTATATGCTTGAAATGTTAATCCAATGAATGTTTACATAGATATATTGATTTAAAGTTCCTCTCCCGCGCGGGAGAGGAAATCCCCGGGTTTTTACTATATGAGTTCCTCTGACCCTAACCAGCAACATGAAATATCAAAAATCGTAAAAGCTGGTTTAGGGACAGAGAAGGCTCGGATTAGTTTGGTAAATACTTGCTAAAATTCTTGCGATGAGTTAATTGTTGAGTAATTACTCAAGTCATTGACTGATTAATATGACATGTTATTTTAATTGTAATTGTTTTCCAAATAAAATATTCATTTACCTTTGTTGGCATCTGCTGCTCTATAGGGAAACTTGATCATGGGAACATGAGGCCGGACAGCCTAAAAAGTAACATATGAAAGATATTAAAATGGAAAGCTGGTCCTAAAAATATGACATCGCTTTGTTTTTTATGATTTTGTTATTTTCTGACTATGCTTGACAATAAATGTCAAAATATGAAATAACAGATGAAAAGTATGAAAGAAGAAACGACAAGCGTAAATTACTAAATCTTTGGACTAGATGCTGTAGTAATGGAAAGCATACTTTCGAAGGAAAGCAACATTACAAAAATAAATTATAATGTAGGCCTATAGTCCTTTCTCATGGTACCGCGGCTTTCATGAGAAACCAGGCTATTCCTTGCGCCTCAGTTCCTTAATATGTGTACTGTTTGACCTCCTTTAGTGCCTTATGTTTTGTGGATTGTTGTTTTTCCGGAGATCTGCGTGGGGAGGCATTGTCTTATGTATGTGGCTTTCCCTGTAGTTACGTATTCTCTCTCTTTTTTTATACATAAAACATTTAATATGTCAATCATCATAAATTATTATATATAGGTATGTACTTGTTGGTCGGATATTATTATTAATATTGCTCATTATTAAATCAGTATAGCTACGACACAGCCTATCAGCCAGTCCCATGTGAAATAGAATCCCTGACGTTTCACCCCCAGTCATTTCCCCCAAGACGTTTCACCCCCAATTTTAATAGACCCTAGACGTTTCACCCCACTTTTTTTATATTATTATATTTGTATGATTAACATTTTATTTGATGTTTATTTTAAATTAAATTGACCCATTTCGGGGGTGAAACGTCTTGGGAGGAAACGTCTGACAACCTTTGAAATATGTGGACGAAATGTATGATAGACGACTACTGTGTCACTCATAAAGAATCTGACAACAACTACATACCAGCACAAAATTCCAGAGTACGCAGCAGACGCATTCTGTTTGTGAAAGTCAATATATTCGATAATCGACATAGATTCAAAAGCGTCCTTAAATGTACTTACCTGAATTGCCCTTGCGACCGTGGTCATCGTCTCGATTGTCAAGGGAGACAATTATGAAGGACGTGTAGGTCAACCGCCACTAAAAAGTAGGCTCAATATAACAAATTATAACTGCTAGACATGAATGTTTGTCCCTGGGATACAGCAGTTGTTTTATAATCTAGAATAGCACCTGTTCTGGATTACAAAACAATCCATTATTTCTTGCAGAATAATAAGTGATTTACAGATAACTTTTTAACATCCACACAGCTTGATTAATCTAGATGTGTCCTTAGGACACAGTAAAATGCAAGAAATCTGTTTGTAAAGGCTATATAGTTTTTAAGTACTATGAATTGAATCCATCCATCCTATTTTACCTTATTGACCACAAACCAATTTCTATTTCGAAAAGGGTCATAACTCGTCAACAAATGGGTAGATTGTAACCAAAATCAAGTGTGACCTGTATTTTATTATCTGATGCTTATGTACCCAATATGAATTGAACCCATCTGTCCTTTCATGAATTGTTGATCACAAACCCAACTGAAATGGGCTATTTAAAACCATGTGTTATTCGGAGTGAAATTTCGGACTCAATGAATTTGAATGAACAAGGTCCGACTGTAAGTGATTTGAGTAAGTATGAGTGATGAAGGTGAAGGCAGTAATTGCATTTATTGAATAAACAGGCTATAACTGAGTTACACAAGCAATCATGCTATTTATAAACTTGTCCAAGATCTATAATACATGTATATACATTGTATACATTAATTATCATACATTACATGACTACCAGCCAAGAAATGTGGCCTTTAAGGAGTTAACAAGGAGTAAAATTAAATTTTATCTAATTCAAGGGCCACAAAAAGGATTTTGTTTATCGAATAGTGAGCGAGGTTCTAAAGTTGTTGAATGACTGAAGACAGATTACAATGGACAAAGGGGATCATAATATCCCATCTTCAAGTACTTTGTGTTAAGGATAACACATGTGACATAAACCTAAAATACATGCCTTACTTTTAGACTTTATTTCAATTTTACTGATATAAACCCTTGTTTTCATGAATGTTGGCACCTAAATATTTCAGATATACAACATTAAGACCATCTCATGAATAAGACCATTTTTGCATAGACCCATTTTTAATTTTTCATCCATATTTTAACTCAATAATCAGACCATCTCCCAACCAAAACAAATTTTCTTCATAACCAACGAGTCTTGATATTGAGGTAACACTGTATAAATATACGTCATATTTTGCGTAGGTCAGACTTTCTGCATCTTATATGACTTATTCAGCATTTGTATCTCAGCACACCTGGTTAGTATCATCTGGTGAAATATGACATATACCAACTGTAAATCATTTTGATAGGCAAAACCGATAAGCACTCGTAGGAGTAATTCCCAAATATTGCTTCAACTTTCTGAGCCGACTGCCAACAAGAGCATTCTCAATAAGTCACTTTTTTATATCTGATTATTTTATCATTGTTAATACATTATATTCCCGATAAACTTTCAGTAAAGTTGCCTATCAATATGGCCGACTATTCAGAACAAGGGAGGTAAATATTGTAAATGTGGGAACTATCTATTTAACTGATGAACTTCATGCCTCTAAATTTACCTCATATCCACTTAATGTTACAAAACTAATGAGTTCAATTTCTAAAATGATTTTATTTCAGTCAGAAAGCTAGAAGTAAATCGTGTGAGGAAACCTTGAACTATTGAAAAACCACAATCCATAATCTGGGAACTTATTCACAAACAATTTAAGACTGAGACTCAGATTTAGACTTTAAAATCTTACATGTTCTTCAATCTTCTTGCTCCTTTGTTGTTATAACATAAATTCTGATAAACTTCCCATAATAGTAGAGAGGGTAAAAGAATAATTCAAACAAAATTTCGTTTGTTTAGACTTAATGAAAACTAAAGACTGATCAATTTAAATTTTGCAAATTAAAAGTCTAAGTTTCAGTCTTAACTTGTTTGTGAATACGGCCTGAGTACACTGCTATACCATGATAGAACTATTTCTGGAGCTTTTAGTCACCAATACAACTCAAGTATGAGATAACTTCTATTATCTGAGCATGGAGACAACATATTTAATCATTAAACAACATGTCAAGCACATTAAGAAGTATATGTCAGTTTTTTAATATTGACATAAAATGTTACAGTAACTAATTGTGCAATTACTTCAATCATAAATCACCCACAGAGATAATGATTTGAGGTGAAATTATTAATTTGTGTTCCAAAGCAAGGAAGTAACTTAAAAATGTTTAAATTCAGTTCAAATTAGAATCAAACACAGAATCGTAAGATGTCACAGAATATGGAGAGCGTTATCCCACACAAGCTAAAATAGCATCAACATCGAATTTAAAATGTCTCCAAGATGGTGGCACATATTTTTCTAGCGGTATTTTATCATTGTCTGTTTTCTGTCTTCTATCTGCTTTGTTATGTTTCCCTTTCTGAACTTGGTTACCATATTGGTCTGAAAATAAAACAATATTTAACTATACATACGAGGTATGTCCAACATTGATGTTTATAATGTCTACGTCAATATATCGGGGTAACATAGCTTAATATCTGTATTGACTTAATCCCCATGAAATGGCACGATTTAATTTAAAAAAATTTGAAATAAATAAAATATACGCATTTATGTTTATATGTTTGACCGACTGGCGCAGTCCAGATATTCAAGTAAATATTTTTTCTTAACAGATAAAGTAACACAATTGTTTTGGCGCGATAAGTCGCAGAAGTTATTATTTTGACGTATGCGGCAATAATGTAGTGGCGTCATTTCCTTCAATTTTTAACGGCGTCAGTTATATAACGTGCTGTAGGCAAACGAGCTTCGCACCGCACTTGTTTTTGATTTCGATATAAAAAATGGCGTCTTTTTATGCCGAAGAACAGCGAAATATTATTAAAATGGGCGTTTCGTTGGATAAAACACCCACAGACACTATAAAAACATTACATAGAACCGCAGGATATTCGTCAGTTTCACGTTCGCTTGTATATAAGTAGCATCCACGTTTTTCAAGTGGGTGGCTATCCAACAAGATCGATGCCAGGTCGGGTAGACCAAAGAAAGTTAACGCCAAAGTCATAAAGTCGGTTGAGGAAATCGTTATGTTTCCATGCATAAAAAGGGAACTTGTAGGATACAAACACAAAGATGGAGATGAACTTGTTTCTCATGTCAATTATGTTCTTCGATCATAAGTTATAAATGAATTGTGATGTTAACGTCAATGTAACGTTGTGAAGTGAGCCGCATATCCTACAGTGGCTGTAGTGAATCTTGCATTTTTTTGTTATTGTTTTATGTAACTCCATACAATTTTGTATAATGTATCACAAATGGTTTGTGAATGGAGTGATATATTTATATTTTTGTTATCTGATTATTTTTCTTAAAATCGAAGTTGTCCACAAACTTTTTGGACATACCTCGTATATTCCGAAAAATTTCAGTGGCATGTAATTTTTTATCATACGACCTGAAACTTGCACAAGTCGGGTATTTCCTGAACTAATATATGTTATTTACAGGTCAAAGATTCTCACTGGAATTTCAGAACTTAATGAAGCTCTGAATGATCACTAAACAGATCATTAATCTGAAAGAAAGGCTTGAATGAAGAATCCAGATGAAGCCTTAACAGAATGACCTTATATAACTGAATAATTAAATGAACATCTACCTTCAGCTGCAGGCTACACATCAGATGAGAACAGACAAAGCATTATAAAAGTAACATTGATTAGGTTAATAAGTTCTTCATAATTCATATACATTTTCCCAGATATACTGCAGTTGGAAATGAAACTAGCCCTATTTGGATGTAACATAGAACATTAAATCTTTGACAATTACCTTGGTTATCAAACTGAGTGGCCAAATTTCGTCTAGGTTTACCACCAACTGTTCCATCACGATTCTGTAGTAACAAAATTAATTATAGATAATAAAGGAATAATATAAGGTTATTGAGTAACTTACGATGTTATATTATCACTTATAATTTGAAACAGTGTCAGGAGATTCTAAATGTAGTACAGACCATAAAATTTGTCTGTTAAAATTTTACTACAATAAATGAGCACCACTGTACGATTTCCAACATCTTCTATAAGTGACGTCATTTCCAGAAAACGTCACATGTGAAATCACCATGTACTGACAGTGACAGTAAGCAATATTTAACCCATATGGCAATATGAAAACAAAGTGACCAAATGGAGTAAATATTGTTTCCTGCTTGCAAATTATGACATCACATGTTGCGTTTTCTTGAAAAGACGTCGCTAACAGAAGAGGTTGTAAATTCTATAGCAGCGCTCAAATGCAGAAATAAGTAATATTATATTGGCTATTTTATCCTAAACTGCACTAATTACTTGATACTCATTGATTCTGAGATTATGTTATTTAAACAGTCTCATCTAAGTCATTGTAGACAAAAACATAAATACATAAATACAAATGTAGATATAAGATATATTTTCTTAGTACATGTTCCTATAATAATGCAGAAAAACGTATTAACCTACATAACTTTCTGTAATAAACAAATCACTTATCAGTAACAAATCAAACAAAAAATACAAACATGTCTTGGTACAACATATAATAAAACATAAACATTCCTAATTTCTTGCATAGTTAAGATGATGGAATTTTTTATTTGTTTTTACTGGATTTGACACCAAATTTCAACAATTTTTCAGTTATACAGGGAAGTCAGTTGACCATACCAGTTTTCCTGGAATTAATTGTCAACCAGTACTAACTTGCCGCAAGTAGCTGACAACTTCTCAATATGAATCAGGGGCGGTGGACATATGTCACAGAAGGACATGATTTGTCCGCCCAGAAATTGAACCCAGGTCTCCCGGGTGAAAGCCTAGTGCTATACCAACTGAGCCAGGGTATTTTTAATCTTATTTCTTGCTTTCCAAAATAAATTTACAATGTAATAAACAACAGGATCAACCAGGTACTTGCCAGAATCTGGAATTGTTGTTTCTTGTCAGATTTGTAACCTGGAGAACCATAACTTTGTGATGAGCTTTGTTCCGAGCGGGAATGTTTCCTTTCTCGTGAATCACGTGCACGAGATTTGGCCTCCATTTTTATCTGGTAAAATTCCTGATATTCATTCTGATTCATTTGTGCGAAATATTGTTGTTGTCGTTGTTTCTGTTTTTCACGTAACTGTCTGTTACCAACATTTGTATTGTCACAGTCTTTTGGAGATTTTCCGTAACTTTCACTAGCACTATGAGGACGTGGGGGAAGTCTGTTGGCTCCAGATTTGTTGGATACCCATTTACGTAGATTTCTACATACAAAATATAACAATTCTTATTTACTTCATGCACAAAGAAATTAAATATTTAATTAAATAAATTTCAACAAATGATCTCAAAAACAATGCATGCAAATGGACAGATACAGTGCTTATTAACCATATATAGTATATACAACACATTATACAACAGTCTTCTTTGATAAGCGTATGTTATTTGATACAGAGTCAACAATCAAAATATGTTATAAAATAACACATCATTAGAAGTAGGCAACAAATGTTGAATAGAAAGCCCAAAATCATAGTACCAGTATCTACATAAAGAAGTCCAGTACCAAGATTTAGTCAAACATTTTCTTCAAAAATGTGCTTCAAAAGCTAACATTTCATAACTGAGCTGAATTTCTAATGATAAGGCTCCCGGAAATCTTACCAAATAAGGAACCACATAACTATTTAAAAAAGGTGAAACGTAACATCAAGTGGACTTACTTTACAAATGGTATAACCATGAAGAAGGCATTAGGGTTAAGTCCCAGCTGTGTTTTAGATGATTGGTCTCGTTTATGTGCAGGTAAAGCATCTAGGGGAAACCACTGCAAGCTCTGAAAATAAATAATGCTAAGTGAATAACCTAAAGTTGATTCAAAATAAGTATACAATTCCACTATTGTGTACATGGTGTCTTTTGGACAAAATTTTCCAAAAAACGTTTTCATTGGCTGACCACTTCACAATTTGTCTAAATAAAAAGACAGGATTATACAGCACCTCTCATGCACAAATTTCAAGTCAAACTTTAGCATTCTGCATCATTCTAGCATTCCTTTATGAAAAGAAATGTACCCTTATTCATTCATGATTGATATTGTGTACTGAAATAAGTCTCCTTATACTGCACACACATCATGAAACAACAACCCTTTACTTCTGTTCTATTAAGTACATGCATCAATGTAAATACATGAATAGGTGATGTTTCCTAATGCTTATTTCGAAAACTGCACCCGTTTAAAAAAATGCTGCAATTACAAATCGGTTTTGGCAAAAAATGCTCCTGGGATACCAACCAGTACTAACCTATTCTTCCATAAGCAATTGACAAATTTCACATATAAGAGCTGGAAGACTGATGACTTTGGACCCAGTGTTATCTGTCGAATTGTCACAGAGAATAAACCCCTCACATGCAGTTTGAACCAAGACCTCCAAATTGGCGGTAAGGTGCTTTACCCACTAAGCTAACCGGATGGGCTTCAAATGCAATATGTGCCCTGTACACAAATTGTTGAACTACACAATAAATTCAACAACCATCCTCAAGTAGAATTCATAGTATGAGTTTGAAGAGCAACAGATATATATGCATTCAAATCTAAATTGTGATTCCCAATATACAAACCTTGATCTCTTTTCGTGTTTTTGGTTGAAATTTAGTGTCCAATGGAACATTTTCTACAATATATAATCTTGTCAACTGATCATTTAATCTATTTTCCAGATAAATATCCTGATTGATTAATTCACTGACATCAAAGCCGGTCTCTTCTAGTACCTGAAAAGCACATTTATATTAGATTTTTTTGCAATGGGGGTTTCAGTCATGTTAAGAGCCAGGCTCATGTTCTAGATGCAGTGTGAAAGCTATAGAGGTAGGTTGTGGAAAGTGGGTGGTTACACCTAGTGCGATCGTTGGGGTCTTCCTCCACCCTATAATTATAAGACCCCCATGCTTACTTCCCATCTGTATAGCTTCCACACTAACAAACTCTACATCTCATGTGGGATTTGCACCCGCAGTGATGACAGGCAAGATATTTAAAGGCCCTTTCACATACATTTGTACTCAGTGCATATTGAAATGCATAAAACAGATAAGTTTCATGGACTAACATATTAATGATACAGAGAGCATATTGAAGTCCAATACTTGGTCATACTACAAATGTAACATGCTAATAAAATGATGTTGAGTACCAATGTACCTTGTTATTTATTTATCTATGTATTTTATTACTGACTCACATTTGAATAAAAACAAGGACTTTACACGAAACTATTTCATGCTTGTGCAACATGTCCACTATATTTTTTTATAATCAACAGGTATTCTCATATAAAATTACTTTCAAAATGTAATCAAATGATGCTTTACAAATATTCATAGACATAGTATTTGTGTATTTTCCATAGACAAATAGTATTTGTGTGTACTACCATAGACATAGTATTTGTGTGTACTACCATAGACATAGTATTTGTGTGTACTACCATAGACATAGTATTTGTGTGTACTACCATAGACATAGTATTTGTGTGTACTACCATAGACATAGTATTTGTGTGTACTACCATAGACAAATATTATTTGTGTGTACTACCATACACATAGTATTTGTTCGACAACCATACACATGTATTTGTGTGTACTACCATGGGCATCGTATTTGTGTGTACTACCATGGGCATCGTATTTGTGTGTACTACCATGGGCATCGTATTTGTGTGTACTACCATGGGCATCGTATTTGTGTGTACTACCATGGGCATCGTATTTGTGTGTACTACCATGGGCATCGTATTTGTGTGTACTACCATGGGCATCGTATTTGTGTGTACTACCATAGACATCGTATTTGTGTGTACTACCATAGACATCGTATTTGTGTGTACTTTCAAAGATATTGCATTTGTGTGTACTACCATAGACAAAGTATTTGCATGTACTACCATAGGCATAGTAATTGTGTACTTCCATAGACATAGTATTTATATACTTCCATAGACATTGTATTTGTGTGTACTTCCATTGACATTGTATTTGTGTGTACTTCCATTGACATTGTATTTGTGTGTACTTCCATTGACATTGTATTTGTGTGTACTTCCATTGACATTGTATTTGTGTGTACTTCCATTGTCATTGTATTTGTGTGTGTACTTCCATTGACATTGTATTTGTGTGTACTTCCATTGACATTGTATTTGTGTGTACTTCCATTGACATTGTATTTGTGTACTTTCATAAAATGTTTTTTTAGTTCATGTGTATTACAAAATGTATAAAGTAGTATCTATCATATGCTGATTAAGAGTTAAATATATATATAAAGCATTTCCATAAATCTAACTTGGTTTTCATTGAATTGAATAGCATCACAGAATCCTGCTTTTGAACAGTTGTTCTATTTAATAAATCCAGATAGGAGAAAATAGCCAAAATGTGTGTGTTTACAGGTAAAAAACTCTCTTTAACACCTTATCAATTTGCTATATAAAAAATGTTTAACCTCCATATAGCAACAACCTCTATATTAAACTTGACATCTCCGGAGAGGATGCACTGAATATGAATTCCTATTCAACAGCATAGAGGATTTTACAAAAGTGGTCATTTAAATGAGTTGTTATTTCACTAAAGAATTATTTCACATCGAAAATAATACATGGGTGTTATAACCACTCTACAATACATATTTCGTTATAAAT
Source organism: Mactromeris polynyma (assembly GCA_032209605.1). Taxonomy (NCBI): domain Eukaryota; kingdom Metazoa; phylum Mollusca; class Bivalvia; order Venerida; family Mactridae; genus Mactromeris; species Mactromeris polynyma. The sequence continues at coordinate 51,447,119 of JASFXZ010000001.1, forward strand.
GTAGTTTCTTCTTTTAAATCCTACCTCTCTTATAGCACATATGTCTGCTGCCTCGCTTTCATTGATTTTTCCCTTAGGAAATCCCCAACTAGCTTTCGCCCAGAAACCTTGTACTAACAAACACTGAAAATAGACAAGAAGCATAATAATTATTTAAAGTTATTAGTGGCAACCCTAGAGATATCCTGACTACTCGCTAACCCCCCTATAACCTACTGTAGTACATTTTGTTACTGTTAACACTTTTTTTTAATTTTTCAAGTTACATCTTTTTGCAGTGTGCACATGCATACTTTACGCCAGGGTACTTTTGCAGTATGCACATGCATAATTTATCCCAGGGTTCTTTTGCAGTATGCACATGCATATGCCAGGGTTCTTTTGCAGTATGCACATGCATAATTTATCCCAGGGTACTTTTGCAGTATGCACATGCATAATTTATCCCAGGGTACTTTTGCAGTATGCACATGCATACTTAATGCCAGGGTACTTTTACAGTATGCACATGCATATGCCAGGGTACTTTTGCAGTATGCACATGCACACTTTATGCCAGGGTACTTTTACAGTATGCACATGCATAATTTATCCCAGGGTACTTTTGCAGTATGCACATTCATAATTTATCCCAGGGTACTTTTGCAGTATGCACATGCATACTTTATGCCAGGGTACTTTTACAGTATGCACATGCATATGCCAGGGTACTTTTGCAGTATGCACATTCATAATTTATCCCAGGGTACTTTTGCAGTATGCACATGCATATGCCAGGGTACTTTTGCAGTATGCACATTTATAATTTATCCCAGGGTACTTTTACAGTATGCACATGCATATGCCAGGGTACTTTTGCAGTATGCACATTCATAATTTATCCCAGGGTACTTTTGCAGTATGCACATGCATACTTTTTAATCAGAAAGAATAGTGGTCGAGGGGTAGAGTGTCTGACTCTTGATCTGGAAGCCACAAGTTCAAATCACATCATCGGCGTAAGCACTGAATAATAACCTCGGAAGCAGTCATCAAGCCTGATTAATATAAGAAGCAAATTTGTTTCACAATCGATGTAAATTGAATAAGTTTAAACTAAAAAACAGCATATTTGTTAGCCTTACTTACGTATTTCATTTCAGGATCTAGCATTATGGCACCATACGTCGGCACTGACATCTTGTAAGACTTCCAATTGCCCAAAATCTTGTCCAATTCCTCCGCATGAACACTTAGAGATGGACAATGATGAAATACTAATGTAAGTTAGGGAATATGTGTGAAATAACATGAGATTGTCACAAGTTCCCTATAAAGGGAGAGAACTCATGACAATGTATTGTGGATGAAATAACATAGTTTATAACAAGAAAATTTCCATCAAAGTCAAAATATGAGTCAATAAAATTTGTTATTAACATTGAAAGATATATTGTATTAACATATATGAAGTTAAAACAATATTACAATTTAGTTAGATACAGTGCTATCAGGGATATTTACACTCTGATACCATATACTTGATTGCAGTACTATTTGGTACTGATATATCTTGTATGTAATATAAAGAACACACTCATCCAACAAAGACATTTGAGGTCTGACATAAAATCAGTTGCCCTCACTGCTGTCAGTTCGAATCCCATCTTGGATGTAGAATTTGTTGAGGGAGCTATCCAGATGGCTAACAGAGCCAGTGGTTTTACCCAGATGTTTGACTAGGGTTACTCTCCATCCTAACAGCTGGAGTTGCAACTATTTATGTGACTTAAAGTCATATTACAAAAGAAAGACATTTATTGTCATAACACAATCACACAGCCATGTTTTAAAGGATACTCTGTGCAGAAAAGTCCTTGATTCCACATGTTTTTAATTCCACGTTTTCCGCACAGTAGAAATCTAGATAAAACCAGTGGGCGAGTTCTATTTGAAAGAATATTCGAATCAAATCTTGTCTTTCCTCTTCAGGTATATTTATTATGAATCGACTGAAAATAGAAAACACATTACCATTATTTACATTTCTTACATGTACTATGATCAACTAGATCTCCACATACTGACACTTGATACCTCTACTGTGTGTCTGCAACCAAACAGATTTCTATGGATCATAATAACCTAAGAATTGATCTCACTAGGTGATTATGTTCTTGCCTTTTGAAATGACTGATTTCAAGATTTTCCCCATTAAACTCTACATCTTTTCACATTTTTCCATACATGTAACCTCTGCCAACAGATTTGGGTTGAATCTTGATAGGTCTGTTAAATGGTGTTTATTTCTGACTAACTGGTTAAAGGCAACTTGTCTGTGGTCAAAGTGACGTTGACAGGGTCGAGTTTCAAACCTTTTTAAATCAATAACTTATTAAGTAAGCAAAATATATAACTTATACTCACTCCTATCTTAAATTTTAAAGTTAATTACTATAATGTGTTTAACCCTTTCATGTGACCTGTATAACACAGCCCTTACTATTTTCCCTTGTTTGATCAAATATTTATGAATCATCCATTGATAATAGCAAGTACCTTGAGGGCAAGAAAACATATACATGTATCAACAGCTTAAATGAATTCATTCACATTAGTGATTCAACCCAACACATAAATTTCTGGGGTTGACCCTTTGACTCGTGGAATTTCCAAAAACCCATATTCTGACCCTAGGGATTCTGACTGAGGGGTAAATTTTTTGTCTAAATTGTAAGTAATTTGGCTATATAAATTATAATAGTAAAATCATGTCAAAAATTATCAAAATGATCTTTGAAATTCAGCCCCTAGTGGAACCCCTAAACTGTGTAAGTTGTGCATGTACCCAGGTGAGAATTTACTATAAATTGTTTACAAACATGCGTGTAAATGCTTCTACTCAGATGTACAAATTAATTTATTTCAAAACGAAGTCACAAATTGTTCTATAATTGCATACTTGGTAGAAAATTAATTTGTTTCATTCTTAAAAAAATGTGCTTAGATTTGGACCACCATGCATGAATTCTAAATCCTTCAATGGAAGAATCTCCGCAATGACAACAACAAGGGATCAAGTAAAATAATCTTAATCAACCAGTCGTATTATTTCCCGAACTCCATAACAAGTTTTTCGTCTTTTTGAGAAAAAACAATTTAAAGTTTTACCTTCTTGAGCTAATTATTACATACAGGGTAATGGAATTGCATTTAAGTTATGTGCATTCTAGAACAATATAGGTAGTACAGACAGAAAGGTTTCAACGATACCAAATACTCGAAAATACATCCAAAAATTAAGTTACGGGTTCTGGAAATAAGGCGATGCAATATTAACCACATTCAGGAAAACTACAGAATGTATTGCAATTGCAATGAGAATTTTGGATCATTGTTTGTTACATTATACTAGCGCAATCATTTTCTGTTTACCTGTATTACAATTTTTAAGAGACTTCAAGTTTTAAAAACTTCAAATATATATTGTATGAATATGCTGTAGTGCTGTGGGATTATACAGCCACCTGGTTAGCTCATTCGGTGGAACACCATAATAGCCTCACGCTGGGCGCACTTTTTGATTTAATGGTGACAGCGGTGTTTGTTGTAGGGAGGACACCTGCAGTGGGGTGGAACTTGTTGGTTAGCCCAGTCAGTGGACATCATAATGATATACTGCGGGTTGTGAGTTTGAGCCCAAAATCAGGTGCAATTTTCCCCTACATTTATTGTGAAACAGTGCGATACACAACAGGTTTCTGTCAAAGCATCAATTAATTCCATTCAATGACGAATCTTAGCCATGAGGTTTTTCTTGAACAGCAGACAAATTGTGAGGTTAATTATTGCAATTATAGGAAATACATTGAAATTGCGCTCTAAAAAATTAAATAGCATGTTCAAATTCTTGCAATCCTGTTGGATGTTATTAAGCTAAAATAAAATATTGTAAAAAATTCTTAATATACTGTCCAGTATTTATTTTTGTCAAAAAAGGCATGAATGTTTTTGGTCTATTTAGATAGTTTTAGTTTGATAATCTTAGCAGCTGTCAACTGATTCTTTTGAAATATACCGTACTTAAAACCTTTTAAAAACGCAAATGTTTTAATTAGGCTTCATTTTGTACATGGTGTTAAAAGCTAACAACTGTTACCAATGTTTAAAATATTGTTCAAAAAGAATTGAAACTATGGACCAATAATTCATATATCAGGATTGAATAAGTTTAGGAAATTATGTAAATGAATTAATGCAGAATTATTTCTTCTTTATGTCATGTTTTGCAAGAGACAACTTTTAGTTGCATTTTTTATGGCTTTAAGTGTATGTTGTTATTGGCTAATGCTTTCAAAGGGGTCACATGGCTAATCGGAATACCCTTAAATTTTACACAGAGAAATCAATATGTAATAGTTATAATAAACTTGTAACTTAATCCATTGTTGAAGCAGAAAAGTGAAGAAATACACAATTAAAGAATGACAATCTGTCAAAGGGTTGATATGGGGCAGTGAGATCAAAGTCAAAGGAGTCAAGGTGGAAGCATTGATGATGTTGAGTAAAAGCTATGACTAAATGCAGGGGGTCCGAGTCTCTGACGTAACTTTGATTTATTGTCTTGCATAATGGCGGGATAGCAACAATTCACTTCTTATGTATTTTCGTCAGAAAGAGCTTTAACTCTAGACGAAAGGTTCAACACCTAAATACAGCAAAAATTGCTCAGATATTTCTTGAATATGTTTCATTAATATTCTAACAATATACCTATACTATTGTATTTTAACAGAAAACAGAATCTCCAGTAGAAGAGGTAATTTATCAGGTGGAAAGTGTTTGTCGGGAAGAAGATGAGTTCTCTTTCTTAACTACAGATGACAAAGTAGTTGCGGTACATGTAGGAAAGGTGAAGTAGATGTTCCCATATATACAAGAAGAAGATTTAGAGCTTCATATTGTTGCCTTGTGTAAACCTTCAATAAGTCACGTGTCGTCTGCACTTACAAGGGCAGTGAACTTTTATCTATTCAGAACAACTGACACTGCAATCAAAGTTGTGTGAAAAACTAGTCACTTCCATAAAAAATATTCTTATTTCATTCGGTATTCATTCATTTTCCAGTATTGAAGGTGTTAATTTTTATGCTCCCACTTCAGGTGCTTTGTGCCAAAATGACAACACTCTATTCCTTAACACTGGGTTTGGTATCGGACAAACGAATTCCATTCCATTAATTATACCTCATGTGTATTAAAAAAAAATTTGATACCAGTTATTTTTATTGATGTTATTTTAATAGTATACCTACTAGGGCAAATGTTTTAAACCATTTATTTAAAGTATAAAACAAATATTGATTCAAATATGTTTGTGTTCAATATTTTGGTAATTTAACATTCTGTTAATGATGGAAAATTTGTTCACTTAAAACATTTTCACTTTTGATATTTTTCTGTACAAAACATGTTATGTAATACTGGACTATAAATATATCATTTACCATTTATTGATGGTATAATGGTAAATGGTATGAATATATCAATTGTCTTTAGTCTCATAGACATAAGCAACGTTGTCATGTTATCATGATTAAAAAGTAAATTAGTAACATTAATTCAATGGCAAAATTATAATAAATGTAAATAAAAATTGATACAATAATACTAATTATATCCATATATATACAAGTACATGTCTTTTTTAAATTTTATGCATTTTAAACCTAATTAAAACTAATTTAATGTACTTTAGGTGTATTAGAAATGCATACAAACTTATTTAATTATCATTATGTCTACTCATCCCTATTATTTGTTTACTCTCAGTATTGTATTTATGTTGGGGGTGAGACGTTTCACCCCCAACATAAATACAGAGACTATTCACCCGCAAAATGGGGGTGAAATGTCTTGGGAGGAAACGTCTTTGGAGGAAATGACTTGGGGGTGAAACGTCAGACAGCCGGACAAACTGGCTGTTCGGGCGTTCCGAACGATTATTAAAAATGTAGTATTTTAGCCATTACAAACAAATAACTGCCATCATTTAAGACACATTTTACGACATTTCTACATTTGTAGTGTTAATAATAGAGACGGAGTGTTCAAAGTACTAACAAGTTTGTTGATCGCGAAAACATATTACACCACTTTTACTTACCTGCATAAGTCATCCAACACATAATCTGCTATTTGAAAGCTCGGAGTATTCGGAGGTTGAACATTAGAAGACGATTGCTGCATTTTTACCCCTTTAATTACGAAACAGTCAAGACTTTCTACTTTGATTGTTTTCTTGGTAAAAGCAAGCCAGCAATCAATAAGGAGCCGTCAATAGCAGCAAGCAATAATTACCTCCCTTACATTTGTTCTCCAGCAACCAATAAGGAAATGAGGCCCGTATAGAGGTTCACTCAAGCAAGAAGCCAATGTCTGTAAATTTACCTCATGTAAGGCAATATAAAGCTATGTCAACCCAAAATATCATGTACCTCGAGCACATGAGATCTGTAAGGCTCCAACCTTTACAAGAAGAACCAACATAAAATCTTCGGTAGGCCTTTATTGAAGAGCGAACTTGTATCGGTCATTGAAAGAAAATATTCGATGATAGGGTAATTTGGCCAGTGAATAGCTCCCTTATTAGGCAATGACACCCAATGAGACCGGGTATACACATGTACCTCAAACCATCAGGAATCCAGCGAGTGCATGAAGTACCACCAGACTACCGTAAGGAGTCCACTTTATAGAGGATCAAACTTATACCTACCGCTGAAAAAATGCAAAATTCAGGTAATAGGGCGATTGCCCTGTGCATAGCTCCCTTATGAGGCAATGTGACCCCATAAGACCGGGTATACACGAGTACCCAGAACCATCAGGAGTCCAACGAGTGCAAGAAGTACCATCAGACTACCGTAGGGAGTCCACTATTTAGAGGATCGACATTATACCTATCGCTGATAAAATGTACAAATCAGGTAATAGGGCGATTTGCCCTCTGCATAGCTCCCTTATGAGGCGATGTGACCCCATAAGACCGGGTATACACAAGTACCCAGAACCATCAGGAGTCCAACGAGTGCAAGAAGTACCATCAGACTACCGTAGGGAGTCCACTATATAGAGGATCGAACTTATACCTATCGCTGATAAAATGTAAAAATCAGGTAATAGGGCGATTTGCCCTCTGCATAGCTCCCTTATGAGGCGATGTGACCCCATAAGACCGGGTATACACAAGTACCTGAGACCATCAGGAGTCCAACGAGTGCAAGAAGTACCATCAGACTACCGTAGGGAGTCCACTATTTAGAGGATCACACTTATACCTATCGCTGATAAAATGTAAAAATCAGGTAATAGGGGCCCTCTGCATAGCTCCCTTATGAGGCGATGTGACCCCATAAGACCGGGTATACACGAGTACCCAGAACCATCAGGTGTCCAACGAGTGCAAAAAGTACGACCAGACTACCGTAGGGAGTCCACTATAGTAGAGGATCGAACTTATACCTATCGCTGATAAAATGTAAAAATCAGGTAATAGGGCGATTTGCCCTCTGCATAGCTCCCTTATAAGGCAATGTGACCCCATAAGACCGGGTATACACAAGTACCTGAGACCATCAGGTGTCCAACGAGAGCATGAAGTACCACCAGACTACCGTAGGGAGTCCACTATAGTAGAGGATCGAACTTATACCTATCGCTGATAAAATGTAAATATCCAATAATAGGGCGATTTGCCCTCTGCATAGCTCCCTTATGAGGCGATGTGACCCCATAAGACCGGGTATACACGAGTACCCAGAACCATCAGGAGTCCAACGAGTGCAAGAAGTACCACCAGACTACCGTAGGGTGTCCACTATAGTAGAGGATCAAACTTATACCTATCATTGAGAAAATGTAAAAATCAGGTAATAGGGCGATTTGCCCTCTGCATAGCTCCCTTATGAGGCGATGTGACCCCATAAGACCGGGTATACACGAGTACCCAGAACCATCAGGTGTCCAACGAGTGCAAAAAGTACGACCAGACTACCGTAGGGAGTCCACTATAGTAGAGGATCGAACTTATACCTATCGCTGATAAAATGTAAAAATCAGGTAATAGGGCGATTTGCCCTCTGCATAGCTCCCTTATAAGGCAATGTGACCCCATAAGACCGGGTATACACAAGTACCTGAGACCATCAGGAGTCCAACGAGTGCATGAAGTACCACCAGACTACCGTAGGGAGTCCACTATAGTAGAGGATCGAACTTATACCTATCGCTTATAAAATGTAAATATCCAATAATAGGGCGATTTGCCCTCTGCATAGCTCCCTTATGAGGCGATGTGACCCCATAAGACCGGGTATACACGAGTACCCAGAACCATCAGGAGTCCAACGAGTGCAAGAAGTACCACCAGACTACCGTAGGGAGGCACTTATAGATGATCAAACTTATACATATCGTTGTCAAAATGTAAAAAATCACATAATAGGGCGAATTGCCCTCTTCATAGCTCCCTTATGAGGCAATGTGACCCCATAAGACCGGGTATACACAAGTACCTGAGACCATCAGGAGTCCAACGAGTGCAAGAAGTACCACCAGACTACCGTAGGGAGTCCACTATATAGAGGATCAAACTTATACCTATCGCTGATAAAATGTAAAAATCAGGTAATAGGGCGATTTACCCTCTTCATAGCTCCCTTATGAGGCAATGTGAGTCCAACGAGTGCAAGAAGTACCACCAAACATCCGTTGGTAAGATAATCAAACTTGTATGTTTGTGAACAAGAGATATTTAACACTCAATTAATTATTCAAGTTATCGTGGGGATTTTTAAATAACTTGAGTGACCAGTTTAAAACATACAAATGATAAGCTTATACTCGAAAGTTCTTTACTTCATGATTCGCATTATACCTGGGACCAGATTATATATACATGTACGTACATTTCGACGGTATGATAAATAATTAGGCAATGTGACCACATACGACTGGATTATCTCGAGTACCTGGGTAACTGCAAACTAAAAGAGAAGAAATAAGTCACTAAACCAAGATGACAATATAGGGGATTGGCATGTCTTATGCACTCATCCGGAGATTTACGGGGTATTATTGTTTTTGTATATCATTCTAGATGAATATCTGATTAATTGGGATATGATTTGTAAAAAAAATACATGTGTTATCAATAACGTATTATTTAGACAATCGAGTTGAAGTATTGTTTTCATGTGATGTCTATTTTCTTGTTAATGATTTTGTCTTCTATTGTGTCTTGTGAAATACTTTGTTATAAACAAAACCGACTGTAAATTTACTGGTGAACTTTCACTGCAGTGCGTGGACTTCGGAAGATTGTTCGCGTGTACATTCATGTCTAAGCGGATATTGTTCAATGTATTATTTTGGCATCCCTCGATTTGTTAAATAAAATATTCACATGCTTTTGGTGAAATTCGTTGCATATTAACAGTAAATGTTAAAGATAATATCGCTCCAACAAAACTTTAATAATCCTAGTAAGGAGTTTCAAACAACTTCCTTTACATATAGACTACTGTTTGAGAAATATCACAAGGTGTTTGTAAACATATTGTGCTATGTTTATTTTAAAACCAAATTCAATTTGTCATAAATATACTATATTTATAACCCGTTCCCAACAACATCCTCAGTGTACTAGTAAATACACAAGAGTAATAGACCTAGTCATTTTATTAATTAACTTTTATTTTTAGATTGTATTAATTTATTTGCTTTGCTAGTTGACTGTTGTGAGGTGAATCCGAGATTAAATCCAACTTTATCCGGTGTCATGCCATATAAAACCAATTTATCTTTCGTATAAATTGGAGCAAAATGTTCAATCAAATTGTTAGTACAAATGTACTACTTGAATGCGTTTCTTACCCTAATGTATAGCAAATTAGACTCATGATTCGTGAATTGCTCGCAATATTACTTTATTCGTACTCTTACGCAGACAACTGTTTTTATGAAATAATAGTACAACATACAATTACCATTTTTGTCGAAATGTTGAAGAGACAAAAACAAAGTAAAATACCCGATTATAAATCTAGGCAAGAGTATCTGCAACAACAGTTCAATGTTTTAATATAATGGAGGCAATGTGGTGCGGGATGCATGTGCTATTGAAAAAAAATATTTACGTTATTTTATATTGAATTTAACATACATATCAGAACAATTTTGTGTGTCATAAAATAATTGAAAAGAACAAAAAAATCGTTCAATTTAAGATTGATAATACATACATGACCATTGAACAGTTGTGTTGTACATATACTTTTTCACTATTCACTGAATTTAAGCCTTTTTCAAGAATACTTCACCAAAGTATCACTAGATTGATAACATATGAACACCCTATTATTGGACATGACAGACTTATACACATATGTGAAAACGGACGGATAGGCGCACGTGCCCAGCTTCTCTTAGAACCAATATTGTCCCGGGTACCGGATCCCGGCTTTTCCACTATACCTGTAGAGGATTGGAAACTTTACTTAAGTTCTGAAAATGGAATTCAACCTTACCCATCACCAATGGCCTGCATTGGGCAAAGATGAAAGTAATGTAAGTAATAATAACTCATGTATTATGGTAAAACTTTCTCGCAATTGTCACCCCCGATACGCTAATTCGCTATGTCACGTTCTGGCACATGTAATTACCACAGGGACCAGTGTCTGTAACTCTTTGGAAATAACGGTCTACAGGGGCGTAGCTAGCAATACATCATTTGGAAAATTTAATGAAATAAATTTGGACAAAAATGGTATAACATTAGTGGATAAATGGGTGAACTTTATATGTGTATTCATGACAATAATGTCTACATTAAATATGGTCTGAATGTGTCTTTTTATGTATTAGTCAACTTCCTTATGGGGAGCCCAGAAAGTGTATATTGAAGTCATAACATCTCACCATAGAAATATGGGCCAATGTACACATTTAAGCTAAACACTGTCATTTATGCATTTCAGACTAACCAATTACTTCAGACACACGACATGTTTGCTCAAAATGTAAGTAAAAATGTAAGTAATACCTTTCATATTTGACTATTTTTTTTAAAAATCACACCTGTCTGGGTATTTTAATGCAGGGCCAGAATGTTTTATGACCCTAAGCATGAAACCTCACAGTAAATTAAATTGCTGCTGCACAATCTAAACTGTAAAATATTCCTCAAGAACATGCTTCTCCTATCAAAGCACTATCACCAGGAGAGTAAATCATTTTATCTTAACAGCATACATTGTATATCAATAAAAATACTTTACCTTTCATAGGAAGCAGTACAATTTCCGTATCCAGTGTTGGACTTGGGAATTGAGTTTGGATTTGATCCAGAGTAAGTAATTTGTCATTACATAATTGTAGAAACTAGTTAATTAATAGTCATTTAAGCTACTTACAACCTAGGTATAATAATGTTTTTCTATTCCTTTGTTTATGAGTCGCACAATAAATGGATTGGAAGTATTGATTAATTAATGAACACAAATCAGTATTGATGAATGATGTATTCAGAATTTATTTGCTTACTGTCTTATAAAATTTGTGTGTTAATAGTTGTTATTAAATTGATAACAGCACTACATTTATCCTGAAGTTTGAGATATTAACATATATCACTTAGTTATAATGAAAGACTTTGTACATTAGCCAAACTTGGAATGATGTAACATTATGTCAAAAGAAGTAATACGATGTAAGAGTTGATAATGTCTTTATATATCTTTCTATGAAACTAGTGCAAAACTCTTACAAATGTTACAGAGCATGTGAGCCATCAACAACTGCAACAACAATGGAAGTACCATCCATTTTGATGAATTGTAGGGAAGAAGAGGAGGTAACTATTTTAATGTAGAAAAATAATATTAACATGACTAACATGTTGTTAATATAAAGAAATTCTTCTTCTGTTCTATCTAAAACATACGTGAAACTGTATAAAGTTTTTGGCTATAACACTTTTCCACTGAAATGGATGTATATATATGTGGGTATAAAATTCAATTACAATTCAGTATCACTTTTATTGCTTTATAAAAAAACAGATAATTAAGTAACCATTGTGTGGATTTCTATTACATTACACTAAATCAATATTTTGACATTTTTAGGATAATGAACAATGGACTGATGTGAAGACTTTCAGAAAGGTAATTATAATAAATGTTCCTGGTTAAGTAGTGATATGTGTTAAATGTACATGAATATATCATGCCAAACAGCTCTAGTTCTGTTTGAACTAATCTCTTTCATTTCATTTCATTACTGTACATAGCTTGCTAAGCCTTCATATAGTCATGTGAATAATATAGAAGGCATTTTTGGTTTGGGATAGGTAGCCAATCTCCTACTCCAAAATTGGCTTGGGAGGGTTTCTAATCCCAGCTAAGGCAAACAAGGTGGTCACAATGGCAAGTATGGTTGGCACTTCATGAAGAAATCATCAAGGGTGATTAAACTAAATTAACAGTTTTCTAATATTAGACATATCCAATGTTCATGTACATTATAAAAGGGACATGATTTATCATATATATTTTGATTTTATGCAGAGCTGTAAGGGTGGTTTACGGTAAGCAATGTGTTTTTAAGTTCATGTTTCAACTTTACTGATATTCTTCAATATGGCAGATATAATATAAAATATTTCTTTGACATTGTTATCAAGAAATTGTATTGTTGTAAAGTTTTATTATTAATTTATAGAAATGCGATATAATTTTAGAATTTAATAAAGAATACATGTAATTCCCAATTTTTGATTGTTCAAAGACTAGTGTGTATATTTTTTTTCTGTAAAGCATATCATTTGAATGCTCAGGTGTTGTTCAAATTGATCATATGGGACTTTCTATTAATAACAATTATGTTACATACATTATCACCTGCACATATTTTGAAGGATATCACTTTATTATTGGTTTTACTGTTTCTGTGTTTGACTGTTTGAATTTACTATCTTTACCAATACAAATGTTCAGTTCTTTGTGGTTTGTTATGTTGATTGTTTCTTCAGATTTTTGCTTAATCATGACTTTATCAGGATAGTGGTTAAATTTTACCACAACAGGACTGGTCTGACCTTGCCTTCTATGTAGCGGTTGCCTAAACGATGGGCACAGTTCAATTTTAAATGACTGATGAGCATCATCTATTTCAAGATTATCTTTACAATTTAGTCTAACACTAATGTTGCACAATTTTCTGACCTCCTCATATCAAACGTATTGATCGAGCTTTCAATCATTCAACTCTTCCAGTAGAGAGTTAAGTAATTTTAGATCAGTACTCATCTGAGCATTACATTCACCGATCAGCGTAGCCTGAAACTCACTTTATGTTTGATTTAATATCTTCACACATTTGTGAATCATATGCCCTACTTGTTTCAACATCTGTAACAGATATTAACTACCAGGGTCGTAACCCTTGTATCAAAGAGTCGTAACCCTTGTATCAATAGACGCCAGTTTATTAGACGAAGAGGTCAGTAATGTTGTTCAATGGAATCCAATTTGTGTCCTGTTTGTTCATGGAATTAAGTCTCTCTAATATCAGTTGCTGAAAATTATCACTACCTTGTTGAGATGATGAATATTGAGGTGAATGTAGTGGATTCAGGAATTGTTGTTGTTGTGGAGGTGGTGTGTAAAACACACCTTATGGTGTTTGATAATTCATCATATTATTCATATTTGCCATATTCATAGGTTGTACATTGCCAAGGTTTGCCATTCTGTTCACAGAATTTGATTGTTTTGAATTAACAGACGAGGATATAGAATTTGCCAGTCGCTTTCCGGCAGAACTATATCATTATCAGGTGAAGACAGAGGCCTGTTACTCTTTTTAGTTTTCTTAGGCGGCATTTAATGTTCAATGTTTCCGAACTGTGATGATTCAATGCTTTACTGTTCAACATGCTTGTAACCACAGTGGAACAATATCATTGCCAAGCGCATCAGTCAAGCATGACGAATCACGGGCTATGACAGGTGTAGTATAGCTAATAAATATTACACAATACGATTTTCTTTCCTCATTGATTGTTCAATACCCAATACCGAAAAAAAAAATGTATTTCGCAAAGTCAAAGTTGGTTTTAGAATAATTACCAAATATGAGGACTATCATTTCCATAGACAAATGCTCCATATAAAATCCAAATTTTGTTCCATATAATGTTATTTTCTGGGGGGGGGGGGGTATATAAATTAGCTCAAAGATTCATGAACTGAATAAAAAATATAGACATTAATGTCCCTGCTTTGATAAAATCCTTTCATTTGGCCAGATGATCATGATGTTGAGTGTGTGTTTCACTCAACGTGTCTATTGTCCATGTTCAATATGCAATATTTGTGTACATGCTGGATGTAGTGGCAGTGTCAAAATATCGCTACTGATGAGTTTTATTGGTGTAAGGATTATCAGGGATATTGATACACACATATTTTACAGCTATAGCAGTGTTTGCATCTAATAACAAGGTGAGCTAGTGTGATTACTTTGAATTCATCAGTCATCTGTCCATCATCATTTGACTTGTTATCACTCCATAGGTAACACTTTTGGTCTGACCTTGGTGAAATCCCAAACATGCAGTATTTTGTAAAAAAAAGATAAGCTGTCTTTCATAGGTGTTATAGAGAAATTATGATAATTGTCTATGAGTGTAAAATAATTTCTCATACAAGTACATGCCACAATTGTTGTGGAATAAATGAACGAAAACTACCATTATTGAGTGAGTTCTATCTGATCTTGAGTGTTCAGTGTCCTGAATATCACTTGTCAGCCAAAAACGTTTTGTTTGAAAGGCTGGTGTCGAGATTCACACACACAGTTATTTGTCTCCTAGGAAATATGGAATTTGCGAAGTTGAAATCATGATGAATTTGTGAAGTTGAAACTGTGGATGCACAAAGTCAAGATTTCAACTTCACAATTATAATCCTGAATTGGTGAAGTTTTGTCAGTTCATAAATTGTCCTCCAATTACCGCTGAACTTCATAGCAACTCAAAGCTGTGTATAGCACACCTTCAAGTAATTGAGGTCTTTTGAAAAAAAATTGTATTTAACTTGTAAATGGTAGGTATGTTGGTAAATGTGTTTACATATGCCAGTGGCACAAGTGTATCCAACAGAATTAAGCAAGTATAAGATTCTTGTGCAATTTGACTGAATTTAAACCTGCATTCATTTTCGCAATGTGAAATTCTACTGAATGCAAGGACATAAGCCAATAACTCTTTGGTTATATATATGTATATAATTTTATATCAATGTTTTTTTAATTTCAGATCTTGGATAGGGTGTTTTTTTTTGTTGGGAATACAATTATTCATCAATAATACCTGGAGATATATATTTGATAAATCTATCATTTACCAAATGACACATAATAACAGAATAACCATATACTGATTAAATTCTGCCTTCTTGAAATTATTCCTTTGATTATTACTTATTTTGTGAAGTGCTCAAGTTAGTTTTGAATGATTGATGAATTGATCATATGAATGCCATTGTACGATTTCCAACCTCTTTTTTAAGTGATGTAATTTCCAGAAAACGTCACATGTGACCCCGCTATGTACTGACAGTAAGCGATATTTGCCCCCTATGTCAATATGAAAACGATGTGACCATAAATTATAGAGTAAATATTGTTACCTGCTTGCAAATATTGACATCACATGTTGCATTTCCTTGAAATGACGTCACTTACAGAAGAGCTTGTAAATCCCATAGCAGCGCTCATATCTATTTTTGAATTAAAATGTTTTAACTTTAATGTTAAGAAGTCTTTCATTATTATTCAGTAACGTAAATGTTAAGTAAATTAGTCACTATTATCTGGTCCCTACATAGAGCATTTAATTCATACAAAGAAATCTTTATTAACTCGAAATATCTAGATTCTGTCTATACATGAACATGCATGTAAAATAAAGAAACTTGCTGAAAGTGAAGGTCATCACATTTTCTTTGTAACTATTATATTTCTTTAACTCATTTTGTTACATTTTCTACTGTTTTAAGATAAACCCATCTTAATAACATAAAATATACAGTACAACACACCTTTATCTGGATGAAATGTTATTTTAAAGTGTTTTTTAAACTAGTTTTGCCATTCCTGTTCCACATATAATACTAATTATAGTACTGCAAAACTATTGCAAGTTCCCTAACAATAGTTTTGCAGTAAAATATGTTACCTTGTGAGATACAACATTTTTGCATACATTGAATCTTTCTATAAATATATGGAATAAACCCCTAATATTTTGAGAGATAATGTATTCCATATTACTGTGCAAGAAGAGAGGGCATATTGGTTTGCACATGTTTAACCTAATCGTACAATATCTTTCAGACCAAGCCGATACATGATTGATACTCTGGAAGGTATTAGATGTTCAATCAAATGTGGGGGCTGTGTTTTCCATGGACACACAGAGTCTAAAGTGAGTAGAAAGTAATTTTACATAGACCAATTACAATTAGCAGCATTGATTTAGGTGTGTTATATTTCCAATTATGAATAAAGATTTGCATGATGCTATGGGTGTTTTGGAAGTCATTTTCCTAACTTAAAACATTCATATCCTTCTTTCTTATTCGAAACAGCAAAGTATCCTGTGTTATGTTAAAAACCCTTTGATGTTTGCTAGAACAATATATTACCATTGTGTTCTTTGCTTTTCAAATCAATCATTGTTTGAAATGCATTGAAAATGTCATGAAAACCAATTTGAGATGTGTATTTATGTCTGAATATTCTAGATATTTGGTTGTTTGGAGAAGTTGTGATCCCAAACACTAAACAATGCTACTAAGTACTCCTCTGACATATTTTCAGATTTTGCAATTAAATATGAACATATAGATATGGAAATACATAACATGAAAAGTCCATATGTGTGTACTCTTCGTTCTAAATTTCAGGATAAAATACAGCCAATTCATTGAAATCAAGCCAAATTGATAACAAGTTTAATAAATTCAATAAAAAGTGATCACAAATTTTAAAATTCTATTGATGATATAACAGCAGAAACAAATGATTTCTGTCAAAACTTTATCTCACCTTTCTATATGCAAGACAAGTATCACATGTGTAATTCCATTTTGTTTGAAAAAAACATTCTGGCACAACAAAAATAGTTCAAACAATTTTCTTGTTTCATTATCAACCAAATGGTATGAGTTCAAATGGTTATGTCAAAATCAAATTAAACAGACAATAAATTTCAATGAAATAATTTGTCATACTAATTAAGTACGAAAGGATGATTTAATAATTTCAACATTATTGAGTGCATCTATGTCACGCTTGTATAATTTTGACGTCACACGTGAGTTGTTATTTCACAAGTGCATTAAACGAAAAAAATACATGGGTGTTATTACCAGTGTACATTGAATGTTATGTTGTAAAATCATATTTAATTACTATATCATAAAGTGTTTCTGTATAGTACTTAGCAGTTTTGTTTGGTGTACTTCTTGTATGTATTATATCATATATTATTCCAACGAACAAATGGACCAATGAAAATTTGTGAAAGGGCATGAACCTAAGAATTGGGTTTTGTGTTCCTTTGGTCAAGGTCATGGTTAGTAAATAAAAAAAGAATTATGCTCAGTAACTTGTTTTAGGCTTGGAATTTCATGGACATATTTTGAGCAAATTGGTCACTTAGATCAAGGTCTAGGTCACTGTTACCAAAAAATATTTATTGTTTTTGGGCAATAATTTTACCTTGAAAACAGCCTAGCCAATGGGACAATTGAATTTAAGGTAAGGCTACCCCACCCTAATGAGAATGTGGTGACATTGACTGATTTTTTGTGTTCCTCAAAACATGATTTTATATCATTACCTTATTTCATTGATTAATCTTAATGCATATTTCAGTTCAAACTTCTTGGAGGTGTTAACAAAAAACACAGAAACCTTCATAAAGGTAAGAAATCTTGGTTTCCTATTGTAAACAAAGGGAATGTGAAGCATTTAACTTCTGTAGGCCCTTTTGGACAGGCCTGTGTCATTCTAGATATGAAAAATAACAAAACCAACCGTAAAAGGCTGCAGACATTTTACATCAGGAACAATTTAGATCTGTACACTTCACAGACACATGATGAGAACACCTCACACATACATGATCTGAACACTTCCCAGACATCTGATAAGAACACCTCACTCACAGAAGTTCAGGACACCTCACATACACAAGATCTGAACATCTCACAGACACATAATAAGAACATCTCTCACACAAAAGACCAGGACACCTCACACACAAAACAACAAAACATCTCACACACAAAACAACAAAACACCTCACACACAAAACAACAAAACATCTCACACACAAAACAACAAAACACCTCAGACAAAAAACAACAAAACACCTCACACACAAAACAACAAAACACCTCACACACAAAACAACAAAACATCTCACACACAAAACAACAAAACACCTCACACACAAAAAAACAGAACACCTCACACACAAAAGAACAAAACACCTCACACACACAAGATCTGAACATCTCACAAACAAATGATCTGAATAGCTCACACACAAAAAAACAAAACAAATCACAGACAATAAAAACATCACAGACACAAGATCTGAACACTTCACAAACAAATGATCTGAACAGCTCACACACAAAAAAACAAAACACCTCACAAACAAAAGAACACTACACTTCACAGACACAAGATCAGAACACATCACATGCACAAGATCTGAACACCTCACAAACAAAAGAACAAAACACGTTACAGACAAAAAAGCAAAACATATCACTGACCAAACAAAAGAACAAATCACAGACAAAAGAACAAAACACCTTATATACACTTAAACAGCACTGTGCACAAGTCAAAACACAGAAAGGCTCACAATCACAAACACACAATAAGAACACCTCACAATCACAAGAACAGCAATCCTCAATGACACTAAAACAGAACATATCGCACTCGCTACATACCAAACAATCACAAAGTCAAAGTGTCACTCCTTCACACCACCAAAATACAAATCAATCACAAAGCCAACAAACCACTCATTTGCAACACCAAAATATTACTCGGACACAACAAAATAAAACAAACACTTTTCAACGGAATGATATGCAACATGTAAATACAGATAACAAAGAAAAAATAAATAATGAAATATCTCAATTGTGTGTATGTAATTCTACTAGGTGGCAAGATTTTGGACCCATGATTCAGTGTGAGGCATGTAATCAATGGTACCATTTTAAGTGCATTTTAAGACGAAAGCGAAGAATAAGCGATTCATTTTTTGAACAGAAGTCTAAATTTATTTGTGGTTATGAAAATTGTAAATTTTCTAGTAGCATATTGGTTGTTGGTGGTCGTTACATTCCACTTATAAAAAAAAATGATATTGTTAATTG
This sequence comes from Mactromeris polynyma, assembly GCA_032209605.1. Taxonomy (NCBI): domain Eukaryota; kingdom Metazoa; phylum Mollusca; class Bivalvia; order Venerida; family Mactridae; genus Mactromeris; species Mactromeris polynyma. Next base: position 51,466,636 of record JASFXZ010000001.1, read on the forward strand.
TGTTTCAAATTATATTAAAAATAGTGATTTATTAGCTGACTCAAAAGATTTATCTTCGAAAAAAATTAACCATGTATCAGAAATTAAAGACATTGAAACAGTAGAAAGTTTATGTTTTCCTGTTACATCTGTTGTGTCACCTTTATGTTCAGATTCAGAAAACAGCTCAACACCAGTAGGTATTTGTGATTCACCTGTTTTTCCTAGAAAAGTTAAGAAAAATATTCCTGATTCTTCATTACAATGTGATAATATTCCTTGTTCACCTGTTTTTCCTAGAAAAGTTAAGAAAATTATTCCTGATTCTTCATTACAATGTGATAATACTCTTTGTCCATCACCTACATTACATTCCATGCAAACTATCTCTGAAGATGACTCTGTTCCATTGTCTACTGAAGCAATTTCTGAAATTTTAGGAGTACATGTACCGAAAGACTTTTTTGTATATGAAAAATTGAAGTCTAGATCTTTCACTTTTGATTTTGATCCAGAAATATTTCAGAAGCTTAAAAGTAATCAAATCAAAAGATGTTTTGCTGTGAATTCTTGGCAAAATTATTTTATTGAAGGCATTCGTAATAGTAATAAATTTTGTGTGTTTGCTTTTAAAAACCATTCTGTTTCAAATGCTAAAATCAGAAGTCGAAAGATAAATTCTCCAATTTTTAAAGCAATAGGAACTTGTAAATTTTGCGATTGTACCTGTAAAGTTTATTTAAGAATGTATTCTGAAACTCTTGTTCATGTTTACTATACTGGTTGCATTAAACATGATATACATGAACATCATTCTCGACCACTTATTGGGGAAGACAGGGAAAATATTAAAAAATTGATGAAAACGGGTGAAAAGCCATTAAATGTATATTTGGAGAAATTAGAAAAAATTCCTGCAACTGAATTAATTGCCGGTAACATAGGCAATATTGGAATGAATACCAAAAAAATTATTCAGGCTGGAGTAGAGTCCCGCCAAGCTGGCAGAAGTGATCCAGATTTAATAACAAGTTTGTTAATTCAAAAAGATAGTAATGGGTTTATTCAAAAAGTTTGTGCACATCCTATGTATTTATTGTATTGGAGTGATTTTGGTCTAAAGCTCTATAATGAGAAAGCAAATTCCAATATTTTGTATTGGGATGCTACTGGCACTGTTGTCAGAAAAAGTGACTCTAATAAGCAGTTTTTATATTATGAAATGTCTATTGCACACCCCATTGAAGGTAAGATGGGTATTCCCTGTTGTGCTATGTTGTCAAGTGATCAATCTGTGACAACCATTTTAGATTGGTTACGATCTTTCAGACATGCTGAGAAATTAAAGTTTGGATATAACAAAGCAATTAAGTTTCCGAAGATTATTATAAGTGACCAATCAATGGTATTTATTATTGCGGCATTGAAGGAATTTAATAATGAAGATTTACCAGACTTTCTATTAAGAGCCTACATTATAGGAAAAGGTGAAGCGTCTGTCAAAGACACGCAGAAAACAATAGTACATTTATGTAAAAGTCATTTTTTAAATTCAGTAAAACGATTTTTGAGAAAGAAAGAAGTTTCAATTTCAAAAGTTAAAGCATGTTTGTTTATGATCGGTGTTTTAATGAAAAGTAATAATTTGTGTGATTTAAAGGAACTTTTATTTGATATTATTCTTGCAGTGTCTTGCAGACAAATCACAAATGAAATTAAACCATACTTGCAGAGGCTCATTTCAAAAATTAATTCTTTTCAAGTAAGTGCTTATACGGAATCAGATTTTGATCCAGATTTGTTCGTAGATGACGACGATTATAATGCAAACAGGTACTCGGAAGAAGATTACCAAATATTAGGATCTAAGTCTCCATTTAAAACATTAACTTTAAAAATACAAGAAAAAACACTGTCATTAAATCTAGAAAAGTCTGATATAAAGCTTCCTGCTAATAATTATTATTGCCCCATATTTTTAGATCATCTAATTAAAAGTGTTATGCCTCTGTATCCCTTATGGTCCTCCTTGTTACTTGGGAATTTACAGAGATTCAATCATATTTATCCAAGTAGTTCTGATAATTTCCCTTCAAATACTACCAATAGTTTGATTGAAAATCGTTTTAGAATATTGAAGTTCTTAACTTTAAAAGGCCACAAACAGTTTCGAATTGATGAATTTTCAGAAGCTTTGAGGTTTCACACAATAAATATCCAAAAAAAATCAGCTTTAGATTGTTTAAAAACTAAACAAAAATGCTTTACTAGGAAGAGAAAATCAGATAAAGATAGCAACTTAAAAGATGAAGCACCTCCCCAGAAAAAGAATAGGACTCTAATTAAAGAGAATTGGAATAAAAAAAGAGAACAACCTGTTTACCTTAAGAATAAAAAAATAGGAACTTATCAAAAGCCACCTAAACGTAAACTTGTTTTAGATAATGATACTGTTACACAATCACTATCAGATGATCAATATACTGTACAACCTAATGCTGATCATAATTATATTGTACCACAGACAGGTGAAAATAAGGTTAAGCAAATTAGTTTAAGTTGTTACATGGCTGATCCCTCACTGCACGACATCAATAAATTAAGAAACTTTGGACTTACCTGTTGGTTCAATTCTGTGGTACAAGCCTATTATTTTTCTAGACTAGCTGATTCTGTGATGAAGCGAAATCAAATTATTTCTATCGGAGACAGTGACACTGAATTCATTGATTCCGCTTGTAAGTCTATTACAGATATATGGTTATTTATGAAAAATAATAAAGGAAAATTTGTACCTAACTCTTTATTAAGAAACTCGTTGGTAAAAACATGTCTTGCTGTTCCAACATTTTCTCAAGACCAACAACAGGATGCAAGTGAGTTTATTTCGCACATAATAGCAGAAATGTCACACTCTCTTATAAATAACCTTGAAATTTTACTTACTCAGGAGTGTTTGGGATGCAAAACTATTAAACAAAGAGTTAATAATGAAGGCCATTTGCTGTTACTTCATATTGAGAGATCTTTGGCCAATTTGTCTGTTCAAACCTTGATTGATAATTTTTTTTCTATCAATGATGAAGTTAAATTACATTGTACTTCTTGTAAAATGTTAACAAGTCATAAAATTAGTAAGTTTGTGCAATCTTTCCCAGATACTTTGGCTTTAGTATTAGGAAGATATTTCCAAGATAGTTCTGGTACTTTGAGAAAAATTCATACACCAGTAATTATAAGTAGTGAGTTACAGTTTTCATATTTGGGTTATGACAACATGTCTTATCAGTTCAAAAGTGCTATTTGTCATAAGGGTGGCAGTACCAGAACAGGACACTATGTTACCATTATTAAATCAAATAGTAAATACATCTGTTGTGATGATTCTAACATTAGTGAAGTTAAAAATTGTACATTGTCTGATATTGCGTATGTTTTGTTATATAACAAGACAGCACAACCACTTTCTAAACAGTTGAAGAAATTTATTGTGTGTCTTTTTTCTACAGATATTCTCAAGAAAATATTGAAAGATGATATGGTCAAGTACATAAATACGGAAAAAGTTCAACTTATTGAATCAATAGTTACTTCTGGTCTGTCCCTCGATCTTGAAAGAGTTATTGAAAATGACCTGGGTCTTCAAATGAACAGTAATATGAAAGAAAGTGAATTAAATAGTTTGAAAAATGTGTATTCTTTATTCATTGACTATCTACTTGGCAGTGATTGTGATAACTGTTTACATATGAGAAACAAATTATTTATGGTCAGTTCCATTGAAATTTGTCAGTGTAACAAATGTGAAGTATTAAAGAAAAAAATATTGACATCTTCAATAATTACATTGAAAAATGTTAAATTCAGTAACAAAAACATGTTTTCCGAGTCTTTGAAAGAACAGTCTAAATTTCAAATTGCTGACTTAATGTGTAACTGTGGTAGAAGTCCTGATCACACAACCCTGTTTCTGTCACTGCCTAATGTCCTCATATTTAATATTGAGGATCCAAAGTCAATGATTCTGCCTCTAACTGTGTGTCTGTCTAATAAATTAACTTGTTGCTATCCTTTAGATAGTATGAATTTTAGTTTAAAGGCAATTCTATGTTTTACTGGCAGAGAATGTAAAGCTATTTTAAAATTTGAAGATCAGTATGTTGATGCTGAAACAAAAGAACTATTTAATTTAAAATCACTTAAACAGCAAGATATTGTTTATTTATTTTACAGCAAGTCATTATCTGTTGAAAGTATTAGTAACCTGAATGAAAGTTCTTGCTGTTTCCATGAAATGCCAGAAATTAAGTGTGTTAAATCATTTTTGGCCGGAAAGAATATTTATGTCAAGCAAGTTTCTGGTGTTAGAATTACAAAAGATTTTTATTTTAGTTTAATCAACAGTAATTCTTGGCTAAACAATGATCATATAAATGTATATCTTGAGTGCCTTGCGATGAATTCTTTTAAAAAAGTCCACAATGTTGAATGTGGATGGTTTATTCAAAATTTATTCAAAAGAGCAAAACTTGATCAGGTGAAATGGTTCATTAATTGTTTGGAAAGCAAAAAAGAATGGTTCCAGTTTGAATACATTGTGATTCCTGTTAACGAAAACAATATGCATTGGACTGTTTTAGTAGTGGATATTATAAGTAAAAAAATTTATTATTGTAATTCCCATGGGAGTAATGGTAATTATCAATATGTTGCATTCCAAATCTGGCGTTACTTGTCATTTGAAGCAATAATGCACTCAAACATACTTTTACATGATTCTGAGTGGAAATTAGTAGATTATTCTAAGCAAAATAATTTTCCATTTCAAACGGATTCAAGTAGTTGTGGAGTTTATGTCTGTGCTGTAGCCAAATCAATTATTTTCAACTGTTCTTTACCTTGTGCTCCTAATTTGAGACTCTTTAGATTACAAATGGCTACTGAGATATCCAACATGTAGTTTTCAGTTGATCAAAATTAGTAGATCATCTGTAGTGTTTGTGTAACAGTATCTCATCTAACTTCAATTCAAAACAAATATACTTATGTTAACTGGGTGAAGGAAAATGTAAGATTCTTAATTTTTTCAACATAATTAAGGTAACAGCTATAATATTTATTCAGGTAAAGTGTCCAGAAACAAATTATCACTTATCTGTTACAATAAAGTATTAACTGACATAAAAATATTCAACAATTTAGAATCATCTATTATAGGAAATATAAGTTATCAGTTGACCCTTCTAGTATTATCATAATTACTCGTTATTTATCATGTTTCATGTATGCGTCCAAAGTTTCATCTGACAATTGTCTGTCCTTCCACATTCATCTATTTGCTAGTTCGTGGACTTGGTTCATTCACCAATATCTATATATATTTATTACTGAAGCATGCTTTTTAATATTTATTCATTTTGAAGTACCTACAGTATCGACGCCTTGGGAAGCATGGTGTTTTCTGTGCTAACATAAGTGTTATAATAGAACATTATGTCTGAACGAATTTCACAGTAACACGATAGCTTGGTTCATGGCCTTTGAGCTTTCACTGCAAATTTAACATTTTATCTGTGCTAATACTGGTTGTTAACCCAGGAGGCAGTCATTCACAGTGACTAATATCAGTACTAAGTCATTGTTTTTCAATCTAATTGTAAAATAACTAAGTTTAAACAAAGTACAAACTACTGTTGCATGTCAACGTTGTACAGAACCAAAACATTTCAAACATTCACAGGTGCCTTGTTATAACACAATGGCTTATTTCATTATTTTGACATTTAAGATTTACAAGACTGAGAATAAGTTGCTACAGGGAACGCCACATACATAAGACAGTGTCTCTCCACACAGACCTCCGAAAAAACAACAATCCATAAAACATAAGGCATTTGAGGAGGTCAAAGGGTACATATGTAAGGGAACATAGGTGCAAAAAATGGCCTGGCACACCATAAGGAATAACTAGGAGAATAAAAGAGGACAAATAGTGGGGGGGATTAATGGATGGAAATGATCACAGCTAGCCAACCTCACACTTATTCACTATATGGTCATTGATTTCCAACATATCACTAATGTGATTGGAATACCATATAACTAATTACGGCAGTTTTACAGTTTGTGTTATTGTGTTACACAGTACTGTTCCATATATTCATATATTATGATGGATGAGAATGATGTTCATGTATGTTGTTAATGTATCTAACACAAATACAATTTAGTACATGATTAATAATTCGTTAGTTATAGTTCAGTTGATTATCAGCCAATCAGTCCTATCGCTATTCTTATAATGCCTAACAATGCCTAATTTTTAACTAGAAATGATGAGCTATTGTTTTAGGTTTTAAATGAATGGAACTGTTAAGTGTTATTATTCCATGATTATTATAAATGTGTGGAATTAAAAGAAGTATTATATACACTGAACAAAAAAAGAAACTTCCAATTTGTACACAGTGTTCGTTGTGTTAAAGAAATCATTGTGTAAAGAAAGTAGATAGGTAATATTAGCCTTGACCTGTGTTATCAGGATTCATGAATTTTAGCGATTATGTTTGCACTGTTAATCGTCAACAACGTGAAACTCGATTTGCACGTGCATGGTATTCGGTCAATTAGTTTTACTTGTCTTACTGACATTGTTGTCAAGTGAATGAAAACGCTTCAAAATTTGTAAAAAAAATCACATTTTTACATTGTAGCTTCAATACTCCTCATTTGATTTTAACCAAACTTCACACGATTGATCAGCATCAAGTGTAGTTGTGAATCCTTGTCACTTTTTTCTGCTCGGATATGTTTTATAGAGTTATGGCCCTTTGGTGTATTTTTTACACATAGTGTATATGGTGAGGTCTGTGCTTCTTCTCCAATACCGCCACTTGAAATTCAACCAACTTCACACTATTATTCAGCATCAAGTGGATAATTTTTCAATGAGTTATGGCCCATTGATGTTTTTATACATACACTGTATTTGGTGACGTTTGTCTGCACTTGATCATTATCTAGTCTATGTGTGCATATCGTCCCCCGATACACATAGTGTATATGGTGAAGTCTTTGCTTCATCTCCAATACCGCCACTTGAAATTCAACCATTTTTCAATGAGTTATGGCCCATTGATGTTTTTATACATACACTGTATTTGGTGACGTTTGTCTGCACTTGATCATTATCTAGTCTAGGTGTGCATATCGTCCCCACGTTGTGCTCAGATAGTTTGGTTGGCGCAGCCGTACTAACAGCTTTGCCATTTGCATATCAGGGTTGTGCAAAACCAATCAAATCAAATTATCTTCAATCGACCAACGTTTGCGATTTTGATGCAGATTGGTTAACATTTCGTTACGGCCTTTATTTTTGTTTACCAAACCTAAAAATATTAACTTGTTTATTTTATGTATCTTTCTTCCGAAGCAAAGTAATGAACACAATTGTTGCGTAAATGGTGATATGTTTGCAAACAAAATCTTGATGACAATAGAGGTGTTATTCTCTGTAAACATGACATTGTTGTATGAAAACCAGACGAACATAATACTGTTTGCCTTAAAACTGTGTCTGAAAGTAGATGGTACAGTATAATTTAAGTTTTATCCAGTAAGTAGTATTGTGAGTCATCCCCACAAGGAATCGTCTGGTGTTGGAATCAAGAAGACTTCCTTGCTTTTATGTATTAGTCACGAACATTTATATTGTTTTAATCAGATAAATCGATTATGTAACTTGTTTATTAACATGACTGTGCGATTTCACATCTTATGCAATAAGTAATGATGAACTATATTGAAACAGACTATACTGTGTCTCTGACTAATCTAGTCTGGAGTTCCTTCCCCTTTCATTATGTACTGTTTGCAATATGAGTACGACGTGAACCAGACTAGGAATAATCACACTACATAGTTATTTTTATCCAGTCTCCTTTTGCAGTGATCTCCCCTTACATGTATCGGAGTTTCTGTAGTGTAGCGTAATTGAATGACCAGCCTTTGTAATATTTAGGCAATTTTTATGTTGTACAATAAATTTGAATACTTCAAGTTGCGCAGACAATCTTTTTAAAGATATATCTTGTTTACTGTGTTATGGCTTTTTGCAATATTTTTACTATTAATCCTATATACTGAGTTGTTGGTAGACATGATTTTGTTCCAAAAACAACCTTCTAGTTATTCTATTGTAATTCACACTTTTGCGCTTAATTAGTTTGATTTCGAGAACAAAGTTTATGCAAGTTGCTACCAGTGGCTTATATGAATGCCATAAACGATGATGTCAATCAAGATAAATGTATAGTCGTTTTAATGTTACACAAACACCTGTATTAGTCAGTCAGGATAATATTAACTTTGAATTACTGCTTCATAGAGCGTCACTTACCAGGGTATATACGATTCTTGACAAAATGTGCTAATAGATGCATGAACATGTGAATTGAATTAGTCAAGATGATACCCAAGACGAGTGATTGACTTAAATAGCGTCACTTACACTTACCAAGGTATATGATTCTTGACAAAATGTGCTAATAGATGCATGAACATGTGAATTGAATTAGTCAAGATGATACCCAAGACGAGTGATTGACTTAAATAGCGTCACTTACACTTACCAAGGTATATGATTCTTGACAAAATGTGCTAATAGATGCATGAACATGTGAATTGAATTAGTCAAGATGATACCCAAGACGAGTGATTGACTTAAATAGCGTCACTTACACTTACCAAGGTATATGATTCTTGACAAAATGTGCTAATAGATGCATGAACATGTGAATTAAATTAGTCAAGATGATACCCAAGACGAGTGATTGACTTAAATAGCGTCACTTACCAAGGTATAAGATTCTTGACAAAGTCTTCTGCAGTGTTCAATGCGCAGAAATTTACATCACTTAGCAAGATGTAACCTGACTTCTCATGAAATCTTTCATCGCACATGCACATCAAATGTATGTATCCATCAGCATGTTTGCCTCAATGAATTGATATTAAGCAGCTATACAAAGGTACACAAGTTTAAGTGGCGAGGTCAGTGCGTTTTGAGCCAGGAGGTTGTCCTGAACAGAGATAATTGACTTAATCAACTGATTGTTATAGTAACAGATGTTTGTGTTGCAATATAATTAATCCTATTCGAATGTAGCATTCTGTCTGTCTATAGATGGAAATACAAATCAATTTCGCTGATCATTATCTTATTCACATTATTCGTTACATGGCATATGTATAGCAATTAGGTATTCTACTTTACGGTTAATTCGTTTCCTACATGTATACCAATTACAAGATATAGCTTAATTAGTATGTATGTTGTTTTTTAATGTTGAATAATGTCTCCATTAATTACTTTCAAAGCTTCTCCAAAATAAATCACATTCTATATATCAAAATGCAGCAAACGTATATATTCATGGGACTAATCAATGTATTTTTATGTTTCAGGTTACAGAATATCAGAACATGAGATGTATTACGAAGACACTTTAATGACATAAAATCCTAAAATGTGACTGTTACATTGGTTCTTTCAATCATAGTTGCAGTTCAGACATGGAAGGAAAAATAAACATGTTTCATATGACTGCCTATACAAAACAACTACTTCTTGTGTGTGTTAAATAGGCGATAGCCTTGCCATGTGTTTGGACAACTTTATCAATATACTCATTATGGATTAACTCTATACACTGGATAGTAAAATAGTACATGTAGAATGACTTTTAATGATGTTTTACATTCCAGTAAATGCACACAAAATTCTGTCAAGTATTTTTTAGTATCAAAAGTATTTTTGGAAAGGAGAGAAAGTATACTAGTTTTCAAAATTATGTCAGTGAAAGTAAACATGTATAAAAAACTAGATGTTCCGTACTCACCCCTTGTTTTTGTTGTTATTTTGGAATAAAAAAACTTAATTTTATGGGTTTTTAAAAAATAATCTCTATAGTATGAAGTAATTTGATTATTATCTTTGTATACATGTGTTTCTTTTGCAAAATTTATGCTTGTGCAATTAGCCTGATTCACTGGACCAACATGTACAATTTGACAGTATGAAAAGCTCAACTTATTTTTCAACATCTTTAAAAAATTATTGCAATATTAGTTGAAGGACTGTATAACGATAAAACAGTATACATTTCATCTTGCTATATCATGTACAATGTAGTTAGATAATTATTGCTAAAAAGTAAATATTGCTATTTCCTTCTGCCTTTATCGCATGAAACTGTTTGGTTAATACATACATTTTGTATATGTATTAAGCTCTTCAACAACAATACTATTACATAATATTCACAGCCAAGTGACATTATTATACCATAGTCATTGTTGCTATAAGACATAACTATTGTGTCTATATCGATGAATTCAACACAGTACATATTTGTAAACTACAAAGTTTTTACAATACATTGGCGTTGTTTTAAACTGTCATAGCCACCTGTACTGAATAAATAATATACAAGCTCATTTGAATTTGTTTTATATGAATTTATTTTCTCATACTACAGCTTATTAGCCTAGAATATGATGTATAAAAAGTATTCATTTCTCAGCAAACATACTGGCAGAAATGTAATTCTAGAATTAAAGTGCATGTGTACATGTGAAATAGACAACATGCAAATACATATGCAATGGTATGAATCACAACCATGAAATGAAGAAATATGTTATCACAAAATGATACATAATAATATATTACAGTAATATCACCGTATTAATATTTACTGTTAATCCCTCTATCACAACACATCTTAACAAAAGCAAACTTAATCTAGTCAGCACAGGACTCTTCCTACATGGTGGGGTGACATAAAGGTTTCCAGCACCAATGGAAAACAGGATATCCCGGTCTTGTATGCAAGAAAGAGTTTTCAAGAACAGCTGTAAACGTGTGAAATCCAAGTATGGGCAAATTGCCCTATTATACATATAAGTGTGATCCTCTATATAGCGGACACCCTACGGTAGTCTGGTGGTACTTCATGCACTCGTTGGACACCTGATAGTCTCAGGTACTTGTGTATACCCGGTCTTATGGGGTCACATCGCCTCATAAGGGAGCTATGCAGAGGGCAAATCGCCCTATTACCTGATTTTTACATTTTATCAGCGATAGGTATAAGTGTGATCCTCTATATAGTGGACACCCTACGGTAGTCTGGTGGTACTTCTTGCACTCGTTGGACTCCTGATGGTCTCAGGTACTTGTGTATACCCGGTCTTATGGGGTCACATCGCCTCATAAGGGAGCTATGCAGAGGGCAATTCGCCCTTTTACCTGATTTTTACATTTTATCAGCGATAGGTATAAGTTCGATCCTCTATATAGTGGACACCCTACGGTAGTCTGGTGGTACTTCATGCACTCGTTGGACTCCTGATGGTCTCAGGTACTTGTGTATACCCGGTCTTATGGGGTCACATCGCCTCATAAGGGAGCTAGGCAGAGGGCAAATCGCCCTATAACCTGATTTTTACATTTTATCAGCGATAGGTATAAGTTCGATCCTCTATATAGTGGACTCCCTACGGTAAGCTGGTGGTACTTCATGCACTCGTTGGACACCTGATGGTTCTGGGTACTCGTGTATACCCGGTCTTATGGGGTCACATCGCCTTATAAGGGAGCTATGCAGAGGGCAAATCGCCCTATTACCTGATTTTTACATTTTGTCAACGATAGGTATAAGTGTGATCCTCTATATAGTGGACACCCTACGGTAGTCTGGTGGTACTTCTTGCACTCGTTGGACTCCTGATGGTCTCAGGTACTTGTGTATACCCGGTCTTATGGGGTCACATCGCCTAATAAGGGAGCTATGCAGAGGGCAAATCGCCCTATTATTGGATATTTACATTTTATCAGCGATAGGTATAAGTTCGATCCTCTATATAGTGGACACCCTACGGTAGTCTGGTGGTACTTCATGCACTCGTTGGACACCTGATGGTATCAGGTACTTGTGTATACCCGGTCTTATGGGGTCACATCGCCTTATAGGGGAGCTATGCAGAGGGCAAATCGCCCTATTACCTGATTTTTACATTTTCTCAATGATAGGTATAAGTGTGATCCTCTATATAGTGGACACCCTACGGTAGTCTGGTGGTACTTCATGCACTCGTTGGACACCTGATGGTCTCAGGTACTTGTGTATACCCGGTCTTAAGGGGTCACATCGCCTCATAAGGGAGCTATGCAGAGGGCAAATCGCCCTATTACCTGATTTTTATATTTTATCAGCGATAGGTATAAGTTCGATCCTCTATATAGTGGACTCCCTACGGTAGTCTGGTAGTACTTCTTGCACTCGTTGGACTCCTGATGGTTCTGGGTACACATGTATACCCGGTCTTATGGGGTCACATCGCCTCATAAGGGAGCTATACAGAGGGCAAATCGCCCTATTACCTGTTTTTTACATTTTCTCAATGATAGGTATAAGTGTGTTCCTCTATATAGTGGACTCCCTACGGTAGTCTGGTGGTACTTCATGCACTCATTGGACACCTGATGGTTCTGGGTACTCGTGTATACACGGTCTTATGGGGTCACATCGCCTCATAAGGGAGCTATGCAGAGGGCAAATCGCCCTATTATTGGATATTTACATTTTCTCAATGATAGGTATAAGTGTGTTCCTCTATATAGTGGACACCCTACGGTAGTCTGGTGGTACTTCTTGCACTCGTTGGACACCTGATGGTTCTGGGTACACATGTATACCCGGTCTTATGGGGTCACATTGCCTCATAAGGGAGCTATGCAGAGGGCAAATAGCCCTATTACCTGATTTTTTTTTTCTCAATGACAGGTATAAGTTCGATCCTCTATATGGGTCTCCGGACGTTGGCTGGTGGTACTTCTTGCACTCGTCGGAAGCCTGGTGGTCTCAGGTATCTGTGTATACCCGGTCTTATGGGGTCACATTGTCTGGGTTGAGAGCTATGCTTTGTACTATTCGCCTTGGTATTATCCGTTATTTTCATACAAAACCATCCACTGTTCCGGTCTCCTTCAGGGGGCATGGTAGGTTTACTTAGTCTAGTTGGACTGATTTGTTTCAGGCAGTCAGGGATGTGGTCACATTCCCTCTGTCCATATGGAGGTGTGCTATAAGCATATTTGGATTTCCTGAGATTTTTTGTTGTTCTTAATTATGGACAATTTCGTTCCAATCGATTCTTGGAATTTGGTCCCAGCTTGTATTAATTGGATTGGCGGTAAAATGCACGTTTACATCGTGTCAGTGTTCACCACTCATGTATATCTACCCCTAACAGTGGACTATCAGCCATTTGAAAAGCACTATTACGAGATTGTATCATTAAAGTTTGGTAGCTAGCCTATCATATACTAACAACCTGTGTCGGGCCTCCAGTCGTTAAAATGTTATCGACGGCTAGAAATTTCAAGGGAAGTTACTCTGTTTTATTGAGCGCTGAATATTATTGGCGGCTACTATTGATTGCTCTCTTGCTGTTAGTGACAACTCATCGCATTGATTTCAGACTCTAGCGCATTTAACAGAGTAAATTTTGCTCGTTTACGTATTTTGTCGATGGCTGCTAATCCCAGAGGAAGTATGCGACCAAACGGACGGTCTCCACCTTTTCTAGCTATTGGTTTGTGCGTTGCGTTGGTTATTCTTGCGTTCAACTACTGGAGTTTGTCAGCACGAAATGGCGAACAATCGAACGAAATCGCTTTAATGGAAAGCGAACTTCGCCTTGTCAATGCTAAGAAAACATCGTCTGAAAAGAGGGGCGAGGCTTTATCGGACAAGGTGGCTGATTTAGAAAAGGAGATAAGTTCTCAGAAAGAGATAATTTCCAACACGATGGCAGAGCTTCAAAATGTTAAACAAGAAAAAGAAGAATGTGCTCAAAAACTTAATGACATTGAATTAGATAAAATGCAATTGAGGGAAAAACTGGTACGTTAAAACTTAAATTTTGTCTCTTTGATCTCTGAAGCTGTTTTGATCCTGGGGTGAGATGGCCTCCCGGTTAGCTCAGTTGGTGGGATTTACTCATTTAGTTCAGTAAATCAATTCTGTAGTATGATTGGTGCAGATGTTTCGGTAAAATAATACAAGAGTGTTATTAACACATTAGCAATTAATAATTAATGCTAGAAATAAAACAAACAAACATGTATTTGTATAATTAAAGCTGAATAACAGAATACAGATGTCAGTCCTAAACCGATGTCTGTAAAAACTATGACATAATAATAAATTTTATTATATGCATTAGTATACAGCTAAAAGTAATGAAAGATGAGAGGTACGAGTTGACCAAAACAGGTACGAGTTGACCAAATTCGGTACAAGTTGACTTGGGTAGGTACAAGTTGACTTAAGAAGGGTACGAGTTGACCAAATTCGGTACGAGTTGACCAATGAGTACACATTGCCAATTAAAATGTCAATGAGCAAATATTCAGATGTTTTGCATGGTAATTGACTTAATTACCTTGTTTGGTCACAATTTGCCATGTAACTATCCTAGTATTAAGCCAATGTCATTGTTCAATATAAACAAAAAATATTTTTACCGAAACCTCTGAAAGACACAACGTTAATATCAATTTACCGAACTTGCTATTTACCGAACTTACCAGTATCCGTTGGTGGAGTGCGTTACTGGTCAGTGTTTTTTTTTCACTTCTAGGGGAATGGTGGCGAGGCCCTTTGATAGGGGAAAATAGCGTTGTGAGGAGAAAATAGGGAAAAAATAATGCGCATAAGCCATAACAAAGAATACATTTCTATGTCTGTGTTCACTACATTTCAGTGTTGCAGTGATGTAAATATGCTGACATTTTAGTTAGTTTCATTACAGGTCAATGTTTCTATCTTTCTGACTAAAAATATCAACAATACTGGCAACATCTCTGTTACTCATATCACCATGCAAGCAAATTCTCATAAGTGCATCCAAAGAGTACTCAGACAGTCTGTTCCTAGATGGAGTACACAATATGTTCATCAGACTGAGTGTAGGAGGGGAATTTTAACGGAGAATAGGGGAAAAAAACATACTTTTGAGTGAGGGGAATGGGTCCGAATTTCGGCCCCAAAAAAGCCCGGAAAAAACCACTGCAGTGGTGGTCATGGGTTAGAGCCCCACATCGAGACTATTCATTGATTCATCAGGATACTAACACTCCTGATACACATGGATACGCTTTGAAAAAATTGCTTTTGACCCCCCCCCCCATTTTTATTTAAATACAAATTATTGAATAAGGAAAATATGGCTGAAATGGTTCCTGAAAATTTTGAAGCAGCCTTCAGCTCACTATTCCTTGCGCTCCCAATGAGCACTTTGATTCCATTACCGTTGCATTCACACGCTGCTGTATTACCCAGTATATTTTGATATTTGACCTCATAGGGAGACATGTTTTATTCCACTCAGTTTTCGATGATAAATGTGGCTAAAGCGACTGAGCCTGGTTTTCAATTTCTATTTAAGGGCCCAAATTGATATCATGTCTATGACACGTTCGTGTTTAATGTCATCATTATACACACGCCAAAAGCAATCGGAGGCGGAGCTTGTCGCATGTCACCTAAAACACTTACAGCCAATCAGATCACGTCCTGCGTACCCGAAACATGTGATAGACATGATCAATAATTTGTGACGTAAGCAATTTCGCCGTTTGCAGTGTTTACGCCGAAATAACGCTTGATGAGACCGACAAAAGAAAAGGTTGCGAACTGTTGTTTACACTTTGAAAGGTGACTTTCGATTAAAATAAGTTTACAGTTCATTAATAAACGTTAATTCTTGAGCCATTGGCGGCTTTTATACAGGAATTGATTAACTAGAATTAGAATTTAATATCGCTGATAATGCCATCTCTTGAAATTAATATTGCAGACAACGACGTAGAAAACGTGTTTTTATTCAGCAACCAACACTTAATTATTTAATTATTTACTCCAGCATCTCAAGACATCAACTTGGAAAATTCAAAATATGCATTTATGCCTCATGTTTTCACGCAAATAACCATGCAATTACTTTCGTTTTCGGGTCTAGTATACGATGAAATCCATACCGAACAGTCTGTAATGCTGTCCGCTCCGTATTTTACGAGGAATAAAAATTATTATAGTAAATTCAGATAACAATTTCGCCTATATACTGATGATTTATGTCTGATAGTCGGAGCTGTGACTATTCACATATAATTTACCTAACTGTATGTTTAGTTTATGTTTCATTTGTGGCCTAGTTTTTATGCACAGCTGACTGTTTTAAACATGTATTGCTGCTTGCATGTGATTGACTTGTATTTGGGAGTATACATTGTCTTCATCTTTCAATTTGAATAATAAATGATTGTTAATGAGATGTATTGTTTAAACTTTAACAAGAATAAAATAAACAGAAATAAAATAACACTGCTACAGTGAATCATCACACAAACTCTATTAGAAATGATTTGTAGACTACAGCAATTTCAAAGAAACACTACATGTGATTACAGTGAAATAACAAAGTCATATGCTATAGAATATTGGGGATTGAGGGGACAAACAGCACTAAATATTTGTCGATTGTGCGCTGTAATATAGCCCGCGAATGACTGAAACCGACTAGTCCAAATTTAGCTCAAGAAAAAAAAAGTTAGCCCTGTTTCAATCTGGCAGACTGCCTGATTGAACTGCTCCAGTGTAGGACAGGCCACAATGGTTGGTGGTATATTGTTCCTATCCACTCACCTGTTCGCATTTGCTTATGCTCATCTGCCCGGACAAGTGATTTTCTCCAGATTAAATTGTTTCAATCCAACGATTTTTGTTAACCCTTGATTCCATAGACCTCTGACTAATTTACCTACTGTATCCTGATAAGAGACTGGTCACATAGCCTATTCTACATGTATCTCCATACAGGTTATTGGAAAATAATTGGTGATTGACACCTATATATACTTCAACATGAAATAACAATGTAAAGTATTGTTTTAATCATTTTGACATGAATGTAAAAGTAGTAGGGAATTAAATTTTCTGTATAATGATGTAAATTTGGGTATGCAGATTTACTAAAACAGTTACAGTTACATTGACGTATGTTGGCACATATGTAAATAAAACCAGAAGTCCTAAAAGTTGAAATTGTTTTCAGTGTTCTCACAGCTTATGGTAGTTGACATTAATTGATATATATTTCTTTATAATATGGTTCAATTAATTTGATTGGTTGATGCTAATTGTTTAAGCAATCTTGTTGTGTGATAAGTGTTTGTAACTTAAATGTTCTTAATTAGAATGTTTTATTATATCATCTGAATCATCTGTGTGATTTAAAGTAGCACAAACTGAAAAAATCATAATTAGGATTCTTTTAGGAATAGACAAACATTTCTAAATAATAATTTTGCTTTCATATTTGCATTCAAATATTTTGGAGGTCTACCACGAGGGCAAAAAAGAATGTTTTATTTTAGGCATAAAAAATAGTTTTTGTACCTTACTGTCATTACACACAAACTTTATAAATATATATTATAATGCTTCTGTTATGGTAAAAAGTAATTTGCCTACATTCGAGTACCGTTGTTGCATTGTTCATGAAATCTTCAACCTGTTGGGATATAGAGGTTATCGAATGAGTGTTGTATTAATATTGAATTTATTTAATGAGTTGAATAAAATGATATGAAGTGAGCCTCTCGTGAGCTTCAAGAAGTTTGTTTTCTTTTCATTCAACAAGTTCAATCAATTAAATACTAAACAACATTGTATTTAATATTCTATATATCACATACACATTTGGTAGCAACACCCAATCAGACTTGACATTGTTGATATGGGCATCAGAATTGTAAAACGACTTGGGCTATTAAACGGCAATGTATCATATGTTTGAGGCGTGTACTGGGTGATAACCCATGGAGCGCTGGTCCTGTCAACTGTTCACCATATATTACTGAAATACTGTCGAAAAAAAAAGTAAACCCTGAAACAAACAGTATAGGAAGGGTGACTGCAATATAGGTCTACATGTTGTGTATATATCCAGTGTGTATAAACCGGGATTAAACCCAGAGTATATAAACCCTTATTTAAGCTTTATACATGTACTGAGTAGATACCTGTCTTACTTGTAATGGGAGAATGGTGTTGATAAATTTATCATCCTCATCAATGCATAAAGAATTTATGGTCCTGCTGAATGAAGTTTGTGTATGGTAGGATGAACTTTATGTTGTTAAATTTGTTTCAATAAGGTTTGTAAATTGTAAATACAAATTTCTTTCATAAAATTTAAGTCAATTAGAATATACCCGTGATGATGAACTTATTTCACATACTCATGTGCAGATGCAGCACTGTACGTCGGGGGGTTTAAGCTCCTGGTTGGGACCCCCTCTTGATCTAGGATTTGATACAGACAACCCTATTTTGCCAAAATCTCAGGGGGGGGGGTCCAGATCCCCTGTCCCCTTATGCATATTTATCATATATTTGTTGTCTCATCAAATTTCAGAAAATTAAATATTTTTTTGAAAGGCTGAAATTTCTTAACTGGATCCGTTTAGTTAAATCTAGTTTCACATGCTTTTGTTTACACTTGCTGTATAGGCGATGTTTCCAGTTGTGGATGGAAGATGCACATAAATAATTAAACATCATGTGATCATAGTTTTAGATTTGATTGATTTTTTTTTTGAGTTTGAAGTTATCAATATCAGAACTTTCACAATGATATACATGTATATTTGTATCACAAAGGAAATCTAATGGAAATACATATTTTATATACAACATCTGATGTTTGACATCAGCACTATTTTCCAAAATGGAATGACTAATAACCGTCAACCAATAACTGTAGCATTGTTTTTATATTAGTATATGTCACAACTTTGTGGTTTAAATGGAGAAAAATGACCTGATAGGGCATTAAAATAACTTAGAAACACAGTAACAAAATGTATAGCAGTAAAAACATTCGTAACTGTAAGCATGTTTCAAAATGATCTATTATAAAAGTGTTTATTTTTTGTTGTCATCGTTTTTGATTCCAAGAAATAAAAATGTTATGTCTACAGTATTTTGTGCTGCCTTGTGACAATCACTCCGGATATGCTTGAGCGTTACTTGGAATTTATAAGGATTTCTGAACACAGTCTTGAGACATTGAGGAGTACTGTTAAATGGTGATATTATGACCATAAAACTATTGAAAATATTTTTATGTTTTATATTACAGGATGGATGTGAAGTTGAGAAGAATACCTTGACCAATGAAGCGGAACAGTTGAAAGGTATTACCACCTGCTAACATACATATTCTGTATGTTTTGTTTATTGTGTATATTGAATTTCTGTAGTGAAAAAGAGCTTATTCAGGGATTCCATTTAACCCTGGGGTTGACCCTTTGACCCCTGAAATTTCCAAAAAGTGACATTTTGACCCTCAGGTTGCTGGCTGAAGGGTCAATTTTTCTCTAAATTATAGGTAATTTGGCTATAAAATAGTAAAATCCAGTCAAAAGTTAACAAAATGACATTTGAAATTTAGCACCTAGGGGAACCGGTGCTATCGTTATTGAATGATGAAAATGATTCTTTGCAGGAAAATACTGTATTGGACTGTTATGTCGTTACTTTTTACATTGTATGAATGCATTTTTATGCATAAAATATTGTAATATGATGCTTGAAGGACTTTTATGCTATATAGTATAAAGGTATGACAAGTAGTTAACTTGTTTCATTATTAGGTTAGGCCTCTATTGGCCAACATTTCCTAAAAATGGATGGGGAGGATTTTATCACGAAAACTTTTCTTCAATATGAATGTCTCTGGTGGGTGACTTGCGTGGCTGTTTTCTTTTATAAGAAAGTAATAGGGAATGTGGAACAGCTTAAAATTGTTTAAGATGATTGATATTGATTATTGATAATCCTGTATGTACTCTCAATATTTGACTCTAGAGACACTCCCTGTCTTGCAACCTAGATTTATTCCTGAATTACAGTTACAGAACCATAAATCACACATTATGTAATGTTCTAGTACATGTATTTGCTTCAATGGTCATTTATAACTTTTTTAATTGATATATTTATAGGAGATGCTGAAATTCTGAAGAATAAACCATGTGATGCAAGGTAAAGCTACAGTTTTTTTGTCATGTCTTTCAATGACCTTTGCCTATGGTGGCTAGTCCTCCACTTCGATTCATGTGGTGAAGTTGTCAGTTGCTTACGAAAGGGCAAGTTAGTACTGGTTGTTAATTAATTCCAGGAAAAAGACTGGTTAGGTTAAGTGACTACTGAACATGTTTATAGCTAAAAAAATTAACCTGATAAAAACAAAACATATTTGACCTCTTCACTTTAAATCTCACAAGCTTTGTTATTTGTTTTTACTTCTTTTTTATTTCTAATTCTATGCAACATTCATGTTGAGTTTTAAAGAATTTGTTTGTTATTTTCAACCACAATATACCTTGACATATCAGTAATTTGTTGGTAATGTTGGTTTTTAGTGCTTGTCAGGGGTACACGAAACAATCTCGGGAACAGACACTAAGGGAGATAAATCAAGTAGCGGGGAACAGTCCACTGATAGCCTTGTATAAAGCTGGTGGCGATGTTGGACAATATGCTGCTGAATTGAAGGAACTGGCAAACAAAGATGTGTATGTATACTTTTAGATATGGATGAAAGTTCTCAATCTGATTGTGAATTTGCAATCGAAGACTTCGAAGAAATATACAACCACTCTGTCAATGTGAGGTTGAAAGTCAATCTAGTCTAACTGCTTCTTTACTAATTCTCTGATAGATCAGGTTTAATTTCACTCCTCATATTATGATTGAAAATAGTTCACCTAATTGAATTAGGAACATATAGATCTTGTTTCAACAATGTTGATAATATTTTAATATTAAAAGCATGATTTTAATCACTCTCTGATTATTAAAAAGAAATACAGAGTTAGTATGATTTGAACTCATAAAATCATGGTTTTCACATGACTATTATATTCCAATGCAGAATTTGTTTGTTTTAATTCAATATTTAACTATACAACATCCATGTTTCTGCTTCTCAGTCTCTATCTGCCCTGTTTTACTGATAATAAATCCTTAATACTGTTCTTGATTTTTGTCAGACCTATACAAGGTGGTGCCAATAATATGCCACAAGATGATAATCAGCAGCCACAACAGCCGGCAGATTCCAACCCTGCTCAGCCGGCAGTAATCAACCCACCTCAGGGGCAGAATGATTTGTCGCAGAAAGATGGTGAAAATAAAGACAATGCTGTCTTACCACAAGCAAGTAATGAGAAGAATGAAGGTGGTGAAACTGGAGAAAAGGTCGAGGCCGGTCAAGTAGCTCCTCCTGATGTGGATCTGCAAGATGAAAGTAAGATATTTCTATCAGTTTAATCTACTTAATAGTCTCTTAATGCAGTTTTTACAATGGAATTTTTCGGGAAGAACATGTCCGTGCAAGGTCCACACATATTGATGTTTATTCCGTTGTTATGTTTAAGTAAAAACTTTTATTTATTGTTTAAACTGACATCATTGATTGCTAGAAAATCACTGTAATATATCAGTACATTCAGTATCATAGATATATGTATGTATTTGTTTGTCCTCATTGGCCATATGGCTTACTGGACTTAAATGAAATAAAAACCTATATATAGTATACTAATACTATGTGTGAAATGACTGACACACTATAATTTTTTAAGACTTTGTTAAAGACATTCTATTGGGACCTACTGTTGCTGATTTTCCAGGTAGATTAACACACTAGTGTAACCAGCATTTGTGAAATAGATGTTTGTATTTGTCAGATACATATTTATCATGTATGACAGATGTGTGCTCTAGTACATTCAAGTTTGAAATGTACTTTAAACAAATTTGGATTTTTTTCTGTCATGGTGATAGATACATATCATTGGTGCATTCATGTCAACTGTATATTGAGGGCTCCCTTATATAAATCATTGCTACCTGGTACCCAACTTAGACTAGATGCTTCAATTTAAAGTACTAAGTATTCCATTTTATTTATAAGTTATCATAAGCATAAATCCTTTTTATAGGAATGAAGAAAATAAAGCTACATGCACCTTGTGCTTTATTTGTAAAATATGCTGTACTTTCACATTGGTTCCATTTTACCCTGGAATTGACCCTTTGACCCCTGAAATTTCCGAAAAGCCCCATTTTGACCCTGAGGATTCTGGCTGAAGGGTTAATTTTTCTCTAAATTATTGGTAATTTGGCTATAAAAAGGTAAAATCCTGTCAAAATTTATCAAAATGACCCTTGAGATTCAGCCCCTAGTGGAACCCCTGGTTACAGTTCTATGTAAAAGCTGCTTCATTGTCAGTATGTAAGTACATGTATCAGGGGTTCCACGAGGGGCTGAATCTCAAGTCATTTTGCTAATTTTTCTACCAGATTTTACCATTTTACATGTATAGCCAAAATACCTGTAATGAGGAGAAAAATTGACCCTCCAGTCTGAATCCTTAGGGTCAAAATGTGGCTTTTAGGAAATTCTAGGGGTAGAGTCAACTCCAGGGTTATATAGAGATCCTGAAGTCAGTCTATAAGTGAACAAGTCTTTTTTCAATTACCTAATAAATGAAGACATTTTATGCAGAAAACTTGGGGAATAAACAAGAGAATGATTTGTCCCTACATAATTTTACCATTTCCAGTAAACTCCCCTGGTATTCCAGGGACTAAGATACAAATCGTTGTATCCGAATACATTGTAAAATGCACAATTGACTTTTTTCGAAATGTCACTTGATCGCAAGTATTTGAAGAAACCTCTACATCTTTTAAAGTTTGTGACTGAATCAGCTTCAGTCTTACTTACGTATTTGGTGTCAAATGAACGCAGCATCGTTAATTAGTTCACAAGTTCAAAAGGTGTCACGAAAACATAGCTATAAGTGTGAAATTTGTAGGGTAAGGGACCCAAAATGTACATTGTTGTATTCGAAATATCACCATCTGCAAAATTGCAGCAAAATGGAGTACTTATAATAAAAACATATAGGGAGCTGGCAGAGACCATACTATTTGTATTGAATAAATGATAAATGTACATGTATATCCCAGCATGCAATATGTCTATATGCAGAGTTTACTGTATATACTAGATATAAATCATAGTAGATGCAATGTTTTCTTCATATGAGTTGATAATGTTGCAATATTGTCGTCAGTTTCTGTAATTTGAACATTTTCAACACGAATATATCTGTAAATGTAAATAGGCCAAAGATTTTGCTTTGTAAGTCCATACTTAAATCCTTCATTATCTGTATTTCTGATCTCTTTTATAATAGCATGCTGAAAATTCATTATTATTATGATTATTTTTTATCAAATACATGTAGAAAGTAACTGCTAACAGGAGATGCTATTTTTTTATCGCTACTTAAAAGAAGCTAACAGTTTGAGATAGAATACTTAACGCATGTTTTATTTGCTAATATACAGGCTGTAAGCTTCAGCTGTTGCGTTTAGTTTAGATAGTATAAAGAAATTGGTGTATAGATTGTGGTGACATATGTGGTGTTAGATGTATTCTCGTATTTATTTTGTGTCAATACTTCACATTATAGCTTCTGTATGTGTGCATGTATTTGTAGCCAATCACAAGGGCCCATCAAACTCAATGGCAGCCACTCCAAAGGAGCGCTATACAACCGAGAGAGCAGAGCATGGGAACCAGACTGCACACATTGGGGAAACAAGCACCACATCTGGTGTTGCTAATAATGCTTTTACTAACTCATCCAGTATGTTCCATATATTTCATTTAATGTAACTTCAGCCTCGGTAAACATGTGATTCCAGTTACAGTAAACCCTCACTTAAAAACCACCCTGTTAACAAAATCACCTCAAAATTTAGAACACAATTTTCGAGTCCATTTTCAGTGTTTTGCTCTTTATTCACCACAACATTAAGACCACCTCAATAACATGATCAGTTTTCAAGGGTCATGAGTGTGGTCTTTTTATTGAGGTTTTCATGTACTTCATTGACATATATTTATTTGCATTATATCTGGGACAAAAATGTGATGTGTGCAAGTCATTGAAAGATTTTCATAGTTTGTCTACAAAAAGTGACAGCGTCATTTGTTTATTATCAAATCAATATAAATTGCAATTTGACTATGCCTAACAAAAGGACTTCATAAAACTTCAGCAACATCATTTGAATTGTATGTATTCTTTTTATTACTGCTATAATGTTGAACAAACAAGTAACTGGAATAATAGATTGCTTTGCCTTGAAAATTGTGTATCACTTTGTACTATAATGTCAGAATGAACCTATTGGTGATGGTTATTGGCTTACTATTTTGATGGCCTCAGATCTTTTATACTTTCTGAAATATTTCAAGATCATAAACATTTAAGATTTAATCGAGAACTACCCCCTTGTCGTAATTACAGTCATAGTGGGACTTACTCTGTTAAGGCCAGATGGTCTGAAGTAAAAATTGATCTGTATGCACTTTTGCTTTCATCTTTTGTATCATGTTTGCACACATTTAGTATTTGTCCTGGTTTTCTCATGGTTTCACTATTTTTAGCTCAACTGGGCTCGTGCTCATGTCGAGGTGTTGTGATCACTCGTGGACCGATCGTTTATCATCCATCCTTTCATGTTTTCTTCTCCTAAACGAATTGCCAGAATTTGGTCAAATTTGGTCAGAAGCTTTTTGACATTGACTTCTACAAAAGCGTGTTAAAGAAATTTGATTGATAAAAAACTAGGTCAGGAGGTCAACTTAAAGGAAAACCTTGAAAATCTTCTTGTCACAAACCACTTTTGAAATAAATGTTCCTTGGTTGACCCTTTACCAAGATTCTTCAAATTAGTGTAATTCATGCAAAAATATATGACTGGTTGAGGCGTGGTCTCTGTATGGGGTGTCTTAGCTAGTTTATGTATTTTTTCTTTGGTTAAAATTATAAAAGAGAAGCACAGAAAGGGGCCACATTCAAAGACCGGGACCTCCCTACACAGATCCCTATGTTACAAAATGATATAAAAATGAGAAAGGGACACAAAGCAAAACTAAAGACTTGCTATAGTCAGTGTATAATATCTTCATACATGTAACAGTTTTAAAATGAGGTGGTCAGCCAATGAAAACATGTTTTGCAAAGTTTTGACCAATAGGCATTGTGTACACAATAACTGTATACTGAACTAATTTTGAATGGATATATAATCATGAACAAAGGAGTGAACATGGCCTAGCATATTTCCTTTGAACCAGTCAGTTGAGCCAGATGGTAGACTGTTACATTCAATTAGATATTGATCGACATTGAATAGAGAGCAAGATGTACATAAACAGACCTTTTTATCCCTATAAAATGGTGGTTGTCCCCATTCAAAAATATGTTTTTCCCAATAAAGATGTTAAAAGTATCAAATGGCTAAGGTATTAATCTCATTAAAATCAGCTCCAGTCGCACGCTCCTATACTATACGCTAACAGCAGAAAGTAATGGAGCTAAAGTTGTGGGCTGGTTTCAATGAGTTTAGCTATACACTAGTATACAACATGTAGTATGTACGGTACATTATTTCCTATCACTGATTTTGCAGAGTCTAAACATTTTTTGTGTATTTAAGTGGTTAGAATGATAGGACGGTGTACTTTCACTTAAATATACCTATAATAAAGTATAGGCTTAATCTAATAATTTTTTATTGCTTTTATAAATGCATTTATATGAAGTTTTCATTTTTCCCAAATTGAGACAATTTACAACACTATTTTCTGAGTTCTGTTGGTGGCATTCCCAAAATGATGAATAAAGGCTTGATATACGACTGGCTATCCTGACTGGATCTACATTTGAAACTGTTGCATTTCAAGCTTGATCTTATTCTGCCAACAAATATCTACTATGTTGAACTTTTTGAAGTTAACAGATATAGTGCCTCATTACTTTTCAAGCTTAATATTTCCTGATCTTGTTTTGCATGTTTGATTTATTATTGTCATGACAGGAGTTTATTTCGTACAAACAGATAGTCAAACCTTTGTAAAATGAATCATATTTTAGATTCATGAATGAGACCAACATTGATAAAGTGTATGTTTGCTGTTTCCATACCTACCTGCCTAAGTAATGAATCAGTCAATTTGGGCCAAGGCATGAATTGATTCGATTTTGACCAAGAGAAATAATTGTTCAGGAATATTTACCAAAATTTGGTAACAAAAAAAAAATTCCCACTTTACTTACTCTTCACAATTAGGGTCGGATGACGGCAGACAAATATCTTGTTTAATTTGTCCTTCTTGGTAGCTTGCTTACTCACTTACTGTGTAATACAATGTATGATTATCTGTCTGTTAGCCAGAAATTACTCCTTTCATCTGCATGTACATGTATCGGTGTGCACATGAGATTGTCATGAGTTCTCTCCCTTTATCCCTTCTGTAGTAATTAGTATATGTATATATATATACATGTAGTACTTTTTATACATGTAGAGGGATAAAGGGAGAGAACTCTAAAAAGGATAGTGGAAGAGAACGTGACAATCTCCTGTGTCTGTGAATAGGTTATTGTATTGCTGTTTTAAAAGCATGGATGTTCGCATGCAAACTGATCTTGTCTTTCATCATTCAAATGTTTTCTAACTGAAAAATACTAAAACATGATATAAGTACCAATACATTTGGGTTGAGATAAATCTGGCCTGAAATCATGCACATTTTTATATAACATTTGTTATGGCCATTTTTGTCGAGCCTGCTTGCGGTGAGCTTCACATAGTCACCAAAATGCAAAACTTTGTATAACAGTCAACTCTCTTTATAACAACCATGTTTGTTCCTTGGATTTACGTAGTTATATTGAATATGTCTTTATATATAAGTTGATCAATTGCTCATTAAGCAGATTTTTTCCTACAGAATGTGTGTTGTTAAATGAATATTCTGTTGTAACGAATGTCAGTATAAAGAGAGTTGACTGTACAATACATTGTTTTTAATGATTACATTAAAATTCAAGTTGCGTTAAAAAGTTGGAAACATTGAATGATGAAAGTCTTTATTATTATATCTATAGCTTTGAATGTGTGGTTGTCAGACATTCACATATCCTGCATCGTTTTACTGTCTGGTTTTTGTTTAGATGGTGAAGGTGGTGATAATGCTGAGGAAGGTCAGATGTTTCCGCCAGATGCTGGTGATGGTATTAACGCTGTTCAAGCAGATAATGAAGACGATTATGATGATGAAGATGATGAAAATGACGATTTAGATGAAGCTCTTAGATTAAATACAGATGGTCAGGTACTGTCCGCCTCCATTTTTCCTCAGTAATTAATTATAATAACTTCATTTTTATTGACTGCGAAAAGGTGTGTTAACCTTACAGGCAACTCCAAGTCTATATAGGTATGATATCACTTTCATGCTTTTCAGGATGCTTTTCTGGAATAAAAATGCTCTTGTGCATGAAACTATAACAGCGGTTTATTTGCTTTTCGGTCAGAATACAATTGCATCTGTTTAGGTAGCTCATGTGTAACCTTAATAGAATGCAAAAACATTCTTATGCCTTCTTATAATAACAATGTACATATGTGTTTGTATTAATCTTACTTCAACAAAGAATGGCAGGTAAATCATCCGTAAAATTGTAGTTGAACTCTAACATATTTATAGGCTGTTTTACTTGGTCACACTTAGTAACACAAACCCATTCTACTCATCGTATCAATACAAGTTTCAGAAATATCAGTCAAAACTTCAATATAAATGTTCATAGACATCTTCTTTATTAGTGATGGTGTATGCATGCTTACAGTTTGGTAATGGTTTTTAAAGATTATATGTAACTTTAATAATTGAACTAATAATACTCGAAAGCATTATTCGATTTAAATAATAGGACATGGGACGTATAAACACAAGGTGGATCTCACTTAAGGAGGTTAATGAGATCAAGGGCCATATTTCTTGGCTGTTCTGGGTATATTTGGTTGATTTGTAGCACTGAAAATGTTAGAATTACTTAAAAAACAAATCAAGGTATGAAAGCATCACTGGTCTATCTGCATATACATAAAGAGTTAAGACGCAGATAAACTTGCTTTATTTCACTCCTTGATATGTCATATCATTCATTGGATGATGGGTTTTTATCATAAATAGTAACTGACTCCACACACAGTTGTTTCCATGGCAATGATTTATTTCTTTATGAACATGTTATGTTTTGATATAGGGTGATGAAGACTATGATTATGATGATGATGATGATGATACGGACGACTATCGCTACAACGACGTATGACATATCATATACAGTACTAGAATTGATAGTTCAAAACTTTCACTGGCTGTGATGACAACATTTTTTTGTTTTAAACTAATTGTTGTTAAATATAGCAATATTAAAGTGTTCCAGCCATTTCACTTTGTAGAAAAAGTATTATCGGTAGATAATTGTATTATCGTAAAGTGATAAAGTATTACCGTAATGTGTTTAAATCACAGCCAGTCATTATTACAGACCACAGGAGGTTGTCATGACTTCTCTCCCTATCCTGTGTGTATATATAGTACTATATTATTGCAGGGATAATGGTAGAGAACTCTTAGACGAGATAAAAGGGAGAGAACTCAGAATAATCTCCTGTGTTACTGACTGTATAGTGTTTTGATCTACAATAGCTAGTATTCTGTTAAATATTTACAAACTACTCACTGATCATTGAATGTACTTGCTATAATTATATTTCAAAATCGTTCTTTGGGTCAGCATTGTAAATAAATTGATTTAATATGAAAGAACCAGGGCTGTGTATCTCTCGTTTTATTTTGGGAGAGGGACACATGTCTTTCATCATTAATATAGATACCCATTACAATGTTTTGTCCAAGGGGGTTAGTGGTGTGCACACTCAGTGGATTCAGACTTACAGGGGAAAATGTTGTCTATACAATCTACCTGGAGCAGTTCTAATCAGGTTGGAATGACATTTTCTGGTAGGCAGTCTCATCTTGCCTGTCAAAATAGCTATGTCTGGAATCATCCCATCATGCCTGTCAAAATACCTGTGTCTGGAATCACCCCACCATGCCTGTCAAAATACCTGTGTCTGGAATCACCCCACCATGCCTGTCAAAATACCTGTGTCTGGAATCATCCCACCATGCCTGTCAAAATACCTGTGTCTGGAATCACCCCACCATGCCTGTCAAAATACCTGTGTCTGGAATCATCCCACCATGCCTGTCAAAATACCTGTGTCTGGAATCACCCCACCATGCCTGTCAAAATACCTGTGTCTGGAATCATCCCACCATGCCTGTCAAAATACCTGTGTCTGGAATCACCCCACCATGCCTGTCAAAATACCTGTGTCTGGAATCATCCCACCATGCCTGTCAAAATACCTGTATCTGGAATCATCCCATCATGCCTGTCAAAATACCTGTATCTGGAATCATCCCATCATGCCTGTCAAAATACCTGTATCTGGAATCATCCCATCATGCCTGTCAAAATACCTGTATCTGGAATCATCCCATCATGCCTGTCAAAATACCTGTATCTGGAATCATCCCATCATGCCTGTCAAAATACCTGTTTCTGGAATCATCCCATCTTGCCTGTCAAAATACATGTGTCTGGAATCATCCCATCATGCCTGTCAAAATACCTGTATCTGGAATCATCCCATAATGCCTGTCAAAATACCTGTTTCTGGAATCATCCCATCTTGCCTGTCAAAATACCTGTTTCTGGAATCATCCCATCTTGCCTGTCAAAATACCTGTGTCTGGAATCATCCCATCTTGCCTGTCAAAATACCTGTGTCTGGAATCATCCCATCATGCCTGTCAAAATACCTGTTTCTGGAATCATCCCATCATGCCTGTCAAAATACATGTGTCTTGAATCACCCCACCATGCCTGTCAAAATACCTGTGTCTGGAATCATCCCATCATGCCTGTCAAAATACCTGTGTCTGAAATCATCTGTCTAAAGTTCTCTAAATGACTGCCACCCACTCCGGAAGCAAAACTTTGATACAAGTTCAAGTGTAAATTAGGAGATTTACTTGGTTCTGTGTGACAGTATACAATACTAGTATGCACATATAGAAGACTCAGTGCAAGACTATTGTTTCTTATTATTGGATATAGAAATTATTGCAATATTTAAACAACAAACTTAATATACAGAAAATGATCAGTGAAGTGTTGATGATATTTGACGCAGGTGTCCAAACAATTAACATTATAATTATTGTATTATGCTACTAGCAAGTTTGTGGGTGATTGCTACTTTAGTTAACAGTTTCTCTTTACAGATATATTTCCTCTATATGCACCTCTATGTGTTCCTGGCTACTTGTCCCACTGTATTTGTGTATAAAACTGCTGGATAAGTGGGGAACCATCATAGTATTTCCCGTTTTTGCTTGCCTGTTTTGAAAGACAAACTAGATGTTCTTGTAGCTTGTTACAAACTGTAACATTTCAGTGGCTTTTGTCTTTTTAATACTGGTACAACAAATTGCCTTGGAATTTCTGGAAAAAAATTGTGTTTTTTTTGTAATTACTAACACATAGTTTTGAAGTGTCAATTACTTACCGGTACTGACATGTTTATTGTGGGAATATTATGATTGAATGATGCCTTTGAAGTTCTCTATGGTGTTATGCAATACCCGCATTATGCCACTTATTGTCCATGTCCGTTTGTTAATAGGCTTGATTTTTCTTTTATATATTAACATATTATCAGTTTATCTTCATATTCATATGTTATTCAAACCTACTATATATTTAGAGATTGTCATTGCATATGTGTACATCTGTAGCTGTATAAATCACAGAGTCAAAACTGATATGCTGTATGTGATATTGTATACCAGTCAGAGTTTGAGTCTGGAACTTGTGATACAAACAGTCAAACCTGTTTTAAGAAGCTAATCAACTGTTTGTTTGAAGATGATTTTTGTAAATATATGAAGTACAACTTGCAAACTGAGGTGAACTAAAATGATACTGATACTAGAAATAACCATCTCTGATACAGGTTTGATTGTAAGGAAGTTGCAGCCCTTAATATAACGAATACCTTAAGTAATTATGTTGTGTATATTATCTATTCTGTACCTGTATTTAGAAATAAAATCTATATATTACTGTAAATACTTCCAGTATGGTCATATTGAACCAAGTGGCTTGAGTACTGTCCATGCATGAAACTTATTTAATGACGACCAGACGTCCTTAAAAAAGATGGTATTCTCAAGCTTGGGGTCAGAATGCTGTTGGTCTTATTGACACTTTTCAATTTTGAAATTTTACTAACATTTTTTTTTAAATTGGGTGTCCTGCAGCCTTTGGATTTTAAGACGATTTATCTGTCCAATTTTATGTCTGAATATTTATTTATTGATATAAGTACAATAGTTTCTTGGTTGAGAATCAATCCAGTGGCATAGTGTTCCCATGTACAAGTTTGTATTACAAATTTTTCTAAAGATTTATTTATCTGGGCCCGTATTACAGATGCATCTTAAGTGAATCTTAAATATTTTCACTTAAGTTTAAAACTTAGAATGGATGTAATACCAAAACCACATTAAAACTGTTAGGCTTTTTAATGGTAATGACAACAACATCTTAATACTATTCATTTATCACTCTTGAATTGACCATATAATAGCCTGTATGTTAAATAAACCACTTTAGGAAAATGAATTTTACGGATAAGGATAAGATGTTACTTAAGATGTTTATGTAATATTGCCCCTGGACTTAGATTTGTTAAGCATCTATCATACAAGAATTTTTCTGAATGTTTATATCATTTTGATGAAGAAAGAGATAGATGCTGGATAATTTAGTTTAAGTTGTATTATCATAAGTATGTCTGATAAAACAGATTTGTTTACAGATGAGTTAACATGTGTAATTAATGAGTGAAGAAATCAATGTACCCTCTGTGCACTGCCTTAATACAGTCATTTAGACATTTTGTTGTCACTGATATAAATTCTCAATATTCATGGTCGTTTACTGAACCTTTCAAAGGCTTATTACTATTGCTAAAACTAGAACATTCTTACTTTTTAATTCGTTTGCACTATTTTCATTTATATCACTGTCAGTGTTATATACTGTAAACTGTGGCTTAAAAGACCACCCCAATCAACTTCCTCCAGAACCAATGATGGTCTTTATGATTATTGAGGTTCATTTCATTGATTATAACATGTTCAAAAGCCACTATGTATTAATAGGCTACATGTAGTAACATCTGTTCCAAAGTCTGTTTCCTAGCATCGATATTGTTGTAGATTTTATCTTATTACCATGTATACGATGGTTGTCCAGAAAGTTCGTAGACAATCTTTATTATTCCCTTACACATGCTATATCAATGCTTAGCTTTACATCACACAATTCTTTAACATTCACTTTTTCATGGAGTTAAATCAATTTTTGTAATTGTGATAACGGTACCTGTGTTATTGTTGCCATAGCAACCTCATATGAGTATAACTGGAGCACGCTAAAATTGGAGCTTTTATCCGATCTAGTACAGTTGTAAAAATGAGTCACTTCTACATCAAATTAGCGGGAAATGTTAAAGAAAATACTTGATGATGCGACGTTCTTTACAGACGTTATGTTGTTATTATTTTAACGACCTCATATTAAAAATGAGCATTTTGTAAGATACTGTTTGAAGCGTTCGTGAATGAAAGTTCGCAAATCATGTTGAAACTACATGTAGCTTAATTCTTATTCAAAGCAACCGAATAATTCACAGGCTCTTGTTTATGAATGGTATAAACAATTTAGTGATTTGATAGAAGAAATTGAAGCTAATTCACGTGTGCATACCTAGAATGGAGTTTCTTCTTTTTTACATCTAATACTCAAATATATCTATCTATCGTTTCTATGCATTGTTACTCCAGTAACAATTACTACATGTAACAAATTCTGTAGACAATTCTTCACTGTACTGTATTTTCCATTTAAAGGTACATAGTCTTGTTTTATTTGGACAAAATATCCATAGTCATACATATGAGAAAATAGATGGTAATTGCCTACATAGAGATGTATGCTTCAATACTACACTGTCACTTTTCTTACAGGTTTACCCAAACCACAGATACAGGTGTCTTTTCTTCCCTGACCTATGTGCCAAGTTTGCACTAGCGTAGGAAATACCTGTATCATACTTTTATTTTGCTATTACATGCAATATTTTAGAGTATGTCTGTTGGAAGGGATTAATATGCCATTTTCTCAAATGTATCACTAAGCATGTTTTGATTGAAAAGAAGACGATGCACCTTTAATGTTGCTATAATTGTGAATTATATGTTAAACAGAAGGTTAAAAATTTGACTTTTATATACACACATTAATTTATAGTTTCAGATATTTTGTTTCACTATTTTTAAGTTAATACATAGCTGGTTAATATTTCGGAGTGATGCACATTAATGAGGGCTTCAAGCAAAAATGTCTTTTTATGCTTTTTTAATTATAAGTAGATAGCTTAGTTTTGCTTTGACCCCTCAGTTAGTGATCACAATGTATTTTGCTGACATGTCAACAAATTATTTCAGAACTTTACATAGCATGACTCTTATTCCCAGTTGCACATACATAATTATTATGTTATGTAATAGGGCTGCGTATTGGTCCGATTTATTGATATGATATGCGTATTGATATAAAATGGTTGATATTTGATATATCATACAATATTTCAATACCAGTAAATAGAGAATAAAAAGGAACTGTCTAGTGTACATGAAGCAAATCTACCATGATGTAAAATTACTAAAAAAATCTAAATTACCTTTGCTTTGTAATTCTTTTCACACTGTGACCAAATTTCAAACTCAAATCATGTAAACAGCAGGATAAGAAAAGAAAAAATTATTATAAATTCATGATATTTACTGCTGACTTACATAAAACATTTTGAAGTACAATCATTATTGTATTGCATCGGTCACACCTGAAATGCAGTCAAGTACTGGTATGCATCCCTAATACGTAATCATATCTTACTTTCACTACTGCCGTTTGTTTACTGCGGGTTGGGTTGTTACAACCGTACTCAGAAATGAACAACACATGCACTGTTTGATATGCTTGTTTCTTTTATATTTACAGAATCAGGACAACCAGGAGAACAAGGAATTGAGCAACAATGATAACACCATTGATGAAATGTTCCAACGTGACAAAGACATGGAACAGCAGTAACCAATCAGATTCATCCATTTATCAGTCATGTGACCAAGACATGGAACAGCAGTAACCAATCAGATTCATCCATTTATCAGTCATGTGACCATCAACTTATCTCCATGTCAAGATTTAATATACAGATTTTCTTTGCAGACTATGCAAATCTGTGATATCATTCTTTAAGGTCAAAGACATTGGAACTATCATTTCTTGTTGTTTCATGGTTCAAGGGCTGAATGCTAGACTGTTGTTTCTTTGTTATGAGCACTAAGACAGTCTAGCTCAAACCCTGTGTATTGCAAATTTTATAATAATTAGTGTAGACAAACTTTATTGACCTGTCAGTTATATTTTAGGAATGGCATGTTCTATTTTTAGATTGGTATGCTCTATTACCGGTATTGGTTTTTTTGTGTACGTCATTTTGAGGATCAAACAGGAAACCATCAGTGGAAGTTCTGTCTCCTTCACATTTCACTACAGTGACTCTACTATTTCAATCCCTAATTCTGGATAATTTGTGCTTTAATGGACGACTGAAATTAATATTATTGATTACCTGATCTTAAAAATGGATTACTCCAATCTAAAAATAGAACTGACTGGTCAAAAATGTATTTTCCTTTAAATGCTCACTTCATGTTGTTATTTGTTCATGTATCGATTTGTTAAGAGTTAAGTGAATTAGTATCTACTGGTAATACATCTTGTAAAACAGTAATGTTTTTTTAAAAACTAAGATAAGATTAAGATGAAATACTAGGGGTCTATTTATCAATGTGATAATATGTCTCAAGTGTTTATTACTAGTAGATTTCTTAATTTATGACAGGGTTTCCATTTGATCCAGGCGATGACCCTTTTACCACTGGGATTTCCAAAACGTCCCATTTTGACCCTAAGGATTCTGGCTGTAGGGTAAATTTTTCTCTAAATTATAGGTAATTTGGCTATAAAATGGTAAAATCATGTCAAACATCAAAATGACCCTTGAGATACAGCCCCTAGCATAACCCCTGAATAAGTTTGTAGAATTAAACAATCGAAGCCAGAAGAACAATATAATGTATTGAGATGCTAAGAAATTAATTGCTGTGACCAAATACATATATTGGTATACCCAAGGTTTTAGATCTATATTGGTTATAGTTTGTGATATATTTTTTAAATATGCATTGTATGTGCCATTAGACTGTTTTCATGGTGAGAATTGTAAACCATTGTTCTGTTTAAGTTTCTATGCTGAAGTCGTTAGTATATCGTTTGAATTCTACAAACCTGTATCACAAATTTTTGGCGATACTGAGATTTTGATATCATGTTTTTTTTCATCTTGATAGCTACTAACACTCGGTGTACTCGCTTGCTTTCAGAACTCCTCTAGATAGTGTCAAACTTAATGCCATCCAAATTTCCAATGTGTTACTCAAAATGGCGAAATATTTATGAATATTTAATTGTAGACTTAAGTTGACATCATATTAGTTCATACAATTGTGTTTCATATAAGCATTGCTAAAAAGTGGAAAATGATATGTATCGGAACTTATGGCTATACATGTATATATTTGTTTTATTTTCTCTATCTGAGGTGATATTATTTGTATCTTTAGGTTTTGCCATTTCTCGGTTAGTAATTACTTGCGTATTTATCTTGTTTTGTTGTTATGGAAAAAAACGTTGTATTAATAGCATTACTGTGTAGCACTGCTTGACAACACAGGTTTTTGAAATTGTTTTGTTGCATAATGCTTCTGATTCTCTCTTTTAATGTTGTTTCGTACTGTATATACATGTACTACTGTTGGTCTCCTAATATACTTGTATGTTCTTTGTTGCTCATATTTTGAGAAACAAATTGATTGAACAAAAATACTTTGAATGTGTGCTTTGAGTACTGTTTATAGTGGGAAGAATACCATACCCTGGAGGGATCATTGGGTATCATTGTCTTTCTTCATTTTTTTATGTTTAAAAAAACCATCCTGGCTTCATGAGTTTTCAACAGTCTGATATAAAAAATCCAGATTATCAATAATAGTTGCTGCAGTGCGATACACTTGAAAGAAGATGCTTCTTACCTGCAAGACAACTCTCATTAGCGGAGTGACTAAAGTCATATTTATAATCTAAATGACCAATCCAATATTTACAGAGATATGCCCTAACCTAATAGTCTTTTGGCCAGCATGGGTGTATCGTCAAAATGGACCATTCATTTTGCCTGTTTATAAATTGCAAATATCTTGTGCATGTACAAACCGCATGAATATTGTGAAGTTGTCCAATATCATATTTATATGTGATCGTCGAAGATTCATGATGCTGGGATACTCATTCTAAGGAACTTTTTCTGTATTGAGATATCACCTTATTGTAATATTGCACTTATTATGTCATCAATTTCTACTTACATGATTCCATATTATATGACTGAAACCAGATTTGGTTGTTTGTCTCTGCTAATACTGGTACATAATGTAAGGCAATTGATTTAATGTAAGCACGCTTTTTGTATATTGAACAAGCTTAGAA
Source organism: Mactromeris polynyma (assembly GCA_032209605.1). Classification (NCBI taxonomy): domain Eukaryota; kingdom Metazoa; phylum Mollusca; class Bivalvia; order Venerida; family Mactridae; genus Mactromeris; species Mactromeris polynyma. The sequence continues at coordinate 51,503,513 of JASFXZ010000001.1, forward strand.
TTAGTCAGTAAAATATTCACTCAAGATCAGTATGTTGGTTTAAAAGCCTTTTTAAGAAAAAGAAATATCGAAATTCGGAGCATTACTTTATCCAACTAGTAATGTGAAATCACCAATGTGAAGATATGACATTGACGTGATTTGTGAAGACGATCGTTGACGTTATCTGCACTAAAATTGGCATCAAGCACGTAAATTGAAAGCATTGCAACATTATGTAACAAGTACATGGTCTCACTGTTTGTATAGAGGTTTATGTTTTATGCTTGACTTGAAGGCTTTGACTTTAATTGTATTCTATATATTTACATGTTTGCCAAGTCAAATAACAGCTTATTCATAAATATGATTCGGTTAATTACAGCAATTTCATTCAGTGCTATGATTCAAATCACCAATAGTTAAATATTAGTCACTATTTTGCATGTCCATGCTGCCGATTCACAGCCAATGTTTTTTTGTCTTGTTATTTGCTTGCTGGAAAGTTATTATTTTGAAACATTCCACAATCCCGAGTTATTACTTGAGATGTGTCCTGTCATTTGTATTGCATAGTGATATTTTGACAGTTTTATTGTTGGTAATTTATATTGTATCACTTAGTTATGGTTATCCCCGAATCAAATTTTCTGGGGAAACATCCAGTGTTATAGATTGTTTATTTTTGCCTTTGGAACACTTGTGTTTTGCATTTATTTACTGTATGTACTGTAGGGCGATCAAATTGATAATTACGATATTATATTGTCATTGCTTTTTATAAAACATTTATTTTTATTAGTTAATACACTTTATGTAATGGAATTACTTGGGTGTATCTGCATGGATGTCAAATTATCACGCATATATTTATCCTAGTTATACTATGCTTTACACAGTGCACTTGCGTATATTTGCTGACTGAGTATATTTTTTCTTTCCAAAATCCAGAACGTTGTTAGAAGCACGTGATATTTATAGCAAAGCCATGCCAGTAAGAATTTCAACACTTGACAAGATTCCTAGTTTAAGTTTCGCCTTCTATCAAGAAAGAATTAAGTTATCACCAGGTGTGTGTATACAAAAACATCTCATTGATCGGTTAGATTGGTGTATCTCAATTTTTAGGAGATTTTTAGATTTTTTGAACGTTTTTTTTCAGTATGACGACAAACTTGTTCTATCCTTGTAAATTGGTTTGCCAACAACATTAATTTTTTTGCTATATGAAATCCAGCTGAACAAATGTTAGATTGCTTAATTGAATGAGTTTTGGTATGTGTGAATTATGCTATGAATTTTTTAATGCTCAATATTAAACAGTAAATGATTGTGGCAGTGGGGTCTGGTCTGAAGATCAGGTCCCCGTATTCTCTAACAATCTCATGCTTAGAATCCCCTCAACTAACAGTTTTATACTTAGAATGCTCTTAATCATGAGCATAGAAATTTTCTTTGTGAACAACATCTGAGGGATATTTTAAATTATTTGAGTGAATGTTCATATTTGAGTGCAAGTATGGATTTGTGATTGTTTGTGAGTGTAGAGCCTGTTCTACAATTTCTACAAATATTATCCTTCCTAACAATGTATCAATTACATAAAGTGAAATAATTGTATATATATAATTGTTAAACTATTTGTAAGATTTGAATTATTTCTAGACCAATTCAGAATTCAATTGATATAATTTATAAATCTGGAACCTTTCTGATGTCTGATTAAAAACATGCTCTTTTGTTACACATGTTTAATCATTACATGTTTTGATGAATTGTTGCATTTATGTATACTGGTCAAAAGTGCTAACCCATCATTTTTAATTTTGAAAAAAAATCACTAATCTGAAATGATGGACATTAAATTTTGACAGATTTACATCAACTTTCTCGACAGTTCAAGGCATTTGAATCTCGCTACAGCACAATCTTAAATATGCAGATGTATGCAGTAGCTTGTTGAAACTACAAGAGATAGTATTGGCAAGTTAGCACTTCTGACCAGTAAATGTAATTCCTGGCCAATGTATGATTAATGGCTAGCTAGATGCTGTAGTTGTTGTAGTGATAAATGGTTTGTGTGAGTAATATATATATTGTGATGTTGTTTTTATCACTGACAGCTTTTTTTACTTACTAAACATGCAATGTGGGAGAATTATCAATAAATTTTACAGGATCGTGTTGGTTTTAGTTGTTTGGCTGATAACATTGTACATGTGTATTTCCATTTTGCTTTGTATTTCTGTTTTGCTTTCTTTTTCCCATTTAATTGACTACCATCTTTTGACCAATTAATTAGTTTCTACTACTTATATTAGTATTAGACAACTACCTGTGATTTAATTGACATCCATTCTCCAGCCGTTTTATGGACTTCCATCGTCATTCAATAGCCAACCAACTTATACAATTTTATCATCCACCTCTGATTCAAGAAGGAAGAAGTCAGCTGATTTTGGAAGAACATGTTAGTACTGGTTGGTGACCCAGGAACTCTGGTTTAGTTTATTTACAGCCTTGCATGACTAAAATACAGTAATACAAAACTGATGGATATATTCCTACCTGCACTGATACAGTGCAACCGTATCAGTACAACCTCTCCAGAGCAGCCCTGGTCTTGAGCAACAACCTCTACAGAGCAGTCCTCTTGAGCAACAACCTCTACAGAGCAGCCCTCTTCAGCAACAACCTCTACAGAGCAGCCATGCCTTGAGCAACAACCTCTACAGAGCAGCCCTCTTCAGCAACAACCTCTACAGAGCAGCCATGCCTTGAGCAAAAACATCTACAGAGCAGCCCTCTTGAGCAACAACCTCTACAGATCAGCCCTGCCTTGAGCAGCACACAAATGGACCTCTCTAGAACAACAGCCTCTCAAAAACAGCTGAATCTAGCATTTCTCACAGGTTGTTGCTCTAGAGGTTGCACTGTATATCCAATAAAATGATAACATAACGATGAACAAATATCAGTTAAATTGTTTATCAAATAAAATGACCACACATATATCACAGATAATAAAGCAAAACTGAAATTCAAGTGACATACCCTACCATACCCCATGTTTCATGGGGTGTGTAATTATGCTGTATACGACAAGTGACACAATTCCATTAAAATGCCAAATAAAAATGTATTACTATACAGAAAGACTAGCAAACACAACCAAGCACACAGTTGCCATATTTTGCTTTTAATAATGATATAACAAAAGCACCGCAAGCAGACGCAGATGTTCGTCTGCAGGCTACAGTATCGATGGATTTGTCCTTTCTCAGAAAACATTTCACATGCTTGCGGATGTTCATGACAATCGAGATACAATGGATGTCTGTTTTTTTCACATACATGGTGAAAATGAATCTTTATACATGAAAACCACAAACATTCAAAACACAGACACAAATTCTGAGAAGTAAAGACTTCAAATCATAAATAAAGTAATATTGTGTTACGAGTTACTTGACAACTATATAAAGCAATAGACAGGATATAATAATCTCTATTTGCGAATACATTTTGTTTAAGAAAATTGGCACAGGCAGACAATAACATAAAGAGAATAAATATGAACATTAACATACAACTTGTACATGGGAGTAAACAAGCATACATTTGTATATAATTCACTGATACTTCATCATACAAGATGGACATGATGATTGTAACCCGTTCACCTGATCTCTCACAACATTATACACATTTCAGGAAAGTGCCCATCCCCTACCAGGCAGGTTTCAACAGATGAGAATTATTTGATTGATCTTGGTAGAGGGTCGTCCATTGATCATTTGTACAAAAGAAATTTCAAAATCAGACATGAAGTATCTGACAGGACGATTTTTTACACTATGTACATAGAGGAAAAGTGTTTTTGGACGAATCAGCATAATTTGAAAGATCTTGGTAGGTTACCAAAGATCATTTCAGTGAAATTGTATTAATGTCGGACTAGTAGTTTCTGATTTTGTTTAAGTTTTACCTTTAATTTGACCTGATTTTACCTAGCATTTAAACCAATCAAATTTGTGTGACCTAGTTTAGAGGAAGTCAATGGCCAGAAAGCTTCTGATCAACTCTGATGACAGTCTGGCCATTGGTATAAGAGATGTCGTTTGCAGAAAAATGTGAAATGATGGACAATCATAAACACTGACCCTGAGCACATGATCAAATGAGCTAAAAAGGAACATATTTAAAGAAATAGTGCTTGTTGGAAAATATATAAACATTTCATATAGCGATAAATTACATCCTTGTGAGTATTGTCACCAGGGCCAGAAATTTAACCATTTCTCGCCATTCAGCTGTTAAATTTTACCATTTCTCGCCATTCAGCTGTTAAAATTTACTCTACCAAGTCCGGAGTTAGGAGATTTTAATGTTCTATGTGAATAACAATACTTAACGAGTACCGAATATTCTTGACATCCATTTGAGTACAAAATATCACCTAAAAGGGCAATGAAAAAAATATCATACATGAACTTTAAATTCAATAGGTACATTGGTACATTATTTTTATATCAAAAGTGTTGCTATGACAATGTTGTCATGACAGTTATGATGTACATCTCCATGTGTGTACCACAAATACTGCAATATTACCCTCAACTCCAGAATAACAACTATCTGATCTAATGTCTTCAAGAAATATTTATAAATTAGTGATTATACCAATTCATCTTTCATTGCTATGACGATTGAAGAGGTTGGTCAGACTCCATTTTGATATTAAGACGTTTGACCTCTGACCTTGACCTCCACACCTTAATGGTTTTATCATCACTAACAGTAACCAGATATTCCTGATTGGTTGGGCTGAAGCCTACAGCATTGACCACGCCCTCCTCGTGTTCATATTTAGTTAGCTGTGATTTATAGTGTCGGTCCCATAGATAACCATTGGCATCCTCACTACCACTGTAACAAAAAAACGTAATTTAATCAATCTTAACAATAGATGAAACACTTATGATGCAGATTATTTTCTCATTTCAGATGAAACTAGCCAATTTCTTACATCAAAATACAGAGTATTTTCAGTAAAAGAGAAGTTCCTCGAAGAAAGTTGTACGTTAAATGTCTTATTTATAGCAAGTGATGTCGATTTCAGCAAAAGAAAAATATGTCGTTCTTTACCAGTTAAAAAAGTTTACAAACATAAATTACTTAAGAATATTATGTTGCTTTCATGTTATGTTGGTCTGCATTAATTAAACCCCAAATTTAATCTAAGATCACAGATTTTTTCATCTACATCCGATTAAATTTGAACTAAACAATTAAAAAGATGATTTTAAACAATAAGCATAAATAAGTTACCTAGCAACATAATCATGGCTAACATCAAGAAACACAAAGCAGCACATGTTGGGAGGGGAAAACCCTTTGTGTCCCTTGTAGCGAATCCCTAAATCCTTCAATGTATGTAGATCAATTATACGTATCTCAATATCTGACGATAAATCTGGAGTAGCCCAGGGATCACTGCGATCAATATTACCCACCCATGGTCGGCAATTGATGAACAAATACCTAAAACAATAAAAAAAACAAAGTAAGAAGCATGACACAACCATATGCCCCAAAAAATAATCATTATTCATTTTATTTTATTATACCTCGCATGATTTGTCCATGCAACATTCGCATATACACGCTATAAGCAAATCCGTAATGTTACCCTGTGACATAACGTTTAAACCCTCGCGCAGGTCTAAAAATAGACATCTGGAAATTCCCATAGTCTGAGCGGATAGGCGCTTATTAAAATAAACAATCAAGCACTTGCAATGTTTGCTAACTGTCAGCATTGACGGATTCAGTTCTTTCACACAAATGGCTTCAAATAAATAATTGTTCGGCATAATAAAATAAATAATCAGATCCCATGGAGTGTGACAGCATATAATATTGTATGCTTCCACCCTCCATGAGATCTGATATTTATATAGTATCATTTTATTTAGCTATAACGATCAGATGAAGAAACTTTATTTTAAGGTTATACTCATAAAACATGAGCTACTAAACTCTTGTGCAACCAACAATACAATCTTAAGACTTAACACTGACACTTAAATTTCACAAACCTTTGGTCGGGTGTCAAACACAGTCCAGTCACATGACCAAACAGGTCAATGAGATGATCGGGAGTGTCCAGTGGTTGCTGACCATGAACAATATGTATATCATTATTGCTGTAGTTGACCACCATAAATGAATCAGGATTATCTGCATCCATGGGAGTTGTCCCCCTTGCCAGAACTGACTCTCTAGCATATGGAGGTACATTTTTGAATCCAATTTGATGAAGAGCAACAGCAAACTCTCCAGTTACTAATATGAGATTTTTCTCCAAATTTTCTGTAGCAATTCTTGATTTAGGTACAGAACCAAATGCTTGTAATTCTGAACTTGTAAATTGAAGCGTTTTCGGTCTTTTAGTATCTCCTGCATATAATGAGTCCGCTCTACTTGATTCATTCCAATCTGAACACATGCGTGCATAGGAGGCTCCAAGTCCACAAGTATTGCCACTATGTTCACATAACTCAATGGAAGATTGTTCACCAATACTATCATAACCACACATATCTGGACTTTCATTACATGAAGCCCCTGTCAGCTGTTTACCTGCAGCAAGATTGTCTAACTGGGAATAATCAGTCATAGTCAGATCTTTACTCAGATTAGTGTCAGACGATTTTTTACACACTGTTTTTTCATCACCTTTATTTTCAACAATATTCGGAGTTTTGTGACCGTCTTCAGTTTTACTGATATCATTTTTAGTCTCAGCTTTGTTGGCCACTGTTAAAAACTTAATTAAACTGGCAGTCTCACTACTAAAAGTGAACAATGGTCGACCCATTGACTCTTCAACAACAGGCGATAAAGGTGGAAAAGGTAGAGGTGAAAAGATCTCAGGAACCTATAAAAATTAAAATGCTAAGTTACCACAAAGATACAGTTTAAACTGATTTATTTTGCATTGAATGATTGACTGTGAAACAAGTTTTTACAACTTACATTTAATCACTCTCAATGACAACTACCTAGGTTACTAACCAGTACTCATGCCTAATTCAGGCATTCAACCTCACGCATGACCTCTCGATCAGGAGGCATGTGCCCTACCCTTGACAACTATGCCTCACAACCACAAAAATGACAACACTTACATCATACAGCATTATGTAAAAAAAACAATCAACTCACAAAGGTAGAAAACATAGAAATTCTTGAAAACTACAACAAAAATTAACATAATATTCCTGACCTTGAAAATACTACATAAATACTAAATGTACCGGTCAAAAGTGCCAACACGCCAGTATTATTTCCATAATTTCTATATAATAAATTATTCAAATTAATTGAAAAAAGCTTATGTAAACCTTAAATCTCATAAATTAGTCACAATGTATTGGAGATTTTCAAATTCAAAATGGCAGGTTAGCTTTTTTGACAAGTACATCTAAGAAGGACTTGATATCATTAAGTCCAATACATGTATTCAAAGGGGTCCAGATTTGTTTCGGTTTCAAGGTTTTACGTAATGATTTGTACCTCATGTGCCTGTATCTGTACGGTTGTAGCAAATCTATCCAGACTAATCTCTAAGCTACCTCCTAGAAACGTTGTATCATCTAGCCACGCACCAAACAACTGTGAGGGATCCATGGTTACCACTCGTAGTATCTCAAAATCTGTCACAGAGACAAAGTTGGTAAAACTCAGCAATATTGAAAATTATGTCATCATTTTGATCCATAAAGACTTTATACTTTTCCTGTTCATTCTTACAGGTAGAAAAGTTCTTTTTTATACATGAAAGGTGATTCTATGGCCAGCTAGGTGGGGTCAATATAGAACAAAAGCCATACAAAATTAAACCTCAATAATAAGACCACCATTGGTTCTGAAGAGTCATGGTCATATTAATGAGGTGGTTCTCAATTTTAAGTGGTCGTTAACTGAGATTTTACTATAGTATTAAATACATAAATCTTGATAAAAAGGTGAACCTAAGCATGAAAAAAGATATAATTGATTCAAACAGTATTAATATTCAATTAACAGGTGACAGAAAAATGCAGTATTCAAGTTGAAATGATAACAATACACTTGTCTTAACATGATTAGATTTTCTAAGTACAGTATGAAAAAACAAAAACAATGCGAAAATAAGAAGAATGAGAAGTTTACAAAACCACTCAATATAATCGTTAGACAATGAATAAGCTTAAATAATTTGAGGTCAACATACCATGAATCAATGACAGTATTGCCATGTATCCTCGCCTGTCCATAGCATGAGTAGATTTCACACTGGACACTAATACCATTGTATCAGATTCATTGAAACTTGAAAATTGGGTGAAGTCCCAACTGAGCAACTCACGGAAATCTTTACTATACTTCATGGTAGTTGGATAATCTACTGTCCAAACCTGTATAAGTAACAGCAAACATATATAATCTTAATCAACTAATGGTATGGTATGTTAACAATAACTTGATTGCTGCACAACAGTACGACATGTCATGTAAATTGACAAATTATAAAATGTATATATTAATAATTAATGATAAACAAAATTAATAAGGTTTTCTTACAAAAAGCATTTTAAGAATAACATTGCATCTGAAGTGAATTCAAACTAAATTTGGTACGTGTACACTGACAGACAAATAAATATCAGTTTTTCTACAGTAAAGAATTATGTGTCTTGATCTAAATCAATGTCAATCATTACTTATTTACTTTATATGAAATTTAAAAAAAAAAAAAAAAAAAAATCATCATAATTATATACAAATAAAATCAATAGTTGTGGCCTGCTTGGGTTCAATGTCATTCTTAACTTTTTTTACTTTATATGAAATTATAAAAAAATATCTCAATAAAAGGTATATCCACAAAATAATACATAAATGAAAAACTGAAGGAAGGAAGGAGACAATGAGGGAGGACTGCTAGACAGATTGATGGATGACAGGAAGGAATAATCAAGGATTTCCCTGACACAGAAATCTTGAGTTCCTGACTCCCTTTTCTTTCTAGTGACTCCCATTTTCAACTTACTGTGCATCCCTGGGACCCCTAAAATAATTTTTTGTCAAGTATTAGCTGCATATCTGGGACCCTACAAATTTATTAAGGACCCCCAATTTGTCAAACACGAGGGTTCTAGAACCCCTAGCTGAAAAGTCTAAGGGAAAACCCTGAATAATGAATAAATGTTATACATTGAATTCATTAAATCAGTAAAACATCCTTACCTTCAAGGTGGCATCTTTTGAAGTTGTGCTGAACAGTTTCCCGCTATTTGAGAAGCTTACATGTAACACTTCATCAACATGTTCTGTGAGTGTTTCAGTCAGTACTGTAGGCACATGATGATATATACGCTTCACCTCTTCCAACCATGTCTGCTTTCCATCAGCTAGGGGTACATTAGTTACACTCAGTCTTGTATACAGTATAGCTTTCCAAAGGCTTTCATCTAATGATACTCGATGCCAAGTCTACAAATATATTATTACATAATGGTCAAAAGAGCGAACCCACAATTTTGTACATTGAGAATCTTCAAAATATTATGACAAAGTGATCTGAAACAATGAACGCTCAACCATTTTTTATAGTTTTAGGGGAAGTATGGCTGGTCCTTTTCATAGGGGAAATTATCATCATGAATCACCAAATTTGGGTATTATAAGGCACAAATTTGAAATAATTTTACTGAAGGGGACTTTCCTTTCTAAGTAGGGGAAAAATATAAAAAAAAATTATTTGGTCAATGGGGCCCAATATCGGCGCCAAATTTGCCATAAAAAGGGCTGACGCTGTATTGGTAGGTCTGCATAATCTTTTTTTTCATTTGAATAAATGGTATATACTGGAAGCAAATCATCAGATGATGTATCTGTATGTTTTTTAGAAGTTATTTCTAAACGTTTTATCAAAATTACACAAAATATCTCGGTCAATGAAAGCAAATATGTATTTAGTTTAAACTTTTCTATTTACTGCTTTATTCCTGGGTATAACCAGAACTCACACCAGATTCAGAGATTGTGAAGAACAGGCTTAATCTTTCCTTCATATTGAGTGTGAAAATATATTACGTTAACTGAGTGCTGAGTATTCTTTGCAGCCAATTTTCTTAGAGATGTGGGCGTAATATAAGATCTGGGAGTAATTATTAAGTCAGAGTGTGGAGTGTTTAAAAACTAAAAAATTACCCCCATATATCACATAATCACACTCAAATCTAAGAGGGAATGGATCCAGAAGAATATTCAGCTCTCATTTTCATGCATTTTCCACTCAAATTCCACTATCATAAGAGTAAATTTTGATGTTTTGAGTGCTGGGTGTAAGTATCCATATAATCCAATCCATTCTACTCAGAGACCACTACAACTTATCAAGGTTGCTTGATGCTACATGCATCAAATATCCATCCAAAGGAAAAACTAGGAAAAGTATGATTCCTTACCTTACAAGTTTGAGCAACGTGACCAAGGTCTGGTACATCTAGGAATGAAAATACATGAAGCAGAATAGAATCTGGCATATCTTGCCATATGCTGGTGTACGCAAACATTTCATCCTCGTATTCATCATTTTCTGCCCCTTCATGTCCCATAGGGGACCTGAAACAAACAAATATGTTATACACCTGCATACAATATGCAACCTCCATAACAACAGGGACTGAATGAACATTATCCCTCAACAATCAGTGCCTTTGAAGTAAGGCTGTATGAATAGAGTTGTTTGTTGAGGGATAATGTCCATCCAATCCCTGTCTATATGAAGGCTAAATAATATATATTTATATGTTTAAACATACTAAGGAAGAAATTGAGAGGGATGGAGGAACACCTACATCATTCTAGGTCTCATTTAAATGCTGCCCAATACCCTAGTCAGTAGAGCAATCACCATGCAAGCGAGAGGTCCTGAGTGCGAATCCTGGTTTCAGGCTTCACATTTTCCATGCTAAAGTTATTGATCAACTTTTGTATGCATCTAGTAAATTCATTCAACAGAACATAAAGAATAAACCCATACATGTCTACTAGTATCATATTGCATGCGCTGCGTTTACATGTCCTATTATTCGTTCCTTACTGTCAACAGCAGCTCAACGATGAAACGGTTTGTCTGTGCGCGAATAAATATGGGCCACGAAACGAATCAATCGACATCGAGGGCGAATTCGTAGTAGGACGAATATGTAAAATCTCAAAATGCAGCAAGTATGCATCTGAAAGAATTTAAAGAAATACCTTCGCTTTTCAAAGCACAGGAGAGGCATGAAGACCGCACTTAGGTCATGTTGGAAAGGTGATAAATGAAACAATCAATCAGTTTAGTCTAAATTGAGTTTTTCCTGGAATAACGCAATATTTCGCATTTTAAGCAGACGAATTTAATAAAAAAATGTAAATATTACTTCGGTCATTTATCCATGCATTGAAAATATGTTAAATTGTTTCATACTCAATAAATATTGCTATCCCTTTAATTTGATTTTCAAAGTTTTAAAACGATTCTTGAAAAATAATATTTCGTTTAAAAATTTCAGCAACGTTCTACTTATTAACCCTGTCAGTGTCATCAATGAGCAGGATAAAGCTGCACCGAACATTTGTTAGAACATTTAGAATATCGTGAGTATTCGAATTGTGTTAAATGGATAACTGAGTGTGCTTGTTAGTTTATTACATTCTGCCAATTTTTTGAAAACCATACAAAGCGGAATACATGTACATGACAGCTAGGACTTAAAATAGCAGTGTATATAGACCACAATTCACAATATTTATTTCTTATTACATAAAAGCCAGCTTAGTTGTATCCAAGAAATCTCACCTGAGATGTTTTATATGTGTTACAGAACTTCTTAACCTGTGCCTTTCCGTTACTGTTATTAAGTTAAGGGAGCCAGAACTACTAGTATATAAGCGCCTGGGGGCCGGGGGAGAGCGGCGGCATGGTATATGGTGATACACACGGTTTTAGACAGAATATGATTCATGGCAGGTGGAAATTTGACACGCAAAATGATTCCTGGTCTCAGGAGATACACTTGGGTTGGATTTTTAACGGATCCGGTAATCGAGAAATTAAGACATCTTCCATTGTGGGGATTGAATAGACAAAAAGCTTTGCTCTAGGGTCAATTAGAATTATACCTTAATAAGAAAAAATGACTAATCCCCTGGGTCAACCACCACTCCCCCTCCTGGGGAAAAATATTGATAGATGTATTATGATTGAGAGAAATTTAAGTGCATTCTGTAACTGGAATACAAATTTACTGGAGGATAGGGTACTTATGATATAGGGCATGGGGACAAAGCAATGTTTCGTTTTGTTTTCATCATTTGTAAGACAATATTGTTTCTGTATTTGCTTCTGGCATGATATAATGCATGCTTGATGAATCATATTCGTGTAAAACCAAGTTTCATTCCCAATTTTAAACTAGTTGTTATTAATATGATAATGATATCATAACACTAGGTTTTAGCATCATAAATGTTGGTGCAATCAGGTAACTGCTCTGACACAGACAACAGCATGGTTCTCAATGTTTCCAGTTAATTGTTAACTAAGTTGTTTGGATTATGATTAATTAAATAAGCAATAGTCGGTTTCAGATAAGTATGTCATTATTAAATTATTTCCTGCAGGGAATGAAATGTTTATTCACAAACTTTTGACTTCTGCGTCAGGCAACTAAATCTAAATCTGAGTATTTGACCTTAGCTGACTTTTAATTGTATTGAATATTATCTAATCCTAAATAATGGCTATTTAAATTATAAAGAAGCCTAAAAGTATACGTTATACAATACATGAATGTAATGATTAACAATAACATACATGTTATGGTCATTGTATTAATACACTTCTAAATGCGATGACACAATAATGTAGTACATGTACAGATGTTATCCCTGCTAGTGAAACTTAAGACCTCATATAGATAGAAAATGGTGATCATAGTTTTTAAATTGATAATACTGTATTATTGTATTGATCTCTTTTTCAGGACCTCCTTCCTCAGTATGTCGTATTCAAAGACAGACACGGACATTACACATGTTGAGAAATCATTTCAAGAGAGATATTTTAGTGGAGCTGCTTCAGGTGTGATGGACGATGTAAAATTGTTTCTGAAAGGTAGAATATTTACATGTAGTTGCACACTGACACTCGCAAGGACACACTATATGGACAAATATATTTAGTAGGACTATGAGGCCAATGTTTTGAAATATTTATGTTTCTCCTCCTGTGAGCCTTGTCATTAAGTTTTAGTTTTAGGGAGTTCATGAAAAATAAAATATTATGTTCATAAAATTAACATTCTGTACATTCATTGAATATTATTTTTAATGATATGTGATACGTCAATTACAATAACCAGTACAAAGGCAGCTTCTCAATAACCATAATGAAGTGGATGCATTGACTTAAATAGACAAAAAGCCAAATCACAAAAGTCATATTATCCATCTGTTTGTCCTTTTTAGGTAAAAATACACCATATCCACCCCTTGTACTGGGTATGCAGTAAAACCACAATAATAAGACCACCCTTGGAACCCTTGAAAACTGATCTTGTTATTGAGGTGGTCTTAATACCGAGGTTGAATAAAGACCAACACAACAAAAATGGACCTGAAAATTGTGTTCTTAATTTTTGAATGGTTATATTATTGAGTTGGTCTTTAAGTGAGGCTTTACTGTACATTATTCTGTGTCTTTCGCTTATTTTGGCTTATTTGCCAAAACCTGAAACATGTATATAGCTGTTTGCTTTTCGGGTAGGAATTTGCCTAATTTAACTCAAAGGTTGCATATTATATGTTAAGTCAATAATGTGATTAAATGTATTCCCACTCTAATTGCAGGCACTGTTGATATCAACATGAAGAATGATCGTGGTTGGACAGCTCTAATGTTTGCTGCAAGAAATGGACATTCTCATATTGTGAAAGAACTACTTAAGCATGGGTATCTAGATGTTTTTTTTAAATCATTTTTTGTATTGAGATTTTTGTGGCATTCCTTTAGCATAACCACCAACATGCCCATAGTGGGATGTTCACACGTACACACATGCTTGTCATCATTTATCGAAGGTCTGAAAATGAAAAATTTAAAGGATGGGTTGGTTAAGTTCTCTTTCAATTATGAAATTTGATGGTAGGTTTACATATAGAAGCATGTTTATTTGTTGGAGCTTAAGGTATAACTAACATGTTGTCCCACTATTTGATTTATTCAAGTCATAAATTGTGGTTTAGATAGAATATCCAGATGATGTTAATTAATTGCTTCAGTATCAAACATACTTAGTTGTGACTGACTAGTATTTATACTGTATCGATTATGAAACAAGTTCTTACAACTTATACTCACTTCTGTCAAGGTACATGTAGCAATGTAACACCACAATGAGTGCCAAACACCTGTGTCATTAAAATTAATTTTCAATCTGCATGCACTATCCTAGTCAATGTTTATAAAGCATCACCTATTTTTTACAATAAAGTGGAAATTGCTATAGACCCGAGCTTGTCAAACTTACAAAAGTTGCACTGTACATGAATTATTGACAACTTATGTTAAACACTCTCGATGACTAACCAGTATCCCACCAAAGTCAGGGATTGAGAATCAAACCCTGCTCAAAGTGGGGCTCAAACATTTATCTCCTTTGGATCAGGAATCAGATTCCTGGACCATTACAGCTATACAATGTATTTACTTCTTATTCTTCTGAACTTCTTTAATATCATAATTTCAGAATTGATGTGAATATGATAAACAGTACCGGACAAACTGCTCTGGATATTGCCTTGTTCTGGAATCACTCGGAGATTACCAAACAACTAACTGCACAAGTTAAAGACACGAATCCCGACATAAATCTTAGTAATTATTTCTCTCTGAACTTACTCAATCGATGTTCAGAGAAGAGAAAGGACAAGACTTGGCTTAGAAACAAAATGCTGGCACCAAACATCAGATTTGTATTGTTTCATAACTTGGGTGCTTTGTGCGTTAAGGTTCCTGTAAAAAGCAGGTATAAGTATGAACTTGCAAGGGTGGAAATGAAGGACATAGAAAAGTTGCTAGCCAGTAATCCAGTGTGTGTGTTTCTG
This sequence comes from Mactromeris polynyma, assembly GCA_032209605.1. Classification (NCBI taxonomy): domain Eukaryota; kingdom Metazoa; phylum Mollusca; class Bivalvia; order Venerida; family Mactridae; genus Mactromeris; species Mactromeris polynyma. Next base: position 51,518,702 of record JASFXZ010000001.1, read on the forward strand.
GGATTGATTCAGGAGAGTAAACATGTTCCACTGACTTACGAAGAACCAGGACTTTTTGCTGTGGATATGAGTAGTATGGAAGAATCGGAATTGTTAGCGCTGGTTCCCAGTAGTTTATTGTTGCCTAGTTACCCTGCTGCCATGCAGCTGGTACCATCAGAAGCAGGTATATTTGCTGAAGGAAGATCAATGTTAGCTTGGCATGACCGGTACCAGTATTGTCCAACATGTGGAGCACAATCCAGACTGGAGGAAGGAGGTTACAAGCGTACCTGTTCAAATATGGAGTGCCGTAGTCATAATGGTACTTATTTTTCATGCAAAATTTTATAATTCTCTTCTGGGCAACCATCTCTTGAGCAACAGCCTTTCTTCAACAATATTATTAATTTTTCTGTTGTAAAAATACTTCCAATTTAGTCTCTCAAAAGCAACAAATCCTCCACAACAGCGGAATCAGCATCTCCCAAAGGGTGTTGCTCTGAAGAGGTGCACTGTATATGAACATTTTAGCACATTGTGGAGCTGATCGGATAATCGCAGTCAAGTTTATTTTAGTTAGTTTTCATTGTTTGAAACACTGAAACATACCAAATGTAAAAAAATGCATTTCTCATACTGTTGTGGGGATCCTTATCAATGTATGATTTGGTAATGTTTTGCAAAATTGTTCTTAAAAGCATTCTGTATACATTTTAATGAATGCATTATGTTTTATTACATATTGTTCGAACCCGGGCGAAGCGTATGCTCTTCTGTGACAATTTGACTGAAGATTTTGCATCCAGATTTATTTTTCCACCTCTGACTACCTCTTACTTGAGCCCGCCTTTTTTCGGAACATATGGTGCTCTTATTATTGAGGTTTGGCGGTACTTATTATTTAGATTTCCTGATTGTTTTATTTGGTTGTTTAGTAGTAAAGTAAATTATATTGACTTTCTTCTCTCATATAATATTTCAGGTGTTCACAATACATGTTACCCAAGAACTGATCCGTCATCTATTATGTTGGTTGTCTCCCCCGATGGAAAGAAATGTCTCTTGGGTAGAGCCAAAAGATTTCCCGCTAAGATGTATTCCTGTCTTGCTGGATTTATGGAACCTGGTATAATTGATACTACATGTATTTGTATATTGTTTGATTTTAGAAATGGAAAATACATAGTGAATTTAAGGCCCCTAAAAGTTTGTTTGTTTCCTGTAACCTGACGGCCCCTAGTGCAGACATAAATCTCAGGAATTATTTCTCTCTGAATTTCTCTCTGAACTTACTCAGTCGATGTTCAAAGAAGAGGAAAGGATAAGACTTAGCTTAGAAAAAAATGCTGGCATCAAACAGCAAATTTGTTTTGTTTTATAACTTGGGTGCTGTGTGTTAAGGTTCCTGTAAAAAGCAGGTATAAGTATCAATATGGCCGACTATTCAGAACAAGGGAGGTAAATATCGTAAATGTAGGAATTATCTATAGAACAACATGAAACCCAATGAATTGCAGTAAATACAGGAATTGTTATATATTTTAGGGGAGACGATAGAGAATACTGTACGTCGTGAAGTGGAAGAAGAAAGTGGTGTGATTGTGGATAAAGTGGAGTACCATTCTAGTCAACCTTGGCCATTTCCTGCTTCCTTGATGCTGGGGTGTATAGCGTATGCTACTACTGATACAATCAAGGTATTCTCACACTCTAAGAATTATAACGCATTAATTTGGTTGATGATGTGGATGAAATTATATGAATACAAGTATCTGACTGGTGCTGTCACTTTACCTAACTAGCAGATCCAGGGGAGTATAAATACGAAAATATACCATGATCTTTAATTATAAGATTAACAAAAAAATGATTCTGATTTATTGTAGCATTATATTCTGTAATGAGGATGTTTATAAACAAAGAATACAACACAGTCATTGCCATTTATAAGGCTTGAGCAAAACCAAAAAATGACCAAAAAGTTACCCTCCCCCCTAAGCCCAAATCCTGTATCCGCTAGTAGTGCTGTCACTAGTGGCAGAACAGAATGATAGGAAAATTACTGATTTATTGCAGAATCATGGAAACTTGTCACCAGATCTGGTTCACAATGTTCAACCTTTCTCCTATATCCCCTTCCAATACTTCATTGTTTAATTTTCAGCATCATTCTAAAATTAGCTTTCACCTTTTGCAAGTCACTTTCTTGATTCATATGAATTGGTGATTTTAACAACTATGTTTGTCATCAAAATGGCAATAATTCAAAGCAAACGCCAATTATTTTGTAAATACACACAAAAGACTTTCCATACCATAGCAGAACCTCTGGCACAGAAAGTGATTCACTGTACACATTGCTGAATTGTTGTATAAAATAAATTCTCATAAACTACTCTTCATTCTGAAGGTGCAATATGAATGATTTCTGTGTTATTTCTATCTCTCACAGCTTGATGAGGAAGAAATGGAGGATGCTAGATGGTTTACTAGACCAGAAGTTGTACAGATGTTAACCCAGCAACATCCACAGGGACTGTTTGTACCTCCAGAGCAAGCCATAGCTCATCAACTTATCAAAACTTGGGTCCGCAGGACGGCTAATCTTTAATACATGTATAACTATAACTATAGATTTTCTAAGGTCATAATTAAATACATGTTTGTTTGTTGTTTCCCTTGCATGCCCAGTGAAAATGTAGGGTCCCAAGTAGGGACCACAGACAGCAAACAAAGTCATTATTAAGGTCAAATTTAAATCTTTTGGGTCCATAAGTGAGTTTATGTGCTGGATGAAGTATTTTTGTTGATTTACGATTAATTTTTTAATTATAAATAATCAAAATTTAAAAAAATGAAATTTCATGCAGCTCAGATTATTTTTGCTTGGGAAAGATTATTTTTTTACAATCTGTAATCTTCAAACATTGATTGATGAAAAAATAGTTTTTAAAATTGTACAAGTAATTGTTTCTGTATTTATCCACATAGCACTAATATCTTTTTATTGACATGCAAGCAAGTCTGGAATAATATTTTTGTTTCAATGTGCTAGGTCAGACCTGATCTAGCCAGATCCTGTGGATATTGTATGTGAACATGATAATTCTTCATGATTGGTAGTGGAAAGAACTTATCTCTTTTATGTCACATTTTTTTTATGACTTTTAGGATTCATGTTGTCAGTTTTATGCTTAATTGCATTTTAATGATCTGTAACTTAATGATCGATATGTTTATAAATATTGCATACTGTGTATATTAGACTGTGATTTTCCTATCAGGGATATTAAAATTGTTAATGATATGTTTATATTCAATAAAGAACTATATGTTAAATACAGCTCATGTTTTGTATTGGCATTATTTTGAACATTCTATCTGCATGTTATAGTACAACTGAACAGCCTGACATAATGTTCAAGCATAATAAGGCATACACTTATAATTATTATTAAGAACACATCTGAACTGTGAGTTTCTAGGAGGTTAGAATGGTGCGTGTTCTGTGTTGTAACCATGTATACCTACATGTGTGTACTGCAGATTAAAAATGTCAGACAACATAATAGGTAAAGACCTAAGGTAAAGGTCAGATTCAAGGTGTCTCCTGTGCTTACACTCAATTTGACTCCAGGGATGCTGTTGTGTCTCGACATCTTGATATCATAATATAACAAACAAAAACTAAATACTACAAATATTGAGATAAAGGCTAATACTAAGAATACAATCAAAATTTTATTTCTTAAAAGAAAGAACAGTGCACACAAGTTGATAATGTAACAGATTGGTTACCGAAAGATAACTTTTCAAATCATACTTTTACCACAGTATTCGAAATTAAAAATGTTTACAGTTTCTAAAACCATTTCTTAAATTAAGTTTAGACACAATCTTTACAATAATAGTTTTGATGTTGCCATTGCAGGCTTTAGAAAGATCAAGCTTAATTAAAAAAACAGAATATGTAGAGACATGTCTTTCATTTTAGGACAAAGCAAGCTTAGCTCAATGGTTTCAAGAGAGTCATTGTCAGAAATGTGGGTATAATACGGAAGGGAAACCCATTCAGACTGAACTTGTCCACAATAGTCTTGTGTATAAGTCGAGAGAAGTTGACACAGAACAATGGGTGATAGTGAAACAAGTCTATCTGCTTCTTAACTTATAAGCAGATAGGTTGGTATTCCTTTTAAAACTCAAGATAATACACATATATAACATAAATAATCAACAGATGATAAAATATCACAGAAAATGACATAAAACAATAGATAAACAGTGTAGAACAGAGTTCAAGATAAAAAACATGCATTGAAACATAGTATACCCACAATACAGAAAACTCATTCTTGATTTCAATGATCGACTTGATTTTCTTCAAGAAATGAAAACAAATATTTGGGACCATTAATTAATTTACAGCAATGAATGATCTACAGCAAGCAGTTTTCTAAATATACCTGACCAGCATTGAAAATCTGACTTACATAAACTTTGAACACACATACATCTGTAAATATGTATACATTTCAGACAAAGCTATAGGTAACAAATGGATTTTAATATACATAAAGGAACAACATTCCTTCATCTGATTAATGCTGAGGTAAATAAAGAAAAGCAGTGCACAGATTTGCATGTCTTACTATAGACACTATTTGAGTGCCACTGTATGATTTCCAACCTTTTCTTTAAGTGATGTAATTTCAAGAAAACATTACATGTGATGTCACCATGTAATGACAGTAAGCAATATTTTACCCAAATGACGAAAATGAAGTAACCATATGGAGTAAATATTGTTTCCTGCTTGCAAATAGTGACATCAGATGTTGCGTTTTCTTGAAATGACGTCACAGAAGAGGTTGTAAATTCCATAGCAGCACTCATTTATACCATAAAAGATCGAAGTAGCCACACTTTACTTGTGAAGTGGTTAGGATACAGACAACAATAAAGGGAAGTTGTTTTACTGTGGATGTCAGATTATAACTCATTAGAAATACTAGTACCTATTACTTCATATCTAAAATATCACTTGCATAACTGATTATACTTGAAAGTTTTTAACCAACAAGTTACTGGGAAACATGTCTAAACAAGAGATGTTTGTAAAACATTATACCCCCCCCCCCCCCCCCTGTGACCTCGACTCTTCACCCTGTGAACCCAAAATCAATAGGGTTCCTCTGGGACCGAATATAAATGTGTGGACTAAGTTTGAGGATGAAAAGTGAAGGGGTTTTCAAGTTATTGATCGGAAACGGTTTATGGGCAATTGACCCCTGTGACCTTGACCTTTGAGCCCGCGACCCCAAAATCAATAGGATTCCTCTGCTACCCAATATAAATATGTGGACTAAGTTTGAGGATAAAAGGTCAAGGGATTTTTGAGTTATTGATCGGAAACGAAAAAAAGGTAACAGACCGAAGGACGGACATACCGACCGACATGTGCAAACCCATATTTACTCTCTTCTTCAAGAGCCATAAATCTACTCTCACAGAGGTCAACCCCCAGTGCACAACTTCTTGTAATGACTGATAAATCTCTGAAAATTAGTTACTCTGTATTGTGAATTTCCAAGATATGAGCAACACAATTCGTCAATGTTCCAACACTCTGTATTTGCTAACTAAGGCCGTGTTTTAATTAATTTGTAAATTAGATGATGTACTTAGTGGCAATAAACTACCTGTTCTGTTCTAGTAAAAAAACAGTTCATTACTTCCTTTGGTAGACAATATTCCAATGAAGATTGTTATTCAAACTATATACATTTGGAGAACTTTTCGTGTCTCAACAAGCACATTTCACCAAGTCAAGGACAATAACTCTGCTCTTACTTATTTAATCCAATGTTATACCCCAAGTACACAACATCATGCAATGAACTATATCAATATGATATATCTGTGCCGTAACATTTTGTGGAAGGAAAGACGGACATACACAGGTAAATCTAAATGCTCCCCAATGTCAATGTAGGGGCATAAAATACACACTCTGAGAAATTTAAAATACAATAACATACATTAGACAAACTCTACTTAATACATAATAAAAATATCTAGATTACTATCCCTTACAACTTAAAAATTTCATTTCAATAGCTGCAAAATAAATAACAAATACGCTTGTAACACAACAACTGGGACATCACCATTTCAGACTGCAGATGAACAATTACCAGAAAACAATATAAAGAAATATACATAATACAGTAAAACTTCAATAATAAGACCACCCACCCTTGGGGTCCTTGAAAACTGGTCTTAATATTGAGGTGATCTTAATATATAGGTTGAATAAAGAGCAAAATAGGGCTGTTGTATTTGATTTATCGTGCAACTCGTACAGATATGAGGACCACAATGTACTCATACATGGGAGGTGGTATATTCAGTATTGAGTAATATACAGTAAAACCTCGATAAAAAGACCACCCTTGGGGTCCTTGAAAACTGGTCTTAATATTGAGGTGATCTTAAAATGGAGATTTGCAGTGGTCTTATTATTAAGGTTGTCATTAAGTGAGGTTTTGCAGTAGTCCTTATTCCACCTGTTTCATTTTCACATTAAAACCAGTAATATGTAATATGATATCAGTTTTAGTTAAGTTAACAAACATTTTACCAATCTTTATCATATCATTCATTCAAAGTTACCAAAAACAACTCAATCATTCAATGATTGAAACTCACAACAATGACAAGAGGCACAAGAGGGCCTGACACTCTACTGGCAATATTGTGCATATGGATGTCAGAAAAGCAGTGATGAACATAATAAATTAAGCTTTTATTGTTCAAGTAAGTATTGCAATTTGACATTTATTTCGGGAGGGAAATGGAAAACAAATTTCAGTTGTTAAGTGTAAAGTTTCTTGAGAAAAGAGTGAGAACACATAAAATGTATATATAGCTACATTAGCACTATGCATCAAAGTTTGGAAAGTATTGTTAAAGTGAAAATTACTGGGATATTTCAACAACAAGATTTTAAAAATTCAATTTGAGCATTTTAATTTCTATGTAGCAGATGAAACAGACGGAACTTGGTTTAACAGTAGATAAGGTTAATAACATGACTGAGCAATTACAATGGAAACCTTGGTATTTGTTACTTATTTTAAGTACTTTGATATACACATGTACCTGTTTATATAAGAAGTCATGTAAAGGTTTTTCTATTTTTAGCTCTAGCGGACATACTAAGTCAACCAGAACCGTTTGAACAATCTTGGGAAAAGGTCATGCAACAGAGAAAGTTTTATGCAAATCTGAGATGTCTTTTGAATGAAAAGTTAACAGACTGACACACGGACGGACGCAAGCACGCACAACGGACAATTCGCCCTGACGTAAGCTCTCTTGCCTTCTGCCAGTAGAGCTAAATAACCATTGGATTAGTACTAGATACTCAATCTAACAATGGATATAACAGCATTTCAGCCCTTTATCACAACAATCAGCAAATACATGCCTTTAGTTTTAACAAAACAGCACAATAGAATATTGGTGCTAGACTTAGATGGTGGCTATTCCTTATTGTCTATACCTATACTATACCGTGTTGTCACACCTACTGCCAATCTGACAGCATATCCAGCACAACTGTGTAGAATACACAGCTAAGGACTAGCAAAAACATTTCCATGTCATAATCACATGTCTGCTATATATACGTGCATTTGTGTACAATTACAACCCGGAATCCTGTCAATCAAAGCACTATCAGAAATGATGACCAAGGGTACGACGATTGATCGAACTGTCACATCATTAGACAAACATCTGCAATACAAGAAACAATAAACCAGAATAATATTTTAGCTTAATTTCTGATGATGCCAAATTAAGTCATAAGCATTACCAACAATAGATAGTCGATTAATTTTGTTTCTTATAGAATTCACATCCCAGTAGTAAGTACAATGAGAAATGTTCATTGTAACATCATGTTTTTGAAGACAAAATGAATGAACCATGATGTATCAAGAGATCTATGCATTGCCTACTAGTAGTTCATTTCAAAATTTATATTACTAACAAGATGCTAGGAACAATGGTGCGCTAGGCAGGTAAATTTTGTTTAACAAATTATAAAATGTAGACCACCCATTCAACTCAGTCGATGGAGTGCTCATCTACTAATTTTGAGGGTGTGGGTTCGAATCCAAGCCAAGATGAGGCATATATTCTCTATGTATAAAACAATACATAACAAATCATTTGTCCTCCATTTCTTGTGTAAGTTGTACTTTGTCCAATGTAAGTGGAAGAATAGGTTAGTACACATTGGTATTCAAGGAGAACTGGTTAGATGAAACACCAGTCACATTTAATAGATATACTGTTTAGGAATGCAATGCAACTCTAAATGAAAGATAAAATTGAAGCATTTTCTAACGCAAGTACCTTTACTCATAATGCTTTCTTCAACAGCATCTTCTTCAACCTGTTTTTCCTCTGCATTACTGAATTGTTTAACAGCGAGGTAAGACTTGATACGTTCAGCGTGTGACATCCATGTGTCAACTTGCTGTCGTAGCAAATCTTTTCTTCTTCCTTTCTGTTCAGCTGAAGGTAAAATAAATTAAAACACAATGCTTATATGATCGCCGCTGTACAATTTTCAACCTCCATGTACTGACAGTAAGCGATATTTGCCCCATATGGCAATATAAAAACGCAGTGACCGTATGGAGTAAATGTTGTTTCCTGCTTGCAAAGAGTGACTTCACATGTTGCGTTTTCTTGAAATGACGTCACTTACAGAAGAGGTTGTAAATCCCATAGCAGCGCTCATATAGACTTTTAAGTTGGAGTTTTACATCATTTTTCAACAGTAGTACATTTATGTATGGCATTCAGTTGACTTAACAAGTGTTCCTGGGTTACCAACCAGTAATAATCTGTTCCTCGATAAGCAACTGATAACATGAATAACTTTTACACACAATTACTTTTTTTAGGACTGTAAATATGCATAATGCCTAAAGATTTTAAGGAAAAAATACCAGAAATCATAATAAATTGTAGTACAGTATAAGCTTCAGTATTTTGCATCAATTGTGAAACAAGTTCTTTCAACTTATACACATTAAACTATTCACTGTCAGTGACTGCTATCTGGCTTATTAACCAGTACTTGTAACAAATTCAAGTATTGTGAACTTTAACGTTTTAAGACACATGAAATTTCTGTGTTTTTCCAAAGTCAAAAAGTTTGCAATTCAGAGAGTTCAGATGTTTTGTGGAAATGTCTGCGTATCACTGAAATGAATAGTGAAATAAAAGATGCTCATCTTCCTAATATGAAAATTGACTCTGGTTGACATTTTCACCTTTTTTTTTAAATCGCAAACATTTCCATGCCATTAAATGATTTACTCACATTTTAGTATCTGGATGGCTGTACTGAGGGCAAGTTCATAGTGTTTTAAGGCTTTCTCAAAATCTTCTTTATCTTCCTGTTAAACACAATGATATATAATCACAAGTATATTTCATACCATCACATTATGTCAGCTTTCCATATCCTTATATACAAATAAAAAACAATTTACACAAAAAAGGATTTGATTCAAACCACAGGAGTTTGTCACAAGTTCTGTCTGTACATCCACTATAGAAGGAATAAAGGGAGACAACTCTAGACAGAGGAAAAGGAAGTGACAATCTCATGTGGTTCAAACATATTAAAAAAAGACTGCATTGAAACCTTCTTGATACATACAAGTAAAACAATGTACCCCAAGGGTTTGATTTCTAATGTCCTTGACTTTCGTAACAACTGTTACTCTTGTGATAAATTATTTGTATCATTTATGCCTATCATACTGTTTATATATATATATTGTCATTTGTATTTTTCAAGTCTTCAGAAGTTCTACTGATACAAAAAAGTCCTTAAGAATTTAATCATTTTCTTTCATCTCATCCATTATTTCTGACAAATGGTATGCAAGAAGAGGAACTTATCACAAGCTTTCGATACAGGTTGAAACATCCCGCTCTCGGATAACAATATATACTATATTCATCATTAATCATGGATATTAAAAGACAGAAACAGAAATAAACCTTGCATGCATTCATACTGATTCATTTTTTACCTCAGAAACTGCAGCATTGGATAACTTAAACACAGCAATCATTTCTTCACAATCCTTGTATAAATCAACTGAAAACATACCAGACATATACTATCAATATACATGCACAGACTCACCTTCAATGTAGATTCACATACTGTGTGTATGATTTATTAGCAAAAATACTCAATTAATAACGTTAAAAGGTAACAAGAAGTATTTAAATAATCAACAATTTGTTATATAATTGAACTACAAAATTTGTTTGCCAAATGTTTATGTTAAGTAGTAGAGACAACAATTTGTCTGAATAAGTCACATTTTTACAATTCAATCCATACAGAAACACTGGCTCTACAAAATAGCAAAGTTTCTGCGAGTCAAGGTCGCACACATGTATTGCAAGAAACAATGTTTGTCCAATGTTTAGTCACAAAGCGATCATTTGATATTTACAGCAACTCGAGGGTTGAAGGCAAAACTGTGCATATAAATAAAGAAGTTGGGACAGTTTTGTGTTCAGCCCTCAAACTCAACATATACAATCGAGGACTTACTCAGTTCTTCCTCGACACTTTGAGATCTTTGTAGAGCTTGATTTTCAGGCTTCATCTGTGATTTTATTTCTTCAGCTCTGTTCATGTATTCCTTTGTCTATTATAATCAAAGATGTGCAATGTTACAAAAATATTCCCTATAAAACTAAACACTATACATCAAGATGAAGAGCCCCGCACTCCACTCATAGATCCCTATGCAAAAGCACAGATATGCGGTTAATCTCAAAGATATCATGCTGGAATTGAACTGAAACTTAACTATTGAGACAACAGCAGCGTTTAGTGACGTTACTGAAAAGAAAATCATGTTAATGTACTGAAATATCCTAAAAAATATACCAACAACAATTATTACCTTTTTTCTTAAAACTTCTTTTTTGGTACGATCTTTTTCATCTGTAAATAATAAAACACAAATTATTTATTCTCTGAAAGAAGTCCGAGTATCAGCATTGCAATGTATAGTTGAGGGTGTCACAATATACCTGAAACATACCACAACATATTGCAATATGTACCACAATTAATATAACACTTCATAACTCTGAGATATGACTGCAGATTTGTTCTTACTTGAGCACTTCTGTTTAACTGATAGGTCTTGAAATGGATAGCAAAAAAAACCATTCCTATTAATAATAACAACAACAAATCTTTATCTAAAGATGAAAACACTCAATAATCCAGCGATTTATCTAACTTGGGTCACCTATAGAACACATGTATAAATTTTACAAATACAGTTACAGAATATTGAAGATAATTATAAAAAAATCTATAATACAATAAAAAATAACTCAAAATAAAATTCATAAGCTAAAACATAACGTTTATCAATCAACCTTATTCCATTTTTTTACCAAGTTTTGGGCCATAACTCCTCCAAATAGTGGTGGATTGTAACCAGTAGCAACCTTGACCTGCATTTTATTATCCTATACGTATGTGCCCAATATGAATTGAATCCAACCATTCTTTCAGGAGTTATTGATTGGAAACCAATTTTTTGCAAGGACGGACAGATGGAAGGATGAACAGTCAGAGGTAATACTTTATGCCCCTTCACCTCTCTTCGAATGGCGAGAGCATAAAAAGTATCCTAACTACATACATACCCAACTTCACCATGCAAGGTCTGAATATAGCAAACAGACTTTTTAAAGGTGCCCTTATTATGTTCCAATATGCAATATTGCTAATACAACAAGCTTTACACACCATATATCCTAAGAAAATATGAATAGATAAGAAGTTTTACATAATCTTACATTTAATTGCTGGTAAGAAGAATTCCACCGATTCACAGTATAATTTTACTGCTGCAGGATAGTCTCCCTTTGTATCTAACTCCACTGCTTCTTTGACTAGACGTGTCTGAAATAAGGTTCAACTGTGTTAAAGGTAATCGTGAATCACCTTCACCCATGTTCACAAAAAATAGTTCTCAGCTTTCAAGATCCAGACCAAAAGTAATAAGTTTTATCAATTTTAGATACACAGTTTAATAAATTAGAAATTTATTTTTTACATTAAAATCAATTACAGAGCTATCTCCCTTGTCTTACATACGTAGTATAGATAAATTGATGTACCAAGTTACAAAATAGGAGGTTACATAGTAATTGAATTACATGGAATTTAACACAAAAGTTAACCAAGGAAACAACAACGCCAGTACCAATGACAATCAAGTGATGACAAAAGACTCTCTCTTTTTTCAGTAAATTCAAATAAGCTTTAAAATACTCAATAATATTAGGACTGCAATGATTCAGGCGTCTCTCAGGTTCTGTTTTGATTACAACCCTTTTGGTTTTTGGTTATTCGGTTCAGTTATATAAATATATGAAATACATGATATTCTCAATAATGAATAGTTTGATGACTTATAATGACCGAATATAAACAATAGACTAGGAAAGTGGAATTAGAACAATTTGTTACAATATTAAATAAAGTAGAGCAATAGAACTTCATGTCCTGTGTGTCTTCACATGTCTTCATGTCCACGCTGGATGCCGGAAGGTGGGCGAAGGGAAAAGCTCACCCCGAGCACTAAGTGCTCAGGTGAGCTAATAATGAGTATAGTCTTATGAGTTCTCTGACTAGAATATTGCTTCAAGAATAAAAATGTCATCTGACGTACCGAACTGAATATTCACAAGACAAGAGAAAAAAAAAGAACTGAAAATAATCAAACTTTGTTTAATCAATGCAGTCCTAAATAATATGTACTTACAGCTTTAGCTAGACAATTGGCTGACGGAGCATGCTCGAGGTCCAGGAATGGATGCTCAAAGAATTCATCAAATGTCATCCTAGCATCTGGATTCCTCATCAACAATCCCAGTAACAATGAACGACATTCGTCTGATATCTCCACTCCATATGGTAACTTCAATATAATTATGTTAGTAAAGCACTTTCAAATAACAGTAGCCAATAATATCCCATAGAGATACAGTAGCAACAATAAGATATGAACAAAACATGCATTCACTGCATTGACATGATGGTGCAGTGGTATGAATTAAATTTAGAAATGTCACAGATGCCCCCCATTGCTTTATATACAATGTTTAAGTAAGTCAAGGGCCATAACTCTATTCTAACTGCAAGCTTTACCCTAATTTACAACTTCATATGTTGGTAAACATTCCTACAAAGTAACATAAAGCAAGGCTCTCATACTTTTTAAGATATGCCTGACGAGACTGTGTGCTCTCTATAACATATTTTCACAAAGTCAATGGCCATAACTCTGCACTTACTGGGTACAGTCACACACGTAATCCCAGGTGCACAACTTCACATGCTAGTTAACTTTCCTGTAAGGTCTGTGACACTTTTGTGGCAGACAGAAGGAAGGACGGACAAGGGCAAATCTATATGCTCCTCTTTCAGAGTGGGGGCATAAAAAAGTAATATTAATGTTCAATAAATCAAGACCACCTTCTGCACTATTTGTTTTCTCTCTGGTTTTAAATGTATGTTAATTCACAATGTGTAACCTTTGATGAACAATTTTTTTATCATACATATTTACCATTGATTACTGTTGAAACCTCAACACTAAGACCACCATTTGTTCTGAAGGATGTTGGGCTTACAAATGAAATGGTCATTTATAGAAGAAACTGGTCAATGATAATACAGTCTTATTGATGGTTTTTCAGCGAAGTTTTACTGAAAAACGTCAAACTAAATCTGGTAGATAGAAAATGAGAAATTACTAAAGGGGTATAAACAGGCATAACTGGCAATGAATCATTTACACACTTTATTATGTTTCTCATGCTAAACTAGAAATGTGTCCATAGGACACAGATGCCCCCACTTGCAGCCTTTGTCACAAAAGCAAATGCTATTATTCTGCTCATAGTTAGTGAATGGGTATCAAAATAACCAAGTGAACAACTGTACCGATTATGGTGATAAGTCAAGGCCCATAACTTTGCACTTACTGGCCGTAACCATACATGAAACCCCAGGTGTACAACTATACAGGTTGGTGAACATTCCTGGAAATTCTTATGACTCTGGCTCAAATTCTTTTGGAGATATGAGTGACACAAGATTGCATACTATATAGGCTATATTTTTACTAAGTCAAGGGCCATAACTTTGCACTTACTGGGCACAGCCAAACATGAAGCCCCAGGTGCACAACTACACATGCTGGTTAACATTCCTGTAAAGTTTTATGACTGTGGCTCATATACTTTTGGAGATATGAGTGACACAAGATTTTGTGACAGACGGAAGGACGGACCGACGGACAGACAGACGGACAAGGGCAAATCTATGCTCCCCCCTTTCAGGGGCATAAAAATGCATCAAAACATCTGAAAACTTTGTGCTATTTTACGAAAATAAAGTGTAATACTTGGTACCTCAATTGGTTTTGGGTCCCAAATCTTCTCCTCTAACTCCTTGAATGACTTTGATGCATACGGAGCTCTCCCGAATAAACATTCTGAAGTTATCAATAGTTCAAACAATCAAAACAGTTATATACAATAGTTCAGGCCAAAAAATAGGGGTTTTTTGCAGTCTGGCAACCTACAATAAATTCTTTGCTTTAAAAGATCTTAACTTGTGTTTGTCCTAGTGATGTTACATACCAGTAAATGCTGTTTTAACACCAGAAAAATTCGCAAACATAAGATTAAAAGTTTCTGACAGAGTTACCTACCATATAAAATAACTCCTATTGACCAGAGATCCACTCTCGCATCATAACGTCCCTTACATATAATCTCTGGGGCCATATATAGAGGGCTGCCCCTTAGAGCATGCAGCTTATCTCCATGATACATATGTTTAGCAAAACCAAAATCTGAAATACAGAAAACACAAAATATTGACATGGCACCAACATACTACTATTCCCTCTTATATAGTTAAACAGAGTCTGACTGCTCAAAAGATCACAAATGAGGTTTGCAATTACTTTTAAGTTTAAACTTAAAACTTCATTTAGAATAAATGTCTGTATAAATCAAGAATTTGAAGATTTCCGGCTTTCCCTTACATTGCTAAAGTGAGTTTTTTCAAGAAAGAGATGACATTATAGTTAGTGTATATTACCTGCTATTTTTAAGGTGGGGTCAGTGGTAGACGTACATAATATGTTCTGAGGTTTGAGATCCATATGGGCAACTTTGTGTTCTCGTAAAAATTTCATAGCAGCAACTGAAATATACTGAAACTGTAAGTAATCCACATATTGTTATGTTTAAACTGTATGCAGTAATGGAGAATTACAGTGAAACCTCTGATTTTCTGAAGAAAGTAGGTCTTATGAGGTGGTCTCAATTTAAAGATGGCCTTTAAGTGAGTTCAGACTCCTCAGTATGGAATGATTGTATGAAACAAATAGCTTGCCAGGCATGCCAGCAGTCACTGATACTCAACACAAAAAATTTGACAGCTATTGAAAGCATATTTAACAAGATATGTTGTGTAAAACACATTCAAGTAAAAATTTATCATTCTATAAAGTTTGACTGCCGAAGGCCCTAGCATTTTGCATTTAATGACACAAAATTCTACTCAGTGTCAATATCCCTGCTGACCCTCAAACATTTGGGTCATCTACTGAACACAGTAATCATACTAATAAGTTTGATGACCATATATGATCCATTTATTGATCTTGACCAAATGGACAAACATGAGCAAAACTGTCGATTCTCGAACTTAGATATAAGCAATGAGAAGAAGCAATGATTACCTATCTGTCGTAAAAACTTTCTCACGATATGTTCAGGCATAGTTCTCTTGCTACGTATAAAATGTGACAAATCTCCCCCTCTACAATACTCCATGATGAGGTAGATATATGTGTCATCCCACTGAAAAATAAGTCAAGTAATGAAACTCTTTTTGAAACCTTATTTGAAAACTTATTTTAGGAACTAAGTTATAAATATGAGCACAAATTGTCATTCTTTATTTATATCACCAATTGTAATAGGGCCCACACTCTACTTTGTGGGAAGGGGGTTACACCCTTGTAAGGGAATTTCAAACAACCTGGGTGAAATTTTCGACATCTTTCCACTCAATGTCAGACTAGTGTAGACATACAATAATCCTCATACAGTTGCATTCATCGGTAAACAGAACACGAAATGTATCAGATAATTATTACATAGATCTGCTTGTCAGAAAATCATATTTTTCTAGTTGACGTATTTTACCAAGTTTTTTTGCTCCAAGAGTGAAAATTTAATTAGAATCCATGAGGGATAAAAAGATACCATACTGGTGTAGGGAATTGGGCCGAAGATTGACCTCAATAACAGAGGATTGAGGGTCCGGTCCTTTGTAAATACACATTTAAATGATAAATAAGTTTGGTGAAGATCCCACAAAAGCTATTTTGAGTTAGATAGCGAACATTGACCCCTCCGCCCACATGCAGGTGATCCCATAATGCATAATATGTCCCTAGAGATGGGTATATAAAATAGGTACCAGGAAGTCTGTAAGCTCCACAATGTTTTCATTTTTAAGTTTTTTCAACAATGCAATTTCTGTGAGAAGATTTTCAGTTGATGCCTTGTTCAAACTGCTCTTCAATACACATTTTATAGCAGCAACTTCTCGTAAACCAGTCTGTAATAGAACAAATTTATTGTTGCAAATAGACACTTTGCTAATATAAACATAATTGATCAATTTGTAATAGCTTCCTAACAGTATGCCAATACTTTTTTGAATGTATATAATAATATACATGTAGTACTGAACATCTCATTAGAGAACCTCAACAACCTAGCATTCAACCTAACCATATGCAAAAACAAGTTGGGTTGTCTCAAATAGTTACACCTAAACAATGGATGACAGAGCGATTTTACGCTGCACACGCGGAAGCGTACTTTCTTCAAAGACTCGCGGCAAGTTTCCAATAAATTCTTGGATTTTTACAATAAGTACCATAATTTTAACTTACCCTAATGTAAAGAGCAATCTTAAAAGATGTTAATTCCACAAAAAATATACGGTTAATAATAAAATTTATTCCAAAAACGGCGATCAAACAATCCCAGTTTAAGAAAATTTGGTTTGATTTCACGCCCTAATCGTATCTCCATGATCACGCGTTTTCACACACTTGTTTTCAAACCGCTATAATCCATTTTGAAAACATGTGTAAAATTATGGTATTCATATTTTCCCAAAAATAGCACATAAACAATCACAGGTAAAGATTTTCACCACAGGCAACTTTTCTACAAATATGCACTGGGACTGAATTTACAGACACCTGGCAAGGTTCCAATTTGCTTCACTGGTAAACAAAATCTTTAAGTAGGTCAAATGATACATTCTGCCACAGTCAAAATCAGAATGAAGCAGATCAAAGAAAACATTTCAAGGACTTCAGTAGATCAGAGGATCTTTCAAAAATGTTCATCTTCTTTCATTTTCGCTGCCGCTATTCATGATGAAAAGTGTCAATAACACATTCTGGTCAGTGTGACACGAGTGCGGTATTGTTTTAAAAATCAAAGGAATTAAACTATAAAAACTGGTAAGTGGCTTTGCCAATCAACAAATTGTGTAGACCAACATGGGTTTTATTGCTTTCTTTGTTTTGACAGCTGCCTGGGGAGATATTTTGGGTCTGAGTTATACAATTATACAAGCAGCTGTTGTTGTTGTAAAAACAGATGACATGAAATTTTATTAGTGAAGTTTGGGCAAATGTATTGATATACTTTAAAGAAGCAAATATTCCTGATTTATGTCATATAAACTAAAGAATTAATAGAGATGTTAGTTTTAGCCTTATTTTTTTCTGAAAAAATAGCGTCGAAAAAACGGCTGCAAATCCAGTTTTGAGTTGATTTGTAAATCACACGTTTTTTTGGTCATATTATAACATCTGGTGAATAACTAAACACAAAAGTCTTTGTTTAAAGCAATATTGATCTAAATATTGATGTTTGATTACAATATGATCAACCATTTAAGTGTTGGGCACTCAGTTTTACTAACGTATGTGAACATCTACAGTGTGTTTGAATGTGTTTTTAACATGAATAAATTCATTTTAAAATTGAAAAATTAGAAATATTGACTGAAATTGTGGCTGAAGTATAATTTTTTTTCGTATATAAATAATTGCAATAGCCAATTAATATGTTAAATTAGGATTATAATCCCAATTTCACCATAAACTTTTTTTAGAAATGTGCCAATTGTATGTATATCTTAAATTATTATTCCTGTATCTTCCATAATTTTTAACCCACAATAATATCATTTACATCATTATACAGAACATTCTATTTCCTACAACTTTTACATTCATGTATAAATTATTAAACAAATACTTTACACTGTTAATTGTTATTTTATGTTGAAGTATATAGGTGTCAATTACCAATTATTTTTCGATAACCTGTATGGAGATAGTGTAGGCTATGTGACGAGTCTCTTATCAGGATACAGTATGTAAATGGGTAAGGGATCTATGGAATAAAGGGTTAAGACAATTATTTCAAAATGAAAGTAGGGTGTCGCGAAAACGTATGACAAATATAATATTTAATTATATCTCACTTTTTTGTATGCCTTATAAACAGTCGCGTACGTTCCACTTCCAAGTTTTTCTATGAACACGAAATCTTTCAATTTTGGGACATTTATCAATGAATTCGTCTTGACAGGAGCAGTTGACGGACGCGCCATATCCGCATTTCACAAACTCTACTTCACAATTGAAGAGTATCCAGACGGGAAATAATCGTGTTGAGATTTTATCTTGTGATGCTAAAAGTCCTTATACTAGTTCATTGTGAAGTAACAGCGCCTCATATCAATTGAGGGTCCTATATTTATACTTAGTAATGATTTCTTCATCGGATGACAACAATAGTTTGAATTTAAGCAACCAGTGAAAGTGGTTGCCATGCCAGGAAAAGTTGTTTAAAAATGGCTGCTTCCATGTAACATTGTTTCAACACTTGTACAAAACCACACATCACGATAAATGACCTAAATTTGTCGTTTCTCACGGGGGTTTTCAGCATTGATTAAACTGACTATCTTTAATATACTTGGTCATGGAGCTGTGTTATACCATTTCCTAAGTTAATAGACACTGTTATCTCAGTAATCAGGCTACAGGTAAATCGGACAGGTGATTACATATTTGTGTACTTATTCCCAATAATTTCTTATTGCCATCAATTTATTTGTTTGGATGGTGCAATGTGCCAAAAATATCTCATTTAAGAGTGCAATCATATTTTTAGAAGTGATATTTTGTTAAAAATGGTGTCTTCTGTTGAGGGTACTGATTTATAATATCATGGACATATGTCATGGTTTATATGTCCGTGATAATAAATGAAATAATAAGTCTACTATAGATCTACTGCTTAATTGTTAATGTAGAAGTTATTTTTTCAAGTTTCCTCTTATGATGTTATTTTTCCCTTTCAAAGGGCCCCTCCATCATTCTTCTAAATGTGAAAAAATACCTTTGTACCTTGGTTTCATATTTTTTGTAAATCTGGTCCAAACAACAGCCTCACAGTGATTGCATGATATATTATTATATCTGATGTTTCTTAAGTGCAATAAATAAATTCCTTCAAAAACACCAAACATTGAATGATTGAGACTTGTGATTGATCAGTTGAATGTAATTAAGTTATGTCGTAGTAGAAGAGCTGTACATTTCTTTACTGAAACATGTTGTACTAACTTATGTGAATGATTACTGTTTCAGTGAAATGCCTCCTTCTGTTGGAAAGAAGACGGTAGTATGCTATATCTGTGGTAGAGAGTTTGGGTCCTCGTCTGTATACATACATGAGCCACAGTGTTTGAAAAAATGGCAAGCTGAGAATGATAAGTTACCAAAGTCTCAGAGGAGAAGGACTCCAACTCGACCAGAAATTCTTCCTTCTGTGGCTAACGGAGACAGTTCTGATATCGAGAGATTCAATGAAGCTGCTTGGAAAAGTGCACAGGATCAGTTACTTCCATGTGAAAATTGTGGACGAAGATTTAATCCTGACAGACTGCCTGTACATCAACGATCTTGTAAAGCAGTCACAGGTAGGAATGCTAATATCATATCTCTTAATTCAGGGGCTGTCCTAAAACAATACAACATACATGTACACTACATTTACTTTTTTAGGAATTGAACTGTTGTAAAAAAATTGTATGACCTGATCTGTGCCCAGGCTTACTAGTAGTCCTACTCAACATAACCATTCCACCAGCATAATCACAAAATTCTGAAAGGCTGCGTTATATAATCCTTCATTTTTCATTATACGTCAATTATCTCGCTTCGCACCATCCCTGTAGGGATTTAGAGGCTTGGCATTACCTTTGAGTATACTTACTGTTTGGCTTGCCCACTGCCTGTGCCTTATTGTATAAGAAGATAGTTTAACCTTTTTCCCACTGCCATAAATGAACCATACACTTAATCGTTGAAGTCAATGAATAATCTCTGTCTGCGGTCTTTAACTTACCTGAAATGTTTCAATAACTCTTCATTATGTTGTTTTTTGTTTTATTTTTTTCAAGTGATATTACATGATAACTAAAAACTATTAGTTTAAAGTATTTTAACACTTCATCAACAGACAGCTATTCAGCAAATGAAAATAATCACTTTTTAAATACATTTCACATCTGGTAGTAGAAAAAAAAACATAACTATGGTAAAAATATTTACTACTATGTTGCATATCATTTTGCATGCAATTTGATAATTTATGTATTACTTAAAATGCCACTAAAGTGATGATCATTGTGTTTGAATTGTTTTTGCTGATATTATAGATCATAGTAAAGTACAAGTCATAGAGGGTTCAAGTCATTCAAAACTTATCCCAGGAGTTTTACCTAATTTTATCAAATGTACCAAATTCTGAAGGAAACTTCTACTGAAATGGTAAATTTTCCCAATTGTTCTCTTTCTGTTAGGAAAGCAATGTCTGTGTTCTACATATATATACAATCAAGCCTTACAAAAGTACCTCATGTCTCCTCATTAATAAGGTTGTTTTTCACAGACCATTTTTAATTTTTCTCCCGTATCTTAATTCAATAATCAGACCAACTCACAACTATTACTGACTTTTTTTGAACCAATGGTTGACTTAGTATTCAGATTTCTTTAGAGTTGTCATCCAAAGAAATGATATTGATGTATCATTGATATTTGTTTATATCATTGATATTTTTTCGTTGATCGATTATCAATGTGTTTTAAAAAATCGATATTATGAGTAATAAATTATAACATACCTGAAAACAAAAACAAAATCACCCAAAACAAAAACCAAGATCCTGTGCGCTGTAAACAGACTTTGTCTAAAACTCACCTTACCTATCAAATGTGTTCAAGGTAAAAATAAATAACTGAAGATTATTCTTATTTCTTTTTTTATTCTTTTTTTGCAAAACAATATGGTTAAAATAATACATAAGTTTCTCAAAGACTTAACTAGAATTGAAATATATGAAATCATGAACTGCAAGCCTGTAAATGGCATTTTAGTACACAATACTTGATATATCGATGTATTGTCGATATTTCTCATCTGATTTATCGATATTGACAATATGCATTTTGCCAAATCAATGACAGCTCTATGTTTCTTCATACTTGAGTGCACCTTTATTGAACAGTTCTCAGATATCGTATGATACACTATGTCTGTAGTCATGAAATGAAATATTGATTTAATTAATCTTCAAACTAATCAGTACTTTGGTCTATTTAGTGTTACCTGTTTATGTACAGTGAAACCTCAATAGTAAGACCTTGGTTGGTTCTGATTAAAATTGGTCTTAGATGTGAGATGGTATGATTATGGAGTAAGAATTTAACAGAAATATTAAAAGTGAAAAATAATGTTTGGTTTTATGAATGAGGTGGTCTTTATTTTCAGGTGCTCTTTAAGTGAGGTTTTACTGTTTCGGTTTTTAACTACTGTATGTTCAGTACTGTATGTCTAACATCAACAGTGTGTGACTCAACAACTTCTTTTTTATTTTAGACCTCAGATTAAAATTTATCAAGACGGTCACATTTTAAACCATTTTAAATTAATATAAAGACTTACTGTTTCATCTACTCAATATTTGACCTAGGATGATTAATTATCGATTATACATGCACTGATGACTCTTATCAATTCTTTATATACCCATACAACTTAAATGTCTTTAGCTATTGAGTTCTACAGATAAGAACTTGTTTGTCAAAGTAATCCCATACAGTTTGATATAAAACCTTTTATAAATGTTTGACAATCAGAAGGTTAGCAAACATAAATGCACATTGTAGTTTTTTTTTCTCACAAACAAATATACCTGTTGGAATAAAACATATATATTAATGTATTTTTGAAGTGAAATCATTTTGAGTGGTATTCGTGTACCGTATTTGTTTGGTTTACAGTAGAAGTGTATGCGTACTGTTTGTATACTGCATACTGTTTGTATACTGCATACTGTTTGTATACTGCGAGCTTAAAGTAAGACTTTTATCGATATTGATTTTCACAGGTTAACTTGACAGATCCATATTAATCTATTCAGTCATGTTCTGTAGGCTGTTTACTTTTGTGTTTGGTCGCAACCCTTCACTAGATATGTAAAACAAATCTACCATGCTATTTAGTTAAAATGCTTTCTTATTGAATCTAATGTGAAATTTAAACTCAGGATAAAGTTTGATTTAAGAAGTTTAGGATTTGGAGATATACTTCAGAGTGTTTGTAGCTGCTATCAATATCATGCTGGGTTTAAATGAATTGGGTAAGCTTTTTAATATTCATATCAATCTTATACTTATTGTGTATGTTTTATTTGAATTCTTATCCAGGTAAACAAAATCAATCTGCTATGAAGGCTAAAACACAAACTTTAGGGAGTGGTGACTCAGAGTTTCGCCCTAAAACAGCAACGGTATCCAACCCAAAATTTGTCAACAGTGATAATACAGTACCACTGGAGAAGCAGACGACGAGAAAAGAAAATGGCGGAAACAACACTCCGTCTGCAGAAACCAATAGTTCAACACCTAGATCTGCTGCTGGATCTGAAAATTCTTCGAAGAGTCCGGTAAATAAAAAGGGAGCCAACATGCCTCCATCAAAGACAAAGGGGCCATCGGGCCCAAAGTTTGTGTTGTGTTATATTTGTGGACAAAAATTTGGGGAAGCATCGGTGACTATACATGCACCTCAGTGCTTAGAGAAGTGGAAAATTGAAAATGACAAATTACCTAAAGGTCAGAGACGACCTCTTCCGAAAAAGCCCGAAGTTCTTCAGTCTGGAGGTAAATTTGATATGGATGCTATGAATGAGGCTGCCTGGCGCAGTGCTCAAGCTCAGCTGATACCATGTGATGGGTGTGGTCGTACATTTAACCCAGACCGTTTAGCAGTCCATCAACGTTCCTGTAAGGGTGCTGGAAAAGGTGGCGCAGCTAAGTCAACAACTCAGGGACCTAACAGCAGTGGGAAAACCCAACCAGTGGTGGGGCCAGGGATGAAACGCGAGGGAACATATACGTCAGATAATCCTCATCCACCAAAATCTATTGTCCCACCTGGACCAAAGTTTGTTCTTTGCTATATTTGTGGTCGAAAGTTTGGTTCTAAGTCAGTTGCTATTCATGAGCCGCAGTGCTTGGAAAAATGGAAAATTGAGAATGGCAGGTTACCTAAAGGCATGAGACGGCCAGATCCTAAGAAACCAGAGAATGTTGGAGGTAATGGTAAATATGATGTTGATGCAATGAATGAAGCTGCTTGGAAAAGTGCTCAATCACAACTTATACCGTGTCAGAACTGTGGAAGGACATTTGCTCCAGACAGACTGGCAGTACATCTGAGAGCGTGTAGACCTAAGGACGGATCTGCACCAAAACAGAGTACCAGTACAGCTTCTGGTTCTGGATCTATGAGTGTGACTGGTAACCATTTGGGTGTGTGTTCTCAGTTATATATTTATTACAATCTATACAATAATATTATTTAATTCATTTGTTCTGGTCTAGTTGACAAAGAATCGAAATTTGAAATTTATTGCTGACTGTTGAGATTTTTTACATTTAAGGCACTGAGATTGTTTGATTAGAATATGGGGTTACTTGGTATACTCGAGTGACACATGTTTTGTGTACTGGTTGACATTCTAAACTTAAATTCGGAGGATACTGAAAAAGTTTGGTAATAGTAAATATGTATAAATTAAGATGTTCATTCATTTGTTTTCCAAATGTTATCATCTTTATCTTAATGTTGGATATTTATCATCTGTAGTATGAAAATGTCAAATCAATACAGTTTATCACTATCACTGGTGTGTCTTAATGGCAAATAAATTGATATTTAACTTTGTCATGCCATAACCCTTTGATTTATTTCTTTTTCTACTGATGTTTGCTTTGTGTTCATTGGAGCATATATAATTGTAATTTCCAGGTTGATGGTTGTTGGTGTTGTTTATAGTGTAGGGTATTTTGAATAAAATATGAGGTTTAATTGACCATGTGGATTAATGTAATTTATTACACTTGCATCACATGATTTAGAATACTGAATTCAATTCATATGGTTTATATATATTGTGTATTGTGTAAAGGAAAATGTTATATTTTATCCTGTGAGATATGCATGCGTGCAAAGGTTAAAGATAGCCATTAAGTAAACCAGGGCTAGTAGATACTAGCCCTGAGTAAACCAACGTTTTGTTCTTCAAAATATTTATTTGTTTCATTATTTTAAAAGTGAACATTTACAATGAATGTTAAAATGTATAAAACAATGATGTTTTACATTGCCAGTTACAATTTTAGATGTAAAAACCCAGAAAATAGTTTAAATGTATAGTTTTTGGGTACTGTATTTAAACATTTCACATTCTTAAGTTTTAATTCAGTCATTTAGTTATATCAATTCAAAATTAATTGTGTACAAAATTTCTATTGGTCAATGTTTTGTAAAACATGTTTTCATTGGCTGAACACTTCAAAATTTGTTTACAAAAAAACTTTCACAAGTAAATATAAAGGGACTATAGTCATGTAAATTCTGGGCTTATTTAATTGTTATGACAATTCTATATAAGTTTGAAATTTTATGTGTACATTTATTTCTTACCAGGTGGGCCGTCGCCGGCTAAAGGTGGGGCCAAGGGTGGACCGAGAACTCTTGTGTGCTATATTTGTGGACGAGACTTTGGTTCCAAGTCCATTCCTATTCATGAACCGCAATGCTTGGCAAAATGGAAGGTTGAAAATTCTAAGCTACCAAAGGGTCAGCGAAGACCGTTACCGAAGAAACCAACTGGTGGAATGACCAAGTATGTTGATTTACTGTATTCACTTGTCACAATTTTCTTTTATAGTTTCCTGAAATTGTCATCTGCTATAGAAAGTTTGAATGTTGATACATGGGGGGATTGTGACGTATATCAAGAGTGACCTGTGAGAGAAGTTATTGAGTGTATTTGTCTCATTTTTAGTACAATTTCCTACATGTATAGCTTGATCAATGAATATGAAGGTTATTTACCAATGATGATCTTTCTTTATTAAGAGGTGATGGAAAGCAATGGTTTATCTGTTAAGGAATGAATTCAAAATTTTGCCCTATGATACATACTGTTATAGTAAATCAACACACCAAGGAATACATGTAGTAGTATTGACCCCCCTTAAACTTTAAAGAGCTCTGTTTAAGGTTATGATACCTTCTGAGTACTAGTGCAGTCAGGGAAATAAAGTCTTATTTTCATTCATTCAATTGTCGTTCCATTATCAAGAACACTGAAATCAAATAATTTGTAATCTCCAGAATTTTGACTCGATGCAGCCTTTATTGCACATTATAAAGAAATATTGTGTCCATTTTAGGGACGAAATGAATGATTTAGCCTGGGAGAATGCTAAAGCTCAGCTGATCCCATGTGATAATTGTGGCCGTCGATTTGCCTCCGATAGGCTTCCTGTTCACCAGCGATCTTGTAAGCCGAAAGCTGGAGCACCACCCCCGCAAGCTAAGGCGCAAGCTAAGGTATGCTATACGATGGTTCCAGCTCTGTCTAGTTACATCATCCAACTTTCGTCATGTTTTTTGTTTTAGACAATGATAGTAATTAATGTTTATTCAGACAATTTGCTAGTGTGAAGTGTAGCCATAAGGGCAAATTTAGACTTTGCATTAATTTTCAAACAACTGGAATTTTGCTGCCTTGAACAGCTCCAACTGTAGAGATTTTGACAAAACTCCCTACTCCAGGGGTGGAATGTAGACAACAAACTGTGTGGTTTATCCATATTCCCTGGGTGTGCCAACCCCCTCCCCACCTCCTGGGGCAAAACATTGATTGGGGTTTTAGGATAGAAATTTGCGATTAGCATTATAAAAATACATGTACTGCTATCTATTAGCTTTAAACTACTACCAATGATTTAAGATGAAGATCATTGATATCAAGCTGTTTATATTTTAACACTTTCCTGTCGATCAAAAAGTTTTCCCTACATTTACTTCTTAGTGTTCTATAATAATATTGATTTATTTATGTTTGATTGTGATGAATGCTATTCGATTTGTGTCAGCTTCCTGAAAAAATCTGTACATGTGTCCAATGAGATGTGGTTGTAGGCTCCACAGGGTTCAGGCCCAGAACTTCCTGGTTAAGCAGCTGACAACTTCTCAGTTACACGACAACTCCTTTCTCCTTGTTAAAAGTGTTAATATTTCACTCGGTGATATATATATACCTACAGGCTCCTGTGATACGTAAACCAGCCACAATGGTTTGTTATATATGCGGTCGAGAATTTGGTACTAAATCCATCTCGATCCACGAACCTCAATGTTTGGATAAATGGAAGGTGCAGAATGACAAGCAACCAAGTGGACTACGTCGTCCTGAGCCGGTAAAACCTGAAGTACGATCTATTGGTGGTATGTATGAATATTTTACTTCTGTTCTTCATCCCACTTGTATGATCAATTTCGTAGGATCTAAAACTCATATTATTCAGAATCTGTTAACATTACGTAATCTCTGAAGAGCAACACTCACTGGGTGATGTAAATGTTGGCTGTTAAGAGGTTGTTGCTATTGAAAAGTTAAAATGATTGTGAGGTCTTACTTAATTGTTGCTACTGATATTGTTGATAAAGAGAGGTTGCTGCTCAAGAGAGAGTACATTATAAGTAGTTTTTAGTGGAGATTTGATGGCCACATGTAATCATGATGTTACATTTGAGAATCAAAATCAGTAAAAAAATAGTTTTCAGACATTTACAATTGTTCCAAGTGACTATGAGTTGTGGTTTATTTTTATTACACTCTTCCTAGATTAAGAGTAAATTAATTATTCTTTAAACTCAAATTGCATGAAAAACAATGATCACATAAAGTGGGAATGAGACTGTTATTAGATAGTAAATGTAAATATGTTACCTCACTGGTTTGTCAGTGTATTAATGGAAGCACATTTACACAAGACAAAATGTATATCACAAAATACACATAAAATTCTTTACCTTTCTGACATCACTGAAAAGCTTGTATTTTCCATAATGAGAAATACTGTATACCGGTACATTTACATGGATATTTTCGTGAATCGGCAATTTCAGAAGTTCGTGAGTAGAAATGCTTATGAATCACCGACATGAGTTTTGTTAAGTTCGTTAAGAATAACAAAAGAAAATGAAAGACGAGAGGTCTATAACCTTACAACAGAATATGCCGTCTAAAAATATTACTACAAAACATCTGGATTAGTAAAAAACTCTGTTGAATATCCTGTTGGGTCGCAGAAATATGGTCATCAAAAATGATACTTGCCTGTGTAAAAACGTGGATATCCACTGATTGGCAGAAAATTGTCATCCTTTTTTTAATTCTCGAAATTCATAAGCATTTCCATATCGCCAACTTTACCAGTTTTACAGTATTTCATGTCTGTGAAATTATATGCTGTAAACTAGTTGTTTCATTGTATGGGCTTATGCAAATGTACAATTAAGTAGGTTCATCGCGGAACTGTATATCTTTCAGCTACAGGAAGCTATGATATGGATGCAATGAATGAGGCTGCATACAAGAGTGCCATGTCAAACTTGGTTCCCTGTGATATCTGTGGCCGTACCTTCAACCCTGACCGACTTGCTGTACATCAGAGAAGCTGCAAACCGAAACCAAAGAAAGGCGATGATTAAGCTATCTCAGTGGATTTGATCCACTTGGAATAAATAAACAGTAAAATTGATCATTATACAACATGGCTCCCATCAATTTTCAAAGAACAGCAGTGATACAGAGCTTTAGCTTATCTTTTGTAAAAATGAACTGCTAAGATCCTTCTTTAAACATTTTGGTTCAGCCTAACACTACCTACTCCTGAAAATGACTCTTACAAGTTTTTGAAGTGTCTGAGTGGGGAATATTATTTGGCTGTATGCTTATAGTCAAATTTGAATAACCATAGAAGTAATAGATAACAAAATAATTACCTACCTACCATACCACCTAAACTTTGCTGGGAAGGGCTATACCAAACTAACACCTACCTACCATACCACCTAACCTTTGCTGGGAAGGGCTATACCAAACTAACACCTACCTACCATACCACCTAAACTTTGCTGGGAAGGGCTATACCAAACTAACACCTACCTACCATACCACCTAACCTTTGCTGGGAAGGGCTATACCAAACTAACACCTACCTACCATACCACCTAACCTTTGCTGGGAAGGGCTATACCAAACTAACACCTACCTACCATACCACCTAACCTTTGCTGGGAAGGGCTATACCAAACTAACACCTACCTACCATACCACCTAAACTTTGCTGGGAAGGGCTATACCAAACTAACACCTACCTACCATACCACCTAACCTTTGCTGGGAAGGGCTATACCAAACTAACAATTTTAAGGGTGGCCTAATGATGAGCATCTGCCAAGTGCTCTTGTTGAATGCATATTAGTGTTGCATAGAGTGAAAGCAATTTAGTTACATATTATACATCTGTACATGCAATAAGACATTATACTGTATTGCTTTGAACTATAGTATGTGTGGCATTGTTACATTTTTACTGTAGTATTTGGCCTGAAAAACCAACAAATAAGATTGGTCTCACTACTTCACTTCCATTTTAGGTAAGATACAAAATCACTTACCGGTAGTTTCAATATAACTGAATAGTCTTGACTGAAGATTGATACAATTTAAATGCAGAGTTATCTATATTAGATACGTTGCCACAGTGTATTGACAGTAAATTTAGTAGTTTCTGAATTTAAGGTAAATTGTGAATTTTGACAACCTTTTAAGTACAGTAAATAGATTTCTAACATTGGGATGAGAAAAGTAAACAGATGTTCATTTGTATTAGTTTAAACTTATTATTTATTCTAATTTATTGATTGTGAAACACATTTACAACTAGAATTTATTACTCTCGGTGGAGGTTTCCTGGGTTACTAACCATCTTGTCCCAAGTTCAAGGATTGTGATGTTTGCTGTTCAGCCACGTCCACATTTCGTTGATTCAGATATTCTGTAATGGCGATGACTGTTCCAGACATCATGATTTGTTCACAGTGTTTTTGCTTGTAAAATACGTAGACGTATTTGTTTTTTTATAGTATTTTGCAACTTAGAATATTTACTTTTTTACATTAACATTAAATTTTTAGAGATTTTTTTTCATATGACAACATGTGTTCATATTTCATTCATTATCACAGTTTATATTGTTACTCCAACTATGGAATGATATGTATGAATTAAGTATGAAATAAGATACAAGTATGATCTAATACATTCTGACGCAGCAACCTCAGATATTGGGAGCAGAATTTTATGTATACTTATTCAAATTGCTCAGTCATACAAATCCATATATTATCATAGTGAAATACGAGGTGACCGTCAATATATACATGTGTATAATTATATATACCATTACGACATGCCCGTTGCTGGACTACAGGATGGCTAGTTTGATATTTGACCTACTGGTTTTCCAGAAATTAAGTATCAACCAGTACTAACTTGCTCTTCCCGAAGCAACCGACAACTTCTCCACATGTGGAGGACATGACAGTAGCCAGTGCAACGGAAGAAAGTAACCTGCCTGACCCGGGAATCGAACCCGAATCGGTTGGGCGAGTCTAGCACTATACCACCTGAGCTAGCTGGATTGGATTTGAAACAACATACCATATCCGTGTTTACACTTACAAATATGACGAGTACTCTATTTATTAAATTATTGTGTATTATGATTACATCAATTAATATGTAATTAATTAACATCTTACTAGCCATTACTAGGGCATTAACTAAATATTTAGTGCACTGTCTTATGACGACAGTTGTTACAGTTCTGTGATATTGTGAGTGTTCTAGGAAGACTTTAGTGTTATTATTCAGAATTTGTGATACATTGTATGCATAATTCAGCCTTATTTATAACCAGATTTTCTACACACCAACATCATACTTACACTTAAACGTGAACATTCACTCAAATCATTTAAGATTTCCCTCAAATGCTATTGACATTTTACCACCAGAAAACTCATTTGAGCATTCACTCAAATTTTTTTTAGATTTACCTCAAATGCTGTTCCCATTTTTTCACCAGAAAACCAAACTCAAATGTTGATATTGCACTCAGATATTTGAGGTTGGTTTGCAGCATACTTAATACTTGAAAATACTTAATTGAGAGAGCTCAAGTTTGAGAGAATACTCAAAATTATATTTTTTTGTGAATATGGGGCCTCTACATTCTGTAGTTTAAAAATTAGAGATAAGCTTGCTTTATGCTACCAGTAGTTGTCATTAATACAGAAGATAGCATCTGATAAAACACATTTTATTCAGGATAAGTGGAGCTCGGCTTCCAAATGTCTCTGGCAGTAGAAGCCATGATCCTATGATAATTCTAATTCTTTTAATACAAGGTAGGAAGTAAATGGGAAAAAAAGAGTAAATGTATACAGTCCAACCTGAGAACAACAGCCAGCCGGGGTCAATTCCAGTAGTTACCCTAGTTGATAGATGGCCATTTTTCAGAGACATGCAGAAAAATAATGATGTAAGAAAAGATCAAAATCTAATAAAAGTACAAATTAAATAGTATATTTTTGTCATATTATATTGGTTTTGATAAAGTCTGCTCAAATGTGTCATTGTTTTAAAGAAATGTGCTATCATTTTATGTCTTATTATATATTTCCATTTCATGATTTTTTAGGTAATACATGGTTGTTTAAACTTTTTTGTTGTATTGTTATTTCTTTACAATTTGTATGTTGAATTTATAATCCGAGCCTTGCACATATTTCTACTGTTTAAGTTATCTATTTTCCAATTTATTATGTTAACAAATATTAATTACGAATGTTATAATTTAGTAAAACCACATAAAATGTTATTTTTGTTCCGTTGTTTAATTTTCTTCACATTCCACATAGAAATCATCTTATTTACACAGATTCATGGTAAGCCATATCCAGGGGTGGAAGTTGTGAAAACAGAAAATCCTGAAATTATAGCTGGGGGCTGCAGGATCCCGGTGGGTCCAGGTAAATGCCTTGACCCCCAGAAGCTCCTGGATTTTAGCTTTTTTGGATGACCCAAGATGCATTTCTTAGCAGCTCAAGTGATGGCTGTAAAAATAAAAATGTTTTGAAAATTTGTATTGGATGTCAGAAACAACAAGATGTCATGATATCATATTTGAGTTCATAACTCTTCTTCTCATCCTCTGCTTATTTCAATATCGGACTGTGCTGAACAGCTTGCTGTCAAATATTAATTCCCAAACTGTCCAATATTACAACATGATTGTCAGACCCAAACAAATTAGATACTTAACCTGGAATAAACTGAAAACATAGCTGCATAGGATGCGGTAATACAGACATGTCTTAAAATGGACAAGCAGCAAGATTAGATAGATGTAGATGCAGATGTTTTCCTCCTTCAAAATTGTTGTGCAAATGAGAAAACTGACTTCTTTTGTTTTACTGGGTTTAATCCTCTATTTTTCAACCTTAAACATGTAAAAATAAAACTTTCCTGGAATTTTCAACCAGTACTAACTTGCCCTTCCACAAGCATCAGACTTCTCCAGATGACACAGAGGTGGAAGACAAATGACAGTAGCCAAAATGTCACAGGACACGACATGCCCAGCACAGGAATTGAACACACACCTTGGCAACAGCCCAGTGCTGCACTAATCAAGCAAACCCTGCGGGCTAGGAAAACTGGAATTCCAATAATTACTATAAAAATGTTGATACTATTCAGGTGAGGTTTTACTGTACTGAGAATTGATGGGAGGAGTAAAAGTACAATGTAAGTGATGTTCCACAGTACAGGTGTGATCATGCCATGTACAATGTAAGTGCTGTTCCACTGTACAGGTGTGATCATGCCATGTACAATGTAAGTGATGTTCCACTGTACAGGTGTGATCATGCCATGTACAATGTAAGTGCTGTTCCACTGTACAGGTGTGATCATGCCATGTACAATGTAAGTGCTGTTCCACTGTACAGGTGTGATCATGCCATGTACAATGTAAGTGATGTTCCACTGTACAGGTGTGATCATGCCATGTACAGTGTAAGTGATGTTCCACTGTACAGGTGTGATCATGCCATGTACAATGTAAGTGATGTTCCACTGTACAGGTGTGATCATGCCATGTACAGTGTAAGTGATGTTCCACTGTACAGGTGTGATCATGCCAAGTACAATGTAAGTGCTGTTCCACTGTACAGGTGTGATCATGCCATGTACAGTGTAAGTGATGTTCCACTGTACAGGTGTGATCATGCCATGTACAATGTAAGTGATGTTCCACTGTACAGGTGTGATCATGCCAAGTACAATGTAAGTGCTGTTCCACTGTACAGGTGTGATCATGCCATGTACAATGTAAGTGATGTTCCACTGTACAGGTGTGATCATGCCATGTACAATGTAAGTGATGTTCCACTGTACAGGTGTGATCATGCCATGTACAATGTAAGTGCTGTTCCACTGTACAGGTGTGATCATGCCATGTACAATGTAAGTGATGTTCCACTGTACAGGTGTGATCATGCCATGTACAATGTAAGTGATGTTCCACTGTACAGGTGTGATCATGCCATGTACAATGTAAGTGCTGTTCCACTGTACAGGTGTGATCATGCCATGTACAGTGTAAGTGATGTTCCACAGTACAGGTGTGATCATGCCAAGTACAATGTAAGTGATGTTCCACTGTACAGGTGTGATCATGCCATGTACAGTGTAAGTGATGTTCCACTGTACAGGTGTGATCATGCCAAGTACAATGTAAGTGCTGTTCCACTGTACAGGTGTGATCATGCCAAGTACAATGTAAGTGATGTTCCACTGTACAGGTGTGATCATGCCATGTACAATGTAAGTGATGTTCCACTGTACAGGTGTGATCATGCCATGTACAATGTAAGTGATGTTCCACTGTACAGGTGTGATCATGCCATGTACAATGTAAGTGATGTTCCACTGTACATGTGTGATCATGCCATGTACAATGTAAGTGATGTTCCACTGTACAGGTGTGATCATGCCATGTACAATGTAAGTGATGTTCCACTGTACAGGTGTGATCATGCCATGTACAGTGTAAGTGATGTTCCACTGTACAGGTGTGATTATGCCATGTACAATGTAAGTGATGTTCCACTGTACAGGTGTGATCATGCCATGTACAGTGTAAGTGATGTTCCACTGTACAGGTGTGATCATGCCATGTAGTGAAATCTCAATAATAAGACCACCATTGGTACTGTAGACAGTCTGTCTCAGTTGTGAGGCGGTTTGATTATCACATTTAAATATGGAATAAAAAATAACAACTGTTCTTTGAAATGAGGCAGTCTTAATAGCAGCCGATTTTTTATCCAGTCTCTTCAATTTATCTTCTGTATATTTATACACCACTGTCAATAAATGATGGTCATGTAAACCAGTTCATACACCAAATATGCAAATGAAATATAGAAAAACTGAAAAACAACAAATATTTTATGTATGTTTATATATTTACTCAGTTCTTAACACATTGATGATTTACATTTCAAAACATCAACAAATAAATGAATCAGTTACAATTCAGGTCGTGAGATAAATATATATACATTAATTCATGAAAATTAGATGCGTATTACAGAATGTGGTTACTCTAATTTCGACTTACATCAATATGAACAGCGTGTTACAATTATACTACACGCTAGGCTTGTTTATACAGCACAGTATTTAAAAATGCACGTCCAAAAATCATATGCAAAATACATTTTCAATCATAACCATATTGTAATATTTTTCAACACAGGACTTCAATGTTTCATACAAATTTCCATTCCTGTAACACGTTCATTAACAGTTGAATCAGTAAAGATTTTTTTTCATTCATTCTTTTCATACATTTGTATATGATCAGAGCTCTGTATATATCTGACTAACAAGACTTTTAGCCAAAAAACATTGGATTGGGGGGGGGATATATCAGTCAGCCGGATAGTGAAAACAGACTTTGTTTTTCTTGTATACATTTCATTGATAAGTTAGTCTCTCTACTGCAGCAGTGAATGCAGATAGTATCATGAGCCATCACTGCTGCTAAAACCAGTCACTGGAAGTGCTTTCTTGGATATCCAATTGATTTTCTCTTCTCAGTTTTGTTTGCAATGATGCTTCACCACGTTTTCGAATTCTTCGTGCTTTCGCTACCTCCTGTTGTCTCTTACACTGCTTCTTAACCTTTGCCCTGATGACATCAGCAGGTATTGAAGATGTTGTACTAGCTGAGCACATACTGTTTGAACCTCTGTTCCTTCCACTTTTATCTAGATGCGAGTTCACATGAGCCCAGCTATCTTCATTTCTAAATGGCCGGTAATCCCTATTTTGACCACTTATATCACACATTTCCTTAAAGTCATCATCAAGTTCATCATTTCCCTCATGTACATTACTTCCATCATATTTAGTGTTTTCACTTGCATTTGGTTTATCACCAACACTTTTATCTTTTCTAGCGTCATCTAATTCTGTACTTTCTTCACTCATTTCTTTAGTGTCTTTACTACCACTTGCTTTAGTTTCACTTTCTCTAACAATAGCAGAGTCAAGTTCATCAACATTATCTGATTCCTTTATTACTGCTGTAGCATTTTCAGTTATTTTACGATCCTCAGTTTTATTAACATTTTCAAGTTCTTCCTCCGAATCTGTTTTCTCCTCATCTTCGTCATCCTCACCACTGTCACTGTTTTCATCTTCTATATCCTCTCTAGGATTATCTGGACCACCAAGAATGTTGAACGCTTCAGCAGCCTCATCAAACTTGGCAGCGAGATCTTTGGTAAATCCACTAGCAGCAACTTCAACATCTAGATCACTGGATCTCCTAAATGGGTAATAACATATTATAACATCAATAAATAGGTAATAATGCTTAACATAAACACATTGTAAAATCTTCAATTTTATGATAAATCACAATCATAACATTAGTCAATACACAAGTGAATTATCAAAAAATAACACATGGGTGTTATTGCATGTCTTCAATTTCATCCACGGTATAAAATATATTAAATTGACAAAAGAAAACATGGTAACTGATCAAATACACTGTCAATCCAACAGAGTATTGCAATACTTTACATCATATTTAAGGGAAGTCAGATAATTATTAAAAACAAAGGGGCTGCAATGATTAATGGAAGTTAGATTATTGTTGGTTCTTTTTTCTCAAGGTTCGGTTCTGTAGTCTTACAAACATTAGATTAGGTATGTGAGATCACATGTTTATTCCTAAAGCAATATTCTAGTCTGAGAACTCATAAATAAATTCTCATTATCGTTTAGTTACACGGCTATTGGAACTGTTTACTTATATTATGGGACACAATGTACTACATTGTATTTTACTTATATTATTGGACACAATGTACTATTTTACTTATATTATTGGACACAATGTACTATTTTACTTATATTATGGGACACTATGTGCTATTTTACTTATATTATTGGACACAATGTACTATATTATGGGACACAATGTACTATTTCTCTACCTTGTTTTATATTATATTACTATAAATTATTCTAATTTAACTTGCCTAGTTAAATGTCTGGTTATTACAAGTCAATGCTACTTACTTGAGATCAGAAAATTTAGGATATAGTTCACTTTCATAACCGAACCTTCGCTTAAAGAACTCCCGTATGCAGTTAACATCCCGATCAAAGTACCTGAAATAGTAAAACAATGAAGTTTCTCATGCTGCTGTAGATACTTGACGAGAAGTTACCACACATAAAACTTTAACAGATTTATCAGCCATTTGATTTTACCTCTAAATAACACATAAGCCTTAAAAGTTTCATTATATTTTCCCAGTCTTTGTCTAATTAGCTGTGCCTATGACATAAATAAGAACAGTTGGGAAATTCTACATGGCCCAGGTCTACATGAAACACATTTTAACACACATTGTTTTCACCTGTATCAGCACTAATAAATTTATACATGTTTTAACATTTTGCTGCAATTAAAGTAAAAACAAGAGGAGAACAAGCAGACACAGTTGCTCGTCTGTGGATTACATTATCATAGGGACTGAGCTAAGACATTATCATGGGGACTGAGCTAAACGCCATATTAAACATTACTGTCAACACAGACGACGTTGATCCAGCCAAAACAATAGCCCCTTTTTGTTTCAAAGCAGACAAGATAAAAATTGTTTATACCATACCATTCTGCATTAAAGTGTGATGTTGAAATCATTTGTGGAAAGTCAATCATGGTTACGCCACCATTGTCATCTAACATGAGGTTAAACTCGTTAAAATCTCCATGTATCAATCCACAGTTACCTAACCTCACCAGCAACTCCATACAATCATTATATACATTATCTGCATCACCAAGCTCACGTACTTGACACCTGTAGGAATACAATACATACATCAAAGTATTGGGTTCTACGCCATTCTTCAACATTGTTACAGTTATACATTTTGGTCAGGTGACCTCACTAGTTTAACAGGAATTATTTATCAACCATTACTAACTTATTCTTCCACAAGGAACTGACAAATGAATCTGAGGAGAAGGACAAATGATTGTAGCTCAGTGTCACAGTGGGACAAGATCTGCCAAGAATCGAACCCTGTGTGACAGGCCAGCACTCTTAACACTCTAATCAGTGCAATGCTTTCATCACAACTGAACAGGTTTTATTATAGAAGCATATGGTTGAATTTTCAAAATGCAATGCCAGCACATCACAACAATTACTCTTGTCCTCATGTATGAAGTCAATGTGTTAAAATGTAAACAGTGTGTTGCACTTGTTCGAAGCAGTACAAGTTTCATTACTGCGGAACAATACAAGAGTCAAATTACAAAGTCATATAAGTACATAATTTCCACGGGTAACCATAAAAATCTACATTGAAATGTCATTCCAAAATAATTATTCCACCTCTCCAGTTTGTTTCAAGAAAGAATATTTGTATCACAGGATTGACATGCAAAAACTTACATATTTGTCATATTGTTCTAATTTAATGTTTCCTGAAAACGGCAGAATAAGCTAAAATATTGTTTTAACAGTAAATTTTTAATTTTAGCAATGTAAATAGTTTACAGCGGCATTGCATTTTTGGTATTTTTTATTCAGTTCAGAAATGTGTCAACATCAAACTAATAGAAAGTTGTTTTTTAAATTAAATGTAATTCAGGTGGTTTGAAGCTACCATAAAGCTTTTAACAGAAAACCATAAGGAAAATACACCATTGAGTGGATGGATTAGTTATCTTGATTGAGACAGTACCAACAGTATTGTTACTGCTTATCTTGATTGAGACAGTACCAACAGTATTGTTACTAGTTATCTTGATTGAGACAGTACCAACAGTATTGTTACTAGTTATCTTGATTGAGACAGTACCAACAGTATTGTTACTAGTTATCTTGATTGAGACAGTACCAACAGTATTGTTACTAGTTATCTTGATTGAGACAGTACCAACAGTATTGTTACTACTTATCTTGATTGAGACAGTACCAACAGTATTGTTACTAGTTACCTTGATTGAGACAGTACCAACAGTATTGTTACTACTTATCTTGATTGAGACAGTACCAACAGTATTGTTACTAGTTATCTTGATTGAGACAGTACCAACAGTATTGTTACTAGTTATCTTGATTGAGACAGTACCAACAGTATTGTTACTAGTTATCTTGATTGAGACAGTACCAACAGTATTGTTACTAGTTATCTTGATTGAGACAGTACCAACAGTATTGTTACTAGTTATCTTGATTGAGACAGTACCAACAGTATTGTTACTCGTTATCTTGACCGAGACAGTACCAACAGTATTGTTACTAGTTATCAAGCAGAGTTTGTGTAAGAGTTAACTGATCATTTAAATAATTCCTAGACAGAAAATGCTTACATAGGATAGCCACTAAGTAACTCCATGACTACAGCATGTCTGTTGTAATCTGACGGTTTTGGAACAGGAAATCCACAATCATACAATGCCTGAAATCATTACATGAAATGAAGATGTTAACACAAGCACAATTTAAGTTATCAGTCAGTTATTTGCCAGTTACAACTCCATTGACTTGTGATGGGAGTTAAACAAATTTTTTCAATACATGTAGTATTAAGTATGGCAATCAGTTGACCGTACTAGTCTTCCTGTGTTACCAACTAGTGTGTAGTATGAACCAGTTCTTCCACAAGCAACTGTCAACTTCCCCACTCCAAGTGGAAGACAAATGACTTTGATGTATAATCTTCAGTACAATTGGCACAGATAACATCCTCTCACTCGGGTTCAAACTTAGCACCTCCAGATTGGTAATCACCTTCTGTATCAATTGAGCTAACCAGACACACTTCAACTCTATTCAGCAGCTTGGAACAGTCAAATAAACAAAATCAGACAGAATTGGTTTATTTTTCCATACATTTCAGAAAAAAACAAAGTAATAATTTTGTCAGATTGGAAGATTTTCTCATCTAGTAGCACTGACCAAAGTTATTGAACCAGGCTTTAACGACTGACCTACAGTTGTCAGAGCTACAGCTGTTAATCATGTCATGATATAGGGGTGAATCACAACACATTGCATGCTTCTCAGTCATAATATGCCGGTCACACATGTCCACACTTCATGTTCACTTTCATAAAACAGTCATTAAATATTGGTAAACAGTTTCGAGAGCAGTTTGTTTTGTAGAGATTTGTCTTTCCTGTGAGGGAATTTGCCATTAAAATTCCAAGGAAAGATTTTTAAAGGAGGGTGTCGCTCAGGAGAGGTTTTGTTCCTGGAAAGAATAATGTACAAACCTTCATGAAAGCAAACTCCTTCATAGATGCAAGTCTCGAAAGATACAGCCAAGATGCCTTGTTCCGATGTTTATGATAATCTCTTTTGTTCTTCAACTGACGAAACGAGGTTCTTCCCAATCTGAAAGCAGTGGTAACAAGCATAAGGCACGAGTGATTCAATCATTTCTTTACTTCCATAGATGAGTACAGAAAATATTTAATCAGCTAAATTTTCATGATGGGGTCAATAATTGTCAATAGTAGCAATACACTGCAACTCCGTTATACCGCGATCGGTGGGGTCCAATGACTCGCGATCGCGTTATATGCAACCGCGGTATAGAGACAAAATACCAACTTACCCCACCCACACAATATAGCGTTGTGCATACTATGTTTTCATATATTTCGTATTTGTTTCGTATTTGTTTTAATAAATAGGAAGAGGATACTATATAAAATGTATTTATGGGTTATTATTTGAAACTATTTCAAAACAAAACTCATTAATTATTTAAAACAAAGCTAAAATATGATCATTTCTCTTTCGGAACCGCGATATTTTGGCGGTGTTTGTATAATTTGTTACCCGTGAAAATTACCCCCTGTGACACTCTCGCAAAATACATGTGAACATTGCAGATTTAGAGTGAAAATTAATTAAATAATTATATCTAATTGTATTTTCGTACCTATCGATATTTATCCGTTATTCACCAGAACAAAAGAATAATCCATCGCGTATAAATGTTGATACGACCAACAATCACGCGTGAAAAATGCGATGGCCTTCAGTTTTTGCACCACGCCTAGTCGTATTTATATTACATACGTCTCATAAAGCTTTTCATGTCAATCAAAATGTGCATTTGACAAAATCACCACCCACGACGGTCGACCTCTGAAACTAGAAGACGACGCGGCGCCTTTGAAGTCTGCGAGTAGAACATTTTCCAAGTGCGTCGCATCAAACATTGGGTCGACTAACAAGTCAAGACGCGGCGCCTTTGTAGTCTGCAAACATTCCGTGCCGAGTTGTCCGCTTTTGCCTTGACTTAACTACTTTTTGTGACAGATTGAGAAATAGTCGACCGACACATCTAGTAGATATGCGTGAACAACAAGTGCTGTATTAATCGTAATTAGCGCATCCGGGGATACCATTTAGTTTATTGAGGATTAACACTGCTTTGTTCCATGATTGACATCCCCTACTGTCATTCATTCAATTAAAAGAAATCTTGCCGGTTCGCGATCATCTAATTGGTCAAGGTAAGGAGAATAATTGAACGTGGGCGTGTTAGACTCAACATCAGCTACTCCCGTTACGTCATAGATTCAGCACAATTCAAGGTCAAATTACGTTGATGTTTATGAAATGTGTTGAAAAACATTAGAAGGTGACATTTGTGTAAATATTGATGGTTATCATAATTGGACATATATCTCTTATGGTGTGTATATTCAGTTTAAATAATCTTGTTGATTCGCGATCGCTTAGTAAAATAAACTTGTAAACGTAACAGCACGTGATTTCGCGAAAGAGCAGACAGCAAATCGCGAAAAATTATGATTTTGATCAATTTTTCTTCCTTTTTTGACAAATTTTAGGATTTTCTTAAAAATCATCGGGAGCCACGACGACATCGCGTTATAATGGATATCGCGCTATATCCGACCGCGGTGTAACGGAGTTGCAGTGTATCTTGAATGCGCAGCCCTACATAAACATTTTCAAACATAATGACATTATTTAGATAATATTTTAATCAAAAAATGTAAATATACTTGGCTGAAAAGATGTATATAACAAAACATGACATCATCATCTCAACTGTAATATCTACCTAAACAAGAATGTAGATTTTTGTTTTTTATCACACAACATACCTGTGAAGTTTTAGAGCATATTGCTTTTCTTCTTCATCAGCCACAATATATATATCTAAAATTCAAAGATTTCTCATATCAGCCACAATATATATATCTAAAATTCAAAGATTTCTCATATCAGCCACAATATATATATCTAAAATTCAAAGATTTCTCATATCAGCCACAATATATATATCTAAAATTCAAAGATTTCTCATATCAGCCACGATATATATATCTAAAATTCAAAGATTTCTCATATCAGCCACAATATATATATCTAAAATTCAAAGATTACTCATATCAGCCACAATATATATACCGGTATCTAAAATTCAAAGATTACTCATATCAGCCACAATATATATATCTAAAATTCAAAGATTACTCATATCAGCCACAATATATATATCTAAAATTCAAAGATTTCTCATATCAGACAGGATAATCAAGGATTTTCTAGAATGTACATGGAAAACTTTAACCTGATTCCTAGGATATCTTCTTTTGGTTGATATAAGAGACCAAATAAAAATACCAGACAAACTGAGTAATTATAAAGGAAGCTACTGATCTAAATGCTGAATGTTCAACAATTCATCTCTACTGCTTTCTCTCAAGATGCAATCAGCAAGTCTTCATTTCTGGCCTTCATTCAATCATAAAAAAATACACAAATAACCAAACTAAAGAAACAATTTCATATAAAAACAAATAGCAGATGGTGGAAAATACAGCAGCAAAAACTTACCCGACTCTTTGCCAACACCAATCTGGTTACCAATAAATTGTACAACACCTCTAGATGTCAATGTTTTCAATGCTAGATAATCATAGCCAGAATTTGTCAATCGATAGCCTGGCACTGCAATTAAAAACAAGCTAATATATAAAAATATGATAATTTAATAGCAAAATGCAAGACAGGTGCAATTCAGTGTGTTAAAACTAAATGAAGGCTAGTTCAATTTTTATTGGAATCATTTACAGAAAGTTACATTTTACAATAACTGCCATTTCTACAGTTCCATATACAGTGTCTGAGCATATTAAATCTGTATTAGGACCTATTGTATATGTAACAGAATAACATGCACTAATAAACCGACTTTCTCAGTATCAGCAAGTTTATTAATGGAAATGGTTCAATTT
The DNA here is from genome assembly GCA_032209605.1 of Mactromeris polynyma. Classification (NCBI taxonomy): domain Eukaryota; kingdom Metazoa; phylum Mollusca; class Bivalvia; order Venerida; family Mactridae; genus Mactromeris; species Mactromeris polynyma. The sequence goes on from JASFXZ010000001.1 coordinate 51,561,349, forward strand.
ATCAAAAATGACTCGCAAACATTAATACTCAGAGGCTAAAATAGTGGATAACGTGTAAGAATGGAGTACGATTTTCACCACATAATCTTTTAAAGCTGGTAAATCACATATATTGATAATTCTATTCTAATTATGGTGCTTTATATCATAAATTTCGACTTTCACTATCTCTTATAAATGCTATTTTAAACTCAGATAGGATGTTAGAGCATTTTGTAAGACAACTACCTGGTAAGCAGGCTCTTGTTTACTAAATTAATGATGATCAAATAGGTAAATTAGCTTGGGAGAGAAGTTAAGTTAAATATGCAAAATTAATTTAAATTGGAAAAAATTTCTGGATTGGGAAAACTGGAGCCTATAATTATGCTATGGGGATGATACCCAGTGGGATAATTAGAAAAAAACAACAGAAATATCAAAACAAAAACAAAGCCATTTACCTTTCTTGTTACCATGTTCGTAACACACAAGTCTGTGCTTGCTCAGTTCTCTCAAAACCTTGTGGCATCCACCAGAATGTAGATGAGCTATTGAAGCAATCAAAGGAGCCGGTACAATTTCATGGTTTTTCATTCCCATCTCAACCTAGAAATTTTATAAAATGGCCAAGTCAAAAAGTGACATTAGTGAAATTTAAGTGTCTTCTCCTGCTAATTTCATTGAATTTTGGTGGTCTGTTTGTTAAATGATCATTCCAGTTGACTTGTTATATTATCTGTGCTCTTACTGGCATGAATGTGTAAGAGTATCCAAATAACCGAACACTCGCAGTTCAAGGCCAGCAATCCAAGTACCATATTATCTAAACAGGTAAAATACTTTTAGACAAAATAATTCACATTTACCACTTCATTTTCATAGATAGATAATTCCAGAAACACATTGGTATGTATTGCAAACAAAACTGATGGTGTATAATTGTATTTACAAATGAATTGTATCAGGATATTTGGCACACTCGAATGAATATTATCACAAATAATGTAGTTAAGTACTGCAATAGCAGCATGAACACAATGCTAAGAATTTTTAATTAAAATGATACTTAGTGGCAGGGTTGGACATTTATAAGCCTAAAGCGGGTCATAAAAACTTTGTATAGCAGCATAAACGGTGCAGAAATTAATAATTTTGCAACAGATCATTCAAAATAATCTATATAAACATATTTTCTTACATATATAATCATAATTTATTCATAAAATGTATTTTTTCTTTCTTGGCGCTTCGCGACGCTTCCGGACACTTCTTGTCGCTAATTAGGCATTTAGGGAGACCCAATTTCACTCAATATTTTAGTCAATTCTTATCTGGACCACTGATTACTATTCTACAATCATTTACTATCACGCTCAAGGTATTAAATATTGTATGATAATCTGAAGAGTAAATCTTTCCATTGTGGTTCATGGATCGATTTGCGATTTGTTTATAATTACTAATTCGCGATTCGGATAGGATTACCTTCGGCCAGACAATCCTCAGCCCTACTGGCTGCGGTATCAGGGCGACTCGACCCCTGAACAATTCGACCCCCGCAAAAAAACAAAGTCTATTCGACCCTTATTTTCCGATTATTCGGCATGTCAATTCGACCCCTCAGATGATATGAAAATATTTGAATTATTGTACGTAAATTATGAAATTTATTATGTTTTTGTTAATGTTTTTGTTATCAAATATTAATGTATATAACTTGTATTTATAAATTGTTTTGTTATTTATAATTTCTGTTTGTTTCATTTTCATTTGTAATAAAACATACACATTTTCAACGGATTGTTATCTTTTTAGAATACATTCTGAATGAATATAAGACTGAAATTCAGACATAAATGATAAACTTGAAATTTATCCAATGTTCTTGTTACTCGCTCTACACTTTTGTTACGTTCTAAAATTTCAAAGTATAACTCTGAGATTCAGTCTTAAAATGTTTTGACAATTACACACACTTATAAAAGAAGAAATTAACACCTCCAATGAAGAACAATGGATAAATCAACCAAACATAAACCCAATCGGGTCAGACAAAGGCAATTACATGTGTTACATTTATCCATTGCTACACAAAATAATAATTCATTTTGAGTAAATAATCTTGTACACTACACCCGATAACAATACAGAGGGGTCGAATTGACGTAGGGGTCGGGTTGACGTGGGTCGAGTTGACTTATGCAAGGTATGGGCCGATTTGGTATGGGGTCGAATTGTTCAGGGTCGAGTTGTCCCCAGGGCTGCCTGCTGGCTGTAAGAATTTGATTGCCATTTGACGACTTAAACATGTCAACTATTTTTTACAGTAGGTTTGATATCGACTAAGTTTCATTAAAACACATAAACATCCTAATCCTAGCCGAGTTTTCTAGAGTTTTTGGGCTGGGCAACACAACTGTCAAACGCAGCACATATTTGTACAATTTATAACAAATCTTACAGCACATTGACAAGATTTGTACAATAACCAATCTTACAGCCGTGAGTACGCGGAAATCTTCCTTGCTGAGATACCTCAACATTGTCACGTTCAACTTCCCCATTCTTCCAATTATTTCAAAGAATTAATCATAAACACACAAATTGAGAAACGTGCTCGCATGGATTTCTTTACCAATACACCGTTTATTTGGTAATTTCCGGTTGGGATAAAGATCGTGTTACGGTAATGGTAAAATACGGACAAACATGATGAAATAATGGATTTTGATGTCAAATTTCATATCGGCTCATTTAGAAAAATCTAATTTAATGAATGATGTTTGGACAACAGACAGAACATCATGGATATTAAAGAATGCATTCCAGCTTTACTTGGCTTCTTTTTATATTTTGTAAATTCTTGTGTTGGCGCGTCACAATATTTGCAGTCAGGTTAGACACCCTTAAAAATGTTCACAATATCATTTTTGCCAGAATGTATCATTTGATTTGCTTTCAGGGGTGTGTCAGTCACCCTTGAAATCTGACAGCATACAATTTTCTATAAAATTTGTAGCCACTAGCTTTCAAGATAACTGCTTGCTGCAAATTTCACTAGTTTAATCCAACAAGTGGTCTCTCATTATGAAATACACAAGAGTTAACCTCTCTCCTGAGACCAATATACACCATACCGTATATGAACATATATGGGCAATATGACAATATAATATAACATTGCATCACGCCATAATGTGATCCACTTGCCCGTGTCATTTTGTGAAGTGCTACTTATACCACAATTGGATGATGGTGCAATCTCATTGAAATCAACCCCTAACTTTAACTCCATTACTTCTGCTGTTAGGATCTGACTACACCCATAAGAGGTCACGTTCATATAACCTCTCTAACCTCCAGTTAGCCTATAGTATAGGAGCGTGTGACTGGAGCTGATTTTAATGAGATTGGATGATAGTGTTGCCAAAAAGTCATAAGCCATGGCATTTAGCTTCAAAATTGTTTAACTTATAATGCCAATAGCATAAAAGATCAGTTTTGAAGGACCACTTGTTTAAATTTTCCAGTCTATCAATTAATTTCTTCTTTTTTCAGGAATGATATTGCCCCTTGCAGTTTCTACTTATATCATACAACACAGGATAAAGAATCCACCATCTAGCGTTTTTAGGTAAAAATCACTTCCTGTTTGTTTGATAATAGAAACGATGTATGCCATATTTCTGCAATGCATTTTTATAATCGGCATTGAAGAATTTGTTTGAATGTTTATGTCTATACCAGTATTATTCCAAGTTATCTATTTCAAGTTATAATGCTGTAGACAAATTGCAGTATTTCTATCAGTCCACTCCTGTTCTAGTTAAGCATTATGAAATTTATTTTTACTGTTGAAATGCTTGAATGTGTATTCAAAATTTTTGTATGTTGTCATACGGTAATAAATCTGTAATAGTTTAAAGAATGCGTCAGTAGAAGAAGATGTATTCCGTTGGATTTACTGTTACCAGACTGATAGAATTTATACCCTAAAAGCTGGGCTCCAAGTCCAACATATTTTCCAATTTAGTTTGATCAGTTTCTTATGAATTTTATTTGTAAATTCTTGTCTGTTACATTGTTACTTATCTATTTCAGATGTGAAGACAATGGTCTATGGTGCAGTCTGTTAATGTTGTCTATCTCATATATTGTGGAACATGATGGTATGTATATTGAGCTGTGCCACGACAAAACCTGTATCTGTGACCAAAAAGTCGGACATCTATTTTACGTTAAAAACTGGATGTTCGGTTTTATACTTTTGGTATTAAATGAGAGTTGAAACAGATATCTGTTAGAAAATGTAAAAACCTGAAAATGGACTTTTTGGTCACTAATACAAGTTGGTTTCAAATGAAAATTAAATATCTGAAGACAGAACCATTATACAGGATTTAAGGTCTTTGCCATGTCAGAAAATATTTGTACCAGTAAGATGAAAACTGTGTAACAGAAGCGATAAATTGCCTCCTGGCATCTCAACAAAATCGGCATAATTACTTCTGTGATTTTATTATACAGTTTTAATTTAATACCTTCTAAAGAAAATAACTCAAAATAAATTGTCTCGAAAGATGTTCGGATCATTCAATATTGAACTAATTCACTGTTTGTTCTTTGTTTACATGGGCACAAAATATTCAGTTAGTTGAAATCTAAAGTTGTGTGTTTTACACTGTTTATTCTGCATGCACCAGTGGTCCATGGAAAGTGTCTACACTATTTCTATTACTCTGGTCTCATTTGTTTACAAATATTGATGAACCTGACAAAGCCAAATTACTCCAACCATTGGAATTTCATTCCTGCATGATACTTTAAATTTGTTAATTTTTTATTTCAATGCTCATGTTAATTCAACCTTGACATCTACAATACAAGTTAATTCACATTAACAACAGGTGAATTGGCACATATGATTTCAAATCTTGTTGGCTGTTGTATTTTTTTATGCATTCCAGTATTTGTTGAGATTTACTGGCCTTTAAGGCTTTATCCGCAGAACACCTTTACAATAAGGTCTGTAACTTTATATCAGTGCTTCGTTCATGTTGTAATACTAGTATTCTTTGGGCTGACATTGAATTGCTTTCTTTCAGGAAATGTCATTTTGCGAATCGTTACCCCACTAACTTTATTCTGCTATGTGTTTACAAGATGTCCATGTACAGAATGGAGGGCACCACATTATGGAGCAATAATTCTGCTGGTTGTACATGCTGCTGTTACATGCAGGATATTTGTCAGGGATCCATTGAGTATGAATTATTTATGATAGTTCAAAGATTTATCTTGCCCATTTGAATGTAAAATTTGAACGGGCATCATTCAGTGTTGTTGCTACACTGGTTAAAACATCTTTAACACTGTCAGTGAATTACCTTTTTAAAAAGTCTTGTTTTGTTATGATATGCGTAGAATAAACTTGTAAAAGTACCGGCTTCCTAAAAAACGTTTTATTTATGGATATTATAAAACTTCTTTGTTCAACAAATAAATACATTATTAGTGTATTATTTTATAAGGCATATTTATTCATGTTTTATATGAAATATCACGAATTTCCACAACTTTATCGATCAGGGATAGCCAGCAATCTCCATTCATATCTGTCCATTACTGGATCAGTTGATTAGCACTTAAATGGCTGGGTAATTACCTATTGATCGGTCTTATTCTTAATTATCTAAATGTAGTAATTTCAAAATGTGTTAATTAAGACTGAAGAAATGTATGACAATTACGGCAGATCAAAATGTCAACTGCTCTCAATTCAGAAACAAGATGGCAGACGTCGCCAAAAAAAATTTTGCAGAAGAAATCTCGCTGCTTGCTAATTCAAACAAGTAGACATAGTTTCTATAGAGTCATTATTGTATACTGCAAATGCTTTACATAACATTTATCATCTTTCAGGTATTATGTTGATTGTTCTGTCTTCTGTGATATACGTTCAACTTTTATACAAGATTCCAGAAGTATTCAAGAAATGTTTTACATATGGAGAGATATCAATTTTGTTACAATTATACATCTGTGAAGTCTATCTTGTTCTGATTTACTCTACAGGATTACTGGTAAGAATATAACAACTTGATTTAATCCTGATATATGAATACTACGTAATTTACAGGATTATTACTGATGATTTGAATAATGCTTTGGTCCATGTTTTCATTAAGTGCTGTGTTGGAGTTTGATACCATTGGTCAACAGTATTTAGTTGTGTGTGGCCATCAGTTGACCAAGCCTTTGTTCCTAGGTTACCAACCAGTGCTGACCTATAGATAGTTCCCACATCTACAATATATACCTCCCTTGTTCTGAATTGTTGGCCATTTGGATAGGCAAATTTCCTTAGTAAAATGGAGAATATAATGTAAACGATGATAAACTGATCCGATATATAAAAAATAACTTATTCATCATGCTCATGTGGGCATTTGGTTGTCACATGCAAATTCTCTTGGTATTTTCTCAATTATCATATATTTGGATATTACTCCTATAAGGGCTTATCAGTTTTGCCTATCAAATTGGCTGACAGTTAAGAACAAGGGAGGTAAATATTGGAGTTGTGGGAACTATGTATTCTTCAGCTATTGACTGACACCCTCTCCACACTGTGGATATAATGTGATCAGTCATATTGTCATGGAGAACCTTACAACCACAGGACATTGTCATGAGTTCTCTCTTACCCCTTCTAGAGTTTTCTCCCTTTCTCCCTTCTATAGTATATGGATAAAGGGAGATAACTCATGACAATCGCCTGTGATTACAACATGGTCAGAATTTGAACTGAGAGCTCCAGATTAGCAGTCAGCTGCTCCACAGTCTGAGATAATGCGACGGGCCCCATCAGTAGTCAACAATTATTCAGGTAGTAAAAACGACAATGTCACGTTAAATTTCAGGGCTAATGTATGCTTGACAATTCACAAATACACAATTGTTAGTTTTGGGAGTAGCATCCCTTGTACATATTATATGTACATGTATAGTATTCACGTGGACTTACATTTCCTTGTGGACAGATATTGTTGAAAATGTGTCCTTAAAAGTTCTTGTAACAATTATGGGAGTATTCACTCAATGATTTGGTTACAAATTATAGACCTGTGTACAATGATTTAGCTTCTTATATGCTGCTAATGGTTTCCATTGGGTATTTTCAGAAAATGAATGTATTAGAGAAACTCTCAGTGGTAAGTGCTTTATTCCAGTTGTAGTGCTTATACTTTTCTTGTATTTGTATCATACATGTTGTCACAGACCCATTATAACACCCTCATATTATTTCCATAACATAACATTGCAACCGTCTTGTAGTGATGCTCACTTTTATCATGCACTACAAAGCTAATTTTTACTGATAAAATATTTATATTCGATTTATTTTATAAATAAAATACAATCCGATTAAAATCATCTCATTGAATAACTGTTGAAAGCTTACTTTTAGGAAGTTTGTGTACTGTAGAAAGATGGAATAAAATATTACATTTGTGTGCATGAGTTACTGAATTGTTTAACCTTGCTTTAAAAAAACTGATCAAAACTCTTAAATCTGCTGCGAGTGTTATATCCTATACATGTATATAAAAATAATGGGAATACTTTTCCTTATACACTAATGCATAGTATTTGAAACACTTAAATGTTTTAGATGCATGGCAAATTGTTATGATCATATTCTAAATACTAATTTTATAATACAGTTCTAAGTTAATATCAAACGATAGAAGCAGCTGTGATATTCATTGAGTCACATTTTTTTATGTCTCGTTGCCAGTGGTTGCTAGGCAACTTATTTATTATATGTGATTTGATTTTCAGATTGTGTTTGTGGGTGTTCATGTAGCTATTGCATCATTCTATATACTATCCAGATGGCAATGTTCACCTCTATACCTCTGGTCTATCATGTCCATTGTTGGGGCATCGTACATCATTCTATCAGCATATTACAACCTCAGCATAGATGAACTGTATATACTTGTCCAACAAGTGATCTTGAATCATACATCGGTATGTACAAACTTTTATTATGACCCTGCCATTCAAAGAATGTCGAAGGGGCATGACGGGTACCCATGTCCGTCTGTCCATGTGATAAATTGGTTTCCAATTAAAAGTTTTTGAAAGGATGGATATTCATATTGGGCACATAACCATAGGATAATGAAATACGGGTCAGATTCGATTTCGGTTACTGTCCATTAATTTTTTGGAGGAGTTATGGTCCTCTTTGGACTTTATTGGTTTCCGCTCAATGAGATTTACATGATTATGACACTTAGAACAGTCTAACTTATCCATCATTCTGATATGTCCCATTTAATTTAGAAGGTCAGCCCTCAAATTTAACATACAGTTTTATCAAAATGAACTTTAGTCTTGTTAGAACATTATGAAAGTGAGGCAACAATGTGTCTGTTGTGGTGTTAAAGATCTTTTCCAATATTTGCTCAAATTATTACATGTAATATTGTTATAGTCAGAAGGATGCACTTTCATGTCTTAATGTTACATTGCTTGAATTTCTCATATATTCTGTAATTTTAAAAATAATGTGTATGTCATGATTGTTTTCTTTCAGGTTTTTCTTCTAACATGGTGGATTCTATGGCTGGTATCCAGTATGCTCCTAGTTTGTTTCTATGGAAATAAAACATCAGACAAAAATACTATAAAAGACATGTGTTCCACATCCAAACAGAATTCAACCTGTTATGAACCAGCTAGTAATGAAAATGCTGATAATGTAGCAGATGACATTATGACATATAAACAAATCTCACCTGATAATCACATTGAGGACAATGATGATTGTCACAAAGAGTGTGTTCATTTAAAATATTCTAGTAATAACAGTCAAACTTTTATGTTACTCAGGAAGTATTTCCATGTTGCTATACTATTCGTATATATTCCTGGATTAATGTTTTCACCATCACTGCTGTATATTGCATCCATTGTGGCAGCTTCTGTATTGATAACATTGGAGGTAAGTTCAATATGTCTGAAATCCTTCAAGCTTTGGAAATAAGGATACAAAACTTATGTTTGCCCTAACGCAACCTACCTGGGAAATTGTGGTGTCCCTAACTTTTTTCACCACTTGTCAAAGTGTTTTTTACAATCCTATAGCACTGCTTTACAAATTGATAAATGTAAGTATTGACGCCTGCACATTTTCTCTGATTTTCACTGCATATAAGTCCATCAATCCCATTCCTTAACAAATAATTAAGATAGATATTTCCCTATCTACCAACACAATTTTTAAACCAGGATCGGGTTATGGCAAACAGAGACGTTTTTAATTTATGCCAAATTTTCATATGAAAACAGCTACCAGGTATGTATCTTTCAACATATTGGTCATGTAAGTCTTTATGTGATTATGTTCAATTGATTCTTTATCAGTAATAAAGTCAGAATCTGGCACCAACATGATACAGCTACATAATGCATCTATCAAAATATTTGCCCCAGGAGGGGAACATTGGCAGCCTGACCTAGTGGAATTAGACAATTTGTCTTTTTATGGTCTAATTCCCCACCCTAGAGCAAGACATTTATCGAAATCCCTGCTTGTGAGATGCTAATTCCCAACTTCCAGGATTAAAAATCTGGCCAGTCTATTTCTTTGGACCCAGAACTTTGGTCAATAATGACCCCGATGCTAGCACTGGAAAAATGATACATGTACTGATTGAAAAATTGATAAATATTTTGAAGTGAGCTTGTTGCTTAAGAGAGAGCTACGCTGAAGAGCTTGCAATGTATTTATGATACATGCATGAATTTACAATGTTAAAGATAATTTTTTCATTGGTTTTCATACATACTGTGGGTCATTTAAAATATTGTAGATATTGTCTGTTTATTTCAGGCTGTCAGGGTGATGAAAGTAGAGCCAGTAGGAAGTGTATTAGATGAATATTTATGTGTATTTTTGGATGAGCAAGATCAAGGGGACCTTATATTGACCCCTATGTATCTCATGATTGGATGTTCTTTGCCACTATGGTGGAATATTAAACTGAGCAGTATGTAGTTGAAATCCTTTTCCTGCCAAATGTTTATATGCATATACATAGCCTTTTAAGTTAAGAGCAGTCAATATTGACCAGCAACGTGAATAGTATGCATACTGTCTTGTATACAATGTATGTAATGATTGTGATTGGGAAGGAATGTGTTTATCTCTGTTATATCATAAACTTGGACATTTGCTTACAATTCATTGCTGATGTATATTTGAACAAATTGTTGCATGTGTGGTCAACTAACTCGCTTCCTAATGTGTTCTGTGCTGTATGCTATAAATGTAAAACCTTAGTGCTCTACTAAGTCTACTTCTGTTGCTTTCTTATATGAAATGATTTGTTAATATTCTTATTCTATAATGGTTTATCAGTCAGTTTAAAAGCTCTCCAAAGATTTTGTTATTCTGTTTGTATAAAGTATAGACCGATTTTAAAGAAACCTGATTTGACTTGACAATATCTCCATTTGAGAGGAGCCCAAAACAGAAGACTATCTGAACCTTTATACAAGTGTATGTAGTTCATGATACATGGGACGGTCAGAAAGAAAATGTACTCTGTTAATACAAACCTGACGATGAATAAAAGTTTCTATCTTGTATCTTGCCATTACAAATGTACCTACATTGTCTCTGTATCTGGTTTTCCTGTAGAAAGTAACTATGAATTACTGTTTCAGATATCCAGTGTACACTGACCATGTACTCAGGACTCGTGTCTGTCGGAGTTGGTGATGCTACAGCTTCATATATTGGTAGAAAATATGGCAGACATAAATGGCCAGGTAAGATAATGGTTTGATAGATTGAGGTATAATAACATTGATATGCTAACATTTCAGAAGAGGGGTTTTCATTCTCTGATAGTATTGAAAACCCAGAATTATTGGCAAACGTTCGGGATATACCCTGTCTATTTCGAAAAAACAATGAGTTTTTTGTCAAAGTTTGATCTTTATTGCATGCATCCAGAAATATATCAGATATTGCATCTTGTCCTGTGTCTGAGAAGTCCAAATGATATAACAACCACCAGACAAGCTTGTGGGGCTCATGTTTGTCCCAGACGAGCTTGTGGGGCTCATGTTTGTCCCAGACGAGCTTGTGGGGCTCATGTATGTCCCAGACGAGCTTGTGGGGCTCATGTATGTCTTTAATACTCTTTTGTCTTCAAACTAATCTTTTTATCAGTAGACTTTTATCAGGATTGAGAGTCATCCCCTGATCATCTGATTTAAGAAGCAAAAAATACTGACAAAAAGTTGTCTGACTTGGTCAATAATGTGCAAATTTCATAGTTGTGTAGGGATTAAAATCCCATTCTTCATTTGAAGAAGATTTTCTCTTTTTTGTCAAAATATGATATTTATTCAAGTCTTCATTTATAATGTCCAGTGCAGTAAACTCGCACTTAAAGACTGCGAAACTAAGTCCATCTCATTAATAGTGTATTTTTTTATGGACTAATATTTTTTCTCTCATTATTCAAATGGAGACAGACTTTCTTTAGAACCAATGGTGATTTTATTATTGAGATTTGTTTAGTTGGTTTATGTAGAGTAACATTAAAAGTTGTTGCTAAAGAAACTATAGTTCAGTATATTTACACTTTTCTTTTTTGTATCCTTATGTTAATTCTTTACAGGGTCTAAAAAGTCAGTTGAAGGAACATTAGCTGCTTTTATTACTCAACTACTGGCTGTTTTATTGCTGCAGTGTTGTGGTAAGTGAATCTTTATGGTCAACCTTACAACAAGTCACCACTTACATTTATTTAAATATTTTCATCATTTCAAGAATATATTCTGGATTATCATGTCACAGTTCAGGGAGTATTAGTCCTTTCTTTTCTCAAAGCAAACACAATTCTATTACTCTCACATCAGAATCAATATTGACATTTCATACTTAACTTTCTATAACTGAGTACATTGTGCTGACAGGTGAAGGTGAAACTGGTCAATCAGTATATAATAAGCATGTAGAACTGTTTCATTATCACTGCTTGATTGATTCTGAATGTTACATTCCTATTTGTGCATTTCAGGTATTTCTGGTGCAACTATAACTATGGAAACCACTATATGTGTTCTACTTGTATCACTATTAGAGGCATTCACATTACAGATAGACAATCTAGTCGTTCCAATATTTGCATGGATGTTGCTAACATCATTACAACCTACTTTTTAATATTCTGTCCCCATTGATGTTGATCATGAATAAGTTGTGTGAAAATCAATAATAAAGTCAGTATTAATTTGGATTGCATGCATTTTAAATGTATTTCCGGTAAACAGCTTAGCTGTATATAAACAAAGAACAAAAAACACAAATATCATATTGAGAAATGAAACATTTGCATGGCATACTGCAGATTTTTGCAGACTCTCCTATGAATATGTGAGCACTGACATCAATGTCGGTCGGCATTTGCACACAATGCTTTTACATGAATTTTAATGCTTTTAAGACGGAAAGAATGTGTGCATGTTATAGATAAGATAATAACACCAAAAGTACATACCTGTTATTAGCAGATGTATTGTTCGTTTACTGAAATATTGCTAAACCCTTACCTAAAAATAGGTGAATTTCACACATTTTTGTTTCTTTCTATCATGCAATTTACAACAAAAGTTTGTGCAGCTTTTTTAGAGTTTTATTTATGGCAAACATACTATTGCCTTTAACTCAATCCTGGTAGTTCTCAACACTATGCTAGTATGCTACTGTCATTTAGTACATGTAGCTGCTTTTCAATAATGCCAAAGTGAGTCATATTTCTGCTGGAATACTTCTCCAACAATTGAGACAGAAACTATTATAGAACATATCTTCATACCACTGTGCTAATCTCTCTTTAATTGCCAGTATCATACCAGTTTTATAGTGCATTTGAGACATTCCTAATTAAGCCATAAATTTATTGAATATTTGTTTCATAGTTCATAGTACAGGTACTAAGGAGAGAAGAAGGTACAAATATAAGCATTCACATTGTACATTCTGCACATTGTTTTACGTTGTTTTGTTTATAAATTATATGTGATAAATGATGACTGTTATTAAATATTTGCTATATTTTTACTGTAACTCTTTTACTTTTATTGTTTTCCGCTGTTTTTACTGTTCTTTTATTTATCATTTAACACAACCCCCTACATCAGATGAACAGCTTGGTACAGCAGATGGCACACATCTGAGGTATAACCTGGTTTATCTAAATACAGCATCTTACACACACCAGAAATATAACCTACTTCATCTAGGTACAACAAGTAGCATTAACCTACTTGATCTATATGGCATGTAACACACTTAAGAGACACTCTATCTTTATCTAGATACAGCATGTTGCAAAACCCTGATTCAGCTAGGTACAACATGAAGTAACAACCCACGGGTATAACCTGATTCATCTAGGTACAACATTATGTCATACCCACCACTGGTATAACCTGATTCATCTAGGTACAATATGTAGCACCCACCACTGGTATAACCTGATTCATCTAGGTACAACATGTAGCTAACACCAGTGGTATAAACTGATTCATCTAGGTACAACATGTAGCACCCACCACTGGTATAACCTGATTCACCTAGCTACAATATGTAGCACCCAACACTGGTATAACCTGATTCATCTAGCTACAATATGTAGCACCCAACACTGGTATAACCTGATTCACCTAGCTACAATATGTAGCTCACACCACTGGTATAACCTGGTTCAGCTAGGTACAACATGTCGCACCCATCACTGGTATAACCTGATTCATCTAGGTACAACATGTAGCACCCACCACTGGTATAACCTGATTCATCTAGGAACAACATGTAGCACCCACCACTGGTATAACCTGGTTCATCTAGGTACAACATGTAGCACCCACCAGAGGTATAGTCTGGTTTATCTATGTACAACATGTAGCTCACACCACTGGTTTATCTTGGGACAACATGTAGCACCCACCACTGGTATATCTTGGGACAACATGTAGCACACATCAGAGGTATAACCTGATTCATCTTGGTACATCTTGTGTAGCTAACACCATTGGTATAATTTGGTTTATCTAGGTACAACATGTAGCACACATCGCTGGTATAACCTCGTTTATCTAGGTACAACATGTGGCTCACACCACTGGTATAATTTGGTTTATCTAGGTACAACATGTAGCACACATCGCTGGTATAACCTCGTTTATCTAGGTACAACATGTGGCTCACACCACTGGTATAATTTGATTTATCTAGGTACAACGTGTAGCACACATCGCTGGTATAACATCGTTTATCTAGGTACAACATGTGACTCACACCACTGGTATAACTTGGTGTATCTAGGTACAACATGTACATCACACCAAATGAATAACTTGGTGTATCTACGTACAACATGAAGCACACATCACTCGTATAACCTGGTTTATCTAGGTACACCATGTAGCTCACACCCTAGCATAACCAGGCTTATCTAGGTACAACATGTAGCACAAAACAGAGGTATAACCTGATCCATCTAGGTACAACATGTAGCACACATCAGAGGTATAACCTGGTTTATGTAGGTACACCATGTAGCTCACACCACTAGCATAACCTGGCTTATCTAGGTACAACATGTAGCACAAACCACAGGTATAGCCTGATTCATCTAGGTACAACATGTAGCACACATCAGAGGTACAACGTGGTTTATGTAGGTACAACATGTAGCTCACACCACTAGCATAACCTGGCTTATCTATGTACAGCATGTAGCACAAACCACAGGTATAGCCTGATTCATCTAGGTACAATATGTAGCACACATCAGAGGTACAACGTGGTTTATGTAGGTACAACATGTAGCTCACACCACTAGCATAACCTGGTTTATCTAGGTATAACATGTAACACACACCTGATTTATGTAGGTACAACATGTAGCTCACACTACTAGTATAACATAAATTCATCTAGGTACAACACGTAGCACACATCACTAGTATAACCTGGTTTATCTAGGTACAACATGTTGCACACATCACTAGTATAACCTGGTTTATCTAGGTACAACATGTTGCACACATCAGAGGTACAGTCTGGTTTATTTAGGTACAACATGTAGGACATGCTAGATGGATTACCTTGTGTATATAACTATATACATGTATGTATAACTTATAGCACACACCCGAGTTATGTACATAAATCTCGGTAAGTGTGTTGCACAGATAGAACCTGGTTTATGTAGATAGAACATGTATCAGAAGCTAGGTGTATCTAGGTACAACATATAGCACAAATCCGATGTATAATCTGTTTTATCTAATTAAAACATGTAGCACGTACACACCCGAGGTATAACCTGGTTTATCTCGGTACTAGTTGCACACACCATAGGTACAACCTCCCTAAGCTTGTTATTGTGGTATGAACTTATCCGTCAATAATATGATCGAATGGAGGTAACCTTGATAATTTTCAAAATAACACAGTTGACTTCCTTATATCGAAGTGCATTCCACCATTGCATCACTGTCAAACTATATACACCGAAATATCGAATGTTAAACCCATTTGATCAATCATTTTGTAAACATCTCCATACACTTACGTACCATGATCTCATTATGTAAATATTGTATTGATCGGTTGCTTTTGAAATAAACTAGTACATGGCAGAATTTGTCTTTTAAAAGTATGACCTATATATGTGAGTTTGTCATGCCCGCTATCGTTATTTAAAGTGTTCATTGATTCAGTAAATATATGCATACGGGAACTTCGGGACAAATTTCTAGCCAGACGGACTGTTGAAAGGTAATCTTCGCACGTTTCACAAGAATTGTATAGCAATAGTTGTTGTTTATTGATGCATAATGTGTATATTATTTTAAAAAGTGTACGCTTGTAATGTTAGTTCCGCGTATTGATAATGATTTTGATTTTAAAAAGCGTGTTAAGGCATGATTAAAACATAAATTTTCAATCATTTATCGATAAGCTGAAAAGTGTCATTCATGTGCTTTCGGGAATTAACAGAACAAGTAAGTTGATCTGCTGATAACTTTAATCACACTGATGAAATTAAGTTTCTGTTGTTGTTTATTTTTCAATTTATTCTCTCCAGTGTTTGATTTATTCATTTATCAAACTCTCAGTCTCGCCTAGAACAATATATACAAACATGTCTATGAAAAATGTAAGACTGCTGATTCTAACACAGAATTATACGGTACAGTACTTTCAAAGTAAAACCGTTTAAATATAGTCAACACAACAATAAAATTAAACCATGTTTTTTGCGTATTTTTAGTTTCTTTTTCTTTGTTTGGTATATATATTTTGGATGTTTTCATATTTCATAACATGTTATATAGAGTAACAGTACAATCTGAAAATAAGTGGCCTGCCTAAATGATATACATATACATAATGTACATAATTATGATACTACCTCGGTCGCAGCAATTAAGAACAATTGAAACGGATAAAAATAATACATCTTCATAAAAACAACACACAAACATTCTGTCCAATACGAATATACGCTTGGTAATACTGCAGTTTAGTAGCTTTTTTACTCGTTTACTCATTCCAGGTACAGCCAAGTTAGTAATTCTGAGATAATCGTTGGTGCAGATACAAACGTAGCCTAGCACCATGGGGAGGACGAAAGGTGCGAAGTTGAACAAACAGAAGATACCGTCTTATAAAGAAATGGTCACAACTGCTATACAAGAACTTGGGGAAAAATTAGGTTCCGATAAGAAAGATATAATGAAGTACGTCAAAGCTAATTGGGACGTTGACAGTGACGGCACTGAGAAGATGATAGAATCTGAACTTAGAAAGGGTGTAAAAGATAGAAATCTGGTTCAGGATACAAAGGGAAAGTCAAGGATTCGTTTATTCAGACTGAACCAATCGAAAGAGACTTCGAAAAAGAAACCAGAAGATACGATGGTAAAGGAAAGTAAAAAGGAAAAGACAAAGAAAACAGTACGAGTTGAAGATGAAAGTGAGACAAGCAAACCAGACACTATGACGAGGGCTAAACTGCCGACCAGAGTCAAAGAAGCAAAAGAAAAAAAGAAAGCTGCCGTCATTGCTAAAAGAGCATCAACTGCAAAAAAGACAAAAGCAGGACGAAGGAAGGGTAAGAAGAGGAAAGCTTCAAATACAAACGAAGCTGGTGGCAGCAAACAAGCCAAACCAAAGCGTATTGACGAAAGGGGCATTGATGCCAAAATATTTGCTTTCTTTGACGAGATATGGCAAAAGATGTGACTTTGAACCAGACATAACACTCGATGATGTCATTTTCAATGATATATTTACACTACTCGAAATGCGTTGCCAAAATACCGGACTATTATTATATTTATACAATGTATAAACATATACTAGGCACACTATATTCCCTTTTATTTGGTTTCATTGATATTTTATATATATATTTAACATATGGTGGAATTGAAAATTGGTTTAGAACATAAACACCACCACGACCCAGATCAGATCAATCATCGTGCAGAACATCATTGAACATATACAAAGAAATTAATTTCATGAATACTTCCACTGAAGAGTGTCGATTTTGAACTATTTTATACATGTATGAAATTGTGATCCAGACGTGTTTTATTATTTGAAATGCAGGTTTGTTTCTCACACATGCGTGAGTAATTTGATATCTAAACAAAAATACATTATCATGTAGTAATGAAATAATGGATGAAAAATAAGGTGGAGTGTTTGCGTTCTTTTACCGTAGCCGAAATCCCACTTCAAACATCAAAATATGTCCAAGATATGCACCCCATTCTAGGCAGATAACTTATGTGTATTGAAACTTTATGTATTATTGTGTTCCTAGGCATGGTAACGTAAATATCGTTTTATTGAACTGGTTGGACATTTTTTAACTATATACTTTGCTAATTTATTAACTAGAGATGCATTCTTACATTTGACGATTGCCGTAATCAAAAACCATTAACTATATTCGGATTGTAGCACTGATTATAACATAGAGAAGCATAACGTAAATATCGCTAAGAAATGTCTCCAGACGTATTATCTTCATACTATTGCCTATAATTGTGATACGTCGAGTATAACACAGAGAAGCATAACGTAAATATCGCCAAGAAATTTCTCCAGACGTATTATCTTCATACTATTGCCTACAATTGTGATACGTTGCGTCTGTTGTCATTAAAATATGTACTGCAACATAAAGGATCTACTTGACGAGGGAAACCATAATTTTGATGACTGTAGAATACGGCATCTTTACAATGAGTATAGGAAATAGGTGTGGTATTAATGTTCTTGCTGTCGATAAAAACGACGACACGAAATTGCAGCGCAGTTGCTCAATAAATATATATGCAAATAGCAGTTGTTGGATGTTACGACTTTTTATAATAAACAGACAACCTAATATATTCAGGTATTTACGCACAAAATGGCTGTAGCTCATAATACACTACTCTTAATATATCCGTTCGTGATAGCGACATCACGTAAATATCGATTTTGAAATAATCCCAATGCTTTGTACATACTATGTAAGGTAAGTATGCCTTTCTATCCAGTGTTTGATCATGTTTGCTATATTTTAGATTCAATGCTATCGCAAAAGTCAAGATACTTCTCTCAATTTGTTGTATTCTTAGCAATTACACCCGGCGACACGCAAATGGTGCATTTTATTGAATTTGTGTGATGAATGATTTATCTTTCAAATGACACCTACTTTATGCCAGTCCGTCTGATATTGGCGAAGTTTCCCCCCAGCTAAACCCATTAAAATACGCACTTGACAAAAACCTCGTCGATTTGCTTTAACACCCGAAGATGTGCAGTTGTTTTCGCGGGATTTTTCGTTTCTTCAAATAAACGATCAAGTGAAAACATTTCATTGAAGTAGTTTCAGGTCTGTCCTTTTACCACTGAATATACAACCTTGTCATGTTTACAGTAATATGAATAGCGTCTCTGTCGTGATCAAAATGTTTTCTTTGCAAACATGACAATATTGCAATAATTGTGTTCATTACTTTGCACCGGCAGAAGAAAATACAAATAATATCTTAAATAATCCGACCGGGCCAAATTCAGAAGTTATGTAGAACAAGAGAGTCACCACTTACTACAGTACTACAACTGTTAAGAACATTTGGTTTAAAAAATCCTCTGGAAAATGGCACATCTAAATTCATTGTTACTAAACGTATCAGTGAAACATAGAAATTAAAAGACTTATTAGGAACAGACATAAGTTCTTCAGACTGTCTAAACATGCTGAAATAGGATACTTGACGAAAAAAACACGTAGCCCTTAAAAATCTAAAAAGCAAACTATTAAAGCGTCTCATACTGACGATTATCTAGAAAGTATCTTTCGCACTGATGCCACCAATGCGGGACAAAGTTCTTTCTCAACAAAAACGATGTTCACATATCAAAAATGCCAGACAAGATACACAAGCCTTTGTGTCGTTACTTGACACATCCAGTGACTCACTGAAATATGATAACACTGACAAGGCAAATAATCGGAATTGCCAATTTCAATCTGTATTCACTCTACTAAAACCCCTTAAAATTATCTCGGACAGTCTTGTCTACATACTTTTTAGGATGAACTATGTGGTCTAGAACTGCCATCCCACCTGAAAAGTAAATATCCGATCGTGTTCGGCATCTCTATTGGTCTTAGAAATGGAAAGCTATTATCAAATTTAAAAGCAGAGAAAGCTGCTGGATCTAACTACATAATCCTAATACATGTACTAAAAGAACTTCGTTGTCAAATAACTGCTATCCTGAAAAGTATTATCCAAAAACATCCCGACTCTAGTACTCTCCCATCATATAGGACGAAAGGAAGGGTTTCTCCTCTCTACAAGAAAGGACCTCAAAGTGATCCATCAATGATCGTCCTGTTACATGTTGGTCCTAGATCACAGTAACCTGTATTCATCTTTTTTCTGTATTCAACATTTTATCGCGTCAAACATTTCTTCTCACTTAACCAGGTACAACATTTCCTTCGTTTAGATTTTTGGAGGATAGTGCATGATACAGGAGATGCCCCAGTTCCAGCAGCATCCCTGGTTCTTTTACATGCTCGATATAAAGCATCATACACGGAACCTCGGTTTTTAAAGTCTCGCCCGAAAGACTGTTAGTAATGTCAGTAATGGAGCGGGGACTATGGTTGAACCTGCGATCCCTGGATTACTAGACCACTGGACTACGG
This sequence comes from Mactromeris polynyma, assembly GCA_032209605.1. NCBI lineage: Eukaryota > Metazoa > Mollusca > Bivalvia > Venerida > Mactridae > Mactromeris > Mactromeris polynyma. The sequence goes on from JASFXZ010000001.1 coordinate 51,581,664, forward strand.
ATCCGCTACATCAATGAATGAATCACAACCGACACCTTATATACAATTGGTAAATAACTTGTGAACGACTTTGAAAGAATTGAATGAATAAGTCAACCTTAATTATGTTCAGACATTTCTGTTTATTATTGTATGCGATGAATTTCAATGGAAAGCTTACGCGAAATAATCTGCCATTTTCTTACGTTTGAAACTCTTTATTGCCGAATAATAAAGTGTTAAAATTCAGAGGATGAAAGTGGTGAGTCAATCTAAACAGGTTTATTCGTGGGACATCGTTAAGGGCCCTGTAAATGGATATTCGTCGAAAGTGGTCGTATTTGCGACGTTGGATAGACTTCGGGTTTCTGACGTCTATCCAATTTGCAAAACCAACCAAATTCCAACGTTTAACCAACGTCGGGGTCCAACGTCTATGCAACGTTGAGGCGACGTCACATGTTTGCTGGGGTAATTCGGACATTGAAAAGAATTATGCTCAGCATTTTCACAGTTGGCTCCACATTGACATGTTGGACTTTCCCTTAGATGGTTTGTGTAAAGATCGTTATTTAGATTACTACAACAGTCTTGGTAGAACGCCTGGGATATTGGTCCCATGTCAGGGGCGGATCCAGGATTTGGTCTTAGGGGGGGGGGGGGGGCGTAACTTTTTTTGGGTTTTGCTCAAGCCTTACTTACTTACGGCACTGACTGTTTATAAACATCATCATGATAGTATATACTGCTACAATAAATCAGAATCGCTTATTTGAAAATCTTATAATTAAGATAATTGTATATGTCCGTATTTATACTCAGACATCAGGCGCGTATGAAGGTATTGAGCATTGGTCTGTTTAATTTGTTTAAAAATTATTGCATTTATTCATACATGTATATGTGCATGGACATGGTTTATATTTCCGTGATATGTGTAATTTTGTAAAAAATCACGGGACTTTTAGCGTTATATTTAAAGTCTTCTTTCATAATGGAGATTCTGAATATGTATTTAATTTGTGTCTGTGTGCACTGTTAAAATACTTTTTGTGAGTAAATGAGATTATCGCCATTTAATTGATCGTCAAGTAAATGTAATTATCAAAATTTTAAGATTCACAGCAATGTCAATATAAATATACTTGTCACTTGGTTAGTATGCTTCCTTTCATACCTTCATTAATCTGCCGACTGTTTTCACACCCTAGATAGCAGTCAGCTAGGGTACTAGCGACGGTCCCTGTCTGGTAGCGATCACAGGTACTTGAAACAAAATACTATATTTTTTTATATATGTGGACTATTACTATAATAAGAATTCTTATTATAGTAATGGTCCGTACAGAAAAAAAATTGCTTCATGTACCTGTGGTAGCGATGATAACACTTTGTCCTGTCTTATGAAAATATGTGTGTCTTGTTATTTTATAAATTATAGGCACATATACACAATTCTGTAACATCATAAAGTTGTGTCTATTTATATTGACTATTTTCTCTGTTGCTCTTGTAATCTCACTGATATTATATAATATGCCTTGTTGTATTCATTATTACTGTAAGATTTTCATACTCATGCTTTCATGTATACATGAACTGAGCTTAGTAAAATAAACTTGTAACTAACTTGTCATGCGTATTAAATATCTTGGCTGAATGCCAATACAATGTGTGACTGGTTTTGACTAGTTTTAAGATACTGATGAGAAGTAGCCATGGACATACATGTAAGGTTGCGCCCCCCCCCCCCCCCTCCCCCTGAATCCGCTAGTGCATGTTACTCCCGTGATTCTGCCCTGCGTTCAGTTACAGCTATCAGCCCTATCGTTTCGAAACGTTTTGCAATTTGGTTCCCGTGTGCAGCCAATGTGCTACGGTGGTCAAGGGATAACACAAAACGTTAGCCACTGATAGCCGTAACTGAACGCAGGGCTGGTTAAATATCAACGCCCATCCGTGCGTTCGGTTAAGGCTAACACTCGCACGAGTGAAGAAACTGTGCTCGCATTTTGCAACCGAACGCTCTGTTTGCCAAAAAGTACGCGCCCGCTCGAGCATCTCCGAGGTAGCTAGCGAAGGGCGCGTACTTTTTGGAAATGCGTGAACAGTTTCTTAACTCGTGCGAGTGTTAGCCTTAACCGAACGGCATGTTTAGTTGCTCGAGGAGCGAATGTAGTTAGTAGAAATATTAATTAGTCGTCTGCTTCGTGCAGCACGTGACACAGCTTAATGTTAAACGCATATTTAGATGCATGGATTTTGAATAAAACAGACTCGTAAAGTCGCATACTTTTTTGTTTGTTTACAACTCACTAGAATTGTAGCGATATTGGATATATCACAGATATTTATAAAATCATTGGTTTAATGTTAAAAACAGATTTTTTATTTATTGAGTGTTTGAGCATGCGAAACATCTTGAGATCGAATTAGAAAATTGTCACGTGACTTCATAACTGAAAATAATGAACGTCCGCAGGAAAAAGTAGATCTATTAAGGGGCGTCTAAATCTACATACACTCGGGTGTTAGTGTATTCAATTGCATATTAGGAAGTATTGTCACAATGTTTGTTTGATAGGTAGAACATATTTACGGAGTGACAAATTAAAGTAATAAAGATAAGTGTTCTTTTATTTTCATTAGCGCGTAGGTACATCCGACCTCAAAAAGACAACAATGTGATCTATCGATATTCAGCGTTTAAACGACTATTTGAGAATGTGCAGGATATTTGTTTGTGTTGATGCTACATTCGATTGATTAAATTGTATGTGTATTTGCTTTAAGTGCCGTTACTGTGTAAGATTTTGTGCATAAACAAAAGCGTATTGGTTAATTCGTATGGATTGCCCTCATTTGGAAGAGTCGGCTCGAGTTACGACGCCCTTTGAATGCGATGATAAAACTGTGAAGATTTCTAGCTGTTTAACATGCACAGGTATGTAGTAGGAACGGGTTCTTTAACGCATTCAAAGTATTGGATGAACGACACAAAACAATAAATATACGACTGTATGCAATAAAGGGAGATAAGTCTTAACATTCTTTTGATTGGCGAACTTCCGGTCGATTCGTCCTCAAATAATTTGGAACCTGTACATTTTCAGATTTTGCTGTAAGATGATATCAATCGACTCACGACTTGTTAGTTAAGTTGACTCGACTTTGACCATGATAATTTTTCAGTCTATGATATATCCATGACTATTCTCTGTGTCTAACTGTCAGGTAACAGGATGGGTAGCATGTTAAGGTGGTTATAGTTCTGTCCGCCCTCTAAAGTTGCAGATTTTAAGGCTTTACAATATACATAATAAATATTTAACCTGATTTATTGTATAATTGAAACTTCTTGTCATGTATTGTCTATATCTCAAAACTGATAATATATTTCAGCATGTGAGACAGAACAGAATCCATGGATATGTTTGATGTGTGGAAATATTGGCTGTGGAAGGTATGTTGTTTCATTCAAATGTGCACTATATATATATATATATGTACACATTTAATTTTAGATAACTCATTATTTGCCAATGAGGACTGGTCTGGGTCACTTGATACTTATATCCAGTGTCAACAGTAAAAAACTGACAACTAGGGCATTCATTGATTCATATGTTTGCATGTCGACGATACTGATGTATCAAAAGACAAATATCGACTATATATTTTAAAATTTCTTTAACATTTAGCTGTCTATTAACTCCTTTTTTCTTAATATTTGTTTGTATGTCAGGGAACAAGTTTTATCTAGGTGAAGTGTTGAACTTGGACGAAAAAAGGAGGAGTTGTTTATTCTTTTTCAAATATAGAGAATTTTTAGCTCTTTTAGTTAACTCTTACTGTTTTATTATAGGTATGTCAGTGGCCATGCCTTGAACCATTATGAGTCTAGCTCTAAACATTGTGTGTGTATGGATTCAGAGAATTACTCAGTATATTGTTACGCTTGTGACGATTTTGTAATAAATGACACTTCTTCTCGACATCTGGATGTACTGAGAAAGAATCTACAGACTTTGAGAAGGTAAGAAGATACAGCAAACACTATTTTTTCTTTAATTTTGTAAGCTTACATTGTGGTCAGTAGAGCAGATAATTTTGAACCTAAAGGCAGTCACTGTACAGTGTCAATGAGACCCATCGTACAGTTACCATTTTCCTGGCATCTAACCAGTACTTTCCTGGAGTATTGCCAATACTTTCCTGGTTGCCTACAGGTACTATGAGTATGATAGGTGGGAAACATTGAAAAGCATTTCTGTTTTTACCAGGCTGGACATTGGATTGAACTCACAACTTTCAGACCACTGGGTCACCTCGATCTTTTGTGATGTTGTTGTATGCATTTATATTAGGTAAACTTGTTGGGCAGCCGCTTAAAAAACAATTGTATGACTTTATTCTTTGAAATTTTCAGTGCAAAAAATCAGTTGACACAAAAATCATTACGAAGAAGATTGGATTCATCAGAGTCAGAAAACGACAAAAAGCGACTAAAGAAGGATGATAAATTGAAAAAGATACGACCAAAGTCATCAGGGTTAAGGAATTTAGGGAACACATGCTTTATGAGTGCAGTTTTACAATCATTAAGGTAACTTGAGAGAATATTTATCCTTAAAATTGTCTTGAACTTTATGACCAGGTATTCTGCTGTTCAGTAATTAGATTTTGTTATAATTGCTGCACCCATATTCTCATTATCATATGCAGATTGATTAACACACCTTTTTCAGGGGTTCCACTAGGTGCTGAATTGCAAGGCTCTTTTTAATATATTTTTGACTGGATTTTACCATTTACAGCAAAGATACCTATAAAAGTATAATTTAGAGAAAAATTGACCCTTCAGCCAAAATCCCAAGTGTCAAAATGTGGCCTTTTGGAAGTTCAAGGGGTCAAAGGCCAACTCCAGGGTCAAATGGAACCTCTGCTTTTTGTTTACCCATTGCTGTATAGATAAATGTTTTTGTGTTACCTCACAGATAGAGCTTCCTGTGCCTCTTTTCAAATGTTTGCACTATTTATCCAATTTTTATCCACTAAAAAGTCTAAAATGGTAGACCCTGAAGAAATAGAACTTTAAGCTCAACTTTTGCCCTTATTATGCTTATCATCAGTATGCTTTCTTGGGTTGCTAACTAAAGTATATTAATGGATTTTGGAGTACTCAAGTTGTTGTGGAGTTTGATAGATATTTATTTTGACTATAATCTCTGTTGGGATCTGTCAGTTATCAGTATGATCTAGCTATATACATGTAAGCTCTGATACATCAAAGTTGTATAGGAGATCAGATAAAATCAATGTACCTCTGGTTTATTTGTTCTTTGTTTGGTCCTTAATGTAACTTTTGCTCAGTAAACACTGAACAAGGTTTTTTCATTTCAAAATCTGTATTGATTAATTTGATAATATCAGAATCAGATTGTCTTGTTTGTATTGATAATGTGTCAGTATCATTTCTATCTGAGACATCTATCGAACTTAATGTTTTTATTTCAGTAATATACAACACTTCTGTGGATATATTAAACAATTACCATCTCTTGATGACAAAAACAACAAGATCAGAAAAGTTGTTACTAGAAAACATTCACGTGATGGTACAGATGAAGATGTGTAAGTATTTTGTGAATTTATTGATTTAACTTTTAAAGTGAATCTTAGCAATCAGTTGGATTAATGAACCTTGATCATGACTTTATTGGTCTCATCAATTTAAACTCACAATAATAAAATATCTGTTCCATAAGATATGATCAAAAGATAGTTCCCACATTTACAATATTTACCTCCCTTGTTCTAAATAGTCGGCCATATTGATAGGCAAATTTCCTTAATGTTTATAGGGAATATAATGCAAATGATGATACAATAATCAGATATTTAAAAATAACATTCATTATGCTCATATGGGCAGTTGGCTCAGAAAGTTAAGGAAAAATGGTTGTCACATTCAAATTCTCTTGGGATTTTCTCAATTATCACATTTTTATATAAATACGTATTATTTGTGCGGGCGGCATCCAGCATGTTGTCCGATCAATAACTTGAGTATTCTTTGCCCAATCTTCACCAGACTTGGTCATAATGTGTATCGGCAAAATATCTTGAACAAGTTCGATAACCAGCTATATCGCACTCGTCACTCCAGAGTTATTGCCCTTTAATTAGAGAAACTTAAAATTTGTCTCGTCCGATCAATAACTTCAGAATTCTTTGTCCATTCTTCACCATGCTTGGTCATAATGTGTATCGGATAATATTTTGACAAATTCGATAACCAGCTATATCACACTGGTCACCCCAGAGTTACTGTCCTTTAATTAGAGAAATTACCGAAAATTTGTCTTTACCGATCAGTAACTTCAGAATTTTTTGTCCAATGGTCACCAGACTTGTTCAGAATGTGTATTGGCATAATATCTTGGACAAGTTCGATAACCAGCCATATCACACTGGTCACTCTAGAGTTATTGCCCTTTATTTAGAGAAATTACCTAAAATTGGGTCTCATCTGATCAATAACTTTAGAAGTCTTTGTCCAATCCTCACAAGTCTTGGTCTGACAGAGAGCAATTTTTATTGTTATTAAATACATTGCATAAATTTCGAAAACAGTTGTTGGAATATTTTTCCCATAGGTACTTAGGTTGCTTCTATGCAAATGGATCACGTCGGGTTCAAACCTAGATCACTAAAGGTGGAGTCATAGGAGATAAGTCATTTTTACACTGCTTTATTTTAAACTCTAGTGACAAAAAATTTATAACGGGCGTTTTTTGCGATGGTATGCACTCTTGTTGGGAATTACTATCAAAATGGTTGATGATTAAGAACAAGGGAAGGAACTGTTGTAGATGTCATAAATATCTATTAACTGCTTGTTATAGTTTTGTTGTTGGTAGGATTCTGCTTTATTTTAGTAAGGTTGTTAATTAAACCCATATTGCATTACATCCAACTTTGTTGCTGTGCATACTGCATAGTGAATATTAATTGTTGTCTTTAGTTTTAAATGGTTTACGCTGTTTTGTGTTGGCACTTAGTACTATATATGTGAATATTTATTTGCTTCTAGATATTTGTGAATTGGCAGAATGAGTATTGTTATTGTTTAACAGTAAAGTGTATAAAGATATACTTCTGTGCACAAGGAAAACACTCGGACTGATATTTTCATGACATTCTTTAATTTGCGAACTTGGGAAAAATTTCCATATCTTGAACTTACATTATTACCACTTATACAGTAATGTTATGTTTTGTTAAGTTTTTTCTTTTGTTTATTTTACAGCCTATTAGTTGAGGAGTTACGGAAAACATTGATAGCTATATGGGAAGGTGGGAAATCTGCTATATCTCCCGAGTCTTTGTTACATGTCATCTGGAAGCTTGTACCAAGATTTAGGTATGTTCACTTATTTATAAGATGTTGACTTTGATAACATATTTCTTGAATTGATTATTCCATTGAAAATGTCACCCCAGTCTATGTACTTTTCATATATGTTACACTCTCATGAATTTAAAAGTTTTAGCTCACCTGAGGGCTTGTGATTTTTTTTTTGAGCTGTGAATTTCATTTTGTTACTGATCTGATGCAATTTTGGATCTTTTTCATTAGTATTAATATTTTTTGTTTAATTGTTATACAGGGGCTACCAGCAGCAAGATGCACATGAATTCATGCGGTATTTATTGGATAGACTTCATACAGAGTTACTTGCCTTGTTGCCATATACCTCTACGAATAACAACAGTCCATTTATAGGTTTGTAACAGCCACTAAAAATTCTGCTCATTCTTTGCTTGCTATTGTAATGACTGTGATACGATGTCCCATTTTTAGGAAATGACCTTTTGCCCAAAACGTGGATAATGTATGTATCAGAAAGGCAGAGTAAGATGTAGGGAATGCCGCATGCACAAGACTATGTCTTCTCACACAGATCGCAGGGAAACACCAGTCAACGAAACATTAGGGATTGAGGAGGTGTAAGGGCAAGTATCTATGGGAATGGGGAAGTAAGGATTTGTCGGTCTATCGAATACATGATAGGAAAGACATAAATATAAAAAAAAAACATAAATCAAAATCAAGATAAATCAGCCAAGATACCATCTGTGAACATTGTTTTATTTTTATGTATTGATTAATAAGATTGCAGAATGTGAAGTTATTGTGTGTTATATTTTTTTCAGGTCCGAAAGGCAAAAGTACGATAGTGACAGCAATATTTGGTGGTTTGTTACAGAGTGAAGTAAATTGTCTTATATGTGGAGTAGAATCGAAGAAACATGATCCGTTCCTAGGTATACAACTTTTCCTTCCTACAACTTTGTCTTAGACATCTGTTTATGAAGATGATTGTGGTAAAAAGACAATTTAGTAATGGCTCCCCTAAACTTTGGGAGACATCAGGTTTTTAGTTTAGTCTTGAAGGATTTTCGGATAATTTGGCATAAATGTTGAGAGTAATGAGACAACATACAGATGCAACATTTGGCCATGATAGCTCAAGATCAAGGTTATAAGTAGGCTGTGTTGGCAGAGACATATTTTTGAGTAAAAAACAACCACCTTCTAGGATGTGAAAGAAGGTGCTAGTATCTATTTGTTTGTTATCATTGTAAATCCCCATATGCAGTTGTTTAGAATAAGTCGGAATCAAGATCTGGATTCATGAAGTTCAAAACCGTTATGTTTGACCCTACAAACAGTCCTGTGTTGTCTTTTTTTACTGCTGGTTGTGTGTTCCATATGGCTGTATTTTGTGTATATTATTCTTTGAACACACTACTTCCTGTACTGTACTTATGTTTCTTGGGAACATTCAATTAGGAAATTTGGACTTCTTGTTGCATGAAAAATATCCATACCATATGTACTGTAAGAAGGGAGGATACTTAAAATTTTTATTTACTGTTTATACTTCGTGTGTTCCTATTTCAGATCTTTCATTAGACATACCAATACAGTATCATAATATCAAAGTCTCGAAAGGGAAAGAAAATTTAGACCAACCAGCCTGTAAATTGTCAGGTACATGTGTTAATTATTTGTATGTTTTCTTGATCATTTCATAATTACATTAAATTTGAAATTTTCATATTATTTGACTCAAAAGTTGGCAGTGCAACCTTTCCAAAGTGGCTTTGTTTTGGGGCACTTTTCCTTAATTAATAAATAATTAAAAACTGGTACCAGATTTAACCTCTCTAGAGCTACATCTCTCAACAACTATTGAAGTTCGTATCTCCCAAAGGTCTGTGTAAACATTGCACTGTACTTCTAGGGTCTGTTTAATCAATTCAAACTATCAAAATAAATATCTATTTTCATCATGAGTTCAGTCTCATTCATATGCTACAAATTAAGTATTTATATACACTCATTAATAGTACTTCAGTAAAGTCATTGGCGATATTTAAAAATGTATTGTTTTTGCTTCTACATGTAGTTCAAAATATAGCTAAAGATGTTATTCTTTTTATATATTTAAATTTAGTTAATTACTAGTGCAAGAACACAAGTTGATCTTGCAGACTGTACGAGGTTTAAGAAATAAAGAACAGTCAATAATATATACAATGTTTTAATGGTATTACAAATCAGAGTATGTAAAACTTTCAATGAGTGTTGTTTTTTTTGTGACATTGTTAGCATTGTTACAAATTCATATCGCTTCAAATTAGGCAAATTTGCTTTAAATGTTTGTTTTCGGTATTTCTTTTTAGAGTGTTTAACACATTTTACTGAAGTTGAAGAATTAGAGGAAACAGAATTATACATGTGTACCGGATGTAAGAAAAAACAGCGATCGACTAAAAAGTTCTGGATAAGAAGGTTACCAAATGTAAGGAATACATCTCCAACACAGATATTGTGCAGGTTAACTGTGATAATGGAGATGTTAGCCTGACCTTGTTTATTAAACGTATTAATGGCTGTACATTTAAAAAAAATCAATTTAATGCAAGTAGCCAAATGAATAGATTTCTACAATATTTCTCTCCCATTGTATTTAATCATCAGCCACTTTAATAGGCAAAACAGATAAGCACTTATAGGAGTAATTCCGAAATATGTGTTAATTGAGAAAATACCAAGAGAATTTGCATGTGACAACCACTTTTTCTTCAACTTTCTGAGCCAGCTGCTCACATGAGCATAATGAATTAGAAGTTTTTTTATATCTGATTATTTTATCATCGTTTACATTATATTCCCTATAAACTTTAAGGAAATTTGTCTCTCAATATGGCTGACTATTCAGAACAAGGGAGGTAAATATAGTAAATGTGAGAGCTATCTATGAACCTTCCCTTTACTGGAGACTTTCAACATTGTTTTCTATTATGCTCCCATTTTACTATTTAGGACTTAAAATTTATTTGATATATATAGATAGTGGCAAATAACAAGCTACTTTACCAGTTGCAACAGAACTGTTTCATATTTCAATGGTATTTGTTGAAAAATGGAATTTTGTATTGTAGGTCTTGTGTCTGCATTTGAAGAGATTTAAATGGGTAACATCATTCAGGCAGAAACTGGAGACATATATTGAGTTTCCTCTAACCCACCTCGATATGAACAAATACATTCTTGACATGGTATGCTTGTGATTTGTTTTTGCTCCAGAAAGGTTTAATTGGTGGTAAATTTTCGCTACAGGATAATTGAAAGAGTTGTTGAAGAGAGGTTGTTGCTAAAGAAAGAGCTGCTTTAGAGAGGTGGAGCAGTTTTGATTGCAGATGCAGTAGTTTCTGGCATTAATTTTTTGATCGGTTTATTAAATGTAACATGATCACAGTTCCATACATTTTTGACTTTCTGATGTTGAACTTAAAGGTAATCATGTTTTCTGCATTCATTCAGGCATTTATTTCAGACTTTAAATTTGAAAAGGCATGGACTTAATTGCATTTTCTGACATTTAGAGGATTTCAGGCTGTATGTTGCTATGGTATCACTATTTCGTTCTTCAGTTTTGTAGGGTGTTTCAGAGACAGGCTCAAAGTTCATGTAATTTGTTTATTGTTTCAGCACGAGACACGGGGAACAAGTGTGGGCAGTAATATCTACGATCTAGCAGCTGTCATAGTACATCATGGTTCTGGGTAAGTGATTTCTTACTTTGCCTATTTCATCAGCACATTTCTATTGGCTAAGCATACACCTGTTTACAATTTAGAAGTAATTGATGAGGTCTAATGGGTCAGGTGTCTATTTACATGTTTACATTATGTATTTGTAATTTGTGTGTACCCTTGTCACTAAAACAAATAACTTACTTATTTTTGAATTTACTTTATTACAAGTATATGTATTTTGATGTCCTGTTTTGTTTTGCCTGACTTAAATGTTACATGGTTTCATTGATAAATTACTTGCTAAACAATTTTAGATCGGCTTTTTGAAATATTTCTACTAGTTGTTAGAAACGGTTTATTAGTAGAGAAAAATATGTATTGAATATACTCATTACATATCAAACTTTCGTTTCTTAGTCAAGATCTTGAGTTATATACTGGCAAATATTTTGGGAATCCCAATAATGTTATCAGGAATTGATTTGTACATTTTGTCATACTTATGATAGCACTAACATTCTGACTGAAAGCACTTATAATTGGTACTCAGCTAATACACTTATGGTACACATGTATCATTTCATTGTTTAATCACCTCATATTTCAAATACTTACAGAGCTGGCTCTGGTCACTATACAGCATATGTTTTAAATGAAGGTATGTTGATAATCAATCTTTTCCTTTCAATTATCATTGATTCAAAATTCTTATAAATGTCATAAGTCATTCCATGCTTTTTAGCACTGTTGTATATTCTGGTATAATTCAAAGTAACTCTCTCTAAATATGCTAAAAAATGGAAATATATCAAGTTAAAGCTGAGCAGTATTTGAGAGACACTTCCATTTTCATTTAAGTCAACTCTTTCTGTAGATATTATTTATAACATAGAAATGGATCAATTTTAAGTATCTTTGAGACAAAATTACACTTTGAAGTATACATGTATATTATTAAAAATATGAATTTCAAAGAATTCTAATTTTTGATATGATGGTTATTTACATTGCAGGTCAATGGTATCATTTTAATGACAGTACAGTAACGGCGTGTGAAGCTGAAACAGTGGCTCGGTGTAAAGCTTACATCTTGTTTTACATCAGACGAGAAATAAGACTACCTGATTATCTCAGTGTTTCCAATGGAAACGGACGACCTGGTAGCCATAGAAACAGCAGAAGCTGAGACAGGAATTTCCCATGTGTATCTATCCTGTAGAAATGTTAAATGGTTGCTTGTGACCAACACTTGCACACCAATGTTTTAAACATGGAGACCAGTGACACACACCAACATGTTAAATAGGAGATCTCAGCTATCCATTTACATGATATGAAGTTTTGTTTGATATAATTTTCACAATCTCCTCTTTTAGTGTGTGAAATAACAGAGAAAAATGAAGATTGGGAGACAGCAGTTCATTCTTTTACTTATGCATTCTTCCATTTTGGTAAACAAAGGTTTATGTAATTTCATAGAGCACAATATGATGTGATCATTTTACATGTGGTCATTTTTTTTTATCATTATTAAGCATAACCATGGTTATAACCAGACCTAGGTCGTTTACTTGTGAAAATGTAATAATCATATTACAATTACTACGCTAAATATGCAATCATTACATTAAAATTACTTTTGTTTTCAATTGTAATAATTATATTTCAGTTTTATTCATGATGTAATCAGATTACAGTTGATTTCAAATGAGATTACATATAAAAACTTATAACTACAAAATAAATTGAATCTTGCAATATATTTTCACACAGACATTATTCAAGACTTTTTATCTGCAGTAGCTGGCATACATTTGTTGTATACAAACAAAACCTTTCAATACATGTATAAGAGCCCATGAATCAACTGATTTTGTCAGGAGGTTGAAAATGACAATCTCACCGTTTGAGTTATGAGTATGGTCAGACAAGGTTTTCATTCATGCTTTGTCTTTATAAACTGTCATTGCAGGTCATTTTCAGTAGGTTTTAGCAAGAAAATCATAAGACGTTTAGATTATTGAAATTTTGTTTTACAACTTGCGCTGCTTTTAATTCCTGGTATTATTATCTCTGCAAAGAATTGTGGTTTTACAGTATTTCAGCTTAGATGTGGTTCTACTTTAATCAGAATATATAAATGATGCAAATCTTCATAGTGCATTTTTTTAGCTATCTGGGATGATAACGTCTACCGCTGTATTCTGGTGATAGTCACAGTTTTATTAAATAATCTCCATGATTTTTATTTTCTATCTCAAAGAAAGAATTATCTTCCTGTTAACTGTTGTTCTGATTGGGTAATGTTGCTTTGAGATGGGAGGAAGTAATAGTGCCGACGTCTTTCGATATAGTGTGAAAGAATGCGATAAGAATTGATGAGTTTATATGGAAAATATGATACATTTGCATGGTGAATGGTATAAATTATAGAAACATAGTCATTGCGCTGGGGTAAGGCGTTTTAGAAATATAAGGGAGGGAACTGTGCTGTGCATACTGAGATAAAGGTGCATTTGGAACCAGTTTTAATATGGAAAACTTAAACAGTGCTGTGCATGAGTTGTAATTTTAAATAAACCAAGTAATGGTCATGCAGAGAACGTAATTCATTGAGACTATACATGTGTGATTTTCAAAGTAACTTGTTATTTGGAAAATCCATGCTGTGGAAGAGTTTAGTATGTCATTGTGTATGTGCTGTGCATACTGATGATATGTAGATTTTGAAACTTTCTGTATGTAGGGATATTTGTAAATGGTTTTACAGTGAACTCTCGTTATCACGACCATGTTTGCTCCCTGGATTATATTGTTGTAGTGAATATGTCATTACATGGAATTAGATAAATGACATAATGTACAGAATTATTCCCCCTGGATTTGTGTCATTAGATATATAATCTGTTGGTACAAATGTTTGTGTAACGAGAGTTGACTGTACTGGGATTTGAGAGGAATTTTTGTGTGTTGTGTTTTCAGCAAAACCAAAGCTTAGATTCATAGCTTATTGTGTTCATTGTATATTGTAAAACTCTGTTTATGTTGGTTGATACATACAGACTGTCAGGTTACATTAAAATGTCACGTCTTTCAGTTTTAAATGGTTGCATATGTATTTTGAAATGTGTATGTTGAACAGTTTTGTATAACTTTTGTATATATTGTCGGGTATGTTTTAATGACCAAAACATTTCACATTACTTATAAATCTTCATTTAATTCTTGTTACACTTATATGTTTTTGATATCCAGAAATTTGGTATTAAAGGTTTGACCAAATATGCAAAACATTGCCAGTGACTACCCTTTTGAGTACCTACTGGCTCAGAAAACTTAAAACACACAAATTGATGATGTGTTCAGACTGACGGTATTCATAGCTTCTTCTTGAAAGTATAATACTAAGTTCTATTAAATGCCGGTTATTTGTCTTATAATGTTGAGTAATAAAATATCTTATTATCTTTGGCATATAATTGATATTACAGACACCTGGATCAATTGCATATTGTCGTTTATTGCGCAATTTGTATTTTCGGGATTTTAATGAACATACGGCTGTATTTCTATCTAAAGACATTGTGTGAATGTATATAATATGATGTACAAACCAGTTTGAAGCTTGATGTTGTGTATATCTGTAATCAGAGTTTGCAAAATGTGTCTCATTGCTTGACATGTCTGGTAAAAAATCATTTGTTCTGGTAAAGAAATTGAAATTTACGATTCCCAAACCAGGAAGTATTTTTCCTGTCTGTTGAAGACTGTATTTGGTGAACTCTATGTAATATGAGTGAAAAAAATTGTCTTAAGTGACTGGCTTGTATAATACTATTAGACAGATGTTCTTACTTGGGTGCTTTGTAGATATAGATAGTAGAGCAGACCGATTCCCCTGCTGTATGCTTCTAACATGTTGTCAACATATTCAGCTTAAATTGCGTCTAGCTAAATTTGATGCACAAAAGTGGAACTGTTCTATTTTTCAATAACAGCCATTTGAACCTTGGTAATGATTGTAATCACAATTTGTCAGAATGTGGATCTAAACTTTGTGCTGATTTCTTATTACTTCAGTTTTATGTCTGATATTTATTTTGTTGTTTAATTCAACAAGAAAGTTGATTCTTCAGTTTTAATGTTTACTTTTTTGTATTAAATTGTTTTGATTTAAGGAATTTTTAATACTCATGTTAAGTTTAATTAGGCATAAATCTGTATATACATTTATCAGTAAGACATACATGATCATTAACATGTCATTAAAAGATGTGTCTGTGGTAAATTCTGCCTGTATGATTTTCGTAATTATTTATATGTTCAGTGAAGCATTTAGTTTTGTTATTGTCTGACATAGTCAAACAGACCTGTGTTTCTGTAATGCTAACACTGAGAATGTTTGTTGTCTCCATGAGTTTAAGGGTTTCAATGATAGGGGTCTCTTTACGTCGAAAACCTACCTTACCAGAATTTGGAAGGACTGATACAATCGGAACTTGTTGTGAGACAATATGCAGATTTATCTCAAGACAATATTAATGTACTGTTTCCTAGTTACATAAATCTCCCTCCTAGGACATCTTATTAGCATTTACTGACTACTGTATACATGCCTTTGGCTGGTACATGTTGGATGTAAGAGTTTGTGGTCATTTACTTTTGAGTGCACTATTGGTTAACAGAAAGGATTACTACACATGGTCAAACGGAAACAAAATCACTTAACTTCTCATTAAACTAATTGGAATCTTCATAACTTCAGAATGATTTCTTTTGTGGTACACACTTCACAGCACAGTTATTTACTACAGCAATTATTCATTGTACTGCCATTTCTACTAAGAGAATTCTTTGAAAATGTACCCTTTGGATAACACTGCATATAACTGGTTACTAGCTTGTCTGTTTTTTAAAAAAAAATTAAGAACTATTGTTGTAGCTTGATGGTTTTCGTCAGCTTCCACAAGTGTTAAATATTTAGCACAGTCTCTGAAAAAGAAATAACTCCCAAGGATAAGTAACCTGCAGGAGTGTTTGCTTCTGTTTGTTTTGCTCTTGTTTAGAATGTGTGTAGGGTATATCAAGGGTAGGAATGAAAGTTGTCAGTCCGCATGTAAGTCAAACAGCTGATAGACTTTTTTCATTTTCACTCGGCAATATGCTTTGAGTGTGTGATTGTGTGATAACTGGTAGTTGTGTGACAGTATGTCAGTGTGCTAACTGTGACTGATCTTGTCAGTTGTGATTGCTGGAGACTGTGTTTCCTGAATTGTTACAATAAATAAATTCACTGTCTGTATGTTACTGTTATTCATTTATTGAATTCACTTACTGGTAAAAACATGTCTCACATTGTGTTATGTAAACCTTCAGTTTAAACATATTTATTGTGCAGCCATTGTAAAACAAGTCACTTTAATTGCATCAGACATGTGCACATAAATTTGTGACGTCTTGTCATGTGATGGCAGTTATAAATACTAGTTGTTGTAGCTGAGTTTGACATCATCAATGATTGTGCTCTGATGAATATTTATAGTGCACACGGAAAGTCACGGTACCACTTCGGCTATTTACGTCAACTGTGACAAGGTCAAACATGATGTTGTTTGTAAACAAAATATGATGTCTCTCACTGTGTTTTTTCAAAGACTAAACTTCAATAAGTGATAACCATGAAGCAACAAGAATAAAATTGTTTCATATACAATTATATGTTGCAATATTTGTAGGTTGAATGAATACAAATGACCCTTTTGGGGCCTTTATTCACAACAAAATACAACAAAACTGGTCAAGTTTACATTTTATTATAATATAATGAAGGAACTGTATTCCTTCCATGCTGCATAGTGACTTATTGATGTAGGACAAATTGATTCTTTTATATGTAAAATATACATGTATTATATACAAATAGATGACAATAACCATAAAGATAATATGACAGATAAATATCCGACAGAGAAAATATCCGACAGGAAATAAGTGCCAAGTATTCGGTAAAAGTTCATACAGGACTACAAATCAAGAAATACTGATTCTGTTTAACAAATCATACTAAAGTAGCATACCTGTAGATAAGAAGAAAATATAATCACAAGACACTACAGATCCGCAAAGGGAGATAATTCCTGCAGTACACTGTACCGATCCACAAAGGGCACTAAATACATACATGGATATTGGTACATGGATTTCTATTAATCTCATTGATGTTGAGGTAGAGATATTCGATTTGATATAAAAAACTAAATAATAATTTAATTAGAATTTGTAACGGAAAATCAGAGTCGAGATTCTGAAGAGATTTGAGTAGAAAACCTGCCAAATAAAGCATTGTTGAAATAAAAAGGGAACAAAATCCATTCTAAATGTATAGATCATCAGAGTAAGATGGCGATAAATAGCTCGGGTTGAAATTTGTTGGAAAGAACCTACATGAAAAATATATATACAAAAAAATGTATGGTAATGATCGTCCAACACTAACATTTGTGCAGAAGTTAATATTCACAAATAATTACAGCATCTGTAGTCTGTATGATATAAATATTCTGGAACTCGATGACAACACTGTGAAGAAATGTTGGAAAAACGCAACCCCATCACATTAAAATGGTCAATTTTTTCAGCTCGTTCCCAGGAAGATACTGACCACTAAATAGCTGGTAATATTTTCTCGGTTCACAGTAATTTTTAACCAAGCAAACTCCAGTGAAAATACCATTTTTTAAGTGCATTAGTGCATTGTACATAATTAAGAATAAATGTGTTATAAAATTAATAATCAATAAAAGATTAAAGAAGGATTTACATTCTGTATAAAATAATATGACAAAAGTACAATGGTAAAAACTGGATATGGATTAAATATAAAATCATTTATAGAATTATTGCAAGTATAAAATAAATATGTCTTTAAGAAATGGATGCTTCTTGCATTTTAGTTTAAAAAATCAGTTGTGCCTAAAATACATTGCTGTATCCAAAGAAAATAAGTAAACAATTTCCCTCACTATCAGATATTTTTGAGATTTAAAAACTCCTAAAAAATGAATTTAGTAGTCTGAACCAAGACAAAATGATTAAAAATAAAATAAAAATTATTAATAAAAAAATGTTATTCTAAAAGTCCCAAACAGAATAGATTAACCCAAAGCACTTTAAGTAGAGGAAAGCCACAAAAATGGATGATAGCCCTGATGATATCTGAATAAACAATATTCTCTAAATATATAAAATATATGTAATAATTATTTTAGGACGGATTACATCTTATACTGTTACTATTATGTAGTCATATGAAATATGTATAAATGTGAATTTGACTAAATTCATGATGAAAACATATACCAGTAGATGGGTAATGATGTCAATAGCTACAGACTTATTTTCAGTTCGAAATCATAATCTTATACAGTCAACCCTGCATGAAAAGACCACTGAAAACAGGAAATCTAAGATTTGTTTGTCCCTAAGTTGCCTCTAAAATAGTGCATAAAGTGGCCTACCAGACAAACGTCATACACTAACATGCGACACGTATGTCTGCGTGACCTTCAGAACATGTTGGACTGTTGTGATGACCTGATCGAATATATTTACATTATCAAAATACAGCAGTTACATCAGCAGTATAGGTTACATACGCTGTTTATATGTACAAAACTAGGTAAATCATCTTTACAGTAGTAAATAAGACATATTGTTATTGCTATTTCTGTTGACTTATCCAATTTCCAGTTGGACAATATTTCCCTGGCACTGATAAATATTCGTACAACTCCATAAGCTATTGTCAGCTAAATATGAAGGGCAATTTCCAATGTACTTTATGTTCAATCTTCAAGCACGCATTTGAAGAGACCAGTCATTTGGCATGAAGAGAGGGGCAACTATTAACGAGTGCCAAGTCAATGTTGTCAAATGATACTTATTTCTTCCGAAGGCCAGACTCAACAACTGAGCAAGCCATACAATGATGAGATGAGTTACTGTCTATGGACATAATGTACGAATATCTGGCAGTCAAAGCAGATTCAGAAATATAAATGGCAGAAAACTATGATGGCAGAAATTTTGGGCGACATGCAAGACTTGTGTATTTGAATAAGGAAAGAAAGAAAGCAGTAAAGCTCTGTAGTCCCACTCCACAAACCCAGAAAGTCTTTAAATCCTCAAACAAATGTGTGCAAACTGCAGAGAGCGAAAAACTGAGTTGATCTGATGAAAAAAATACATTTATACAAATATCAACAAATATAACAAAAAAAACAACATGGCACAGATGTTTGTGTCGTAATAACAAAATATCACATCAACATATACAAACATATACATAACAAGCGTTGTCTATTTCTAATCTTGGACAGACTGGCTATAGTATCGATTTTCTATCATAAAATTAAATACTAAATACTTTCAACTATAACCTATAATGACAAACATTTTTCCTGCAACTAATTCGTACATCAAAACTCATACATTTTGATATATTAAAAGTCTACAATAAGCTAGCCTTGAATTTCTGTGAATGTGAAAGAAATTTGTAATTTTACCAGTTTTGCACATCACAAGGCTTTTATTAGTTATATGCACAAATAGCTGATTTCATATTTCATTCCTTTGTTTGAACGTTTATCATTGTAACTCAACAATATTTCAGTGTTATGTACAAGGGTCAGTTGACCTAACCAGTGTTCCTGGGTTACCCTCCAGTACTAACAAATTCTTCATCAACCTCAATAAGAGTTGAAGACAAATGATCTTGAATGTATCACCTTCAGTCAAATTGTCACGGAATACATTTGCCTCATCCGGAGTTTGAACTTTCAACCTCAAGACTGGCAAGTGCTCTACCCACAGAACAAACAGGTGGGCATAGAGATTTTTTATCATACTAAAGTTTTGAACCAAAAAAATACCTACTCAACACAAAAATGTTAATATTGCTTTTAAATAGCAAGAATTGCTAAACGTTTATGTGTACATTGTACACTTGTTCACAGTGAAACAATACAGTTAATAACAATGGTACATCTCTAAACTAACTTCAAATTAGAAAATGTTTATCATCGAAATTTTGATTTTCTTCAATATGCAAATTAAAATATGTTAACGTATTCTATATCAAATAAATTAAACAAGCAAATATACAGACACATAATTTACAGCCAGTGAAAATGTTAACATTTTCCCATTATAAATTACAGAAATATAGATTTTAAGTAAGAGCTGAGGTTGATAGCTGTATATCAGACCACTATACGTTCTACCGGACAAGTGTGTCCAGATTTACAAGCCATGAAGCAGCAAGCTTGCATATACGAGGGATATTCAAAAACGTTCACCCTTAACCTGTACTGAATCATTCAACTTCAGCTTCATTCCACCCACAGTCCTTTAACTACAATATGTTTCTATACTTCTACACCTGTCAGTGTGAATTGTTTACATGAACAATTTCACATCTACAAGAATATTTCAAATCCACCTAATAAGGCAGAAAGATCCCTCACACAGTACTATTATACTGCCTCATGTCTACTATCACTGGTCAGAATGCAGGTAACCTTACTGCAACTCTTTAATAAGGAACCCTCGTACAGTTCTTAGACAAAACCTTCTGATTTCATGTTTCCTACCATGCCACCTAGCTGTCGTGTCAATCAGATCATTTCAAAATCTCATGTTAACCAGCAGTTTCCTACTAGGTCTAATATGAATACATGAGGTACTGTATATCACAACTCGACAGCTCAAAATGAAATCTTGACATTATGGGCAAAATGTTCATACAGTAAAACCTCACAAAATGTTTGCCTCTAAATTACAACCACCTCCTTAAAAATATATTTTCATAGACCTTTTTTGCATATTATACTGCGCTCATCAAACCACCTCACACTTAAGACCAACCTTCTACAGAATCAGTGGTGGTCTTATTATCGAGGTTTAACTGTATATAACTAAGCTCCCTTTAGCTTCATCTCACCAAAATCTATCATTTTATACTGGCACAGTTTAAACGTTCGATACAAGAAATCCATTAAAAGGACATTTCAGTTACCACTAGCTATTAGATTCTTTTCTTATAGTTGCGATAATTTGTTCATGAAATTCATAAAGTTCTGTAATTTTGCTGCCTAACTGATCCTGTAACTGTATAACTTCATCTCTTTCATTGTCTTGACTTGTACGATAGTCCTGTAACAATTGCTGAAGATCATGAACTTTTTGATGTAAACCTCGATTTTCTTCTTCCATAGCCTGAAATACATGCAAAAAGAACAATAAATAGTGTGTACATTTTTCAATTCTCTGTTCTATTGTAAAAGCATGGAAATCAGAATTATTGGTGACCAGGCAAAGGTCAAGGTTAAAGGTTGTATGATATAAAGGTTGCATTATACAAATGTATGCCTGTTAATTTATATGAAAGAGATCCAGAATACACTTGTCACCGTAACATCATGACCTTGACCCTTATAGAGTCCATTGACCTTTGCTTAGGTTTATGAATATGGGCATTACAACATTTGACCTGTAAACATGCAAATACACTGATATTTAAAAAAACAAGGACCGATTTGTACAAAAAACAAATGTACACATAAAAATGATGGAGACAAGGTCAAGGACACCTTACTTAACATGTATACAGTATTTATAATGACCTTGACAGTCAGTTAAAGGAGTATTTGGACATCACAAGCAGTTGATACTAAGCACGAAAACTAAAATATTACAAAGAATCAACAGTCAACAAGACCATACATTTGTGACCTTGATTTTTGAGAGAAAAAACACTTGAAGAGTAACTTAAATCCTCAAAATTTCCATAACAACGACATAGACAATTTACTTGTTGTAAATGTATTAGCATTCCTGTCAGTAATATACAATGCACATAATATTAAAGCATAAAAATATATTTCTCATGCTTAGCAAAATAATAATCAAAAATATAAACAAAAATAAAAATAGCTTGTATGAAATTACATATGATTTATATCAACATTATTTGCAACAAATGACACTTGGGTAATATTAGTAGTAATGTTCATATAAGCATTCACAAAACAAATGTACAATAATTGTAACATAAACAAATCGAATGTACGTTTGCAAAAAAGAGGGACAGAGAACAGTAAAAGATTGAGATATGCTACCAGGTTTCATAGAATCATATCGTTGAATCATATCGTTGAAGACCTGTTTGCTGTGTTTTCCAAGACATGTGTAGTAATCCAAGCAGAATTTGAACAGTATGAAAATACTTTGGTGAAAAGGAACTAATAAGATCAACCTACAGAGATAATTGTTGGCAATACCTGTCAGAAATCATGAACATTGAAGCATTCAGTGATGCAGTGCATTCAGCAAAGTATTGTACTAACTACAATTGTTCCTTGTAGCAGAATAACGCATGATTATAACAAAACCACCGTACAGGAACATTGGGAATATTTCCCTTCAAATGAACAATTCAGATATCATGGTATCAAGGTTCTGTGGTGTGTCAGAGTGAGATAGGGTTTGAAGGGTTCTCACCCCTTAATCAAGAGTTTGATGGCTTAAGTCCCCCAAAAAGTCCAAAGACAATAATTATGCACTAAATTTTCCTTGTTTTAACACTATGATAGTCAGTAATTAAGTACATTTGTAGACTTAACACTAACAATCATGATGAAGCCATTGGTCAAAGAAGTGAATAAATGGGTGACCACTTAGAATCAACCATTGAGCTGATTGCACCTGCACCATTAGTTTCTTGTCCTCTTATTTACCATATCAAAATATGTGTTCTCAGGAATCTGAGAGAAAGATAGAGTGTGAAAGCATAATTTGTGGCCTTGAAGTCTGACTTTCACATCATAAGTGTGAGACTTGACAGGTCTGTGAGCAGTCTGTTGATCTAGACAGGGTTCCTAGATTTCCATCATGCACTGACTTGTTCTTCCACAATGGCATCATATTCCTCATTAACTGTACACAGTCTATTACTTGTTTGGGTTGTCTTTCCTTGAATCACTGAGACCATGATCATAATTGGTCAAAAATTAAAATCAGCATTCTGATTGCCATCATTGGAGAGATTAATATTGCAACTTTCTACATTGGAGGAACACAAATTTCAGTCTTCTGATTGGTAGGTTAGAGATGTTACTATTGGCTTACTGGACAGATATGGTAATCCCACTACAACATATACTCTCCATTAGCACTGGGCACGTATTTCATTTATTACACAATCACTGGCTGCATGACAGTAACACAAGTGGAATCAAAGCACTGTGAGGAAGCATAAACAACCGACAGGGATCATCCAATATCGTAAAATGTTCATTTTCTTATTTTGTATCCTGACAATGGCTGTAGGTCAGGAAGCTTAAATCTTGATGCATCACAACATAAAATGATACCAGTGAACTAACTAAGAAACTAACTCTAAAACTTTCATAGCATCATTCCATCTGTGACTATACTTACTTTTACACCATCAACCTAAATATCACCAAGTCAGAAAAAAGAAAACAGTAAAAAAGAAAAAAATAAGACCATAGTAAATGCTGAAGATGGAGATTGCTCTGTATTGAGAGTCCTGCTTACAACACATTCAGTCATCAGGAAGGCATATAACTTGCTCATTTAGCATTAACCAATCAAATCGGAGCATAATATCACAATCAAATATAACTGACCAATCAAAAAGAATCAGATCACTTTTTTGAAAGAGGCTCAATGAAACAGGTTTGTGTGTATACTATCAAACTTGCAACATTCAATATGAGGTGTTTATCAGCTCATACTTTGATAAGTTCATGAAATACAAGTGTCCCTGCTGAGACAGGTAGACAAGTATGAACACAAAATAGAGATAATAAATGCATTTTACTCCATTTTGTGAAATATCATATCAAAGTTTGTGGAAGATATGATTCAAAATCTCTCATGTAAGTACAATTATATCCCATTTCCTTCCATAAATAAATCCAGTTAACAAGAATCTGAATTCTTGTAATTATGTGAGATGAACAGTTCAAGTGACATGTAATCAACATTTAAACATGGAGCAACTCCATCTTCCACATTTTATTTTTGAATAGAAATACAGTATAAAGCATATAGAGGTCAAGATATGACGATAAAAAGAGACTTTGAAGAAGCAAACTTATGTACAATGGCTGTTAGGTACTAGCTTCAATAATTTGAAAAAAATGTTCGAAACAAAATCAAGCATTAGTTGTCTGTCATTCCTAGCTGTCATGCCTGACAACATCAATATACCTCCCCTATGTATATAGGGGTCAAAAAGGGGCAGCTGTCCAGCTTACTTTGATCAGTTTGGATTTGGAAGATGAGCGAAAAAGAACTCCAACCTTGAGTTTATTTTGTAAATTTCCATTGGCTGTTTCCTTTGTTGTCATTTCAGCAAGGCGTTGTTGTAGTCTGTCTACTTCCTGCAAGGTAGATATATACATCAACACATCTCATCACATCGTTATATGTGTTTGGCTTACAGTATATATATATCAAATATAAGTACAAAAGTTGCATACACCAGTATTCTGTACACAACAAAATGAATGATTACTATACAAGACATAGCATAACAAATTTGGAAATTACTCAAAGAAGACTTTTCCAGATGAAATCTCAGACTTTAAAATGTTAAATGTTCTTTTGGTTGCTACATTGTTATTTCAATACAGATTTCAATAAAACTTGGCAAAAGTGTACCGGGGCTAACAACAATGATTCAGACAAAATTTCATTCATTTAGATTTAAAAATGACTTTTGCAAACTTTAAGTCTAATACCAAGTTGCAGTGTTAAAATGCTCATGAATAAGGCCACTGAACTCCCACGTCTGTCCAGGAGACTGTAACTTTTAAGTCTACATGATATAAAGTTTACCTGGTCCTTATATTCGTTATCTCTCTGTAATGAATCCACTTTATCATTCATGTCTGAGAGTTGTCCTTGTAGACTAGATATCTGTTCTGGGTTACCTTGCTTCTTCTCAAGGTCCGAAATCTGAAATAACAATCAAGATTAAACATCAAGTCGAAATGTTTTGTAGCTTTTTGATTCCATTTCTTCAAACAGTATGTGCATTTCAGATACTGATGATTGTATGCTAACTACAGAATCTGAAGTATTGGGAAAATGTGTACAAACAAATTGTGATTTTTAATGTGGCTAATATTGTAAAATCTTGTAGCCCCACCCACTTTCTATTTTACCAGTTTATTATTGAAGATAAAACAATGTAATCCATGTAATTCATTATTGAAAAAGATACACACAAAATATGGTGCAATGAAGTTTAAATAATTGAAATGGAAATAACATCAATAAAGCAATGATTCATACCATCAGGGCGACAATCAGTTAATTGGATATACATGTAAATAACAGTTGTATATTCCTAGATTGCGTACTTGTGCGGGAGGGCATTTTATGTAATCCACTCATCTGTCATAATTATATATTCATATCAATGAGATTTAATAAATTGATTAAGTTTAAGGCATTTCAAAAGAATGTCTTTCGTACAGTCATGTCATTTGTATAAAAGTAAGATGGGGGATAACCATGAAATTAAACAGTTTTGAGCCAGAAATAAACCAGTCCTGATACGAACCTTCTTTTTATATTTTGTTGATTCATCTTTATAACCTGCTAATTGTTTCTTCCATTCATCAACGTTTGTTGTCGATTCTTGTAAAGCTGCTGTTAATCTTGCATTGTTATTTTTCAATGTCTGTAACTCAATCTCCCATTTCTTAGCATTTGATGAACTGAAAATCACAAATAACACAGTCCATATTACTGCTTTCATCATTTTAATAACTCTGTTTTATCACTAGATGTGTCCATGGGACATTGATACCCCCCCCCCCCCCGCTATGGGCTTTTCAAGCGTTATGGATCATTAACCAATTTAAGTTTAACAAGGGCCATAACTCCTCCAAAAATTGGTGGATTGTAACCGAACTCAAGCATGACCTGTATTTTATTATCCTATGCTGATGTGACCACTATAAATTGAATCTGTCCATTATTTAAAGAATTATTGATCAAAACCAATTACATGTACTCACATAGACAGTCAGTAACAGGGGTAGCACTTTATGCCCCTTCGCCATTATTCAAATTGTGATCAGAGCATGATAGTATCCAGGATTTTAAACATGATAGGGCACCAAGATTAAATCCTCTATTGTTACATCAACTTGCTATACTTCAGGAGACATTAAACATGTACGTTTAGGCTTTAATTCAGAATAGTTTTAAACACTGGTACCTTTCATATTAGCACAAAGCAAACAGCTGAATTATGTCATGCCAGGTACAGGAAATCAAAAACATATTTACAGAACAAGATAAACAATGTGATAGGCATCAAGAGAACATCCCACCTGGATGAATATCAATCTTACCACTGCAGCTGCACAGTGCATCTGTAATCTCTAATATTATCCTAAATACAGATTCAAGAACAAACAGGCTTGCTAGTGGATCATAAAAAAGCCCATCAAATTGTAACTACTGGTATTTCAGCATGTTTCAAGATAAAAGCAGTTGAATAAAAATAAAATAGGAATAAAAACACATCATAATAGGAGCAGTGTAAAATTTCAATCTAGAACGTGTCTACGGGTAGAGTGCCCAACTCTGATCGCAAGGTTGTGAGTTCCCGTCCCACAGATCGAAGTTTGATCATAAACTTCATAATACCCTACTTTGGTGCAAATACTGCATAGCAACCAAGCAACAGTCATCAATAGTGATTAATATAAGCTATAAGAACTTGTTTTACAATCAATGTAAAATAAATAAGTATTAAATGAAGCTTTGAAGTATTTGACAATCAATCTTGTAGCCTTCGAGTCTATGGTAGACTGACGGAATATAAGGTAGGTCCCGGTAAGTATCGGATAGTCGTTGAGCTTGCAAGTGCAATATGGGACATTAATTTAATACAGACGAGAATCAAACATGTTACCTCTGAGCTAGTGCTAGCTTTAGCCTGTCATTTTCATATTTGATCTGACTATCAGGTGATGTATCGCCATTTGATCCAGGAGTGTTAAATGAGTTACGTCGTTCACGAAGGTTCACATTCTCTTTTTGTTGTTCTGCCTGTTGCTGTGGAAACAAAAATAAAACAAGATGACATGTTTTTTCCCAATCCCAGATTGGTATCAATCTTAATTAAAGTTCAGTTACACAAGCATTCAATCATGTGAGAAAAGAGTTCAACCACAGAATACATTTAACTACCCAGTATACTCCTCAATCCAGTTTTGTTTTAGCAGTCTTTTTCATGAAAATCAAAACATCATGATAATGTATCGAAATAGGGGACAATGTCATCACTGACATCGAGGCAGACGTACCCACACTGAGGCAGACGTACTCACACTGAGACAGACGTACCCACACTGAGTCAGACGTACCCACACCGAGGCAGACGTACCCACACTGAGGCAGACGTACCCACACTGAGTT
The DNA here is from genome assembly GCA_032209605.1 of Mactromeris polynyma. Taxonomy (NCBI): domain Eukaryota; kingdom Metazoa; phylum Mollusca; class Bivalvia; order Venerida; family Mactridae; genus Mactromeris; species Mactromeris polynyma. Next base: position 51,609,285 of record JASFXZ010000001.1, read on the forward strand.
AGACGTACCCACACTGAGGCAGACGTACCCACACTGAGGCAGACGTACCCACACTGAGGCAGACGTACCCACACTGAGTTAGCCGTACCCACACTGAGGCAGACGTACCCACACTGAGTCAGACGTACCCACACTGAGGCAGACATACTCACACTGAGGCAGACATACCCACACTGAGTCAGACGTACCCACACTGAGGCAGACATACCCACACTGAGGCAGACGTGCCCACACTGAGTCAGACGTACCCACACTGAGGCAGACGTACCCACACTGAGACAGACGTACCCACACTGAGACAGACGTACCCACACTGAGACAGACGTACACACACTGAGGCAGACGTACCCACACTGAGACAGACGTACCCACACTGAGGCAGACAGAGGCAAGTGCCAGTCTTTCAGCTCCCCAAAACAATGCAATAAATGTTAGCATCTTTAATTTTACTCTCAAGAAACCCCTGCATATTTTGCACTAGCTACTAGTCTGTATCAAACTGTTTAATTGACAGCACAAAATAGCCACGAGCCCTTCTACTGCGAGTATACATATACATGTAGTACTACAGAGAAGGAATAAAGGGAAAGAGCTCAAGAAGGGATAAAGGGAGATAACTCATTAAAATCTCTAGTGTTTGGCAGTAATCAAGTTTGGTAAATTATTATCTTTCATTAGTTTGCTGCAAAAAACTAATAAGCATCTAAATTGGTTATCAAATGTCTGATGATTTCTCGTTCAAATCCATACAGGTGCTTTGATATTTCCTGAGCCTATAATTTGTTAATATCAGTAACAGCTTTAACTCCTTTTCTGACAAATTTAGAACTCACACATTTTGTAAATCATTTAATTCCTTATGTACATAGAAATCCTACAATTTTGTTGACTTACAGTCTATAATACCAAATTGTTTAACAATACTTCTATAAATCTATCACAAAATAGCAAAATAATTAGATAAAGCATACGACACACACTTTAATGAAAATATTGACCCTTTAATCATAACAGTGACAATATGAAACAAGTTTTACACATTATACGAAATTACAGCTGTTTGTGATACAAAAATATCTAAGTATTATAAATTAAGTAGATCTTATACACTTGTTCTAACTAGACCCCATGTAAATTTGTTACAATTTGAATGGATATCGTTGAAAATTGAACTGTGAATAACTCAACACACAATCAATATTTCTGAGAAACTTATTTTCAACGTATCAACAAAAAACATAAAACTTAACAAACTATAAACATCACATGAAAAATTGAAAATCACAAGAACAAAAAACGTTCCAGAAGATGCATAGCCAAACAACATCAGCTATAATTTCAAACCAATATCTTCAAACACATTTGAGAAAATCAAATTTTAGAACATCCTCAAAGTGCACTTTTCACATTGTCCGGACTGTAGATTTATCATGGTTACTTTTTTTGTGATTTCCAATTTTACAGTAATGTTATTAACAGAATTTGGATACACAAATGTTGAAAACCTTGACGAGTAAAACAATACCCCACAACAAACATCTAATGTTTTACAGCTTTTTAAAGAAAGTGATTTTTTTTATTGAAAGACATTTATATAAAATACAGTAAAAAAGCCCACAAATGTCATAATTGCCCCAAACAAATACTTTATTATTCAGATCAAATTATCAATGAATGGATCAGAGGAGATGGCGGAACCGGGAAATTCATGTTTAAGTAGCGTAGTAATTACCCGTACAATATTACCATTATAAACAGTTATGATATCGTTAAATCATTGGGTTGGCAGATCTTCAGGGCTGAATATATTACTCATCAAACAACTCCCATATTCTCCATTATTGATGAATGAAATCTGAATAATCTCTTAACCGTGAATTCATGGTAAATTAATTAAGAATACATTTGACTAAATAAACAATATTTGTTTTTCTTCAATACTCAAAGATATAAACGTCTTCATGTATAGTCTGTTTAGATTTACTTGAGAATTGTTGTAAACAAACTGTATGGTGGCTAGCCAATGAAAACATGTGTTGGAAAATATGGACCAATAAGATTTAGGGTAAACAATAATGGTGTTCTCAACTAATTTTGCATTGACAGTGTGTATTTCTTTTATGTTATGATGCTTTAATTGATTGAATAAAAGTGCTTACATATTGAAATACTACTACATTTTTTTACCCTTCAAAAATGTTGAAAACAGTCAACCTAGAAAACATTTCCCACTTTTTGCTGTTGATATCGCTCCATGAAAGTGAATAGTTGCAAAAAAACTGGCCTTTTTGTACAGTTGGTAGTTGATGTACTCCGGTAAATTATAAATGTTGGCATTATCAAAAATGCAAAAACATTATATTCATAAACATTTCCATGGTTACAGCATACAGAGCAATACACAAAGTTTACACAAATTCTTCCATGATACATTTATACCATTAAATAGCAATATAAGGTATTATTTTAGCATACTTAATATCATTTTATAGTCTGTATCTTACCTGTGGTTCTCGCATTGACGTAAGACTAGAACTGCGAGTATGAAAGAACCCACGATTTGTGGGTGTCTCACGATTTGTTGGTGTCTCACGGGGCGTGGTCGTCGAAGAGGATGATTGTGATTGACTTTCATCAGTGTTGCCATTGACAGTCGTTGGAGATTGGCTCTGTGCCAGCTGTTGCCTTGTTAATTCTTTTACATCCTTGAATTTCTCAATAAACTATAAAAGCAAAATCAAGGGCATTAACTCACAAATACTGCCAACAAAACTAACTTGGAATGGGCAGATGTTGGGTTAAGGCAAGAGTTATGTGATTTTTCTTTTAATTCAGCTTATCATTCAACAGTCTTTCAGTAACACACAGTTGTTAGTTGACCTGAACAGTTTTCCAGGAATTTACTAACACTAGTACTATATAGCTTGCCCTTTTGCAAGCAGCTGAATCGGAAGTGGAGGGCAAACAACTGTAGCTAAATGTCACTAAGTATATGACCCAGCCCAGGAATTGAACCTGGAGCTCCCGGGTGAAAGCCTAGCACTCAAACCACCGAGCTAACCAGGCAGACAAAGTGTTATGTGAAGAATGTCTTTATTTCCTCATGCTAATACTAAAGAATTTATTGATCTGATTTGAAGAGAAGCCTTACATAATCTTCATGCTATCTTATCTATAGTTATCATTATTGAGGTATTTAATGTCCGTTTTTGACCACAGGGTTCAGGCTCATTTTCAACATCTAGTTCTTTTACAAAAACACTGCTTGAAATTTTGAGACCAGTCCCTGTGATTGTAACAAAACAAACTTTTGATGAAAGTGATCTTCTAAGACATGGTTTATATGAGTCAAACATTACTGACTAAAATCTCTCAAATGTCAATCATTAAGTGTCATTTTATTCCCATAACTAGCAAAAGATGACTTGAACATTGTTCAAAATGGTACAACTGTCAAAATTAATCCTATTAAATGTCCATACACAACGCACCCTACACAAAATGCAACAAAATAGTTCACTTACTGTCAAATTATAATAAAAGTGTTTATTGTTCCTAACATTTAGTGTTGACATCAATTATGGTGTTTTTATTAATGAAACACTGGTGATACAAATGGAAGATCAGACAAATGAACCTAGTGACACTTGAGGAAACAAAAACTTTGACAAGCACCATCTCCATAAAGATCAGTTATGTGAACAGTGATAGACAAGAAAGGTGTTCATGTAATGTTGGAGTTTTATGTTGTTGAGAGCAACAGTATTTCAGTGATGTACGGCATTCAGATGAACTAACCAACGACCGTGGGTTAGCAACCAGTATAATATTGGTGGAGAGGTTGTTGCTCGGGAGAGGGCCATTCTGAAGAGGTTGCATGTTATATCTGTAACTAATACCTTGGCTAAATCAGCCTCTGTTCCAAAGCCGAGTCCATACACGGTGTTAGCCCTGGGATCTGACCACTGTCCAAACTTCTGGGATGTTTTAGTGAAAGCCATATTTGGTGTGATAGTACTGTTGATAATAGCCTGAAAGAAGAAATTACATATAGTCAAACCATAATCATTATAGCAACCAGTACGTGGATTGCACTTATGCAAAACCTGAGCACCGCTAGGCGATGCTCGTCTGTGGGTTATGTTATATGTTATCATCAGAACAAGTATTTCTCAGGAACTGAGCTCAACAGAATATGAAACATTTGGTAGGCACAGATGCAAATGCTAATGCAGACATTGATGGTCAAGCTATGCCAATAATCTCTCTTTTGTTTTCAAAACTGACAAGCCAAAAACCTTTTAATGGAACACTCTAAGCTGTCTCCAAGATTCCAAGTACTGTAAATCTACATTGTGTTTATGAAAGCATTACAGACAACTCATCTAAAAGGCCAGTGGGCTGCCATGATTAATTTTCAGGGAAAGATATAGTGACCACAAACAGGTGTAATAATTTTCAGGACGTAAGTAAATGCACTAGTGTGTAAACTAGAGTAACTGTTTGGTTTACACCTATTTTAAAATGGATTGGACCAGGAAAAATATATTCAAGTGTTCGCGGTTAACAACCCCACTATACCAACTGTGAAAACCACTAACTTAAAAATGCATGCATTATTTTCAAGGTTTCCAGTATCTCTGAGAATGAAGTGATTGTTTCGATAACAAAATAACTGACATAGTTGACATGACACCAAGCAGGCTATCACCAAAACCATCTTGCTTTGGATACATGATGACTGTCTCAGATCTTAAGTTACAAAATACCAGTAGCTAACTGAATATTGAAATTTAAATGACAATTATCCTTCCCTTTAAAATGTGAAGTGCTATAATGTCTGGAGATACATTGGACACACAGTGTCCGACCATGGCAATAGAATACTTAGCACTGTCTGCACTGTAATTGGCGAGAGTTGCATGAAATTTTAATGATAAGTTTCAATGACGGTAAAGTAAACTGACTGCAACAACACAAAATTGGCATTTCTGGAACTCAGGTTCCACAGGTTCACAGATAGTTTATTGATGCAATAATCAGAAAGTTTATGAACCAATTTGATCCCTAAATGAGTTTATTAGTGATAAATTTGCCAATGTATTAATTAAGATAAGATAAATAAACTCTCGTCTATGTCCAGTATCAGGATCTAATGTATTTGTCCAGCCTCAGAAATGTTATATTTATCAAGAGAGAGGGTCTGAAATCATTTTTTCATGTTTTGGGAATGCTAACCAACACTAACAGAATTGGGAAAACAGCATGGTTTATTGTCTTTTTAAGCAAAAATTGTTAACTTAGCATTTGTAGAAGATTAATCACAATCTGTTACTTGTACGAAGTATTAAGTACAAGCGTTTTAGACATTTAAATACCAAAAATCCTAAAAAAGATAACTTTATATGGAAAAACATATTTATTGGCAACTAGGCAGCCACTGCTAAATTATACAATATTTATTTGAATAGTGTTACATGAATTAACAACACTTTGTTTTTAACTACTTTTCCTAAAAAAGTAGGAAGGTACCAAGGTTCCTAAATCTTTTTCATTTTACCAAATGTTATTACTTCTGCTGGAGAAAGGCATGATCATGATTTTTATAGTGCTTGACTGATAAAAACTTTATGGTACTGAGGCCAAATATTTGGGTAGGTCAGGAATCGGAAACCAACATAATTTTTAACAGGCCTTATAATTGTGCACTTTATTGCCCCTAAATTAATTAATTAATTTCACTCTGATTGGCCAATTGTTGTTAATTAAAATTACAAGATGTTAATTAAATATCAATTAGTCACTGTCATATTACATAATTTTCACAAAGGAAAGTGATGTGAATTGAAAAATTATTTTGACAAGCTTGTTTGGCCTGAAGCATATACTGGTAAATTAAGAAGGACATATAAATAAAATAATCAAATTAGATAATAACAATGTAACAATTTGTACACCATGTCTCCTTGAGGCAAATATGCATGTTTCTTCCATGTCATAAAATCTGATAAATGTAATGGAATTTGATCTGACTCAAGATGAAAATTCATGCATAAATTTCTCTAAAAAACATGCAAGGAAGTTAGGGTCTATAGAGGCAGAGCCCTTGTACTTCCCATCTGATTGGATGAGGGCAAAAATACCAAACACAGCGAGGTTCTTCTGTAATCTTCACAAACCAAGAATAAGGTGCAAGTACTGGTTCAAATCAAGGGGGCAGTTAATAAGATGATTAATATAAGTAGTTATAACTTGTTTCACAACCTATGTCTATGTGTAGTATCACTTCTAGTCATATTAAACCAAAACCAGGCCAACCAGTCCTTAGGTACTACCCTTATAATGCCTAGTTTAGACAAGCAACTACCAGGGATTTCATGGATGCAGGTTTACTGTGTCATTGATGCAGTGTTTGGGCGTAGGACTCATGTTTACTGCTGACTGTGCATCCTGAGGACCACCAAAAATGATCACACGATCTGCATATAAGATATATTCTTTGTGATTATTCCTGTTCTTTACATTAACTAAATTTACCAATATCATTCCAGCGCTTGCATTATTGACATCTGGTAACATTTAATGCATGCAGAAACTGATCATCATTTGTCATTATCAGGAACTCACAAAATGGCTGAATTGGGGGTCCCGGGACCCCAATTTGAAAAGTTTAAGGGAAAACCCTGAACTACTAGTACCATTTTCAGCAACTTTGGTACATCTCAGCTGGAGATCAGCCTCTCTTACTCCCACATTGTAAGGGCCATATTATGTCAGCTGCAGTTTGTCATGGAAACCAAAACAAACAAATTACCTTTGAACCCTCCACACTGATAATTCTGTATGTATTTCTTGCGCTGTCATAGTAATAGGACACGAGGACGGCAGACTTGCTGGCGGGAAGCCAATTCTTTTTCGTCTCAGGATCAATTTGGAACACATGGGCTCGAACAGAAAATATGGGCTGCTCCCTGCAAATATAAAAATAATAAACCATGAATGTTAAAGAACACTAAATTCTATTTTGTCAACACATGGGCTGCTGACCCTACAAATATGCAAAGTTAGAAAACAAAATGGCTACCTCATTTGCTTTGCACAACCCCTTTCTACAAACGAACAGGGTATAATTAGTAGAAAATTATATGCTTATAATTTTAGTAAGTGAATACTGTTACAGACAGATAACAATCAAACATAAAACATCTGGAGGGGGGAACGTGACATCAATCTATCTGCATTCTGAATAAAGAAGCACATAGACTTGTTTTGCTATTATCGCTCAAGTTCTGTAAACTAATCATGAACTTTTGGAAGTATAACAATAAACAACATAATATTCACAACAATTAATGTATTACAGTAAAATCTCAATAATACAACCATCCTTGGATCTCTTGAAAACTTGTCTTATTATTGAGGTGGTGTGAAGATTGAGATTGAATAAAGAGCAAAATATGGAAAATGGACTTGAACATTTTTGTTATTGAGGTGGTCTTATTATTGAGGTGTACTTTAAGTGAGTTTTACTGTATGACCTGAACTACCCTCCTATATAAGCTGGCACCATAGGTTCCCAGGTGCCATTTAATTGCTGGTCCAAAAATATAGATCTACAAATAAATCTGTTGGAAAATAAACAACATTTTGGCAAGCAGAAATGTTGCAGGATCCATATAGAATTGCCTTGAGATATTTTGGCACATGTTAAAAAAGCAGGAAATAAAATGATGATACAGACTATTTCATTTTCCTTCCAGATAATCAAATACAAATCAAAGATTGGGCTGTTTCAGAACTATAGTAGACAGGAAAACTAAAACACATACAGTATAACCTGACTTAAAGACCACCGCAAGATCCACTGACTACCTCAGTATTAAGACCACCATTTCAGTGACCAGTTTTCTTCCATTTTTTATTTGATAATCAGACCATCTCACAATTAAGACCACTTTCAATAGACAAAGGGTGGTCTTACAAAACAGCTAACAAACCATAATTTGGAAAGTTTCATTTACAGCTGACTTTGCAACTTATACATCTACCTGAGTCAATAACTATTATATAACCCTACTATACCTTCAAATATAGCATAGTTTACTGATAAACAACTTCTAGCGTTTCAATATTTCCCTATCTAGACATGGATAATTGAATATAGCATAATTTACTCATATACAACTTCTTGAGTTTCAATATTTGCCTATCTAGATATGGATTATTGACGAAAATCACAATATGTAATAAAGTGACTGGCTGTGCACTCAGGTCAGCCATTGTTATGGTCAGAGTAACTTTAATGGACCGATTGTGCATACAATGCTTATAAGAATTATGGAAATAAGTGGATAGGTTCCTTTAAAACACTCAAAATGCACAAATGAGTCATTATGTATATGTACTTAAACACACTTCAACAAATTTCAGAGCACAAAAAATGAGGCCAGCACATTTCCTATTTACCCATATGTTTGAACCATCAAGTTCATGGAATTATTTTACCCATCCTATGGAAGGTGAGAAAGTAAAGAGATAAGACATCAAAGAGATCACGTAATACACTAAAACTACAGACAGAATCATAATATCAAACATAAAGACATAATGAATGCATCTTCTATTTCAGTAATTGTACAGTTGCATTCACAAGCATAATGGTAGCACAAATTCTTTCTACATCAGTTTATATCCTAAAATGTTAAATCATGAATCATGAATATTGAGCATGACTGTAACTTTACAGTTCTTCATCAATTATTTGTAATCATTGATTCATTATTTTATGAGTAGGCATTCATGGAATATTGATTCATTATTTTATGAGTAAGTGTTCATGGAATATTGTTTCATTATTTTATGAGTAAGCATTCATGGAACATTGTTTCTATATTTTATGAGTAAGCGTTCATGGAATATTGTTTTATTATTTCATGAGTAAGCGTTCATGGAATATTGTTTTATTATTTCATGAGTAAGCGTTCATGGAATATTGTTTCATTATTTTATGAGTAAGCGTTCATGGAATATGGTTTCATTATTTTATGAGTAAGCATTCATGGAATATGGTTTCATTATTTTATGAGTAAGCATTCATGGAATATGGTTTCATTATTTTATGAGTAAGCATTCATGGAATATGGTTTCATTATTTTATGAGTAAGCATTCATGGAATATGGTTTCATTATTTTATGAGTAGGCATTCATGGAATATGGTTTCATTATTTTATGAGTAAGCATTCATGGAATATGGTTTCATTATTTTATGAGTAAGCATTCATGGAATATGGTTTCATTATTTTATGAGTAAGCATTCATGGAATATGGTTTCATTATTTTATGAGTAAGCATTCATGGAATATTGTTTCATTATTTTATGAGTAAGCATTCATGGAATAATGAATACAAATTAAGTCACCATTACACTCTATTGCAGTTACACAACTTGCCTGCATTAATTAAGTTAAACTGACAACTGTATTATAATGATGGTTAATGATGACATGTTAATATTCTAGCTTTGTCATACATTTATATATACATATTTATCCTATGATTGATGGAATTATGAATTTAAGGGCAATAAAAAATAAACAAGAAGGCAAGAATTCAAACCAGGGGCCTTAATTATGAACAAACATTTTAAGACTAAGTAAAAACTCAGACTTAACTCTGAGCCTCAGACTCTGCAGCCCATTTCATACATGCAAATTATCTTGACTTCCCCTAGATAGTTAGTCAAACATCACATTATCTCCCCCTCCAGATGAAATATATTCATAATCACAGACTGTTTAAGCCTAACCAAATACATGTATATACATTATAATTGGATACCACAGTTCCCCTGATACACAGTACCATACTCATGCTACGTATAATTATGAACTCATGTATGAAAGTATACAAGATAATGAATTTTATCATCAAAACTAATTCCAAACACATGAAGCTAATGATTTCCTCCATATAACCTGTATTTAATTATATATCATTATAACTGATACTCAACTGAATACAGTATTCACCATAGCAGAAGATCAAACAAAAGGATACTGGTATATTGGTATATCACTTTTCTGGATCAAGTTTAAAGCACAAATATTTCCAAAGAGTACATGTTTGTTAGAATAATTTATTGCCTTTTGATAATGCTTGCATACACATGTTGGTCTTCTGATATGGTATGGATATGATATGGATACAGCTTGGGTGTAGGATCCCACTCGGGTGTATAATGTCATACACAATGAATGTACTTGAAGAGGCTTGCAAGATACACAACTTCAACAAACAATTTTACAAGGACAATTTAGTATGAAATACCAATGAACTAAATAATTGTGCAGGGGTAAGACAAATAGACAATTCAAGCATTCCTGCAGGTTTCAAGATCACGCTTTAAATGATCTCTAGCAGAATCATACCTGGACGATGATGAACTGAATGCCAACACAGCAATGCTGCGAGTAGGGGATAGGTATAGCAGGATGTTAAAATGGGTACCGATTTTTTTGAAAATTAAGATGCAAATGATCCAAATTAGGAACTATTCCTTGCTTTTATAGATGAATCATGCACAATTTATGTATGCCCAGATACACACTTGTTTGACCATATGTTAATACTGACAAGTTTTTTCCATATAACATGTTATTTGTTAGATAAATTTAACAATAAATTTATAAAGCTATCAATGTGTCATCAATAACTAGTCTTTAACACTTTGACATTCTAATATAGAGATGGATGAAGGGAAGGACAGAGAAGACCTTATTTCAGCTGCACGTAGACTGGTCCAACACTTCGGTGTGGAAAATTGTATCTACAACATTTAGCACCAAGGTTCAGCAAACACAATACTGATCTATTGTCCAGCAAACACAATACTGATCTATTGTCCAGCAAACACAATACTGATCTATTGTCCAGCAAACACAATACTGATCTATTGTCCAGCAAACACAATACTGATCTATTGTCCAGCAAACACAATACTGATCTATTGTCCAGCAAACACAATACTGATCTATTGTCCAGCAAACACAATACTGATCTATTGTCCAGCAAACACAATACTGATCTATTGTCCAGCAAACACAATACTGATCTATTGTCCAGCAAACACAATACTGATCTATTGTCCAGCAAACACAATACTGATCTATTGTCCAGCAAACACAATACTGATCTATTGTCCAGATTATCTTTGTACACATAAATGTGAAGTATTTCGATTGTGGCCAGACAGGAAACAGAATGAATGCAATGTACACCTTGCTTTAAAATGCCCTACAGCAAAGAAAGTTATATACTGTGTGAAGTTTTAATGAATTGTAAATATTTGCTGTTAATACAATGAATTTAAGGAGCAGATAAAGATCTGTAATATTTACACAGTCAGAAATCAACAGTCACATAAATCAACATAAAGGTCTATATACGTTATATCAGGTCTGTAATTTAATATCTGTTCACCATGAGGGACTTACTGACATTCTTCAAAGTCAGATCAGTGTTTCAAACTATGAAAAGTCATGCATGTACATACCAACCCCTCCATAGTGACCCTCTCATGAACAATAACCTTCCTTCTGCAACAGTTATAATTTTCAAGCAATAAAAATTTACTATAAATTAAACCTCTCTTCAGCAACAACCTCTCAACAACAGTCAATGGGTATTGCTGTTGAGTGGTTGAAGTGCATGGCTTGTTAGCGTTTAATTATACACTTCATATTTTGGATGCAGGCATCAAGGGAAATATGTATGGAATCAAATATAAATATCGATGATAGAGAAAATTTTCAGAATCAACATTATTATACATTCTTATCATTTAGTCGTAACATGTAGGCAACCACAACTCATGATCAACCACACGGTAAGAAAACCAAACATAAACAATGACAAGCCTGACTAACACTGACTCACCTTGTCAAATAAACTAATATCAGAAATAATAAAATAAAGTCACAACAATAGAGATAATTCAGTCACAGTGGTCTTACTACAGAGGTTTCACGGTATAATGGCTATGATAGAAGATACATTGTACACAACATATATATATTACACTTACTTTGCAACCACTTCTTTAGCATGGGCCTCAAGTTGAGCACTTAGTACTGGAGGCTGTTTCATGATTATATTATGTTTCATAAATCCCTCAAAAAAATATAACAATCCTCTATCACACACTCTGTGTGAGCAATGTTTATACACCAAGTGAACAAAGAATGCAAAATTGTAAACAAGATTATAATAATAACAAATATACACTAGAGACTAACTGCTTTGTTTCATTCACAGTTCAATACACTACAACAACATCATCCAATGTCTATTCCATAATTATACAACTCCTCATTATTGATATCACAGATCAATTAACTTATACTGTTTCTCAATTAACAGATCAATTAACTTATGTTGTTTCTTGAGTAATTAGCGACACTAATAAATCCGGGTTCATTATCCTATCTACAGTTCCAGGACACAAATTTTCACAGACTATAAACTTCCTTCTCCATGTAGCAACACACTTTATATAAATTCAAAGTTCAAAACACTGAAATAAGCCAACAGTTAAACATTTCATAAACAGAAGATGCAGACAGCAGAAAGATAGAATGTTCTATAACTCTGCTGTTCCTTATCTTCCACAGCAATTCCATTCTTTAACATACCGGTACGTACTATCTTCAGCCCCACAGACAGGTAAATCGTCTAAATTTAAATCCCTAACAACAAAAAACGAAAAAAAAGGCAGTATGGTAAAATTCTCTCTGAACTTCACTGACAAACCTTACATTCAACATATCTTGTAATCACTGAATTCTATCCGAATGTTTGCCTTCACAGAACTATGTTGCGAAAACAGGATGATAACTACATCATAATATTATACTCTATACATCATATATTAGTGCATTAAAATTACCCTAAAGAATGAAAATTTCACAGTTTTTCCACTGAGGATGAACATTGTGAATGTGTTTTATAGTGCGATCTCATAATTATGTTTTTGTTTTTTTTCAGGTAAATTTTAATTGTCTGTATATCTTTTATCTATAAGATATATATATACCTAGGAAACTTCAAAACAAATTATAATGCAGTGATTTAGTGTACATCTGTATGATTCAGGCATTAAAATGCCATATTCTCAAAATTATTACTTTGCATATTTGGATTCAAATAAGGCTATCATTATCAACCTTTAAATCTTAATGTAAAACGAATTCAATTTCTGATGATATAAATTCTCATTTACAGTTATTGAGTTAAAATTCATAACTATATTAACACTTTTCTGTGTTAACTTATTTAAATTATTATGTTTTGGTTTCATATAATCCATTACGCCAGATTGAAATGTTTAACTGCATCTTTTATCACTGTATAAATATGCATTCATTAACTCTTTCATGTATCATTTATCATATATTATTCACTTCTCTTTACTCCCTTCATTTTTCTTTGAACCATTTAATTTAAAGCCATGATGTAACCAGGCCACCAGCTGACTGTTTTCAACACTGGGATTTTATTAAAAGGCAATAAGAATTCAATTACTTAATCCAGGGTTAATTGAGGATATCTAGAAAGGAAATTAATGTAACATGGGAGATTGCAATTATATGTAAATGTACATTGTAAGTTAGCTAAATGGATTCATATGCCAGTCTGGTATCCAAGCAATAATACCAGTGATTCCAGGGTACCAGTAACCAAACACCGGACGGGTACCCAAGCAATAATACCCGAGTAAGTTCAGGGTACCAGTAACCATGTACCCGAGCAATGCTATCATTAGGGCTAGGGTACTATTAACCAAGTTCTAATTAAGCTGGTACACCAGCAAATGCTAGTCCAGGGTACCAGTACCCATGCACCAGACTGCTCCCAGGCAATGCTTACATTAGGTCCAGGGTACTATTAACCAAGTTCTAATTAAGCTGGTACACCAGCAAATGCTAGTCAAGGGTACCAGTACCCATGCACCAGACTGCTCCCAGGCAATGCTTACACTAGGTCCAGGGTACCTGAGTAACCATGCACCAGACTGCTCCCAGGCAATGCTTACACTAGGTCCAGGGTACCTGAGTAACCATGCACCAGACTGCTCCCAGGCAATGCTTACACTAGGTCCAGGGTACCTGAGTAACCCATACCAGACTGGTACCTGAGCAATGCTAACATTAGGGCCAGGGTAAGTAACCACGCACCAGACTGGTACCTGAACAATGCTAACATTAGGTCCAGGGTACCTGAGTAACCAGGCACCAGACAGGTACCTGAGCAATGCTAACACTAGGTCCAGGGTACCTGAGTAACCACGCACCAGACTGGTACCTGAGCAATGCTAACACTAGGTCCAGGGTACCTGAGTAACCACGCACCAGACTGGTACCTGAGCAATGCTAACATTAGGGCCATGGTACCTGAGTGACCATGCACCAGACTGGTACCTGAGCAATGCTAACATTAGGGCCATATGGTACCTGAATGACCATGCACCAGACTGGTACCTGTTTAACAATGCTAAAATTAAGGCCATGGTACCTGAGTGACCATGCACCAGACTGGTACCTGAGCAATGCTAAAATTAAGGCCATAGTACCTGAGTGACCATGCACCAGACTGGTACCTGAGCAATGCTAAAATTAAGGCCATGGTACCTGAGTGACCATGCACCAGACTGGTACCTGAGCAATGCTAACATTAGGGCCATGGTACCTGAGTGACCATGCACTAGACTGGTATCTGAGTAATGCTAACATTAGGGCCATGGTACCAGACTGTAACCAGAGTAATGCTAACATTAGGGTCATGGTACCTGAGTAACCACGCACCAGTCTGGTACCTGAGCAATGCTTACATTAGGGCCATGGTACCTGAGTGACCATGCACCAGACTGGTACCTGTTTAACAATGCTAACATTATGGCCATGGTACCTGAGTGACCAGGCACCAGACAGGTACCTGAGCAATGCTTAAACATTAGGGTCATGGTACCTGAGTGACCATGCACCAGACTGGTACCTGTTTAACAATGCTAACATTATGGCCATGGTACCTGAGTGACCAGGCACCAGACAGGTACCTGAGCAATGCTAACATTAGGGCCATGGTACCTGAGTGACCAGGCACCAGACAGGTACCTGAGCAATGCTTAAACATTAGGGCCATGGTACCTGAGTGACTATAATGCACCAGACTGGTACCTGAGCAATGCTAACATTATAGGGCCATGTAACCTGAATGACCATGCACCAGACTGGTACCTGAGCAATGCTACAAGTTAATGTCATGGGTACTTAAAGTAACAACAAATTACCAGTTTGTACCTTCAGTGGCAAAATCCTACAATAAGCTTAATTAGCACAAGTAATAATTGTTTTTTTACATGTACAGGACGTGCACCATAATTTATACCTGCATCATAATTCCTATTTAGAATCAAAGTATGTGTTTGCATAAAAGATGGCTGAAAACCCTAAGCATCACAATCTCACTAACTGTACAAATAAATTAGGTTGCTAAGAGATGTTCTATAAATAAACAACAGAAAAATGTGGAATTTGGCTTTTCATTGATTTATAAGTTGATTAAGAAAAAATCTGGTCATTTTTCAGCAATGATTTGAAAAATGGTTAGAGGGATATAATCTTACAATCCATCAGTCTGCCTCATAAAAAAATCTACACATTACCTGAGCGCAGAGAATGTATCAAGCGCTAATTCATGAATGAATGGGCTTATCAACTTATTGCTTTGATAACAGAGTAATATTGATGATAACAGAACTGAGATTGGGGTGAATATTTACAATATTAACTGATTGATGGAGTGGGTCATTCTGATATATAATCAGGTAATAATCTACCCTGATATACAGTCAAACCTGTTTAGTATAATCACCTGAGATTTGATTGCCACAAATAGTGGCAGCTTTGGAACAGAGCTTCAAAAACAACCATAGACTGAACAGAAACATGGCAACGACGGGCATTAAAAGTCAGAATGGTGTATGAACAAATGTTGCAAGACGCAAGATTTATGTAGCGTGCAATATTTTGTTTACATAGTATCAAAACAAAAGTACAGTAAATCCTCAATAATAAGATCACCCTTGAGGTGGACTTAATATTGAGGTGGTCTAAATATTGATGTTAAATAAAGAGCAAAACAAATGGAAATGGACTTAAAAATTGTGGTCTTAATTTTGAGGTATTTTTTAAAGTGAGGTTTTACTGTATGCACATTATACAAAATCCAAATTTATTTCATTTTAGATTATAACATTAGGATTGCAAAATTGCAATTGAATATGTCGATTAAATGTGGCGATTAATGTTCAGGTAACCTTATATGGCTGCTGAAGGAGAATTTAAGCTTTACAGTTATAATTTATAATATGAAACAATTTAACTGCACAAGAATGAATTAATAATGAGACACTGTTCTGATTCTTTTACAGAATAATACAAAGCTTCTACATTTAACCATCAAAATAGAATAACAGTTTTATCTGGTTAGATTTATGCATAAGTTAGCATGAAATACACTGAAATTGTCAGTTAACATGACAGATACAATTAATATTGTCACCTGTCTCCTAGGGAATAATGTGTACATTATATAAAATGAATCTTTAACTGTTATGAAAAAAAATACCTCATGAATATTAGAAAGAGCAGCACTTTAAGCATTTGAGTTTCTTCTATTTTTTTAATTAAATATTAATAACCGAATAATTACACACAAAATGCTAAACAATATATAGACAAGAAAATAAATTAATTGAGGAAAAATCTTTTTACACTTTACACTGACAATAAATGCACATGAGTCATCCAGTGTCACAGATGTTTACCCGTTTATCATAATTCAAATATTTTTATCCATTCCTGTCCAGGTGAAACACACAACGAACAAAAACTTTAAACAAAAATATCCCAAACTTTTAATCATACATCATTCTTTAACACTATCAATGTATCCACTTTTTGTTTTACTAATCGTACTACATCAACTGTCCAACAATAACTTTCCCGAGTATGTTGAACCCTCGTTAACTTAAGACAAATACGGACATTCTGCGATTACCCTAAGTTGTCTAGTACCATAAACATTTGAAAAATGATACCATCTTTATAAAGTGAATATAGTAACCCACTGTAATACGTACAACTCAGATGGTAAGTCCATATCTATCTTCTATCAATTCAATATAAACTATTCAGTGTCAAGTTCAAAATTTTATTGTCAAATTATCGACAGTTTTTCGAGACGTACGTACACCCTTTAGGCAATGAATAAATTTATACGATATTGAAAACACAAAGTACGCAGAATGCGGTCAAATACCGTACTGCTGAATGAGGCAATAAATAATTGACAATACACTGCATGTTTTACCTAGTATATATAATATAAACCTAGATTGTTTGACGTATTATAAATAAAAATTTATAGATACCAATCTTTTCTTTCAATTTTAAATCTCTGATGTTTTATGAAATCGGTAATAGCACATTACAATTTTATCTTACATTTTTATCTCAGGTAGTAAATTATAATCCAGCGTTTTTCAGTTATTTTTATTAGTTCTTCAAAGCATCATTAAACAAAATAAAAGCATGAAATTTGAACATAATAAGCTTAAACAAGTCAATATACATGTTACTAAGTGCGGGAGGTTGTACAATTAGCTTTGCTCCCTTGAATACAAAAACTGAATTAAATGTAAAATAAAAATGTTTAAAATCTGTTTAAATTATGAACTATCGAGAAATATCTCATACATTCCAAGCCCAGTCACATACAAATTTTTAGATTGTTTTAGACACATTTATAGGTCACTATAGTGTTTGTATGGCAACCAAAGTTCAGGTACAAAAATACTGCAATCAGATTCTTACAATTACCAAATTATTTAATCAACCATAAACATTAATTAACCATCAAATTAACGTGATACAATTGGGTAAAATATTCAGAATAAATAAAGCAATTTATTATATACAATACTATCTATGTAATGTTTATACAAATGGGATGGTGACCCTGTAAGGGATATAAAATAAATGATACATAAAATGTTCACCAGATCAACACCCCTGAAGGTGTTTCATTTATTCATTTGCATAATTTATGCGTAATCATTATCTTTTTATCACATGACCTAAATCTGTTTTTGATTATTGTGACACACACTCTCACGTTTTCAGGAAGTCACATTTTTAATTTGTAAGTTCAGCTAACGTATAAGAGTAATACAAATGATAACTGGAATTTGCTCAACAAATTTGCAACTTTTTGGCCTAAATCAATAATATTAATCAACTCTACAATCATTTTAACTTGAACACCAAGACAAGGAAATTCTATAATTGATTCAAAATTAGTTAGATTAGAAAATCCCAACATAGTACAATGTATACACAATGTCTATTGGTTAATGTTTTCCAGAACATGTTTTCATTGGCTCAGACCATTTCACACTTTGTATACAACCCTTCTCACGTATATTTAACATTAACAACATATTATACCAAGTTTAATCAAGATCCTACCAAGGTTTACCAATCAATGAAGTCTACATTTCAGTATTAATTTCAACAATTCTCAGTCAAGAAAGGTGGAATTAAATAGGATAATAAATGCTAATAATAATCTCATATTTGGTTAATATAAAAAAAGATACAACACTTCACCACATGATATTGTTTAAAAGTACAACTTTAAGACCCGCAAGTAATAAATCCATCATATTAAAACATTTAACCCTTGATTATAATCACATACATAGATTTACATCCCCTTTGGCAGGTAGCTGTCATAAACTTTTATCTATCCACCGTAAGTATTTCTCAACACTATCAAAAATGCGCACCAAATATTTATCAACAATCCTACATATTTTCACATTAAACTCCAAGTTTTCAATCAATATTGTAACCAAATATCTGTGACGCTCTTTGTACCAGCTTTAATAAAGTCTCATATTAAAGCTTTCCTAAAATGCACAAAGCATTTAAAATATCCGTTTGCATACAATTTGTCAATTTTATTTCCTAACACAGATAACAAATATTTATAGACGCATAAAATAGAACGATCCGCGTGTATATTCTGTCTATTTAAAATAATCTTCTATTTTTCACTTCAGTATTTTACTTCAATAGTTCACCAATGTACCTAATGTAATTACAGAAGTTTAACCCAAAATACTGAATAGAAAACGACATTAAAGCGCGGTATAGTTTGTAAAATGAAAAAAACTTTGCACCCGACACGTCATGTCAGAGATTGTGACAATAAGACCGAAAATTTTGTGAACAATGCAAGGATGCCTGGCTTATTTATTGATTATATTTCAATGGATTTTGTGTGCTTCAGTGACAAATATTACCTTATGAAATCGAAGCATCGATGATTCACATTCATATTAAAGGCCAACCACAAAAAACATGCATTTCAAAAAGGCCATAAAAAGGACTGTATCGAGTGTGGGATGGATGTTCCATGATTATTTTTGAAATTATCACAGGGGAGATAAATCTTTCACCAACACCTTCACCTGGAATTGAAGCTCATAATTCCTGAAAGTTTTTTTTCAAAAAAATGCAACAAAAAGTGTTGGCCTAAACGTCCAACAAATCAGCTTTTCTCGACTACCTG
The DNA here is from genome assembly GCA_032209605.1 of Mactromeris polynyma. Taxonomy (NCBI): domain Eukaryota; kingdom Metazoa; phylum Mollusca; class Bivalvia; order Venerida; family Mactridae; genus Mactromeris; species Mactromeris polynyma. The sequence continues at coordinate 51,628,978 of JASFXZ010000001.1, forward strand.
ACAACAGATTACAATCAGTTAACAACCGATTCATCATTTGTACAGTCACATGAGATAGGATCAAAACTACTAAAATTACACTTTTTGATGGACATATTACAAGTCTGTGCAATGCAAAGGACAGCCTATTAATGTCTTACACACATAAACATCCATGTTTCTCTTATCATGTATATTTTATTCACAATGTGTTTCACTAGTTTCACCAAAAAAAGTTCAGGAAATATTTTGAAGGTACACAAAGGTATTTCTTTTACATCAATTATGAAACAAGTTTGAAGCTTATTAGAATGAAACTCATTATGACTGCTTCCTGTGGGGATACTTACACGACTTCTTGCATAACAAAAAATAATTTACTGAACCCAACTGCGGTTGACTAGTTCTGAACTACGCATTTCTCGAAATAATTGTCATTCCTGACTTAGAGCCCACTGACATTCTAGAATTGTGGAGCTCAGGGTTCAACAGTGACCATGGCTGGTGGGTTGAACTCATAACCTTCAGGATCAAGAGTCTCACTCAGGCACTCTACCCTCAACCAATATACGCCTTAAATGACCCTTTAAAAGTATAACATTCAAGAAATTGATCCAGTCTTATGTGACTTGACCTATATTTAGGAAAACAAGTAACCCCAGAAAGCAACAAACCTCTTAGAATAGCTTGTCAAACAGGAGTTTGTCAAACAAGAAGTTTATGTTTACTTAAAACAGTAAATTGACAAAGTATTAGATGGTATAAATGTCCAACAGATAAGTCACCATCATAATCATATACCTGCGATGCTATAAAACCTACGTGTGTTTGCTACATTAAGTATGGTATGGGGATATACGGGACAGTGAATCACACTTTGTATCAATTACCCAGGATACAATACCCCTATCAGTTAGCTGTGTCAGGGAGAATACTAAACCTACACCATACAATGAATCTATTTTTTCTAATTTTCCACTTCATAAAGAAGTATGTGACCACAATTATAATTAAGGGGGTACTAGTATAAGGTTGCTTCTTTGTGATGTATTGGCAAAGCTGAGTTGATGTTGTACCTTTAACGACTTGTGACAATAAAATTGCAATAAAAAATGTCCGAGCAACAAAAACCCTCAGTTCTTATCCCACAAAGCCCTAGATAAAACTGGGAGATAGTGCCCCAAATATTTTACCTACTGTTCATGAAGCAATAAAGCCAGTTTCAAATATACTTTAGTGTTACAATAAAATTGACCAGCAGTTAATGACTATCTGTGTTTTACAAATTGTATTTATATACTTATTTATTTAAGCCTGACTACTATGAGAGCACTATGTTTAAGTGATCATCAAGTGACTCTCAAGTAATCTGACAGGGAAAACCAGTGTGCTGTCATTGATACAATCCATGTGACTCTCAAGTACTCTGACAGGGAAAACCAGTGTGCTGTCATTGATACAAGCCATGTGACTCTCAAGTACTCTGACAGGGAAAACCAGTGTGCTGTCATTGATACAATCCATGTGACTCTCAAGTACTCTGACAGGGAAAACCAGTGTGCTGTCATTGATACAATCCATGTGACTCTCAAGTAATCTGACAGGGAAAACCAGTGTGCTGTCATTGATACAAGCCATGTGACTCTCAAGTACTCTGACAGGGAAAACCAGTGTGCTGTCATTGATACAAGCCATGTGACTCTCAAGTACTCTGACAGGGAAAACCAGTGTGCTGTCATTGATACAATCCATGTGCCTCTCAAGTACTCTGACAGGGAAAACCAGTGTGCTGTCATTGATACAATCCATGTGACTCTCAAGTACTCTGACAGGGAAAACCAGTGTGCTGTCATTGATACAATCCATGTGACTCTCAAGTACTCTGACAGGGAAAACCAGTGTGCTGTCATTGATACAATCCATGTGACTCTCAAGTACTCTGACAGGGAAAACCAGTGTGCTGTCATTGATACAAGCCATGTGACTCTCAAGTACTCTGACAGGGAAAACCAGTGTGCTGTCATTGATACAATCCATGTGCCTCTCAAGTACTCTGACAGGGAAAACCAGTGTGCTGTCATTGATACAATCCATGTGACTCTCAAGTACTCTGACAGGGAAAACCAGTGTGCTGTCATTGATACAAGCCATGTGACTCTCAAGTACTCTGACAGGGAAAACCAGTGTGCTGTCATTGATACAATCCATGTGACTCTCAAGTACTCTGACAGGGAAAACCAGTGTGCTGTCATTGATACAATCCATGTGACTCTCAAGTACTCTGACAGGGAAAACCAGTGTGCTGTCATTGATACAATCCATGTGCCACTCAAGTACTCTGACAGGGAAAACCAGTGTGCTGTCATTGATACAATCCATGTGACTCTCAAGTACTCTGACAGGGAAAACCAGTGTGCTGTCATTGATACAAGCCATGTGACTCTCAAGTACTCTGACAGGGAAAACCAGTGTGCTGTCATTGATACAATCCATGTGACTCTCAAGTACTCTGACAGGGAAAACCAGTGTGCTGTCATTGATACAAGCCATGTGACTCTCAAGTACTCTGACAGGGAAAACCAGTGTGCTGTCATTGATACAATCCATGTGCCTCTCAAGTACTCTGACAGGGAAAACCAGTGTGCTGTCATTGATACAATCCATGTGACTCTCAAGTACTCTGACAGGGAAAACCAGTGTGCTGTCATTGATACAATCCATGTGACTCTCAAGTACTCTGACAGGGAAAACCAGTGTGCTGTCATTGATACAATCCATGTGACTCTCAAGTACTCTGACAGGGAAAACCAGTGTGCTGTCATTGATACATTCCATGTGACTCTCAAGTACTCTGACAGGGAAAACCAGTGTGCTGTCATTGATACAATCCATGTGACTCTCAAGTACTCTGACAGGGAAAACCAGTGTGCTGTCATTGATACAAGCCATGTGACTCTCAAGTACTCTGACAGGGAAAACCAGTGACACTGCAGCTGTCATTGACACATTCGATTTATCAACAATTTTACTCTGTCTATCGATATTCGATACACACATAATATATTATGGTGCAAAAATACAGGAGAATGGGTACAGTCTAAAAATGTGCAAAAATGGCGTAATATTGCTTTGTAGTGGGCCGCTTGTTAAACAGTGTTCTATTGGATAGTGCATTCCAAATATTGGCAATATAAAATAAAATTGTGAAGTTAAAAACATGATTTAATTACTTAAATGGTATCTTGTTATCATAAAAATACAAGTTGAACATTTAATTATGTATTTAAGGCATACACACATAAACATACAGAAAAATAAGAGTAAATTATCAGTCTATTAAAGGAATCTAAAATTATAATGGATATAGTGAACCATTCAAAATAATAAGAAAATATTTTGTCTATTATAGACGTAGACCAATAGCTAGTACCGTGTGAACACAACTTAAAGGTCCAAATCAGCATCAATCCCCAAATATTGTCACCAGTCAGTACCTGTTCACCTTACAAAATTGGGATGGTGATTTCAATCAAATGGAAAGTTAATCTCACACATCATCAAACTGACCAAGTGTACAGAAAGCTTGGTATAAAACAAGCAGGGCCACCTTTACACAAATGTTTGTTTGCTGGGGTATGTCAGAATCATTTTTAAGTTTGAAAAATGTTTTTCATTTCTGGCATAATAAATCTTACTGACATTTTTTAATGAGTTTAGTGAAGATAACAAACAATCTTTTAATTATAAGGGGCATAGTGGTTAAATGGTATATAGCTCTTGACTCGTGATCTGAAAGTTGTGAGTTGGAGCTGATCTGCTTTGAGCTGCGAGGTTTGATCATGCACTATCCCTGACATCAGCTTGAGTATCGGTTAGTAACAGTTAGCAGTTATTGGACAGTGAATTATATAAGTTGGTAAGTATTATAGTCGATAAATTATTTCAACCTAAAGTAATTAAGGCCCTGAGAAATAAACTTCTCACCCATCATATTATTCAGTTATATCACAGAAAAGTACAAATTTCCGGCTAAATCTAAGCAAAATAAAAATGTTATCATAAACAATCATATGAATTAAATGTTGAGAGATTAATGCAGTACCATAATGAATGTAAGCAGGATAAGAGCTCATTTAAAGTAATTTAAATACTTTGTTGCCATCACGTTCTCTCCAAAATTAGTATCATTTTAGTAATGTAAGACTCAGGACTTTAAGTATATTACCCTAAATCATCGTAATCTTAGGTCAGTAATGTAGTGGTCAGATCATTTTACAGACGTGATGCAGAATGAATATCCTAAAATAGTATAAAAAGATAACAAACTTCATAAGAAAATACATTTACATTCAACAAAGGGAAGTAACACTTGATTGTCTAATTTCATGAGGTCAGTTGATAAAGTATACATTACCTCCCTTGTTATCAATTACTAAGATAGACACAATGCAAAGTTCATGGAGAAGGTCAATAAATAAACATTTATGAGAGGTAAAATAAATAATGTAGAGATATACAAGGATCATCTTGACTTTAACCTGTAAGGCTAATCAGATACAATAGTTTAAACAACACAGATGTTAATCTTCTAACTTAGTTATACTTATCATAATTCAGAAACTCTGCTTTTCTATAATCTTAATTGTAGGCTGATGGTTGAATTGTGTGCATGTTCTCTGTTTACTGTCAAATGAAGCAAAATTGCTAAATGAAATGATATCACTTTGTTGTGCATCTTCTCTGTTTACTGTCAAATGTAGCAAAATTGCTAAATGAAATAATATCACTTTGTTATCATTCCAGCTGAAGTAACAGACACATATAACCAATATCGCTTTTTTGCACATGTCAAATATTCCAATTCCATCAATGAGACCAATCTAAGTAAAGCAAATCTAATTTTAGCAATCTTTTTATGTATACCAATTTATGTCAACGATTCTGATGAAGAATTATGATATTTATTTAGCATATATGTACAAAATCTACCCCGCTGCTTATATGTATAAATCTACCCCATAATTTGTTTATGTTTATGCACCAGTTTTCCAGAATTTATCTGCCATATATTAACTCAATAATCAGAGCACCTCATTAAAAAGACTGACTCTTCAGAACCAATCACTACTATTGGTACTATTATTGTACAAATCTGCCATAAAACTTTCAAAAATGGGTAGACAGTTGACTACTAAGTATAATTGAAAAAAAACATATTGAAAATAGCATTAATCCGAATAAAAACAGAAGTATAGAACATTACTAAGTCATATATTGTGCTTCAATTCTCAAAATGCTTAGTAACCTAAAAACTCAAGGAATATACAAAAATCTGTTACTTCATATTATCAAAATATAACCTAATTCGCAGTCTCTCAGTTGATAAAAACGTTCAGGAAAATTCGGAAATGATCCTAGTCAATTTCCTGCTCTGATTTAAACATCGTAAAGTACCAAACCCTCAGCGGTACACAGCGAGCGATTCTAAGAATTATTTCCCCAATGACAGTCTACCAACCATAGATATAAATCATAACATCAGTTGTGTATTCTTCTGTTTTATGTACCTATACACACCTCTCGATCCTGTAAAACATTCAAGACACCATATGTTATACCATGGACTATATATCCTGGGCCATATAACCACAGTAACAGTCGAGTCTGTTCTATGTCTTCCTCGACAACCTCTATGATAAAATGTGCAAAAAAATAATTTACGTATGTTTTACAGAAATTCCAACATAGTGTAAATCAGATGGAGGGAAAAATGAAGACATTAACCGCTTAGAGAAGATCGAAAACCTATCAAATAAAAACGCATTGTAAGATAACGCTAACCAAACTTTCCAACCTATCCCAGCCAACTGTCTTTCTACTAACAATATTTACTGATACGCCTTCATTCTTCCATGTTGAGAACAATATTTATAGTTAGTTTTGCAGACCATTATCTTAAACAGGATTCATTTAGATTTCAGATATCATGAGATCTTTTGACTTGTCTGTTTTATTTATAGAATGGGGCAATCCATTTTCGGAAGCAGATAATCGATAACATTCATTGACAATCTGGCAAGTCCAGTCTCATCCGATCTGTCATACCAGACTGCATTACAAAATTTAATAAAATACAATGACTTTAACAGCTGAAATGGATGACCAAAAGTACCCGAGTGTCCACCAACGTCCCCTAAAATTTAAACTATAATGTTTGGATGCATGACTCCCCGCCCGCCCCCCTTCCTCTCTCACTCTTCATCATTTTGATGTTAAATGCATTCTGATGCCTAGTTTCGAAAATCACAATTATCTTTGTACTGGGCAAAAGGCCATACGTACACATTGCACAATATATTTCCTATATTTTACCAGTTCATAGACAGTTTATGTTTAAATGGAAATAAGGGGACAACATACCACTTTAGTAGGGGAATGGTGCCCACACATAATTATGGTACAAAATATGGCTGCAAACAGTAGTGCCTTGCAATTAAAACAGCACAGATTTTATCCAATGAGATTTGAAATGAAAAAGAGGCTCTAAACAACCAGAACATCCAGCTCAGTACAGTTAGTAGTACAGTAAAACCTCAATAATAAGACCACCCTTGAGACCCTTGAAAACTGGTCTTATTTTTAAGGTGGTCTTAATATTGAGGATGAATAAAAGAGCAATCCAGTGAAAATGGACTTGTAAATTGTGTTCGTAATTTTGAGGTGGTCTTATTATTGAGGTGGTCTTATTATTGAGGTTTTACTGTACAAGCATTCCTTTCTCCTATACTGCTATAGAACTAGATTAATTCTATTAAAAGTGACACAGTTATAGTGTTCACTGTTGGTGAAAGGTCCCGCGTTGAACCCACTCAGAGCTAACGTATAGACTTTGTATTGAAGCAAGAATATGATTACCTTTCCCATGAAAATGATAACTTTTTCAATGCTGTCCTTGGTAGTTTTCAAATATTTTCACAACTAACCTGATTATACCAATATTTGTACTTTAGATTATTCCTATAACCACAATATGATATCTTAGATTTGTAACTGTTTTTCTTTCATCTCTACAGTTGTGCTGTATCAATTATGCATAAATAATGGGCTTGCATACTTTTAGAAATGGAAACTCTTGTTATACATTGGTATGGTTTTGTTAAAGCTATGCATGTTAATCAAATTAATTATAACACATTTTAGTCCTAATTAAACCCTTCAAGATCACAAGACTTGTTACTGAATATTTGAATGACAGTGATAATACAAAATAGTTTTCACTATGTTTGGTTGATATATTATGTAACCCAGTATTTTGGCACCTATCATTCAAAAGAAAAGAATACACTATAGTAAATGATCAATGTGTTTTACCTTTAAGAAAATAGATCACCCACTGCTAAATTACCTTCTGAGCAGAATAAATTTCTGTTGTTTAAACTCAATAATTTAGTCATTTTGCCTTAATTTCTAGGATAAAATGAGTACATTATTGATTTTAAGCAATGAAAACCTCAATAATAAGACCACTATTGGTTCCTAAGAGAGGTGGTCTTATTATTGAGGTGGTCTTATTTATGAGGTGGTCTGACCATGTGTTCACAAAGGATTAACTGATGTGGATCAAGTTTGCACCCAAAAATTTGCTGTTTTCATAAAGCAACGGAATACCTTGTCCATTATTTCATAAATGAAAAAAAAATTTTTTTCAATAATCGATCGAACCTAATATCAATAACCATGGTTTTTATTCTATAGCTATATAATTATCATCATTCAGAAAATCACATTTCAAATTTAAAACTGATGTTTGATTGCTATGGAAATATGGAAGAAAAATACATGGTTCATCATAGGCCTTATTAATGTGATGGTCTTAATTTTGAGGTGGTCTTTCAGTGAGATTTTACTGTATGTAAATCCTGTGAAACAGTCAGACACAATTATAAGTCTTTAATAAAGTTTAGAGAATGAATACAAATTATAGTGGATAAAGAAATACTTTTTAATGCCTTTTTGTTATTAATGGTTATTGATAAAGGCTTTGTTTCTTGATCCTCAAACGAAGTGCTTTAATAAAGACAATCATGTAAAAATGTGTTTACAACTATTTACCAAGAGTAACCATGGTAACCATTTAATTAAACCATGACTTATGTCAAAACATGTTCAATGGTAATTTACTACCAAATAACCGTGACCAAATTGCTATGTAATATTATACACAACTTGTTAACTAGAATAGAAACAGCAGTAAGGTAAATTCAAGCACCTGACAATTGTAGCGATACAATCTTAAACATTGGGTTTAGAAATAAACGAACTATAGAGAATTTCATTGAACAGTCTGCACCAATATTTTCAAAAGCGTTAATTATAATTTTGATCGATATAATAAATTCATTGTAATATTAACATATTAAAAAAAAAAAAAAGTACTCTGTAATCAATAGCCACATGGGGTAAAAGTCAGTCTTTAATTAAACAAAAATGTACCAATTATAAGCTCTGTTGAAATGAAGCACACCGCTGCCAATCATTAGAAAACTTCAGAAAGAATACTGTACCCGTGGTCAAGTTTGCAACAAGGAAATTTTGGGAGGTAAATCATAAATTCAAGTCGGGGAAACTAATAAAATCAGCCTGAATAACTTGCCTTGCACACCATATTGCATTTTTATAAACTTTACAACAAAATACTCATTTCAGCAATACTCAAACATTTAACTGCTTGCCAAACGTCTGAAATCACGATTGGCTTACTAATATTTACTTATACAGTAGTACATAGTTATGTGTGATACAGTGGAAGAAACTCACCATTATCATGAAACATTATAAAAACTTCAAGTTGAAAAAGCCAATTAAAATTCAATTAACCCTGGAATGCCCAGAGCAAACACCCCGCTATTCATTCAAACATATCCCACTGGCTTCGGTAGAAAATAATTAACAAGTTTTAAAAAATGTCCTCAAATTAAATTAATATTTCATATGTAACCAGACTTCCAAGGCAGTTCTGAAAAGCTCACTTAAACAACTTATATTGCATGCTAGCACATATATGTATTGCTGTATTTTTACGTTCATGGGGCCTCTATCTACTTTGGGGGAAGGGGGTCACATGGTAAGGGGAATTTTAAGCAAACTGGCAGAACTTTTCAACGTCTTTCTGGTCTGCAGATCAAACCAGTGTAGATGTACAATAATCCTCATAAGTTGCACCTATAGGTAAAAATAACACAAAAATGTATGAGATATTAGTATTGACTGCCTGTCAGTAAATCATATTTTTCTGGTTAAAATAGTATTTTTCCAGTTTGTTTCTACTTTTGGCTCCGAGGGGAAAATCAAATTTGAATGGGGGAAAAAGTACTATTTTGGTGGGGGAATGGGGCCGACATTCTGCCCCAATGATAGATGACTGAAGTTTAAAATTACAAGCGATAGTATAAATATCAAATTTTGTTTCCATAATATTCAGAATATTTCTGAGCCCACCAAGAGAACCAGACAACAGGTAGTGCACTCACAGGTCAGCCAATCTGGAGGTCAAAGGTTCGAAACCAGTTGGAGAAGTGTATGTTCTCCATGACAATTTGACTGATGATGATGCTGCAATTATTAAGTCATTTTCTGCCCCTGCTTCATGTGGAGAAGTTCTCTGAGTTACGTGTGGACTGACAGAATAGTACTTGTTGGTAACTCAGGAACAATATGCAGGTAAACTGAACACTATACATATAATTATTAGGTACTCTAGTACCATCTATAGTAGTGTAGGCATAACATCAATGGTTCCCGTTTTCAAAACACAAAAAGACCGAAAGCTGGGAACCAGCTAAAAAACGTCCACATCCAAAGTACACACTTTTTTTTAAGGAGTTAAGTTCCAAAGTTCACCCAACAAAATAATATAATAAACGTTTCAATAAAATGAAATGTTGAAAAAGTGATGTGCTAAAAAGTGGTTTGTGAACAATAATAAGTTTTACATCGTTTCTCACCATTTTTTAAGTCATATTAATTTAGCGATCAATTGACCTAACCAGTGCTCCTGGGTTACCACAACCAGTACCTACCGCATTTTAGTAACTGACAACTTCTCTACATAAATTTAAGTTCAGAGGTGGAAGACAAATGACTAGATGCATAATATTTCCTTCAGTCTTATTGTCACAGAAGAACATATACTTTGCCCTGGTTTCGAACCCTTTACCTCTAGATTAGGAGTCGAGCACTCAGGTCTACTGACCGAGCCAATTGGGCCGGCTATACATAACATTCTGTTGAAAAACTCCAGCATAGACAAACTTGAAATATTTCTTGACATAATTTAGTATATAAAGATGAAAATTCTGAATACCACACATATTCTCCACAAAAACTTACTGTCCAATGACATGTAAATGTATAATGTATAAATTTATTTTATATTAAAATAAAAAAATTGTCTCAAATTCATAATAAATCTCACCTGACAAGTCTAAAGCTATAGTTGCGGAGTACCGAGGCCCCGGTCGTCGTAACTGGGGTCGAAGACGTTGACACCTTGCTTGAACTCATCACATCAGATTTCATACTGAACTCAAGATAAGCAAACTACGCTATACCCTCAAGATTAATCCAACAGACCAAATCTAGATAGCTTTACTCCACTGATTCTGCCGACTGCTACCAAGTTCTTTTAAAATCCAAGGAAGCTTCAAATTTAATGTTTCAAGCTTTGCCCTCTAAAGAAGTCACAACAGAATTCAAATCAATTTTAAATCAAGACAAAATTTCACAGAATAAGTTCCAATCATACAAATACTGACAGAATGACCTCATGTACATTTATTACCAACACAAACTCTTATTATCAATAATTCTCATATAATGTCCGTACAGAAACAATATTTCACAATGCGCACAAGTTCTAGATTTATAATTCATAATATCACACTTTATAAGTACGACACATTTCAAGTTTCAATGATGCATGAAATGCTTGTGTTCAGTCACTGATGATTAAAGATGACAAATTGATGAGCAGACGCCACACTCTAATTCACTCATTCACAATTTTCATCAATAAGAATCGTAATAATCAACTAATCAACTAATCACTTCTTTACCTGTCCTTTGTAATTACGTTTTTCCAATCAGTCGTTAAAATCTGTAAGAAATTTGTCTCAACTGAACAATTTGGAAAATATTGATTTCCCAAACAATGGACACAAGAAAACTAATACCTAATGCATCAACGTTCCATTCAATATTTTTTCCCCACTGATGACAATCTTAGGTTAAGACTAATATCATAAGATTGGCTGTCACTGATATACGACTTTATCTATCCCAAATAAACAAACTCAATAATGCTAATAATCTTTGGTTTTATGACGTTCCGAAGTAATTCACTGATCTACGGTCGTACTGAAATATAGATGTCACTGTTGCCGATCAGATCGTCAATCCTATCCCGATATGAACCTCAATACTATACTTTGCGTAGTAAATTCCAAAGAAGATTAATTTATCGATCCACAAAACAATTCAATATTGGAAAATTTGATAGTACTAATATTGAAAATATTGTATCAGCAGTGTATTATAAATACTCCGATTTAACCAGATACAGTTACAAGAAATTATCATATCAAAATTTAAAGCTATAATTAAGATGTAGGTGTGTATCCCACTAAATCCAAGTCAAACAGATATAAATATATGTCAAGTGCACTTGAAAAGTGCTAAACTTTATGAAGTTTGTTTAATATAATCCATCTAAAAATGTCACATCACTCCTTATTCATATCTTACACGTCCAAAGTGAACAAATTTAAAATCCTCAAATACTAAAGATCAATAAATGAAAATAAATTTACATTTCAATAGTTAGGTAAATAAAATGTGATGCATTTAGGTCATGTTTTGACAGAAACACTGTCGACTTTTGGCATACAAATCAATGTTAAGTTAATCCACCTGGGTTAATCCTTACAGCTATTGTCAGTGAGAAGAAACAAGATTTGTCCTGCATTGATAGTAAATAATCTAATTAAGTACATCTAACAGAACATTTCGCAAACCTTGTACTTTAAATTAAGCCTCAATAGGATTTTCTAACATAAGTAAAACAAATAAACATCACAAAGCTTAACTTGGACTTGTATGGAAGTCATAAAATCTTCTCAAATCTTATCCAAACAAACAGATTTTCTGTTGTATTTTTTCTCTCAACAAAGCAGAGAACACATCTGAGACATCAATAAACATAAACTGACAATAAAAAGGTCGGCTAACATTGCCTTGGTATGGGACAAAGTCAGAAAACATTTAGACATTTCGTGCGAATCATAAATAAATAAACGCATTCATCAATCCCAACATAGTATCTTGGTAATACAATCCAATAAAACTGGCCTAAAATTCTAAAACATGAATACATTACCTTCAGAATAATAACTCAAAAGGTTAATTAAATTGGTTAATTGATAAGGGGCTCAGGTGCTCAATTAAATATTTCAAAGCATAATGCCCTCTTTCATCATTGTAAATAAATCATTGGATTGAATATATTAATCATATTCAATTCAAAGTTGACCTCAAATTATTTGAACCATGTCTATTGTAAAGGCAATGTGACAATTTTCACAACATCTAGACAATTTCTATTATCCTGAGGTTTAACTTAAATCCCAAATTAAATACTTGAACCTATAAGGTGATGAAAGGTATGGTGAGGCAAACAATCAACCCAGTTTTACAATTATCAAACAAATTCACAATTTAGATAAACAGGAATGTTTAACACAAGACAATCTTTGTGGTTCTTGCACTCTATTGTTGGTGTTGCTGATTTTGTTAGTACTTTATATTATAAGTTTACACCTTATATTCAATTCATTGACACAATAACTATTTTTACAAACCATTATATGCAGCTAATAAGTTATAATGTTTCTATATTACAGTAAAACCAATAATATGATAACCTATGTGACTCTTGAAAACTGGTCTTCTTATTGAGGTGGTCTTAATATTGAGGTTGAATAAAGGGCAAACTGGAAAGTGTGTTCTTAATTATGCAGTGGTCTTATTATTAAGGTGGTCTTTAAGTGAGGTTTTACCGAATTTTAATCAATATTGAAGAGGAAATCCGGAATTAGCTAAAACATTGGTTTTTAGCAAAGGTACAAAGTTTAATTTTAGATCCATTGAAGTTCAGTCAGACGTTAAATCCTATCTTCATTTTCTTTGCATTTTGCATGAGCACGATGTGCATGGTATATTGTTGCTTGTACCACAGGATAAGAGAGAAAACCCGATGTTTATATCAATCTGGAGTAACTTATCTATGGCATCCATTAATCTCAGCCATTCTCTGCGTGCACATTATAATCCAAATTCTCATCCTGTGGGCAAGTGATTTAATACCTATATTGACAGTGACTCTTTCTATTTCATCGATGATAACTTATGGACTTGTACGAATATTCATAAAGTAGAAAGAGTTAAAAATCACCAAACACTTAACTGCTAAGTATTTACACTTATTTCATAAATATAGTTTTGATACCAATATTCATAATGTAAATAATTTGTCCAACTGTAAGTATAACTTTATATCAAGAACAAATCCTAACAAAACATTACCACTGGATGTTTGGAAAAGCAACAAGAAGTATAAAACAACAACATTAAAACCAGACCTACGTCAAGGACATAAATAATACTCAACATTTTTTGTAAGAGAAACTAATCAGACAGTTTTATCAGCATCAATTTGTTAACTGATAAGCCATGTGTATGCAACCATGGAACCTCCAAGTGTTTAACCACAGCACCATCAGCTGAGCTAACATTCCTTATACTAGTACTTCCTTATCAAACTAAATGAAAATTGGATTAAGATAAAGCCATGTAATTAAATAAGTACTGTCAATACAAGCTTGTATTGTTAAACAGAAATAAATGTGACTCTGCATGCTCACCTGAACGTATACTGGCCAAAAGTGTTTTAACCTACCAATCATATATTACATAGTTTCTGCACATTGAATGCTTCTGGATACATCTTCTGTTGAATTCTTTATTGTAATGAGTGTCTTATCATGTCACATGTCTACAGTATGGTATCACAGTGTGGTATCATGTCACATGTCTACATTATGGTATCACAGTGTGGTATCATGTCACATGTCTACAGTATGGTATCACAGTGAGGTATCATGTCACATGTCTACATTATGGTATCACAGTGTGGTATCATGTCACATGTCTACAGTGTGGTATCACAGTATGGTATCACAGTGTGGTATCATGTCACATGTCTACATTATGGTATCACAGTGAGGTATCATGTCACATGTCTACAGTGTGGTATCACAGTATGGTATCACAGTGTGGTATCATGTCACATGTCTACAGTATGGTATCACAGTGAGGTATCATGTCACATGTCTACAGTATGGTATCACAGTGAGGTATCATGTCACATGTCTACAGTATGGTATCACAGTGAGGTATCATGTCACATGTCTACAGTATGGTATCACAGTGAGGTATCATGTCACATGTCTACAGTATGGTATCACAGTGTGGTATCATGTCACATGTCTACAGTATGGTATCACAGTGTGGTATCATGTCACATGTCTACAGTATGGTATCACAGTGAGGTATCATGTTACATGTCTACAGTGTGGTATCACAGTATGGTATCACAGTGTGGTATCATGTCACATGTCTACAGTATGGTATCACAGTGTGGTATCATGTCACATGTCTACAGTGTGGTATCACAGTGTGGTATCATGTCACATGTCTACAGTGTGGTATCATGTCACATGTCTACAGTGTGGTATCACAGTGTGGTATCATGTCACATGTCTACAGTATGGTATCACAGTGTGGTATCATGTCACATGTCTACATTATGGTATCACAGTATGGTATCATGTCACATGTCTACAGTATGGTATCACAGTGAGGTATCATGTCACATGTCTACAGTATGGTATCACAGTGTGGTATCATGTCACATGTCTACAGTATGGTATCACAGTGTGGTATCATGTCACATGTCTACAGTATGGTATCATTGTGTGGTATCATGTCACATGTCTACAGTATGGTATCACAGTGTGGTATCATGTCACATGTCTACAGTATGTTATCACAGTATGGTATCATGTCACATGTCTACAGTATGGTATCATAGTATGGTATCATGTCACATGTCTACAGTATGGTATCACAGTGAGGTATCATGTCACATGTCTACAGTGTGGTATCACAGTGTGGTATCATGTCACATGTCTACAGTATGGTATCATAGTATGGTATCATGTCACATGTCTACAGTATGGTATCACAGTGAGGTATCATGTCACATGTCTACAGTGTGGTATCACAGTGTGGTATCATGTCACATGTCTACAGTATGTTATCACAGTATGGTATCATGTCACATATTCATAGTATGGTATCATAGTATGGTATCATGTCACATGTCTACAGTATGGTATCACAGTGAGGTATCATGTCACATGTCTACAGTATGGTATCACAGTGTGGTATCATGTCACATGTCTACAGTATGTTATCACAGTGTGGTATCATGTCACATGTCTACAGTATGTTATCACAGTATGGTATCATGTCACATATTCATAGTATGGTATCACAGTGTGGTATCATGTCACATGTCTACAGTGTGGTATCACAGTGTGGTATCATGTCACATGTCTACAGTATGTTATCACAGTATGGTATCATGTCACATATTCATAGTATGGTATCATAGTATGGTATCATGTCACATGTCTACAGTATGGTATCACAGTGAGGTATCATGTCACATGTCTACAGTATGGTATCACAGTGTGGTATCATGTCACATGTCTACAGTATGTTATCACAGTGTGGTATCATGTCACATGTCTACAGTATGTTATCACAGTATGGTATCATGTCACATATTCATAGTATGGTATCACAGTGTGGTATCATGTCACATGTCTACAGTGTGGTATCACAGTGTGGTATCATGTCACATGTCTACAGTATGTTATCACAGTATGGTATCATGTCACATATTCATAGTATGGTATCATAGTATGGTATCATGTCACATGTCTACAGTATGGTATCACAGTGAGGTATCATGTCACATGTCTACAGTATGTTATCACAGTATGGTATCATGTCACATATTCATAGTATGGTATCATAGTATGGTATCATGTCACATGTCTACAGTATGGTATCACAGTGAGGTATCATGTCACATGTCTACAGTGTGGTATCACAGTGTGGTATCATGTCACATGTCTACATTATGGTATCATAGTGAGGTATCATGTCACATGTCTACAGTATGGTATCACAGTGTGGTATCATGTCACATGTCTACAGTGTGGTATCACAGTGTGGTATCATGTCACATGTCTACAGTATGGTATCACAGTGAGGTATCATGTCACATGTCTACAGTATGGTATCACAGTGTGGTATCATGTCACATGTCTACAGTGTGGTATCACAGTGTGGTATCATGTCACATGTCTACAGTATGGTATCACAGTGTGGTATCATGTCACATGTCTACAGTATGGTATCACAGTGTGGTATCATGTCACATGTCTACATTATGGTATCATAGTATGGTATCATGTCACATGTCTACAGTATGGTATCACAGTGTGGTATCATGTCACATCATGGTATCACAGGTAGATGCAGTCTTTATACCTGAAAATGGTCGGTTAAACATTTAGGAACACACACAGAACAACCGATCAAGTAGAAACACTATGATGGTGGTACAGTCTGTTTGCTGCCTGGAACGACTGAAGGTTGTTTCCATGCCGTAACCAGAAGTTTTAAGACTATCTAGTTTGAAAGCATGTTGTTGGACCTGCAGAATTCCACGGAACAACTGTAGTCCAAATAAAAACTGTTTTGATATCACTATCAGAATCAAATATCTCTGTCTAATTTTTATACAGAAATTAACTAAAGATTGCTGGACCAAGTTCTACAACCTCTAATTCATCTACAAAGGACAGCACATATTTTTGCAAACAATATGAATGCAGTATTTACTGGTAGGTGAAGAGCAAACAGGTTACATTCTGTGATGAAAACTTCAACAGTTTGAAGATTAAACATGTAAGAATATTAACATGTAAAACGTAACATCTGTAGCTATCCTATAATCTTACACAGGAAACAGTACAAGAATTTTATCTAAACACTTGGTGTATGCACGTGGTGCACGAAATCTCGTGTAAATCTCTATAGAATCTTCAGCATATACCTGAGCTGAAAATCTTTTTGCATTTGGCTCTTGTCAGATTTTATACCATTTGATAACAAGAGGGCCATCATATGACCCTGTATCGCTCACCTGAAATACCTAAGAATGCAACGTTGGCCTAGATTTTATTCATGAAGACAATCGTTACATGTGGATTTCATGTTAAGCAGCAAAATTATTATGTGCATTTTAGATATATTAAAGTTTCTTTATGGTTTGACATCAGGCGACCTATTTTTTACCCTACAGGATTGTAACCATTTCAAACTTGACCTAGATTTTATAATGTCAAGCATTCTGACAAAGTTTCATTAATATTGGGTAAATAATTGTGACCCTCTGGAAAGTTATCCAGCAGAATGTTCTGACATATTCACTTGGACATATTGGGGATAACAGTAGATAAATTACAGCTGTGACATCATGCCTTTGTTCTAACCATACCATATAGGTAATACAGTCCCACTGTGACATCATGCCTATGTTCTAACCATACCATATAGGTAATACATGCAGTCCCACTGTGACATCATGCCTATGTTCTAACCATACCATATAGGTAATACAGTCCCACTGTGACATCATGCCTATGTTCTAACCATACCATATAGGTAATACAGTCCCACTGTGACATCATGCCTATGTTCTAACCATACCATATAGGTAGTACAGTCCCACTGTGACATCATGCCTATGTTCCAACCATACCATATAGGTAATACAGTCCCACTGTGACATCATGCCTATGTTCCAACCATACCATATAGGTAATACAGTCCCACTGTGACATCATGCCTATGTTCCAACCATACCATATAGGTAATACAGTCCCACTGTGACATCATGCCTATGTTCCAACCATACGATATAGGTAATACAGTTCCACTGTGACATCATGCCTATGTTCCAACCATACGATATAGGTAATACAGTCCCACTGTGACATCATGTTCCAACCATACCACATAGGTAATACAGTCCCACTGTGACATCATGCCTATGTTCTAACCATACCATATAGGTAATACAGTCCCACTACATTATATTTACACAGTACAGTATCAAGTGTAGAAAGTTTAATATTATACTGGTCACTGAACATTTCGGACAGGCTGTCAGTACCCAATTGTGTAAAATAGGTTATCTTTAACCTGAGGTTACCTGTAATTTCAATCAATTTGATTGGCTCATTATTTGGCCAAACCACATTTCAACCAATCAAATCAAGTTTTGGTTATCTTTTAGCCAAACTAAATGGTTATCCAGTTTTACACAAATGGCTGCTGATGTCATGCAATAGTTTTGTCAAATAAAAGCCTAATAAAACAATATTGAACTGCCTTCAGTGCTATGCACCTCAGGCAAGGCAATATCCAACATACTGAACTCTGTTTGCGGCTTATATCTATCACCTCACCTTGAGCAACTCACGCTCAGGTGAGCTATACATGTTTGTATTTAAAATTCCATAAAAAGTTCCATTGCATTCACAAATGACTGAACTATAATAGGATAACACATGTAACTACAGATGGAAAACTAGTAGGATGCTTGAACCTAAAAATCTTCTCACAGCAAGATCAAATGTAACCAAATTCACAAAAATCGTATTTGCTCAATTTCACCAATAGTACAATGAATCTTGATATACAAATGTATACAAACAACAGCCTACATTAATGATTTAATGTGGTGGTAAACATAGTTTGGCAGTAGAATGTGGAACAATACTGCAATAATTAGATTTAAGACAATTTGTAACACTATTCAGGTAATTAGCATTGTTTACCGAGCCAATGTTCCCCAGGGTTTCCAAATTCTTGTACTCCTATGCTTAGCCTATCAAGAACAAGTAGGATTCTGCTCATCTTATTGAGTACAAGGGGGTCAAATGCCCAACCTATTAAGCAAAAGGAGTATTCTGCTTTACTTATTGAGTGCAAGGGAGCCATAATTGCTCAAACTATTAAGCACAAGGATTATTCATCTCATCTTATTGAGTGCAAGGGGCACAACAAGTCTTATGTTCACCAACTTTGAATGCAAGAAGTCTTTTTCCACTCTTCTGAGCACATAAAGTCTTATGGTCACCATATTGAATGCATGAAGTCTTTTACCCACTCCACTGTACACATAGTGTTATAATGGTCACCATATTGAATGCATGATGTATTTTACCCACTCCACTGTACACATAGTGTTATAATGGTCACCATATTGAATGCATGAAGTCTTTTACCCACTCCACTGTACACATAGTGTTATAATGGTCACCATATTGAATGCATGAAGTATTTTACCCACTCCACTGTACACATAGTGTTATAATGGTCACCATATTGAATGCATGAAGTATTTTACCCACTCCACTGTCCACATAGTGTTATAATGGTCACCATATTGAATGCATGAAGTATTTTACCCACTCCACTGTCCACATAGTGTTATAATGGTCACCATATTGAATGCATGAAGTATTTTACCCACTCCACTGTACACATAGTGTTATAATGGTCACCATATTGAATGCATGAAGTATTTTACCCACTCCACTGTCCACATAGTGTTATAATGGTCACCATATTGAATGCATGAAGTATTTAACCCACTCCACTGTACACATAGTGTTATAATGGTCACCATATTGAATGCATGAAGTATTTTACCCACTCCACTGTACACATAGTGTTATAATGGTCACCATATTTAATGCATGAAGTATTTAACCCACTCCACTGTACACATAGTGTTATAATGTCCCCAACAATGAGCAGATAAAGTGGTATGCTGTGTGGGTTTGCAGCCCCATCCATTACATTACTATTATTACTAGGCAACAACAAGTAGAATACTGGAGTCTGCTATACTATCGTTTTCCTCATCTATCTTATACATTATACCCATCCATCAAAAAAAATATATATCACACTCCTCGGTAAATATTATAGAAAACATCAAGAGTAAAAAACTTGGCCTGTTTTTTTCCACTAGAGCATTCGTTAATATCACCACCATCTTGACAGATTACAACATACATAAAATCTTCAAGTGTTTTTTTGCTTATCAAATACATTTTATATTATGTAACCTCACTACATGTGTTAATGTTGGTATGTACAACTCAATTGTACAGTGTACCTGGAAAATATTACATGAATACATTCTGGCAACATCCAACAAAGACTTGTAATTTGCTTTCATTTAAAATCTTCTGTTTTCAATAATTTCACTATTTATGCTGTAATTTGTTAATTTTGTATTCTTTGAAGTTTACAGGCAAGATCTGGGTTTCATCATAACTGATCAAATGGAACAAATTATAGAATTTCAGTTTGACCTTCATTTAAGTGACCTTGACATAAGTTATAAATAGGTGAACAAATATATCAAGCTGTCTTTAAACCACCTTAAACTCCACCTGTGACCTGTGATCACAATCTACACACAGGCACTACAGCCTGTGATCACAATCTACACTCAGGTGCTACGCCCTGTGACTTGTGATTAAAATCTACACTCAGGTGCTACAGTCTGTGACCTGTGATCACAATCTACACTCAGGTGCTACAGTCTGTGACCTGTGATCACAATCTACACTCAGGTGCTACAGCCTGTGACATGTGATCACAATCTACACTCAGGTGCTACAGCCTGTGACTTGTGATCACAATCTACACTCAGGTGCTACAGCCTGTGACCTGTGATCACAATCTACACTCAGGTGCTACAGCCTGTGACCTGTGATCACAATCTACACACAGGCGCTTCAGCCTGTGGCCAGTGATCACAGTTCACACTCACATGCTATAATGGCCTGTTTGCTCTTCACCTACCAGTAAATACTGCATTCATTACAACATATTACTTGTGACCCAGTAGTTTTGCATTCTAGTTTGTCAGCAAAAAAGTAAGGAATTTCATTAATATTTAAATCAATATATTATAAATACCTGCATGTATAAATAATTCAAACTATAAATGCCTTACACACTCTAGGCCATTATTTAATGTAAGAATATTAAAGATATCAGAGGAACCATTATTAAAACAGAAGTGAATGATATAGAATGCAAAAAGACTATGATAAAGTTCTAGAGAAAGATAGCTAAGCAAATCAACAGCATTCCAAATCCTTGATAACATCCATTTCATTGGAAATTAAACATTTGTTAGTGTTTCAGTGTTTCTGAGTAAGATGTTTTGATTAGAAAGAATGTTTCCATTCAACAGATTTTCAGGCAGAGGACTTGTTCTTACCCTCCAGTACTTCACTGATTTTTTGAATATTGTATAAGTGCAAAACAGTATTTCCTTTATGCACGGCATGCTGTCAGTTGTCCAAACCTAAGTGTTCCTATAACCAACCAGCACTAACATACTCTTCCACAAGTATATATCAACAGAGGTGGATGGCAACTGAACTTGGAAGTATTTTCTTCAGTCAAATTGTAATGGAGAACACGAGTCTTTAAGCCACTTCAAAGGTTACAAACATAATAGTTGACAATAACTTACAGCAAGAGACTTGAGAGAGCATAATATTATGCTTCGAAGGTATGAACACACCATATAGTTGACAATCCCTGCTTGCAAGAGATTGGAGAAAGTTGCATACACTTCGAAGATATGAACACACCTTATAGTTGACAATCCCTGCTTGCAAGAGATTTGAGACAGGAGCATACACTTCGAAGGTATGAACACACCATATAGTTGACAATCCCTGCTTGCAAGAGATTTGAGACAGGAGCATACACTTCGAAGGTATGAACACACCATATAGTTGACAATCCCTGCTTGCAAGAGATTTGAGACAGGAGCATACACTTCGAAGGTATGAACACACCATATAGTTGACAATCCCTGCTTGCAAGAGATTTGAGACAGGAGCATACACTTCGAAGGTATGAAAACACCATATAGTTGACAATACCCCCTTGCCAGAGATTTGAGAAAGGAGCATACCCTTCGAAGGTATGAACACACCAGATAGTTGACACTCCCTGCTTGCAAGAGATATGAGAAAGGAGCATACACTTCGAAGGTATGAACAAACCGTAAGGTTGACAATTCCAGGTTGCAAGAGATTTGAGAAAGGAGCATACAGATTACTCACACAAACAATTATATTTTACATATCACATTTTGTATGGAATTAATACCAAAAGATTGAAATGAGAGAAAAAGAAAACCCTTCTGTAACTCATAACAATTGTTCATATGACTTATCATTATCCTCAAATAGGATACTAATCATACTATAGTATAGGTGTGTATTTCAATGGAAGAAAAATAACCAAGTCCCACTGGAAACAAAATAATGGTGATTGAATTTTTCTTGGTTATAAGCAGATGATATGAACACCTGCCATGGATACATATCTTGCCAGATACCCCCCCCCCCCTCGCAGTATTCCCCAGGTGTAACATTCTGGTTCCTCTATCTTACTCTGTATATTAGTTTTGGCAACACAGAATTCATTAAATTACCCATAAAATCATTATTTCAGAACTCCAATGAATTAATTAGCATTTACTCTCATTAAAATGATCATGTAATACTTATAGCGTGACTTTCTGTGAAATTTATCACATTAAGCAAGATGGAAAACTGTAAAAGTTGTTTAAAAGTTGAGTGCACGTTAGCACTATGATTTTTTTTTCGCTCTTAAGCAACTGAATGTATGCTCATTTTACACACCTGCAGAAATATAGAGCATAATTGATCTAGTCTCATTATGAGTAAAATGATTAATATATTATGTTTAACTTTGATGAAGAAAGTGTTTGTTAATGCCAATCTTGTCTCTAGCAAAAAGCATGCACCAGTTATGCACAAAGCTTCACGTTTCAACTTTAAGTGATCCCCAAATTTTGGTGAGGTTCAAATTCCTCAATTAATTATAACCATGATAATAAAGGTTTATGACACAATAAGAAAACTCTTGGTTCCCAGTCTCCTGACCTAAGTTACAAGTAGGTAATTTTATTTTTGAAAATCAAAACTTTTTGTAAGTAACTCTTAAACATATAATATTTCTCTTGTTCCACGACATTTTATTATATTTCTCTTCTTCAAGACAACACAACTTCCTACCAAGGGCCAACAAATATTTAGGGTGCAGCTTGCTAGTATGCAAGGAGACCGCACACAAATGCTTTTTTCCTTTTGGCCTAATTTACTTAATTTTTACACTAATACTGTGCGCAGTTATTATAAATGTTTGACAGCTCGGTGGGTAAAATGGGAAACAATTATCAACAAAGCATGAACCAATTAGTATACACAAGTATACTGACAGTGGTAAGAACGGTAATAGAGAATTTACAGTAATATCATGCTCACTGTTTGGTCATTTTTTTACCTGAACAAACATGAACAATACATTACATATAATTAAAATATGCGTTATAAAAGAATAAACTACGAAGATATTCATAAAAATGAAGTTTGTAATATCTTGAAATGAAAAGAAATTAGTTTTATCACAAGCGGACATTTTTACAAATAATGTCAATGCGTAACATGATAAAACAATGTTATACCAAATGGTATTCCATTGCAAGTGTTTGTATTAAACATGTCTATAGATATAAGCCACAGTCACACTGGATGAAACCCATTAAAGAATATTTTATGTTCAGATTGGTCAGATACATTGTTAAAATCTATGGAACAAACTACAACAAATCTACACAGCTTATGTGCCACCTGTTCTCAGGGTAAGTGGTTCCATCAAGATAACAAATGGATACAGCATTTTCAAGGTACAATTCCAATGAGAAATACCATACATTGCAGGAAGCCATGTTATGGACACAGAGCTGAAACTTGGTCCGATAATTTCTGCAATATAGATAAGTTTTACTACATGTCTGTCATCACTGTGCCAATTAACTGTATAAGTTATCAGTGTCTCAACCAATCAGTACAATCTATATGTTTACAGTAACAATAAAATGTATGTCGGTTAATGTATAAACATATTGTATAAGGCAAACATTTCTGATGGTTGGTTACCTTTCAGAACACTACTGTGTATATAGATTGTACTTTCTGGTACATTATGGTAAAACATTCATTCATATGTTCGGACCTACAAATTTGAGTTATTAAATTTACATTGTGTGTGAAACAGCTATCACTTTTGATGACTGCTTCCTGTGTTACTAACCAGTACTAATGCCAATTTCAGGGAGACTAAACGGTCGAAGGGTTTGCTGAACTGCAAACTTCACAATCCCTAAATTAGGTGCAATTTTAGGCAGTAACTCAGGAAGTAGTCATCGAGGGTGATTAACATAAGTTGTAATAACTTGTTTCACATTGGATGTAAAAAAACATAAGTTAAAACTAAAACCAGAATTGCTATCAGTTCAGCCTCGCCCATCATACAGGATTTAAACCTATAACCTTAAGATCAGGGATGTGATGCTCTATCTCTCGCCAACTACGCCTACCTTATATGTCTATTTACAGATCAAATGAGTAAAAATTACATATGAAACATGTAATTTCACAACTTTAATCAAAGCACTGTAAGGAAACATACATAGAAACTACCTCTATCATCATTGTCAAAATATTTTCGGTTTTCATGAATAAGTATAATAGAAACCACCTGTAACAAAGGTTCCTGAGACCCTTTCTTCAAAGGTCAGTGAATGGTCAAATTTTATGAGCTTTTAAGTTTGACATATGAACCAAAAATCTTAAACAAAGAAACAGATTAATTCACATGTTTAATTTCTCTTGAGAAAGTAAGGGGAATATAATTATAAAAATAAACTTATCCAATGAATGAAAGTAATTTAATATAGGCAAAAACAGCAGTATCTGTAGACAAACATGCACCCCAGATAGTTATTTTAATGATGTTTAATAAACATTATCTTAAGATAAGTATGATTTATGACCATTCTAGTACAAACAAACATACTCCAGTTTATATTTATACCAGAACAAGGTTCAAGCACATATATCAAGTAGGTATCATAAGTTTTATGGCACTTTGGTGACAAGTTTTTGCCATGTCTTGTATGTAGAACCGATATACATAAAACAAAGATCAATATCGAAGAGACAAGACATCATTGTTTGAAGTGAAGCCACGTCATGCTTGTACCATGCTGAATTTACGAAGGTCACCTAAGATAAGAGGGAAATTTTATTTAAAATTGTCAATTTCAAATTAAAGAGCATTCAGGGGTCAAAACATTATAAAAGAATTCATTTACACATGAAAGTAAGAGAAATTTTGTTGGGTGCACTTTGAGTTGAAGAATCCCAAGTATATGTAATACTATGTACATCCAAATGGATTCACAGCCATTGGTAAATCTAGACGGTACCATAGAGATCACTGTCAGATTATCACCATGGGAAATCTTGACAATGCAACTGGGATTGCCACTGGGGAAACTTGACAATATCACCAGGATCACATTTGGAAATCTTGATGGCACCAATGGGATTGCCACTGGGAATCTTGGTGGCACAACTGGGATTGCCACTGGGAATCTTGGTGGCACAACTGCGATTGCCACTAGGAATCTTGGTGGCACAACTGGGATTGCCACTGGGAATCTTGGTGGCACAACTGGGATTGCCACTGGGAATCTTGGTGGCACAACTGGGATTGCCACTGGGAATCTTGGTGGCACAACTGGGATTGCCACTGGGAATCTTGATGGCACAACTGGGATTGCCACTGGCAATCTTGATGGCACAACTGGGATTGCCACTGGAAATCTTGATGGTACCACTGTGATAGCTACTGGGAATCTAGATGTTGTCATAGCTTTCTCCCAGTCAGATTTTCAAAACCATAATGCACCAATAAGTACAATAGGTGAAAAGTAACAGAGAAAATGCCCACACAAAGAAATAAAAACAGCTCTATGCAGAATCAGGGTCAAAGCACACATTCTTTAGGTGTGCAAGGGTTATAAACACACATAAATGTTGGCACTATATCATATCCTCAAGGACTATCATTATGACACCTAAATGAATGTTGGTAAAGTTACAACAGTAACAATAGGAAAGTTGAGGTGCCAGATTCATCACTTAATCCATATTTTTCGCCTTAATTAGCTCAATCGTCAGGGTAATCAGACCAATGTCAACATGCCAAAATATTCCATACTTCAGACAACTCTAATCACACAACCTTTCCACAGCCAACCACTGCAGGTAATAATGAAAATTGGTTAATTAATATTGCTCCAGTGCCCAGTAATCACAATTATGAAGCTGTTAGGATAATACTTAGCGCCCATAAAAATGTCTATTATCCATACAGTGACATTATATATAATTCACACATATAATTTTCTACACTAGGTAAAAAATGAAATATGAATAATTAGAACTTTAATTTACCCATTGGTAACTATTAACGCTTTTAACAATAGGTACAAAATGCTTTTAATTAAAATAGTCAAGTGTTTAATGATGTTAAGTATATAATCACATAGTTTGCAATGATATGTTTAATAGTGGCTTCCAATTCAGGGCCCTTTATCCTCTGTTATCAGGGCCATATATCTACTCCAATCCCTCACCAAAAAAGAATCATACAAATTCAATGTTCCCCCTAGGAGCAAAAAAATCTTGAAAAAACATATTTTAATAGAAAAGTATGATTTTCTGCCAAACAGACATAATATCTGATACATTTCATGTTTTGTTTACTGATATGTGCAAAAATATATAAGGATCATTGTATGTCTATGCTGGTCTGACCTAGCCCAGAATGAAATAAAAAATAATTCTTGAAATTCCCCCTACCATTTAGGGCTGTGACCCCCTTCCACCAAAAGTAGAGCGAAGCCCCTGCAATCATTTGAGAATACCGTTGTTGTGTACAGTATGTCCATTGGTCAGTATTTTCAAAAAATCATTTCCATTTGCTGACCGCAATTCGTTCTCATGTAAAAAACAAAATACTATAGCTGTATAACAGAATTCTACATGAGACCGAATAACAAGAAATACACAATCTTAAAATACTTTACACAAAGAACAGTATGCCTCAGGCTACATCTGACGTAAAACCGTAAAGAAACGTAACATTAATATTGTTTCATGTTATATTGATTAAGAATTTCGAGATAACTGTTTTATTTCTATCCAATATATTTCAGATAAAATATTCACAAAGTTTGTGCACCATAAACTACCCAGTTCTGAATCATGATGCTAATAAGCAAGCAAATATTTATGAATGTATCTTTTCTTTCCTATGGAACTGAAATGGACCAACAGGAAGAAATAACTGAACTATAATGTTGCACTCTACTTAATCATAATCTTTGTTTTAAAAATTCATTCATTGTACATAAGGTAGCTGCATCTAAAATGTTTGTGGTTGGGATTTCATCTTGCTCAAGGTTGGGGTCACCAGTGTCACTTTGTTCAAGGATGTGGATCGCTCCTTGCATGAGATTGGTTGATCTTGCTTGGGGTGGAGGGTCACAGGTTGTACCATGCTTCAGGTAAGTTGATTGCACCTCGGGAAGCATGGGCGTTGCATCTAACTGGGGCACCTTGTTATGGGTGGGCACTGTGCTCCTTGCAGGGAAAGTCTAGATAGGCCTCTGTCTGCCCTCCAGACTAAACATGCAAAACTGCTAGTACATGCATTTCTTACAATCATTCTAACATACAGTACAATGAGAACAAAGTTTTAAAAAATTTGAACAAAATCTTACTCTTCAAAATATTTCATTTGTAAAATTTAATCGTGAAAGAACTACTTTAACAGAATACATTAACCAATCAAAGATTAGATTCACAGATTTTCAAACATTTTTTATCATAAATCAGGGCAGTACCCTTTGCTCAATCATTAAAGAAACAGACACCTTCCGTTAAAGACATACATCACCAAACTTTTTCAGATACACTGATGATTCTTATGTGATTTTACCCTGACATACAAATGATAAGTAAAAACATGAGATAAGAAATCTATAAGCTGAGCCAGCAACAAAACCAAAGCTCAGATTCAACCTGCAAAAAGTGCACTTGGACAAAAAAATTGTATACACAAATTCTGTTTGGAATTCTTATCATTCGAACTAAATTGGACCACAAAGAGATAACAAATCAAGATAATATTTTCAAACAAGAAACTGGGGAAGACAGATACATCGAGAACATAATCTAGTTAAAATGTGTATGAATAATGAAGGAATAAAGTTTATGATTGAAACTTGGATAAAAGGTAAATGTTACTATAAAACTACAACTGAATTTTCATTCAATGAGTGTCATCAGTAAATTCAGCCTACAAACATGAAACAAACTGGTCTGATTGAATCTAATGTACTACATAGTGGCCATGCATATTCAGACCCTGTAACCGGAATCAAACCGATTTCTTCGGCTAAAAATAATTACTATCAAATTAAGTAATACCATTACAGTCACACAAATTGCTACAGTAAGGTTACACCTTAGGTCACAGTAAAATAAATACAATACTCCCAACAAGCTTTGTAGGAAGCTGCAGTACAAGGGACACTTAGGCACAGGAGATTGTCATGAGTTTGC
Source organism: Mactromeris polynyma (assembly GCA_032209605.1). Taxonomy (NCBI): domain Eukaryota; kingdom Metazoa; phylum Mollusca; class Bivalvia; order Venerida; family Mactridae; genus Mactromeris; species Mactromeris polynyma. Next base: position 51,657,822 of record JASFXZ010000001.1, read on the forward strand.
TCTCTTTATCCCTTCTAGAGTTCATTCCCTTTATTCCTTCAAGAATTCTCTCTCTTGATCCCTTCTATAGTATATGTTTATATAGTAAACTTATGCAAGGATAAATGGAGAGAACTGTCGAAGGGATAAAGTAAATTGTGACAGTCTCCTGTGGGACAATGTGTCTGCCAGTCACTTTTAAAGACATGAGTTAAAATCTTACCAAGATAGCAATAATGATTACTCGAACATTAGACACCAATAGTGGGTTTGCAAATGAAACATACCAGATAGTGATTCAAATCAGTGGACTTAGGATTTCAGACTTACCCTCATTATATCAATGTCTGAAATCTTAGGCTTATTATTTTGTGAACTGAACCGATGATTAATAAGTCTATGCAGAATCTAAGTCTGAGCACAAGTCTAAGACAAAAGTTTGAGAATCGGTCCCAATGCAATCAATGATTTCTTCTCAATTGAGCTTGAACTAAACATTGATTATGTTGCTGCATTAAAGACAATGAACCACGTCAACCATGCTACAAGACAAGTTGAAAATACTCATGGCAACCCTTCTGCTATTGGGCGCATACCATTAGTCCAAAGATTGTAATTTGGCAACATTTACCTGACTAAAATCTACAAAACATGAAAGGTGAAGGTCACTCACCCAGTTTGATGATTATCTCCATCGGAAGACCTTTGAACTGCCATTTCATTTCCTGGACTTCCAAGCACTATGAATTTCTCTGAATGGTACATTTTGTTACTATCGGGTAATAGAAGGCCAGGGTGAATATCTGCAGGTATCCTTGACAACTTGCCCTCCCTTGACCTCCTGACCTCCGGTGAGGCAGGATTTGGTGGTGACTGATTCAGTGATTGGATTAAATCGAAAATGTTAGCCTGGTATTCCTCTGGTGACATGTATGATCCTGGTGTAGAATGCTCTGATTGTGTCTGTGTGGTACTAGATGCATAGCCAGGTGGTAGCATGTCCTCGATGGGAAATTTGGGTACCATGGCGATGTTTGACAATGTACTAGCAGTAAGGTTGTATGTAGCACTTGAGGAATCCGTTTTCTGTGAGTCTGAAGGAGATGGTATATCTCTATTGTGTCTCTCTATAGCTCTCAGTTCCATGTGTGTACCATCTTTGGTTCGAACCCAAACATGACCTTGTAAATTAACAGGACTACCAACAGGTGACCTTCGAACACCAAGACGATCAGGACTTGGTGTAACTCTCCTCAACTCAATCCTGGATCCTCCTTTAGTAGCTGGTACCCAGTATTCTTCTTGTAAAGACACTGACCTTGGCATTACAACAAAACTGGAACCAGAATTGAAACCATCTTGTGATATTTCATTAACTTGAGGACTTACTTTACCATCGGATTCAGGGTGCTGTTCACCGTCTGCACTGTTTTTCATTGGTGACTTTCTTGTACTAGGTGCTGAATTCATCCTCTCCAAAGTTTTGTTCTTCCTTTTCGTCCTAGGGCTTGTTGCATATCCTGACCATTGAACATTGTTGTCATCTTGTTTTGACTCAGCAGTAAGATCAATTTCAGAGTCTCTCTCGGTGACCGGAAGATCTTGCAGAGATAAATCTTTAGGTCTGTCAGATTTATGCCTATTTCTTGGCAGTGTGTTGTAAAAGTTAGTCCAGAATTTATCCTTTGACATAGCTAATTCCTGTTCAGCAGAGGTTCCTTTATATGTTCCAGAGTTACTTCCCTTGTATACTTTTGGCCGCAGTGATGTTGACACATTCATATTAGTATCAGGATTACCGAAAGTCTCGCCTCTAGAACCAACCGCTTCTAAACTTCCAGTCTTTTTACCTCTTCGTAAACTCCCTTCGAAAGTATCCTGAAGCTTTTCACGAAAACTACGCGAGCCTTGCACCTTTCTTGTAGGCCTTACATCAGTCAATGATCCTCTTCTTTTTAAAGAAGACAGCTTGTGTGGTTTATTTACAGATACATCATTCCGTTGGTCTTTTGCCTTACTCTTAGGACTGGCACACGGCCCTAGCGCTGCGAGCCAAGAAGACATAATAATGCCTAAAACTATACAACTATTCCATGTTCCATAAGAATACAAGAGATCATATTGTAATCATTTTTCGACAATCAGTAATACGTAAAAATCACCATAAAAAACACCGCTGGGTTCATTTCCTGGAAATAAACCTAAAACAACCACTTTGAATCTGTACAATGAACAAACTTCCTGCTATTCTCAGTAAAATAAAAATTCCTCCAAGGAGCCTTTTACAACTTGGATCTTCTCAATAAATCAGATGCTCATAAACTGAGTATTCCTTGTGTTTTAGATTATTATCTCATTATCTGTTTAGTAAGAAAATAATACCACATCTATAGTATATTCATCCCATTATATCCAGAAATACAGACATTACAATACCTCGAACTCTTCACAGTTGGAGATCAAACTCCCAGGTGAGCTACTTTTGTAGCTTCCATACTGAAGAGTACTCAATAGCTGAATCCTATTCTATTTTTCATTTGACTGCTCTCTAACATTTGGCACGGATGAAAAGAATTTTTGTTTCCACAACAGCATCACAGTGATAATTGTTATCCAATAAAAATTCTGAATCATTCATATTGCTAATACTACAAAAACTTATTTATTCAAGCCTTTTTTACAAATGATAATCCAAACACTGGGATCTGCTTTACAACTTGGCAACTAAAATTCCAGAAAATCACTAGGAGATTACTATCAGAATCATTCTAATTCTATTTTAAGGAACCAAACACAGATAGATAGGTAATATCCATCTCTAGAAAAATTCTCAGTCAATCCACAGAAAATAAAGCATAGTGGAGGAGTACTCATCATACTGAAGGTGGGTACTCTTCAAATGGAGGTAGAATAATTTTTAAACAAAATCCAGGTAAGCAATGGAGGCTAGGCTTGCTGCGTGAAACACATTAAATAGATACATGGGGAGATATGACAGATATCTTCCTAATCAGACGGTAGGTTCTAAAACAACACATAGAGAGCAGAATGCATTAACAGGCTCCGAAAATCACACCATCACCACCCAAATACACATTCAAAAAACTGATAACTCAAACAAATGTATTTTTTTCAAAGCTTTTTAAGAATCAGTGAACAAAATATCTTTTTTCCTTAGAAAAAATGAGAACATACTGACTTTGTATAATTTACTTGAGACAAATTTAGAAAATGATTTAAATGGACATCTCAAAGCAGTTTTATCATTGATAAAAAGATTAAATTTGTCTGGGGCAAATGCAAGAAACATGATAATTAGGCAATGGAAATTCCTACGGGTCAAATATCAAGATACTTTATATGTCTCACAAGATTCAGAATTTTCACAAAGTGCTTGTTCCCCAAAACTTAATGGTGAAGTTCAAAAAAATATTATTGATAATAATAATGACCATTTAATAAAAATATTTGTGACAAGTCTAAACTATGTGAGAACATTGATCAGTAAGTGGACTTTCAAATGGTCCAGGGTTCATACTGATACAGAACAATACTTCAAACATATACAGAGAAACCTTTCTTAAAGACCACCTCATACTTATGACCACATCAGTAATAAGACTATTTTTTCCATTTTTCATCTTGATAATTCTACCACCTCATTATGAAGACCGAATTTCTTCAGTTCTTCAGAATCATGAGCGGTCTTTTTATTGAGGTTTCACTGTAAAACTTATTATGGAACTAAATCATACACAGCGCTGGATGGCTGTAAATGAAAAGTACTTTACACTGTAGGCATAAACATTTTTCTACATATTTACAGCATTGTGGCATGGATGGCTGACATCTGGGTTACTTGTACCTAGTACAACATTGTAAGCAAGCATTCTGAGATAATACAATAATTAACATGCATACCTGCCTGTTTCCATCATGGATAACAACAACAACAACAACAACAAACGGTTTGTAGTATATACCCACAAATGTTACAACCCTTACTTATATTCATACAATGTAGTGTTAAGCTTTATCTTGCTTTTTAAACAATGATAAGGATACACTATACACGGAAGTTTAAAATTAATGACTGCAACACAGATTTGACTAATCATATTAATGAAAGATAACTCTGTATGACACACAACAATGAAATGCTAATAAAATAGCTTAAAGGGAGATAATTTAACATTTATCACATAAAAATGAATTCAGGGAAGACAACTCAACAGACATATTTTTTATTTTTCTGAAGAATAATGTAAAATTTCTAAGGGGAGATAAATCCACACAACTACCCTGAAGTCACTTGGCATTAGCTGGATAAATCATGTGCCAGTAATTATGATAGTTAAGGCAGTAGAAGCAAAAATAATTTGTAATATACACAGAAGTGATGTATCAAACGTAAGGAGGATATCTTATAGGGCTGAATGCAAAACAAATCCATCTGCTTATATATTTATACAAAGATAGCCCAGTGTTGCTCTCATCCCATGATAAACTGTACATATAATGTTATATATGTAAAGATATGAATATAAAGAGCAGATGGTTCGCTAATGATTATTACAGACACAATGATCATACAAGCAGCTGATAATGAGGACAAAGTCATACACTACTCAACACCAAACTATCTACACTACAAGATATCATCATAATGAGTACAAGCATGTATCAATCAACATGCTTCATCAGAAGTTAAGATTGCCAAAAAAAATGTACTATATATTTCATATTTTTTATAAGTTTGAGCTAAATGTGTCACTCAGAGTACATGAGATCACTCGGTAAGCAACAAATAATCTTAATGTAAACAGAGAAATAATCAGCATGGGGTTACTGGTACGGCATTTTGAAGCAAACTGTGCATTGGTGTGCAGCATTTGAAAATGTATTCATTATATTATGTATATTGAATCACAGTGAAGCAAATTTAAATGTCAGAGGCATACTGGCAAAAGTGCAACAGTGCATTATGAGGGTTATTATAAAACGGTATATGATCTATCGAGAGTAGCTTACAATAATTTCTAGCAAATTGTGAATGGAATGAATAAATTTGATATAATTAAAAAACAAATTGAATAAATAAACACATAACAGCTGAAGTGTAGAGTATATTACTTCATCACTCTGAAGGATGGGAATAAACACTGTGATTAAATGGCTCAGTTGGCAATACATGTTTCCTTACATATTAGACTGCAGTTCCGACCACCCATTTAACTTATTAAGGACAGCAAATACATTCAACAGTCACAGCCTTCAGAAACCTACACATGTATGAATTAACATCATTAAGGAAAGTACTCATGTTTAATCCTACAATTAATGTATCATATCAGGAATTATTTCATCTTGAATAAAAAACAACAGAAGTCATTGAGGCTTCAGCTGGATATTCAAACCACACCTTTCACACTTCAATAATAAAGCATTATTTTCTTAAACTCTAATGGTTCAAAAAAACATAAATAACTCTCCTAATGAAAGTTTCTGGTCCATCAAATGTTGGCTGCTGACAAGTCTTCTCCTATATATACTCGAGTAATTAGGCTTCAATTACAGATTGTTTTCATCGACTCAGATTGTAAGTGCCAATAAAATATCCGAAGAATTCCTTCAAATTTGATCAGAAACCCAGTTTCTGTCCAAATGAAAGTTTCAAAAATGTCTGATAAGCTTTAAAGATAAACTTCAAAGTGGTAGAGATTTCACAAGATTCAATTATATTTGTAAGTTTAGGTCATGTAAGTATAGAACATATAAAACAAAAATATCAAAGTATAGACATAACTGGAACAATTGGAAATCTTATAATAATGTTAGTGGCACCATGTGAGTTTGCATAGGGGAGCAGCCCTGTGTTCAGTAAAGGTGTTTGCAGCTAATGTTTCCTAACGTTTGCAATTTGGTTCCACATGTGCAGTGAATGTGATACGGTCGGTCAGGGATACAAAACAAAACAGTTTCATAACGTAGTAGATAAGGTGTTTGCCACTCAACCAGGAGGTTAAATAATATGGTTGTGCATGGACATGAACTTGTAAAGGTCATGATCAAATCTCCTCATAAGACAAGAGAACTCACTACACAGGACCTTCCAGGAATGGACCCTCGAGTGGTTCAATATACATAATGCTCTCATCACAATCAAGTCTAAATAATAAGTGTACATATATAAAGTTTGATTAAATCTTATATTGATATTATTTTACAGTGACTAAAAATAGCCCCTAGTATTCCACCCCTTCTTTCTCCCTTTTTTGTCCACTCGAATTCTCCAAGGCTGTTTTTGATAATCAGCCAGACAATTCCTTACTAAAAATCCCCATTCATACAGAGGTTTGCCCTTACACCTCCTCGACTCCTAATGTTTAGTATGCTGGTGTTTCTCTGGGATCTGTGTAGCCTCACTGTGGCATTGTCTCGTGAATATGTTTTTTCGTTGTAACAACTTAATTCCTCTTTAAGAAACATGGCCTGGAACTGCTAGGTCAGAGTCCATCTGATAACCTTATTTATCAGTCTGGCAAATGAAGATGGAAGACCATAGTTAATTTACCAGCTAATCAAAGAGAAAATATATGCTGCTTTCTTGACCTTAGGTTAAGAAGAGTAGACATAGAAATCTATCAAAGTATGTCAGTGAAAGAAATGTTTCTTGGCAAAGACAGGATTTCATATGAAGAACACATGAAAAATAACACTAAAAGAGAAAGAATGAGTTGCTACAGGGAACGCCACATACATAAGATAGTGCCTCCCACACAGACCTCCGGGGGGGGGGGGGGGGAACAACAATCCATAAATCATAAGCCACTTGAGGAGGCTCAAGGGTTACACATGCGTAAGGGAACACCAAGGCTCAAGGAATAACCTGGCCGACCATAAGGAATAACTAGGAGAATCAAAGAGGACAAAAACAGTCAGGGGGAATTAATTGATGGAAAAAATCACAGCAGGACAGGTCAAGACAGCTGGCAGAAACTGTGCAGAAAATAACATGAACACTATATAAATTGAAAAAATTGCACAGGGGAACGGGAAATATTTTATAACATACATTTAAAACACAAAAAGAAATGACAAATGTCAATTTATTTAGTGTGTATGTGCTAAGTGCCAGACTAGGTGTTTTACTACATCCAAAGGGTGCAGCAGCTGCTGTCTCAAGGGCACTTCATGTGATATGAGAATATAAACACATGCAATATAAAAGGCAAATGGGACACAAGACAAAAATAACAGGTGAAAATACGAGTACATGTACAGACTTTGATACAACCAGTCTGTGACACAAACTCCACTAGGACTTAAACCTGCTTTAAAAGTGAAACTGTAGACATGCCCTGAGCACCGGAGTGTCATTTAGTCAAATATATTTCATAATCTACCATAATGCCTTTAATATCCAATACCCATCATAAGGCAAATATCCCATAGATAAATGTATGCACAATTTGCAATCTTCTTAAAAATTGCATTTAATTGACTGGATGATAGGATTGAAATAGAAAAGAAAACACTAAATAAAAGGAAATTCTGAGAAAATGTTGATTAGAACAGATAACATCACACTAAAACATCGGCCAATACAAACACATGCCAAAACTTTGCATGCGTATCTGAACTTATTAAAAGGTATTTATCACACAAGTTTCATGTGTACCTAAGGGGAAAAAGCACAGGAAAGAGAACTTGAAAAATCTACAGATTATAACGGAAAAATCTGAGATCTATTTAGATATAGATACAAAATGTACATGTTCTTCAAAAGGCAGAGTGACTCCTACTGTTTTATAAATCAAACTTGGCTCTAATCCTACAACATAATATGATGAAGAGAGCCATATCAGTTTTTACTGCTATCTTGCTTACCTACTGGGCATATTTCCTCTTCGATGAGCTCAGGCAGCATAGAATATTCAAAGGCTATCTCAGTGTTTCTAAACAAATTCAATACCCTGTTTAAGTTATCAATACAACAGTGTGACTAAAAAAAATTCTTCACAGCAACAACCTTCCTTTGAGAGAGTAAATAGTTGAAAGGTTAATTGTAATGATCTAGAGAAATTGAATTGTTAATTCTTATTTCAAGAAAATTGATATTGTTGTAAAAGAGAGGTTGTTGCTCAAAAGAGGGCAACTCTTCAGAGGTATTGCACTGTAGAATGTTCACAAAACATTACCACTGGCTGACAAGAAAACTACCAATAGGTTGCAAAAACAACTTAATTTCTGTAAAATTTTGTTCATTCTTCCCAAGGGAAATTCAAGACCATTGTCATCACCATCTAATGGTCTGTGGGTTCAAAATGGCTTATCAGGCCATCCGCGCCAGGATCTTCTGCTACAATGAGGGTAGGACAACAGGTCAGGAATTCCTGTAAACGGTGTCCTCAGGCCTTGCGCACTGCTCGCTTTGCTTTGGCATCCATGGTATGCTGAGTATTATACAAGACTGTTCCTTTAACAACTGATCCATGCCAAGCTGATCAGTCACTTAATATTTAAACTACAGTGGATTGTCACAAGTTATCTCCCTTCTGTAGTATATGTATATATAGTAAATATATATGAACATGCATGTACTATAGAAGGGATAAAGGGAAGGAACTCTAGAATGGGTTAAAGGGAGAGAACTAATGACAAACTCCTTTGTATCTAACAGTGCAACATCATACATGGCCTCCAAAGATACTTGATCCAGTTCTAGCCATGGAAAAGCAATTTTATCACTATACACCAGTTATTCAGCCGTTCTCAATGAACCAGTAAATTTGCTTTTGTAATAAATATGTTCTAGGCTCTTTAGAACTGAGGTATAAAGTAGCAGGGAAGCATTTAACAGCCAAACTCTTAACCATAAAATACATGGCTTGTTGAACATCAAACTCTTCCTGAAAGTCCAGAAGTTATCAGCCAATTGTTAGATCAACAAGGTGTGAAATGGTGCCATGGATCAAGGTGCTTCACCTTCCAGCTGTTTATCAGGTAAACCCTGGAACAGGCAACACTGTATGCTGGCATTAAAAACGGTATTACATGTACTGGTGAAAATGTGTTTTATGAGTTTATATTTTGTTTTCACGTATACCTGAAAGGGGGGGGGATTACACAACAGAGCTAACAGTTTTTAATTATCAATAGCCTTCAAAATTAATTAATCACCATTTAAATGAATTCCTCCCATCCATGATGGTGACTTGTGACATATTATTGTAATAAAATTGACATTATGCTATAACTTCCACTGATTAGAATATATTCTAGGTAGACGTTTAACATACACACAATACAGACTTTTGTAAGTTTTGTGGACTTATAAAGGGATACAAGAAAAGGACTTTACACCATACTATTTCTTGTTTGTGCAACATGTATGCTATGTATACAGTTACAATGAAAGGGTACTGTCATATAAAATGAGTTTCAAAATGCAATAAAATGACAGACTTCACGAATATTACGCAGGGTAAAACTGTGCCGTTTTGATTATGTACTGATTATGTATGCTACGTCAATGTCAATATTAACTGGACAAATTAGGATTAGAAATGGTAACATGGTAAGAATTTGCCCAAATTCATGTCCTTCATCCCTGATTAAATTGTGGGGATTTTTTTACAAGAACAGAAGCAGGTGAGTACTTCAGGTAGGTAGCATGAATCTCTAAAATACTTATGAACTTTCAACATAATAAAAGTAATACCATCAGTAAAACTATTTGCCCTTCATCACTTTCAATTCAGCATCATTAATGCCGGCTCAGCACTAATCAAACATAAAATTAAGAACCCACGAACATTTAATAATATACAGTACCACATGGCTTTTTTTATACAAGAAACAAGGCTTATCACTTGCCATATCTTAAAATATGGACTACCTGTTGAAAAGTTAAACAGACCCTACACAGATTATCTCTAATCACCCATTTCAAGCATTATAGCTTCTATGTACTTGGTCTAAGTTTAATACTCTCATAAGTTTCCAAAAAATTGGGTTTAGCTCAAAATCAGGCTCATCTAAACACTTTTCTCATTTATCAGAGATCTAACCGAGTACATTCATGTACTAGGGCTGCAATGATACAGGTGGCTCTTGGTTTGGTTTCAATTACTAACCTTTAGGGTTTTTGTTATTCCGCTCGGTTATATAAAGTACAAATGTATATATGAAATACATAAAATTCTCAATAACTGATAGTTTAATGACTTGAGATGACCAGACATGAACATTTGATTAAGTAAGTAGACTTAGAACAATGTGTTATAACATAAAATCAAGTAGAGCAATGATTAGAATTACTTCAAGTAAACAGTTCCAATAGCTGTGTAGCTAAAAGATAATTAGTATAAAGTTTACTGACTAGAATATTGCTTCAGAATAAAGATGTCATACGACGTACCAAACCAAATATTCGTAAGACGGTACAGAACCAAACCATGAGAAAAAGAACCAAAAATAAAGTCATTGCAGTCCTAGTATCCACATTAACCAGGTGATGAAGGTGTGGACCCAGGTTAGGGGTAGAGTATCTGACTCTTGATGTGAAGGTTGCGAGATTGAGCCCCGCACTGAGCGCAGTTAGATCACGAACTTCACAATTTCTGATTTTGGCATGAATACTGGTTAGTACCCCTGGAAGCAGTCATCAAGAGTGATTAATATAAGTTATGATAACTCATTTCACAAACTAACCGGATAGCTCAAAGAAAACTAATAATTCTCTGTATATAAAATGAAGTCATTTGAAGTCTAATTTTAAGTTTTACTACCGGTATCCTTTTTAAAACACAAGGAAACATGCCACTATTATAATATGCTTGCAGCAAGCTTATGTTTTTCAAAAACTTTCTTTGATTAGGCACACTGACTAAAGAGAGGCAACACTGAAGGTTCAGACACTGTCTTACAAAGGGTTACTTCCCTTGTCAAGAAGTTTCTGAGCTAGAAATTATAAAAATAATAAACTATTGCATCAGGCAGGCTGGAGCAATATTATACCCATAATCCAGTTGTTTCCACTAATTTTCAAAATAAGTGGAATATTTTGTTTCCATAGTGATAATTTAAATGAAAAATAAAAGAAATAAAGTTAAGAGTATAATTTGCATTAAGTGTGCAAACATATGTTATCAATACTGTTTTACGATAAAGTTCAATTTAAGTAATTACTATTACATAAAATATATTCTAAATACCATAAAAAATGTATTAATTCAATGCATTAATGCAATAAAAAAATAAATCAAATTTACAAGACAGATATATCTTTTATGAGACCATTATAACATGCAGTTTATAGTTGTACAGCATGAACAAGCAGATTATTAGTTGAGTTTCAGTTTAGATTAAGCAATTTCATTGTACAATGATTGTAAGACAAGATTTTGCATTGTACTAATGTATGTATTACCCGTATTAATGACTTTTGATGATTGCTTCCTGAGTTGCCTACTAATGCTTATGTCCTATTCACAGGAGTTTGTCATGAGTTCTCTCCCTTATTTATTTGCATATACTACAGAAGGGATAAAGGGAGAGAAGTTGTGACAATCTCCTGTGGTCTTATCCAAGGTTTGTGAAGGTCCCTGAAGCAAAAATACTTTCAAGTTTTCAAGTGACTTTCTAGAATAAAAGTTGATGCTGTATTGACAGGTATGTGTCTGATCAGACTGGAGGAATATTTTGGGGAACATGGGGTTTGTGAAGACCAGGGTAGAATCTTACAGATTCTAGTGTACTAGTACCCCCAATACATTTATTACATGCAGGAATCCTAAACCGCTTTTCACAAAAATAAATTAGGAACAGAATCTGAATATTATGTTTTAATTATATCTTGATGCAATATAGATCATTAGACGTAACAATCGTCTATATCGTATATACAACGGTCCATGGAGTTCACATGGTCTAAGTCGGATAGACAGTCTTGTGGCATTGTCAATCCTATACTTATCCATGTAGTAGAAAGGGAGTCAATTATGTTGTATATGTAAGGGGAGGTTATTCATACGGACATGGAGAAAATCACAAAAACGTAGTCTATATTAACATAATATATAAACTATATATCTTGTTTACTACATATATTACACTAGGACATGTTGTCACCCTGTTTTCATCAAATGGACCCCACTCCAAATTCTTCAGCTCTATATACACACAGGGCTATGTAACACTAGTAGAATTAGCACTTAACTTCTCCACAATCTTGGTGTTACCCTACCAAACAATAATACAAACAAGAAAAACATGATGGTCCTATAATCACCACTGGCCTGAGCAAAACCTGTCCTTCCAAGTGACAATGTCTCTCCACAGATCAAGACTAGCCTTAAAGTAAGGTCACTTTAGCCATCATATTCCATCAAAACAAATCGAAGCCTAAATCATAGATTTCTCAGAAAAACATTTTGAAGGAGTTTTCTGTGAGTTATTCAAATAAAATTGCCCCCCACACCCAGGGGGCCACTGTAGTAGAATGAGGTAAGTGAAGCAGAAAAATACCACATATAGAGTAAACAGGTACTCCAAATGTACAAGAAACATTTAAATATCTACATACAAGTAAATAACTACTTGTACAAAGGTGAAAGCCATAAGATACCAACAACAATAATGGGATAAATAGGAGTTCCATCATGGACCGGTCAGAAGCAATAACACCATCGGGGGGGTGGGTCAGAAGCAATAACACCATCGGGGGTTCCATCCTGGTTTAAATCAATGATAGCAATTGTGGTCACCTGATTTTTATAAAGAGCTATTACTACTAAGGAGATTGCTGGCATACTGGGGACACAAGATGCTGATAGAACATCAATTACAATAACTAACAGTCTACTGAACTGTTTTGTACCATATCCAGCCCCTAAATGGCCCCAAATGTCCCTCTCTTCTATGAAATTTCCCAGCTTACCTATTATAATAAATAATTAAGGGGCCAAAGTGAAACAAGTGTATCTATACTAAAGTTATACACAGATAAACCAGTTTTGTTTTTGCCCCTTGATATACACTAGCAGAGTAATGAAGCTTGGAATATCAGCACAAGAGTGCATGATCATTGTAAGAAGGTATACATTGCAGAGTGTGGTAATAAAAAACATATAAATATCATAATATACCACACTATACAATCACACCTTGCCACAACAAACATAACAATAATTTGGCAATCTTGTCTCAAGAGGTAAGTTTCTTATATAAACAATGATAATTTTACTGATTGTTAATGGAGATATGGACATCTATAAGTATACCACGATAAGTTGAGAGTGACGTCATGCAATGTTTACATGGTTTGACCACCTTTATTGATCAAAATAGGTAAATCAAATAATAAGCAAAACTATTTATTGTGATATTGATTTCGATAAAGTAACGGCCGTGATAGCTCAGATGGTAGCGAGTCCATACAATGCTAATTAAGCTTTTTAGTTTTGGGTCCGAGTTCGAGACCATCGGGAGGTTTTTTTTTTTTTTATTACAATATTATATATTTCGTTGGTCATCTACAGTTGTACTTACATGACTTATACTAATAAATGTTTGCTCGAATATCATTAATTAAAACATTGTATAGCATGATTGTGTATTTATAAGCTATTCACTAATAACGATATGGTTTCATGATTTTTAAAGTGCACAATATCATCGTGCAGTAGATTTACATGTAGATTTATCGCTACACACTCACAGTATATGAAACAAAGTTGATATGGCTACTTCGAAAAACGTAAAGGGTTCAAATGAACATTTTAGCGACGATGCTATAGCCTTCATTAAACACGTTTGATTTAACGAAAAATCAATTAGACGATAATAAAAAAAATGAAACAGACAGACCCGACAAACAACAAGTAATTGACGAGCACTGATTAAGGGATAAAATTCATATTGTCCATAAAAAAGGGGAGGTAGGAATGTGACTCGAACTCAAACCCTATCTATTGGTCGAAGTTACTAGTCAGAAGCGCTACCAATTGAGCTATCGCTACTGTCTACTTTGAGAGATATTTCATCAACATTTAATACTTATCCTGAAGATAATAGGCACGATAATGACAGTAAGCTGCTTTACATGTATTGGAAAGTGGGTATGGTCGTGTTTACTATCGACTTATCTTAACTAAGTTATAGTACATGTTTCTAGAATCAAAACCATAGTAGATTCAAAATTTGCTGAGGATAGTGTTAATGTGTGTGCATTATAGTAATGCTCATAGGTCAATATTTTGCAAGAATTGTTTTTATTGGTTGATCACCGCATTATTTGTTCACAACCATTCTCAAGTAAATAAAAACGGAATATATGATAGAAAATTTTAAACATACTAATTAGATTCATTATCATACTAGTAAAAATTATGGACAGGGTTTTGTCAGCTTCAGCAATGTGATGGGTGGGGTTTCGTCAGCTTCAGCAATGTGATGGGTGGGGTTTCATCAGAAGTTCAGCAATGTGATGGGTGGGGCTTCAGCAATGTGATGGGTGGGGTTTGTCAGAAGTTCAGCAATGTGATGGGTGGGGTTTTGTCAGCTTCAGCAATGTGGTGGGTGGGGTTTGTCAGCTTCAGCAATGTGATGGGTGGGGTTTTGTCAGCTTTAGCAATGTGATGGGTGGGGTTTTGTCAGCTTTAGCAATGTGATGGGTGGGGTTTTGTCAGCTTCAGCAATGTGATGGGTGGGGTTTTGTCAGCTTCAGCAATGTGAAGGGTGGGGTTTTGTCAGCTTCAGCAATGTGATGGGTGGGGTTTTGTCAGCTTCAGCAATGTGAAGGGTGGGGTTTTGTCAGCTTTAGTAGTGTGATGGGTGGGGTTTGTCAGAAGTTCAGCAATGTGATGGGTGGGGTTTTGTCAGCTTCAGCAATGTTATGGCTGGGGTTTTGTCAGCTTTAGTAGTGTGATGCGAGTTTTTCTTTTTCTGTGAGGGTTTATGTCCGGCTCCAGATCTTCTGTGTTTCTGCTTTACCTGTCCCCATGAAATCCTCAACTTACTATGAACATTGGAAACTACAGTGAAATCTCAATAATAAGACCACATTGGTTAAAAATAAAGTTGGTCATAGTTGTAAGAGGGTCAAAATTATCAAACTAAAATATGGAAGAAAAATTAAAGACTTCCAAAAATGGTCTTATCATGGAGGTGATCTTAATTTTGTGATGATTTATGGTATGTAAAATTAGAACAAATTAAGGGAAGCATGGTTGTCAAGTCATCAAACGTGACCACTGACCAAAGATCCCACCATGGATGAGATTTTCCTGTAGTATTAATATTCCATGAACAAGGCATGAGTACAATGGATGAGATTTTCCTGTAGTATTAATATTCCATGAACAAGGCATGAGTATACTTCGGGCTCAGATGTCATCCCCTCCACCTTGGGACAACAGTTTTGACTGTTACCCAAACAACCATGAAATAAATGTTTTATTACCTGATCAAAATTTTTATCTAAACAATAAAGGAAAAAACTGTTTTATTACCTGATAAATTTTTATTTGAACAAAGTGTTAAAAACATTTTGTATGGAATACAGGGAAACTATATTTCAACGGACGTCCAATAAAAGCGCGGGAATGCATGATATCGACGTTAAGATGACGTTGACGTCATTTCCTCCGATAGTAAAGATGGTGGACGTTAACCAAACAAAGACAATGTAGACGCTGTAGTATGTGTTTGTTTTCCATTTTGTGGTAACATTTCATCAGAAAATGTTTAGAGACAAAACCTTTTAAATTCAACACAATATAGGCCTACCGAACGTTAATGATATGCCGTCTAAAAATAAAATTTGGAAATTCCAATGACTTCATAGCGCCAGAGGGAAACAGTTCATATTGTTGACTGGGGAATAGTTCAATCCAAGACAAATTGATAGCTTTCATGTAAAACAGCAAAAAATAACAGATTTGTATTTATATAAAGAATCAGGTAATTAAATACTGGTTAGTTACTCAGAAAGCACTCACATGGTCAGGTGATAGTTTCACAATCAATGTACCGTATTTATGTTAAGCTTCACTTATTCCACTAAAATTTAAGTAACACATGGTTATGATTTAAAACAGAGGGTTATTTTTATCCCCGGTTCTATAATGTATGTTTAATTACCCATATAATGTTTAAGATCTGTTTACAACACACCTGTCAATCAAAAAACCTGAATGTTTTCAAACAACTCAAGTGTATCCACAGGAGATTATAAAAGTCACAATGGTTCTCTCCCTTTATCCCTTCTTGAGTTATCTCCCTTTATCCCTTCTCAAGTTCTCTCCCTTTATCCCATCTCAAGTTCTCGCCCTTTATCTCTTCTCTGGTATGTGTATATGTATCATGATTATCTCCTGTGAGTCTACCAGTAAAGCCTTCTAGTATTTGAAACATAATTTATTGAACACATTGACAATTCACTGGTAATCTAGCTATGTGATAAAAGCATTTAATGTATAATTTATTTTAAATCTTGTCAATTCAAACAAATGCAATGTAAGTGGCTCTATCAAGCCTACAGTATCTGTCTCCTTATTTCATACCAAGTTAGCATTGTCTCTCAATAATCCTCCTAAATTTGCAAAATAGAAGAAAAAGATCTATGATTGATAAAATAAAGCTCTCGAAATACTACCACACAAAGAAATCAATACAAATGGTTCGATCAAAGATGTCAATTTAGAAGACAATCTTTCCTTAGGTCTGGCTTTGTGCAAGTAAGCCAGTTATATATTAACCTGTCAATACTGGCCGACAATACCAGAACCAACAAACATCAATTTTCTGTCAATTTTCCTCCTCGCGGTCAGGATTATTTATACACATCTATTTCCTAGATTCTATCATTAGATTTGCTTTACTGGAATGTTCCAACTTTGTCTTTAAAATAAAACATAATTTACATGAGAAAAAAATCATTATTACAGAAAGTCACACAATCATATATATATCATAGCACAACAATAAGGCCATAATTAAAAAAATTATTTGGCATAACCCCACCCTACCCAAAAAAATGGCCCTTACTCAAAAAGGGTCAGAGTGAGCATTATTTTTGTAACATATTAATAGTTAACACTTAAGTATGACTGTTAAAAGATAATACTAAAAAATTAATTTACCTACCAACCTAAATGTTACTGGGTATGGTTAAGCCAAACAAACATTTTTTAAGGATGGCACCTGAGATTGCACAAGCAAATACATTGTAAAACACATGAAACCCTATGACAGTCTTCTGGGGGTTAGAGGGGCTATTAAAGTACAAAAGGTCACCTTAGGGCGTGACACAGACAACTGCCCTACCAAATTTGACATTAGTAGGCCAAAGTTTCCAATATTACTTGATCATAAATTGTTTTCAGGTTAAGGTCACTATTTCATAATGACCTATTGATTTCCCATATAAGAGGGGTCATCTGATTATAACAGACAAATATGCTGCTATGAATTTTGATGGTTTAATGTCCAAGTGTTCCCCAATTATTGATTCGAACACTACTTTCAGAATCAAGGTCAGTCTGATTTTGACTTTTGACCACTTGACACCTGAATCATTAGGGCTATAACGTTTGATGACCATTGGGCCAAATGATTTCATCAACATGACCTTGACCGCTGACCTAATGACCCGAGACTTAAAAGGGGTCATCTACCGACACCATTATTGTTGAAAGCCCGTGTTCTCCATTTTTCGGAGCTGCCGTACTAACATGGTTTTGCTATTTGCATATCAGTGTTGTGTAAACCAATCAAAACTTACGTGACCCCGACCTTTGACCTACTGAGTCACCATAACAACGAATCCACTATGGACCACTATGAGATCTCGTTGACAGTCATGAAATGACCACTGGATGCCAATGCATAATCTCCACTTATTGATCCCACATAAAATGGATCAACACAAAGACAAGCAGAACAACAGACTAATACAATAGCAAAACAATATATCCCAGTTTCTTCGAAACAGGACATAAGTAAGAATGTGTTGATTACCAATCAATAGAAATTACAATAAAATTTGATGCTTTTTCAGTGACATAATTGGCATGATTCACAAACCATGAATCTAATTCTCACAAACAGGATCACCAATACATGATGTCTGGATTCAACAAATCAGTTCTTTCATCAGACCCAAATAATCAGACCCTGAAAATTGAACATATGCAGACCCAGCAATTTATGTAAGGGGGGGTCCAGCTCCTGGCTGGGACCCCTTCTCGACTGTTGTAAACCATTCAATTATAAGTAAAGTCAAAACTTCATAAACTGACTTTTCTACAATTTGATTTACTTTTCTTTTATATAATTATTTGTGATATCTTATATTTAGGAAGCAACTAAACTTATAATGTTGTACAGTATGCTGTTAATGTGTCCATGGGACCTGATTATGATGTCATGCTCTGACTGCCTTTAATCCGAAACAAAAATATAAACATGAAAATGCACATCAACAAATGTCCGAATAGCGTTTGAACATTACATACTCCATCATAATTGCTGCGACTCGAGTGCGATATATATCGTCAAATTAGCACAGAACACCTCATTAACAATCATACTTCATTAAATGTGTACGTAATTAACTCAACAATGAACTAAGGTATGGATAAGACAACATGCACATGATCTTAGAGAGTAACTCTAAGTCAACTTGTATTACACTAGTGGTATAACTCTTGAGATAATTAATAAACAAGACTTACCTTAATGATTCAGGCACATACAAAGCATGTACATCGATATGAGTAGATTTATACTTCAACATTATAGTAACAATGCTAGATTAACCCACTATTTAACACGACCACTGCTTAATCACTTAGGTACAAAAAATCTCCGTACTAAATATCTGTAATCAACAAATTCACAAGATAAGCTTGTCTAACTCCCAGAAAACAATAGCAGCTTGCATCACAGAGAGGAACTCAGACAGAAAAGTTCCATTTCATGTACTAACACAGATATAGGAATAGAAGGTTTGGCAGACACATGTTTAGTAAATGATTGTATCTCCAGTATGGACGATGTAATTAGCAAATCAGAAAACTGATACAACTTGGGCACTCAGCTAGTGGTACTGAGAGAGGTCTGCTGGCTCAGGGAATGGGTATTAATTGAAAACCTGTCAAGGATTATCATTATAAAGGTGTTATAGTCAGGTAGGACTTTCAAACAACTAGAAGAATGAATTGTCTGTGCAGGATTTAATCTTGTAATGATGGAATAGTAATAAAAATGTTAATCTGTTTGTAATTAAACAACAACATAAAGGTATGTATGTTGTAACTGATTCATTAAGATCACAGTTTCCTACATACAATTCCAGACACTACCACTATCAGTAAGATTCATGTGGAGGTTTTACTGTAAATTTTAGCAATAAATAGTACATGGTACATATAGAATATCTGAGACAAAATTCAAGGACTTTTCACACCCATACTTTTTAAAATTTTCAAGGACGACAATTTATCACCAACTCAAAAAAAAAGCAAAAATGCAAACATCTTGCAAAATTAAAGTATAAATTAAAAAACATTACATAAAAAGATGCGAAAGTCATTTAATGTAACTTTTATAATTTTTTTCATTTTTATATCCTTGAAATAACAAAGCTGTTTTCAAGGAGGTTCTGGCAAAATTCGAACATTTTAAAAATTCCAGTATTTTTTTCCTTATTGCCATGTATAAATATGTTCAAGGCCTGTATGGTCCCCGAGTCCACAAATACAAGTAGAAATAGTTCTAATCAGGATGGCTACAAATATGGGTTCGTCCCTATAAACTACTCAGCCCTAACAGATAGCCAAATATGTAACAACACTCGAGACTGTTTAACCAACAGATAATACCAGCTTCAACGGTCTAATAATTGGCCACTTAGCTATCTGAAGATAAATATACAGAAATATGTAGAATTGCATCCAAGCTCCTTATATCCTTCTAAATATTGTCATAAAATCAATATGAATATGAGTTTATGATCTCTCTCTAAGTATACAAGGCATTTCATAGTAAGTTTATATAATAATAATAGTGTCTATGTTTGTGTTTATAACTTGTTTTTTCATCAAAGAAGACAGATGTTGCACTTCCACCAATATGCAGTAAACAACGGAAAATTGCAACAACATAACGCAAGGCAAATGTTTGAAAATGTTGTTCATTAAGTCCTATACCTACCACAAGTCTCCATTATGGCGACTACATTCTTGTGTGGGCATTCTTATTTTTCAGAAATTGGTGACAAGTTCAGTGACAATATAGGAACATCTTTATTAGTAAGGCTAACTTATAGTTACTAAACATATATTGATATTGTTTTCAAATGTTTTGCATTCTAATCTGACCACTAGAGCTACAACGATTCGATGTGATGCATCGCAATTCACCTACGGAGCTCGCGATTCGATTCATGATGCATTCCCTGGTATTTTCAATTCGCTTTTTTGTTCCAGTTCGCCAAACTGTTATTTGGTACAGTAATCACAGGTTTTTCTAGTCACATTTTCACAAATAAAGAAAATCATGTTGTGAAAGGTTATGTTTTTTTCCAATGTATTCTTTAAATTTGAGAAGTAAGACCATTGTGAACAAATACCAAGTTGTCTCTTAAGTCTATTAATTTTTATTGCAATACTCTTAATTTCAATTGGCCTGAAATTAATGCAATAGCCTTAAGATGAATGAGAATGCTGCTATATATACGAATAAAAAATCGAATTTAAAAAATCGAAATCGAAGAAAAAAAATTGAATCGAATCGGTTGACTGTTCAATATGGTATACCCAGATAGTTCCCAGTTGCCAATGCTTAGCATTTAATACAGGTAATACTATTAGGCCTGGGCAGCCTGGTTTCAGATTAATGTGGTTGGGTGTAATATCAAATGTCTACATCATGGTATCACAGTCAGTGTGGCTGCACTGTTCCCTGCTACAAGTGTAAGCACCATCTCCAGGCACTGTTCCCTGCTACAAATATAAGCACCATCTCCATACAACTGAACAATTTTTGGGTGTGACGCAAAACTCACCACAAAGCATTTGCACAAAACAAATGTAAACTACTTACGGCAACTGTCTAGGGCTACGAAACGATTTCCCCATTTATATCAATCAAACAATTATCCATTAATTATCAATTTCTAGTACACAAATAATCCTTCATAAACAAATATCCTTGTAATGATTAATTTAAGTTGCATATCAAAACAAGAAATTTAGTACTATAATGCAAAGCAATTCCACGAGTTAATTATACGAACAAAATGCTTGATTTGATCCCTTAAGTTCTTACAGTTCAATTCATCAAACTTGATCAATTATTCATTGTATTGAACATAGATTTGTGGTATTTCACCGAGTTGATGATCGAACAATTAAAGATTGTCAATACCATACTCACCCACTGGTGGCACCGACTTGTATAATTGTTTTAACAGGTTTCATTCCGAGAGAAGAAAAAATCACTTATTGCGTAAAAGTCTCGCACATTGTTAGTATATTGTTCTTTAACATCATCTCTACAGGAATACACAAACTAATCTATCAAATATTGCGTAAAACTGAATGTTCAAACACCGAAATGAAAAATAACACACATTTTTGTTCATAAACTTGTAAACATTTTACCACAGTAGGAGAAAATATGAGAAAGTCCAAAGGGCATAAATATTTTAAAATTGCATTTTGACGCAAAATAAATATTACTTTCTGTACCATATTTACTGTAATAACACAATTGTCGTTAAAATGTCATGCTTAACTGACGACCAAAATCTCGAAAGTACAAAGTATTATAAATCTAAGGTTTGATAAACAAATAATTGGCCGTTCTGTACAATACTTAAACATCAACTTTACTGACATTGCAGTGTCTGTATTTTTTATTACTAGGCCAAATTATTTCAAAAATCTTTGTTAGTCCGCTCTGTGAAGTGTTTTTTTTCTTGTAACTATATTTGTTTAAATGTATATCTGTCTTCTTTCAAGTGGCATTATCTACTAAATTTGCCATAATTTCCAATAAATACAACATTTAACTCCTGACTTTCTTCTAAGACATTTTGCAGTCACTGAAGAATACTTGGCATAAACTGGTGAATGTTACAATGCCAGACAGGAAAACGCCTATGAAAATGTTTTTGATGTAAATTGTTACCTCAATAAAACCTAAAGAAAACGATAAATTACAAAAAAAATCTGGACCGATCTGTCAAATCCCTTACTTTCGTTTTGAATATTCAAATCAACCTCTTCGATATAGAAACTGTCATTTTGTAAAATGCAGTGTAATTTGGGTGGTTTGAGACTATACCATGTAGCCATCTGCCAGGAGAGAGAAAAAAGTAATGCTGCTTTAAGGGGAAAAAAATTGCATGATAGGTCAATGTTTTCAGCACAACATTTTTGGCTGCTACATAGAGTGCCAGAAACAAACACTTTTTCAAATTTTGCCCCATTAAACATTGAAAGTGAAGAAAGACAATTACTGATCAATGTCGGCCTATAATGAATATGACATAGATATGAATCAACTTAAACAAAATACAATGGTTACATCAAAAATTTGCTTTGAATACTGTTATTGTGTACATGATGTTTATTGGTCAAATTATTTTCCAACACATGTTTTCATTGGCTGATCACCTCAATTTATACACAACCTTTTTTCAAGTAAACAGACTATAACAGTTTTCTTTTGTAAACTTACTATGGTAATTGTTTCTTATACATCAGTTTATATCGTAGTTACATCAATTAACAAAGCTAACATAATTAATAAACTAGTGTACAACAAAATCTTGATGTATATCGGACAATGTTTAACTAGTTGGTACTAATGAATATTTGTATAAATCTGTTGTCATCGTCAAAATACTAGTCAATTTCAATATTATGCATAAACATCATGGGGTGCTTACTTGATGAGAATGGACATTGTGCACAATGGGTGAGGTGAAGAGTACCAATTAAATGTTGTGTCATTATAACATACCAACAATACAAAACTTGTATTTTACCATAAATTGGTACTTAAAATTAACATGGAAACTAAATTGCATAAAAAGGGATTCAAAGCCAAACATATCTGTTACTTTAAAATAATTAAGCGCCGCTGTTAAGATTTCCAACCTCTTCTGTAAGTGACGTCATTTCAAGAAAACGCAACATGTGATGTCACTATAGTAGGAAACAATATTTATTCCATATGGTCACTTCGTTTTTATATTGCCATATGGGGCAAATATTGCTTACTGTCAATACATGGTGACGTCATATGCGACGTTTTCTGGAAGTGATGTCACTTATACAGCCGTCACACCGGACTGGCGTCCTTACTGCGTCCCTACGGCGACCCAGGACGTGGAAGGGACGCCATGGACGCCGTAGGGTCGTGGTGAGAACGCATCAAGACGCCGTGGGGACCCCAAGGACGCCGAAGGTCGCAGAGCGACGGCGTTTACTTTGGACATGTTCAAAGTAAACGCCGAGGTTCGGCGTCCTGAGCGCGTCCTGGCTCAGGACGCCGTGGGATCGCCCTGAGGTCGCCATGGTCGCCGTAGCATCGCAGTAGGAACCCGAACAACGCCAAAGGAACGTAGTACAGACGTGGTAGAGTCGCCATGTAAACGCGGAGAAAAGGATCGGGGGAACCAATGGCGACCTTACTGCGTCCTTACCACGTCTATGGGGTTCTTACCACGACCCCATCACGTCTATGGCGTCCTTACCGCGATGTCAGGGCGGATATTTCGGGATTTGAGCTATTGTCCGCGACCTTACAACGTTCTCAATGCGTCCCTGCGGCGTTAATGGCGTTTCTACGGGGTGCCTACTACGACTATTGCGTTTCTACGGAGTTTGCACTGCGTTCCTAGCGCGTTCCTACTGTTCGCCCTCGAAGAGCTATAAAACCCAATATTTCATCCTATCTTTATCAGTGTATTTCTCGTACTCACCATCATCAGGGCCGAATAAATGATGAACTTGCTCGCACTGCAACATATACTTATTGTCCAGCAGCAGCAGCAGGCAGATGATCATGTCATAGCTGTAAAACTGATCAGACGGCGAAGGAGAAGAAGGGCAAGGCTAAGAAGATGCTGGGTTAGACCATGGCTCGGTGATGTCCGAAGAGAACAGTTTGGCCACTTCAACCGCCTCATGCCTGAGCTGAGGCGAGAAGATCCGGCATCGTTCCAGAATTTCCTTAGGGTTCAACCAGAAATGTTTGATGAGCTGCTCACCAGGCTTGGCCCACGAATCACCAAGCAGGATACAAACTACAGGAAAGTCATCAACCCAGGGACGAAGCTGGCAGTCACTCTACGCCATCTAGCGTCTGGTGACATGTACTCCAGCATGAAATTCGACTTCCGACTCTAATACTAGTGTACTTACACTGACGAAGGTTCTTGGCCGGACCTCATAGATGTGCGACTTTAAGAAGTCAAACTTGTCCATGATCCATATATCACGCTCGGTGCGGTCGCCAGTCCCAGCCCCAGACTTCGGCCTTGCCAGTTTCCCATACCTGGTCCGAATGGACCGGTACCACACGGTAAGGAGGACCACTTCCTTACCAAGTTTACGGGCCTGCTCAGCCCAGAGCGCGTCCTTCTTGCCCTTATCCTTGTATGAGGATAACTTCTTGTTGAAGAGCAGTGGGTGCTCCCTAAGCCAGTCTACCATGGCCTCCTCTTCTTCGGGCGTCAGATCACTACGCACAAGCCTGCTTCTCTTGGTTTTACGGCATGGACTGTCACATTTTGTAGCGCTGGCATTGGACTGTGTGGACTGTGTGTCCGATTCCGCTACATCGACGCTGGAGTCCCTTTCAGGAGATGACGCTGGTGCTGGAGATATTGAGGCTGTCCTGGCTGCTATACCTCGCCCACGCCCACGGCCCCTGGTTTTCGGCATAACGTTGCGTATAAGTTTAAAATGCGTACACGTTAAAATGCGTGACCTCAACGGATGAGAGTAAAATAATGAATGAAGCTTTCCGAAAGAACAGTGGAGTTTTATACTCGCAGCGAGGACGCCGTTGGGGGTCGCCCTGCAGTCGCCGTGGGAACGCCATGCACGCGGTAAGGTCGTGGTAGAAACGCTAAGAACGCAGTGGGGTCGCAGTGGGGTCGCCGCTGATCGCCGTATGGACGCCGCAGTGACGCCGTGTAAACTCAATAGAAACTCCAAGGACGCAGTAAGAACGCGGTAAGGTTGTGTTGGGAACGCCGTGTACATACACAGATCGCAGAGCACAGA
Organism: Mactromeris polynyma; assembly: GCA_032209605.1. Taxonomy (NCBI): domain Eukaryota; kingdom Metazoa; phylum Mollusca; class Bivalvia; order Venerida; family Mactridae; genus Mactromeris; species Mactromeris polynyma. The sequence goes on from JASFXZ010000001.1 coordinate 51,683,111, forward strand.
ACTCCGGTGTGACAGCTGACCGAAATCTGGATTTATTTTAGAAAAATCATTGGCGTTCTCAATGCGACCATCGGCGTTCTCCAAAATATGACAGTTTAGGACGCGGTAAGGACGCCAGTCCGGTGTGACGGCAGTATTACAGAAGAGGTTGGAAATCGTAGAGCGGCGCTCAAATACTGATATAATAAAAGAGAGATTAACTTGTTACATTAAATTTCAAACCTTAGTTTAATATTTTACATATTTCTTTCTGTAACCATCAATTTAATGGGTTGAATAAACCATGAAATATAACAACAAAAGGCCCATGAGGGTTTGATTTTCAAAGTTATTGCCTATATAACTCTATAGAAAACATATGACCCTTAGGCCGGGCCCAGTTTTGGACTTGAATTAGGTGGAAGTACCAGTTCAACATATTTGACAATCTTTTTCTGATTCGTACATAATATAATGTACATTACCAACAAATTTTATCTATCATCTACATTTTCTATATCCTTCCTCCAGCCATCATAACACATCAACAATACATGTATGATTAAGTCCTACACATTACACGGTTATTAAACCTATTGATAAAATATACTACCACATTTTATGTCCAAGTATTTTTGCATTCCATCAGTTCTTACTCAAGTCAATAAATTTAAATTTAAAGTAAAAGTACGCATTACACTACCGTTGGTATAAAAAGCTGCGCCCCTGAAGACAAAGTTAAGAAATTCGGCTGTTATAGTGACACTGAGACATTTATCAATTATGGGCATCATTATCCCATATACATGTATTTCTAAATAAAACATAAATCTTCCGAGCCAACCTGGATAAAACAGAACCACTTACAATGTTCAGTATATGCATGATGCAGTTATTCATTTTCTACTATATTTTAACTCTATACTCTGACCACCTCAAGCTGTATTACCGCTTTAAGAATATGACTGAGGAGATCAGAGAAGTCTATGAAGGAAATAATTGTAATTTGGACATGTCAGTGCCAATTGTCCATCAGGTTTTACGTAATTTTAAAGAATTGTTCAGTTATATACAGCAGCCTGTTGACCTTACCAGTTTCCCTGGAATTAATTATCAACCAGTACTCACTTGCTCTTCCCCAAGCTTCTGACAACTGCTCCTTATGTGAAGGACTGATGGCTGTGGCCAAAGTCATGGAAAAACATAACCTGAATCAAACCTCGACCTGCCAGGTGAAAGTCTAGCACTCTACCAACAGAGCTTAGCCGGGCGGGCTCCATACTGTAACAATTTATACCAATAAAAATTGTAATTAAGTTTGAAGAAGATTATGAATAGTACTCAGAGATATTCCGAAGTAGAAATATTCTAAAAAAAAAAATTTGATGGTGATAAGTATTATTTCTTAATCAACAGTACCCACTATAATTATTGCACCTTATTCATAAACCTACTCCATACTGTAAGATTTAACCTTACACACCTTGCACAGGCTGTATGAACATACTTGTAGATTTGGTACCTGATATATTTCAGTAAATTATACCCAATAAAACCAATATCTCTTTGTTTTAATCAAAATCATTGCTTATCATTCTGACCTAATCACCAATTTCTAATTCTCAATACAAACTATTAACATACCGATATATCAACTCATCAGATGTGTAGAAGCATTAAATATACATTTAACATACGAAATACTGTCAACAAAATTAACTGCAGATAAAATAGAAATCATGTTAAAATACAAGAATGATGTGTTATGTAAACCAGCTTGAAGTACTACTTATATAAATATTGAACGGATCTGAATCAAGTTGAATGATTTACAAGCAAAGGGAGTTAATCAAGTTGTATGATTTACAAGCAAAGGGAGCTAACCAAGTGTTTACCATGTTTAATGAACAGCAAGGAGACATTGAACGTAACAAGCAAACGATTTATGGCAAAGCATAACAAGAGTAACCTTGTGTTGTGTGCAGCTACATATACATGAAGACCATACTGAAGATGACATTGTTGAGAAACACAAGAACTTTAACTAAACTTTTAATGTCATTTTCAACAGAAGTAGTTCAGAGACCGTGACCTTGACCTCTCACACAGTGACCTCAAATTCAGTGGGGGTTATTAATTGCACCTACCACTACCAGCTTGCCTTCAAAGTAATATGGTCAAAGCAATCAGGAGTTAATGAGCGAAAATAGTCATTGTATTAACAGGCAACTGAGACCTAGACATTGAACCGAGTGACATCAAAATATAAACATGCATATTGTGTATGATCTACTGCCTAGGACCAGTGTGCCTATAAAGCATCTGGATCATAGGTCTAGCTGTTTTCCAGTCAATGAGCGGTAATAGTTTTTGTACAAAAAGTCATTGTGACCTTGACCTTTGACTCAGTGACTTCACAATCTCCATACCGAGACAGGGGGTTATCACCATACCGAGACATGGTGTTATATCCATACCAAGACAGGGGGTTATATCCATACCTAGACAGGGGGTTATATCCATACCTAGACAGGGGGTTATATCCATACCTAGACAGGGGGTTATCACCATACCAAGACAGGGGGTTATCTCCATACCGAGACATGGGGTTATATCCATACCAAGACAGGGGGTTAATCCATACCGAGACAGGGGGTTATCACCATACCAAGACAGGGGGTTATCTCCATACCGAGACATGGGGTTATATCCATACCGAGACAGGGGGTTATATCCATACCAAGACAGGGGGTTATCTCCATACCGAGACAGGGGGTTATCTCCATACCGAGATGGGGGGTTATCTCCATACTGAGACAGGGGGTTATCTCCATACTGAGGGGTGACAGCAAAACAAGTCTCAGCTTCTTTATCATTATACCAATAGAATAGCTTTCACCCTTCTATAATTTATTTACTTCAATAGTCCAAAATCAGTTGAAGCCAGCAGTTTTCAGCTTGAACATACCAGGGGTCTCGATCTTCACAATTTGGTGCCAATATAAGGCACCATGCATGTAAACCCCCCCCCCCCCCCCCTAATAAGGTATGTTTTTCCCCAACTTGAGGGCTCCTTTTTCAGTTTAGACAGTTTGGCATAGTTATTTAGTAACTTTTTCACTTATGTCAGTTTATAGCTGAGAAAAACAGTATTTTTATTAAATAAACAAAAATTCCCTGGAAATGAAAATCAAGTACATGTCACTTGTCCACCAAGATGGAGAGAGATGTCTGAATACAGTACACTCTGAGTATAAAACTTGCCTCTGTAATATATACTACCCAACATGTTCATCCACATTGCTTCAAACACAAAACATATACAGTACATACTCTACACAGTGACCCTCTTGTGAGCAAAAACCTCTCCTCAACAATATTACCAATTATTATGCCGTTAAAAATCTACAATTTAATCTCTCTAGACCAACAACCTGTCAACAACAAAATTATCAATTTCATGTCATTAAAATTACTACCAATGTAATCTCTCTAGACCAACATCCTCTCAACAACAGTTGAAATATGCATCTCCTAATATGAAGGGAGTTGCTCTAGAGGAATTTCATTGTATATATCACTAGTGGATCCAGGGGGGCACACCCAGCATGCACCTGCCTAAAATTCCCCAACCTTTCATGTGACTAAATATGTACATCAACAAAGTCTTGTTTTATACTGTACCTTTCTCACTCGCTCACTCCAACATTGCAAATGCTTATAAAGTCCTTCTATGTTGGTATTATGTTCAATAACTTAAAACAAAGAATAAAACACAGTCATGGCTGTTTTGAAAGGCTTGAGCAAAACCAAAATATGACCAAAATGTTATGCAACCCCCAAGCCCAAATCCTGGATCGGCCCCTGTATATATATACATATACCGGGTATACTTTATCAATATGTTTTAAGTTGTTGCATGTGAAAAAACCCTTTCAAAGTCATTTTATTAATTTCAAATACTTCACCTGACATATTCCTTTGATGTCCACATAAAGCAGGCTTAATTATCCACAATGCAGGCAGGTATCAAAAGAGCAAAAATAATATACAAAGTTAGGTTTCGACTGCTAATTGTTTCTACAGCTGAAATACAACAGAAGGAATTCCTAGAAGGCGCAAGACAAATAAAATGTAATTCCATAGAAAAACTTTGCTTCGAGCATGAATGAAAATACTGTACACTTGGATATTTTCGCGACTTAGAAATGTTTGCAAATTTCAAGAATTCAATAAAGTCGCCAAAATATCTGTCAGTATAAATTGCCTAATTTACAGAAGTATACATTACCTACTAGATATTTCCATTTTAACAATACTCTTTTTACTGTGATTTGTAAAACATGTCCTGACTCACGAAAACATCTAAAATCACAAAAATTATTTGGCTAACAAATTCAGTACCTTTACGGTATCATAAAGAATATAAATATACATCTGTTTCAGCATGAAGGATATGATATCATAGCATGATCAAACCGTTACTGTATGTTTTTATAGGGTGAAGCTTAAACTTCTTAATTGGCATTAAATTTAATTCTTATGACTTTAAAATTGAGTTATTCGGAGACTGACAAGGATATAACAGCAATAAAACAATATAAACATGTGTTAAAATAATTAAAAACAATTTGTAAGTCAATTATATCAAGATTCTGAACCAAAATTTAGAAGGAAAATCCTCTTTGCTGGTTTAAATGAAGATATAAAAGCAATTAAATCAAATACTGGTATGTTTAATTTGACTAAAAAAATCAAAATTGTTAGCCATTAATTGTTTGCTAACATAAATATTTTGGATTGGTTCTCAGGCATTGGCTTACGAGGAAGACGTTAAGGTAGCACGGCATGCCTATGAACTTTGAGGCTCTGACTCCCGGGCTCGGGTAATGTGCAGTAGCACGGCATGCCTATGAACTTTGAGGCTCTGACTCCCGGGCACGGGTAATGTGTAGTAGCACGGCATGCCTATGAACTTTGAGGCTCTGACTCCCGGGCTCGGGTAATGTGCAGTAGCACGGCATGCCTATGAACTTTGAGGCTCTGACTCCCGGGCTCGGGTAATGTGCAGTAGCACGGCATGCCTATGAACTTTGAGGCTCTGACTCCCGGGCACGGGTAATGTGTAGTAGCACGGCATGCCTATGAACTTTGAGGCTCTGACTCCCGGGCTCGGGTAATGTGCAGTAGCACGGCATGCCTATGAACTTTGAGGCTCTGACTCCCGGGCTCGGGTAATGTGCAGTAGCACGGCATGCCTATGAACTTTGAGGCTCTGACTCCCGGGCTCGGGTAATGTGCAGTAGCACGGCATGCCTATGAACTTTGAGGCTCTGACTCCCGGGCTCGGGTAATGTGTAGTAGCACGGCATGCCTATGAACTTTGAGGCTCAGACTCCCGGGCTCGGGTAATTTGCAGTAGCACGGCATGCCTATGAACTTTGAGGCTCAGACTCCCGGGCTCGGGTAATTTGCAGTAGCACGGCATGCCTATGAACTTTGAGGCTCTGACTCCCGGGCTCGGGTAATGTGCAGTAGCACGGCATGCCTATGAACTTTGAGGCTCTGACTCCCGGGCTCGGGTAATGTGCAGTAGCACGGCATGCCTATGAACTTTGAGGCTCTGACTCCCGGGCTCGGGTAATGTGCAGTAGCACAGCATGCCTATGAACTTTGAGGCTCTGACTCCCGGGCTCGGGGATTATAACAAATACTTACGCTCAGTACTAAAATCACAAGTTTCACTCGTAATCATCAGAAAGCGGAAATTTGAGTGTAGAAAATACATGAAAATATCAAATGCAAGCTGAATATTCTTTGAGGCATATTTTCTTTCAGAATGTAGATAGATGGGAGCAATTATTGGGGTTTTAGAACCACACTGCATTATACTCATATACTTAATAAGCTACATATGGAGTCAGTCCTTCCCATAAAACTATTAAATCCCAGTATAACTCCTACCTGGTATCAATTTACAACATTATATTGATCCCAGCTTTTGCTAATTGTGAATGTAACAAACAAGTAATAAACAGGAAGAATTTTACACTTGCCTTATATTATATACTGGTATGTTCTCTTATAACAACCGACATTAAATAAATAAGAAATCAAGTCTGATCATAAAATGGTAGACATATCTTCTGAAATACTTTTTAAAGATACTAAGACACAGAGAACATAATGAAAATAATTATGACACATATGTATACAATAGTAAACCCCCCCCCCCCCGACAGATTAAATTAATTAGCCAACAAACCAGACTATTTTGCAAATGAGAAACATATTTCCACCTATAAAATACAGGAAGGCCAACAAAATATTTGATTACAATAACAAATATTATTATGTTATATCTACGAACATTATCTTACTATCATTATACTGTATAAGTGGTAAAGTTTATGAGATGACAATGTTTGTGAATTTCACAAATTAAAGAATGTCACAAAGATATCAAATAGCCAACATAAGTACTGACCAATATAGACTCGTGTGCACATGTAACTTATTTGACAGTACCTCTTGACAGTATACATTAGACCACGCTCATCTGACATCCGTCCAATCAGCGGCCTCTATTTCAACCGTCTATATCGTATATACAACGTTCATGAAGTACACGTGGTCTAAGTCGTATAGACAGTCTCATGGCATTGTCTATCCTATACTTACTATTAATCAATTTTTGTTAAACAATAATCATTTCTGCAATTCGCTAACAATTTTCTGTACCCTGAATGTCTGAAATCACTGATTCGATAACTTTTGAACTTTCGATAATATTCTCTTAAACAGCAACTATTATAACAATTTTATGGTGGCTACCATTTGATTAAACACATAATGAAGCTTAAATGATACATTCTACCACAATGGTTGCCCAATTAAATGTATGATTGTGTATGCTTTTACGACCTACCAACAATCGTTTGGCCAGATACAGAGACAGGGTCTACTTGTAGTGATGCTACAAACTTACATACCACACCAGACATGACACATGATATCAAGGTCACAGTGACCTGACACCCAGACATACCACACCAGACATGTCACATGATACCAAGGTCAAAGTGACTTGACACCCGGATATACCGAACCAGACATGTCACATGATACCAAGGTCACAGTGACTTGACACCTGGACATGCCACGTACACCAGACACGTCACATGATACCAAGGTCACATTGACTTGACACCCGGACATACCACACCAGACATGTCACATGATACCAAGGTCACAGTGACTTGACACCCGGACATACCACGTACACCAGACATGTCACATGATACCAAGGTCACATTGACTTGACACCCGGACATACCACGTACACCAGACATGTCACATGATACCAAGGTCGTAGTGACTTGACACCCGGACATACCACGTACACCAGACATGTCACATGATACCAAGGTCACATTGACTTGACACACAGACATACCACGTTCACCAGACATATCACATGATACCAAGGTCACAGTGACTTGACACCCTGACAATTAAACACTCAACTCTTCAAACACAAAGTAATTAGGTAAGCTACTAGTACCATTTATTAACGAATTTGGCATGTGGCTGCCAGGGATCTGCCCACAAGAGATTGTCAGGAGTTCTCTCCCTTTATCCCATCTAGAGTTATCTCCCTTCATCCCTTCTATAGTTGTGCATATATACATACACTATAGAAGGGATGAAGGGAGACAACTCTAGACAATCTCCAGTGGATCTGACCCACAACCTTCCAAAATAAAAGCACTGTCAGTTATTTAAAATTTACCAACCAAATGTAATTCTGGAAAATGTGTGTCCTACTGCAAAAATTATTTAAAGGACTCTAAGCATTTGAAATACTCTAATGAAAAAAATAATATTTAAAAAATGGAAAAATAAGCTATGAGATTGTGTGTGGTGCTGACTCAGCTATAATTGCAATTAACACAAACGACAACAAAACTAGTGGACCAGCCCTCATATAACTGAAATCAACAAAACCTGAAACCTTATTAATCAGCAGGGAATAATCATTAGAACTTTTAACAACAAAGATACTTTCCCAACCAAAATCTTTTGGACCACCCCTCATATAACCCACTAATTAATCACCACGGAATGATCATTATAACTATTTACAACAAAGAAACTTTGTCAATAAAAGAGAATTTTATGTTTCTCTTTTTACAAAGCAAATTCAAAACCGCCTAAACAAGACATAGCACATTATCTAACTAAAATAGACTCTCAACAAATTCCTTCCTTTGAATATACTGTGATTTCGAAGTCAGGGATGTTATAAAACATATAAATTTGACTCAAACCACATTATAGATAATACAAGTACTGCAAACAAGTGTATATTTGGTCAAGAAATAACTTGATTTCACCTCAACCATCAACGAGTCCCTCCAATGGTTCAGAATGAACAAAGGGTCAAACTCCTTAGCTATAAAAGAATGTGTCTTTATAAGAAAAGATTAATTATAAACACTTACTTATATGGCATTACAACAATGTACATCCATCACAAAATAACTTAAACACAAAAAATGAACAACATTTCATGACTAAAAGCGTCATTCATTAGTGAATATAAATGATAGGATATATCGTATTTATTTCATAATTGATCATCAATACAGAATTTCTCTATGTTTAGAGGTAACAGCTGGCACAGAGAAGAAAATATGTCGCACAACTAATAGCACAACAAATTGGTCAATTCTGAGTTAGGAAAATCAATGTAAGAAGTTTGTATGTAAGGAAGCCTAATCATACTAAAATCTGAGCATTCAGTGTACTGATGTATTGTTTTCATTAAATCTAAACAAATAAAATTCTGTAAGACTAATTGTTGTTTCCCTCTGTATGCTATTGACAATTTCTATTAAAATCTGTATTGTTATAACAAAATCGGAGCAAAAATTAAGTACATTTAATATTATACAATCTGAGTGTGAGTTTCAGACTTATAATGTTTATGATATTTAGGCCAGTACAGCACTTAATTCAGGGACTGTGAAGTTCACACTATTCATCCTCGACCAAGCCTGGACTCGAACACATTACTCTTGACTCAAGATTCAGGTATTCTACCCGCGACCAGTCCACAACACCTCCCTAATCAGAATATACTTGCAAATTAATGTTCCAACATGCAGAAATTTAGCTTTAATAATTATAAATACACTTATCAATGTTTTGCACCAAGGGGGTGGCAGGAATACACAGGATTTTAGACAGAAGATGATTCCTGTCAGGTGGGAATTTGACAAGCCAAATGATTCTGGGTCCCCGGGAAATAGACTTTTTACAGATCAGGGAAGTGGGGAAGTAGCATCTCTACTATTGGGATTTAGACAAAATGCTTCGCTCTAGGGTTGGGAATTTGACCCCAAAAAGACAAATTGTCTAATCCCCCTGGGTCAGGCCGCCACCCCCATGGGGCAAAATATTGATAGGAGCAATCCAGGGACATACCTGGACAGTTTTGAACTGTTGAATGACTGTGTATTCCCATACATACAATACATACATACAGGTACATACCAATTATCTTTCAATTATTATTGATCATTACACCTAATTAAAAGAAAAACAAGCTGTTCATTGAACTAAGTCAGCTAACAAATTGTCACTATGTATTTTTATGTGAATGATTTAACAAGCAATTCCTCATAAAAAACACAGTCATAATAAAACACAGTCATAATAAAACAAACTGAACTATCATATCAACACCATTAATTTCCTATCATTTTACACAACAAGGATACATAAATCATGCTACAAGTTTGAAGTTTAATCCAAAGTTAGCTCCCCTTACAAGAATATAATCATATTTACCACATTATCAGATGACTCTGGTATTAGTTTCCCACAATAATCTCCATTCACAGATAGGATAACACAGATAATAAAGAAACAATATCATACAGAGCAAAGGTTAATTCTAACATATCAAACATAGTAAGTAAAGCAAAGTCTAGACAGCAGAAGTCAACATAAACATCACCAAGAGAAATCAATGTAAACCGTGCATAAGGTATTACATATTAAATCTTACATCTTAGATGCCAACAGTCTGCAAGTTCCAAATTGCTCGTTTTGCATCAGTAACTTCCATACCAGACGTACAAAAATCCTCTGAAGTTGTAACTATGTAAATTTTGTCTCAAGATATTTCTCACCCTGCACAATAGCTTAAATCTCTGCCAGACCCTAGGGTGGTATTGCATATTAATTTAGTTGGCCCATCTTCAAAACATTTCAATCATATGGGTAACTTTTCTCAGATTCCTGAGAATTTCAAGGCTTTAAATCAACAGAAATTAATGTTCACAAAAATAGCATGTTAATATAAAATAGCAACATCACTCTAAAAATACCGAAAAATATAAGCCACATCAAATGCTGATATCATACAATCCTGGTACATTGTGTAATTCATTTTGTTAAATCAATGAATGCACTGAAATATCCATTAGGAGCCTACCTTGGTTTGTTAATCAGTGTGAAAATACTGCCAGGTAATATTCATTTATACAGTTAAACCTCACTTAAAGACCACTTCATAGACCCTCACAATGATATGACTGTATTTTCATGGGCCAGATTTCACTATTTTTTCTGCATCCTTTCTTGATAATCAGACCACCTTGTTAATAAGACCAACTTTCTTCAGAACCAATGGTGGTATTTTATTGAGGTTTCACTGTATGTGCCATTCAGGTTTAGCATTAAGTTACATGTATTTACACTACATCATTGGTTAAACAAATTCTGAGTTCATTGCACTAATCATTCATGATAACCTGTTCCTGTTTACAAACCAGTACTCACCCCTATTCCAGGGATGGAGAAGATCGCAGAAGAATATCACCCATTGCAAACTTCAAGCCAATGAAATCTGTATCTGGAATCCGGCACTTTATCGTACCCTAGACCTCCCACCAACTCTTGTTACTTTGACATGCATTACAACAGAATATTTGTACGACACAGTGCTGGTGGGAATGAATCTAACATTGTGCCGTTGATCTAACTCAATATAAAGATGAATGTAAATCAAGGGAACAAACATGGTCGATATAACGAGAGTTGACTGTATAGATACTTTGCTCCATCTGACAGCTCAATATAATAACCACTTATCTTCTGGGGAGGCTTGCTTGTGAACCTTGTAAGGTTCAATCCAACAACCTCCTAGTTAATGGGCTGACACCTAATTCACAACACAACCAGACCCCTGGTTAGCTCAATAGGGAAAGAACAAGACTCAATTAATTGGATGCAAATAAAATCCTTGACAGAAACATACATTGTTCAAATGATTAAGCCATACTGAAAAAAATGTTGATGTGTCTGAGTGGAGAATTCTTTTGGGCCATGTATTAAAAACTGAAATTTGAATGACCATTAAAAAGGAATGAATAAAAGATTACCTACATACCCACCTAAATTGTGCTAGGTGGGGTTTGCAAAAAACATGCACTCTTTAAGTATGGCCTAATTGGACTAAGACAATGCATCATAGAAGTCAATGCTCTCCATATCTACCTTGTAAAGAAAAGTTATCTGTATTGCAAATCACCAAAAAAGTACTGTTTTTTTTGGCAAAGTACCTTTCAAGTGCAAGGTGGAATCTCCCGTACACCGATTAGGTTTACACCACAGATACTTGATATAATTAAAGGTGGATTGTCATGTTTTTTACAAAAGATGCTAAGTTATAATTTTAAGAAAATGCCTTCTTACAGTCATACTCTAAAACACTGTATTGCTACTTTTCTTAAAAGTCTCCTGGAACTGTAAAATATGAGTCCAATATTGCTATGCCAGCACTAACTGGGCACGTTGGTCAGGACCAAACATTCCTGTATCTGACTTATGTATTTGTGGTTTTGGAAAGCATATAAGAAAAGTGACAACATAGTGTTGTAGAGAATATCTGTATAAATGCATTTACCATCAATTTTCTCATACTGGTATTTATGACAAAACAATCAAGACTATCTTATCTACCTTCAAACAGAAGCACTAGCATGAATGATTACCTGCATTATTTATCAGTCACCAGTTAGCATGCATTAAAATCTTGTCTGTATCTTACTTATATCTATAGTCGGCTGCTGTGCTCTCCATTATACAATCCTCCATTGGTAGACTGTTTATCCGTTCTCGGAACAACTTCTTTGGAGAAATGAAACAGTCCAAAACCTCGTCATCAGACATGTCTGCAAACGCTACTGGTCCCGGAATAACTGGGAGGTTATCATACCAGCCATCGCCGAAAGATGGGGACGTACGTGGAACTGGTGACGTCCTTGGCGTAGGCAACTTTCTCTGGACACGAATTATTCGTGCATTGGGCTTATGAATCACATGACGCTGAGGTAATGCATGTGAAACAGGTGTTGGTTCACAGAGAAGAAATTCAGGAAAATCAGGAAACACAGGTAAGTCATCCATAATAAACACTCAACTCAAAGTTTAGCAGGCAATACTGACACAAATTTCACAAAGTTCTTCCAATGGAATTTTGATTACCGCTTTTTTTAAATATTGTCGGTTGTTTCACTCTTAAGCTTTCCATATGACCCGACACCACATCAGAAGTATGTAAAAACCAAGAATTGTTTTCAGGTATGTATATATTTATCACCAAAATATAAAAAGTCTTCACACAATAACAAAAGAAAGATAAAATACTTTCACAGAATGTGTAAGCCTCCAAGGTATAAATATACATCAACGATGTTACAGGTTATATTTCCTCTTACACTCACTTGCACTTAGAAAATAGCTTTTGTCTTACATAAATTATTATACTGAAAATATTGAGTGTTTTTAATGCTTCTTAATAACATCAAAAGTAATCTGAAACCAGCTTGAGAAATTTTATGTTGCAATTAAGAAACAGCTACAATGATTTGATGTTTAAAAAAGATGATATTATTACAAACTGTTTTTTATTTGTATTTTTTTAAATACATTTTTTTCATGAAACAAATTTGCTAGGGTTTCCCAATGACTTCTATCTGGTCCAGTTCAGGATATATTTGATAACACAAGGTCGCTGCAAATTAAAAAAAAGTGCAAACCCTCAACTATGTCCTAATTTACAATACTCTACAATTTACCACTATCAACAGTTTATTTAATATGCATTTATTTTCAAAACAGCATCAGCAAAAGTGAGTCTATGTCATTTCAGTCCAATCAATCAAATATTAAATGTTAATCTCCTTAAAATCTTCAAAATTCCATGTCTCATCATATACTCATACACTTAATATACAATTACTGCACAACAAATATGCTTATTCAACACCCACTGAAGATATGAATTCCAGATAAGAATAAAACTCTAACAGAAACACTTAATGTTTCATCACCAGCAACACACAAACAATGAGAGTAGATTTAACATGACAATTTAGATCACATGGTCAGCTTAACGAGTCTCCATATAATTAATTACAGTTAATTACCCAGTAAGTAAATTGTCAACATTCTCAGCCAGTCATTCACATTTAATCATACTGTTTATACCAGCTAACTGTAAATTGTACACTGTGCAACTATCACGTTATCAAGGATGAAATTAAAACTAGCCAATCCACATATACATAAAGAAACATAAGCATGTTTTGCATTCACCTCTTGATATATAAATATCCAGGTTCTTTAAACACAGTAGTCTTTAAAGAATTCAGGCAATGTAAGTCTCCCTCAGCCAAGTGGTTTCAAGCATCCGCCTTGGGAACGTGAGATCAAAGGTTCAACTCCCAGTAGGAGTCAGTTCTTATATGGCTGGTTGGTGGGCCACTAGCTAGTTTAGTAATGGTCACTGGGTGCCTGTAACCTGCCTGGTACCTGGCATTAAAGGACAGGAACTGGGAAGTAAATGTGCTCAGAAAGTAGGTGTCTCATAAGTCAGATATGGTTGGCCCTTTAAGTAGGGGTGACACTATAATACACAAAGTCTATACTTTTTGTACATTATAGGCTAAATTAAGATAACTTCGGTGACTGCCGAGAACAGGTGACAAATAAGACAGGCTACTATGTGTCCATGAGGCTAGATTTTAAAATTGTTTGTATGGCAAGTAGATAGGTAAGCAATTTTATTATATTTATAATTTTTAATGGTCATTTTAATACTGTGCCTGAAATGTTTTTCCCACACTATACCTTCAAACATATTTTGAGTAGGGGCCACGTTCTGGTTCGGTAGGATTATGACAAGGATCATTTTATACAGATAACTAAAAAAAGTTATGGTATCCAGGTAGGTAAAGACAACCAACTTTTTTCAGGACTGTACAACACTGTAAACTGGATTTTCATGATGACTTAAACATGCACACTGATAAATAATGGCCCAGCAATAAAATCTGGGAGTGTGAATTCTTCTTGTCAAGTCACTTACATTAAGTGTAAGAAGTAAGTATAGTAATGTTACTTTTATTTATGTTATCAAACTATCAAACAGAGGACTTAAAACAGAAGCAACTTATATATAAATATGTATATAAATTTAAATATAATTTAAAAAAAAATGTATATACAGTAAACTCTGACTTATAAGGGCCACTTAAAATTACCCTTATTTCATTCATAAGACCACATTTTCGTGGACCAGTCTTTAATTTTTCTTCCATATTTTACCTCAATAATCAAACCACCCACTCCACATCTAAGACCATCTTTCTTCAGAATCAATGGTGGTCTTATTATTGATGTTTTGCTGTACATTATAATACACATAAGCATCCCATTTAGACAGTGTAAAACAATCTAAAAATAATTGTTAAATTGTTGAAAATTTATGCAAGTGAAGTAAATCAAGGCGAAAAAGCGCCCGATGTGGGCTCGAACCCACGACCCCTTCAACACTAGTACGGTGCTCTACCTACTTAGCTAACTGGGCAGCCGTCTAACCACTACACTCCTCCCCTTCTGGCATTTGATGCTCAACCCCGGTGGCTGTCAAACACCACTGCCTCCATTGAAGTAAATCAAGGGGAAAAAGTGTGCCTGATGTGGGTCTGGAACCCACGACCTCTTAAACACTAGTACTTCCCTCTACCAACTGAGCTTACCGGGCGGCTGTCTAACCCCACACCACTACACAAGTATGGAATATAAGCTTGTTGTTAGTGACAGATATTATTTAACGGAAATATGTATACACATCCACAGGGTAAGTGCTTAAACAAGGTTATCAACAAATCTTACAGAGAAATTATTGTCAGACAATATAATATCAGACACATACTACTTCTACAGATATCACAGCAGTATAGTAAAAAAGATATGAAACACATGGTCATAAAAAACTCATATGTGAAAAGTTTTAAGAAGAAATACAAATTAGTTCAACCAAGTTTTAATCGAATCTCAGAATTTTCACAAGATTTCTCAGTAGGACACCTGTAAAACATTCATAGCAGATATAAATTTACATGAGATCTTGAATTGAGACATTGGCTGAGTGAAATGTAATTACCAGAAAATGAAAATTCAGATAGTGCTTTTTACAAATACAAGGAGTCAATATCATGAGAATAAACTGGATGAATATGAGATATCAGACCTTTTTCTATAATCCCCACAGTTCAGACTACCTGACCTATTCCCATAGCCAAATATATGTATTTTACCAATCAGAAAAAAAATCCCAGACAGAAGCGCCTACAAAAAATCGTCTACAAGAGTGACCTGGTATATTTTGAAGCTCTTTGAATAACTCTGGCCATTATTCATATCGTCCCTCGTGTTTGTGGACATTTTGTATCTTTTTTGACAGTTGATATAAGAAATGTAGATTAGAATTCTTGTTCATATAAAATTTAGATATGAAAAACCTTTTCATTTAATTAACTATAAAAATTCCCAAAATTGACGTTAAAGCGATTAAAGTTTTCCCAACTTGGCATTTTTTCCCAATTTATCTAGGGTATTTTTCCCAAAATAGACAGAAAATGGCCTGGTTATTGATATTTAGAAATGGACCATTGTGATAAGTAGCAGCAAATATGAGATCTTCTTATACAACTCCACAGATTTGTATACAAAATATATATTAAATTATTTTTGTGATTTTTAAGCATACTATCCAGTAATCAATGTACAATTCAAAGGATGCTCGACTGTCCAATGAGAGATAACAATTCACACATTTAAAACTACTGTCACTGAGTGATGTCACATGTAATCAGGTAAAGTTACCCCACCTTCACTAATGACCTGTCCAATTAGTGACACAATCATTAATTAATACACCCAGTCTCACCTTTGTACATTGTCACTTGCAAATTACCTCACATTTGTTTCCTACATAATTATACTTTGCATATAACTGATTTATCACTGCAAGGTGACAGCCTGCATACCTGACATAAATCTGCAACTTTAACCACAACAGCAGCATCCCACAGGTGGCCGGTGAGGAGCCATGAGATTTAAAACTCGCATTGAAAAAATAAATATTTTCAATGCGGGTTTTAAATGTCATGGCTACTGACCGGCCACCTGTGCAGCATCCAACAAACAATTAATGGAACAGGGACAAATCCTACATACGTCGTAATACAGACATCAGAATGTTTGTACTTTAGATTATGGTTGAATGCAATTTATTGAACTTCATGTTTGCATTGAATACATTTCGTTATTTAATGAATGAACATTGAAGTTCCTACAATGAGTCACCCTACAGTTCTTAATGCATTTTCATGTAGCAGTTTTCCTGACAAGAAAATATAAACTAAGGGAGTGGTCTTATGTCAAATTAATATTTTATTTGTATACAAACACAATCTGACAAATGTGGTTGCAGTTTCTCAATCAGTTTTAAAGTCATAGAAATTTATATCCGAAATTTATTATCCAAATACTTATACACTTAAAACATAGCTGATGTCTGTGAGTTCATTTCTAAATTTCATGCGATTGAACTCCGTATACGGTTTAGTATGACAATAAATAGAACAATCACACGTAACATACCCAATGTCAAAGTCGTCCATCATCATTAAATTTGCATTTTGTCTTCAGGAATTCCTGTTTGTTTACTATTGCGACGGTGTTTGTAAGACGACGTATAGATATTTTACCAGGCCCATCTTCTGCGGTGTAATTTGCAGGAACCACTACGGGACATCATTGCCTACGAGTGTATACGTGCACAAAGACGTTGCGAGGTGAACATGGGAAGTCTGATACAAATCAGTCATCCAAAGGTGGACGTAAAACGGTTGTTTAACAGAAATCAATTGAAAATAATAATGCTTTCAAAGCTTTATTAGATCTATTTTCAATTGATTTCTGTTAGGTTTAACGGTTAACCCACGGACCTATATAACAGTATATATTTCATTATTTACTTGAAGAGTAATATATGTGTGGTTTGTGGTGGAAGATGATACCCTCGACATTATATCGAACATTATGTTGAGCGGCTAACGCATCACCCACTACACTACGGCACCTATGATAATGATTTATTTACAGACAGTATCGAGGGCTCTTGAACAACGCAACGCTGTCGTAACTCCTATGTATGTATATAGGAGTTACGACAGTGTTGCATTGAGCCCTCGGTATGTGGGTGTATTATATAAAACAAAAAATCAGTTTATGGGAATCGTAAATCCGGGAACGTGATAAGCTTGTCACGAAGTCAATCCTGTTTAATTTGCATAAAGTATTTTGAAATAAGTGATACTTAAAACACTTCTTTAAAAAAGTAGCAAATTGCACAGAATGTTGAGTTTCTACTTTGATCGTGTGCTTTAGACGATTTTGAAATAATAATTTATTTCCTGTCTGTAATATTTACAGAAGTAGATCAGTAGGTCATGATAAAAATATTTTTATAATCGTGTACAAAATGTTAGGAATCCGCTAAATATTTCATACAAGTAGCACAAAAAAGGAGCGTTTTAAGACGTCTGACCTGGTGACCAAATTTGTCGTAAATCAAGGTACTAGAGACACTAGACAGATGCTTGAAATAACTCAATCGGAAATCTAGTCATTGACTATTCATTTTTTTTCATCTTGATTTTGATATACCGACAAGATAATCACGTACTTATCGTAAATATAGCAAAGCCATCCTTACGCATTTACCAAATTTGGTAATATTCGACAGTCTCCGCCTTTCTTCGTTAATACTCGACATACCAAATGAATGAAAAACAGCTACTCTTTAATCATTCATAAAAGTATATAAAGACTTCAATTTCATTTCAAGATCGTATTCTAATACTATCCTTGTGAAGTTAACTACAGAAGTTAAATACTATTAACAAAATAAATCGTGTAAAATGGAAGTTGGATTTAACATTATGCGTTTCCTGTTGACCATTGTCGCAATCGTAAGTTTAATGTATCATTTACTTTCTTAATTACATTTACAGTTAAAAGCTTTTGAATTTTATTTTCAAAAAATGATGTAAATTATTCCATCAAACACATAATTACTTTATATTGTACAATAAGTAACAAAATTGCTATTATATATTTTCACAATCTTATGCACCATTCAACATGACGGTACAGTTGCCGCATGGAGTTTCCAAGGACATCAGGCCTGTTGATAATGTTGATAATTCAGTTGCCAGGTTACCAATTAGTATGGTAATTGATATTGCACCTCCAACATTAGAGAGTGTTATAATATCTTCTTGTATATAAGTTTGTAGCTGATCAAGAAATTAATTATTGATGGAAAACTAGGTTGTGCATTTCTTGATTACTTGCTCTTTCCCTGGGAGTAGAGACCTTATTTATTTTACTAAGAATCTTATCGTACAATATAACATCACGTAGAACACTTGGTTCCATTCTTTGAGCATGGGGATGGAGACAAACATGTAATGTCCAGCACAGGCTTTTGATAACAAATGTTAAATGAAGGATTTTGATTGCAACGACATTTCATTTTATGCTTTCAGACTGCCATTGGCGTAAAAGCTGCTTCGTTGAAAAAGAACAACGACAATCAAGGTAAAAAATAAGTTAAATTACAAATGCATTTCGAGGTGTTGATGCAAGAACCAGCTATCTCCATATACATTTATAAAGGAGATGGTAGATTCTGCCTCTAACCCCTCGATTTGTTGTTCCACGACAAAGCCTGTATTAGTTGTAAAAAAAATAGATTTTTATATTTTCTAACATACATATTTGTCTACTTTCGTTTGATACATAAAATATTAAAATTGGATGCCCACTTTTTTATGGCGATTCCAATGTTAAGAACAAAATGCAATTGGTGGTATCGCGTCAGAAACATTTTACTTAATCGTATATAACGGAAAAAAATACCCAATCAAAATTAAGCCACCAAAACAGTTCGGAGAAAGTGCTTTATGGTCTGTGAGTCACACCTTTAATTGGGAACTACTCGACAGCATACCTAACGTTTTTTTATGAATTAAAACAGCGGAATTTGTTAAATTCAATTAATATCATTCCGATTTTACAGAAAGGGAAGACATAAACCTGTTAAGTTTCTCAAATATTACCTTTGTGTTTTGATTCCCTGAAATTACTGTTACTATGGATACAATCAGCGGCATTTCTGAAGTCATGTTTGTGAAATAAAAATCTCTCCTTTCAGTTTGTGGGTCTAAACCTGCTGAGCTCTTTTTCTTGTTGGATTCTTCTTCAAGTATATGGGGATTAGACTTCACGAAACAACTAGTATTCGTCAATGACGTCATCGACTCGTTCACGATTGGTCCAAATGCTACTCGAGTAGGAGTTGCCTCGTTTTCGTACAAATATTATCCGAATATAGGACTTGACACATATGATAACAAAGACGACATCAAGGAGGCTGTAAGCAGAATCCCACATAAACTTGGGGGTACTTATACGTATGATGCCTTAGATGGGATCAGGACAAAGGGTCTTAGTAAAGATAAATCAAGACCTGGTGTTGCTCGAATTCTTGTTGTTTTGACTGATGGCGAATCACATAACGAAAGAAAAACAAAAGCAGCCGCCTTAAAACTGAAGGTAAATAAAAATGACTTAACTTTTAGTTGGTTTAACGAAAGATCATTTCTAACTGCCTAAAACAATGTATGTTTGGTATAAAATCAGTTTTGAGTAATCTTATAAAGGG
The DNA here is from genome assembly GCA_032209605.1 of Mactromeris polynyma. Classification (NCBI taxonomy): domain Eukaryota; kingdom Metazoa; phylum Mollusca; class Bivalvia; order Venerida; family Mactridae; genus Mactromeris; species Mactromeris polynyma. The sequence continues at coordinate 51,703,245 of JASFXZ010000001.1, forward strand.
TGATACCCACACATTACACACATAATGTATATAAATGTGTTTTTGTACGAACATTCTAACGTACGTTGGTTTGCCATATAAATCCCAAATTAAAACTCATTTAATGGATCAAATTCAATATTTAATATAAAGATAATATATTTAATTAATTTATTCCACAGGAGGATGGCATTGTAGTGTTTGCTGTTGGTATTGGAAGTAACACGGACACACTTGAACTGGAAGCGATTGCAAGTGAACCTAAAGAGAAATACCTATTTGAAGTAGGCAACTATGGCTTACTGGAGACGGTTAAAGAACGTTTGGCCACCAAAGCATCATGTGAAGGTAAACAGTCATTGTATGTTTAGAATTTATATGCATATACAGAGCCACCTCTCCATAGCTACACCCTTTGGGAGACACTCATTTTGGCCGTTGTTGATAGGGTTTTGTTCTTGAGAGTTTACATGAATGTAAAGTCTTAATTTGGTAATGATAATTGATACTATTGTTGAAGAGAAGTTGTTGCTCTGGAGATATTACATTGTGCTTGCTTTTTGAAGGGATCAGTTCTCTGGTAATTAATTCATGCTCGCAAAATAACTGAATCACGTGCATTTGTTATCGATAAGTGGAAAGCAGGATCCGATGTTTTCACTAATCAGAAATGATCAAAACATATACAAGTACTTTTATCGTGTGTACTGTTTGTTCTAACAGAATATATCTTTTATAAATGTTATTACTTTGCAGTGGACGATGCCCCAGCTGGTCCAGCCTGTGGTTATAACAACCCAGCTGATATCATGTTCCTGATTGACCCTACAGAGATAGGAGCTGCTCATACAAGTGTCGTGTACGAATATATTAGCGAATTGTTGCCTGAATTTAACATGGAAGAGGACCATATTCAGGTTGGCGTAGAATCTCGGAACTGTGGAGCACAGAGTATCAATCTCGGTTACTATGGTGACCGATCAGAGATGGAAAAGGTCTTACGAAACACTCAAGTATCTGGTTTGTCGCGCATGCTCAAAAGGTTGCGTACGCATTCGTACAAACCCGAAAATGGTGGGAGAGATTACGCACGACACATGGCGGTTCTGTTTGTTGATGACAGATTGTTTGATCCCAAATCTGTACTCGATGAAGCTAAAAGGTCGAAGAACTACGATGTGGAACTATTTGTCGTTGCTATTGGAGACACTGTGGTTGATGACGAATTAATGACATTATGTAGCAGTACTGTGAACCGTCACCTTTTACGAGTGCCATCCTACGCTGATCTTAAAGCATCGAAACCAGAATTTCTAGAGAAATTTTGCCACGGTACGTAATTAGATGAGCTAAATCGCATTCTCACATACCATTGTTCTAACCATTCCACGTTGTCATTCGACAAGCAATTCTGTTTGACCACTGATTTATGAGAATGTGTATCACGTAGATCATTTACAAATCAGCATTTAATCTCGGATTGTGTAGATTGATTTATATCATTAACTCATATGGGTAGATTTTGACTCGCCAAACGGCTGCAGATTTTTATCTCATGATATGTTAAGTCATGCATTTGTTTCGATCGAAGGTGCTAATTTGAGATTTTTTCTGTGACGTTATTAACACATAGTGACTATTCTTAGGGAATCGTTTCAATATCTAATCATTAAAAAAAATGCGGAAAAGTGAATAAAAAAATTGTCTTGCTTTTTGAAATGACATTGCTAATTTCGTTACACCAATATTTCATATATTTTCCAGGTTTATAAAAGGAATGGAGAATTGAAGAGGATTCGAATAATCTCAAGTTATATGGCAGTACCATGTGTTCCTCCACTTGAAGAGTTCTCAGAAAAAAACTCCAACCGACAGTCTACCATTAGGAGCGGAATGTGCAATTTCAAAATGATTTTGATATTTTTTTAATTTCGAGAGAGACTAAGCGCACCATTGTAAGTGTCAGATAATGAAGCCAAGTGACAGAATAGGACAGGATATATTTTTACAATCTAGTCAACATGATTTATTTTATTATTGTCAAAAGTATGTGTCTTTATTTGTTTAACAATAAGGACTTACAAAGCGGCCTCCACTAGAAAAAATAGTGTTCGCTAAGTCTTTATATCTATCAAATGAACTTGTGTTAGTTAATTTTGGTAAAAGGTCTCATGTACATCAATGCCATGATTTGAGTTTACTCCAAGTCCATGCATGTTAGAAATAATGATTTATCCCATCATATTCTGATTCATACACGCTCGGTCAGACTTAATCCGAGCCTTCTCTGTCCCTAAACCAGCCCCTTTTACGATTTTTGATATTTCATGTTGCTGGTTAGGGTCAGAGGAACTCCTATAGTAAAAACCCGGGGATTTCCTCTCCCGCGCGGGAGAGGAACTTTAAATCAATATATCTATGTAAACATTCATTGGATTAACATTTCAAGCATATACATCTATTATCAATATATTAATTAACCTATCTGAACCGTAACATTTGTTTTGAAAACCTTGAATACGTTGAAACGGTCAATCCTTTTCAGAGTAAGCTAAACAAATAATTTGCTTCATGTAAATATGTATTTGGGTCAAAGCACTTGACTGTCACGTGATCGAAAACGAGAGGAATTTTAATGCCTTCACCGCTTGTATGACGTCACTTTTCCTCGCGAGGGTACCGCGTTATTATGCAAATGAACAATATGGCCGATTTCGTAACGATTTCGGTACTGCATAACATAAATGTTTTTTTTATGAAACTACAGTAGATAAAGGGGAAGTTTTATCATTGCAGATTGGTAAATTAAATATCAATTTACCGATTTGTTCGGCTAACTTTCCGTTAAAATGAGACCAAACGCCACATACACCGTTGAAAGTACACGACTGTACACGACTGTGTGGTTTTCAGTAATCCCCGGGTTTTTACTATAGGAGTTCCTCTGACCCTAAGCCGCAAAAAAAAAAAAAAAAAAGGCTATAGGGTCAGAGAAGTCTCGGATTAGGTCAGACTGATACAGGGTAACTGTTATACGACGTATTGTTGTAAAAAATATTCATTAAGTCGTGCTTAGTTGACAACGTTCACCAACTTTCTCGACACACCCTGAGCATTGTAATATTTTACCACACTCCAATAAACATTTACATTCGGTATGCTCTTGTAGAATTGTGCCAAATATTTGTATATTGTTTCTGATACACAAGCGTTCATGTACTATGCATAACTTAACTTGTCAAGATACAAATTGCAACATCTCCTGAGCAACACACTGGGAGGCGCAAGTTTGGATAAAATTGATAATATTTTTACAACAAAATATGATACAGTTGTTAAAAATTCTAAATTATTATCATTATTAAAATAAACAAATGTCATAAAGAAATTCTATAAATTCCCTACTCATTAAAATAAATTATTTACATTTATTTGATTATATTTATTTACAATATTTTACATGCTAAATATTACTTTGTTTTGTATTTGCTTTGAATGTTTGTAAATATATTGTTATGATATTCATATGTTTTATTTTATGCCATAATTATTTAAAAAATAATTGTTTTACATAATATATTTATTTTTACGATTTATTTATTTCGAAATGAAATATATCATATACTTATACATCAGAATCTGTTGTTATTTCAACTATATATTCTGTGAGAGCTTTTCGTACCCGATAAAATCATTTTTGAGATCAGGAAAAGCATAATTTGGTATTGGGAAATTGCTAGGTAAGTTTAACACAATTAAATTCTAGATATTTTCAAATGTCTGAATATCACTGTCTTACTACTTAAATTAGACTTCGTGGAGTATCTATAAATGTAACAGCCAACATAAGTAGACTTCGTGGAGTATCTATAACTGTAACAGCCAACCTAAGTAGACTTCGTGGAGTATCTATAACTGTAAAAGCCAACATAAGTAGACTTCGTGGAGTATCTAAAACTGTAACAGCCAACATAAGTATACTTCGTGGAGTATCTATAACTGTAACAGCCAACATAAGTGGACTTCGTGTAGTATCTATAATTGTAACAGCCAACATAAGTTGCAAAGATCGTCATCTAAAGTTCAACAGTATTTGCACCTAAATAATGGTCGAAATTATCAGGTTCGACAGTATTTGTACCTGATGAGTGGTCAACATTATCAGGTTCAACAGTATTTGCACCTGATGAGTGGTAGACATTATCAGGTTCAACAGTATTTGCACCTGGTGAGTGGTAGACATTATCAGGTTCAACAGTATTTGCACATGATGAGTGGTAAACATTATCAGGTTCAACAGTATTTGTACCTGATGAGTGGTCAACATTATCGGGTTCAACAGTATTTGCACCTGAAGAGTGGTCAACATTATCAGGTTCAACAATATTTGCACCTGATGAGTGGTCAACATTATCAGGTTCAACAATATTTGTACCTGATGAGTGGTCAACATTATCAGGTTCAACAGTATTTGCACCTAAAGAGTGGTCAACATTATCAGGTTCAACAATATTTGTACCTGATGAGTGGTAGACATTATCAGGTTCACAGTATTTGTACCTGATGAGTGGTCAACATTATCATGTTCAACAGTATTTGTACCTGATGAGTGGTCAACATTATCAGGTTCAACAGTATTTGCATCTGAAGAGTGGTCAACATTATCGGGTTCAACAGTATTTGCACCTGATGAGTGGTCAACATTATCAGGTTCAACAATATTTGCACCTGATGAGTGGTCAACATTATCAGGTTCAACAGTATTTGTACCTGATGAGTGGTCAACATTATCAGGTTCAACAGTATTTGCACCTGGTGAGTGGTAGACATTATCAGGTCACTATCAAGTTCGACAGTACACGTATTTTTGCCAGATGGTTCCCCAGTGTTTGCGATGGTAAAATAACCGACAATGTCAGGTTTAAAAATGTAGTAGGACATATATATCAGCTAAACAGTTTCCTTGTTGCTGTAAATGATCACACTTAGAGTGGGAAACTCAATAACTAGGCTTCTTTTAGGTATGAAGAAGTTGGTCTTAGTTGTGTTGTGTTCTGATGATCGAGTTAAGGTATGAAAGAGAAATTAAAATACAGTCTTAATAATAAGTTGATCTTAATTTCGAGGTGGTCTGTACGTATGGTTTGCTGTAGATATATCTATAAATGTCCCTGACTAGACAAAACAGTGTCTATAAAATAGTTCCCCAGTGTTTGCGATGGTAAAATGTCAGGTTTTAAAATGAAGTAGGACATATATATCGTATACATACACAAAACAGTGTCTATAAAATAGAACTTAAAAAGTTACGAAGAAAATATTCGACATCAATCGGGAAGGTTCGTATATTTGGCGTCGGCAAGCATCGTCAGCAGTCGGAACACTTCGGAATTTACATACAAAACCTGATCATGTTATCAAATCTACAATTACTATGTATCATGTATCAAACTATGAAATCTACTAAGCTGTCCACTTGCTGGATACATTGTTCTATATATGTTGGTCAAAAGAGACAATCAACCATTTTGTATCATGAGATTTTTCACTAAATTATGACATAGTGCTGTGAAACATTCAACGTGATTTCCTTAGGATTATGCAGATTTTTTCGGTGCAGCCGTACTCACTTGGCTTTGCTATTTGCATATCAGTGTTGTGTAAACCAATCAAATCTTACGATTACTAATCAACCAACCTCTCTTCAACCGAACAACGTTTGTAACCTTGACACGGATTGGTTTACCTTTCGATAAGGGGTAAGTTACCTTACCGAAATCCACTGAATTTCGGTGAATTTACCGAAACCCATTTTGGATCTTGATTGACAAACAATTGCAACATCTCGTCAATTTATAATGATACACAACAAATCTTAACCTTCAAATTGCGCCGACCTTATTTTTTCAAGATATTTCTTGTTTCAAGTGTTCAATCAATTCTTTTGAATAAGTAAATTTTCAGCTTACTCCAATCAAAATATGCGCAGTGTTTAAGAAACTACAACTGTACGTGAAATAGTGTTACTGGGTTCACGCTCATGACCAATATATATTTGGACAAGACTTAAACACGGATGTTAGTTTACTTCACAGACGCACTCTTAAATTACATTATCATTTCAGCTCAAGATGGGTTTTCAGAAATATATCAACCAATAGTTTTATCGCGATCTTTTCATTCCGATCTTTCCTATAGACATAGCGTTCTCACCGTGCATCATCATGAAAACTGCGTAATATCACGGACCTATATAGGTGCGTGGTTAACCATACTAAATGTCCTAAATTATCCATCTGCAGCGTCTTTAATGAAGGTATGTGAAGTTTGAACTTGCCATTAGCGATTTTTGTTAGACTCGACCAAAAATAAGTTCTGTTTACAGTAAAAGCTCCTTTAAGACCTCCCCTATAATAAGACCACCTCAAAATTAAGAACGCAATTTCCAGTTTTCACTGCTAAGCTCTTTACTGAACCTCAATATTAAAACCACCTCAACTTGCTCAATACGAAGACATGTTTAAAATGGTTCCAGAGTGGTCTTATTATTGAGGTAAAATATTTACTGTACATTCAGTGTGAGGACGTTGAACACGACATGGGCTTTCAGAGTAATTTTCTGGATTTTATTTGACGTTGTGGAGTTGCATTCACGAGGGAGTTCAAACGGCGAAGTGATATCGCTTAGATAAATCCTTTTTTTTGCCGTTTTAAAAATACAGAGTTTTGCTCGTTATTTAACGCATCTTGCAGGTTTGTTTATGGCTGCTACGACTCCGTTGTTTACCTTTTTTCTTTACTATATAAAAGTTATAAACTAGTAAGTGAAATGTCTAGTTAGACACTACCTGTGATAATAACGACAGATGCGCGTCGGGCCAAAATAATGAGTTGAAAGGTGTCGCATTTCGCCAGTTATCGAAACAACACCAAAATTATAAGTTCGTACTATTTCCAGTCGATATAAAACTGCCGCTAATGATACAACAGGTTGATGTTTACATTGTGCAGGGACCGTATATATACATGTAGTGTGTTCCAGCAGTATGTTAATGCATTGCGTAAATAGTTAACGAGCGCTATGTCTTATATACACCTGCACCATCATCAGAAAACTATATACTAGTCAATAAACATTTAACAAACATAAACACTTGCCGGAACTTAAGAGACAATACTTACAATGTAATGGATACCGAAACTACACGAACAATCAAGCAAGGTACGTTTTTTTCAGTTCATCTACCCAACTTTCAAACTGCTTACCACTGAACAAAGAATATATTAAGCGGTTTGATAATTCGGATTAACCTTTCTTGGACTATCAAGGACTCCAAAGAAGTTTTGATACAATTACAACTTCAAGATAAGCATTACCAAGCTTCTACACTTCGTACTTATGACTTGCCTTCTTTTACACTACTCCTCCACATGATCGTACAACAACCAAACTTACAAAGCTTACACAAAAGACTTGCTAGTGAAAAGAACATCGTTCATCTGCAAAAACGTAACAGATCGTGAACATAGCGCGTCCCGACGGTTGATGCGTTTGTTGACACGTTGTGCTGCGGTATGCTACGTTGTGGCCTCGCTGATCCAACGTTCATCGTGCCGCGTTATGCCACGTTGTGTCACGCTATGATACGTTGTAACACGTTGTACTACGTTACGAGCTGCGTTATGCTACGGGTTTCTACGTTGTAAAACGCTGTGGTACGTTTCTGCTATGTTGTGGTACGTTTTGATACGTTGTGGTACGCTATATATGATACGCTCTGCCTCGTCAAGGATGTCATATGTCATCTGCCAGAGACCACACATATATACCCCTCCATCTAGGACCTCAAATCATTTGTGATCTTGCTTATACCTAAGTCACAATTAAAGCGGCGACCGGGCGGCGTGTGCGATTTCTAGGCATCGGTCAGCGAAAAATCGCGCGATAGGGCGGTCACAGTCACATTTAAAAGCGATCGGCCGACCTTCCAGAAAATGGTGTCGAATTCTTGGCCCGTTTATCGGCCAGTGTCCGAAAGGCACTCGTTCGATGTCCTGTCTATGTCCCTGCGATAGCCCTACGAGTACCAGTTGGTTTCCGATGTCTGGCTGATTTCCGGCCGGGCGCCCCCAAGTCGGCCCGGCATCTGATCGGCGTCTGGGCGGCGTCTGACCGATATATGGATTGTCTGGGTTGTCAAAAATTTGCCCTCTAAAACATGCAAAGATAATTTTTAAAATAAAGAAAGGAAGTGGGGTGGCCGTGTTTTCCATTTTGGCCGTAATTTTGATCAAAAAACGGACTTTTATACCAAAATTTTATAAACTTCTAATTCAAATAATTTTAATTTAAAACTTGTTTAGGAAAGCTACGAGGGTGCCCTCTAATATGTAATAAGATTTTTTAAGATATCTTTAAGAATAAAGTAGTTAAGGGGGGTGGCCGTGTTTTCCTATCCATTGTGGTCGTGTTTTAAACCTGGCCTTTATATAATTAGTAATATATTTCTAAAAATTATATTTCTTACAACTCAATTCGTACTCAAATTAAAATATGATGGATGGTTACCGAACGCTCTTTTTACTTTTAACATCTAACTATGTTATCATCGCAAAATTGCAAAATTGCTAATGTACACAAAAACTAAAAGCTAATATTGTTAATAGCACCACAAATCTCCAATGCGCCGGGAATCTCCAATGCGCCGATAATCTCCAATGCGCATGTGATTTTCACATAATGGATTATGAAAATTATTATGTCTATTTACAAAACATATGTTTGTAAACATCTTGACATGATTTAAAGTTTAAGGATGGAACAATCACTTATAAGTTCTTACACTTATTGTGAAAAGCATTTTAGTGAAGAAGATAAATTTAATACACTAAATTTTGCGAGTGACACATTGGAGATTTTTTTATAATTTGTGTAATTTATCTTGAGCAATAACCATGTTTTTGTATAAACTGTTTTAAACACTTATGAATTCCTTCTAATATTAATATTTTTCATTCATACATCATCAAATAACACTAAATATAACATAAAAATCGGTAATCTCCAATGCGCCCAATGCGCCGTAAAATCTCCAATGCGTATTTTAGTCATACCCCAAAAAAGGAGCGTTTTAAGACGTACCTGGTAAATTTGTCGTAAATCTAGGTACTAGAGAGATTAGACGGATGCTTGAAATAACTCAATCGGAAGTCTAGTCATTGAATATTCTTTTTTTTATCTTGAATTTGGTATACCGACAAGATTATCACGTACTTGTCGTAAATATAGCAAAGCCATCCTTACGCATTTACCAAATTTGGTAATATTCGACAGTTTCCGCCTTTCTTCGTTAATACTCGACATACCAAATGAATGAAAAACTGCTACTCTTTAATCATTCATAAAAGTATATAAAGACTTCAATTTCATTTCAAGATCGTATTCTAATACTATTCTTGTGAAGTTAACTACAAAAGTTAAATACTATTAACAAAATAAATCGTGTAAAATGGAAGTTGGATTTAACATTATGCGTTTCCTGTTGACCATTGTCGCAATCGTAAGTTTAATTTATCATTTACTTTCTTAATTAAATTTACAGTTAAAAGCTTTTGAATTTTATTTTCACAAAATGATGTAAATTATTCCATCAAATACATAATTGCTTTCTATTGTACATTAAGTAACAAAATTGCTATTATATATTTTCACAATCTTAAGCACCATTCAACACGACAGTTGATAATGTTGATAATTCAGTTGCCAGGTTACCAATTAGTACGGTAATTGTTATTGCACCTCCAACATTAGAGAGTGTATATAAGTTTGTAGCTGATCAAGAAATTAATTATTGATGGAAAACTAGGTTGTGCATTTCTTGATTACTTGCTCTTTCCCTGGGAGTAGAGACCTTATTTATTTTACTAAGAACCTCATCGTACAATATAACATTACGTAGAACACTTGGTTCCAATCTTTGCGCATGGGGATGAAGACAAACATTTAATGTCCAGCACTGGCTTTTGATAACAAATGTTAAATGAAGGATTTTGATTGCAACGACATTTTATTTTATGCTTTCAGACTGCCATTGGCGTAAAAGCTGCTTCGGTGAAAAAGAACAGCGACAATCAAGGTAAAAATTAAGTTAAATTACAAATGCATTTCGAGGTGTTGATGCAAGAACCAGCTATCTCCATATACATTTAAAAAGGAGATGGTAGATTCCGGCTCTAACCCCTCGATTTGTTGTTCCACAACAAAGCCTGTATTAGTTGTAAAATTTTTCTAACATATATATTTGTCTACTTGCATTTGATACATAAACTATTAAAATTGGATGCCCACTTTTTTATGGCGATTCCAATGTTAAGAACAAAATGTAATTGGTGGTGTCGCGTCAGAAACATTTTACTTTAATCGTATATTAATTCTTAAACAATATTCTGTTTTTGAAATGGAAAAAAATACGCAATCAAAATTAAGCCACCAAAACAGTTCGGAGAAAGTGCTTTATGGTCTGTGACGTCACATCTTTAATTGGGAACTACTCGACAGCATACCTAACGTTTTGTTATGAATTAAAACAGCGGAATTTGTTAAATTCTATGAATATTATTCCGATTTTAGAGAAAGGGAAGACATAAATATGTTAAGTTTCTCAAATATTACCTTTGTGTTTTGATTCCCTGAAATTACTGTTACTATGGATACAATCAGCGGCATTTCTGAAATCATGTTTGTGAAATAAAAAATTCTTGTTTTCAGTTTGTGGGTCTAAACCTGCTGAGCTCTTTTTCTTGTTGGATTCTTCTTCAAGTATATGGGGATTAGACTTCACGAAACAACTAGTATTCGTCAATGACGTCATCGACTCGTTCACGATTGGTCCAAATGCTACTCGAGTAGGAGTAGCCTCGTTTTCGTACAAATATTATCCGAATATAGGACTTGACACATATGATAACAAAGACGACATCAAGGCGGCTGTAAGCAGAATCCCACATAAACTTGGGGATACTTATACGCATGATGCCTTAGATGGGATCAGGACACAAGGCCTTAGTAAAGATAAATCAAGACCTGGTGTTGCTCGAATTCTTGTTGTTTTGACTGACGGCGAATCACGTAACGAAAGAAAAACAAAAGCAGCAGCCTTAAGACTGAAGGTAAATAAAATGACTTAAATTTGAGTTGATTTAAGGAAAGATGATTTCTAACTGCCTTTAACAGTGTTTGATATAAAAATAGTTTAAGACTATATATATAAATAATCATATTGACATTACATACACAGTATTTCTTGCAGTTGATGCCGATATGTGTTTTTGTATGAACATTCTAACGTTCTTTGGTTTGTCAAATATTTCCCAAATAAAAAACATTTAATGGATCAAAATACATGATTTAATACAAAGATAATATATTTAATTGATTTATTCCACAGGAGGATGGCATTGTAGTGTTTGCTGTTGGTATTGGAAGTAACACGGACAAACTTGAACTGGAAGCGATTGCAAGTGAACCTAAAGAGAAATACCTATTTGAAGTAGGCAACTATGGCTTACTGGAGACTGTTAAAGAACGTTTGGCCACCAAAGCATCATGTGAAGGTAAACAGTCATTGTATGTTTAGAATTTATATGCATATACAGAGCCACCTCTCCATAGCTACACCCTTTGGGAGACACTCATTTTGGCCGTTGTTGATAGGGTTTTGTTCTTGAGAGTTTACATGAATGTAAAGTCTTAATTTGGTAATGATAATTGATACTATTGTTGAAGAGAAGTTGTTGTCTCTCTGGAGAGATTACATTGTGCTTGCTTTTTGAAGGGATCAGTACTCAGGGTAAGTAATTCATGCTCGCAAAATAACTGAATCACGTGCATTTGTTATCGATAAGTGGAAAGCAGGATCCGAAGTTTTCACTAATCAGAAAAGTTCAAAACATATACAAGTACTTTGTATCGCGTGTACTGTTTGTTCTAACAGAATATATCTTTTATAAATGTTATTACTTTGCAGTGGACGATGCCCCAGCTGGTCCAGCTTGTGGTTATAACAACCCAGCTGATATCATGTTCCTGGTTGACCCTACAGAGATAGGAGCTGCTCATACAAGTGTCGTGTACGAATATATTAGCGAATTGTTGCCTGAATTTAACTTGGAAAAGGACCATATTCAAGTTGGCGTAGAATCTCAGAACTGTGGAGCACAGAGTATCAATCTCGGTTACTATGGTGACAGATCAGAGATGGAAAAGGTCTTACGAAACACTCAAGTATCTGGTTTGTCGCGCATGCTCAAAAGGTTGCGTACGCATTCGTACAAACCCGAAAATGGCGGGAGAGATTACGCACGACACATGGCGGTTCTGTTTGTTGATGACAGATTGTTTGATCCCAAATCTGTACTCGATGAAGCTAAAAGATCGAAGAACTACGATGTGGAACTATTTGTCGTTGCTATTGGAGACACTGTGGTTGATGACGAATTAATGACATTATGTAGCAGTACTGTGAACCGTCACCTTATACGAGTGCCATCCTACGCTGATCTTAAAGCATCGAAACCAGAATTTCTAGAGAAATTTTGCCACGGTACGTAATTAGATGAGCTAAATCGCATTCTCACATACCATTGGTCTAACCGTTCCACTTTGTCATTCGACAAGCAATTCTGTTTGACCACTGATTTATGAGAATGTTTATCTCGTAGATCATTTACAAATCAGCATTTAATCTCGGATTGTGTAGATTGATTTATATCATTAACTCATATGGGTAGATTTTGACTCGCCAAACGGCTGCACATTTTTATCTCATGATATGTTAAGTCATGCAAGTTTTTCCGTGACGTTATTAACACATAGTGACTATTCTTAGGGAATTGTTTCAATATCTAATCATTAAAAAAAACGCGGAAAAGTAAATAACAAAATCGTCTTGCTTTTTGAAATGACGTTGCTAATTTCGTTACATCAATATTTCATATATTTTCCAGGTTTATAAAAGGAATGGAGAATTGAAGAGGATTCGAATAATCTCAAGTTATATGGCAGTACCATGTGTTCCTCCACTTGAAGAGTTCTCAGAAAAAACTCCAACCGACAGTCTACCATTAGGAGCGGAATGTGCAATTACAAAATGATTTTGATTTTTTTTTAATTTCGAGAGAGACTATGCGCACCATGGTTAGTGTCAGATAATGGAGCCAAGTGACAGAATAGAAGATGATATATTTTTTACAATTTAGTCAACATGATTTATTTTATTGTTGTCAAAAGTATGTGTCTTTATTTGTTAAACAATAAGGACTTACAAAGCGGCCTCCACTTGAAAAAATAGTGTTCGCTAAGTCTTTATATCTATCAAATGAACTTGTGTTAGTGACTTATGGTAAAAGGTCTCATGGACATCAATGCCATGATTTGAATTTACTCCAAGTCCATGCATGTAAGAAATAATGATTTATCCCATCATATTCTGATTCATACACGCTCGGTCAGACTGATACAGGGTAACTGTTATACGACGTATTTGTTGTTGTAAAAAGTATTCATTAAGTCGTGCTTAGTTGACAACGTCCTCCAACATTCTCGACAACCCTTGACCATTGAATAGAGCTGCGTGATATTCTACCACATTCCTATAAACATTTACATTCGGTACGCTCTTGTAGAATTGTGCCAAATATTTGTATATTGTTTCTGATACATGCGTTTATGTACTATGCATAACTTAACTTGTTCACGATACAAAGTGCAACATCTCCTGAGCAACACACTGGGAGGCGCAAGTTTGGATAAAATTGATAATATTTTTACAACAAAATATGATACAGTTGTTAAAAATTCTAAATTATTATCATTATCACGGACCTATATAAGGTCCGTGTCATTATTAAAATAAACAAATGTCATAAAGAAATTCTATAAATTCCCTACTCATTAAAATAAACTATTTACATTTATTTGATTATATTGATTTACAATATTTTACATGTTAAATGTTACTTTGTTTTGTATTTCCTTTGAATGTTTATATATTGTTTTGAAATTCATATGTTTTATTTTATGCCATAATTATTTAAAAATTAATTGTTTTACATAATATATTTATTTTTACGATTTGTTTATTTTGAAATAAAATATATCATATACTTATAAATCAGAATCTGTTGTTATTTCAACTATATATTCTGTGAGAGCATTTCGTACCCGATAAAATCATTTTTGAGATCAGGAAAATCATAATTTGGTGTTGGAAATTGCTAGGTAAGTTTAACCCAATTAAATTCTAGATATTTTCAAATGTCTGAATATCACTGTCTTACTACTTAAATTAGACTTCGTGGAGTATCTATAACTGTAACAGCCAACATAAGTAGACTTCGTGGAGTATATATAACTGTAAAAGCCAACATAAGTAGACTTCGTGGAGTATCTATAACTGTAACAGCCAACATAAGTAGACTTCGTGGAGTATCTATAACTGTAACAGCCAACATAAGTAGACTTCGTGGAGTATCTATAACTGTAACAGCCAACATAAGTAGACTTCGTTGAGTATCTATAACTGTAACAGCCAACATAAGTAGACTTCGTGGAGTATATATAACTGTAACAGCCAACATAAGTAGACTTCGTGGAGTATCTATAACTGTAACAGCCAACATAAGTAGACTTCGTGGAGTATCTATAACTGTAACAGCCAACATAAGTAGACTTCGTGGAGTATCTATAACTGTAACAGCCAACATAAGTAGACTTCGTGGAGTATCTATAACTGTAACAGCCAACATAAGTAGACTTCGTGGAGTATCTATAACTGTAACAGCCAACATAAGTAGACTTCGTGGAGTGTCTATAACTGTAACAGCCAACATAAGTAGACTTCATGGAGTATCTATAACTGTAACAGCCAACATAAGTAGACTTCGTGGAGTATCTATAACTGTAACAGCCAACATAAGTAGACTTCGTGGAGTATCTATAACTGTAACAGCCAACATAAGTAGACTTCGTGGAGTATCTATAACTGTAACAGCCAACATAAGTAGACTTCGTGGAGTATCTATAACTGTAACAGCCAACATAAGTAGACTTCGTGGAGTATATATAACTGTAACAGCCAACATAAGTAGACTTCGTGGAGTATCTATAACTGTAACAGCCAACATAAGTAGACTTCATGGAGTATCTATAACTGCAACAGCCAACATTAGTTGCAAAGATCGTCATCTAGGTTCAACAGTATTTACACCTAAATAATGGTCGACATTATCAGGTTTAACAGTATTTGTACCTGATGAGTGGTAGACATTATCAGGATCAACAGTGTTTGTACCTGATGAGTGGTCAACATTATCAGGTTCAACAGTATTTGCACCTGATGAGTGGTCAACATTATCAGATTCAACAGTATTTGTACCTGATGAGTGGTCAACATTATCAGGTTCAACAATATTTGCACCTGACGAGTGGTCAACATTATCAGATTCAACAGTATTTGCACCTGGTGAGTGGTCAACATTATCAGGTTCAACAGTATTTGCACCTGGTGAGTGGTCGACATTATCAGGTTCAACAGCATTTGCACCTGGTGAGTGGTCAACATTATCAGGTTCAACAATATTTGTACCTGGTGAGTGGTCAACATTATCAGGTTCAACAGTATTTGCACCTGGTGAGTGGTTGACATTATCAGGTTCAACAGTATTTGCACCTGGTGAGTGGTCAACATTATCAGGTTCAACAGTATTTGTACCTGATGAGTGGTCAACATTATCAGGTTCAACAGTATTTGCACCTGGTGAGTGGTCGACATTATCAGGTTCAACAGCATTTGCACCTGGTGAGTGGTAGACATTATCAGGTTCAACAGTATTTGCACCTGGTGAGTGGTCGACATTATCAGGTTCAACAGTATTTGCACCTGGTGAGTGGTCAACATTATCAGGTTCAACATTATTTGCACCTGGTGAATGGTCAACATTATCAGGTTCAACAGTATTTGCACCTGGTGAGTGGTCAACATTATCAGGTTCAACAGTATTTGCACCTGGTGAGTGGTCAACATTATCAGGTTCAACAGTATTTGCACCTGGTGAGTGGTCAACATTATCAGGTTCAACAATATTTGCACCTGGTGAGTGGTAGACATTATCAGGTTCAACACTATTTGCACCTGACGAGTGGTCAACATTATCAGATTCAACAGTATTTGCACCTGGTGAGTGGTAGACATTATCAGGTCACTATCAAGTTCGACGGTACATGTGTTTTTGCCAGATGGTTCCCCAGTGTTTGCGATGGTAAAACGACCGACAATGTCAGGTTTAAAAATGTAGTAGGACATATATATATCGTATACATCCACAGATTTGTAGTAATAGAAACATTAGCTTTATATACAACGTGTGCTGACTTTACTCTAGATTTATCACAGAAGGTAAATCCATTTCTATCAGCGCTCAAAACAAGACTTAGAGCGGGAAACTCAATAACTAGGCTTCTTTTAGGTATGAAAAAGTTGCTCTTAGTTCTGTTGTGTTCTGATGATCGAGTTAAGATTTGAAAGAGAAATTAAAATACAGTCATAATCATAAGTTGATCTTAATTTCGAGGTGGTCTGTATGTTTGGTTTACTGTAGATATATCTATAAATGTCCCTGACTAGACAAAACAGTGTCTATAAAATAGTTCTTAAAAAGTTACGAAGAATATATTCGACATCAATCTGGAAGGTTCGTATATTTGGCGTCGGCAAGCATCGTCAGCATTCGGAACACTTCGGAATCCTGATCATGTTATCAAATCTACAATTACTATGTATCAGGTATCAAACTATGAAATCTACTAAGCTGTCCACTTGCTGGATACATTGTTCTATATATGTTGGTCAAAAGAGATAATCGACCATTTTGTATCTTGAAATTTTTCACTTAATTATGACATAGTGCTGTGAAACATTGAACGTGATTTCTATGGTGGCATATTACTGCCACCAGTTAGCATGATAGCGTTCGCGAATTAATTCGTGTTAACCACTTAATTATTACGATAATTATCTAGCTATCTAGTTAATATTCGTGATAAATTTTCGGTTAGATAAATATCATACAACTAGAAACAGGCTTGAAAGTGCCCAGAACTGCCACCTCTTACCTTTTTATGATGTATTACACTAGATTTAAGTGGTAACACGAATCTTATCTAGTTGTCCACTTATTATGTTACTTAGTAACTCAAATTCGCGAATTTCACTTAAGATTCGTGTTACCACTTATTTATAAATGCAATTTTGGCTTACATTGTGCAGGGACCGTATATGCATGTAGTGTGTTCCAGCAGTATGTTAATGCATTGCGTAAAGAGTTAAAGAGCGCTATGTCTTATATACACCAGCACCATCATCAGAAAATTATTTACTAGTCAATAAACATTTTAACAAACACAAAAACTTGCCGGAACTTAAGAGGCAATACTTACAATGTAATGGATACCGTAACTACATGAACAATCAAGCAAGGTACGTTTATTCCAGTTTATGTTTCACTACCCAACTTTCAAACTGCTTACCCCTGAACAAAGAATATATTAAGCGGTATTGTGATAAAGCGTTTGACCATTCGAGGATTAACCTTTCTTGGACTATCAAGGACTCCAGAGAAGTTTCGATACAATTACAAGATAAGCATTACCAAGCTTCTACACTTCGTACTTATGATTTGCCTTCTCTTACACTACTCCTCCACATGATTATACAACAACCAAACTTACAAAGCTTACACAAAAGACTTGCTAGTGAAAATAACTTTTATAGGCATATCACCAACATCGTGCATTCATCTGCAAAAACGTAACAGAACGTGACCATAGCGCGTCCCGCCGGTTGATACCGGTTGATCTCCAACTGGCGAAAACTGGACCAACACATGCTGCAAAATAGACTCTGCTCCAGAGGGAAGAGGATAAAAGAAGAAGGGGAGAGCGGGCCCCGCGTATCATGTTCTGCAAGGCCGGCTCCTACGACGCGAAGATTTCGGCCAGTACCACCAACTTATGGAGGAGTTGAGGAGGGAGGATGTGGCTGCCTTCAAGAACTTGACCCTCTCCTATTTCATGAGCTGGTGGACAGACTGAGCCCAAGAATAAAGATGGGCAGCTGGTTCCATAAGGAGCTGCCACTGGGTCTGAAAGTTGCGGCCACTCTCCGTCACTTCGCCCCTAGAGACAGCTACAACTCGCTAATGTACTCATTCCGAGTAGCCCACAATCTCCTACATGGTCAAAGAAATCTGCGAGACCATCGTAGCAGAATACTCTGAAGAAGTCCTCTACATCCCCACTGCACCTGACGAGTGGCGAGGTGCAGCAGAACTCTTCAACACCAGGTGTCACCTGTCAATAGTATCACAGTGGGACTACAGCGAGGCGACAGCGTGGCTAGCACGTGGCGATAACGTGGCTATTCGTGGCACCCGGCTGAAATTTACAAAATCGTGGGTGTCAGAAATGGGACACAACGGCGCGGCCAAAACGTGACACTATGACTGGGGCATGAGTTTCTTGTTCTTATCATTTCATTCTTGTTTGTTTTGCGTCTCCTTCTCTGCTCTACACCTTTTCACTTTTTCTGTGTTTGAATGATATGCCCACGTGCTATATGTGACACCGTGAGCGTGTAGCTATTCGAATAGACCGATGTACGATGAACGGGGGCCAATAAAATATTTCTTACGCATAATAAACTTGCAATGGTTATACATGAGAATGTGTACTTACGCATACATAAGGCAAAGTGTTTTAATGTTCAAATTGTTAGGTACCACGACCAAGTTCAAGAGAGCGCTTTTTATGCTGTCAAATTAATTTAAGCCATACGTATGTACACTGAAAGTTTCAAGGCTATGAAGCCGTTGTGTTACCCGACCCCATTCCCTTAACTGTTGTGTCAGTTTCTCAGTTATGTTCTTTGTAGTTTTATTTGTACTTAATTTACATTCTTTAGTTTATTTCCTACACTT
The DNA here is from genome assembly GCA_032209605.1 of Mactromeris polynyma. Classification (NCBI taxonomy): domain Eukaryota; kingdom Metazoa; phylum Mollusca; class Bivalvia; order Venerida; family Mactridae; genus Mactromeris; species Mactromeris polynyma. Next base: position 51,722,256 of record JASFXZ010000001.1, read on the forward strand.
GGAGTCTCAATCTCCTACGCAGTGATCTCCCCTTATAGTTTACGGAGATCTCTGCCATCACAAAATTTTCGTAATTTCAAACATATAAGATGTTTAATGGTATGAAAAGTTAAAAAAAACAATATTTAAAACATTATTTAAAAATAACCAACGATATCACGTGAGTTTCTTCTTCGGATCCGTCATTTTGTCCAACCAACCATCATCACGTGACCTTTGTGATGGCAGTGGTTATTGCTGTACTGCAAGGGAAGATAATCGCTGCGTGGAGTTTGTTGGAGTCTGTGTGAGGAGGTCCTGTGTGCCCTTAAATTGTCCATGGTTGTTTATGGTTGTCAACCAGACAATTACTTCATTCCCTATCGAGGTTTACCCTTGCCTCTCAACCCCTTGTACGCCTTTCCCCATAAATGTTCACCATTGTACTTCCTGCATCCCTAACGTTGTGTAGACGGTTGTTTCCCTGGGGTCTGCGTGGGAAGGCATTGTCTTGTGCATGTGGTGTTCCTTGTAACAACTTGATCTATTTTCCCGAATGTTTCTTAGGCTGACGTTTAAGGTGTGTTTAAGGAGGTATTAGCTTGTGTGTGTGTGGCGTCCCCAGTTACAACATATCTCCCCTTATTAATATGTATGTGCATTTTTTTATTCACGATAATATACAAGTAGCCACAAGACAATTTACCTGAGCAAGTACATTGCATGTTAGTCCAATTTTGGTTTGTTTAATTGGCTTTTACGCCTTCGGCTCAAACCGTGGCTGTTTCAATGTTGTCTATGTCCAACAGAAAATGAAATAATTTATAATCATGTCAGATGAAAGTACTCTATATTCACTTTAACAATTCTATCTTCAAATACGTGTGGATGTATTAAACACTATTTTCAGTGCACAGTGTGGAGCCCATATTGGCTACATCCTGGCACATGTACCGTATATATACCATACACTATTGCTAGGTGGGTGTTCATTACTTTTATGAGATTCTAAACAAAAGCAAGAAGAACATGGCTTGATATTTATGTTTATTGTTGGACAGACATATTTAACAACCAATAATAACAATTGTCAGTATCACACCACTTTTTGAGAAAACTGTCCGTGAACAATTAGCAGATGAACATAGCGTTATATTGCATTACACATTGTCGCGGAACTGAGTTGTTCGTGTCTATGGTACCAGGTCTACAGCTTCTGTTGTGTCTTAATGACCACCTGAAAAAAACTCATTGTTGTAAGTTCCTTATATAAATGTGGCGACACAATTAAACACAACAAACACTAATTTCGAACATAAGAAATATGTTTGCAATATTTAGTTTACATCAAATGTGAAACACGTTCCAAAACTATCAGTTAGTGCTGTCTGGGTTATTAACCAGTACTCGCACCTAAAGGAATTGTGAATTTCAAAAGCAAACCCTGGATAAACAATTTGTAAGTAAATTATACATCACAGGGGTTTTGTACTTGCAAGTTTACTAAATAATCGTTATTTTGAATACATGTACATAATAAATGTATTGAAACACAAGTCGTCTATTTGGCTTTAGAGCGGCCATTGTTGAGTTTTAAATGTAGACCTTGTGTTTATCCGATGAACGTATATGTCCATCAATGTGTTTTAGTCAGTATTGTCTAAAAATGAATGATGATATAGATCAAGAAATGCCACATACAAAGGTCACAGCCATCCCAAAGGACATAGAGACATTAACGCATTAGGGAGTGTGTCATTTAGTTGCACTACGATACTGCCTTAGAACATAGCCACCACATTTGTTTCAATTGTACATGATGGAATCATCATTTTTGCCTTTGTAATTGTTAATGTATGTGTGTATTTCCGTGTCTTCTTGGGTGGCTGTGCATTTTGTTTGAGGCATTACTTACTCGACGTCTGCATTCATTTATTTGTATTCAATGGTGGTACATACACGGACGTTCACTACATAAAATTGTAATTTCACACTTGCTCTACATGAAGCATGGTAGGTCAGTGTAAAGTATTATATGCATCTATCAGTATAAACATTTCAAATGCGTTTTAAAGATAATTAGGAAATATAATTATGATACATACTGTTTTCACTTCAGTATATTGTTGGAGACCATATTCACCACTGAAATTAATAATTATATATTTCAAATAATATTAGAGAAAAACAATTCCAGAAAAATGAAGAGAGACTTGGCGATATACTCAATATAGTATAATAAAGTAATATAGTAACTCTTTGAAATTACTGTGAATACACAGAAGATTCGGTGACTCCCTGTTAAGAAAACAACCAGAAGAGATGTTTGATGAAATTCGGGGAACTCGTGAATCTCATGGTCAGTCTGCATCCTCTCCAGAGAAGCACCATGTGGAAGTCGCTCATTTTGGTTTCTGTTCAGAGTTGCTGCTCTAAAGAGGTTGCATTGCATTACATAACCAATCACATCCTTATATAAGATGACGGGTGGAGTGAATAATCAAACATTAGCAGATGCTTAAAGCGGCATTACAGTTTATGACGTAATTAATTCATGTAAAGGAAAAGTACCTTTATACATATATGATAAGGAATGACATCCTAGCTGATTAAAGTATTTTTATTTCACTGAAATTTACATATTTTGCAAGAATATGACATTAAGCTTTCTTCTGAAATACAATTTGCACTAGGCATATGCTATCGAATGTGTCAATCTCTGAAATGAAACACATGGCAAGATGTGTTTTGCTGCATACATTATAGCTTAATAACATCTAGTGTTCTCTCTGTTCACAAAATATTCTCTCCGATTGGTCTGAATCTGTAATTAAGGCCACAGACAATTCCCATTATCGTTTTTGATGTTTAATGGCTACTTTTGGCTCAGAAACGAGTCGATATCAAACCAATAGAAAGTAATTTTTTTACTGAAATACAATTTTGGTGGTTGAACCCAGTGAACAGAATAAAACACGATATTTCGCTTTAACAGTATTACATTCATCGAAGCATACACGCTTACTCACCCTTCTCTACCAAGTCCAGACATTTTGAATCCTCCAAATGGTACTTGCGATGAAGACAAGTTGTAGCCATTCACCCTGAGATAGACAAAAGATACAGATTTGTATGGTACATTATAAAATATTCTGAGGCCAGTTATACTTTATGTCGGTCATGTAGAGAAGAAGGAAAACTAGTTCCTTTATATTTGAATACGTGTACATATTTTTTCCACACATCTCTAAAATAAGTTGGACAACAGCACTTTGTTTTGTAATTTGTAATTTGCGCGTACATGTATTCGTATGTTCACTATGTTCTCCGAAAATCCTTTTCCTAATACAATTAATTTAACAGACTGAACCAGTGTAAATGAGGCACAAATACAATTTTCTCACCAAACACTTCCAGCTTGGACTCGACTGCTGAATTCCATCGCTGTATCAATGTCCTTGGTGAAACAAGCTGCTGCCAGACCATAGCTTGTATCATTGGCTAGAGCTATAACTTCCTCCATATCCTTAAACTTAATTAACTGTTGTACCGGTCCAAATATCTGAAATAGTTCAGCACACCAATCAGTAATTAGGTCTTCAAAATTTGGAAAAAAACATTCTGCTGCGAAATATGAAAGACTGATTGAAAGCGGGCACAGTTTACGTTTCAACTTATGATGCCCATCATTTGGAACCAATTAGTCGATTGAGATACATACAAATCATGTTAATCCAGACCAGTATATTGACAGACAATGCTGACATCATTTTCGAGCGCCCTTAGCATACCACCAGTAATTGGTTCCGAATTTGTTGTAAAGAATAATAAGATACATATACTACATTTTTGTATAAAGTGAAGCATAGCGGGTCTTACCTCTTCCTTTGCAATTCTCATAGTCGCCTTGACGTTGGTGAATACAGTGGGTTGCACAAAGTAACCTTCTGTACCTTGTCGTCCACCGCCACACTCTAGGGTTGCTCCTTCTTTCTTACCACTCTCAATCAGTTCTAGAATCTTCTCAAACTGTTCCTCGCTCACCTATAATGTATACATGACAGTTTTTTATTAGCATCTGTTATAAAAAAGACAATTTATACCAGTTCAAAAACTGAACTACTCGATTAGTTTTAACGTTGACTTAATGGTGACAGTAATTTGACCAAGCATTGTCATCCAAATACAGACACTCTCCAAATGAAACTATATTACGTATCCGGCTTATGGTAAATAAAATAAGTATTGAAGTCAAGCAGGAAATGCCACTTTCAAAGTGCACAAACACCACATAAGCACAAGGAGGCATGACACATATTGCAAGTACAAATGTATACATGACTTGCATAAGAAAACACATATGAAGACCAACAATCTAGGTACAAGAGACCGATGAAAGTAAGCTAACCACCTGATACACGAAATCTACGACATATGAGAAAGAGTAGACTGGAACGCCTACATTCAAATGACAGGCCCCACATATCCCTAAGACACAAGGACACAAAGAAAGGGAAGGTGGTACATAACAAAACAAAAAGGAAGGCTAACAAGACATGTCTGCCAAACATTTAAACATGAAGAGAGCGCAGCACTACAACGGCCTCAATGGAGAAACATGGTGTAATTACAATTTTATAATGATCATTATTTAATTGATTTGACATTAGCTGAGTGAACCATATATCGTTGTTATGGGGCAATCTGCATTCAAATACGTCATCTGTTGTTTAGTTACCTGAGGACCATACTCATTCTTGGGATCATATGGGTCACCAATGACTTTTGCCTTTGCCCTTTCTACGGATCGTTTGACAAATTCATCATAAATATCTTCATGTACATATGTCCTTGATGCAGCCACACATACTTGACCCATGTTGAAGAACAAGGCTTGATGTGCAGCCTCAACCACTTCATCAACTGAATTAAAAAAGAAGCGAAATATTCCCTCTGATACAAACATTATGTCCAGTTGAATTTGCATGAGCGTCTATAATTCGTGTACGATGAACAATTAAATGTAACCATTTTGAAAGCAACTGTAAAACATTTAGAAAGTACTTGGATGTTCCTGTTCATTCCAAGTTATAGTACATTAAATGTTTTGCCATACATGGGATAACATATCGCTGGTATATAAGATTATGTAACAACTCACGGTTAGCATCCTTGAATACAACCAATGGACTCTTTCCGCCAAGTTCCAGTGTTACTCGTTTAAGATTGGATTTCGCCGAAGCTTCCATGATCAACTTTCCAACCTGCAGATATTAAAACAATATACATGTATACATTTGCATAAACGACAATTTCGTTAAAATATTCATTCTATTTTACATTTGCCATTTATACTTTATATCAATGTAGCTAATGGGTACAACTTTGGATGCAACGTTTCTGTAGAAAGCATCTGGTTGCATAATCTTAGCCAAATGTAAGAAACTGAATACGTCCTACATAAGAGTAACACATTTAAAAGTATCGGACAACTTGCATTTAAACATGTACAAAAATGCATTCAAATAAACGAAATTATCACTGATAATGACGATCTAGTACGTACCTCGGTAGATCCAGTGAAAGCAACCTTGTTAACATCAGCATGAGATGTTATAGCGCCACCTGCTGTTGGTCCGTAACCAGGGACAACGTTGACCACACCCGGTGGGAATCCAGCCTGAAATACAACAGTCAAAAATGCAACAACACACATTAAATCGTTTGCAAACGTAATGAAATGAATGAAGTGATCAATTTAATCTATGGTGGCAGAGCGGATACGTGCATGCTTGTATTTCTGCAAAATAGACTGTGGGTCAGTTTGTATATAAACCCAAGGGATGCTGATCAATATATATAGTTCAAACATAAAGATTGTACAAATATATTTACCTCCTTGACAAGTGATGCCAAGTATAAAGCAGTTAATGGTGTTTGTTCCGCAGGTTTGACAACCACTGTGTTCCCACAAGCAAGAGCTGGAGCAATTTTCCAAATGAACATCATGTTGGGAAAATTCCACTACAAGGAGGATATAATTATTAGCAATATTTGTTAAATTATATATGTATCTCTCTCTCTATCTGTCTCTTTGAGAATAATGATAACAGAACATATTGTTGTGGATATTATTTATTTTGTATACATTTTATACTTGTTAAACATCTAATGTCATCAAATGTAGCAATTATGTGTGTATATTAACCTAAATCACTGTTATCATACATCGACAAAATCATGCCCTTCATTGAATACCGAGAGGATACACTGGAGACCAGTAAGGTTCATTCCACGAGAAAAGCTTGTGATAACTGACTTATTCGTCAGAATGGAAAAAATACTCAAAACGACGTACAAAGAAAATGGATAAAACAGTCGAGCATGAAATGTCACGTACAACTTGAAGCCATCCCAGAAGCATATGGCAACATATAAAAGTTCGTGTAAACAATTGCGAAGGCAAAAGGACACAAACATACAACAAATATCAACTTGGAACATAAGCAGAATGGTTGTTGTATGTAGAAACAATACTTACTGGTATGATTTGTCCACACACACCCACGGGCTCATGTCGAGTGTAACAAAAAGACGTACCATCTGCAAAGATACAATATAAACCATGTAGTAACTTGTGACTTGTTTAAACTTAGAGAAGTAAAATGTGACACACTTAATGTCTACAAATCTAACATTCTTCCATCTCTTACAGAATCGTGCAAACAGGCACATACTTCGTTAATTTGATACTGAAAAATTTAGATTCTCGAATTGAAGTATATCGTACTAACAAACATTACACTATTTATTCTGAGCGATGACTTATCTCTTAGTTTAATTTAATACATGCATTTAAAAGAACGGAAATTTCTGAAGAAAAGTACACATACAATATAAATGGACACATGAGGGCCATGTAACAACTTATAGGACAGTTTACATGTATACCCTGATCATTTCCTACATGTCAGCGTATGAACAATTCAACATTCGCAAAACATATGAAATTTCTCACGATCTTCACAGGAACCTTACGTAAATCATAGAGCATTTCTTACCAACAGGTATAGTCCTGCCTTGTATCTTGTCGGACCATCCAGCATAGTACCGTAATGTTCTGATGGAACCTTCCATATCAAGATAGAATGCATCCCTGAATGGTTTACCGTTGTCCAATGTCTCCAAACTCTGTTTTAATACAACACTGGTTTATTTATTATCAGAAAACTATTCATGAGATGACGCACCATATAAACTATTATCCGAACTCGATATACTGACCTTCTTTAATCTACCTTTTCTCACAATTTTGTGATATATTTATATTTATCACATTAATTACATCACATTGATTACATCAAACTTTATATGTCCTGCAGTATGCGGGCCTTGTCACGGTCGCTGATTGTAAATCTTAACATAATCATAAACAAATATCCAAACAGCGTGAGCGCAGTTTTACTGTCTTTTCAAATTACTTAAAATATCGTTATTATTTGCACTTTTTCTATTGGACAATATTTTCTAAACCACGTATTCATTGGCTGACCACATCACAACTTTACAACCATTCTCAAGCACATGAAAACGGACTGTAGTATACCTTGTATTCACAAGTAGGAGTAATTAAGATAAGTTTTGTTAACTAAGAACAATATAATATATACTTAACACTGAATCCGGAGCGTATGTACAAGATGATCAGTGAATGATAAATGTAAGTGATGCAATGTATAATGTGAGTTGTGGGAATCACAATTGTTTTTGATATTTTGTAATTATATTGCTAATGGTGTCTTTTACAATTTGTCGCGGCATGGAATAGAGGCATTTCGGACCATGATAAAGCCACTCCCTTTCAGTTCTACAATCATACTCATATACAATTAATCATTTAAATAATTTGAATATAAGCCATTATAGTAGAATATCTTAACTATATGCAGACATATTAAAACATGACAACATCTGCAAACCTTTGCATATCAAAGTAAACTGATCTTACAGCGATGTATATTCTGTCTCTCTGTATTAAATCAGCCAGTTTGTTCAGAAATACTCCTCTCCCGCTTGCGTCCATTGATCTCCATTCTGAACCGAATTCAAATGCTTTCTTCGCTGCTGCCACAGCTAAATCCACGTCAGCCTACAAATGTGATCGTAGATATGAATCAACTAGAACAAAATGCAATGGTTATATCGCCTGTTAATTAAAATGATTCAAATTTAGTTGAGCATACAGATATTGGGTACACAATGTCCATTGGTTAATAATTTTCCACAACATGTTTTCATTGGTTGACCGCATCGCAACTTCTTTACAACCTTTCTATAAAGTAAAGTGTTTATTTATTATAGTGTCACCCCTATTTAAAGGGCCAGCCAATTCTGACTTATGAGACACCTACTTTCTGAGCACATTCACTTCCCGATTCCAATCCTTTTAATGCCAGGCACCAGGCAGGTAGGCACACGGTAACCATTATTTAACTAGCTGGCGGCTCACCAACCGGCCATATCAGAACGGGCACATGTCGGGATTCGAACATTAGACCTCCCGCTCCTAAAGCGGATGGCTCAACCACTCGGCCAAGGGAAACGGATCTATAAGGAAAATGTTACAATAAAAGAAGGAGCTCAGTCCAGTTAACATTTCCTAGCTTTGTGGAATATATAGCATTTTAGAGAACACTATATTGCTAATGGATAAACGTGTGAGCTGCTGCTGATCTCAGACATATACTTTATACAGAACTGGTAACGATAAGTTATCTCAGTAAAAGTGAGAACACTTTTTAGTAAGATGAGAACATTCAGATGACAGAGAGACCAAGTCAATCATCAGAAAACATCATTAAGAAGTCGTCAGTTTGCAAAAAATGCATACTGTGTTGATTCCGATGTATAACAAGAAAACAGTCTGAGCGAAAAACTGGAACGACGTCATGCACTAGAACTTGGGTGTTCCCAATAATGACACATTGTGGACCAGGAACGACGACATGCACTAGAACTTGGGTGTTCCCAATAATGACACATTGTGGACCAGGAACGACGACATGCACTAGAACTTGGGTGTTCCCAATAATGACACATTGTGGACACGTGTAATGTAATTCAATAGTTTAAATATTTGTTTTTACGTTGCTTACCAAACTCAATATTCAATAAGTGGATGTTCATAACTGACTCATAATTTACCTTGTCTCCCTCTTGTACGTCACATATCTTTTTACCAGTGGTAGGGTTGATTGTTGGGAAGGTTTTCCCACTTTTAGAGTTCACCCATTCATTGTTAATGAAAATCTGAAATGTATGAATCCATGTTTAAAATTAATTTATCACGAATACGGAATTTGGTTACGTCTCTACACTATTTGGATGGGTGAAAACGATAAAAGTCGATATGCTTCTTTATTTATACGAAGATTGGTACTCGGCCTATTATGCACATGTACGGCTGAAAGAAACCTAAAAAAATATGATCAAGTGGTCATCTAGTGATTTTTATAGCCAGTCCTGATTATTCTATTGAAATGCGGAGATTTCTGAAATACTTCTCTCATGCTAGCTTCCATCGATCTTCATTGTGAGCAAGATATCAAATATTTTCTTTTCTGTTGCTACATATTAACTTTTCCAGCGGTCTACCTTACTCATAGGAATGTAAGATATTTCTTTTTATTTCACTTCTTAATACATCACACTAAAGCATTTGTAAAATTGAAGGCCGCATGTCACATAAAAATCCTTATTATTCGGAACATATACGGTAAATCAATATTTTTGATAGGTTTTATTTATTGTTATAAAACATTTCGTCCAATAGCTAGGCCACCTTTTTCTGTTACATAACGTTTTACCACCCACCAAAAACTACTAAAACTAATATAGCAGTGACCACCCATTGGACAGCTATGGTTACATATACATTTGTGTATATTCATTCGGCTGTTAAACCACAAAGCAGTGAAATAAAACGTAAGAATAGCTTGCAATCTATATACTGAACTACGCCCAAGCTTTGTACATTTGTATCTCAACTTTCCGCGTTAAATATAGGCTACTGCACTGAGGTCAAGGACACTTTGATAATAAATACTCAATTTCAGGTACTAATAAGCTATGTAGTAAATCATACCTTATATATCTTAAATAAACTTAAAAATTAGAACAAGGTTTAATGTCCACGTGATGTCCAAATTTAGAAGATGTAAAACGTCATGTCTGCTCAAGGTACACAAATTTATCACCGATACAGCACGTATGGGATTTAAGCGTTTTTGCTGCAACTGCTCATTTACCTTGCATTCATAGACATTGATTTGTTATCGTTGAAGATTATATTCAGGGTTCATGGTCATGTTAGGTACACACTGGATACATATATGAATCAGGTCTTTCATAAATAGGGGTTTGATGGATCCTTCATGGACGTACGATATTATAAACTCATGTAGGAACTTAACAAAGGTAACTTAAAGGTGAAACAAATACAGAACAGAGAAGGTCACAGGATTGATGGACAAATGGTTGAATGAAGCTTAAATATATTTTAATCCGACATTTGCATGTTGAAAACTAGAAAAAGCTCAAAGAGTCAAAAGGAAAACAGATATTTCTGCCTAATTTAATACTTCTGTTTACAAGTCGACATTACCAGGTAAAGTAAATAACACATAAACCGAGATATCATCAACCGAAAAAGTCTAAAAACTGTTTTGAGGGGAGATATTTTTGTTTTCCTCGTAAATAAGTATGTGTAGGTCGAGGACATCCCACTCTTTATATTTTTCTAACATAAAATAGATTTTGCAAGAGCTAATTGAACAATGTATCGATATGTCACGTTCACTAGTTTGTGAACAAATTGTACGGTGCTATTAAGCATCAATGAGACTCGTGCATCACCAATCATGTCATATAACATGTAACCTGATGCCAAGCAAAGTATATAAATGACCGCTTATCAAATTGCACGATGCAGGTAAGTTCGTGTATATGGAAGAATATATCAAGGATTATTAAAATATAAATACAGTCTTCGCCATAATTTCACATACATAATTTTATTTGTAATTCAAAACCGTGATTTTTCATAATTTAGAACATGTCTGATATTCGATATTACAGGTGGTACTCAATCGGTCTTCAGATATTTACGAGTTTGTACGATCGCAGTCAAAATAGTAAATTTAAAAGCAATATTTGTAACAGCATAGACCATTTCTGAATCGTGAGACACTATTTTAATAGCGACAGCTGAATTGTCATGTTCAGTAATTTCACTCGACTTAATACGTATCACTAGAACCAACATATAACTTCGATGATTAGTTTGCATCTTGACCAATTTGATTATGTTCTTTTCAAGGAATTGCTGTAGAGGCAATTGTGTAAAACATATCGTTAATCAAGTATCAAGACTAAATAATGTCGATTTCTTCAGTGACTATGGTCTGATTTTGATGACGTACTAAATTGCGACCTTACAATTAAAGTATTTGTTTTTAAATTTTACATTATAATACGAACAAATACGAACACAGATAATATAAAAAAAATCTATAAAAGTATTACCTGTGTATATTTGATCTCTGGATCTTTGATCGCAGGTGGTGGTGGAGGGAGCTTCATGGTTGTCTATTGTCGAAGTGCAGATATCTCAGTCGTGGTCCGCAATATATACTGCTCCTTCTTATCGCGTTTATACATGTACATGATAAATCTGTCTGCCGATTTATAAAATCTATCTGTACACATTTAGAAAGTTTACTTTAACCGGCTTACATGACAAAGTATGATCGGACGACTATATTGTATTCGATATGCTATCGTTTGATAACAACGGGTTTCGTAATCGTTTAGCAAGATATTTATTTACTTTTTTATTTTTTTATGTTCAGTAATTTCTTACGGAAATCGATTAAGCTAAAATAACATACATGCAAGTATTGTTTCGCCTCTATTTGTTGATATTTACCAATTATCCTCAAATTTCCCTGCCGTACATGAAGTGATAGAAATACACACTGTGTTGTCTGCTGTTGTTTGCGTTGCCGTTCAAGTAGCGGACAAGACAGCGAAATAAAATGTGCTTGAGACTAATACCCGGAACTACCATATACAAATATCTGGATTGTTTTAGTTCTGTAGAATCTACTAGAACAGAATATTGTGTGATCAACGATAGACGACATACAAGAATAACTGTACGGTGGTACAAGGTACAACGGGGTGCATTACAGATATAAATCTATTTTACACGAACAGATGGAAAAGACAATGCAATAATGTTTTTATTGAAACATAGAGTACACCTTAACAACATTTTTAAACTTCTGTAATGCATGTGGCTAATGTGAAATCCACGGTTGCGATAACCATCAAGGCTGTTCGAATGACAAACATTTGTTTTTCAGTCACATTTACTGCTGATTTGTACAATTCAGATTGTCTGTTATCGGAGTATTTACGTCTCCGTGTGTCTGTTATTCTTGCTCGACTCTTTTTTTCCATTTTAAAGCAAAATCCTAACAATTGTGTATCGTACTAATGATACATGTATTCAATGTGTGGATACGATAACAATATACCAAGGTATACGATAACAATATACCAAGGTATACGATAACAATATACCAAGGTATACGATAACAATATACCAAGGTATACGATAACAATATACCAAGGTATACGATAACAATATACCAAGGTATACGATAACAATATACCAAGGTATACGATAACAATATACCAAGGTATACGATAACAATATACCAAGGTATACGATAACAATATACCAAGGTATACGATAAAGATAGGTCGGTTAGATAGGTTAACTATGTGTATTCATGTCAATACGCACATGTACAATGGTGCACTTAACATGATAAAATAGATAATTATTAATAAATCTACATCTTTGATAATACAAAAACTTGTTATAAGAGCCGACTACATTAAGATCTCAACTTCTCTAGCAGTACGAACAATTACTGTCACAATAGAATAGTTATCACATATTTCAGACTCAAAGAAGCTAAATATACTTTACAGTATATATCTAACACAGAGTATTATGAATATATACACCATGGAAACTGTTGTACAATATTTACGGGTAATACTGGGGCTGTATTGACTCACAAAATGAAAACGAAACGTGTGACAACATTGGATGACCCATGAAAGCTCGAAATCTTACTTCCAATGGCGTCCATGGATTACTTACTTTAGTTACAAAAACTAAATTTATTAATTTAATTAACAAACAAAGTACATAGCCTAAATAACATAAACAAAACTCGTTTGGAAATTTGAAGTTTCTATGCATTACGTTTCCGTAGTGTATAGTTAAATAAAAATGACACACATACTGTATATTATAAGTCATGATCGACAGAAGTCTAATCAATAATGCATAGATCAGCATTAATTTTAACAAGCAGGTAGTTTTGTCAGCTTCTTTAAAGAGACGTTACTTACTTATTTGCTTAACACTATCTTGTAGGATCTGTGTTGCAATACCTATAATAACAACACCTGTCATCCATGAATAAAGTTACTACAGTAGTTAGGCGTGTACTCTGAGATAGTTGGGAAAACAAAACTTGATTAAAACTTTTGGACCAGGTATAGTAACATCCGGCGGTAAAGTTTTGACGTCAAACAAATATTTTCATTTTAGCAAATTTTATATACATGCACGTATAATGATTAGTGGCTGATTGGTACATTCGGTTTAAACTTGATATTTTACACCGATTATGAAACAAGTTTACAACTAATTTTTAATCTCCTGATAACTACATTGTGGGTTACTAACTAGAACTCGCGCCTATTTCATGGACAGTTTGTGTACAACCTTGACAAGACAGGAGTCGAACCCGCTTCAACCTTGACAAGACAGGAGTCGAACCCGCTTCAACCTTGACAAGACAGGAGTCGAACCCGCTTCAACCTTGACAAGACAGGAGTCGAACCCGCTTCAACCTTGACAAGACAGGAGTCGAACCCGCTTCAACCTTGACAAGACAGGAGTCGAACCCGCTTCAACCTTGACAAGACAGGAGTCGAACCCGCTTCAACCTTGACAAGACAGGAGTCGAACCCGCTTCAACCTTGACAAGACAGGAGTCGAACCCGCTTCAACATTGACAAGACAGGAGTCGAACCCGCTTCAACCTTGACAAGACAGGAGTCGAACCCACTTCAACCTTGACAAGACAGGAGTCGAACCCGCTTCAACCTTGACAAGACAGGAGTCGAACCCGCGACGCTTGGATCAGGAGTCAGGCTTGTCACGGTGTCCAAAGACTGGTATCTTTATGAACCTATGTTTGTTATTGTTCAAGGTACGAGACAACTGCAATACGAGGGAGTCCGAGTCTCCGAGTATAGCATATAATGTGTTTGTAACTATGACCTAAAGTGGCCGAAGTGTGAATACTATTTTGCATTATTACTGTGCACGGACAGCCAAGCCATATCCCTGAAACACGAAGAAATTTCTAAATATGTTATCGCATTTCTATAGCATGAATGCAATAACTCGGTACAGGAATGAGACGTTTTCAAAACATTCTTCTTGATTGCAAAGAAATGCATTTCCCATGATATATTTCTTTAAAGCTCATTTCTCCTTTTAGAGGTTTATCATATTCCTGATACATCAAATGTTGTCTTCGTTCGCAGTATAAATGTGCTTGGTGTGTTGGCTGATTTATCGGATTCTGTCATTAAACCATCCAAAAACCGCTTATGCCATTTGTGCAAAAGTGCTGAAGACAAATTAAGATGCGTGTGCGTGCGTGTGTGTGTGTGTACGTTTCATCCTGTTTTGTTGGTACTTGAGGTCATACCAAGATGACCACTTCATATCTGTGGGCCGCCTTGCCGTCGAACGTCGCCATTTTCAAAAATAAAATATCGCCCATTGGAAGACTTCAATGAGGTGTAACATTGTTGTTGATAATATGTGTTTTCTCAAATAACATAAATATGACGTCACATACATAAATGTTGTATTTGTATATATCTACGTATTATTGACGACTTACAGAAGTACTATAATATCCTGGTACAAACCACGTATGTTTCCTTTTTAAACCGCGAGTACGATGGACATATCTTAGATGAATGCACATGCTTGTACGACTGTTAATTTGAGATTAGATTATTTAAAATGTAAAACAAAACAAAATCAATTCTGACAAAAATTTTAATGCACTCTTTTTGGGTCTTGCAGAAATGGTTTCTGCACTTCTTTTTGGCTTTATTTAGTCACTGTATATATGTACTTGACGCCAAAAAAACCCGCAACTGTTTGAACTAGGCATCTTTTTGTAGTACCAACTGACAAAAGCGGGTTACATTCCTTTATGTACAATATGGTAAGAACAAGATAACAATAAGATTGTCGCTATCACCAGTTTTATCTTGAAACTGATCATGTATGATGAGGTGATAAAACAGTTTATTATACTACACTGCAGATTCTCATTGCATCGGATTTCGTTATTATAGCTTCAGTCTACAGCTTCTTCTGAGTCTTAATCACCACCTAAAATAAAACGACGCTTCGTTTTCATTTTCCTTAACAATGACATTTTTGGCTAATGTGTGATTTAATACATACACTACAAAATGATCAAAATTGCAAAACAATAAATTATGTTTAGTCCAGATTACAAGTTCGTGAAGTTACGAGCCAGCTGTAACGCTTGATTCTTTGCAACGAAACGCGACCAAATGACCTAACAGTCTCCTGATAGTCTCCTGATTTGGTGACACTTTGGTAAAATTTGAAATTTTAGCAAAATTATCAGATACCTTTATAATTAAGTGAAAATCTTTAACAAAGGCATTTATTACAGTAAAATAAGACTAGTACATTAACAACAAAACTATTTCATACATACGGTTTTCACTTCGGTATATTGTTGAAGTCCATATTCACCACTGAAATTAATAATCGTGTTGGTGAAACATTAATGATACTATCAGCTATTACGAACAAGAAAAAGCCTGCTTTCTAGCAAAAGGGGCAATTTGCTTTATCTTCATATTTCCATTTGGTTAAGAAACTTGTGTTTAAGGATTGTCGGGTGTTGCTGGGTAATGGGCCAAATGGTCGTATAGATCAGTTCCGACATACATAGTCCATGTTTGTTTTATATGTGGAATCTTAGGCAATATATCGGCTTAGTTCTTGTCGCCGATGCCGTCAAAACAAAATATAAGCTCAAATGTAATACCGACACTACAAACGTTATGCCATTGTGTTGCTGAGTTCCTGTTCAAGTTGAAATTGCTGTACCGTGTTTTCCTCCTAACCCACTATTTCACCCGTCCCCATCCTTTACATAATGACGCACACAAAGACCTATGATTCGACATAGCTGTCTCACTTTCGTGAACAATAGTATATTCAACGAGACATACAACAGTACTCACCCTTCTCGACCAATTCCAGACATTTTGAAACCTCCAAAAGGTGCTTGTATTGTTGACAAGTGGTAGCCGTTCACCCTGAGATAAAGGACACACAGATGTGTTTCAATGTATATAAAGTCTTCTTGATCATCAAGACTAAGTTATATATCATGTGAGATTAGTTTCAGTCATGTACAAATATGAAATAATTAATTACAAAACTGTTAAATTACGTAATGGTGACCAAACTCGTGTACATTAACGGAGAAGAAGGCTTAGTTTATATCAGATCTTAGGTTATATCAGATCTTAGGTTATATCAGATCTTAGGTTATATCACATCTTAGGTTATATCAGATCTTAGGTTATATCACATCTTAGGTTATATCACATCTTAGGTTATATCAGATTTTAGGTTATATCAGATCTAAGTGTTTCTCATTATTACCGTGAAGAAAAATTGCATGAAAACAAACTGACCCAGGAAGAACATAATATGAATACACTGTTCTCACCAAACACTTCCAGCTTGGACTCGACTGCTGAATTCCATCGCTGTATCAATGTCCTTGGTGAAGCAAGCTGATGCCAGACCATAGCTTGTATCATTAGCTAGAGCTATAACTTCCTCCATATCCTTAAACTTAATTAACTGTTGTACCGGTCCAAATATCTGAAATCAGTTATTAAGTCTTCAAAATATGGAAAAAACATTCTGCTGCGAAATATGAAAGATTGAATGAAAGTGGGCACATTTAACGTGGCAACTTATGATGCCCATAATTTGGAACCAATTAGTCGATTGAGATACATACAAGTCATGTTAATCCAAACCAGTATTGACAGACAATACTGGAATCATTTTCGAAAACTCTTAGCATTACCACCAGTATTGGTTCCGAATTTGTTGTAAAGAATTCTAAAACATCAAGATACATATACTACATTTTTGTATAAAGTGAAGCATGACTGGTAATATAAGTTGTAATGGATTACAAAGTTTTCTATTCTTCTTACCTCTTCCTTTGCAATTCTCATATTCGCCTTGACGTTGGTGAATACAGTGGGTTGCACAAAGTAACCTTCTGTACCTTGTCGTCCACCACCACACTCTAGGGTTGCTCCTTCTTTCTTACCACTCTCAATCAATTCTAGAATCTTGTCAAACTGTTCCTCGCTCACCTACAATATACCCATGTCAAGATACAGTTTGTAATTGGCATTTGTTTCTTTGAAAGTAGCCTACACTGCACGATGAATTACTATTAAAAACGGAACATGCAAGAATAATTTAAATATTTTACTTGAATATCAAATACTACTGGTTAACACACATCATTTTTTTTCGCTTTATAAAAAGTTCTGACTAAGTCTTCCTACTATGCCTAAGTCGGTTTCATTTACTGAGGATTAGACGATAACTGGTGCTCTACAAATAAATCATTCTGATATACTTCTAATGATTAACCACAATACCTGGGGACCTAACTCATTCTTAGGATCATATGGATCACCGATCGTTTTTGCCTTTGCTCTTTCTACGGATCGTTTGACAAATTCATCATAAATATCTTCATGTACATATGTCCTTGATGCAGCAACACATACTTGACCCATGTTGAGAAACAAGGCTTGATGTGCAGCCTCAACCACTTCATCAACTGATTTAAAACGAAACAAAACATCATATCAGTCTGACACAAACAGCAGGTGTCCATATCTGTTTCCGGTGAATATTGTACGTTTATGATATTCGGTTACCTGGTTTCATCCTTTGAGTTTTTGTGTGGATGTGCCTTGTATGTGTTATCTTCTTAAATGAAACTGATATGAACGCAAGTTAAAAGCATTTGTTGGATACGTGAATATTAGTTGTAAACCAATCCCAATTACTTTCTTTGGTGCAGTGCAAGGAAAAAACGCTCGTTTCAGTTTAGTTGTTATGTTGATAACTTCTCCAAAACTGAACGGATTTATTTCACATTTAGCTTATAAACATCGCCGATATTTGCAAACTCCTTGGTGGTATCTGACTTTGTTTATTGTATTTGCTGTTTTTAAACAATCGTAGTTACACAGACATTTTGGGAGTCTGAAATCCGGATACCTCGCTGAATCGAACGTGTACTTCCGCGCATAGTAAACGGTGCTTATTTATGGTTGAATTTATTATCACTAAACATCAGGTAAGATATTAACTCACGGTTAGCATCCTTGAATACAACCAATGGACTCTTTCCGCCAAGTTCCAGTGTTACTCGTTTAAGATTAGATTTCGCCGAAGCTTCCATGACCAGCTTTCCAACCTGCAGATATTCACTTAAATTATTAAACTATCGACAATATGACATTTTTTGACATTCGCTCCTATCTATCAAAAAGCAAACAAAACTTGGGAAGCCATTTTTATGCGTCATTCTATAAATCAAAGTACTGTCCATAAGGTAACCTTTATGTACTGCTGTATTTCACTGATTCATTTTCTCAATCGTAGGAAACAGAAGAAGTCATAGATATTTTACAATTCAACAGTTAAATAGATAAACAATCGAAGTAATGGAAAACGTATATATTACATACACATAAATGTGCAGAAAAGTATTCAACATTATGCCTGTTATTCTAGTGTGTACCTCGGTAGATCCAGTGAAAGCAACTTTGTTAACATCAGGATGAGATGATATAGCGCCACCTGCTGTAGGTCCGTAACCAGGGACAACATTGACCACACCCGGTGGAAACCCAGCCTTCATAAATAAAAAATAAAACTCAATTAAATGTTAAATATATCGCATATAATCGTACTTAACAACTCCTCTAAAAAAATGTGGTTAATATATAGAAAAAGGATTCTATTTCAATATATGATATCAACAGTAACAATTTCACGTCAATTTATTTAGCCGTCACAGTTTCAATAAGGTAGCCCTTAAATGAAAACTCATAATGCATACAAAACTGAGTGCATCGATGCATAGTCTGGTCTCACATGCAAACTTGGCCATGAGGTTGGCTATGGTGCTTGCTTTGTTTTTATTGGGTTTAACACCATTTGTCAACATTTTTAAATTATACATGGCAGCCAGTTGACCAAACCAGTTTTCCTGGAACTAATTATCTACCAGTACTAATTTGCCATTTCGATAGATGATGACAACAACCCTCATGAATCAGAGGTGGATGACAAATGACCATAGCAAAACGTCACACAAAGACATGACCTGCTCTTCCTGGGAATCGAAGGCGAACCATCCGAGTGACAGCCCAGCGCTACCATCTGGGCTCACCGGACAAGCTTTGATATAATTTACAGAGAACCTTGCAACCTTAAAACGACAAAAAGGTACATTGATAGGTTACAAGCGGTTAATGTACCTAAATTAAATTAGAAAGTAGTTAGGTATGAATGATAATGAAGTCGTCTAAGCCACTGATGTCAAACCTGTTATATTTCCATCAAAATAAGCAGCATATTCAGTACATCAAACCATTACATGCAAATGAAAATAGCATAGTTCAAACAGAAATATTATACAAACATATTTACCTCCTTGACAAGTGATGCCAAGTATAAAGCTGTTAATGGTGTTTGTTCCGCAGGTTTGACAACCACGGTGTTCCCACAAGCAAGAGCTGGGGCTATTTTCGATACCATCAACAAATTAGGAAAATTCCACTGTAAGAAACATGAGATTTATAGATTTCATACAGTAAAACCACTTTATTCGACAACCAACAATTTTATCCAAATACCATGTATTATTCGAAATAAGGATCACTGCCCAAGTTGGAAAATTTTCCTCATCGATTATACGCCATGTATTGCCTTCATTATCGATTATTGTCGGTTACCATCTGTGAGAATGTTGGGTGGGCCTAACAGGGTTGTGTATATTATTACTAATGCAAGAGGTTTTGACATTACAACCTGAGTATTTAAGTACCGTTTTATAATTGACAATTTCACAAATCGATGTGCTTAAAAACAGTTAGGTTATAATAATATCGGTATTTGTATCATGTGTTGTATCTTTGATACATACATTCTATAGTAGCAACTTACTGGTATGATCTGTCCACACACACCCAAGGGCTCATGTCGAGTGTAACAAAAAGACGTACCATCTGCAAATATACAATATAAACCATGCTGTAACTTGTGACTAGTTTAACTTAGAGAAGTAAAATGTGACACACTTAATGTCTCCAAATCTAACATTCTTCCATCTCGTACAGAGTCGTGCAAACAGTCCTTTGCTTCATGAATTTGATTCTGAAACTTAATTTAAATTCTCGAATTGAAGTACATCGTACTAACATTTGACTATTTATTCCGAGCGATGACTGATCTATTAGTTTAACTTGATATACATGTATATGTATTAAAAAGAACGGAAACATCTGAAGAAAAGTGTACATACGATATAAATGGACACATGCATGTCGTATTCGAGTTTTAAAAATTGATTACGCATGTCTGTGAAAACCATGACTATAATAATCTATGATAATGACTGATGATCCCTGGAATAATAATATACTCAAACATATGACATAACTTCTGTGCATATGAATATTGACACCTATTTCATGAACGCTTGTTTGAATAAATCAGTTCTTACCAACAGGTATTGTCTTGCCTTGTATCTTGTCGGCCCATCCAGCATAGTACCGTAATGTTCTAATAGAACCTTCCATGTCAATATAGAAAGCGTCCCTGAATGGTTTACCGTTGTCCAATGTCTCCAAGCTCTGATTTTGAAACAATGAAATACGGAATCATGTATTCACATATAGTATTCACAGTTGGTGATTGAACTTATTTTCATAATGTCTGGTTTAATTTTCATGAATACTTTCCAGGTTTTAATCCTCTTGATACCGAGGAATTTATAATTACTTCCTCTCTGCTTCATGGCATCAAACTGACTACTCTCCTTTAGCGTCGGGCGCTTATTCCGATACCTTCATAACGGTAGTGGAATCAAAGCGCTGTGTGGGAGCGTACAAACTAGCATGAGCTTATTCGTGCGTCTTTCACGGCGGCAGTCAATGTTCACTCGTCATTTGTGTTTGTGTCTAGTGTTCTTTTTGCCTTTGTGATTGTTTACATTTATGAATATTTTTTACGTCTCCTTACGCCTTTACAGTGGCTGTGGACTGTGTACGTTACATCCGCTTCACTTCTTTACTCAGTTTTGTAAATTGTTATTGATATACATGTGTTGTACACAGTTCAAATATAACGAATGTTTGGGTCATATGAATGTGTATGAAGTCTTAAATAATTGAAGTTTCGTGAACTGCTTTACTGATACCAAAGTTGTCTTACATATATTGAATACTATAACTAAATCTCAGACTCTGCAAATGAGCAGCGGCTTTATGCATAAACATTATACAACTAGCATTTAGCGTGTGATAGCGAGTTTCTGACTTCTAAATTGTGTCATAATTACATATCGTGAAGGTCACTATTATTTGGTCGTAAAAACTAGAAAAACTTGCATGAGAGATCGGTTAACTCGCTCACTTTTATGATTACGAATTAATGTTATGTTACAGAATTTTATGATCTGTTAATGACGAACATCTCTAACGGGTTATGATTGAAAAATCCCTTTGTTACACAATACAATACGAGTTAATGAGTGAAGTGCAATATCAAGAAGTCTTTTGAAAATCTAACAATGGCCTTTCATCTTTGTTTCAGGTATGATCAAAGAGCGTATAGACAAAATACGTGCAGATGTTCTATGTAGTATTATATGCTTTTTTGGCAGATTTATAGTCAAAATCTGAGTTTCAGTCTTAAAATGTATGTGAATCAAGCTCCAGTTCATGACGGATGTCAATAAGGTAATGTATATCCTATGCTGTTTTATATATAAATGGGACATAACTGTATTGACATGTTCAACATTGTTGCAGAAGTTACCATTCTTTGTTTGTTTTCTTGTGAGTATTTCTATATTTTCATGTCTCATTCATTATACTTTGGGATGGCGTTACCCTCAAGTTATGTATGGCAATTCCTCCTCGACTTCATTTTTAAATTTATGTAATCGAGTAAGTGATAGCGTTTGTAAATACAAGTAATAAACGTCTTCTAACAATATACATAAAATTGTAACAAGTGTAATAGTAGTATTCAGTTAAAAATGAATACGTAACAACATCTTTAAAACAAATTATACACAGATAGTTAACAGGACAAATAAACTGTTATGCTTGCATCTTGACAGAAAATATTTTCAGAAAATGGATCTTACAGCGATGTATATTCTGTCTCTCTGTATTAAATCCGCCAGTTTGTTCAGAAATACTCCTCTCACGCTTGCGTCCATTGATCTCCATTCTGAACCGAATTCAAATGCTTTCTTCGCTGCTGCCACAGCTAAATCCACGTCAGCCTACAAATGTGATCGTAGATATGAATCAACTAGAACAAAATGCAATGGTTATATCGCATGTTAATTAAAATGATTCAAATTTAGTTGAGAATACAATTAGTGTGTTCGTGTCAATTTGTCAATATTTTTCACAACATGTTTTCATTGGCTAACCGCATCGCAATTTGTTCACAGTCGTTCTAAAAAAATTAAGAAAAAAAGAACTGTATAAGTGCCTGTCATGTCTTGTACATTCGTCTTGTATGGTAAACATATAAGGAAAATCTTGCAATAAAAGAAGGAGCTCGGTCAAGCAAATATTTCCTAGCTTTGTGGAATATATAGCATTTTAGATAACACTATATTGCTAATGGATAACCGTGTGAGCTGCTGCTGATCTCAGACATATACTTGATACAGAACTGGTAACGATAAGTTATCTCAGTGAAAGTGAGAACAATTTTTAGTAAGATGCAGAACATTCAGATGACAGAGAGACCAAGCCAATCACCAGAAAACATCATTTAGAAATCGCCAATGAAGCGCTCAAAATTTTGCAAAAACAACATGCTATGATGATTCCGATGTATAACAAGAAAACAGTCTAAGCAACAAACTGGATTGACGTCATGTACTAGAACCTAGGTTGCAATGTACTAGAACCTAGGTGTTCCCAATAATGACACATTGTGGACAAGGAACGATGCCATGTACTAGAACTTAGGTATTGCCAATATTGACACATTGTGGACACGTGTATTCAATAGTCATTCTGATACTTAATTTATTTCAATAGTGTAAACATTTGTTTTTACGTTTTAAGTGGATGTTCATATCTGACTCATATACGTTCTATTACATGACGTCGTTCCAGATTTCCGTACAGTGTATATTACCTTGTCTCCCTCTTGTACGTCACATATCTTTTTACCAGTGGTAGGGTTGATTGTTGGGAAGGTTTTCCCACTTTCAGAGTTCACCCATTCATTGTTAATGAAAATCTGAAATAGCATAATCGAATACAATGTTACCTATTTATAAAGAAATTCTTTGGGACTTGAAAACTGTCCTTTATGTCAGTTGTTCGACAGGACCATAATTACAATGCAAAACGTCACGGTTAAGGAATTTAAAATGAACTCTTTAAATTCAAGTGTTCTTTTATCTGTTTCCTTTATAAACACGTTTCATTGTGTAATACTCACATAAATGAATATGCTGGCGACCCTGAATGAACATATGATTAATTAGTCATAAGTTATTTATTCTTGTCGTTTTACTTCTATACGAATCTGACGTTAAAAGGAAATAGATAGGTTTTATTTCTGTATATTTTACATTCAGCTCTCAAGTATAACTCAATGTAAACCTGTGTAAAGATTAACACGACAAAATCATCAGCTGCACGTATTGTATTAGTAAAACGATTTAAACCTAAAACATGGCTCGCAAAATGTTTATAGTTAAACATACGTCACCGTTATTTAATATCAGAGTAGGCAAAACCTCAACAGGCAAACATAATTGCATATTTTGTAATATAAAATAGAAGCAAACGTTGATAACGAAATGCTTTTTTGTTATTATTCAAGTGTGGGTTTGCATAATTTCTCTGTTCATGCTGTTTGCAAGTCTGAAAATGTCCAGTGCAATATATAGTTAGCAACATGTTATATTTTTATTCATTAGCGACCGTTATAACCTCATATATGCGGTTTCTGTATATACCGAGTGGTATTTATAAAAATATATAATTGGGTGATGAATTATTAAACATGATAGCTAATGCACCGACACTAAGAAAGGTCCGATGATAATATTTATGAAAGTATTTATTTGAAATGCAAAACGTGAGTGGTATGAGACGGTCTGACACAGATTTGGTTCTGACAATTATCGACAAGCTTTTATTAAAGTCAATTAGATGGCATCATGTTGAAAAATATATACGTGCATCATAAACAATTTTAAATACCATTTAGTACCAGGGGCGTAGCTGCCTATACGCGAGTACGCGGCTGAATCCACATGATTCTGACAAAAAAATCAGCCAAAGTTGCAGTATATGCGTACTTGACTAGTATACATGCTCATATCAAACGTTCCTTGCCGTTTCTATACTAATTAGCACTTGAGGACCCCCCTCCGCATTAAAAATCCTCAGAAATCGAACTGGGATATTGACGCAAGAATTTTCCGTTTACTGTCCATTTTCCAGTACTAAATAAAGCACCTCAGAATGTCCAGAATGCACCAGATTGCACCATTGTTTTCAAAATGTTCAGGGGGGGGGGGGGCATACCCCCGGACCCCCCTAGCACAATTATGAATCCACATGAATAGAAGGCTAGCTACGCCCCTGAGTACAAAACAACATCTGTCAACTAGATAAATTGAGAATGATGAACGATTTAGTATAGAATGACTTGTAAGTCTGTGACGAATGTCCAACAAGTAAATAGCAAATATCCAGTCAGAAAAAGCGAATGTGCAAAGAGTAAATAGCCAATAGCACATAAATAAATGTCAAACTTCTAATAAGTGAAATTCGAATGTCGAATTATCTATATAACTGAATGCAGACCTGTAAATGGTGCACACAGAGCTAGCACTTACAGCGATATTTGCACGGATCGGCGTTGAATGCATTCATTGTTTACTTCTTACGCACGAAAAGACGTCAACAAAAAAACATGTAACATAAAACTGAAGTATATATTAATAAATCGCACCAAACTGATGAAAATATGTAATGTCTATAGTAAAAATGTCTTACTTGTGTATATTTGATCTCTGGATCTCTGATCGCAGGTGGTGGTGGTGGCAGCTTCATGATTGTTTACTGTTGATTTGCAGACTTCTCAGTCGTGGTCCGTGATTATACCGCGGCTTGTATTCTCTGTTCTATCTGGTGCAATATCTGGTGCGTGATATGTAAACACACAGTATGTAACCTTAACCCACTTAAAATGTACACGCTGTATATCTACATAATAGTTCGTACATTAAAAACAGCTATATATAATGTACGAACTATTATGTAGATATACAGAAGTAGGGGTCCTACGCGCATGGACATACATGTAAGGTTTGGGAATTTTAGGGGGGGGGGGGCGCGCCCTGAATCTGCTAGTGACTTCAATAATGTGTGAAAACATTTTATCAGATGCGTTATAAAGGGAGAGAAGACCGTCGACAATTATTTCTATGTAGTCAGAGTTGTTGTTCTTTATAGATTCGTGCAATTAGCATTGAGTGCATTCGGTTTGAATCAAATACTCGCCATGAGTCATTCAGTATATGTCTACTTATAAAACATAGTTTGTTACACATGAAAACGGGAAAATAGTTTTGTTCAATGTATTACCGTCATATGAAAATAATAATATAACCTTTATGCGGCAATTTACTTTAGTAATGTATGTTTGATAAAGGACATATTTGCCGACGAACATATTTATATATTTTACCAAATTAAAGATACTTTGGAAGAAATATGACATTTAGCTCCAAACTTTCTTCCCCAATACAGTTTGGTTGATGACTTTGCTATTGAATATGTCACTCTCTTAAATGAAACACGTTTTGGTGTACATAGACGCTTAATGCCACCTACTGCCATAATTCGGTTCAGAAACGCGTCGATACAAAACTATTAGAGTGTCGTTTTTTTAATGTAATGCATATTGGGCGCTTTGAAACTACCATATAGCCATCGGTGAAGAGAAGAAAATGTTACTGCTCATGTTCATGTTTTTGAGTTAGTTGCCAATGAGGCGCTGTGTATTTTCAGTTGTCTTGATTCTTTCGGTCTTGTTTTCACTTTTATTTAAGAGTCTAGCTACATACTGTGAGATTGAAAATAACTATCTCATGAATTAATCAGCATTTTAGGGAGATGTAACATTCCAAGTTCCGGCACTATAAATCTTTACTTAGTTTAAGCTTGGTGCTTTGTTTAAACGTTCGTTGACTCCGCAAGGAAAACTAAGAGAACAAGAAAACTGAGGTTTTGTAAAACTGGCTTTTGATTAAGTCATTCAGTTAAACAGGGAGGTTAAGTGGTCGAGGGGTAAGGCGCCTCACCTCGGACTTCTCGTCCAGGGGCTGACCATGAACTTAACTTTACTAAATTTGGCGCAGATACTGGCCAGTAAGTCATGAAGCAGTCATCGAGAGTGATTACTGACTGAGTGAGATTTATATTGAGAACTTTTGTCTCAAATGAGGTAACTTAACATACCCGATCTTAATATACCCGGACCGATATACCGAATTTGCAAACTCCCTGGAAACTTGTAAATTAAATCAAAAATAGTACCACAATCAGCAGCGATTTTAATCAAGAATACTGCCAGTGGAAAACAAATCAACTACTAGGCTTTATATGCATACTACAAAGTTAACTAACCCTGTGGTTGAAGGAACCAGGGTAGGAAACCAAAGCTTGTAAATATAACAACCACTGACAATGACAAGGTTGCAAAGCACATCAAAGTTATTGAGAGAAAAATTGTTATAATGACTTTCAATGCTTTGAACAGCCTCATCAAAACCCCATTGTAACCACTTAAGTTCATATTCTGTCTCTAAAAGTAGTACATTTGTATTGTACTCTCGGACAATCCATTAATGGCCCTTTTAATGAACCAGAATCACATTGTATCAGGATGCAGGAAATCTATTACTCCAATCAAACTTTTTTCGGCCTTTTATTGGTCGCTCTGAATCTCACAGTCGCTTAAAATCAGACGATATGATAGAACCATGGCTGCATCATAAACATACTCATACTAATACAATTCTTAATCAATCAACCCTGGACCACAGGGGTATAATAAAACAACAGTGGCAGGCTTGCTAAATAAACGTTTATTGTCCGCTGTTATCAAGTAACAAAATCGGTTTGAAAATAATATTCCATCTGTATCTGTGTGTATCTAAATGAGAATTTGAACTGATATTTGTGTTACCGATTAGTGGGTACATATTTTATATTTAATATCAAATGCAGCCAATGATGTGAACATGGAACAGGCTGCTACTGTCTATTTATAATACAATGAGAATACCCGTATGTACACGATGTTTAGTGGTCAATATTTTGCGAAACATGTTTGCATTGGCTGACCACCTCATAGTATGTTTAGCAAAATAAAAACGGACTCTACTTCATATAAACATGAACACCTATTCAATATGTACGTTCACACGATTGTGTCGAGCGCACGGAAAAGCATGAACAACTCTGTTCACCCATTTTGAAATGAATTGGACCAGGTAATATATTCATGCGTTCGCGGTAAATAAACAGAATATAAAAGGGTTTTTAAGTCATATAAACTGTCAGGGTCGTATTTGAGCTCAATTATTAGACCACCTCTCGACTCAGACCAACTCTCTTCAGAACTAACGATGGTCTTAGTTTTATTATAGAAGTTTCGCTGTATTCATTTTTTTAAATAAAAAAAATGTATTAAACGAGAGCACGGAAGCGAAGCGCCTTATACACGGAAATATGAAATCATATCACCAGTTTATCAAAATAATGAGAAAGGTTGAATTCGGTTCACAAAAACACGACCAATTTAATACATTGAAGATCAGAGGCAAATCAAGAACTATTGATACTTTTGTTTTCATCTATGAACTTGTGTATTCATTTATCTAAACGTTCCTTAATTAAAAACGTCATCAAATAATTGTACCAGTGGTTTGTTTTAAAATGCACAATCTCAAATATTCCATCGATAGAAATCTTTTCATTAGAGAAGTTAACAAATTGAGTGTTTTTCGGCACCCCGTGGATGTATGGCACATCAATATGAGGCAAAAACATCATGTGTCAACCGAGATCTCGTATTTCTCGAGCAATGGTTTGGTGTTTATCGCTAAAACAATTGGTCTATGTCTTTAAACATATAAACCATGGAAATGGCATGCCTTTATGCAATGTTGTGCAAAGAATGAGTCGAAACGTTCTTTTTAATGATAATTTTAAGCTGGTTTATTCAGTTGACATCGACTGATTCATTAAAGCGGCGTAAGATTGTATGTAATTAATGTACATTTGTGTATTTTACATATTTAATCAGGAATGGCATTCTTGCCGACAAAACGATTTTATTTCACTTAACTTGACATAGTATGCAAGAAACAACTCCTTATAGTCTACATAGTATGCAAGAAACAACTCCTTATAGTCTACATAGTATGCAAGAAACAGCTCCTTATAGTCTACATAGTATGCAAGAAACAACTCCTTACAGTCTACATAGTATGCAAGAAACAACTCCTTACAGTCTACATAGTATGCAAGAAACAACTCCTTATAGTCTACATAGTATGCAAGAAACAACTCCTTACAGTCTACATAGTATGCAAGAAACAACTCCTTATAGTCTACATAGTATGCACGAAACAGCTCCTTACAGTCTACATAGTATGCAAGAAACAACTCCTTACAGTCTACATAGTATGCACGAAACAACTCCTTACAGTCTACATATTATGCTCGAAACGACTCCTTACAGTCTACATAGTATGCAAGAAACAACTCCTTATAGTCTACATAGTATGCAAGAAACAACTCCTTACAGTCTACATAGTATGCACGAAACGACTCCTTACAGTCTACATAGTATGCACGAAACGACTCCTTACAGTCTACATAGTATGCACGAAACAACTCCTTACAGTCTACATAGTATGCACGAAATAACTCCTTACAGTCTACATAGTATGCACGAAACGACTCCTTACAGTCTACATAGTATGCTCGAAACGACTCCTTACAGTCTACATAGTATGCTCGAAACGACTCCTTACAGTCTACATAGTATGCACGAAACAACTCCTTACAGTCTACATAGTATGCACGAAACGACTCCTTACAGTTTACATAGTTTGCACGAAACGACTCCTTACAGTCTACATAGTATGCTCGAAACAACTCCTTACATTTTACATAGTATGCACGAAACGACTCCTTACAGTCTACATAGTATGCACGAAACGACTCCTTACAGTCTACATAGTATGCACGAAACGACTCCTTACAGTCTACATAGTATGCACGAAACGACTCCTTACAGTCTACATAGTATGCACGAAACGACTCCTTACAGTCTACATAGTATGCACGAAACAACTCCTTACAGTTTACATAGTATGCACGAAACGACTCCTTACAGTCTACATAGTATGCACGAAACGACTCCTTACAGTTTACATAGTATGCACGAAACGACTCCTTACAGTTTACATAGTATGCACGAAACGACTCCTTACAGTTTACATAGTATGCACGAAACAACTCCTTACAGTTTACATAGAACGCTAAACATAAGCTATTGAATGGGACTATTTCTGACATGAAACACGTGTGAAAATGTCTTATGTATGCATAATGAGAGCTTTTGACATTCCATGTTCGTAATAAAAAGTCCTGTCTGATTTTTCAGAATTTCTTATAAAGGTCACATGAATGCTCTACTGTCATTTTGATGGCTAAATGCAGCAATATGTCGATATCAAGAACAGAGATTCCTTTTTGTGAACGAAAATGCTATTTGTATGGTGTGACACAACCATAAAGCTATCAGAAAAGAGACTCAAAACAGCAGGCCGTTTTTTATACATTACTCAAGCAATTGTAATTAGTCAGTGTGATTAAATGTTAATACGTGAAATTCGCTAACTTCGTAAAATTACGCATCACGTGTAACACATATTGTTTACAGAATATCCACAAACATGTAACTCCAGACCTGACTTGAGTCTCACTGTAACTCCAGACCTGACTTGTGTCATTGTAACTCCAGACCTGAGTTGTCTCATTGTAACTCCAGACCTGAGGTGTCTCATTGTAACTCCAGACCTGACTTGTGTCATTGTAACTCCAGACCTGAGTTGTGTCATTGTAACTCCAGACATGACTTGTGTCATTGTAACTCCAGACCTGAGTTGTCTCATTGTAACTCCAGACATGACTTGTGTCATTGTAACTCCAGACCTGAGGTGTCTCATTGTAACTTCAGACCTGACTTGTGTCATTGTAACTCCAGACCTGAGGTGTCTCATTGTAACTTCAGACCTGACTTGTGTCATTGTAACTGCAGACCTGAGCTGTCTCATTGTAACTTCAGACCTGACTTGTGTCATTGTAACTCCAGACCTGAGCTGTCTCATTGTAACTCCAGACATGACTTGTGTCATTGTAACTCCAGACCTGAGGTGTCTCATTGTAACTTCAGACCTGACTTGTGTCATTGTAACTCCAGACCTGAGCTGTCTCATTGTAACTCCAGACATGAGTTGTCTCATTGTAACTCCAGACCTGACTTGTGTCTCACTGTAACTCACGATCTGACTTGTGTCTCACTGTAACTCCCGACCTGACCTGTGTCTCATTGTAACTCTAGACCTGACTTGTGTCTCATTGTAACTCCAGACCTGAGTTGTGTCTCATTGTAACTCCAGACCTGAGTTGTCTCACTGTAACTCTAGACATGACTTGTGTCTCACTGTAACTCTAGACATGGCTTGTGTGTCACTGTAACTCCAGACATGACTTGTGTCTCACTGTAACTCCAGACATGACTTGTGTCTCACTGTAACTCTAGACATGACTTGTGTCTCACTGTAACTCTAGACATGACTTGTGTCTCACTGTAACTCCAGACCTGACTTGTGTCTCACTGTAACTCTAGACATGACTTGTGTCTCACTGTAACTTCAGACATGACTTGTGTCTCACTGTAACTCAAGACCTGACTTGTGTCTCATTGTAACTCTAGACATGACTTGAGTCTCAGAAACAGTTACAAGCGATTATTCGGACGCACAAGCTTATAATTCTACCATACGGATATATAGACCAATGTGAATATAAAACTCCAGCCCCTACATATAATAACAGGTAATAATCATCAAGGTGTAATTAAACATACAGACCACTTTTTCAGCGTTAAGTTGTAGTGAGCTGGTAGGCCCTGATTTGTTTCCAGGACAGAGCACGTCATGTCCCTCGATGACCTTTGGCTTTTGTCCTCCTACCCTGGTACGTTTGGGGTAATTGTCAGCTGCTTGCGGATGTGCAAGTTGGTTCTGGTTGGTAAGTAATTCAAAAGTAACTGTTTAGATCAACGGACTGTCATATGTAATTGCAAACAGGTTATTTCCTGATTTCCCATTCGGGAAATTTCTTCCACTGAAGACAAAAATGCAACTGAAGCTATCAACGTAAGCGGCACGTGTAGCAACCACAAAACGAAGTTTTTGGCGATATTTTTAGAAGTCGAATGGCATTGTACTACGTGTGTTCCATCTTTGATAATCAAGTTCTGTTAATAGTTCTAAGATTGTTCATGGTACCGTGGCTGCTACCGCTAATCGTTAATTACATAAAACAAAGTACAAGAGACTTAGCAGACAATGTTGTCGCCCACGTCTTTCTTTTGATTGTGCGATATTATTTCGCCCGTCCCCTGGTAAGCCCAGTCGATAGAGCACTCGACTGCCAATCAAATATTGAGGTCGTATGTTCTCAGTGACATTTTACTGACTATAACTGAACATCTGAAGCAATTTGTCCTCCACGTCTCCTTCAATGTGGGGGAGTTGTAAGCGTTATTTTAACAGCGTATACTGTTTGTATCGAATTAGTATTTGATATTTTCAAAACCAATTGCGAAACCGAAAAATCAAATTAAAATCAACAATAATGAATCGTCAATATAAGCGACATGAAATTTACTGTGCCTCAATTTAATTTATAGTAAGTACATGCTTTAATCAAGTGGTTTCAATCGCTCATCGACCCATTTTCTTTCTATATGAAAGCCAGAAATCTGACAGTTTTACTGAAAGTCTGTCAGCGAGTTTGTTCGTGTTTCCTGTCAAACACCGACAGTTGTATAGTCTTGAAAAAAAAGAAGGTAAGATATAGAATTTAGGGAAATTTACGTCCCTGGTTCCCGTTCTGCACGACAGGGTTCGGAGATTTTCTTGCTTCAATTTTGGAAACTTTACACAAGTCATTAGACAGAAGACAATTCCTGACAGATGGGAATTTGACACGCCGAATGATTCCGAACTTTGGCAGGAAGTTTAATAGATCCCTGGAGTAGGGAAGAAGTATCCCCAATATGGGGATTCAGACAAAATGCTTGGCTCTAGGGTGGAAAGTAAACCACAAAAAGAGATAAAATGTATACTTCCCATTGGTCAGCTCGCCGCCCCGCTGGGTTAAAGGTGTATGAGTTAGCACTATATCGGTACATCGATGGAATATCATAAACAAGAAATAAAATGCTGTCATCAGCGTTTCCCTCCAAAAAAGGGCAACGGAAAAAGCCATGTCTTGTGGAAACAAAATCTAAGGCAATGATCTATGCTGAAATATTACTAAAAACGCTGTTTATTTCCAGTTATGTCTAAGTGTAAAAAAATTAAATCATGGACAAATTCATAAATGAAATTCTAGTAAAATTCCCATCTACATTGTACATACATTGAGTGATTGCTCTTTCGTTGTTAATTTCTCTCCTGGAATGCCAATTGTGGTAAAATTTCGTCAATTTATGGTGTAAGCTAATGCAATTTCCATGTTTGATATGATAACATTTATTGCCATACTACGAGCATGGTTTTATTGTGGCTCTTTTCTCAGATGAAAACTCGGTGTTTATAAACACGAAAACCTTATCATTTTCGTATTCGAACATTATGGCGACTGGCAGTGATTTTTTGTATAACAGGGTCTTGTAAAAATATATGAATACGCGTTTAAAAATCTATTATAAAGTGTATTATAAACAATGCGAAACACCATGGAGTAGAAAACATCATCTGTCACCTAGAACTTTAAGTATTAGAGACTCATTTGTACATGGACATTTCAACTTCTAAACTGACAACGTTCCAATGCATTTCTGCATCATTCAAAACTGTTAAAATCATTACTAATCAAACAATTATTAATAATAAGAAGCTATATAAATCACCTGTATTATTAATGATACATGGCAGCCACTGTGTTATACTACAATGAACAACATTTCTAATTGTTCTCTTTGTTTTATTATTTCATTTCATTTAGCGTTGTTGTTGTTGTTGATATGTCGTATATTTCAGTGGATTAAAGTGGAATAATATATCAGAAAAATATTTACCAAGACATTTTTATACGATAGTGATTGCATTGTTTAAATTTCATCCACTGTTTAACAAAATATCAATGAACCCCAAGTGAATAATTAGAAAGTGTGTTTAGTGTGTTTAGTGTATTTTAGTAATGTAAGTCTCCATGTAATTAGTTATAAGAATTTAAGGGCCAACATAATACTATTGGAATAAAGTCAAGTTTGAGAAACACATAAAATCGGTCAATGGCGCTACCGGGAATCGAAGACAACAATCAGTATGGTGACCCACTGTTACTTGGAATTTGCGACATTGTTTTGAAAACATTTTTTAGAATTCCCAAATCCCTGAAGTGGAATGAGTTTATGTAAAGAAGACACTCTTGAGTAAGATCCGTCTGGACCCGGAATCAGAATAACCCATAACAGGATGTGAAGGTTCCTTTGAGATTGTTCTTGGCTAGTCGTGTTTTCGCATGACTGTCAAATACAGCAACTCCAGAATCACTTGCAGTATCTCGAGGATCTGTCTGCATTTCATTGTGACGATTTGGCAATAGCTGGACAAATATATGGATTACGCAGTTTCGCGTCGTGTTACTAGTTATTGACTGATAATCAAATATATATCGTGTACAATTCAGACACTGTTGTACGATAGTACTGACTGTTAGTCATTCGTGTACTTTCGGACACGGTACTGGATAAAAAAAATATATTTTGATCATTTTATCGTTT
The DNA here is from genome assembly GCA_032209605.1 of Mactromeris polynyma. Lineage (NCBI taxonomy): Eukaryota > Metazoa > Mollusca > Bivalvia > Venerida > Mactridae > Mactromeris > Mactromeris polynyma. The sequence continues at coordinate 51,756,949 of JASFXZ010000001.1, forward strand.
ATTTTTTATCTATATTCATTGATACATTCTAGAAAGTTGTTGCTGTGCGCTCGCTCAATATTCCGCTCTGATAAATTTTCATATAAAATGAAAATTATTTAGCTGTTGACCCGTACAAATCTAAGCGTTTCTCTTCTGTGAAAAAAGCCACGCATGATTGATTTGGATATACACGTTCAACAATCAAACGTAAAAGGTGAACGCTGCGTAATTGATAAATTTGATTTCCCGAAAATCTGTTATTGTAGATATTGAGTCTGCTTTGTGTATCGGGAAGCTAACGGCAACTCTTTAATGTTGTTTTAATAACGAAATGGGACTGCAGAAATATCAATATAGTTAACGGTTATCGTCTGTGTGACTATTTTCGCCTCGTGTCACAGTAATTGTGTGGGAGAATAAGAATAGGACAGTATTCTCGTGCAATTGCAGATATGAGATATTTATTACTTTTCCTCGTGCATATTACACCTCACATGTGCCTATTTCAGGGTAAGTAGGAAATTCTGTGTTTCTTAGATTTTTTTGTCTTTTGTGAAACTGTCTAATTGTATTTGATTACATATTGTTATGTCGCCAAAGTAATTCTGCGAAAATTATTCGGCAATATTAGCTTTGTTTTATACATTTTTGCTCTAACGATCATTCTTTGTAGAGAAATAGTTATCATTAGTGTTTGTATTATATGAAAGCTTGAAATCATGTTGTGAATATGTGGATGAAATCTGGATACTCCAGTCAGATGTATATAACTTGACGGAGGATCGTATTTCTGAGTTTTGATATTTATATCCGCGTTGTTTGATGACTATTCGTCAAAGGTATAATTTATCACAATATGAAAATTCAGTATTTAATTACTTAATAAAAAAAAGTGTTTTTAATTCGACTCGCTCGGGCGTAGATATATTTGAAGTAAAAATTTGTCTAAGTTCACTTGAAATACAAATAGTATATAACTACTTGACCGGGCAGCATATAAACATTATCCATCAAAAGTGCGATCCTCTAAAGTCGGCGGGTGGACAGTGTAATTCTTGATGTTGTTCGCATGTGTATAAACGTATTCTGGCGCGAACTTCCGGCTATTCAAGTTTTATAAACGTGAACCTTGTATTCTGTGTTCGGAAATAAACTTTTGAGCTTAAATCTGACATTTTGATCGATAGAAAAAATATTCATCTCTCAACAGAAACTAATCTAAAAGGTTTTAACACTTTGGAGATGGCCATTTATTCATGAAATAATTATTTCTAAGGTCTTAATTTGAGAAAATGAAAAATACATTTAAAAAAAAATATACTCGATTGAACCAAAAGGGGTTGGGTAATATTGCCAAATAGTTTCAGAAGAGTTATTTTGTGTCAAACCTAAACTTGGGGTCAAAGTGGGGCCAAGAATGATAATAATCAGAAAGCGGGTTTACGGGTTTTTGATGGATTAAGAAGCGGAAGTTCCACTAGATAATCACGTATTTTTACGTATCTTTTTGAACTGATGAAGAATTGTCATGGTAATTGACAAAACAATTGAGTGCTTCATTAAATAACACGTAAAACATTAATTTGAGAAAAAGGTGGTCAATGTACGCCTTTTTTTAATTTTGTAACGTCCGCCTGATTTGAGTAAACACAAGTTCTTCGCCACCGACTGATTTACCTTGAGATTTCTATTTGTTGGCAAACTTCGTACTTATGGCGATAGAAGTGTTAGATACATTATGTACATCGCTAAATTGGTTAAGTGCAATTTAGTTTACACAATTTCTCGAGCGGATTCTAGTTTAAGGAAGCACAAAAAAACACCCCCCTGAAATATGGGCGCGAACACGGAATAATAATTCAAGCAATTAACTGTTATGTCCCGACTACAATATATCTAAATAAATTACAGTGAAACCTCATTTACATTTCGCCTCAAACGTAAGACAGCCTCTTTAACAAGACCATATTTGTATGGATCAGTTTTATTTTTCGTACATATTTTAACTCAATAATAAGTCCACCTCTCAACTAAAAACTGACGTTTTTCAGAAATGATGGTGGTCTAACTATTTGACTCACTATTGAGGTTTCACTGTATCCCGATAGTGAAGTATGTTATAAAATGCCAGAAAATATCTCATTAATTATCGAATTATCTTTTTGTGATATCGACTGATTAAATATTTTAATGAGATATAAACAATTATTGTATACAAATAAAGTTTATGTATTGACTGAGTATTTACAACTATGAAGCGTTGTTGATGTAGTAAATCTACTTAATGACTCTTCACGTTTTATCCATGCATAATTATATATATATTTTGAAATAAGTGACCATAATACCCCTAATTTTAATCAAATCTTTTCGGTTTTAAAATCTAGCTGAACAAGCCTATACAAGTATAAAGTACATTTAGTTGCTATTACATCAATTTCTAGATACAAATTATAACACTCGATAATTCAAAGATATTTTTATAAAATATTCGCGTGTGCCATACCCATCACAGTTTTACGTACGAGCTATGTAGATTGAAAGCATTATTTTATTGTTAAAATGACTAATTTTAAGCCGTATAGAGGCTACTGTTATATCAACTTTACCAGTGATTATTGAGTGATTGTAGTCTTAATCTTCTGATGAATTTATAAACGTGTTGTTTGATAATGTGCGGACGCATAATTCCCATTGACGTACCTCGTATATCAAGTTTAGTGCACGTATCACTAGCGGTCCCGGGGGGGTGCGCACCCAGCGAGCGACACCTAAAATTCCCGAAATTCTGATTAAAAATACGAAAAATACTGAGATCTTTAATAATAATCCTTTCAAATAAACGATTTTGCTTTATTATTGCATTATATTCTATAATGATGTTAATACATATTACGTTTACGGATACGCAGTGGTCATAAATATTGCTCCTGACTCTTGATCCGTATGTCGTGTGTTTGAGCCCCGCGATGAGCGGAGTTTGATCACGATCCTTACAATCCCTAACCGTTTGACGCGAGTACTGGGCCCGTATTCACAAACGTTTTGACTGAATCTCAGACTTAGACTTTAAATTTAACTTTTTAAAGCATTTCGTTTTCATTATATTTAAACGGATACATTTTTGCCTGATATTTCTTGTTACTCACTTTACACTTTTGTCATGTTTTATCAAACTATATTGTGTAATAATAACGTAGGAACAAAATGTACATTTACCATTTTAAAGTCTAAGTCTTAGATTCAATCTTAAAACGTGTATGAATACGGGCCCTTGTTGGTAACCAGGAAGCAGTCATCGAGAGTGATTAGTAAGAATTTGTTTCACAATCGATGTAAAATAAATAAGTTTAAATATAATACATATGCCATGTGATATTATCCCGCTTGCTTTAGCAGACGATATTGTTACGCCCCTCTCCCCCCAAGCACAAATCCTGGAACCACCCTTGTGTGTGGAGAGTCTTCATGCCTCCTTGTCGTTTGGTGTTAGTCTCTTGTTAGGGCCGAACAAACAGCGTGATGTAGGCCCGGATTCACCGGGGGGAGCAAGGGGGCCTTGCCCCCCCCCCCCCAGTCGGCTGTGGAGTGACCTTTTTCTATACCTAATATAAAATTATTTCCACTGATTAGGTCTCAAGGTTACTATTCTTTGAGCACTTAAAATGCAATACATTAATTTATCGTCGATTTCCTCTTGTATAATACCAGTACAATGGAAGGAAGTGCAATAAATGTTGGCCCACTGTTGTGCTCATTGGCCTTGAGACCGTCTAGAAAAATCATATGCTTTTCACTCTACGTCACCCAGGCGCTTTCAATTTCCTTAGCATGTATATAAATAAGGAAAATTATTCATATATGTATATATATATATATTGTTTTTCCAGAACAAGCCTACTTTCGTATTTGCACATTTTCCTTATAAGTTGATCAAAAAACAATGTTTATATTAAAGCTACAATAAATGATCACTTGACATTAGACGAATGTGCATACACTTTACGGATAAATCCTATGTGATGATGGTAACTAAACTAACTGCTAACAAAGTTTATTCTCTAACTAAATTGACGTGTTTGTGATATGTAAATGTTTTGTTATCAGATATTACAAAAGAAATAGATCTAATAAAATATAAAACTATTTCCATGCTAGTCACTTTGCCGCCGGAAACTCATATGTCGAGCGTACATTTCCCGGGTTTTCCTGTAGCATATATTCTTCGTATTAAATGTAACTCGACCAACTTTCTCGCATGCAAAAGAGGTGGCTCGAACCGTGACCTCCTGTTCTGAAGGCCGATGCTCTACCACGTCAGTTATTGTCGTAATTGATAATTATTTTATATTGGAGAAGATCAACACATTTAATTATTTCAGGGAGCTTACCTAGACCTGTTTTTACTTTTAGTATGAAGGCTGTTAACAGTTAATACAGTTTATAAGTGTGCTCCCTGATCATGGTCGTTTTGGACATTACGATCTAGTCAACTTCTGCCAAATCGGCATGAAAGTTTATATATATACTCTATTTCATTGAAACATAATCAACAGAGTTTATGACGAAATGGCTTCTTATTCGCTTGTGACAAGATTTTTTTTGCTTAAGGCTGACTTGTTATATTTTACTCAAAAGTGATTTTGAACTAAACCCGTGTAAGGTTAAGTCTTTTGTCTAAGCTTGGTTTTTATATGCTTGGTTGACTATTTAGAAAACAAATAAACAAAACATAATTTATATCTCGATATAATGAAATTTCTAAAATTCACAAACCCAAAGTACATGTTTTCTCGCCATTCGTCACGCTGCTTATTACTGTAAAAAATGCTGCTTTGTAAAAAAAATATTTTCAGTGTTCAATATGCAAATAAATATCTATCTATCTATATTGTAAAAATTAAGAGAGAGGGATACACCCTCCCGTACCTACCCCCACTGAGCCTCAAGTGCGAGGCATTCGTCCTCATGTTTGCCCCCCCCCCCATTCTGGAATTTCTGGATCCGAGCCTGGGGAGCGTATCATGATGTGTAGTTCATTTAGTATCCTACTGTTATCAGAATAAAAAGATTAATAGAAAACAAGTCATTTTAGGGCTATCAGGACGGAAATATTCCAATTCTAATTAGCACCCTGACTGCACCAGTATATGGAATTACCTCCCTTTAATAATTGTTTAAATTAATTAAGGAAATTTATATACATAACGCAAGCATAGGTGTTGGTGGGGAAATGTTGTAATTTAAAAAGAAACTGCTGTTTGTTTATCTTTTGTCTACGGAAATTCCCGGAAACGCACGAAGACTACCCAAACATTGTCGGAACTGGCTGAATACGCTTTCTACGAATTTATCTTCCACTAAGGAGTGTGTAGAATCAAAGTACTTGGGAGTGATAACTTAAATTAAATCGAATCAAAGTAATAGGATCACAATTAGGAAGATGTTTTTATTTGAAGTGATCTTGCAATGAAGAGCAATAACATTTACGTATTAGCCAGGGTGGTTGTTGAAAACACTTGTAGTATTCACTGTGTTGACTTTGCAGAATCACATGGCTAAGGAGTTCTATTTGGAATAGTTGTTTGATAGTTAAATGGATAAGACAGCATTTGCAAATATAACCACCAAACTGAATGTAAGACAATCCCCGTTGTTCAATGCCCCAACATAAGAAACCATTATCATTATGTTTATCAACTAATTGTAAAGAAAGTAGGCCTGGAATGTGAGGTGGTCTGATGGTCGAGTTACAATATGGAAGAAACCTGGACCATGAAATGCGGTCTCGTATCATGATTTAGTGATGTAGGGTTTTACTGTATTTAAAACTGTTCTGTTAGGAACTGGTGAGACCACCTTGAAAATAATTGAACACTTTCACATACAATGTTCGTCTCTTGTCATTTTCAAAATGAGTTACAGTGTTGTAATTAATAAGAGGTATTGAAGTTTAATATTTTTCATCAAAGAATGATGTTTTAGAGTCATGTGCACACTTTCACTAACTTCCATACAAAAGAGTTGTTCTTTAAACTAGATATAGACAAACACAGTACAACGTACTATGAATGACAAGACAGTATGTTGCATGCGTTTATTATAAAAGATTTGAAAGATTTGACGAGGGACATTCAATTTTAGAAGTATTGGAAAAATGGGACCTTTAAAACAGCACGAACAGGGGGGGGGGGGTACTTAGGGTCTGTAAGATGAGTGGAAGGCTGGGGCCATGTTCTCTGGAAAAATCCTTTTTTCTAGAACATGTGTGGCATTGTCATAAGCAGTTGGTCAATTTTGAAGTGTTATTTGTTCAGAAAATCCATTTCCCAAACTTATGCTTAACATAATTGTATTCTCAGACTTGTTATTTATTTTTATTTTTTGTTCACCATTTATATAGACGGATTGACTGTTCCGGTTTCTCAGAATTAAGATGTGTCTGTAGTTCGGTAGTTCATGTTATTTTACCACCACTAGTTATAATTTGTCCTATGAAATGAATATTTCGCATTATCTTCTTCCTCTTAAATCTCTCAGAAACAGTTTGATGAATTCAAATATCGCGTTTAATTAAAGGCTTACGTTTAAAGCCTTGGAGTATTTGTATAACTGATGCTGTCGTTCTCTCGTTGGGAATTTATTATTCAAGTTAGGCATCTCATATAGCTTTTTGAGATTTTTTATACATATTAAACAGATTGGGATGGCAGTGCATGTAATTACATGTCGAATATTTATATATAAAATCGTGTCTTGCGTATATTCCCTTCTATGTTTGTCTATGTTGTTTATATAAGATATATCGGTGATAATGTTTTAGATGCATATAATTCTTGATCAAATGTCAAAGCTAAATTCGTCATATTCCTTGTTATCGAAGAGTCGAATACATACGCCATTATGCATGTAAAGCTCTATATCTGTTAACTGGCTCTCTCAAGGACACTAATCTTCAACACTAGTATCAAAGTTTCCTGTGGTAAGACTTCATTAACAAAGTAACCTCTCTAGAGAAGCAATCTCACAACAACAGCCACACTTTGAGTCTCCAGATGGTGTTACTCTAGAGAAGCAATCTCACAACAACAGCCACACTTTGAGTCTCCAGATAGTGTTACTCTAGAGAAGCAATCTCACAACAACAGCCACACTTTGAGTCTCCAGATGGTGTTACTCTAGAGAAGCAATCTCACAACAACAGCCACACTTTGAGTCTCCAGATGATGTTACTCTAGAGAAGCAATCTCACAACAACAGCCACACTTTGAGTCTCCAGATGATGTTACTCTGGAGTGGATGCAACATGCACAATTTTATACACAATTTTATACATGAGCACATTGGTATTGTAGAACAATAAACACAAGTTAAATTTTATATTTACGGTGAAAACTACGAATCAATCAATTCAGTGGAACACAAAGTGTACCAAGGGCTAGAATCCAATCGAATAAAAAGCTCACAATGATAACACGTGGACGGATCGTTCAATATTAAACTAATTCATTGCTCGTTCTGTGTTTACATGGGCACAACATATTCAATGTGTTGTGTGTTTACATGGGCACAAAATATTCAATTTGTGGAAAGACAACGATTATTGTATGGATGTCATCTTATTGGTTTGCAATTGTTGATGAAACTGGTAAATCCAAACTGCTCCATCCATTGATATTTCTTTCCTTAGTACATAAGTTAATTTTCGATTTCAATGCTCATGTTCATTAAACTTTGGACAAAAACATACAGGTTTATTCACTTTAAAATTTAAACGTGTGCTGCACAATATTAATCTTATCTTAATTGTTAAAAATCTCGGAATGTCGACGAATATTTGAACCTTCTAATATTCGTCCGTACGTCCGAATATTCGAAAGACTGATTAGGCATCCATAAAAATAAATATGATGATTTCAGCAAAAATAAAACTTTTCGAAAGATGAAAAGAACAGACCATATGTCTTTATTCGCTTAAAACTGAATTCTTACTAACTAAGACTGTCATATATATTTTTAGATGTTTTTTTCAGTCTTTTGGACCTTAGTCTTATTACATTACTTAAGATACACGCTCGTTTAGAACGAAACTGACCATGAGTAACAATACGGTATAGAAAACTCAAACTATTTTTTGAAGTTCCGGGTTTTTTCAATCAAGTTGTCTAAATGTTTCCAACCAGAGGTTAGATTTATCTCGCTCGAACTTTCGTAGTCTTAATTAAAAGTATGGTTTATACTTTTTTGCGACAATGAATTGATTGGTCGTCTTCAATGGTTTCAATATAGCGTTGTAAATCTGTGTGTGGTAGCCTTTCTCAGCAAGTTGTATGTCTGAAATCAGTCATTCACCATTGTCTACAGGCGTTATGTCGCCTAACCAACGCTCCATTGTTCACTACTGAATAATTATAACATCAGTGAATTCATATTATTAGGTTCTTTTCTCACAATCATTCTTGATCATGCCTCAAGAAATATCTTGCTGAAGTATGTGTTGAGTATATTAGGACATATTTATTGCTCCCATAAGTGGCCGTTCTAAGACTTATTTCTTCGCGAAAGCTACAGACTTGTGGATTCTATCCGCTGATTATCAAATTTAATCTTCATTGTTATAAGAGAATCTCCTAGAGCGTTCAAGTTTGCACACAATCTGCGTCGTGCTTTCTTGTCTGTTTAGCTCAAATTCGTTTCTTTAACATGGATTGTGAAACAAGTTATTGCAACTTATATTAATCCCTATTTGTTTAGCTCAAATTCGTTTCTTTAACATGGATTGTGAAACAAATTATTGCAACTTATATTAATCCCTATCGGTATCTACTGCATCAGTCACTAATACCCGCACACGCAACAGTATTCACATACTATCTTACAGGATGCACTTAATGTATAAAAGGATCGCATGACGTAAAAAAAGGTTGCACATAATGTAATAAAGGATACACATAACGTAATGAAGGTTGCACATAACGTAATGAAGGATGCACATAACGTAATGAAGGATGCACATAACGTAATGAAGGATGCACATAATGCAATACAGGATGCACATAATGTAATACAGGATGCACATAATGTAATGAGGGATGCACATAATGTAATACATGATGCACATAATGTAATGAGAGATGCACATAATGTAATAAAGATGCACATAATGTAATGAGGGATGCACATAATATAATAAAGGATGCACATAATGAAATGCAGGATGCACATAATGTAATGAAGGATGCACATAATGTAATACATGATGCACATAATGTAATGAGGGATGCACATAATGTAATAAAGATGCACATAATGTAATGAGGGATGCACATAATGTAATAAAGGATGCACATAATGAAATACATGATGCACATAATGTAATGAGGGATGCACATAATGTAATACATGATGCACATAATGTAATACATGATGCACATAATGTAATACATGATGCACATAATGTAATGAGGGATGCACATAATGTAATAAAGATGCACATAATGTAATACATGATGCACATAACGTAATGAGAGATGCACATAATGAAATACAGGATGCACATAATGTAATGAGCGATGCACATAATGAAATACAGGATGCACATAACGTAATGAGGGATGCACATAATGTAATACAGGATGCACATAATGTAATTAGGGATGCACATAATGTAATGAGGGGTGTACTTAATGTAATAAAGATGCACATACTGTAATAAAGGATGCACATAATGTTATGAAGGATGCACATAATGTAATAAAGATGCACATAATGTAATGAGGGATGCACATAATGAATAAAGGATGCACATAATGTAATAAAGGATGCACATAATGTAATGAGGGATGCACATAATGTAATAAAGGATGCACATAATGAATAAAGGATGCACATAATGTAATAAAGGATGCACATAATGAATAAAGGATGCACATAATGTAATAAAGGATGCACATAATGTAATAAAGGATGCACATAATGAATAAAGGATGCACATAATGTAATAAAGGATGCACATAATGTAATAAAGGATGCACATAATGTAATGAGGGATGCACATAATGTAATAAAGGATGCACATAATGAATAAAGGATGCACATAATGAATAAAGGATGCACATAATGTAATAAAGGATGCACATAATGAATAAAGGATGCACATAATGTAATAAAGGATGCACATAATGTAATAAAGGATGCACATAATGTAATGAGGGATGCACATAATGTAATAAAGGATGCACATAATGAATAAAGGATGCACATAATGTAATAAAGGATGCACATAATGTAATAAAGGATGCACATAATGAATAAAGGATGCACATAATGTAATAAAGGATGCACATAATGTAATAAAGGATGCACATAACGTAATAATGGATACACATATTGTAGTAGAGGATTCACATAACGTTACAAATGATTCCCATGATGTAATAAAGGCTGAACATACTGTAATTAAGGATGCACATAACGTAATGAAGGATGCGTATATATAACGTAATGAAGGATGCACATAATGTAATAAGTCGTATACATGATATAAAGATGTATCTACATAATATAACAAAAATGCCAAAATATAAGTACAAAGACATAATATATAACATAAATATGTTTAAATGAACTTGATCAATATTGTAATAAAACAAACGTAATAATAGATTTTCATGACCTCAAAGGGCAGTGCCGGTGTTCCATACGCCCATATCTGTGTCCTTGAAGCCGTTTGAACCCACGACTTTCCTACCAGAACCTCAGGCAATATAACATGCGATTGCTATGCCTTTGTAGTTGTTTATTTAATTAATTGCACTTGTCTCGGCATCACAAACTGCTTTAGAAATGTCGTTCTCCTGCTTGCGATTATTTTACCATCTAATTCAATAATCTACTGGGGATTCAAAATCAGTTAATACCGTTATTGTGTACACTATTTCTATTGGTCAATATTTTCCAAAACATGTTTTCATTGGCCGACCACATAACTGTATGTTTACAACCGTTCTGATGTCCATAGAACAGACAAATACTCGTACGCGTTTATACATAGCTGTATACATATTTTTGCATGAGAATGATTCACCCAAGATACGATCGATGACGTCAATGTTAGATCACGTTCAGACGAGATTACTCGTGATTTTAGATAAATCAAAATTTGTATTGAACAAAATAAACAACTCTATATATGCTCGCATGTAGAGCATGCCACATGTATCAAAACGCCTAGTTTCTAAATGCATTTTTTTAAAAGTGAACCAATTCAGAATCAGTTGAAATAATGAAGATGAAAAGTTGAAAAATAAATTTCTCCTTAACGCAATACTAGTGTTATTCGTCGGTTTATGCAGTGTCTGATATTTTATGTTTTGGTTCTACACGAAGGACAGTTAATGGGGGTCAATATTAGTTAAAGGTAGATAGCCATGACTGTTTTTGTCGAAAGATACTTACTCGTAAACATGATAAATGGATGGTGAATGCCTTTATACAGATTATCACTCATAAAAATATTCCCCAAAACCGCACACACATAAGTCCGAAACTGCACTTAATCTGACTCGTGTATTGCAATTCCGGGAAACGTTTAAGGAAAATCATAATGCAGTGATTTAAAGATCGTTTATATGAAGGAATTAACATGCCAATTTTTCAAAATCACTTCTTAATGTTGATGAAAAATAAGACAATATATCTTTAATTTATCTGCTTAAACATCTGTATATGTTGTGTATTATATGAGACCTTTGTTCGGTTAAATCGAAACGATATAGATTATCGTTATTGTGTTCTGGATGAATATTGGTCAACAATATGTTCTTATTGGCCGACATCTTCGCTATGATTTACTACCATTCTCAAGTTAATAAAAAATTGTTTATATTTGGCTGAACACTTGGAATATACTCGTAGATCGGCAATGCTTAGTTTAAGCAGTAATTATTCTTTATAATTCATAATGATTGAAAAACACGGCCAGACAATGTTTCAAATCGTTTCAGTGGTAAATACAAACTTGTACTCTAATCTTAAGAATAAAATCAATTTGACAAATATGTCGATTTTCCTCCACATGTGGAGAAGTTACCGGCTCCTTGTGGAAGGGTAAGTTAGTACTGGTAAGAATTCAGTCCAGGAAAAACTGGTTAGGTGAACCGGCCACCGTATATAACTGAAATATCGTTGAGAAACGGCGTTAAACCCGATGAAAACAAAATAAGAATAAAATTTTATATATAATCCATGTTAGTTTTGTTGCTGAAATGGACTTCCAGCAAATAATAAAAACTTTATAATATTTGTTTCTCAATACCAATGTTTCTCGATTTGTAGTGATAAGGCTGTTATTTTCATAAGTTTAAATACGTAAAATTTACACTACAATTTTAGCGAGCATTTATTTTCGCTGTATTATGATGAACTCGTTAAGTAGCAAAAACTTATTCCTCGCATTTGGTATTTTACAGTATAAGAAATATTTCCAACATGAGAGATGTTTATATATCGCATGAGACAGTCTCTCGACAACTGTGTTATAATCACAGACTACGAACAACAATATTAAATTGTGATCACACGTAACAATGTAGATTTGATTTAAATTTAAGATTAGAACGAGACAGTCTAACATGATCATGTGAAACATTGAAACACAATCCGAGATTGCTCTCTGATAAATAATTAATCGTATATTCATTCTAGAAGCAAATGTATTTATGGAGAGGCGCAGTAACGGCGGTACATAACTCCTTATTCCAAGACGGGCGGTGCGAATTACGCCTTTTAGTGGTTGAACATTGAACCTCCAATCCTCCGTGAGTCATGGTTATCACAGAGTAAAGTTGGTGTATAGAATTACAGTAAAAACACACGTAAAGACCACCTCAATAATTAGACCACCTCAAAATTAAGAACTAAATTTTCAAGTCCATTATCACTATTTTGCTATTTTTTCAATCTCAATATTCGGATCTCCGCATTAAGAAGACAAGTTTTCAAGGGTCCCAATGGTGGTCGTATTATTGAGAGTTTACTGTATTTATCAAGTAATGTTATATGAGTAAGTTTAAACTGAGCAGATGTTTTCGTACGGTTGGTGATGAAACAACAAACATAGAGACGCCCCTTAAAATATCTTGGTTTTAAGGATAATTGGATGATGTGATATTTGTCTTAGCTGACATGGATGTAGGGAGACATAATTTTAGTGACTGGTGGCATGGATACTGTTTATTTATTGTAGGTTGGCGCTTAGTCATCCTATACATAGATACATAGGTTCTAAAATCATTAATGGCGGTATGTTTGGGTTTGAGTTTAGACATTCATTTTACATCGATTGTCAAACATCTTATATTAATCCCTAAATATGACTGCCCTGGATTTGATCCTAACTGAGGGATTGTGACGCTCGTGGTTCAACATTTCCTACGTTGGGATTTGACCCCATATCATTTGGATCATGAGGCGTTCTGTCCTTAGATCACTAAGCCTCATGTATCATGTCTTAACCTCGCATCATTCTAACACTCTTTCACATTGTACAAATATTCACGATTTTATGCATTGACTGCACATATTGTTTCGAGTCTCGACCTCATAATTTTATCTCGCCAGATTCTGTATTAGGCATATTTGCGTTGTGCTATCATTTCCACAAAGACTGAATGGAATCAACATTCTGTCTCACAGACAGTAATAAAGATGTTCAAACAACGAGACATACATTATGTACACAGTTCCAACCAGCGTATGTGCAGTTAGCACATACAATGTACTTCTCTCAAAATTCAAATATTTACTGTTTTAAGTATCCGTCGGGTTTTTTTTACTGTTGGTATAAAATGTTACATCAATCATTAACAATCACTTAGCATCGTCGGAAAGCAATCTCTCAAGACTTTCCTAATTGTGCATTATATTTATATTTCATAAGAATGACACCCTTGGCCAATTTGAACTCTAACTGTAAATATTTGCCACCAGATTGGCACGACGTTAAAAGCTTGTCTTTACCAAGAAGCCTACGGACTTAAAAATACTTCACTGCGAAGAGAAAACAAACGTTCTTACTTCCACATCTACTCGCAGCAATGATTAATTAAATTGTCTGACACAAGTGGTAATTGATAATGATTTATAGTATTATGAAGTTTCATGTTACATGAACAGAAAGGCTACAATTCTCTAAGTTCCGCCTTGCCCACGGGCGGCCAGATATATGACAGAATTTCCCATGAAAACTGCCAAAAAAACTGAACAGTCCGAATGAGCTCAGGGCACGACTCCCTTGTTACGCAGCTTCAGCTGAAAAGAAGGCCATGAACCGTTGCCTAGCGAAAAGTAGAATGTCATTAGTCGGTCAAATTTCAACCGTTTGTTACTACAAGGTGATTCAGACATGACAGAGTTTGAAAAGACAAGAGATGTCTCAATCGTTAAAATGCGATCCAGTGAGATTCTCCGGTGATGCTTTTAAAGCGGCAATACTTTGTTTACTTCTCTTCTGTAACGGTTCTATGGTATATTGCAACCACCCACTCTGCATTTCATATCAAAAAACGACTTTCTGGTTGTTTGATATTGACATGTTTCTACACCGGAAGTGTCAGATTTTAAGGGATAGTGTATTCCGGAAGAAAGTTCGAATATAAATTTCTTTTTTGTTGGAATAAGTGTAAAATTCAGCGAAATAAATCACATTTTCGTCGGTAAGAATTTAATTTCTTATCAAATATGTAAAATTAATTCCATGAAATACTTGCATAGAAATAGTATGCCGCTTTAAAACTTAGTGATGAATTGGTAGGAAGTTCATGTTAATTATGTATAGTATATCGTGAATCTATAACACAAATCCACTACACGTCTTTGGAGATGAGTGTCTGGATAATCTCCTTTTCGTCTTTTCATTATCATATAACGTCTAAATAAGCTTCATGCAGGTGACACAGATGTTTGCATAAGAAATAATGCTGTTCTCTGTCACATTAAACAAACCAGCTGTTTGAGCTGTTTAAGTGAGCGTTTGTGGTCCGTCTTTGTCCGTCGTCTGCTGTCAGTTGTCCGGCGTCTATCACGTACGCGTCAACATTAATTTGCGTAAAACATACCTTCTGCCAGTGATTAATATACGCGGATCTTGTTAAATTCCCACAATAATGAAACTAATACACCTGTCTAAATTAACTCAGTAGTGTGTTGTCATGGCTACCAAATACAAAACTTAAAAAAAACATGTCTGCTCGGAACCAGTCGCTAGAATTTAGAATTATTTGACAGGGATGATATTTCGGAAACGACCAACAACAATCACTAAATGATTCAGATCTGTCAAACACCTGGCTTCCAGGGACCGGGATTGATGTTTGTTACTTAACTCTTCTTTGAAATCAATCGTCCAAATACAACACGACATAAATGGAAATGATGTACATGTCTCCTATCCTCACTCGTCAGTGATGTTGTCTTGTGTTCCATTTGCTTTATTGTAATTGTATACACGTTTGTGTATTTCCTTGTCTCCTTGTGCTTTTAAGTAGATGTGATCTGTGTACGAGTCATACATATTTCATTTCTCTATGTGCTTTCTGTGTGATTGTGTACTTTGTAAGTGGAATTTTCAGCTCGAATTCAATATTCAGTTTTTAATGAAAATAATCGTTCTATTCTATTCTATTATTCACAAACATGAATGACGAAGTCGAGCAGGAAGTACCGTATACAAAGTACACAATCATTCAGAAAGCACATAGAGAAATGAAAAATGTGTTAGTCGGTGGATTCAGTTTGATTCGTAAACAACGTGGTCCCCATGAATAGGGCTACTTTTGTCATTTTACTCACCAGAAAACGATAAACCAATGATCAACTTTGGTGAACATTATTACCGGTTGATCTCTGTTAGTTCACCGATGTTGCTGGTCTGGATTTTTTGATAACACACAAAAGCTTCATGTGAACCAGTTCACTGGAACAAAATACGGGCGTATGCATGCGTGTCTTCTTAAACAGTATATCAATGATAATAACGATCGCTTGTTGATCAACATTCAAATCGCCCAAACTTTCCACTAGCTTTCTCGTGTTTGTTTGTCAAGATTTGCAATGTTACAATTATCCAGGCGTCGTTTTTTGAAACATGAGATTACAGTTAATTCAATAATTGTGAGGTCTGTATTAGAAATATTACCCCACGACCAAGGAATGCATTTAGATATGGATATACGGACATTGTTCGAGCGCATGATGAATGGTGTTGTCAACGCAAAACTCTCATAAAGTTGTTCATCTTTCCTCAGTGTGAAGCACTTTTTTATTCAATCTTCAAACCTGATTTTCTCCAAAGGCTAAACACGCACTATTTCATGACGAAATCACGCTTGAATTAAACATTTTATCGTATCTTGTTAGCTCGTCTGTTTTGGAAAAATGCGAAGTTATTGCCACAGTTTGATCGGCGTCGTCGTCTGCGTCCATATGCATGATAACTTTTGAGTTAGGTTCAGTATCTGTGTATGTCCTAGTGATGATGGGACCCATAGACAAGCGTCTACATCAACTTCCGGTGCTCTTGTTTAAATAACCCAATCTCTCTTTTTGAACAAAACATGTCGTTTTAACGAAATATGTAGTTGTGTTGCAGAATTGTCAACACCCGGGTCATTATAACAGATCATCATATTATATATATTATAATGAACCTTAAATTAATATTCCAATATGAGTTCGTTTATCATATAGTAACCCAGGACTCAGTCATTGCGATTGATTTATATTATATACATGTATTGTCAAAACATTTTTTCACAATAGATGTGTGATAAATTAGTTCAAATTCTACACTTCGTAAAATAATATATTTATATAACCAGAAAGTCTTTAGGCTCTTCGTCATCATGTTTACTGTAAGACCTCACTTCTTAAAGAACACCTCATAATAAATTTAGACCACCTTAATAAAAAAGACTGTCTTGTTCATGGCCAAGGTTGTGTTTTTCCTTCCATATTTTAGCTGGATGATTAGTTCATCCTACAATTAAGACCAACAGTCTTCAGGACCAACCATGTTGGTATGTAAATAGATACTCAAACAACTTATACGGGTACCTTACATGAACATTTGTCTTAACTTATATGCTCTCTTTCTGTAAAGAGTGTTATAATATTATTTTTTTATTCATTTAGTTTATAATTAACACCACAGACAACGGAAATAACATTTGGGGATGATAACTAGATTTTGATACTTAATTCAATTCTTGTCTTGTCTGCTTACAAACCAAGCGTCACATATCAACACTGTACTAGATCATTCATACAACAAACTACGATTTTGTATTGTAAAACAAAACGAAAAGCAGGCAGACGGACAAAAGGGAGGGAGGGCCGAACAGTCCGACAACGAGTGGGATACTCGGAGATAGAATTGGAAGTACGGACGGAGGAACGGACGGAGAGAGGGGGGCTATGAATGGGTGGACGAACAGAGGAACGGGCGGAAAGCGGGGTGGAGAGCGGGGACGGACGGAGCGAGGAACTTAAGGTCGGACATACGGACAAATATTTCATTTTGTTCATTTCGTTAAATTGTCACTAATGTTGATTATTCCGAGGACATATTGTTCATACACGCCGATGCTAACGTCTTGCACATTCTTGTTCTTCTGTTCCGTTCTATCTTCACTGTTCAAATAAGTTGACAGAATTGCATCAATTTACTTTAATTCATGTTCAGAACAGTTAATTAATCTTCAATAGTAATTACTCCCTCATTCACTCGATATTTGCCTCTAACTTACTTACATCGTTTAAATTTGCATTTACTTGATGGATTGTTTTTGTTTTCGTTTCGGCATTCGTGCTCAGTCTCTTCCGTTATTTTGTTTAGAATGCTTTAACCGTATTTAGTTTAATTCGCAACGTGTACTTTTAACCAAATAAACGAAGTGCGTACATTGGCTCATATATATGTATGCGAACAAGCTCAAGTAATGTTAAACTAAGGAACGGCTCCACAATGTAGAACACAAGACACAATGAGATACAGTGCAACCTCTCCAGAGCAACAGCCTTTGGGAGTTGCAAGCTTTAGTTGTTGTAGAGAAGTTGTTGTTCTAGATAATTCTTGATCATTCTTACTACAGGATAAATTGAAACTGTTTTTTGGAGAAAGTGTTGCTCAAAAAGGATGCTTATGGCGAGCTTCAAAGAGAGCACCAACGATATATAGAGACCAGTCAATATTCAAAAAGAGCATTAACAATACACAGAGACCGGTCAAGATTCACAAAGAACATTAACAATACACAGAGACCGGTCAAGATTCGCAAAGAACATTAACAATACACAGAGAGCATAAAATGATCATTGAGAACATTAACAATACACAGAGAGCACAAAATGTTCACTGAGAGCATTAAAAATACACAGATAGCACAAATTGTTCACTGAGAACATTTAATAACAATACACAGAGAGCACAAATTGTTCACTGAGAACATTAACAATACACAGAGAGCACAAATTGTTCACTGAGAACATTAACAATACACAGAGAGCACAAATTGTTCACTGAGAACATTAACAATACACAGAGAGCACAAATTGTTCACTGAGAACATTAACAATACACAGAGAGCACAAAATGTTCACTGAGAACATTAACAATACACAGAGAGCACAAATTGTTCACTGAGAACATTAACAATACACAGAGAGCACAAATTGTTCACTGAGAACATTAACAATACACAGGGAGCACAAAATGTTCACTGAGAACATTAACAATACACAGAGAGCACAAATTGTTCACTGAGAACATTTAATAACAATACACAGAGAGCACAAATTGTTCACTGAGAACATTTAATAACAATACACAGAGAGCACAAAATGTTCACTGAGAACATTAACAATACACAGAGAGCTCAAAATGTTTACTGAGAGCATTAACGATATACAGAGAGCACAAAATGTTCACTGAGAACATTAACAATACACAGAGAGCACAAAATGTTCAATGAGAGCATTAACAATACACAGAGAGCACAAATTGTTCACTGAAAACATTAACAATACACAGAGAGCACAAATTGTTCACTGAGAACATTAACAATACACAGAGAGCACAAAATGTTCACTGAGAGCATTAACAATACACAGAGAGCACAAAATGTTCACTGAGAGCATTAACAATACCCAGAGAGCACAAAATGTTCACTGAGAGCATTAACAATACACAGAGAGCACAAATTGTTCGCTGAGAGCATTAACAATACACAGAGAGCACAAAATGTTTACTGAGAACATTAACAATACACAGAGAGCACAAAATGTTCACTGAGAGCATTAACGATATACAGAGAGCACTAAAGATACACAGAGAATCAGAAAATATACACACAGCGCAAAAACGACACAATACGAAGACAATACGATACACAGAATACACGGGAAAACATAGTGTAGTTGACGCATCGAACAAACAAAATGTTCTGGTGTCACACGATCAAATGACGTGTGTACTACAGCCAACATTACTGATATAATACTAGTTACTTCAATTAGTAAGTCCATTAGAAAATACCAAAATATGGATTTGCAAGCCATTCCTGAAAGCTCACTTTGCTACAGTAATGAGTATAAACCGGCTGCAACTAAAAGGTCTTAAATTTCATTCAGTTTAAACCTAATATTGTGTCAATGGTGTCTTATAGTAGCATGGTTCATTTTTAGGTTAATTGGCAAACACTTTTAGAATTCTCCTAGAAATGCATTCCTTGTCACATTATACATTATACATGACTTAGATAAAAATGTTTGATCGTCTAAGACCCTAAATTGAGTTCGCACATTTTGTTATGCATGGCTTCCCTAACATGACCTATATGATTGAATAACGTAAATTTTCGAACATGTTCCTTACTGTAGCGTGACATTAGTCAAAAACGCAGACATAAATCAACAGAGAAATCACATAATGAGTCAGTAAATAAGACATTGCAGCTGGAATTTCGAAAATCATACAACTATGCTAGCAGCGGACAAATTACAAATGTCAAAACGACTTAACAGCGTCTATATGGCCTCAAGTAATTCCCGTACTTTTCTCTAGTGCCTCATTATATCATAGTATTTTGTTTCATTTTCGATGAATAATTTTTGTAACAAATTGCATTTTTTCTCATTTAACCGATTCAGACATTTATACGCAAGTCATTGTTTCCTCAGAACGTGATTGTCAAAGGACGCTCCTAATGACACGATGGACAGTAAAGCAGAATCTGTGGATATATATTTGTTGAACTTTTTGTCTTTTTCAACAAAGCGAAATACATTTTGCTATGTACATGTGCAGAGGAACTTATTTTTAAGACAAGATATGACAGACTTTTATAAAATGCTGGCCAATGGCAATAATTTTAACTAAACTGTTTTTGTCTCAATTCTTACGACAATGGTGACTAAAATTACTATGCTTTATGTTTTAATAAGTAAAGAAAAGAAAACATAATCATCTGATCATAAACTTATGGAAGTTTTGCAAGCGTCTGGTTAACATGGAGAAGTTGTCGTCTGCTTGAGGAAAACACTTCACGCTGTACGTAATACAGATTGAAAAAAAACTGGTTGCGTCCAGTTTTATTATTTATTTCGATCTCTCCACATACAACTTAACACGTGCAATAACATGTTGACACATTGTTTTTGGTTACGGATAAAAAATTGGTAACGGTGACATTGTCCTATGAACGCATCAAATCATACCGCACACCATTATAAAGTTTAATGCTTTGATACAAACCAAAAGTCAAGTTGTACAAAGGTAAGTTTATCGAGCTTGGAATATTTATGGCCATTTTTTTCCGAAATGCAAGAGACAACAAACGCAAATGGTAAACGGCACCGAGATAAGATTACATCAATGTGTAAATATGATAAGAATGTAAGATACGTCCGTGAATCACAACGTACATCTAGCTTCAGAATGTGTCTAAAACCTCACTCAAAATATTGAATACAATTGAGTATATTTAGTAAGTGAACGAAATATGTTCTACAGAATAATGGGAATGAAACATAGCCCCACCAATCAGATTATCTGATATATCATACCAAGTTACAATTGTAGTGTGAAGTGTTTAGTTATTATAGTGTCACCCGTACTAAAAGGGCCAGCCATTTCTGACTTATGAGACACCTACTTTCTGATTACATTTACCGATTCCTATCCTTTAATGCCAGACAACAGGCAGGTAGGCACACGGTAACCATTACTTAGCTGGATTAACTAGCTGGCTGCTTACCAACCGACCATATCAGGCACTTCCAGGAGTCGAACTTTCGATCTGCCGCTCACAAGGCAGGTGCATCAACACATCGACCAACGTCAAATATTGTACTAGGAGCATAATGTAATACAATATCTGTCATGATTTTAAAAGAAGCTATTCGTTCGTGGATAACAAATATTAATTCAAAAACCCACACAATATTTCTTTAAAAAAATAGCAAATGATATATGTACTAGTTGTGTATAGACTTTGATTGTTACATATACCTGAACCATTGATGATAAACGTCTATAAACGAAGATATAATGAATGCGTGCAGACGTAAGCCATGAGGATCGTCTGTTGCATTTTGCGACATTAATTTAAATTTTCTTCCGTAAATTCAGAGGTGCTGTCACTTTAATTTTGTTTATTCTTGCATATGACTTTTAATCGTCGTATGGAACCTTTATTTACTGAATAGACAGAATAAATTCAAGAACATAATATATGCTTTGGATATTAAATAAAACTAACAGTCATATGTTATGTTACCGTTCTGCAGTACATATTTTACGACATCATAAATAAGAATTAAGCATCATTTTTTAATCCATTACGTAAAACTGTTGTTCTGAAACGCAAACGAAGAGACATTTCCGCTCGATCATTTACCCGGTTGAATAGTAAACTATTTGCGTGTATAATGTAAAACCAAACATACGTCTGTGCTTATATCTGTTTAAGAATTTCATCACTAAGCAGAAACATCGCGTCAAGTTACAGATGATGTTCAGAATGTAACAGCAATAAAATAGACCAGATAAAAGGTATAAATTAAATTTTCGTAAAATTACAAATCCCACCACGTAAAAGCAGCGTGATAAAATCCGGATTAGAGTCATTGAAATCGATGCAAACCCAATAAAGAGAAGATTTATTCGAGCAGTCTGACCACTTGTATACATCTTCTTTAATGAAACAATTCCCAATAACAAATTACCAACGCGGCGTAAAACAATTGATAACGTTTTCAATGAACAGGCTAAAAGAGATTATTTTTAGAGACTGAATATTAAATCTGAAGCGAGGCATTCCCTGCAGGGAGGGAAAAAACCAAAAAAAACAGATCCTGGTAGATATTTCTTAATCTATCAGCTATGTGTTAAGTCAGGAATAGAGTTAAAATGTAAATGATCTCTTTTAATGTTTTCCAGACTCGGAATGTGAAGCCCAGGACAGATTTTTCTTGCCTTATTTCGTTTTTCGCTTGGTTATTGTTTTTGTAGAGTCGTTGTTGGCCTTAAATCTCTAAACATGCGTACCGTTATATGTAATCAATCTATGTGAAACATTTTACATATTTGATACGGACTGGCATCCTTGCTTACGAAACTGAGTTTTATTTCGCGGAATGTCATATATGTTGCTAGAAATAAGACATTTAACTCCTAACTATCGTCGGGGACATTTTGATGTCACTGAAGAACTAGAAGATATTGAAGGCGAAGATTTCTGACAGGAAACACGTATGACAACCTGTTTATAAATGTTTAATCACACCTAATGTCATTCTCCGTTCGTAACCAAAACGATAAATTTTAAAAAAGACACCTCACCAATTAGTAACAATTTCTAATTAATGTAGCAGAAAATCCATTCTGTCGTTTTGATGTTTAAAATCTGATAGTTTTGGTTCGTAAAAATCAGAAATTCTTTTTGTGAACTGAAATGCAACTCGGATATAGCTCTAGATGAAATCATGTAGCTTTAAGAAAGCGATTCTCAATTCGTGATACGTATGATACTACTTTAACCTTTTACAATGTCACTCAACATTGTACTGCATTTGTGATACGTTTTTATATGTTTTCCTTTGAACGAAACGAAACTCTTTAACAAATGAGTTTTTTTACCTCTGAAGACAATTTTTATGCGCATACGGTTATAGTCACGTGTTTTATTGAGGAATAATTTAATTGGTTCGCAATTGCTTGATTAAATGGGCATTTCAGGTTTCGTTAACATAATGGTATTCAGCTACGAAAGCTATTTAATCACTGAGAGTACACAAACATGTTTGGTATCACTAGTGACATCATATGGTATGGTTAAGACTAGCTACCACATATCATTGTATCATATGGTATGGTTAAGACTAGCTACCACATATCATTGTATCATATGGTATGGTTAAGACTAGCTACCATATATCCTTGTATCATATGGTATGGTTAAGACTAGCTACCACATATCATTGTATCATATGGTATGGTTAAGACTAGCTACCATATATCCTTGTATCATATGGTATGGTTAAGACTAGCTACCACATATCATTGTATCATATGGTATGGTTAAGACAAGCTACCATATATCCTTGTATCATATGGTATGGTTAAGACTAGCTACCATATATCCTTGTATCATATGGTATGGTTAAGACAAGCTACCATATATCCTTGTATCATATGGTATGGTTAAGACTAGCTACCATATATCCTTGTATCATATGGTATGGTTAAGACAAGCTACCATATATCCTTGTATCATATGGTATGGTTAAGACTAGCTACCACATATCATTGTATCATATGGTATGGTTAAGACAAGCTACCATATATCCTTGTATCATATGGTATGGTTAAGACTAGCTACCATATATCCTTGTATCATATGGTATGGTTAAGACAAGCTACCATATATCCTTGTATCATATGGTATGGTTAAGACTAGCTACCATATATCCTTGTATCATATGGTATGGTTAAGACTAGCTACCATATATCCTTGTATCATATGGTATGGTTAAGACTAGCTACCACATATCATTGTATCATATGGTATGGTTAAGACAAGCTACCATATATCCTTGTATCATATGGTATGGTTAAGACTAGCTACCATATATCCTTGTATCATATGGTATGGTTAAGACAAGCTACCATATATCCTTGTATCATATGGTATGGTTAAGACTAGCTACCATATATCCTTGTATCATATGGTATGGTTAAGACAAGCTACCATATATCCTTGTATCATATGGTATGGTTAAGACAAGCTACCATATATCCTTGTATCATATGGTAATGTTAAGACTAGCTACCATATATCCTTGTATCATATGGTATGGTTAAGACTAGCTACCATATATCCTTGTATCATATGGTATGGTTAAGACAAGCTACCATATATCCTTGTATCATATGGTATGGTTAAGACTAGCTACCACATATCCTTGTATCATATGGTATGGTTAAGACTAGCTACCATATATCCTTGTATCATATGGTATGGTTAAGACAAGCTACCATATATCCTTGTATCATATGGTATGGTTAAGACTAGCTACCATATATCCTTGTATCATATGGTATGGTTAAGACAAGCTACCATATATCCTTGTATCATATGGTATGGTTAAGACAAGCTACCATATATCCTTGTATCATATGGTATGGTTAAGACAAGCTACCATATATCCTTGTATCATATGGTATGGTTAAGACTAGCTACCATATATCCTTGTATCATATGGTATGGTTAAGACTAGCTACCATATATCCTTGTATCGTATGGTATGGTTAAGACTAGCTACCATATATCCTTGTATCGTATGGTATGGTTAAGACTAGCTACCATATATCCTTGTATCGTATGGTATGGTTAAGACTAGCTACCATATATCCTTGTATCGTATGGTATGGTTAAGACTAGCTACCATATATCCTTGTATCGTATGGTATGGTTAAGACTAGCTACCATATATCCTTGTATCGTATGGTATGGTTAAGACTAGCTACCATATATCCTTGTATCATATGGTATGGTTAAGACTAGCTACAATATATCCTTGTATCGTATGGTATGGTTAAGACTAGCTACCATATATCCTTGTATCATATGGTATGGTTAAGACTAGCTACCATATATCCTTGTATCGTATGGTATGGTTAAGACTAGCTACCATATATCCTTGTATCGTATGGTATGGTTAAGACTAGCTACCATATATCCTTGTATCGTATGGTATGGTTAAGACTAGCTACCATATATCCTTGTATCGGACAAAGATACTGTAGAACTTCGAAACCTCGAACTGCCGTCGAATCTAGCAATTAGTTCGAGCCAGCTATTGTTCGAGGTATCTATAGTGTACACGTATATGTACGAATCGACTGTCCCCGGGACAGGTGTATTAAGCAGGTGAAAGCATGGATGTTGTGTGTTGTTTGTGTTGTCATATTGAATGCACGTCGATCAAAATTTATAGCATAACCCTTTATAACAATAAACAAAAAGAAATGAAAGGGAAGAAAATTGATTAATTAATTCGTTTATTTTTATTTATATCACGGAATTATAACGACATTGTCCTATTTTAGACGCACAGCAATATCACTGGTGGAAGACATACAATAATAGGAGTATAAATGAATTCATGATTAAATTTAAACATACATTATGTATTAAACATGAATTCATGACTAAACTCGAACATACATTATGTATTAAACATGAATTCATAACTAAACTCGAACATACATTATGTATTAAACATGAATTCATAACTAAACTCGAACATACATTATGTATTAAACATGAATTCATAACTAAACTCGAACATACATTATGTATTATACATGA
The DNA here is from genome assembly GCA_032209605.1 of Mactromeris polynyma. Classification (NCBI taxonomy): domain Eukaryota; kingdom Metazoa; phylum Mollusca; class Bivalvia; order Venerida; family Mactridae; genus Mactromeris; species Mactromeris polynyma. The sequence goes on from JASFXZ010000001.1 coordinate 51,782,859, forward strand.
ATTCATAACTAAACTCGAACAGACATTATGTATTAAACATGAATTCATAACTAAACTCGAACATACATTATGTATTAAACATGAATTCATAACTAAACTCGAACATACATTATGTATTAAACATGAATTCATAACTAAACTCGAACATACATTATGTATTAAACATGAATTCATAACTAAACTCGAACATACATTATGTATTAAACATGAATTCATAACTAAACTCGAACATACATTATGTATTAAACATGAATTCATAACTAAACTCGAACATACATTATGTATTAAACATGAATTCATAACTAAACTCGAACATACATTATGTATTATACATGAATTCATAACTAAACTCGAACATACATTATGTATTAAACATGAATTCATAACTAATCTCGAACATACATTATGTATTATACATGAATTCATAACTAAACTCGAACATACATTATGCATTCATCCTGCATTATAAAAATGATGAAGGTAATACGTTCCCGTCGAATTTATACCAATGTTTACACTACTATACAATGAAGTTTGCCCTTTTGTTTAAGATATTTTTAAGAGACGATAAATGATTGTTTGAGAATTTTATTCCTACTACTACTACTTTTATTTCATCCACGTATACATGTATTTTATTGCGCAACAGATGTTTAACAATAACAATTTCCCTTCTAGTGTTTATTAAGACTTTAATGGAATTACTAAGTGATTGATTTGTTTGTCACATACGTATATGTATGTCGTACAACAGTCAAGTAAATGAAGTATTTTGTTTTGTTTATAAGGTAATTAGTCACCTTGTACACTTTAAGGCATTTTTGAGTAAGTCAAGTAATTAGCAGGATGTGCATGTCTATAGTGTCAAGTATTTAGCCAATTTGCAAATAAAATGCCAATCTCACTCTTAAAAAACTGACCAATTAAAGGTGTTAAGTACTGTATTGTTCGACTTATTCATGGTGAACATTTAATGAAATTGTAGCTAGGAACCGCAAATCATATTCGAGAGTTCAACTATCTCTGTTCAAGTGATCTAATGTTAGATAATATGAAATAAGAAGGGATTTCATTGAGACTTAAGAACCTGTTCGAGGTATCTACTGTGTTCGAGCCAAAACTGTTCGAGGTATCTACTGTGTTCGAGTCAAAACTGTTCGAGGTAGCTACTGTGTTCGAGCCAAACATGTTCGAGATTTCCAAGTTCTACTGTGTCTATATTAGCTCAATAATTTCGTCAGCGCTGATTATACGAAGTATCACAAGGTTCATATGATATTCATCGCTATTGAGGCTTGATAGCTCATTCAAAATTCATATCTTTTCACAGCATCAGACTACAACGTACGACAAGGCTTTTATATGGATCGCTTTGTTGGCCGTAAATCTCATAAAATATGTCCCATTATAAGTTAACTTCCCTGTAAAATGTTTGCTTGTTAAATAAGTGGCAAAAACTTTCTTAATAAAGACAACGTGATATATACCATCGTGACTCTGGCAATCTGGAGAAACAGCATGGGCACTCAGCGTATGTTTTATCCTGTTTGCGATGACTTTGAAAATACAGTGATACCTCAAGAATTACACCATCGTTTGTTATGAAGAAAGTTTGGCGTAGTTGTTTATTGATCTGTTTATCATGTTAAAGTATGGTGACAATGTTATCTAGTCCATGCAAATCCGGTCTTATTAATGGGGTGGCTTTTTCAAGTTCGAGGAGAGTGTACTGTAGCTCAATGTTTGATTTTAATACTGATAAAAGCAATCTGTTATGAAAGTGATTTTTTCTAGCAGACACATCGTATGATTTTCTTAAACATTGAAATATTTGTTTTAAAAGTGTATAATGGTAACACAGATGTTCTCATATTTTCCTTCTATGAAATATATACGGGAATTACTTAATCGTTAAAGTTGGTTTAGTGGTCTAGATTAAACACCGAATATAATCCAGAATATGTGCTCAGGCAAACGTTAAGGATATGTGAGTCGTTGTGGTCGAGGGGTAGAGCGCCAGACTCCTGATTCTAGGGTTGTTAGTTCGAATCCTGCACTACGACGAGGCTGAACCGCGAACTTCATAATCACTCAATTAGTCGATGTTACTGGTTATTAACCCAGAAGTCTGTCGTCGAGAGTGATTGATATACGTTCTTATAATGTGATTTACAAACGATGCGAAATGAATAAGCGTTAAGTTGTAAAGTATACTACACTCGTTTTGAGAGATGTTGTTGTCATGCCAATGACTTGTTGAAATGTTTAAAAATATTCCGCATTTTGTCGATTTTGTCTTGCGGTTTTGTCTTTTAAGCTTGTCTGTTTAAAAAGAGAGGAAATGGTATTGTGTTAGTTTGTTTTAACGTAGTCGTTGTCATTGCCGTCATCTACGCTCGCAAACATGGTAAATATTGCGTTTAGCCGCTCAGTATCTGATTACCAAGTGATGATGTAGCTACAGAAAAGCGTCTACATCCGATTGTGGTGCTCCTATGTAAATAGACTGAGTCTCTAACTTACATACCCTGTGTGTGTGATACACTTCAGCTTGTCGCTCATGTCTTCTCGGAGGAGTTGTAATTAGATTTATAACCTTATTTATCCAATTTATTTAAGTTTCTAATCACATTTGTTTTCTGTGATTCACAACAAAGCCCGATAATTTCAAGATTTGTAATGAAGGACTTGTGGTGTGATATTGTCAACTTTTCAACAACGTTCGAATTCATTTATCGATTATTTACGAGTTTTCAACTTTCTACATTATTTTAATCACTATAATACTTTGTTGTTTTAAAAGTTTATCCAGGTTATATTTCACAAAGTGTATACAGTTTTTGATATCGTATGCTTTTCAATTACATTTTATTTGAAAAATACGTAAAAGGAACTGATATATTGACATATGTTTACAAACATATATGTACGTTTTGATTCAATTCTTTTAAAACTTAGTAGGGATTATTAGATATTATTAAAACTTAGTATTAAATATTATTAAAACTTAGTATTACATGTTCTTAAAACTTAGTATTAAATGTTCTTAAATCTTAGTATAAGATATTCTGAAAACTTTATTTTGAATATTATTACAACTCAGTAGTACAATTCAAACTTAGTTTATAGACTATAACAATTATATACTATTACAAGTTTAGCATTTATGAATATTTAAATCAGTTAAACCTCACTTAAAGACCATCTCAATAATTTAACCACCTCAAAATTAAGAACAAAATTCTAAAATTCATTTTCAATGTTTTGCTCTTTATTTAACCTCAATATTAAGACCATCTCAATAAGACAACCGATTGTGAAGAGTTCAAAGGGTGGTCTTATTATCGAGGTTTTACTGTATTCAATATTATCTAAACTTAGTATTAGATGTGATTAAAATCTAGTGTTACCTTAGTATTATTTATATTATAACATAACGGCATACGCTATTGAAACAAATCACCCTCTTCATAAATATAAGAGTGAAAGGTCGCGTGTTCCGTTCGTATGTATTTACGTCGAATTTGTAGTTTTTCATTAAGACGTCTTAGGGATAATTTGAAATATTACTTACATACAAAACCGTATTATCCCTGATAAATGTAAGTGTTTATTTGCGGACAATTGGATATGTTTTATAGATTGTATGACGTTAATATTGGTTGATATGAACTTAATTCTATCAGACACGGATGATATATACCAGATCTCAACTAAATAGTCATTACAAATGTACTGTGTTTATCCATACATGGTTGGGACTTTATGTAAGTTTTCTTTGGATATTTTTCAAAATAGTTGTTTAATTCCACAAACCATTCCATAGCATATCATCTGAGTGTCGAAAAGGTTCGAAATTTGACAACATATACAGGCTCTATCCTAGCTTCAGTGTGTGACATCGAAATTTCAGTTTATCAACATATGCTCCCCGCTTGTTGGGCAAAACCGCTATTGGTCCACTGTTGAAAGAAACGTCATCTTCAATTCCTACGAACATTAACATGAAACAGGCGGTGAAATATAAGACTTAAAACGAAAATTTTGAATACATAATCCTCACACATTGAGCAACCATCCAGTCATTTAATGCTAAATAAAAACTACTTGCAGCTTAGAATTCCCAAATATGCAAATGAAATGCAAAGCTTGTATTTGTCTTTGAAATAAATTCAGAAAATATGTCGCAGAAAACAGAACCGTAAATTGAAGTTCTTTACAGTGTGATAAACGCAACAATTAATTCGTCTGGAAGATAACTGTTTCGTGTTAATAATCCATTGGCTCCAACATACGCTCAGTCTCATTTAGCCCGCCCTGTTGGCTCACTTGGTAGAGCGCTGGATTGTCAACCGGACAGTTCATTCACTGGCGAGGCAGGAGATGTACCTTCTGTGACATTCGGCTACATTCGTTTGTTTTCCACATGTGATTCGTGTGCTCAAGTTGTCCGCTGCTTGGGGGATGGCGTTAATCCCGATAAAATGTTCTTTATTAAAGTTACAAAATTGTTCAAAAATCTTAACTTAAGATTAGTCAAACATTGTAGTTGCAAATGTACAAAACTATCTCAATATCAAGTTAATATTTTTACATGCATCCCTAGAAGTCAAACAGGAAAACACGTGTTTCGTGATTCCCAAATAGAACATACATTTTAAGCGGAATGTAGGAAATATGTTAAATAGACATGTCGATCTGTTTTACCCATACACATTTAATTCAAAATGGATTTAGTTCTTGTATTTGCTTAATAATGATACATTGTCTTTCTCATTCAATGCAATATTCACCTCAGATATTTGAAATAATTTACCACTGATTTATAAATTTACCACTGATTTATAACCATAATACACCATTTATGCTTCGAACTTAGATATGCATTTGTAACTTCGAGGTGTACCACTTGGACTGTTTGGTCTTGCCTTGTGTCCCCTCCCCATGTGTACCACTTGGACTGTTTGGTCTTGTCGTGTGTCCCCTCCCCGTGTGTACCTCTTGGACCGTTTGGTCTTGTCTTGTGTCCCCTCCCCATGTGTACCACTTGGACTGTTTGGTCTTGTCTTGTGTCACCTCCCCATGTGTACCACTGGACTGTTTGGTCTTGTCTTGTGTCCCCTCCCCATGTGTACCACTTGGACTGTTTGGTCTTGTCTTGTGTCACCTCCCCATGTGTACCACTTGGACTGTTTGGTCTTGTCTTGTGTCACCTCTCCGTGTGTACCACTTGGACTGTTTGGTCTTGTCTTGTGTCACCTCCCCATGTGTACCACTTGGACTGTTTGGTCTTGTCTTGTGTCCCCTCCCCGTGTGTACCACTTGGACTGTTTGGTCTTGTCTTGTGTCCCCTCCCCGTGTGTACCACTTGGACTGTTTGGTCTTGTCTTGTGTCACCTCTCCGTGTGTACCACTTGGACTGTTTGGTCTTGTCTTGGGTTCCCCTCCCCGTGTGTACCACTTGGACATGTGTGTACCTCCTCTTCTTTCTTTAGCATGAATCTATCCAGAGTCGATCTAATGTGCCCCTCCGTGCAATGTATATTTACGATTTTGTTAAGTATTGTTAACATGAAATATTATTGACAGTTAGTGCTCATTTGATTATTGTTTTACTTTTAATACAAGTGGTTACACTTAATATTTCATTTGACTCATAAGCTAGATTTGTATTAAATCCTATAAAATTAGATATTTAAAAATGTTTATAACCATTTTACAACCATCTAAAATGCAACGTTGTTGCGGTCGCATATTTTAACGCTTTCTTGTTTGGTATTCTTCTTAAAATTCTACCGTCGCATTTATTACTCCAAGCATTTTCTGCCTTTTCATTCCGAACACTATACAATTCTAGGAATCTGATACAGCATGTCTCTATAAAAAACAACTAAATTGGTGTCGCAATCACCGTCAATACGGTGGCAGCCTTTCAACAAGGAGCACACAATTCAATGAATTCGATGGATTTGAAGCTAAAGGCATTCAGCTAATCATGAGGGACACAAAAGAAATGTATAATTGGTGTTGTGAGATATTGATACAAAATGATATTGAAGCCAGCGAAGCGCAACTCTATTTTGTGCTTGTAAAACTTGAGAACGCAGCATTCCACGCAATTAGAATATCAGTTTGGTGATAGTGATTGGAAACTGTAGCCGGTCCAATGAAACCTGTCAATTTGTCCGTGTGATTTCTTCTGTAATGGGGCTTTAAGTCACATAAACAGCCATGGTCATGTAGTGACTTTCCTAGCTATTAGTATTGGAGGAAGATCCCAGGTGCCCCCGCTTGTATTATACTGGGCATAGGCGGGCAGGATCACGGACCTCAGCGACCATAACCATTCGGCCACGGAGACCTCTTCCTTGGGAACAGTGTGGTATTTGTCGAAATGTGGCTTCAATGTAAAGGTACAGCTCATGAGATACGAGCAAAACAAATCTATCTGCGTCTGTACATTTTTTTGTATTCAACGACTTTAGTTTCTCGTTCATCGCTTGAAAATTTCATTGTTTTTAAACGGAAATGATTCACAGTGGCTTTTGAGACCGATGCATAGCCTCTATTTGGACATAAGTCTACATGTCAGTCGTAAAGTATACTGGACACAACTGCTAACGCTTTATGCTCATTTTGCCGTCCTCTGTGTGAGAGAGTGCTCCATTGTTCTTGCAACAGTGGCAAATAAATGATTAAACTTTGTGGCACAAAGAGCATAACCTCAACACTGGTCCATCTTTGCATTACAAAGAAAGGCGATTCGAAAAGTAAGCAAAACTGTCCAGAAAGTTTACGTATGAAATGTACAGTCTAATTTTCTTAACATAAAATATTTACTTTAAATATAAGTCTTTGTTTAAGCTGTATATTATTTGGACGTTTTGCGTTAAAGTTTATGGAAATTTCCCAGATGTTGCGTTAGAAGTTTTGCCCAGTAACTTGGTATCCCGGAATGCACCTACACTCATCTGTATAACAACATATTTCCGGCGAATCCGGGTCTCTATACTCTTCAAGTTTCTAACATTCTTCGTAATCTGTAATCAATACATTGTATTACATTAATTCTTATATATTATTTTGCATTAGACTGACACACTCTCTTATTTTTTCTCAGTTTGCAATGCAAAGCAGAATTGATTTTTATAGCGGTGACAAATAGAACTGCAAAAGAGCAGATCAGTTTTTTACACAAGATGGTTAGGCCACATACGTACATAAGTTATCAACTTAAATGATAAACGGTATTTTAATCGTACGAGTAGCAGCATTACTTTCTTATCATTTTTTTCATTTGTAGATGTAGGTTGAGGTTAATCCTATATTTTAGCCAATCGGATGACTCATATTTTCATTTTTGTTCTGTTCATATCATGAATCAACGTTATTTTAAGGTTTCACGAATTTTTTCATGATTATGCAAGTTCGTAAGCATACGTTGTTTCTGATCAGGGAAGAAACGGTACAAATTTACAATTCATCATAATTTTATACGCTGTTACGCATGCGCAGTTAAACCTGTGGTTAAAATGTACAATATATAACCAATTTGTTTATTGAATTAAATCTTAGTATATATTAGTGTTTATTCAATATTTTTATTCAATCAAATGACTCGGATTATCAAATAATCCAGTGCAAAATTAGTGTCGAAAGTAAATAATGCAAAATGCAGTGAGTTGGCACGCATGCGCAGTAGCACCATCTAAGATGGCCGTACTGAAGAGGTTCTAACTCACTGAGACATTTTCGCAAGATGTGGTTTAACAAAACAATATCTTAGAATACAGATAATGCGACTGATTCATTGACTATGAACGTAATACAGAATGATTCCAGTCCATGGTTGCCATTCATTACCAACCACACAAGGTATCAGTTTACTCTTACTCGGAAGACATATGCCTACTAAACGGATACACATTATTTCCCCCGGATCCATAGTCCCATTAGTTTTGATTTAACAAAATTTGTATCAAGCTGTCTTATGAACGGTGACAAACTGAGTATTGAGTCATTTGAAAACTTTCTGCTAAGCTCGAGATTAAGTTAATGCAAAGACGTTCTCTTTGCCTTCTCGCGACCTTAAATCATCGTTTTCTTGTCATAGTTTTAAGTTTCAGGAACGCATAAATTGCATGTTCACGAAGAATTCGAGTAAATTTTTAGACTAAATCTCACCATGGGTTATAGAACTGTCAATGCTAGTTTTAAATTAATGTAACAAATAGAGATCTATGTAGTCTAAATATAAACATACGTTGTGCAGTAGTTAAAACCACCACGACCGAAATAGTTGTAAAATAAGTTACGAAATGCTCAATGTTCTATTGTTTGATATTTTTGCTGTCCCATGCATGCTGTTTCTGCATGCATTCTGTGCCTACTGATTGCTTACTTCACTAAAACATGTACATATACAGTGAACTATCTCCAGAGTAACCCTCTCTTGAACGACAACAGCCGCTATGCTTGTCTCCCACAGGGTGATGCTCTGGAGAGGTTGCACTGTATACAGCTTTATCTGAATTTATGCACCGTGATTTTTGCCTGATTATATGAACCTCGAGTTTGGGTTCAAATCTCGTTTTATTCTCAGCAAATACGCATTGAACGTATAGTGAGTGATACGCCTGTATGTTAGTTCAATGCATTTAGTCAGTAAATTCAATATTAAGTTATTGTGTCGTCAAAAAGGCATTTCAGGAGTGAATGTTAAGGTTAATCATATTTGTAATGTTATTTATCGAAATATGCCACATATTTCCCCGAATCTGATTAATTTCTTAACTTTCACTATGAAACGAAAGGTTCTGTCTCTGCACGAGGTGGTGTCGGAAAATCGAAAAACGACTCGCTTCTTGAACTCGTAAAATGATTGTTAGGGTTTTTAAAGTATGTGGTATTATTCAGCTCGATATCTTGATATTTGGAGCACTGGCTATGGAAATATTATGACTACCCCCCATCCCGCAATGTTGCGTATTGTTCTCCTTGTGTGTATATATATGTAGCATATGAATGAGACTGAACTCAAATTAAACATTAAAAATATATTTGATTTTTTTTAATTGACTAAACGTTGTTCCAGATCCCTTTGGTTCCAACTGTATAAACTACGTTAAAGTTTCTCCTCCTAGATTCCTTCTGATGTGGAAGAAATGTGTTATAGCCCGAGGAAGAATGAGTGATTCCCATTGTGAAACTAGCAAAGATGGTTAGGCTAGAGTTAAAATGTTATTAAATTGCAATTAAATTCAAACTTTATCAGAATCACAGACTAATCGGGAAATGAATGAATGTTTTTTTAGAACAGAAAGTCAGTCGTCATCGTTCATGTCAGTCAATTATCACAGAAAGAATCCATTAAATATTGCACAATCAATAAAAATAAACATTATTTGAAATGTTAACTATTTTACAGAACGACCAGACCGACCCGTTCAGAACAGTGAGCAATAAATCTTCATTACAAATCTATTAAAAACGTATAAATTTAAAAGTCATTTCATGTTCTTTTCTATGTAATCAACGTCTATCGAGTTCCCCAGCCAATTGCCGAAATTGTACAATTGTCAGCCTGTATTCTCGTAGAGAACGGGAATGTTGCCCCTAGTTGATTGCTGACTCATATAAACACATATGAAATAGTCGATATGATGAGAAATTTATACGCGCATCAAAAACATTTTGCCTGAGTGAGGGTCGTTATGGAAGTCGAATTTAAGCCTAATATAATGAATTTTGTGGTACTTTCAAAGCCATCTTCTGCTTTCGCTTGTCAGTTCATATATTTCAATTATCCAACAAATCGTTGTAAACGTTATATGTCTGAAGACTAGTCCTATCTCAGAGCAAACATTACCCGAAGCGGTTTTAAAATATTGACGCAAGCGCTGGCTCGTTTTAATGGAATATACGACCAGTGGGGATGAAAACAATTCCTTTCACTGCAAAAAGAGTTTCAGAGCTCTAGAGATTATAGCAAACTTTTTGATCGTTCGATGTCGCGGTTAAGACATTGTAATAACATTTCTTCGTTCAATTGAGTGATATTTCAGTCTCTAATTTGTTCCATAATAACCTGTCAATAAAAGAAACAAACTGTTATCATTAGAGATCACTGTTTAAATGAAATGTCGATTGACGACGACACAGCGATGTGCTCAGGCTTCAGTGTTGAGGCGCACGTTTTGTTATTTCAACAATTTATTTATATCAGATAATGAAAATGTCAGGAGACGCATTACACGATTTATACTTTTTGTATAAAATCGACCACATCTAAAGGGAAATTAAACAATTGCGGCCATCATTTGTACCGATTTTTAGCAAGGGGCTCGTCAGAGCCAATTGCTATAGTAGGCGAAATCCGCGGACACTCATCGGATGAGTCATCCCAAGTATTTCATTCTTAACGGCAGAACTCCTGGAGAAAGTAGTCCCTGTCTACCAAAAAATAGCGGTCAGCATTTGCGATATCAGCTATAAAACGGATTTGAGCTGACTTCACTTACGCAAAAGAAAGAACCCCAAAGAAACTTGCTGATCAAATGTTGCAAATTACAGAAATGTCTGCCTATACGCCGCAGCCTTATCATGCGTAAAGTGCACTGAAAACAAGCTAGCGGGCGATATTATAAGATAGTGTACAATAGGCAGAGGACGATGGCAGTAGGCAGAGATACGTATACAAGAAACAGTGCAACATATAATATATCCAACGAACAATTATACGTATATTGAAATCATGAGAAATGCAATTTTCGTCATCGTTCCGTTAAATATCGACGATTTACGGAAACATACTTTTTGTTTTATTGTCATCCTGTCTATAGGTCGGTCGATTGGCTGTTCTGTCCAATAAACAACATATGTAGTTTGTGTAGCACCTTATTCTCTCTCTTTTTTAACTACTTCTTCAATTTCAAGGGATTACAATGCAGTTTGCCAAAACAAGTACCATGATACATGATTTGTACATGTGGATCAAAATATTTAAGAATTCTGGCCCTTTGAACTGAAGTCTCGTTTTAGAACACATGTTGCAAAATGTTTTCTATGGATTGCATTGAAACTTGGCATATAATCAACATTACGGTACTGTTTACTTCTTCTCCATCCATCCTTCTGACTGTCTTAACCAATTCTTTGTATACAATCTTGTGTGTTTAACTCCTAAAATATTTTATTTACTGACATAACAAAGTGTTCTTGATAGACTATTGTGATAGGTAAAGTATATATGTCAAAGTGACGTCTGTGATCTGCAGTGAGTCCCTTGCTGTCAGCACTTTCGGTGCTTTGATTTTCTACATTGCGAAAAGAAAGAACGAAAAACGTATCAAAGACAACGACATTGGACTCGTGTCCGACCAGTCGTCGCATTATTTCCAGAACCCCATAACTTGTTTGTTCGTCTTTTTGAGAAAAACAGCTTTAAAGTTTTACCCTCTAGAGATAATTGGTACATACGGGGTCGTGGAATTGCATTTTATTTAAGGTATGTGCATTCCAGAACAATATACATAGTACATAAAGAAAGAGCTTGGAAAGACGCGGTTTCAACTATACCAAATACTCAAAACCGCCTAAATTTGAGTTACGGGGTTCTGAGTATTTCTTTCCTGTCTAGCCCCGCTCTCACAGAACATCTTAAATATTTAGTTTCCTGTGTAATGACGATAATACAACAAAACGTCTCGACACTGACAGTGATGCTAGTTTGGAATATACTTAGTGTCTAGTTTGCTTGTACATGTACATAATTTTCGATAGGCCAAGTAAATTTACTCCATTACTCAAAATTAAGCTCATGACAATATGAGTTTGAGGAGAAAATTATTATGTTTTTTCAGCATTTCAACAGATTCATTGACTACCTGACACAGTGCCATCGGCTAAGGGTTTTTCGGTCAGACTGTCGAAACCCTACCTGGCCGAGGGCGCTAAACATAGCTCCACATTGGTATGACCTTAGTTAATGAATGTGCACATTTCTAGCAAAACAGAATCAATCTATGATGTTCTCTTCTTCAACAATACACCTGAGGAATATCGACCTATCGACAACCACATATGTTTAGATTTACGCTGATGGCGTAATATTTGTCCCCACTTTAAATTGCCTTTTTTGGTCATGTCTGCTATTTACTCGAACTTAACGAAACATGCAACCCACGGTCTTTATATTCTTCATATGTTGTTTTGTTATTCCTCATACCTCTTATGTCATGAGGATGTCGCAGATAAATAGATGTCCTGGCTTTTTGGCTTTATGCATTTGTTTCTGTTTCTCTCTTGAAAGAGACGAACAAACTGTATGATGCTTGTTTGTTGTCCCATGATCATGATACGCCCCCTAGTCTGTTTTCTCCAAGTATCGTAGCATTAATAAGTTTTTATGTGATTAAATTATCGTTATTTCTATCAATATTACTTAAAATTCTCCACATGAGTACTACAAATACGTTCTACCACAACCGTTATTTTTTTAACTTTTAACTTTTTATTTTCTTTTTGTTTAATGTGTTTCTATTAAGTACGATTTATGAACAAGACGAAACCAGACAGGGAGTGTATTCCATTTAGTATCATACTGTTATCAGAATAAATTAAATTAATACAAAAAATATTTTCCAACAATCAGGACGGAAATGTTCCAATTTCAATAAACATCGGACTGCACCAGCATTTTGAATTTCCTCCCTTTAATAAATGCAAATTTAAAAAAAAACAAGCAGGGGGGGAGGTCAACAAAAATGTGGGGGGGAATGTTACATGTATACTAATATTTTAATGGGAATATTGTTTGTTTGTGTTTTGTCTACGGAAATTCCCAGAAACGAACGAAGACAAAACCGAACAATGTCGGAATTAGCCGCATGCGATATCGACTAACTGATCCTCCACCAAACCTTGCGTGGAATCAAAGTACTGGGGATGCTAACATTGATTGTGTGGAATCAAAGTATTAAGAACACCATTAGAAAGAAAAGCATGATATTCAAATTGATCTTGCAATGAAGATTAAGGAGATTACTTATAAGCCAAGGAAAAACATGTAGTATTCATTGTGTTGACTTTGCAGAATCAAATTGCTTAGGAGCACTATTTGGAATCATTGTTTGATAGTTAAGGGGGATAAGATATAAATTGCAATTATAATCACCAAACTAAAATGAACAGTGTAGAAGTAAGATATTTCCTGCTGTTCAACTCCCCAACATTGTCATTCAACTAATCCCCGCTGTTCAACTCCCCAACATTGTCATTCAACTAATTAAACTATTTGTAACACAGATTTGTTAAATCGACGTTTGTTTCCTTTACTGTCGCGCGTCTTTATAGAAGTCAATATGACATTTGATTCAGTTAGATGAAACGAATGAAAAAAAAGAACTTTGTGTTGTCTTGGTTTGTTTTGTCTTCATTTATATTGCACAACAAATCTTAACCTTCAGATTACAACATGTTTGTTTGATTCAGAGTGTGTCGACCATCTTTTAAAGGATATCTCGTATTAAAGTTCAGGCTTGCTCTATGCATGCAAGAGGGAATGATCGACTCCGTTTTATCTATGCACTTATATAAATAATCGACAATTAAATTGATCTAATCAATAAATGAAATGAGTTTGAGATGGATCTTAACTGAGATCTTATTCGAATTTTAGACCTAGACTGCGTTCAGTAAAGGTATTTGTGGCTCACGGTTCGTAACGTTTGGTAACGTTTTGTAATTTGGTTCCCCGTGCGTAGTCAATGTGATACGGTGGGCAATGGATACAATACAGAACGTTTGCGACTGTTAGCCTAACTGAATTTTAGTCCTGGACTGAGCAGGAACGGATGTTCGTCTCATGTTCTGATATAGTCTCGTTAATGGAGATTATTGCTTTTCTGACAATCATTTGGTGTTGTTCTAAGCAATTTACGCATGCAAGAATAACGTGGGGATTAATTCTATTTTCTTTATTTTAAGAATTAAATACAGGTTTTAAGAAGAATTTTATCATTTTCAACATGCGTGTTATTAATGACGAATTTGCAACAACGTGTGTTATTGTGACAGTCTGCAACACAGAATGGTGTAGTACTCAGACGGTTAGTGATCCCCGTGCAAACACTGGGACGAGTCCATTAATGTATACATACAGTACGGTACTATACACGTGTTTACTTTGAGCTGTAAACATGGTGAAAATGGAGTGTGTGAACCGAAATAGCTCAGCATTACTTTATGGTTGCTGAAAATGGAAATACAAATTTTCTTTAGTTCATATTGATATACATGTATATGTGTTTTAAGGAAACCTTACATACGCTAGGTTAATTAATGAGTCATCCGATTTCTTACAGTGTTAATAATCATGTTTGTAAATAACATGACAGTGTGGACTGTAGAACTAGTATTTTAATTGTTATTATTGTCATATTTGCGTTCATAGGTTTGTCCCGACACTGGCTGACTTCTTACACGTATTTTTAGTTTATACTTATTTCTTTTACATCGATTGTGAAACAAGTTCAGAAAACTTCTGCGTATCACTCCCTGGTGACTTCTACCTGGGCTATAAACCAGATCTCATACCAAATCAAGGGATTGTAAAGTTTGAGATCAATGGCAACCAAAAACAAGTTAGAACTCACGATATTATGATCAGGCATCTGGTTTATCCATTGACCACTGCACAACCTTACTTCTTAAATCAGAAAACTTATGGCCTCTTACTGAATCAGACAACAACAGCAGAAAAAAACATAACAATATTTGTTTTAAATTTAAAAAATGGACAGACATAAAGACTGGTTACCATATGTGACATAAATTCTTCTTCGTGGAAATTATTTTGCAATAATATATGTTGTTGTTGCTGCTGTTGTTGTTGTTGTTGTCAGTTCGAGGTTCAGGTTGTCCAGCACCTGGTCCGGAGGCCCTAAGTTCTAATTCCTCTTGGATGACGTTGAACCGATAAAACCACAGTCCCCGAATTAGGCACGAGCACTGTATAGTGACCCAGGAATCAGACATCGACAGTGATTAGTTTAAGTTGTAAGCTTGGTTCACAGTCGATGCAAATATGATAAGTTTGAATGGAAACGATTAGAATGAAAAACAGGATTTGAAATATTTAAACGGGTCTCTGTTGTGGGGTAATTCGGGTCGAATGGTTTCTGTTCATCATTATTATGATTTGTTTGTGCAAGGTTATCGTAATGGCTTGAGACCCAAACTGGCGGCATTGTTCCTCCACCTCTGATTCATGAGGGGAATACGTCAGTTGCCGACGAGACAGCAGTTTAGTAATGGTTGGTAACCTAGGAACACTGAGTAGTTCAAGTGATTGCCTTACGTAATCGAAAATAACAGCTGAAAATGGCGGAACAATCTCAATACAAAAATGGCAATGACTAAAACTTGGTGATTAATTGTGATAATACGACAATAGTATGTGCACGCATTGCTAGAAGAATATGTGTAGCTAAGATGTTATACTTACTGTCAAAAAGACGCGCATCTTGAGCAAAAACAACACAGAAACTGAAGTAATCTAGCGCCGTTGGGAGACATTAATTGTTAAAGACATCACCCGAGCTGGGGAAAATACATTTTACAGAAATATATTGTTATTGAACGTTAGACTTAAAACGCATCTTTTACAGTTTTGTTTCCATCGATGCGAATATTATCAAATAAAGTCATTTAAATAGTACGACAAACACTAAAATATTCAAACATTTTCTCTCCGTGTCAGCTCCAATCAGAACAGAATGGATCACGCGCAATCAATGCTTCGCTAATTCTCTCTTAGACATTGTGGATAAATGTCTTTTAATGCAAGTCATGTCGAACCGTGTTCATTTCTTATAATTTGATTTCCAATTAGTCTCAACCGAAGACAAGCACGAAGAGCTATTTGTTACAGGATCTACATTTATTGCTTTCTTCGATATACATACATGATCCATACGCTTTCGTTACACACCCGCTCTCATCTGCGTCACTGGAACGCTTTTGTAGTATTTTGGTACGTCTGTGTGTCAAATAATCATGATTTGTTGTCAATATTATATTAATATGATTCGCATTACACGAATGTCAATAAGCCGATATATTCCTACTGTTTCGGTATGTTCTATTATGATAAATTATTAATGGTTTAAACGAGACTGAAGAATTAGTCTAACACCAGCGCATAATTTACACGAGTAGTGAATACAACTGATTAGAGAACACGTCCGGTATCTTGCAATAAGAGTTTGATATCATAGTGAATGTGTTTCTATGTGCAGTTTGATAAATAATTAAAACAACATATAATTTGTTTTACAATGATTGACATTGCAGTCTAAATGTTTTGAACAATTTACTTGAGTTTGACAGCAGTGTTTTTTATACATATTTTATTGTAGAGCTAAAATTTTAATTTCAATTCCCAAGTTTGTTTATGTGTCACACAGCGAACGTTCAATGTAAAGTGTTACCCTTTTCGATAGTATTCAGGCTAACAAAATAATGTCGATTTAACCAGTTTCACCCAAAAGTCATATATGATTTCGGTAAAAATAAACCTAATCTATCAAGTTTGCAAATGCTTACGTCAATATTTATTGAAAATAATAACAATTTAGGGGGATATTTCTTAAATTAAGATTTTTATAAACTAATTAATCAACTCACTACAGAAATGTATGGTATTATTTATTTGTATTAGCTCATACTTGTTTCCTTATACACGTAAACATGAAACTTTTTCTATGTTGGAAAGTACATGGAGCTACATGCATATCGAAGTATGAAATATAGAATAAGTATCTATCATTACGTGACAATGATGAACATTTTAATTAAATTTGGTAGTGGTCGGGTCATTTAAACAAATATTAGATTATTATAGAGAACATTATTCAGTAAAGGTTAGAAATAACGATGAAATAATACCACATATTATAAATGGCTGACTTTCCTTTGAACAAATTGCGAGCCCGTCCGGTTAGCTTAGTTAACTGCGCGCTGTCAGCCGGGGGGGTTTCTGGATTCGATGCCCGTGCCTGTGACATTTGGCTACGGTCATGTGTCATCCCTCCACGTCTGATTCATGATTAGAAGTTGTCAGCAGCTTGTGGAAGATACTATTTGAGAAAGAATTGGTTAGGTCAACTGACAGCCTTGTTCGTATAACTGAAAGAAGTGTTGTGAAAACTGAACTAAAATAAGGAATAATAGGTACGAGGCAATAGAAATAAAGACGTTTGAGGCTTGCTCAACATGTTTATAAAGGTCTATATTTTCACTGATGAAAATAAGATTTAATTTTAACACTAGTAAATTGTATAATTATGATTACCCAGTTTATCGCACTCCAAACGTAAAATGGGGTTTACTATCTCCTAAGCTGTAATAAATGTTCTGACATGCTCATCACCTCTACCGCCTCCTGTTTATCAAGCCGCCCCCACTTTTTTATTTCTTTGAACGTCTACAAGGGGACTCTTCAGACTTTTGGTAGAGTCATAAATATCAATTTTCAGGTAATAACAATTCTCCCTCCCGCTTCCATTTTCGAGCAATATAAAGAATAATCTGACAATTCACTGGTGTTATATCTTTCTAGTTGTTCTCATTTGTCTCAGTAAAGATGTGATCTATTGTGCTTGATTGACAACCCGGCGAACATTTCTTAGCAGTTTCTACGAAGCAGTTTGGCAAAGTTTTGCACCATCTTCCTGTTTATATTGCAGTATTCATCTTAACGGTCGGGTTTTCTCCGTCTAAACTGATAGATTGTGTCGCGGAACGGGCTAAGTCTCAATAAGGGGAGAAAATGTGTAAGCGGCCGGGTAGCTTAGTCGGTAGAGCATTCGACAACATATGTTCGTATTAGAAACATTCTACACAGGTTTATGACTAACAGTCATGTCTGTTTCGCCTTTGACAAAATGTTCATAAAAGACATCAAATGTTGTTGGTTTGACTTTGTCGCGATTTCCGTAAATAGCCGATGTGTGTCCGTAACTTTCCGTATGCGGTATAAAAACGTGTTTACGACATAAAATCAAACTACAACACGATACCTGTTTGTTTTTGTATTTTTCAACGAAATTTTATTATTTTCTCAGATGTTAAATTTCGCTGTAAAAGTGTGTTGAGAGGAAGTGTTGAAATATAACGAGTGTTACGTGATGATGCATGAGGCGTACAGTGTTAGCATGCCAGCTGTAATTTAATGACAGATTTCTCATCAAACGAAATAGAATGAGGTGCGTTTTGGTGGAAAAATATTCGCGCTGTCAGAGGCAAACTTAATGTTATTTGTTGTGCATTTCTCCCAATACAACGTACCCGCGGGAGCCATTAATCTATAATTAAAACAAAGAAGGCGATTTGCAACCCTCCATAGTGATGCCATTTTATTGATGCTCGCTAAATCTTCCTGGATAACCTTTCCGGGCTGTAGTACAATCAAAGTGGTAATTCGAAAATAAATTCTAAAATTCTACATTCAACTTAGATCAAACACAAAACATTTATGGAAACAACAAAACACAATATCTGACGTTGTAAGATGTTCTGACTATCGAGTCACAATATGGAGGAAAAACTAAAAAAAATGTCCACCAAAATACGGTCTTATTAATCAGAAGGTTTTAATTTTTATGTAGTCTTTAAGTGAAGTTTCACTGTACGAGAAATTAAAGCAGACTATGGCGTTTTGTGCTGGTGTTTGATCTGTTTGATCGTGTCTGATAAAAGATAGGCTGTGATGTCGATAATTGTTTGTAGAATTGTATAAAACTAAGTTTTAGCTAATCTACATACACCATGTATCTATATGATCCCCTTGAATTCTACTACTTTTTAGGTCCCTAGTTTGCTCATTTGCACTCCACTACCAAACTGAAGGTCGTAGGTTCAAATTCCAGATGAGGCGTATGTTCTGTGTGACAATTAGACGAAAGTTAGTGCATCCTGAGTCATCTGTACTCTGATGATCAATGCTCACAGGTTAGGTCAACTGACTAACGAAGTTATCTAAATTTGCAAATTAAAAAAAAACTTTTTCTGACATACTCAAACGGGTAGCTATTTCCAGCATTAAAACTATACACAAGAATTATAACATATATTGGAAGCTATCGTTTAAACTAATTGGTATCTATCAGGTCGCGATTAGATAAAACGGAGATTATCATTAATGAATTAAATAATACACGTATGAAAAGATCTGAATACATGTTTCATTCTTCTAAATAACTGCAAAGAAACATTAATGTCTACATGGTTTTGTTCTTCAGTAAGGTACATTAAGAATAGGCGAGTGCCGTGGTTGAAACGGCTAAGGTTAAAGGCAGTATACTTCAGGTGTCCACCTATGCCCCCCCCCCCCCCCCCCCAAGTACTAGAAGACACACTTGGTGTCTCTCTCCATCCTAACAACTGGAAAAGACATAACAATGGTTCTGGCTGTTTATGTGACTTAAAGCCCCTTTTAAAAAGTCACTACGTTGAGACTTAGTATTTGTATAGAATGTAATGGCAAATCAGTATATCCTAGTTATCTGTTGTCTTCGATGAATCGGTCACTTGAGTTCAAAGGTTTAGGGTGTTGCAAATAGAATTACAGTTATTCGGGTCAAACCGTACAGAAAGGGATTAACTGTAGATCATTAATAAATGTCTTAATGACATGAAACAATCAAAGCACAAAAGTGCTGTGGGACGGTACCACTCGTCTCTGTAGCAATGCTGGCAACTTGTTGCATACAAGTTTCCGTTTTGTAACTAGACAGTTTTATAATATTAAAGTATGTGTTTATAGGTAAGATGGTTTGCATGGAAAATGAAACAAAACTAAAACATAAGACAGAAATGCGAAAAAGAATTAAAAAATATTGAAAAATAGTAAACATTTTTTCCAAGAGATCTTCAACTCTTTTATTCGAGCGAGCGAAAAAAAATGTATATTATGATATCAGTATGAAGCTGAAAAGGGTAATAGAAACTATACAACAGGATACCCACAAAAACTGACTAGATATCATGATTATAATTAAATGCCAAAATTTTAAACATGATAGACATGCAGACGCGACAAATGACAATATAAAGGCAAATTTTATAGAATTTATTATGCCTGTATATATGGGCCGAGTCGGACCGGAATGTGTAAACAACTTTGCTTATTCATTGCGCTTCAAAAGTGGGCCGAGTCGGACCGGGCCGAGACTGTAAGTGGGCCGAGATGACCCTTTACCGGTTATGCGTAATCCAAAATAGTACGCTTCCGCTGATTGGCTGATTGGCTCATAGACTGTTCGACCCCAAAACAAAACAATTGACACTTCGACCCCTGACAGTTTCACCCCGGTCGAAACGTCTTGATAACGACTGATTAATATGGTCTCGGCTTATCGTCTATGTTTTACGTAATTTATGCAATGTTTACACAGATTGTTGTCGGTACTTTTAAATCAACCTATTATTTAATATTATAACAGGAAATAAATAATATGCATTCCATATGTTATATTAGAAGTGTGTTTCAGTTATTGAAAACAGATTTCGTAAAATGGTCGGAAATTTCAGTGAATTTCAGTATGGATGGGTACCAGTCTGATAGCATTTGGGTCACGCAGTGTATATTAATATATTGCTTTAAACCCATCTGAACTCCTCATGAACTCCACAGAAACAGCTAATTATTTCACAAACCACTTTAGCAGGTCACCTTTTCAATATTTCATTTTATTGAAACGTTTGTGATGTTATCAAGGTTGGTAAACTTTGGAACTACTTTTGTCACTTAGTAATTGGGTCAATGTGTATGAAATTGACGTTTTCCCGGCCTTCAGTCTGTTTTGCGTTTTGAAAACGGGAACCAATTGTTGTATGCCTCTCAAAATTGCCACTACTATAGACGGTACCTGAGCGGTACCGTCCAAAAACTGTGATCTTTTCCGTATCTAGGCGTTTGCCTCCGGCAGTTACCGGTTAAACCATCGGAAATGTTCAGCCAAAAGCCATACATTTAAAGAAATAAAAGTTGGCCTAAGCTACCAGATGAATTAAGGTGTTATGTTAAACGACAATGCTTATTTGTTTTGTTGTATAACATATCACTATTGCAACTGGTGTTTTGAACAGCATCAACTATTTGAGAGGTGGCCCCAGGATGATCAACAAAGGTGTTGCTGCTATTGCGATGGTCTCAATCTGTTAAAGGAAGCAGTGTTAGACAACAGATATCATAAATCTTAATTGGCAATGAATGTGACTGGTCTCACTCCAGATACATTTAGCGAACTGTCCCTGGAGAAACAAATTGATGGAAAGAGACCGACACTTATTGATAAGAATGGATAGTAAAAGTGACGTACCAACACGCTTGGGTTCTGTTTTGCGGTGATTGTATTCGCAAACAGAATAAAGGACATCCTTTTCGGCGACGAAATAATGCCAAGTATACAACGTTTAGTTCCAAATGAGTGTTGTTGTCACCAAAACTGTTACCGTTTTTGTCAGAAAAGGAAATACCTAGTGTATCTATGTTATTATGTACGTTTAAGTACCATTACCCGCATTGTCCTTGTCCATATATTTCCCTAAATGAGAGTAGCTGAATCTATTTCCACAGCGCAGTTATTTCCGTGTGCTTAGATAATTATAATTCCTTATTTACTGTTTCGTTTAATTAATTAAAGCGTTCTTTAACGATTTAAGTTTTTGGTTGGTCGTCAACTGTGACAATGTTTTAAATATCATCTGTTTCACTACAACAAGCTTTTCACGACTATGGTCAGTAACTTGGCTAAGAGTACATGAGCATGGGCCTTGCGTAACCGAGATACTAGTAGTCCTACATCCGTTTATTTCGATCAATGAATTGTCCATTCCATTAAATGTCTACTTTCTACTCGTTCCATTCATTCTGTTATCAACTATGTTTGTATGGCACAATCGGGGACTAATTGCAGACACTGGACTACTGCCCTCTCATAGAAGTGTCTACACAGAGATGCATGCTAAATAAACATTATCAAAATCTACAAATTATTACAAGCTTACTTCAGTTGGATTTAATGCTTGCGTTATGGACACTAGTAATTGCCTCTCGGATTTCTTATATATCGAGAGCCCATTAGAATAATGATGTCAATATAATGATCAAGAAACAAAATCAGGGAGATTTATTTCCTGACGGTCGGGTCCCAGTAGAGTCTCAATTGGATTAATCTGACCAAACTACAAATGCAACTGGAAATTGCGCTATCTAAATATGGGACGTAAGCGCAGATAGAATGGTTGAGACATTAATTAAATAAGCCACCGGGGCAGATGTGTGTTCTGATAATATTGCATCAATTGAAGCTCTGGCCTCCAGTGTGTAAAGAGTAATAGAACGTGCTGTATCGTGTACGATGTAAATACGCTTACATTGATGTTTTCCAAGATTATGGTATAAAGGACATGTACTATTATATATTTATTTGCGAGTCATTCTCTATGACTGAATCACCAGTATTGTTATTATATACTATGTTCCATGTCGAACACAAATTTATGTAAAAAGGCAATTCCGAACGCAACAAATTCAGCGTCACTGAAACTTATGTAGCATTTATGATTTCAAAAAGAGAGAGAGAATAAGTAGCTACAGTGAACGCCGCATACATAAGACAGTGCCTCACCACAAAAAAGTCATAATATGTGTTTGTTTCCTCTTAATATGGAATAACTACAAATATTACGAAATTATGTTTTTAAATAACGGCTTTAATATTCAGTTTGATGTGAATATTTCATATATCAGTGTCTGCATTTTGTATGTGTTCTTCAACAAATCTTCGTTGTTCGGATGCTTAATCTCGTTTTAATTACATAAATTCATTACTACTAACTTTAGATTCAGACAACTAATTAAACATGTTCTCCATTATAGCAACTATAACCTTATCCGTGTAGATGATTTACATGATGTTTTTGCATAGATTTTAATCTGTCATTAATTATACTCAGCCTTCCGTCTTCAAACAACAAGCCGGAAAGCTTTGTACCACAAAAAACAGCCAACAATACGAATTGCTTTTGCCGATGGATTTTGTACAAGCAGCGACACACGCTCTTTCTGTGAGAGCATGATAACTCAATTAATGTGACAAGACAATCACACAATATGGCAAACTGCTCTATTGTGTGGAGTAATGATTCATACATGGGTGGTATAAATGAACCGATTATTGGAAATATTAAAACTAAAACATTTGTGTGTTTGTGTTGTTAGTTAGTTAGATTCTTATTTATAGTCTATAGATTTGTTCAACTCTACGCCTTGAAAACACTTACTCCTATCGCCTATTGGAATTCCACGTGCATGTACACTGAATGAAATTCTTTTTTTTCAAATTGGTTGCCTTGCGTTTTATTTCTGCTATTTCGAACACATCAAGTTTATATTCCACTGTATTATTTTTTAATATGACAATAGAATACGATTAACAAGGTTATTGTCTTTGAACTCCTTTCTTATGCAGACAAACATTTAACCGTTGAGAAACTGAAATGATAATAATAATTAAGTCATTCAATGGGTGTATTTACTCAGGAAAAAAAGTGACTACAACCAGATATTTCAGCAAGGGGTAAACGGTTCGATGTGTAAGAGTTCCTGGACCAATGCCATTAATGGTCCTTTATCGCGTGCGTATTCTTTCCCGTATCCAATTCATTACATGATATTTGATTTCATTTAACTTGACATTTTCTGGTGCTACAGATTAGCAGTGCTGGGTTACTAAGTATTGAAACGTACCAGGAGAGATACGACATATTTCACAAAATCTCCCTTCTTCCCGACATTCAAATTATCATCTGTTTAATCAATTGTATGTTTTTGTTACAGTCAGAAATAACACGATTGTGCTTTTTCAATGTTTCACTCTTCAAAATCTCGTTGTCGCTCTTGAAAATTGCATTGATTTATACTATATTCTTGTTAGAACGTTTTCAAGCTGTGTTTATCAACCGACAGAAGTGATTCCGTCACAAATGTCTGCGTGATGGTTTGACTATTATACCAAATACGCACGCATGCGTATCGCGCTTTTTTGTAGAAATTAACAAGCTCAGCAATTGAACATTTGTCAGACAACCTTGTGAGTGTTTTTTCAGTTGATGTTGAAAGTTCTATAGCCGGTGAATAGTTTAATTGTAAATCTTAGTGACAAATTTGTGATTATATCACTCTTTGCTATCATGTCATTGTAAATTATATTGGAAAACATGAGAAATATCTGATAGGAATTAGATTTTGTCAGTTTGACAATACTGCCTGGCGCCGAAACACTGTATTTAATATTTTCTCTGAAACACAAACGAATTTACTTTGAGATATTATAGAAAAATGAGAGTAATGCCGGTAGAGAGTATTTTAATGCGGCAAATATGGCATAATATATCCGTTAGTAGTGTAATGCTATATATTCCATTACATGTTTGTCGTGATCGGCAATATTTTCAAATATTACTTTGCATAATTTCACAATAACCAGACATATTCCAGATCGTCATTTGTACTAATTTGTACAGCGCTTTCTCATTTTGATTCATGAATTCTATAACAACCAATGTCTGTATGCCATTTTCTGTAGTCTTGCGGCGTTCAAAAATCGCATTTGTATTTTTCTCTGAACGAGTCTGAAGATAATTGGTCCTTCAATTCATGAACATTTCAGTAAATCATTCCCTGAACTAATTGTTATTGTTTTAATGTATTTTTACCAAGCAATCGGCCTTGTCTTAGCCGCAATACGAATTGTGAGCTACATCGGACTTGGTTTACCAGACTTTAAAAAGTTTGTTTTATATGATTTCCTCTCCGGAATATTTTATATATTTGATATGTTATAATTAGATGATCGTATATTTCCTGTTTACAAAAGTCGTTGCTTCAAGCTCTTTGATGGTAAATGTAGTTGCATGTTTCTACAACTTTAAGACAACGTTCGTTTTACTTTAATACAACATGTAAAATGAGTAGATTTAAAATAGTTGATTTAGTATACTGAATGAAAGACTTAAATGGACCTCTTTCGTCGAGTAGTTATAGTCGCTGACGTCAAATCACTTGCCCCTCAACGCTGCGGGTTTTAATCCCATTCAGTATATAGGCTCACAATATATAGTGTTGGCAATCCAGCTGGCTTACGGACGGTCGGTAGTTCTACCCGGGTGTGTGCCCAGAGTCTTCATCCACCCTGAAACCTTTAATAATTACCATATGACCCTCGCTATTTACGTGACTTAGAGCCCCATAACCACAAAGATGAATAAGTTGCTATTCTTCTATTAGAAAGCGTTGATAGCATTTCAATGGGATACTTGTGTTACTGTTTCTTGTGCTACATGATGCAATTTAACAGAACAAGAAGCATGATGCAATTATGTGCATTATTTTTGTTTTATTATTTGCTCTGCAAATAAATTGTAAATCTATGCATGAACGAATATAAAACTTTCCACCTTTTAAGAAATGGGTTTAAACCTCATCGTTTAAAACGCATAGAGGTCTCAGGGTAGAGCGCCTGAGTCTTGATCCGAACATCGCGGGTTCGATTCCCGCTTCGGACGCTAACCTCACAATTCCTGAAATAGGTGCGAGTTCTGGCAAGTAACCCAGGAAACACTTATCGAGAGTGAATTATTTATGATGTAATGACTTGTTGCACAATTTATGTAAAATAAGAAAACTAAATAAGATATTTATATCTTGAAATCAGCAATAGAATGTTATAAACAGAACATAAAGCAGAATCATCACTTGTAGAGAGATTCAATACATGAAGTAACCATTTATGATTGATAAAATAAAACTACATATAAACCTGTTCAATAAATAAATACTTAAAATAAATGCTCAATCAAATCAATCCGCTGCGTGAAGTCCCCAATGAAGTAGGTCTTAAAACTGAGACAGTTTCTAACTTCTAATATAGGGCTTCTTGAATATTGGAGTGTTATAATACCTAAGCCGAGATAAGGCATAATGTCATGGAAAAGACCAATATATTTCTCAGAGAATAGCAAATAAGTGATGAAAATCTCCAGAACAAACACTTGACTCACCGACTAAATCTGACGAAATCCGATAATTTTGAATTTGATGACATTTTCCCGAAGCATGCAAAGTCATGTTCACGACATTTTATTGGTTTCTTTACGTGTGGAAGAGTGTCCACCTTTATTAGATATTACCATATTTACCATGAAAAACTACCGCTCTTTTCTATAATATATACAAACAAGAAATGTCTTAAAAAAAGATGTTCGGCGCAATATGAAGGAATAAGATTTGTTGGGCAACCAAAATAAATGCCGAGATGTTACGATTGCTGGTCACTCCAGATCTAATGTGGATTTCGGTACATTCACCGAAATTAAGTGGATTTTGGTAAGATAACGTACCGTTTATCGAAAGGTAAACCAATCCGCGTCAAGGTTACAAACGTTGTTCGGTTGAAGAGAAGTTGGTTTAGTAGTTGACGTAAGATTTGATTGCATTACACAACACTGATATGCAAATAGCAAAACCATGTTAGTACGGCTGTGCAAAATAAACCACATGTATCCCCCTTTTTGTATTTTGAGAACCATTACTACAATTAATATGACAACGTGATATGATACGTGATTTAGGCAGGATAATATCGACTCTTTTCGAACTTGTATTAGCTTATTGCGATTATATATGATTCCGAACGTGTTTTATTTTATAAACATTACACATCATTCCAAAATGTATTTTATTTCATCAAACATCTAATATGATTACATTTGTTATAATTGATTGAAACTTACATATTATTCCACATTTGTCTCATTAAATTGAAAAACTATCTAGTCTCAATTTATTTTAATTCATTTTATCTCCCATATAAGTACACATTTATTGTTTGTTTTGAAAGTAAGTTAACATATACATACAAAATTGTGCAAACTATAATTTAGATATCTTCATGATAAAATACCTAAAACTGAGATTTTTGTAATACTAAGAAACAGAATGTACATTCAAAATATTTTTGACATAAAACAATGAAAAATTGTAATCATTATAATTATATTGTATAATTACAGCGAGTGCAGTTGTGAATACCAATCCGAATGATCCTATATTTGAGACCACGCCTAGAAACATCACAGCTATTGCAGGAGAAACCATCAATCTACCATGTTCTGTAGAAAACAAAGGGGACTATGACGTGAGTAAACATGAAATATATAATTATATAAAAAATGTTTCTCGAAGCATTTCTCCTTTCTTGTTGCCGTACCGTACGGTTGTGGAGCGCAGTCACTGGCTACAGACTCATTCTCAATTCATCTACTATATTATTTTCCATTTCCCAGACGGAATAGTTAACTTTGTTAAGAATCCATAACTTGATTGATTTAAAACGGCGACAGTCGAAATTAGACAAGGTCGCTTAAGTCATTGAAGTCACAGTGAATCTTATTTATTACGAGCTGTTTCATTCGTTGGTTCATAAGTGAAAGACGAGTGTGGATTGTTATGTATGTTGTATGTTATGAATTGTTATATGTATCATTTAAATGCGTTGTTTGTGTACATGTTTGGTTTACAGAATAGGTGAACATGTATTACATTATTACTAGCGCCTCATTCACGCAAGATATACATATATCCATAGTGTGCGGGGATTGCTTACAACCATCAGTTTCAGTAACGTGCTGCTAATCCGCTCGATCATCTCAATCAGCAGAGCACTGGACTGCCAACATAGTGGCCGTAGACTTGTACGTACTCCAAGTTAGGCGTGTCCTCTCTATGACAATTTGGCTAAGACAATATCATTGAAAATTATTTGTCTTCCACCTCTGATTCATGGGAGTAAGTTGTCTGGTGCTTGCGTAAGAACAGGTTAGTATTGGTTGGTAACACAGGAATGCTGGTTGTCTGGTGCTTGCGTAAGAACAGATTAGTACCAGTTGGTAACACAGGAATGCTGGTTGTCTGGTGCTTGCGTAAGAACAGATTAGTACCAGTTGGTAACACAGGAATGCTGGTTGGCTGGTGCTTGCGTAAAAACAGATTAGTACCAGTTGGTAACACATGAATGCTGGTTGTCTGGTGCTTGCGTAAGAACAGGTTACTACCAGTTGGTAACACAGGAATGCTGGTTGTCTGGTGCTTGCGTAAGAACAGGTTAGTATCAGTTGGTAACACAGGAATGCTGGTTGTCTGGTGCTTGCGTAAAAACAGATTATTACCAGTTGGTAACACAGGAATGCTGGTTGTCTGGTGCTTGCGTAAGAGCAGGTTAGTACCAGTTGGTAACACAGGAATGCTGGTTGTCTGGTGCTTGCGTAAAAACAGATTATTACCAGTTGGTAACACAGGAATGCTGGTTGTCTGGTGCTTGCGTAAGAGCAGGTTAGTACCAGTTGGTAACACAGGAATGCTGGTTGTCTGGTGCTTGCGTAAAAACAGATTATTACCAGTTGGTAACACAGGAATGCTGGTTGTCTGGTGCTTGCGTAAAAACAGATTATTACCAGTTGGTAACACAGGAATGCTGGTTGTCTGGTGCTTGCGTAAGAGCAGGTTAGTACCAGTTGGTAACACAGGAATGCTGGTTTTCTGGTGCTTGCGTAAGAGCAGGTTATTACCAGTTGGTAACACATGAATGCTGGTTACAACATCTGAAAGCTATACTTAACGTAAATACCCGTAAAATGTATATGCTATTGTAAGGTGGCGTAAAATGCCAACACACACTATATGGAATGTGCTAACAATGATTTGTTAATGTCAATTACTAGATCCAAGTACTCCCCCGCATTTTATTCAAATCTTTTCCTAGGTACTAAAGTCACGAGTCAACAGTTATCACTTTAGAGCTTTTAAATAACCGTTGTACTGAGGCGACATTTCGTATCTGTATCTTCTTTTCAGGTTATTTGGATGAATCCAAGAATTACACTTATAAGTAAAGATGACAGTAGGTTCATTGATGATTCTAGAATAAGTGTGGAGAGACCAAAAACTAAAGATTGGAATTTGATGATCAGAGAAGTACGATATAACGACAGTGGAGAATATATGTGCCAGATAAACACGAACCCTGTGCGCATTAAGAGGCTCTATCTCTATGTGAAAGGTCGGTGTGTGTGTACATATATATATATATATAATTTAATTGAGAAGGAGTTTCCCATTATGAGATGGTCAATATTGTACCTCCTAATATGATGTGGTCAATAGTGTACCTCGTCTTGTGATGTGGTCAATATTCTACCTCCTCATATGATGTGGTCAATGTTCTATGTCCTCATATGATGTGGTCAATATTCTACCTCCTCATGTGATGTGGTCAATATTCTACCTCCTCATATGATGTAGTCAATATTCTACCTCCTCATGTGATGTGGTCAATGTTCTATGTCCTCATATGATGTGGTCAATACTCTACCTCCTCATGTGATGTGGTCAATATTCTACCTCCTCTTGTGATGTGGTCAATATTCTACCTCATCATATGATGTTCTCAATATTCTATGTCCTCATATGATGTGGTCAATGTTCTATGTCCTCATTTTATATTAGAACTGTCTTGTTCCATGTACGGGATGAATCAGTTCTTTCGAATAGTCTTAAGAATGTTATATATTGTCTGAGAACAAAAAGTTGAAATAGTAAACTATCTTCAACCGTAAATTTCTGCATTAATTTTTCACGTCGTCGACACCGCCTTAATCTAAGAACTTTTAAGTTATATCAGTGTTCCAACGATTTCCTGGAAATCAAATTCCTCTGTAATGGCATATATTTTAAGATAATGTGAGTAATTGAATAATTGACGAAAAGCAAGCGTCGGAAGGTGTGGCCTAGCTCTCATGTTTTACTTGCTGATGCATTGTTAAAATCAACAAATCAAATTATTTTTCCACGATTTTCTCCGCAATACTTGATTGAGTTTCGGATTATGTCTCGTCGGAAATCTTGTTTGTGTACTGTGATATGATTTGTGACATGTAGACAACAGAGTGATGCATCGACTCACCTCGCCACCCCGGTCCTGTTACCGAACAAAATGCGTTAAGATGACATTTGTTAACTGTCTCTTTGGTAATTTCATGTATTATTA
Source organism: Mactromeris polynyma (assembly GCA_032209605.1). Taxonomy (NCBI): domain Eukaryota; kingdom Metazoa; phylum Mollusca; class Bivalvia; order Venerida; family Mactridae; genus Mactromeris; species Mactromeris polynyma. The sequence goes on from JASFXZ010000001.1 coordinate 51,813,029, forward strand.
CTTTATTAGTCTATATTAAACAGGAATACGAATATGATATATACACGATCGATACATGTGTGGTAGCGAGTGTATATACCGTAAAGACAATGGCACGAGGTTGTCTACTCATTATAAACCGTGTGAACGTTGGCTCAATCGCCATGTTCGTCGAGCGGACTCGTCATAATTATTCATATAATAAATGCAACTCTTCGTAGTTCGCCGACGATAATTGCTCGAAAATTGTCCTTTACAAACGTGGGTATAACTTTTATAACACGGTCGAGTTGAAAATGCTCCTTTAAATCTTTTGTTTGTTTTGATGTGTACGCCGTTTTCTCAACAGTATTTCAGTTAGTTGACCTAACCAGTGCTCCTAGGTCACCAACCAGTCCTAACATTTTCCTCTGCAAGCAACTGACAAGTTTTTAACATAAATCCGAGTTCAAATGTGGATGACAAATGACCTTTGACGTATATCTTCTGTCAAATTGACTCGAAAGGACATACGCCTCGCCCGGGTGTCGAACCCTTGACGTCTAGATTAGCAGTCCGGCGCTCTACCGATATAGCTAAGCGAGCGGGCACTTCTTTCACAACATCGGTGTAACTTATTCACGCACAATGTTCATTCAGATACATACTGCCACCTACCACGAACATAGGTCATTTTATATCTAATATAAACAATAGGTCCATTTTGCCGCATGTCAACATTCGCTGAACTCTACTCGCTTTGGGGTGTATATTACCAATAAATCAGCCGAGTTCCTTATAATCTCGCATAAAGGACCAAAAATGGAGAAAATATTTTTCAGAAAGACACTGACGTAGTATTCGTCTTGTTTTCTCAGCAATATCAGGATAATTTATCTGTGAAGCAAGGTGATCATAACTGTACCCCTGTGATGTTATTAATACTTTTATCACCATCACAAGACAATTTCTGTTGTCGAATGACACGAGTATTAGTATGAGACTGGCTTTTGGTTTAATTGTCTGGATAAAAAAATGGTATGTTTGTTGAAAAGACTGGAGCTATGACAAAATAAGAAGTGGGTCTTGTGTTGATAAGCTACCTCTCCTCAACACACCTTCTGGAAGACGCAATTCTTGCTGTTGTTTACAGGTAGTTGCTTTAGTGAGGATAAATGTTAGAGTGTGAGCTCAGATCCAGAAATTCGTTGGTGGAGTTACGTTTAAATATAAACAATGTGTTCAATTTCATCCATACTTTGCATTATATACGAGGAATATGTGATGCCGCATTCCCTTAGTTTTTTAAAGAAAGTCTGAAATATATTTAATGGTTTGTGATAGGTGAAATGAATAGCCTAAAGACGCTAGGCGCAATCTGATATTTTACGTTGAACATTCTAACTACAAGATAAGTCATACTGTCGATGAAGAGGGGTTGTTGTTAAGAGAGAGTCGCTAAGAAGAAGTTTCACAATATCAGCCTGGACAGCAATATACATTTTTACTTCGACGTCTGATAGTGAAGCATAGTTTAATTGTTTAAAACAATTCAGAGCCAAAACTTGTATACAATCATTTTCTATCAACTATTTAAGTAACGGATTTTTTGTCTATAAAGAAGTATTGGGTAGGGAGAGTTATGACTTCAATGTGTCTTACATACATGAATACTAGTACAGTCGGTTCCCGTCTACCCGACAACCTTCTATCCGAATAGTTGGTATTATCCGAAATAAATATTAGACCTCATGTAACTTCTTTGGCATGTCGGATTGAAACGTGCTATTCGAAACCATGTATTATTCGAAATAAAAATTCGGACCCAACTAATTCGGAGGAACGAGGTCCGTCTGTATAATAATGATCAAGTTCATTTCCCCCTTCAAGCAAGATAGTACAATAAAACAAGTTTTGATTTCCCCGATAGTACGCCTACGTTTAAAGGAAATCCCAAATTTCTTTTAATTTGATTAATTTGAAGAATTACATACTTTTGTATAAAAATAACTAAATCTGAAGACTGATTACTTTAGCTGATGGTTCCTACTTAAGTACCTGCTTATCATAAAATGAGGGTTATGTTAAAAACTACCCGTACATGGTTTCTGGATCGTACACTGCATCTGCTTGTTTCCATGAAAAAAAATTAATTATATTTAAAACAATTGAAAATATTATCATGAGAAATTCATCACTTTATCGGAAAACAAATATATGAAATCATCTTCATTATGAAACACAGAAACAAACGCGGGTACATAATGTTTAAGGCAGAATAACCCTTTCGGATCCGTGCTCTGTCGGTATATTTCGGTACTTTTCGTAACATGTTCGGAAATTTTCGTCGGCATGACTCGGAATACCAATATATTTTCAAAATTTTACATTATTTTTGCAATGCAATCTTAAAATCCGTTCATTAATTTTATGCATCTGCTTTTATTGAAATTTGAAAAACAATATTATAGAAACGTCTCTGACCGGAACTTTCCTGCCCAGTCAAGTTTAACTGGTTTTATGACTATTCAACACAGTGAAGTATAAGACATGTCTGACAGTGAACAGATAAAACGCTCGTACAGTCTTTCACAATGTTTGTTTTCCCAACTACAATAAATTATATGATCCGTGGTCCCTAAGGACCGGAAATGCTAACACAAGGAAGGTTGCTTTATAAATAAAGTATTAGCCCAATTAAAATTTAGTATCGGCTTAGGGGAAGATATGTTAGGTTAGTTCAGAAGAAAATGTAGGAAGCAATCCCCAAGAAACTGCTCAAGTCGCACATAGATAGATTAAACAAACATTTGGCGCTGTGTTCTTAGTTTATATCATCTTTATCAACCTTGGGAGTCGATATAATCCTTGAACACGATCTCGTTAACATACCCCATAACTTATAGCATTTACCAGTATAGGTTTACTTTCTGGGGTAATATTTAACAGAATTTAACTAGAAACGAATAGGAGACGTTATTGTGCTTGCATTTTATACTGTTTTTCCAACATTATTTCTGTTATATAAAAAATACTACTGAAAACTACCAATTTGATTGTGACGTCAGTGGACGTGAACAACTTTTAACAATTTTAACGTCAAAAATCTATATTTTTATTTCTATCAATAATTATTAATCGGGTCCGAATTTTATTTCCGAATAATACATGGTTTCGAATGATGCCAAGTATTTGGATAGAAGTCTGTCGAATAAACGAGATCCGACTGTACTCTCGTGCAGTTTACTACTCCATGTTTTCTATGTCCTACTGTATTTACATTGCTTTATAGATATATAACTGTTGTCTAAGATACACTGCTTCTCAGTAAACTATTTATACATATATAGGGTTGTTAGACGTGATTTTATATGTAAGGGGAACGAGTACATACTCTGACACAAGAATAAGAACTTGGTGTCCTGACTCTGCAGTTGGTCTTTGCATCAGTTGTTTCAAAGACTATCATTTGTCGCTATAATGTCGACTGATTGAAGAAAGTTTGTTTTCAAAAAATAAATTAAACATAAATGTATTTGAACATTAATGTTGTGATCTATTGTCAAACAGCTTGCTCTGGAATCTGGTGTTCAGATAAATACAGACTGCTAAGATAAGAACTTCAAACCAGAAATAGCTCTGTTTTGTATGCATTTACAGTCCAACATATAGCTATATGGAATAAAATTAAACCCAAAGCCTAGAGTAATCAACACAAGTCTGCACATGGTTGATCATTCTTTATAAACACATTGTATTACATCTACGGTTACGTCGTTTTTGTAATAGATAATTAATTAGAACGTCATATAATTTTGCGCGATTCAAACGACACTTCCACATGACGTAAACAACGTCATAAAATAATGGTATGAGCGTAAGAGTGTTATATTTGTATCAATATGTGTATGTTCATTTACTAGAACTGGTACTACTAGCCTATATATATTATATGTTTACATGTACATTATATAACATATTCTGACCGTATTTATGTATGAATTCATGCTCTCGTTGACCATACGTGGTAAATGTTCAACTATTGTAAATATTTGTAAATATCATATGTTCATAAACTGTCTTATGTATGGAGAAATACTCATATACATACAGACGGTACTAACCGGCTTTCCGGGGTTACCAATCAGTATTAACAAATATATACATACAGACGGTACTAACCGGCTTTCCGGGGTTACCAATCAGTATTAACAAATATATACATACAGACGGTACTAACCGGCTTTCCGGGGTTACCAATCAGTATTAACAAATATATACATACAGACGGTGCTAACAAGCGTTCCTGGGTTACCAATCAGTATTAACAAATATATACATACAGACGGTGCTAACCAGCTTTCCGGGGTTACCAATCAGTATTAACAAATATATACATACAGACGGTGCTAACAAGCGTTCCTGGGTTACCAATCAGTATTAACAAATATATACATACAGACGGTGCTAACAAGCGTTCCTGGGTTACCAATCAGTATTAACAAATATATACATACAGACGGTGCTAATCAGCGTTCCTGGATTACCAATCAGTATTAACAAGTATATGCATACAGACGGTGCTAACCATCGTGCCTGGGTTCCCAATCAGTATTAACAAGTATATACAAACAGACGGTGCTAACCAGCTTTCCTGGGTTACCAATCAGTATTAACACGTGACTGCAAACTTCCACACACGATTCAGACGTTGAGGGAAATGATTTAGGTTGCGTTATCTTCAACCACGTGGTATCGTACAACATACGCCTCACCCAGGGTTCGAACCTACGATTTCCAGTCTGCCAGTTGAGTACTCATCCGCTGAGCTCACAGGGCAGATCACTATGAATCAATCCTAGGCTCTTATTCACAAACATTTTAAGATAGAAACTCAGAGTTAGACTTTAAAATGTTAAATGTTCATTTCGCTCGTATGTTGTTATAACAGAACAGATTTTTATAAACTTGTTGTAAGTGAAGAGTGTGTAACAACAATTACTCTGTACAGATATAAATAAAACAAAAGCCTTGTAAATTCAACGTTTACAGAAGTTGAAAGTCTATTTCCGAGTTTCAGTCTTAAAGTTTTTTATGAATAAGGCCCCTGGACTCGTGTTTTGTCTCAGGGCAGGAAAATTCTTATCTGCCGTCAATGAATTGGCTGTCTCAAAATGTCTTTTTGACTGAGGAAAATCAAACTAACGATTTCAATGAATCAGTTTGTGTTTTTATTGAAATCAAGCAACGCGATTTTCAATAACTTTTGGATAATGTCAATTGTTGTTGTATTATAAATCTGTTTGTGCTTGGAGTAATATAAAACGTGATGTTTCCACTTTCTATGAATCAGTTTTAATTGTATTAAATAAAACATCTATCATTATTATTATGTTACTTAGGGCTTTACTTTGTGATTAAATATGAGAATTTTGTCTTCAACATCAATGTTTAAGTGACAAGATAAAATGGCAATCTGGAGACATTGAAAGTAGATCTATGTATCTGCATGGCAAGGCGAAGTACCGCCAACAAAATGTCGTACCGCCACCAAGTGTATTACCGTTACTAAATAGATCAACCGACGCTATAAATGTCTGCAGCTTGGGACTCGACATTAGGCCTGCATTCAGTAAATAAGAAAATCGAATATCGATCATAGATTTTAAATCAAAAATCGATTGGTCAAAAGTGCTAAACAATCAATACAATTCACACATTTTTATCTAAAGCTACGGGATACAACTTCTGTCGGATATTGATTGCAGTTAACTAATACAGTTATGATTCAAATGAACTGAACTATCGAAGAGGCCGGCTGCAAACCCGTCAAATCAGGTTTATAGTTTCAGATCACTTCACCATGATGTAGTGAATGTACTCATAAAACCGAAAAACGGCGGGTTAGCTCAGTATATATACTCACTACATTTAAAAACGCACAGTGTAGGCTTTCTAGATTTTCATTGACTCACTTCTTTTGATACAAGAAAAAATGACACGATATTGCTAGTGTATGCAACATGTTAGCTAAATTGCATGACAATCGACACGTATTTTCATAAAAAAATAGTTTCAAAAGAAATAAAATGGAATTTAAAAAGCATGGTTGGTAAAAAAGTGTGCGTTTTTAAATACAAAATGTATACTGAGTGTATATTCGCCGCGTACTCGAGCGATTGCCGATGTCAGTACTAGGCCTGGGATCAATACTTACATACATCCCGATCCCAGAGTAAAATCGACTTTCGAATCCAGATATATATATTCTTAGCGGACTTCAGAATCCGAAATAAAATCAAACAAAAAGAAATTGAAAGTTTTGCTCCTTTGATCCTGGATTATAGCACATATCAAAATATATGAATCTTAACTGTATCGGTTAACAACTGCAATTAAATATGATGTCAGAAACTTCCATTCACCCCTAAACCCAGACGACATCATTTGATGGTTTTAAGGACAATTGTATATAAAAAAGTGTATATTTATTCCCCTGCACCGTTTGACGTAGTACTTAAATTACCAATACCGGCTAATCTTTCTAGCTATAATGCCTTTTTTGTTAGCATTCATTTCTCCGACAGAAAGCTGGTTCCCTCGGGAGACAGTCCAATAAAATCAGTGGTATGATGGAGCATAAGTCAGCCAATGTCTTCGACGTTTTGAATAATGGATGAATCGAAGGACTCTTTCGAGAATTTTACAAGAAAATTTGATTTAATGCTTGTGTAAAATTAATACTTGCCTACGAAACAGCGTCTCTACACACATAGCTGTGCTAAAAGGTTTCTACAAAATGTTCCTGGTAAATTAAATGTGTTCTTACTCATGTAATAGTTGATGTAGAACTTCTATTACTGGATGGTTTCATTAATATTTCGAGAATATCGTTGCATTACGTATCACAGATCGCTGCAGGTTCATTCAAGCAATCTGTGACAAGTGACACATTTCTTATATAATATATAATTCAATCTTATTAGAAATGTGTTTAATTAATTATGTTCTGTTATACTTGATTGAATCTTACAGATTAACACTGATGCTTGTGAAATATATGTGCAGTATTTTACGAGTAAGCACAAATACGTGAAATATATGTGTAGTATTTTACAGAATAGCATTAATGCTCAATATCATATGTACTATTTTACAGATTAGCATAGATACTCAATAGTATATATAGAAATTCGCAGACAGGCATTAATACCCAATATTATATGTTAAAATTTACAGAAAGTCATAAATACTCAATATTATATGTAAAGATTTACAGACAGGCATAAATACTCAATATTATTTATGTGTGTTTGGATTTTAAAGATAGGTACGAAACATTTTGACTCTTTTCATTTTTATCATCCGAACTTTAATTTCAGTATCCCCAGAGTTCATAGAGGACATGTCCCCTACAGTGTTTCAGGTAGAAGAGGGCACTACAGTTACCCTTGTTTGTAACGCTACCGGTGTTCCCATGCCCGTGGTCACGTGGTATAAACAGTCAAAACTACTTAAAGATTACAATGACGCTGAAAACGGAAGTAAGTGATTTTAGTTAATCTCAGATTTGAAAAAAAAAATTTGATTGAAGATAATATACTGAACGTAAAAAGTTTTGCAAATAACATCGGGACCTCAAACTATTGTTTTACTGCTGAATTGATAATGATAATGTTGGCGATTCAGTAATGAAATGTATTGGCCACTTGGTTGGTGAAGAAGTGGCTTGACTAGATTCTATGTAGCGCACGCAACAACTCTAGACCGTCTGTACCTGATGCCCCAGGGGGAGCGGTGGGATGACCCAGGGGGAGCGGCGGGATGCCCAGGGGGAGCGGTGGGATGACCCAGGGGAGCGGTGGGATGACCCAGGGGGAGCGGTGGGATGACCCAGGGGGAGCGGCGGGATGCCCAGGGGGAGCGGTGGGATGACCCAGGGGAACGGTGGGATGACCCAGGGGAGCGGCGGGATGCCCAGGGGGAGCGGTGGGATGACCCAGGGGAACGGCGGGATGACCCAGGGGGAGCGGCGGGATGACCCAGGGAATTATACAATTTGTCTTTTGTGGGATCTAATTCCCCATTCTAGAGCCAAGCATATGTCTACAGTAGGAGATGCAATTTCCCCACTTCCGGGATCTATGAAAAATCCGACCAAAGTCTATCTCCCGGGACCCGTAGTCATTTGGCCTGTCAAATTCCCACCTATCAGAAAGTGTCTTCTGTCGAAAGTCCCGTGTTTTCGCGTCGCCCCCCCCCCATATGGCAATCTTTGCTGAGTGCATACAGCTACACTAGGTCACTTAGTGCGCAGCATGAAAATTTGTCATTTCCTGACATAAGAAAAAGTATTTCTCATTTCTGTACAGACTGTGATACTATCTGCGTTCATGATTGTATGTGAATGTAAAATATCAGTCAGGAACCCGTCTATTGCTGTATTATATGACTGGTACTATTCTATTGAATTGTTCACGAATTTTAGGAGAGAGTACATTGATTGGTGAGTTGATGATACTACGTAATGTCTCACGTTATTGTGATGGTAAATACGAATGTAATGCGGAAAATGGTGTCCCTCCAATATCAACAAAACAATTCGAGGTCACGGTACTTTGTAAGTATTTTATTCGTACCAATTGTCTGTGCTTGAAGGTCTTTACAACAAAGAATTCATTTTGAGAAATCTCTGTCTCAAATCAAGAGTTTTCACTCAAATATGCACTAACGACGAATCACCAATTAGTAAGCGTGTCATAGACCAAGCTAATACATTTGAGTGACCACTCAACGTTTGAATTGGGATTTCCTTAAATAGTCTCTGTTAATGGTATTAGTGAGAAATCTCAATAATTTGAGTAAATTGTCACAATTGAGTGTAAGTTGGACCAATCAGTGTCTGTGAACCTCAGGTTTCAGGTGCTTCAACTTACCCCCGCCAAACATTCCTCTCTGTCGCACAGATGAAACAGACGAGTAATAAGAATAATTTGATGCAGAAGACATCTGTATAGTTTTATATCATACATGTGCTTCTGTACTTTGGTAAAATAACGACATTAAAATCACATAAGTCTAGACGTGAGAACCGTTTTTGTTAATTTCGGGGCCCAATTACTGTAACCCAGTTTATTCAAGTGCCTGAACCTTGCACGTGTTATTTGGAAGAAGAATCTTCTCTGATGATTATGTCTTTGTAATTGTTTTCATGTATGTATTAATATTTAATATGCATATTGAACAGTGAAAAGATTGTTCACAAAGCTTTAATAATTATTATCACAATAATGAGCAGCGTGACAAACGGCGAGAAGGCGTGTAGTTTTGGTATACGAATTTTAGAAGTTTCAGTACATCGTAATATAAAGCATCTTTTTTCTAAGTAAAATGAAAATGATAAAGACACTGTGCATGCCTTCTCGGGAGAGACAGAGTATGTGCAATAACCAGCATTACATTTGATGACATATAACACATAGGACCATGCTAAAACAATGTATATATGTATGTATGTATGTATGTATACATGTCTCCTGATGCTTGTTGGTGTGTCCTTGCACATTGTACGTTCCATTTCCTGCTCGCCTTCTGTATACATATATGAGCGCTGCTATGAGATTTACATCTTCTGTAAGCGACGTCATTTAAAAAAAACGCAACTGTCACTTTTTGCAAGCACCGTATGGTCACTTCGTTTGCATATTGTCATATGAGGCGAATATTGCTTACTGACAGTACATGGTGATGTCACATGTAATGTTTTCTGGAAATGACGTCACCTAAAGAAGAGGTTGTTAATCGTACAGCGGCGCTCATATAATAAGTAACTGTGAATGCAAAAAGAAAACCAAAAAACATTGCCACGGCTGTATGAATTCATACTGACCCGGTGCAGTATTCGTGATATTTATTTAAGAGTAATTCTGGTCATTGTACTGTACGGCTTTTAAGAATCAAAGCTTTTCCCTCGTTGGTTATTTAAAGCTTTCTAGTATTAGACGTTCCTTTGAACGGGTTAATCGTATATGACCGTGATTCTATGACTGCAAATATTGCACCCTGTGGGGAATGTAGACATACCTAGGAAATGCTTCCCAAATTGAATGTTTACCTGGACAGAACAGCCACAATATGTATTGATATTTACAGGGAAATCTCTCCAGAACGCACGTCCATTGAGTAACAATCTCTTATCAACAACATAATCAAGTTTCCCCGCAGTAAACATTTACTACCACTGTAACTTCCCTAGAGCAATAACCTCTCATAAACAGCCGAAATGTTCATCTGATAGAGACTGTTGCTCCGGAGAGGTTGCTCTGTATATTCAAAGCATTACTTTCCTACCTAATTTAAAAGGTGTGTATATATTCTGTACATACCGTACTTAGGGTAAACATGTGGCCGCGGTGGTATAGGGATGGTTCCTTATTTTCTTGCAGTTCCTCCCGAGGTCAGTTTAAACACTAAACGTATGAGTCAGTACGTCGGCAAGGAGACAATTCTAGAATGCAAAGTCTCAGCGTCTCCTCATGCTTTCGTCACTTGGACCAGGAATGGATCAGAACTACCCTACCATCTGTATAAATATAGAGAAGATATATACGGTACAGATGGAAGTACAGAGAAAACTCTACAATTGAGGATTATTGATATAGAGAAACATGATTTTGGGTATTACAAATGCGAAGCGTCTAATCCATTAGGGAGAGATAGTGAAACGATGCTATTATACGGTAAGTAGCCAATAACATCGCACAAAACAACCATATATATCTCGTTAAAACACTGATACCACTTTGTTTGTTAACAGATATGCATATTCTATGAGAGATTACTCACCGGTTATTTTATATATTGCTTGTAAACGACAAACTCAATGTTGTGGCAATTATTTTGAGTCGGATGTTCCACGGACTGGCTTTTTGTTTGACATTAAAATATACGAAGAAATGGTCTGCACAAAACGATCGTATGCGCTTGGTGTTTGTAATGTGATATACCGCCGAAAATACTTAAACGTACTACCTTAAGGTGTTCTGAATATTTTAATAAATTGACGGATGTTTCAATTTTTTGTGGTGTTAGATTCATCAAATACAAAATAAACAAGCATTGAAAAATAAGTGTACCCACGCTTATGCTTTGAAAGATCTACAGGTTTATTTTGCTTTGAAAGATCTACAGGTTTACTTTGCTTTGAAAGATCTACAGGTTTATTTTGCTTTGAAAGATCTACAGGTTTACTTTGCTTTGAAAGATCTACAGGTTTATTTTGCTTTGAAAGATCTACAGGTTTACTTTGCTTTGAAAGATCTACAGGTTTACTTTGCTTTGAAAGATCTACAGGTTTACTTTGCTTTGAAAGATCTACAGGTTTATTTTGCTTTGAAAGATCTACAGGTTTATTTTGCTTTGAAAGATCTACAGGTTTACTTTGCTTTGAAAGATCTACAGGTTTACTTTGCTTTGAAAGATCTACAGGTTTACTTTGCTTTGAAAGATCTACAGGTTTATTTTGCTTTGAAAGATCTACAGGTTTATTTTGCTTTGAAAGATCTACAGGTTTACTTTGCTTTGAAAGATCTACAGGTTTACGTTGCTTTGAAAGATCTACAGGTTTACTTTGCTTTGAAAGATCTACAGGTTTACTTTGCTTTGAAAGATCTACAGGTTTACGTTGCTTTGAAAGCTCTACAGGTTTACTTTGCTTTGAAAGATCTACAGGTTTATTTTGCTTTGAAAGAACTACAGGTTAACATTGAATACTGTTTAATGCTATTCCGGACTGCTTCAGACATAGATTATTTGTGTTCCCCTAATGTTCAGTATTTGTCGCACAAAAGGTAAATATAAATATAAGGAAAATGTTATTTTTTTGGAATTTCACTTCAATTTTCTCTGATTAATTTAATATAATTAAAGAGTTATCATATCCCACCCAGACCATGAATCTCGAACTACGTTAATAAACGACATGTCTGCCGAAAAAACAGACGGATGGATTATTTCAAGTGTGACAAGGGTTGATGTTGATCAAACTGCATTGTAAAATCTAGATATTACAACATCGAACAAAGCAACCAACGCCTCCACTTATGTTCCTATCTCAGTTATACGTGTTGTCTATTGCACTAGAAACGATTTGTTCTGATTCAAATTAGTTTGTAGTGTCATCCCTATTTAAAGTGCCAGCCATTTCTGACTTACGGGACACCTTCTTTCTAAGCACATTTACTTCCCGATTCACATCCTTTAGATTTAACTAGATGGTGGCTCACCACCCGACCCTATCAAAACAGACCCCTCCCCCGCCGGATTCAAACATTCGACCTACCTCTACGTTGGCAAATGCCGTAACCAATCGGTCACTGGAGCCGTTCATTTGTCACCCGTACTGGAGCCGTTCATTTGCCACCCGTACTTTTCTTAATAAACCTTCATTATGCATGTTTTAACAATATACGAAACATTATTCTTAGGCCTATCTATTTTGAACTTCGTTGATTGGAAATTAAGGTCTGTTTGAAGACGTCAATTGTTAAAACGTACCTTTTGTAAGACTCATTTAAAACAATTAAATGTTCGCGTTAAAGTTAAATTTAGACTGCAAAGATGGCATCTCTTAACTCGGGGAATGAATCGCATTTTCACTTGCATAATGGATTTTTGATGCGTCTTAGAGCATAATTTATTAGTTTTAAGTAAGTTACTAAGTCGTCGAAAAGAGATTTAAGTAAGACCCGAGGCGTTGAAGAAAGATGAAATTCCACACGAATGTTTCCCATACTCTTCGAACACTTATGTAATTAATTTATGTTTTGAAAGCGTTTTACTTTTGTCTACACAGCGTCCCTTTATCTCCAGGCTTGTGTGACCGACGCTGGAGCACCCGCGGACCCGCATCCGGTACCCGAGCATTGTCTGTGCGCCGCGAAATAAACATAAATACATGTATATCAGTTATTTGCGAAATACCGATTAGCACATCGTTATTTCTCTCTTAGGAAAGTCACGATTTCAACTGTACGAACTCATAAATTGAGTTCAACTTCACGAATTCACGATTTCATAATGAATTAGGGAAATTGAAATCGTGAATTAGGGAGTTGAAATCGTGACATCACGATTTCAAGATTATGAATTTGTGAGGCTGAAATCGTGAAATCGTGACTTTCCCAGGAGAGAAGTTATGATGTGTGCATGTCATCGTCGTTTTTTTTCCAGTAATTACTGAATATACTTTCACTCCCACGTCGCCCACAAACACTAAAACTATGTTTGGTAGTTTTGACGGTTTCCATAGCGATTGAATAGACAAAATGTTGTCCATGTTTGTGCGAGCTTAGTCATAATGACATTCCGGGGTTACCAACCTGTAGACCTACTTGCGCCAGTTCAGATATTGTAAAGTTCGTGTCACATCCCGCACCTAACAGGGCTCGGGCTCGAGACCTTCAGACCGAATATGTACACCCTACTGACCTAACCAGCCAGTAGGTGCCTCGTCAATGCCATACATTGTAGTAACATAGTAAGTTTTGTTGAGACGCAGCATGACTTAAGTTGGTCTGAAAGACTCCGGTTTGTCTTAAATAGATGCGTATGACAAAACATGACAGTCTATGATTATTAAAGTTCAATATAAGTACCAGTAAAATCTTAATTCAAAACGTGTTTTACATTGCTAGAATAAATAAGATGAAACGATTGAATACAGAAGATTTTTGTTCTTGATTTATTTACGGATTTCCGTTCAGCAATACAAAATCTTTTTAAAGTGGTGAGATTAGGAAATAAACGCTTTTATTTTGTTACCAAAGGAAATATTTTATTACAGAGCTTCCAAAGAAACGTCCTCAGACGTTTACAACTTCATGGCAACCGTCTCTAAGACCAACAGCACAAAGACCACTGTATAATTCTAACGATGGACTTATTACGTCACCAATATACGCTGAAAGTCGACATAACAACAGAGGTTAGTAGAAAGTTGATACGTAAAAACAAATACGGCCATCTTAACCAATTCCACTTTGATATAACACTAACTAAATCAATTTACTGTGATTCAAGCCGCATAAATGTATTGTTAACTTCAAAGTTGAATTTCCCCATTATTTATTTTTGATTCTGTTTTCTTTAAGGAAATGGCGTTTATAACACCTACCGGTCTAGTGCGCAGGATTTGATGACGTCAGACACTTGCTACAGAGCGTTGGAACTACTTACATTGGCTGCCTGTTGTTTAATTTTTCAAACCAACTTTGCATGACGATGAAACGTACATGCCTATTTGACTTTAAAGTGAAGTTTTTCGTGATAAGGAGGTTGAACGACGGTATAGGAATGTAGAAAGACAAAAAACTTCTGAGAGAAAAAACGGATGAGTTGGTGTTATACATATTATTTTGAAGATAACTTTCCGGACTTATTTTGAACAACATGCATTAGTTTCCCAGCAGTGCCAATGAACGTGTTATAGATACAGTATGTTATATTTACATTGATAATATTTCCTTTCATAAAATCATTTGACCATTCAGGTATGGAATACATGCCATTAAATGTTTGATCAATGGTTCAAATACGGAATATTTTCCTGTAAGTTTTTTACCATTGTAAACCATTGGTTCAAATATGATTTGTGTTTCAGTTAGTTTTTTACCATTGGTTTAATACGGAATACTTTTCAGTTAGGTTTTACCATTGGTTCAAATATGGAATATATTCCAGTAAGCTTTTGACCATTGCTTCAAATACGGAATGCGTTTAGTAAGTTTTGACCATTGGTTCAAATACAGAATACATGTACATTGTTGTTGTTGACCAACGGTTGAGATAAGGAATACATTCTTGTAGATGTTTGACCATTGGTTCAGATACGGAATAAATTTCAGCTGTTTTCTTTAAGTAGTTGACTTCCGGTTTTGTTAAATTATCGATACCAGGTCAGACATCAGTTTGTGCTAAATTAACATGTTAATCATTATTCATTTAAATGTCGTTTGGTGTACTTATGTATATATAGGCGTCTTAAAGTAATCTGACACTGCTATTTCTTCATTATTCTCACCCGGCACATCGTCTAGATCCCTCAGTACGGTGTCCTCAATGTGAAGAATATTTTCATTACGTTCAGTTTGTGATTCGATTGCGAGTGTAGAAAATTACGTACATAAATCAATGTGTTTTTAATTGTTTCTGATATTATATTTGCTACCTTTATGGAATTCGAAAAAAGCTTCAAAACTTTACATGTAGGCACTAATGGTGAATTCAATGAACGCCCAATATCGACTCACGTCAACCAACATGCAATGCACACTCGAGGACCTAAAATCGCTTCGCTCTTGTGGTTTTTAATCCGTTCATGTGTACAGCAACCGAAATCATTTAAAATGTACTACTTATTATAAAAATAAAGATTTATGTTAAACAAGAAGTTTGACCACGTGGTTATATCAGTATCAGGCGTTTATAACGTCATCAAGTATAGATACCGCGTATGTACCCGTGAAAATAGCCGAATCGATAAAAAAACTGCTAGATCGATAATAAATCTATTCCGTGTGACCATGTCCGTTTATTCCCATGTGGAATCGTTTAGAAAAAAGACATTGCTCGAAAAACATAAAAGGACGACTTTAAACTCCGCAGTTTGCGAAAACGATTGAATTAGTCCGACAGAACTCATGCAGTGCATTACAATCCATGAATAATGAATTAAAGGGGCACAACTAGTGCAGGGAAATACGGAAGTACAGTTCCCCTGTGTAAGTGAATACCAATTGCAGTCATTGCGACATGTATTCATCACTCAAACACATTTTGACTAGTCAAACTTAAATAAATAGAAATAAAGACCAAGTTTCCTTTGTTGGATGCATGGAATAAGGCTTCCATTTTGAGATGGGATCACGGACACTGATCATTGCTTGACCTTTCAGTTCTATTTTTAGTTTGGAGAATTCAATTTTTGGAAATATGTAACCGATGATATTCGTTCAAACTCGGGTAGCTTCAGCAATCCCTTAAATCCTATTCGATCGTGTTTCATACTACGTTGTTGCTTTTCTGATGATGAAAGCTACGCAAAGATTGCCTCCATTTCTTATAAAGGGAAATAATGACATTGAAGTGAAATATTGTTTGTTTGTAAGATTTGTAGTCCGATGTTCTATCCATTGAACGAAATATATCATTGTGAACACTATCTGCACACAGAGCTGCTGTGTTGGCGTTATTGTATATTGTCGAACCTATACTACCATGATTGGATTGCTCAAGGTGTGTTTCTAGCGTTAAATGTCACCATAAAATGTTCCATAGGTATAGTCGGTTAACATTTGCTTGAGAACAGTTTCATACAAACTTTGTGTTTTGCAAACGACTGACCAATAGACATTGTGTACACAGTACGCGATATTCGCAACTAATTTTGAATCGGTAGTACCAAGGGTGCACATCTGGTTAAGGCGATAGTACCCAGGGTGCACATCTGGTTAAGGCGATAGTACCAAGGATGCACATCTGGTTAAGGCGATAGTACCCAGGGTGCACATCTGGTTAAGACGATAGTACCAAGGGTGCACATCTGTTTAAGGCGATAGTACCAAGGGTGCACATCTGGTTAAGGCGATAGTACCAAGGGTGCACATCTGGTTAAGGCGATAGTACCCAGGGTACACAGCTGGTTAAGGCGATAGTACCCAGGGTGCACTTCTGGTTAAGGCGATAGTACCAAGGGTGGACATCTGTTTAAGGCGATAGTACCAAGGGTGCACAGCTGGTTAAGGCGATAGTACCAAGGGTGCACAGCTGGTTAAGGCGATAGTACCAAGGGTGCACAGCTGGTTAAGGCAATATTACCCAGGGTGCACAGATGGTTAAGGCGTTAGTACCAAGGGTGGACAGCTGGTTCAGGTCTTAAGTCCATAATGGTCAATATTTCAAACATCCGTAATTAACATGTTTTATTCTATACGCTATACTGACTTTGAATACAAGGTTTTTTCTAATATGTTATTATCTGTACAACAGTTATTACACATTTTGTTGCTACATCCCGAATACTGAAAAATGCAAACATGCACGAGGACCAATACATGTACATGTATCTATTTTCTAGTGATTGTGCGCTTAATTACATCATATATTTTATTATTTGTACAAGATGAAAATCATTGCTCTCATTGAGGAAACAAGATACTTTGATTGTATGACATAATTTTGCGTATCTGAACAATGAGACAGACTCTACAGTTTGTTCATTTGGTGTTCTCTAGAAAAATAGATCGGTCGTCAAAACTTAACCGTCGGTATTGCAGATGATTTTGTATCCAAAATGCCAAAAAGCGGGAATAATAATATTCCTCGGCGATTGACCAAACCTATGCTAATGGTAACATTACGCTTAAACGTATAATTAATTGTTGGTTGTTGTGTGTTGTATAGTGCAGTGTCATCTGTAATTTTATACAAATTTACTAGGGGTGTCACGATAAGCATGACGTATACCTCGATATATTGCAATACATTATCAACACATAATCTACGACTAGATCATTTGCTTACTTAAACATTTTACCCAACCACAAATACCTTTCAAATGTGTGGCAGAAATAAACTTTCAAAATATGTTCACAGAAATGTGTCCTTCAAGCCACGGTGATTGTTTAAATACAATGATTGCCAGGGGGCGTGGTCTCAGGTGAGCGATATAGGGTCATCATGGCCCTCTTGTTGTACAAGTAATGCACATGAACCTGTCATGACACGAGTAACTGTTAAACTGTCATCATTTTCATAACAAATTGACTCATATGAGAGTTTCATGGCTAGGTAATTCCATATCGTTAATTTTCATATCGTGGTACAATACAGTTTGGCTGCAATATACCGGTATATCTTGACACCCCAATATATAGCAATATACCGGTATATATTGACACCCCAATATAGCAATATACCGGTATATCTTGACACCCCTATTATTACTAAATTATTTTGTTCTGTAACGTTACAGTGCGTTTGGCATTTGTATTCGTTTTTATTTGCCTATTCAGCATTTTACAAGTATTTAAAGCTCTATGTATGAATGAAACATTGAAATAATGAATCCGAATACCTGGATAATTGGATATGATAGGTGTGTAAAAAATGTATGTGTAATAAACGTTTGGTGCGAAACTATTGCGAGTCATTTTTGATAATGAAGCAGTTCATGGGCGGCACAAGAGGAGGAATAGGGGTCCGGACCCCCTCCCCTCCCCACTGAAATTTGGGCAAAATAGGATTGTTCATATCTGATCCTAGATCAAGAGGGGTCCAAAGCAGGAGACATAATTGTGTGGATCCATGCAAGAAGTTACAAGTCTTGTGTAAATACCCTCGATATACACTGGGAACACTATTCTAACTGGTCACCCTAAATTCCTGCCGTTTACTAATTTGGGTAAAAAATCTTTGTAAGCAATTTGTGTGCAAATTTGAATTTTTTGAATTTTTGAGGTATTGGTAAGAATGAAATAAGAACGTTTTTGTTGCTGTATTAATTTCGAAAAAAAGACGATAAAATAAAAAGTGACCACTTTAAAGATTATTTGATGAAAATATAAACAGCGACCAATTAAAAGAGTATGTGTGTGTAATGCAACAGAGTATATCATCTCAATATACTCGCAGTCAACAAAAAAGGGGTATTCTAGATGATGTATGTGATGGTGTTGATAAAATAAGAGGTATACGTTTATTCTGTATCTTTTTGAAAACTGGCTTGGAATTTCAGAGGGAAGTTGACCCATTGAGAACTCTTCAATAATGTACATAAATTGCACAATAATGAATTTAGTTGTAGAGCACATTTTTTAAGCAATATTGATTTTCATTTATTGAATGTGTATGTGTATTCAATAAATCATTTGCAGCTCATTATTATTCATAATGTTATGTACTGTATATAAATCAATATTCATGAGTAATTTCTTCATTATTCATGAGCTGATGAACTTGTAATCTTTGTATCAATCTTAGACAAAATAAAAAAAGACAAAACAGAAGGTAAATTGATTTATTTATCACTTGTTTAAATAATTATTTAAAATCACCATATCTTTCCAACAACAATATCCACATAAACAACATAAACAACATTGAAATAACAACAGAAACAACAACAAATGAAATATTTATACAGTAAATCTTTGTCAATCACAGAACACTTACAGATAACGAATGGAAGTTGCTCGTTTTTCATAACAATAAAAAAGCGAATAAATGCATGATTCATCAGTATGTACCTGACAGAGGAACTACAGTATTCATAGCGAAAATAATGCAATTTAAATTAATCAAATCTTCAAAATTTGACATAAGGGGAAAAGAGATCACTGGCGGCAAAATTATTTACTATTTGAAGGGAAAATTATTCACTCTTTGGAGGGAAAAGTGTTCAGTTTTGACTGTTCGGACAAAATAGAGTTCATACTAAAGTGTTCACCCCCTTTGATGTCTCAACTACCAGTATCAGAAATACAGGAATATAAAACAGCCGTAACAGATCATTGTTCAAAAAACTGTTCACAAAGTATACACAAAATTATAGACAAAATATATCCGACAATAAAAATATAACATGAACAAAATTGACAGTAACTCTTACTATAAAAACTTATCTTAAAAGTCTCCTTGAAAATACAATCACATTAGTATGCTGATAAGCTGGTGAGTAAATAAATCTTTACATAAGACGATGTGGTGGAGCAAACTATAGAGTAAGCCTGTATGACTAGATGATGCTAGACAAGTATGATAACATACAAAATACCAGTCAGGACTCATTAATTATTTCATATACAATCATTTATGTAGTCTGTTTTTTTTAAATACCTTTTTTTTCATTTATACGGTTTTAGAAATAAACAGACATAGCAACTAATTTGACTTAGATTTAATACAGAGAGTAACTTTAATGATACACAGATCAAGCAACGAGCAATGTACAATATTACATTTAAAGCAGTTATGAAATAGACATTCAATCTTAGTACAGACGGACACCATAATTATCACAGGAAATTGTCAATAGTTCTTTCCCTTTATTTCCCAAAGGAGTCTAACGCTTACCATGTTTGACCTCCTTCCACGGCAAAAATCATGCTGAATACATAAAAATATATCCAAGATATGCACCACATTCTACGCATGAATAATTTATCTTTCAATTGACACCTACTTAATGCAAATTGTCAAGAATTGACAAAGTTCTGCTAAAAACTGCATCGAAATGTGCGCAGGACAAAAACCTCATGGCAATCTTTTGTGATAACTATGAACACTGAGGAAAATCTCCATGACAATGTTGGAGTTGTTGTTCCATTGGATACTTGTGCTTAGAATACATACACTTTCTAGTGTACAGATGTACAATATGTATATATTTTCTGTATGTTCTGAAGAGCTCCACAAAAACAAGTTAATTAAGTTTCTGACACATTAAAATTCAATAATCTAGCATGCACTTACATATTATACTGGTACAACGTTTCAACACATAACGTAAGACAGGCATATCAGACATATTACATTTTCCATATACATGTACTCTCTATCTCACTACAGAAATCTATACAGCTTGATGGTATACATACTGTACTGAAAGAGGTTATGTAAGGGAAATACAGTAACTATAAGAGCCTGGGTCAGATATGACCATCCAACCATTACAGTCAGTCTACATTACAAAATAAATAAGTAAATTCATATCTATACATAACCAGCAAGGAATGAAAGTCATATAAGATGTTAAATGAATTTATAAAATATCAAATTGATAGAAATGGACTCTGACTTAGATATAAACATATGATAATGTCACACCTAAGCCTTACCATCATGTACACAATCCACTTTGTATGAAATAAAGCTAAATTCACTAATCCAAGACAAACATCTCGTCATCAATTAAGTTTTAAAAACTGGCCCATGGCATGGTCCGAACAAGAGATTTTCAGTTAGGTAATTGTAACAATAAAGCATTAATGAGATAAGAAAACTCTAAATAATTGTATCACACTGTTAATATACACAAACTTTTACAATGTATATGGAACAATGTCTATGTAATGATAAAGCTTACAAGAGATATATAACACAATTATCATATATAGATAGGGTAAAAAGACCAATATAGAGAACTGTCATGAATACTTTTTCGAATGTGAAACAAACGATGCGCAATCAAATGGCACGTAGGAGGATCCTGGATGCTGAGTTGATGATTTTTACCGAGGGCGATAACAAATTTACAGAGGGCAATAAATGTACATGTAGCTTTAAAGCTGAACAAATACACACCATAAGGAGGTTTACAATTTTTAAGCAAAATCACAAATATGTTGTCATGGTAATGATATGTATGGAGTATAATATAGACCATAATGTTTATTATGTACTATCATATCAAATGAAGTAAGTAGAGGGAGTAAGTTTGTTTTTTTATAAAAAAGAACAAAAAAACATTAATGTATTTGCTAAACCTATTAGAAGTTCAGCACATTCAAAAATGTATATAATTATCAATCATAGTAAGTAGTAAACTTGAAAAACACCATAAAATGTGTAAGTTACCCTGTCCATAAGTATTGTGAACTGTTTGTAAAAATGAAGGTAATATAAAAAATAGCAACATGATTCTGTTATATATACTATGCATTGTATCAGAATTAGAAATTTTTAATTTGAGATTCCATTCTAAGTTATCTTGTGGTTTAAAAACTTGAGATCTCCATTTACAATTCCTTTTTACACTCTGAAATAAGGATGTTATCAAAAAAAAGGCAACAGTTTCTTACTTGGTAAAATTGCTCGAATTGTAAGTAAATTGAGAATAAAGATTTTAAATACAACAAATATTTGCGGATGATATATTAAAATAACTAAAATGGCACAAATTACAAGGAACAAGAAATATCTTTAAAAAAGATGGTCGGCGCAAGTAAAGTTTGTTGCAATGTGAAGGTTAAGATTTGTTTTGCAACATCAGAAACTGCCGAGATGTTATGATTGCCGGTCACTCAATTATGCTACACTAGAGTAACTCTGAGATACCTGTAAGGGGAGACCACTGCGTAGGTGATTGGATAAAAATAACTCCATAGTGCGATTTGTCATAAACAGTGTAGTCTGTTTCGATATACATGTAGTTCAATAGCACTTATTGTGTCAATCGTTAAATTACGCAATCATGTTAATAAACTTAATAAACATAAAAATACAATTAAATATATTGTTCTTTGGGTAAAAAATGCTGTAATATAGGTATATAACAAATACAAAATCTTCAATCTGTGGTTTTACAGCTCAATAATAACAATATTTTCATAAAACATTTTACCAATAAAACTAAACAGTATTTAGAAGAACAGGACTACATTTTTCTCCATATATTTTTTTTCGGTTGGGACCATCATTTTTTTACATAACCCCACCCGGCAAAATTTAGATGGATAAGTAATAATTGTTTTATATATTACTACTTATCTATTTACCATTTATTTCAACTTTTATAACACAATCTTAGAATGTTTCCCCATTCAAGATACCTCAATAGTTTTTTTATTAAGGAGCATTTTCAAGAGTAGTTACCGGTTTATGCAAAATAATGTTTTGAAGATAGGTCATGTTTGTAAAAAAATCTGTAAAATTAACAATGATCATACTTTTATATAACATGATTGCCTATAGAAAATTTTAAGTAACATTTGTTATGTTATGTTCAGGAAAAATGATGATTCCACAAAGTATGTTATAATAGAATTATGCTAATTTTAAACTCATATAAATCTTCGCAACAATCATAAATTACATGAGG
Organism: Mactromeris polynyma; assembly: GCA_032209605.1. NCBI lineage: Eukaryota > Metazoa > Mollusca > Bivalvia > Venerida > Mactridae > Mactromeris > Mactromeris polynyma. Next base: position 51,835,863 of record JASFXZ010000001.1, read on the forward strand.
GGAAATGTTACAGAGGGACAGGACCTGCCCAGCCCTTTCTTAGAATCGAGCCTGAACCTCCCAGGTGACAGCCCAGGACTCTACCAACTGAGCTAACCAGTTGACAGCCCAGGGCTCTACCAACTGAGCTAACCAGGTGACAGCCCAGGGCTCTACCAACTGAGCTAACCAGGTAGGTTGTACAATGACTAGAAAAATAACATTTAGGGTGAGCAACAGCCACATAAAACATAGAATGACAATATGGTAAAAAGTATTTCAAAAAAACTTGCACATTGTGTATAAGAAAAACAGAATCAATAAATAGTTTACAATTACAAATTGTCCAACAATATACTGAAGGGTGAAAGGAAAACTAATCTTTTTACTTCTTTATTTATATTCAGATGCATTAGTGTAACTGTACCATTCCTTATGAATTTCCATAGCAACAAATTCCATGGACTATGTAAGAATCTAGAGACGAATGCAAAGTTTCAACTTAACTTGAAGCAAATGGCTTTCAATGGGAAACATAATTAAAACAAGCACACACATAATACAGTTGATATATACTTGTAGCACTGTTAAACCAAGGGCAATAACTCAGATCAGTATTATAAATAGCATAAAAAGTCTCTGTTACATTAAAGCCATACCCAGCGTCTGAAATTAGTTGTTATTCCAATATATATTCAAGAAGAGCATACATAATATATGATTTATAACAGCCGTATTTTACGCTCCTCTCGTTAATGCAACAAAATGAAAATGCAGCACTACAGAACTGACTAAAGTGATATTTTTTTTCATGACCTGAGAAAATAGATTAATTTTGAAAATGTGAAAATTATGACAAGTAAATATTATAAATAGTAACTAAAGCTATTACCGAGTTATCAATACCTCTCTATACTGTGTTCTCTGAGGGATCACAGGTCCATAACATCATTACTCGGACCAACCCTGAACAACAAAGGTATTAAAAAAATGCACAAAGAGATCTTCATGTAAAAATAAATTTGATTGATACGGCACATACAACAACATGTGTTTAAATGTATTTCACCACTATTATGAGTTTCCAAAGTATTATGCAGTTTGACCTAAAGCAAGTTCTTAGATTCGATTATAACCAGATAATCAGAGATGATTTACATGAATTCTACGAACAAATATTTTAGACACAAAATATGACCTTAAAAAATAGATCACATGGTTACATGGAATGCACATTGTAGTTCAATAAAGTTGAATATTTCCAAAAGCACTACTTATGATATTAGCTGTATTGTACCGTTCAACATGAGCACAGCATGTACATACAGAGCTAGGGCCTCATTCACAAACATCTTAAGACTGAAACTCAGACTTAAGACTTTAAACCATTAAATGTTCTTTTTGTAGCACTAAAGATTTAAATAAAAATTGGCAAAAGTGTAGAGTAGGTAGCAATAATTATACCGGTAAAATTTTATTAGTTTAGATTTAATACGAACGAAAGGATGGTAATTATAACTTTTGCAAATTTAAAGTAAGAGCCTGAGTTTCAATGTTCAAATGTTTGTGAATAAGGCCCCTAGTCTCCAGGTTACATTATGGGTCAGTATGGTATTAGCATGTTGGATATGGCTTGTGTCATCAACACAGAGAGTTTGATAAAAGTTTGATGGCAAAGGGTCAAAAACATACTAAAACACTGAGCTACACAAAGTTTAACAAAATGTAGATGCAGATATATATATATGCTGAAAATCAAGATATGGCATAAGCTCTCCTGTCATCAGAAAGCTAGGTCAATACCTTTGCATTTACACTACAAATGTTAAATCACTAAATGTGAAAAACGACTTAAGAACAATCTGCATTGTTGATTTTATACAGAAACTTACAGACAACATACACTTTACAAATTCAGTCATTTTTCCAGGAGTTCTTGTGTATAAATTTAAGCAACACATGTAGTCACAAATGCACGATACAAAGCACAAAGAAAAATAAATATTTATTCAACTCTTTGACTATGAAAATATACACAGAAACAGACACTTATTGATATATTGCAATGAAACATACGGCCAAAATGTAATACCAACAAAAACAATTGATTTTGCAGTAAATTAGCTTAAAAATAATTTTTTTCATGAAGAATAAAACAAATAAATGCACTTACAATGTGAACTGCCATTTTTTCAAGCATTATGACTTATTATACTTTTTTCAAGACCTTGTAAAATTCAAATTCAGATCAAAAAAAGAATTTTAAAATCTTCTTCAAAAGAGAGCTACTAAGGAAAGGTAACTCTAGATTGACAGTGGGACTAGAATATCTTGACATTAAGTGCCTTCATCATTTTTTAACTGTACCAACTAAGGCTTGGGAATTAGTACAACAAAAAATTAGCTCAAATTTCCTGAAACAAGACACAGAATAAACAATACAATATATTGTATATCATATTGTATCACTATGCTTTTCTTGTAATATTAAACTCTTCATTGTCCGAATCATCTAATACATTGTCAAAATCGTGATCATCATCTTCTGTGCTTAATCTATCGAATCCACGGTGCGAGTGTAGGAAATTACCCAGACTGAACACTGACTTTTTACTTGACCGTCTGCCACAATTCCTGAAGTGTCCTGAAACATGGAACAGTATAAACAAGTGAGAAGTTGGCAAAGAAACAACTTCCAAACAAAATATCACTGGATAATGACTGATTTCTACAAGCAAAGTGTTTAGTTCAAAACACACCAATTTTCAAAGGTGGTGCAAAGATAGAAACAAACAGCAACATCGTAGGCAAGTATAAACAAGAGTGGCAAACTATCACAAAATACGCCCGTCCTAAGTCAGAGCTCAAGTGTTAAAACAAGAATTTTTTTAGGTAATTTCCATAATCTAAGGGCAATGATTCCCGACTAGAGCAATATGGCTGGTTATTAATCTTGTAATGCACATACACATTCTGACCAAATTTGGTGATGATTGGACAAATGCTTCTGAAGTTATTGATCAGACAACTTACTGGACACTGCCCGCCTGTATGCCACAGGTGAAAATAGAATTCAAGATTTTAACAGTATTTTGTAATACACAGCCATCAGTCTACCTAACAGTACCAACTTGTTCTCAACCAACAACTAAATACTTGCTATACAAATTAAATGACAGATTGGAAAAGACGTGTTATATATAGTCAATTTAACAGAGCTGGACAAACCCCTCCTGTAACTTTTTGTGGCCACTCCAATTTTTTTTTTTACTATTACGACACATCCCATAAATAAAGTTATCAGAGCAGACAAAACTCTTCCCTCAGACTCCAGTCACACTGAGCTGATTTTTGAGTACAAAGTTAAATTCTTGGTTATTCGTAGTGATTCGTACTGACTTCGTAGTAGGTCATATCAATTCAGCATATTCATGTGGCGTTTGTGGTGCCAGTACAACATTTTTCAACCTGCTCAAAACATTTGTTGCTATTCATTTTACTTTCTTATTCTTAGTGCATTTGTACAGCATTCGTGTGGCTATCGTACTGGCTAGCATGGCATTCGGTCTCAGTGTGACTGGGGCTTTAGCAAACTGATATGAAATGCCATTTCAGTGGTTATATTGTAGGGTTTTCAGATCAGTATGTATGTTAAGTACACAATTAACATTTATGACAGTACATTAGCAATTTAACCACTAAAATAGCATTTCATATTAGTTTAGTAACGCAAAGGTGTAATCTGCCCTGATATTTTCACGAAAGGTGTTTTGTCCATCCTAAAATGTTCACTGAAATGTCCACCTTAGCAACAACCTATGGGAGGGGCTTCATCCTACAATCCAATTCAGCACAGAGAATAAACAAGCTGGACCAGTAAGTGGAACAGTATAAAATTATGACTCTAAAGTGTTAGTGAATATGATTGCAAGTTAGTCTGTTATGTATAACAGTATAAAATTATGACTCTAAAGTGTTAGTGAATATGATTGCAAGTTAGTCTGTTATGTATAACAGTATGATTAAATAATTTGTGATAAAAATCCTTCACTCAAATCACCAGTAACAACCAAGTGACCAATGAGAAAGTTTGATCAGTGTATGTACACGTCACCAGGACCAGATAGTATAACATTGAACAGAATGTGTACGGTAACTATCATATGCCGAGAACTAAATCATCCTTTCCTTTGTATCTTCACTTCTTATTTCATCAAAAGAATTACATCACCAGTGCTGACACAGACTACGCAGTGACAACAACACATGGCATGACCCTTACAAACAGCAAGATAAGAGCTTTATGGAGGTACAGTGGTTGAGAGGAAAGGTGCCCAATCCTTGATCTGAACGCTTTGAGCAGGGTTCAATCTCAAACTTCACAATCTCTAAATTTGGCACAAGTATGGGTTAGTAAGAGTCATCAACCAACAGGAAGAAGTCTTCGAAAATGATTAGTGTAAGATTTAAGATATTGATTCACAATTGATGCCAAAAATATAAATAAAAGTGAATTTAAGAAAGTAAAAATGTACAAAAAATTAAAATAATACCCTCAAACAGCAACCAGTAAATTGCTTTCATGTTTCACAAAATGTAGTAAAAAGGAATAAAAATACACAGCAGTTATTTATTAAAATCCAACCATGACCCTAAGTAATAAATTTACCCAAAACATAGGAATAAAAATGAGAAAGAAAATTCCTCCACAAATAATCAGTAATACTACTCACACCCCCATGTGCTAACTTTGAAATAAAGTTCTTTGTTCCTACAGTATGTGAAAAGAATATTCTTCATTTCCATACTGCACAAATATATTTCTAATATATAACAAGCATACTTATCTATAAAACACAACTGTTAAACAATACACCCTAAAAAGATTCAAGGGTCATAACTGTACGGCTGATGTGACTGATAATGAAACTTGAATGGGATTATAGGCCTATTGGTCTTGCTACTGATTCAACAACATTATTGATGATGATTTACAAACTTCCTCACATGAATCAGCAGCCAAACGTCACAGTAGGACACACCCTGCCCTACCCAGAAACTGAAGCCAGACCTCCCTGTTGACATTCCATCCCCTACCAGGATATACCAAGAGAGCTAACAAATATCATTATTTACTACAATTACGCTACAAGGAGAACTGTAACCATCCTTGGTACCCAGACTATTCATAATATATATGATACCCTGGGCAAATTGGCTAGGGTAAATATGTAATGCATGAATATTAATCAGCATTTCTCGACCAATGAAATGGACAATAACAAAAAAGAAGGAATCTCCTATGTGAAGAACTATCCGTATCACATGGTGTGAGTATCATGTGGCCAATCAAGCCACTGGATTTTACCTCATTAATTATTCATGAGTTTGAGACTTTTACAGTCAGTTTGCCCAGGGTATTATATATTTGATGAATAGCTTGCGTACCGAGGATGGACTGTTACATGCTACATTTGTAATACTTACCATTTCTATACATTCGTACTGTTACAGTAATAATAATTAACAATAGCACGGGAACCACGAGCATTGTTCCAATTATCACAGATGGACTCGTACTGTCAGGCTCTGTTACTGAAATAACAATGTTTGTGTTGTAGCATTAACAGTGAACGTAAATAATCAATTCTATTATATTAGAAAATCATTTAATACAGTATTGCACAGGTAAATTATGAACCTTTTAAGATGCAATTTTCATACAAACAGATTTAATTATGTGACTTTGTAAGAATTCATTGCAATGAGAATGGAATGCACTGTTGTACTTCAATGAAAAGATTTCAAATAAGAATGTCTTGAATTAATATATTTATCATATTTATATAAATAAATTTTAAGGAAATAAATGCTCAAAATGTTTTACTAATTTTTGCCATTTGTTTTCATTGTAAGGTAAATATCATTTAAAATCAGCTGACTTGAGTTCTGTTTTATTCTATCTTATTGTAAAGATACAGGCATGTTAGTATGACTATAATTATACAGTATTTTGATACAATGAAAGCAAATTTAAACATGCTCAATCTCCTCTCACTGAGCAATATGTCCCAGAGCTTTCAATTTGGCTATTTATTGCATCATAACTACAATTCACTGACAATGATATACATGTATTGACTAGTAGTCTACTATGATAACTAGATTGGAGTTTCTTGAACAGTAAACGACCGACATGTAACTAACATACTATTTCCACCATGCATGCTACTATTGTTGCATATATTTATAAGTTTTATTTTGTTGTCTTTATTTAGTGATTCTATCAACAAGTGTTCATGGTATAACTCAAAACTTTAATCAATAAAACTACAACCTCTTCACTTACTGTCATTTATGCAGTTCATCATTTTAAAAGATATTTCTTGTTTAACCTAACTCAAATTTAAAATTATATACAACGCACGATATTTTTCATGCAGCATTGAACTATTTAATTTGAACTTCACAAGAATATCAGAAATTTATAAATTGCTTTTGCTTTTAAGAAACTACAACGCATCAGCAACCTGTAAATGCCAGCATGGGCTAACATGTTCAGTAGTATTATGTAACATCTGAAATTTTTTTGGGCTAAGTTCCGATAATCACTAAGTATTAAAGGGTTCATTAGTATCTGATACAAATGATACAATACAACAATACAAATACTATATAATACATAAGCGGTGTCAGTGGTTGGCAACAATCACCAGTGCATAGCAACAATGAATACCATGTGTCTACTGGTGAAAAGAGCTAACCAGCCATTTTGTGTTTTTCGAGTTGTCACTACATTATGAAGAAAGAATCTGAAACAAGGATCCTTATTTTCACAAGTTTACATAGACTTTATTTATTTGACAGTTTAACTCATCCGAGACACTAACATTAAATCTTACTGCAATCAAAATCAATAGGAGATGTATCCAGCTTTCCAGAAACTATTATAATATAGTGCTGGTGGGTTAGCACTTTTGACCTGTTTCTATCTGTTAAAGAACACGCTGTTATAAGCTAGACATTTGGTTACTAAGCCAACAAGTTCATTGAACCAATCAGCAACAAGCAAGCTAAATAACTGGAGAGGAAAAGGTCCAATCAGCATCAAGGAAGTTAATTATGCAGGGGAAATTACCCAATCAGCAACAAGCAAGTTAATACTGCAGGAGAATATAACCCAATCAGCATCAACCATGCTAAATAACTGCTAAACTTTTTACTTTTCTCAGTAAGCAGCTCAGAATTATCTCCAATCTCGATTTTAAAAGGGTGAGCATTGGACAGATCGACAATAGAAGGCTTTTTGCCCTCAATCATAGGTTGTACATGGTTAATCACTGCAGGAGGCTCCATATTTCCTGCATTAGACTGAGCAGAGTTCACAACAGCTGGAGCATCTGAAGTTCCTGCAGTAGATTGTACATGATTCACAACAGTGGGAGGTTCGGTAGTTCCTGTAGTAGATTGTACAGGATTCACAACAGTGGGAGGCTCTGTAACTCCTGTAGTAGATTGCACAGGATTCACAACAGTGGGAGGCACTGTAGTTCCTGTAGTAGATTGTACAGGATTCACAACAGTGGGAGGCTCTGTAGTTCCTGCAGTAGATTGTACAGAATTCACAACAGTTAAAGGCATTTTCTTGGCAGTCGAGTGACCTACATTAGCAGTCATTGGTTTGTGACTGTCTGATGTAGTATGTACAGTATTCACAACAGTGGCAGTTTGAACTGCGGTTACAATATCCACTGCTGTGAATTGTGTACTCGTCTCAGTAGATGTATACATGGCATTCACAACATTGTTACTACTAGGTGGCACTGTACTGGTGACCTTGACAACATTTATCATACTTGTTTCCACGGAAACGCCCTTTGTGACCTCTGTTGGAGGAGTGGGTTTTTTATTCTCGTCAATCAGCTGTTTATCCACCGTAGACGTATTGGCTGTAAGGTTAACAAATAAGTCATAATTTAAGAAACGGCAAAAAGACTCCACCATGTGCATAAGAAAAAATAAACAAAGTGAGTTTTACCACCATTATATATTAGAAAACAAGCCAAACGTAATAATTATGTCAATGCACCAAGCAGTGAGTCATCTAATATTCTTTTCATCCTACCACTACCTAATTGACTTTTTCAACTATTCTTGGAAAATGTATTTGTTTTCTTAGAATGACATGTAAGTATATACATCATAAGGGCCTGAATCACTCAAAGTCTCATCCACCAGAATACACTATCTGTATTTAAACATATTCTATGTGTCAGCTATGAAATCCAATTCCATAAATAGGCTAAATGGTATGAAACAATAAATTAAATAGGACAAACACCATAAAATGTTGGTGAACCATTGTTCATGCCATTAACTGAATATAGTTCAACACTTTGCAACCTTAAGATGACAGGTTTAAAAATCTGACTCAAAAACTGGCTTTTAATGACATTGTAACATGAGATATTGCCTTAAACAATAAGTTTACTTGAAGCACAGTCAGGGCTAGCGCTGGCTTTTTTTTTTCTTGAGCCAGTTTGCTAAACTAGGTCAAAAGTAGTCCGGCACTGGCCTGATACCTGAAACTAGCACTAACATGATAAGCCCAAGTTCATCAAGCACCCTGGAATATGTCTGTTATAAGTGTAGTTGTAGGATGAATAACAATTCCCAGAGATAACAACAAGCATGCAAGTAAGTTTTTCTTTAATTGAAAATAAAATTATCTCAAATAGGGCAAGCTGTTTAGACAATCAAATAACTGCATGCTTATCTGTTATATTTTTATCAGTTAAAAAACAAAGAAGATTGAAAAGCATGCAAGAATCGAGTAGGCATGACCAAACTGTACGACACATTCAGTAACATGATCCTCCAGTCGTACTGTGCACCTGGTGCTGTGTAAGCCATATTGTATTATAAAAGATAATACTATTACATACACTTGATTAAATAGACAGTACCAATGGTATTTCAACCAGTGTCTTCTATGTGGAGGAGGACAAATGACAATAGCCAAATGACCTACCCAGCTCAGGTATCGAACCCAGACCTCCTGGGAGACAGCCTACTGCTCTAACCACTGAGCTAACCAGGAAGACTAAGGCTATGCTGTGAGAATATTGATTTAGAGTTCTAGGTACTAAGACAAGAATAAACTTAACCATTTACACATGCTTGTAGCTATCTCACAAATATTAAATTTCAAAAATACCATCACATCAAATAAATTTCAAAAGAAAGCTTTATATCTAATTGAGTATCAACTCCAACAGGCATGCTCACATTCTTAAGATTGACAAACCCATATTTTCAAAGGATAGATATACAGTGATATTTCTCAAGAGCAACTCCCTTTTGGAGACCCATGTTTTGGCTGTTGTTGAGAGGTTAAATTGAGTGTAAATTCTTACAACAGAAAACAATGATACTGTAATCAAAGGGATGTTATGTCTCAAGGGAGGGCCACTCTAGAAAGGTTGCACTGTATGTTCACATTGGTAATAAGATACAATCAGACTAAGTGCATTGTAACTGAAGTGAGCATGTGGGTGGGTATACATTCTATACATTTTTTCCAATCTGAGAATTAATAGATTAACTGTGGCTTAGTTAAAGATTGATATTATATGGAGGATTAAATCATATTAAACTATAACATATGTTAGTTCTCATAATTGACAAACTTTAAAAGAGATAATTACTTCTTGTAAACAGAATGTACACACTATTTATGATAACATTCAGTACCCTAGCCAAACACCCCCCCCCCCCTCACCTTCTCCTGGACAAAACCCTCAGGACAAACTCTTTGCATAACTTTTTGCTATGGCCGCCAGAATCCCTCCCAGATAAACCTCGCTATTGCCAACAAAGCCTTGCCCAAGATTTTTACTGGTAGAACAAAACCTCTCCCATGAAAATGTCACAGCCGGCAAAACTCCACATTTACCAATCTGATACAAAATGCTATTTAAGTGATTTTTACAACTAAATTTACTGGAGGGGTTTTATTCTACCTAAAATATTCACTGGAAGGGTTATGTCCACCTTAACTAAAACCTACTGAAGGGGTTTTGTCATGAGGGGTATGTAGTATGCAGCTCATTTAGCCAGCTTATAAAACCCCAAGTGCAGCAGCTCAAAACGCACCATTTTATCACACTTTAGGAACACAGATTAAATGTGTAATCAAAGAATGATGCATAATTAGTATAATTATCCGATTTATTGATTCTCTTATCATTTTTAGCAAATACAAATATGGTCATGTAAACCAAGGCTCGATATTGCACCATATCAGTTATCAGTCATATAAACAGCAAAAATATGAATTTCAGATATTCAAATAAACCGGAATAGAATATGGACAGAAATTGAGATTTATATTAAAGACAAATTTTCAAGTCAAAGAATAATAATCAATGACACCCATAGTTGATGAATAGTCCGATCAGATTGAGAACAATCTTGGAAACAAATCTCTGGCATTGGCAATAATGACCATGATGATTCAACATAATCTCACAACATGACTCTCATTATTCAATAAACTCATGCTGTATTATGTAAGAAACAAACGTACCTGTAGAGAATATGGCTTGAGGCATTTGAAACTTCCACACTTTTCTGGGATTTAATTCACCAACATACACTAAATGATCTGTACTGTCAACTGTTATATCATGAGGATGCGTTAATGTCTGTAAAACACAGAGAGGTATGTTACAGTATATCTCACTTACATACCACTTAAAATTAAGACCATCTCATTATACAGTCGGACTTCATTTATTCGGCAACCTTCTATCTGAATACTTGGTATCTTCCAAATAAATATCAGGTCCCAATGTATCTTTTTAGGCACATAACTGAAATAGGCTATTTGAAACTATGTATTATGAGTTCAAACACAAGGTCATGAGTTCAAATACAAGGTCATGAATTCAAACACAAGGTCATGAATTCAAACACAAGGTCATGAGTTCAAACACAAGGTCATGAATTCAAACACAAGGTCATGAATTCAAACACAAAGTCATGAGTTCAAACATAAGGTCATGAATTCAAACACAAGGTCATGAGTTCAAACACAAGGTCATGAATTCAAACACAAGGTCATGAATTCAAACACAAAGTCATGAGTTCAAACATAAGGTCATGAATTCAAACAAAAGGTCATGAGTTTAAACCAACAATGATCATTATCATACCTTCTCCCCAAATATTGATACAAGTATTCATGGCTTTCAACAAAGTCAACTCTGAATAAATTAGTTTACACTACACAAACCGTACATCATTTTGGACAGAGATCAACAAAAGAGATCATCAAATATTTCTGGTACTTACAGATCCTGGTATATTCCATATAGATAGTATATCTCCATTGTTAATGTCCATTGTAAAACCTTGCGTATCTACAGGAGTCGTACCAAACACAGGGCCATTCACAGCAAACAGAATACCACCTGATAAAATACATCATGATCACTTAAACACACTTTAATAATATCAGATAAATATCAAGTTATTTTGATGACAGGAATCCAAGAGTAATGTAGCATTGCAATTTACACCTTTGTCCATATTTTTTTCAGGAATTAGAAAACACCGAATTTCTTAAAAATTAGTAAATTTCTATTATCATTTGATACATTCACATCTATTATTAGTTACAAATTTGGTATCACGTAATTATTTGAATCAACTTAACCAAACTCAAAACCAATTCAAAATGAGTGTCATTGCATATTATCAAAAATAAGCAACACATACATGTAGTTGAAAAAAATAAAATTGATAAAAGACAATTACCATGGTTAGGACAGTATTCTAAAGCGTAGAGTGCCGAACCAAATAATTTAGGATGCATCTGTCTCACAAAATTACCATCCAAATCAAAGCACTGTATGCGACCATTCTCACGATCGGCTACACACACCAAACGTTTATCCTCTGCAACGGTCACACTGTGTGGAAGATTGAATGTGCCTGGTGGTGGGAAGTTAACGCCTGAAATGATTTTTTGGAAAATTGAAACCAATTCATAAGAACAAGAAATATTACAAATACCGACAGAATAGATGTTACTTCCATACTTACAACATGTTAACACCTAAAATAAAATCTGTTTCTGTAACATGATTGAAAAAAGGGTCAGTAGGAAGGGATTTTCTTTTTTGTATAATTTCTATAAATTTTTTGTCATACAAATTGCAGTGTAGTATCATGTTCCATTAGTTGTCTTCATCTTATTTCAATAATAATCGTACACAAAAAAAACACATCGTAATCATCAAAAAAGGTGCGAAAGACTTAAATACTTACACAAAAAAATTAACACTTACCATTATATAAGAGCATTTAAATAAGTCATGGACAAATATACAATGTATATTATAAATCATTGAGATGAGAAACTTGTTGCTTAGACTATTCATTTAATTTGTAAAAGATCATTTTTAGACTGGGGCGTTAGCCCCAGGTCTTTAGTAACCGTAATTTTGGAAACAGCTGTGGCAGAGTTAGACGAGTTTGATACCACTTTATGTATCACTTCGCATCATTTGCAATGACCAATCAACATGTCGAATTTACGTGACATCCGATCTACGTTTCCGAATCCATCGTGAGAATTTTATTTTAAAGTGAAATATCTGGTTCAAAAATTATTGTTGAATAATTGTTTAAGTGTTTTTGGTTAAAATGTCCTAGGTAACAACTTCTTTTTGATACATAAAAATGAGAAATCGCTGAATTGAGGGAGGACTATTTTCTATCGTAAACAAGTGCTTCATTCGGATACATTTCTTATTGTTGTTGACCCTATGTTTGTTGCCAGCCAAGGTTACTAAGTATATCGTCTATACGATTCATTCACAAACAATTCCCGCTTTTTTATCTTCAGTATTTAAGATCATTTTTTATCTTCAGTATTTAAGATCATTTTTTATCTTCACTATTTAAATCTTTTCACAAATTGAAGACAAATTGCTTGAACACTTTTTTGGTTTGGTGTATGTGTCTCACCTTAGTATGCGACAAAATTGTGTAGTTTTTAACATTTGAACATTCACAAAAATGGTTGAAAACAGAAATGTAAATAACTGAGGGGAAATCTTGGAACAAAATCTACAATACAAAACAAACATGTACCTTTCTGTTCCATGCTTGCTGTTCCCCACTGTTTGATGAAGTATCCATTCTTGTCAAACTTCATGATACGACTGTTGCAATAACTGAAACACAAAAAGATTTATTTAACCAAATTTGCTTAACTGTACAACAATACGGACCCCATTGGATATAAGCTTTCGGGCTTTTATGGGCTATCCTAGACAACATATAAATCAATATTTTTTCTAGTTTTTAACGAGCATTCACTTTCTGTAAGATTTCAAAGTTCAATGACACATGAAATAGATGTCATATTAAATTGTAAATTTTTATTACTGCGCCGTTGTGTTATGCATGTGATATGACTCGATGTGTATATGTCTAAAAGCATTCAATCAATCAATCAGTCGAAATTGTAAGAGAGTTCAAACCTACTTGGAGACATTTTTTCTGAGTTAAGATTTGATTTACACAGAAACTTGTTCCAGGATGGTAATCACTAGAGACAATGTGTTGCTAAAGATAACACTATTCATTCATCCCACAATACTGTTATGTTTTATTACCTAACACTCCATATTAAAGGTAACTTGCCATTCTTTTCTGTTTGACACATTTTTATTTAATTGCAGGTGAGGAGGGAAACCGTTTTAACTTTTGCCCTCTATGACCAAACGTTACATGATTAACAGTGATGCCCAACAAATACCCAAGTCATGCACCTGTATCATGCTTTAATTAACTCCAATCAAACGAAACAAGTAATAATTCCATTATTTCAATGGTATTTAGAAGAATAGTCAAAACCATTGTCACTTGGTAGGTGGGATGATATTAGAACTTTTACCCTTCGATGATCAGCCTTTGACAGCAGCTTTTCAGTCATCCAACCTACCACATCACTACTCCCCTAAACATTTATGAAACAATTGTATAGAATCTGTCAGCATCAGGTAGCATATATCACAATTAACTTATTTGAATTAATAGGGAAAATCTTAAGAACTCTGCATACCCATCCGACACAAAGAATTCTCCTGTCGTCATCACAGCCACATCAGAGGGCTTGCAGAAATGGTATTTGTCGGTACCGGGCTCAAACCTTATACCCAGTGTCATATCAGGACTAGTACCACCTTTTGGGATTCTGAACACTTGGTGTAAGGCTACATCAGTCAACCACATGTTGTCCTCAGCGTCTAGACTCATGCCATGTGGTAAAAAGTAACTGAAAGAGGAATCACAATGGTTATGTCGAACTCACTACGACATCCAAGTTACGACAGTACTCTCGGACTGTCCCACATGCTGGTAACGCCACATACATAAATAAAGGCAATATGAAAAAATACTAATACATATCATCACTACCTGTTACCATGACAAGTTCTTAAAAGTTAATCTTAGTACTCTCGATGACTTCACCCTGCGCTACTTACCCACACTCACGCCAAATTCAAGGATTGTGAAGAGAGTGATCCAACCCTGCCTAAGGTAAAAGTCAAACCCACGACCTTTGAATCAGGAGTCAGGGGCTCTACCCCTATTACACTACGACTCCCACGACACACATTTTGTAACAAACCATTCTTATTAAACACTTATTCTATCACTGACCTGTTTTTGCCAAAATGCCTGCTAACATCTCCCTCTTTGTTTAAGATGATCACAGTATCCAGAGTTACAGGCTTGTTCTGGAGTGTATACACATTTTTTCTGGTAAATGACCTGAAATATCGGAACCGAAACAAACTTTACAGCAGATAATAATGACATGATTATAATGGTTCATTCTGTTCACAGTGAAATACTATAATGTTATTAACCCAGTGATTTTGTATTGGCCTTGTTATTTGGCATTGTATATTTTTGTGAAGTTTCCTAAACTAAAAAACTCAAGCCTGATATATGTATTTCCTATGCTAGCGCTAAGTAGGCGCATAGGTCAAGACAGAAAATACCCATATTGGACACTTGTATTTGTGGTTTTGGGAAACAGGTAAGAAAAGTGATAATGCAATAATGTAGAATGCATTTGTATGAAGGCATTAACCTCCAATTTTCACATATTTATGACTCGGAATATTTGGTCAGAAAAATAAGACTATGTACCTTTAAGGGGACAACAAAGGAAAGTTTACCAGACAATGTGTTTATTTTTAAAAAAACAAAACGCTAACAGACGATTCAAGCACGGAGTTGTCTTTCATGTCTTATACACGTCAGATTCAGTTACTTTAGGTATTTTATAATGTGAAGCTAAGCTGTACCATGCATTCCAGATGTTTGATCCTCGGTGGAAGATATACAGATCTCCATTAGGGTTTACAGCCAGTCCTCCAACCTGACCAATCTCGATGTTTTTCACAGCTGATATAAATTGCATACCAAGTTCTGGTTTAAGGTTCATTCCTGTAATTTGATCAATAAAAAAACCCATTAAATCAATCAATAAAAACATTAAATATTTTAAACTCAATAACAAACTTTATACAGTTATTGAAACAATTATAAAACATACATTTTTATGTACTTCAATTCATAGAAAAAATCAGTCTGAAATTACACAGTATAATTCTATACACATGGCAAAATTGCAACATGGAAATGTTTGTGAATTCAGGAAGTCCCAGAATAATTTCTCTTTCATAGATTATTTTTATTTACTTTCATATCAAATCTAAAATACTGATTTTCCAATCATCTCCACTCGTGACATGTCTAAAATCACATACTTCATATTTACATATACAGTATTATTACAAAATCAGAAAATAAGTAATATGATTTTATGACATTGATTAGAAGACCATTGTAGAATTGTAGGTAACAGGATTCAGTCCGGTAAGATAAAAAAAACAATTGAATACCATATCCATACACAATACAAAGGGGAAGCAAAATGATCTTAGCACCATTCCCGAATAACCAGGATGTAAGCATTAGAGGTCACAGTGCTTATTAATTAAGAGGTGCAGCAACTTCATTCATACATAAAATCTCAGACACATCATCAAAAAGTCAGGGACACTAGCCGTGATATAATCATCAGTTAAAAACTAATCAATAATCGAATAAATAATTCAATTTATCATAAAATGTGAATTTGACACACATGCAAATATGTGAAACGAAATTATTATCTGATCATAATTTTTTACAATATTCACTACAATAAAATACATTCTTAATGTGAGTAGTTGCGGACTACATGAACAATTATTATACAAGACTTTAAGTAGCATTTGCACGAAGATGAAAAAAATAGATATACTTAAGACTGTTATAAACATGGGCTTTTTCCTCTAATTTTGTGGTATAAACCCAATTCGATAAGGCTTTCATTATCGATTTTTCCATTATATTGGGTATTGGGTGGGAAGGTTGTTTAAATCATGTGATATCATTTTAACTCACTGTAAATAGGTTGTATACAACACTCCTATAATCGATATTTAGGTAAACACAATAATGAAAGAAATAGCGAGTTATACAATCAACGACATTAACATCTTGCTTGAATCACAATGAAAACAAAGACAGGATTTAACACCTGACTGAACTTCAAAGGATCTAAATTTAAAATTTGGTTGTAACCCAGGTAAAAACCCATTTTTTACGAATTCCAGATATATTCTATCTATCGACCATTAACCATATTTAGAATTTTACACCTGAGTAAACATGCTGAAGGACAAAAGCAAAACTAGTCTATCTGTATACACATAAAGGTGCAGATAGATCTGTTTGGATTTCACTTCTTGATAATTCACTACATGTATCATTATAACTGACTCTTATTGATCAAGGGTTCGTTTTACTCTGGAGTTGACCCTTTGACCCCTCGATTCCCAAAATGCCACATTTTGACCCTCGGGATTCTGGCTGAAGGGTCATTTTATGTCTTGATTTGGCTATGAAATGGTGAAATCGGGTAAAAAATTATCAACCTAATATGTAAAGAGCACATCAGAATGTTCCAACATTAACTGGAGATATAACCACCAGACCAGCAAATCACCCTTAGTTTGGCCTGAACAGCAGTATCTACCCGGACTAGACAACTTCAGCATAATGCACACGTTTCCTCCAAGACTTATTTCACACCTTTTGCAAATAATGAACACCAACTTTCTCAAACATTGGAATGTATATCACACCTGAGGGAGAGACATATACAAGGTACATTGTACATATTCGTAATGAGATAAGTGCAGAAAACAAAGAGACTAGCTTGCATGCATTAAGTGAAAGAAATAATGTCATGGACAGTTGAAGAAAAGAAAAAAAGACTTTTTTGCCAACATGATGAACAAATCAAATGTGTGGGATAGTAAATGACGTTGCTATATACCTTTACTGACTGATCAAATTCTACTCATTATATACAGAAAACAGGCCTGTCATAAAAATAAATATTTTTACACATTAAAATAACAAACGGATAAACAGCGAAACCTCAATAATAAGACCATCAATGGCTCAACAGGAAGTCCGTCTTAATGGTGAGGTGGTCTGATTATTAAACTGTAATATGGAAAAAATAAAATTGGTCCATGAAAATATGGTCTTATTTATGAGGTGGTCTTAATTTTGAGGTGGTCATTAAGTGAGGTTTTACTGTATTTGTAGATGTGTCACTGCTAACATACCAACAGGAAGTGTGGCAAGTTCAAGATGCAAACAGAGATTGAACAAGAAATACACATAATTTAGTAGAAACAAGAACTGGGGTACAGATGTATACATTCAACAATCATGCATATCACATGGGTTAGTTATATAAAATATGAGCCCACTGTTATAAAACTGAGTCTGGAGACCAGTGTCAGATTGAAGCGTTGTGATTGGTCAGTTTAAATCAATACCATGCTGCGATCCAACCAATCAGATACTTCAGTTTTAGACTCAGGTCTCTAAACTCAGATTAACAATCTCAGACACTGAAAATGTGAAAGGATATTATATAAACAGTGGACTTCAGGAACCAACAAGTGATTTTTGACTGATACATCAATCAAAATGAAAGAATACAAGGAAAGTAGAAATGTAATATCAATAGGAGCATATAGGAATGAATTAGTTTTCACATTCATAAAAATGTAGAACTCAGCAGATGACTGTCACCACATAAGCTGCTAGATAGCAATAGTTGACATGCCTGATCACAAAAATGCCACACAATGCATTCGTTATTAAACTAAAAACTAAAAATATTTGCAAACTGATAAATAGCAAAAGGGGGTCCAAGGTATCACAACACTTTTCAGTCGTATGTACCTTCTGACGTTCTACCAGGACTTTGTAATGCAGCTTCTGATTGGTTTTCATTCTGGGTTACCATGGCAACCTTGGTTCTAGACTGGGTATCATATTTTGTAGAAACTCTATCACGCTCTAAGGGTGATGACTTTGTTAAGTCCCCAGCAGCATACTCATCATACTTATCATTGAACACTTTATTTCTATTCCGACTCAAGGATGAGAGAGGTTTCTTTGAAAAATCTGAATAATCTAACAATGGATTATCATACAGATCATAGAGAGGCTTTTTTAATCTATTTCTACTTCTTTGTTGAAGAATATCATAGTAATCATTTAAACCAGGATAATCCATGAAATATGAGGGAGGTTTACGCACGTCATTATAACCAGACACCATGTTTCTATATGAATCATCCAACAGACTGGTACCCATTGAGGTAGATAATTGTTTATTTCCCTGAGATCTATAACCAGTCTGAAATAACTTATTGTCCATACCATTTTTATTTTCACTGACATCCACTAAAGGTTTTTCGACATCCACTTTTGGTTCATCGATAAGATGACCGACAGTAGTTCCTTCGTTGGTACCACCTCCCATCCCGTGATGATGACCGTGAGCCATTTCGTCCAAAGCTGGGTTGCTAGGCAATGGTTCGTCGTTGTCAGGTGGAAGAAACTGGAAGACCTGTGAGGCCTGATTAAGATAGCAAGTATCTTCACCTCTCCTATATTCCATCGTGCTATTCATGTAGTACATGATGTAGAAATTACACATCTCATCTTTGGATGTTGATCTGAAAAGAACATTCTATTTCTATAATGTCTTAATGAGTAAGAGTATGAAAACACTACAAAGTATAATAAAAGACTGGAATAAATATTTTTTTCTGAGCTGTACATAAAAAGAAGTAAATGTACATGTATTTTATAGTGATGATTAAGTCCAAGTGTTTTATAACAAAATTGCTTGACTGTATCATCTAATGGATATCGTTAAAAACGATTTATGCTATACTATACAAATCTCCACACTCAAAGAGTAAATTCTGAGATCTTAGCGTTGCGTATCTATTGAAATCATGGCTGAAGTTCAGATGAGCATGATATAGATTTACACGCCCTTGCATCAACTAAATCTGCCAGTATTGAAAGAAAAAGAAGGTTACATACCCTATTTGTGTTTCTCTAAATCTACCCGTAGAGTTGTATGTACATCTGGCCGCCTGTAACATAGCGGTAAATACATCACTCATGATATGTAGAAATAATTCTGACGAGACTCGGATTCAATTCGAACTTATTTATTTTACATTGATCATGAAACAGCTTCCAATATGTTTAAACTTCTATTGATCTCTCTTAATGACTGCGTCCTGGGTTACAAATCAGTACTCGCACCTAAAGCAGGGATTCAAAGCCGACAGCTCAACCTCACCCAAGGCATGATTCAAACTAAGTACCTTCAGATCAGAAGTCAGGCACTTTACCCATCCACTACTGAGCCTTTAGTAAAGTAGAGTTCAGTTCTAGAACAAACTGTCACTATGATTCCAAATATCATACCTTGTGTGCTTATATAGAAGTACAGTTAACTTGTATATATTTAACTCCACTGTAGTATCATAATCATATTTCATCTTACTAGAATTGCTATAAAATTATACATTGTTTTCAAACACTGGTACTGATTGGTTTCTCCGTCGGTCATTTATTGTTGTTTTTTATTTTCATGGGAATTTAAGTCCCATAAAAAGACAGGTCATTTAGTAACCTTTTTAGTTATGAGGTGGAAACTCCAGGTGGACCCCTGGGTAAAACCACAGACCTACTGTCTGCTTCTTAAGCTAGCTTGATAGCTTCCTCTTCAATTCTACATACCAGGTGGGATTCAAACCCGCAGCAGCGTGGGGCAAGTAATTTGAATCTTTGAGAGACAGCATACCAGATTGTGTATGTCCAGTGGCTGCACGGAAACATTCACAGATCCTAAGGTAAGTACCGATTAATGAGAAATATTCACAAAACTTATTAAGCTGTATGCGAAGTGCAATCTCTCTAGAGCATCTCTTTAACAACTTTGTAAAAATTATTTATCAATTTAACCTTAGAGCAACCGTCTCTCAACAAGAGCCAAGATGTGTATCTCTATAAGGGTGTTGTTCTGGAGAGATTGCACTGTACAGATATCTCTGTAAGGGTGTTATCTGGAGAGATTGCACTGTACAGATATCTCCGTAAGGGTGTTGTTCTGGAAAGATTGCACTGTACAGACAGAGTCTGTGGAATGATACGTTACAGCATGAAAACATCACCATCATAAACTTACCAATAAGTCACCGGGTCGAATCTTAAAATGATCTTTCACTGGATAGAAAGCCTGAAAACAAAGTTGTACAAGACTTAATGATCAATGTGCTGATGTGTAATCAACTGCCTAAGAGATCTAACTTTCTTATAGACTCCAGTTTCACTCAAATGTTATGTTCTTCGATACACTCTATAGTGTACACCTAGAATTCACGCTATTATAGTTGGCAGTTTTTGTGGTACAGTAAACCTCTAGTAGTAAATATCTTGATCAAATTAGTCATCAGATTTTAGCATAACATCACTACATCAAACAAGATTAAACTTAGATCATAATATAATGTTACACTAGTGCAAGATTTTTCTGAAAAAACACTAACCTGGGGCCACTGAGGATTTCCTTTGCCCACCAATTTTGATACACCACCCCTGTCCACCTTGTAACCAGATATAACAGTACCTGAAATGTATACATAAATCCATACTGACTGAAAGTAACCTCACTAATAAGACTACCATTGGTTCTGAAGAAAGTCGGTCTTAGTTGTGAGGCGGTCTGATATTGTCGTATCAAAGAGTAGGTCCTAATTTTGAGATAGTCTTCAAGTGACGTTTTACTGAAGATTGTATACTGAGTCATGACTTGGTACTTTTTGTGTTTATAAATGCATAATAAGTGCGTATTTGCAGTGTATTCAACCTCAATATTAAGACCACCTCAATAAGAATACCAGTTTTAAAGTGTCACAAGGGTGGTCCTATTTTTGAGGTTTAACTGTATAAAATATAATAGAAGATTAAATGCTGGACAGCCATCGAGCACAAACTTCAAGTAATATTTATTAAAAATAACTTAATCAAGATTTTAAATATATGCAGTAAACAAAAAAGGGCCCAATAAAAAAAACGATGGTAACTTGACATATGAGGAATTCATCAATACAAATTTAAGCTTTAAACTTTTACCAAAAAATATCTTCTAACTTATGCTAATCATTCTTGATGACCATTGGCCAACAGAATAGATGGAGTATGGATAGAGTGTCAAATACTGGTAAATATGTATCAGTTCAGCTCAACTGATAAGCTGAATTCATGGATTGTGAATATCAAACAAGAATCTTACCCATGTGCAGATCCAGCAATTCATGTTTGGGGGGCCAATTCCTAGTGAGGCAGTACATCTAAGTCAGTCTTTAGAGTTGCTAGACTTTTAAAATACAACGCATTTTTCTGGACAAAAACATTGAGAAATTTGGACCCACTCTTCATCTAGATTAAATATGATCAACCCCATTTTGCAGTAATTGCATGGAGGGTCCATATCCCCCCCCCCGTCTGGATCCGCACATCTTACTTATGACAGGATTCTAACCAAGAACCTCGGGATCAGATCTGAGCCTACTTACCAAGTGAATGAGCATGAGTTCTGTATCCAAATGGTATAATACTATCTCCCCATTTAAATACACACGAACTATCAACATGAAATTCTACAAGATAAAAAAGCAACATATCAATAGATGGAACAGTGTAGATGACCACAATGGAAATAAGGGATATTTTCCCTTATAATAATAATGATAATAATACTAAATTCTTTATTTTCAGAAACCTTCATTGTGTCATCCTTCATACTGATGTGACTGACATGGTTCATTACACAAGCATACTATTAATTGTTTAAATTTTATATTGTGCAATGCATTGATGTTGTAACCATGTTATGTTGCTCAATATTGAAATAAATCTATCTAAATCTTAAACAGTGAAAGTGTTACAAGTCTATATCTTTGTTGATCTATATGCAGTTAGATTAGTCTTTCTTTCATCACACAATATGCAGTGTATTTAACATAATATTGTTTTCTGTTGATGGCGATTTATCATAGAACAGTCAATGAATCATAGAGTCAAAGAAATTTTAGGGAGTTCACGGTCAGAATAGAAAATAAAGGGCAAAATAGTATTAAATACAAAATGGTATACAATACCATACTGCAACTTTGCATGACAGCAAGAACATCAAAACACTTATGGTAACTTTCAGTAAGATGTAAATGAAACAGTTTCAGTATTATAAGCTGTTAAGGCTTCTAGAAAGGCAAACCTAATCAATGTCAGAATTAATAACAAGTCACTACCTTTTCAAATACCTATGGCAAACAACTATGAAAAAAAGTCCAATGAAGAAATATTGACATATTTTTACCTTTTTTCTGATTTACATCCCAACTCATAAACCAGGCCATAATTAAAAAATGTTTGTTTGACATAACCTTACCTACCCATGAAAATGTCCCCTGCTCAAAAAAATATTTGAGAGGTCTGAGTGGGATTTTTTTTTGGAGCAGAGTATTTAATAGTTAATACTAGAATGACCATAAACAATAATTGAAAACAATACCTACTTACCTTCCCACCTAAATTTTGCTGCGAAGGGTTTTTCC
Organism: Mactromeris polynyma; assembly: GCA_032209605.1. Taxonomy (NCBI): domain Eukaryota; kingdom Metazoa; phylum Mollusca; class Bivalvia; order Venerida; family Mactridae; genus Mactromeris; species Mactromeris polynyma. The sequence goes on from JASFXZ010000001.1 coordinate 51,858,989, forward strand.
AAACAAATAATGTTTTAAGAATGTTCTCACACATAAAATTGATGTCATGACAACATTTTAAGAATAAATATAGACCTATTAAAGCTTTGTTTAGAAAGAGATTTTCATGAGATCAGAGATCCATCAACAGTATTATCAGAGCTCTACTTACTTGGCGTGTTTGCAGGAATGGTCACACCATAACTCAACAGTAAATATATGCCTGATATAAATGGCTGTCTGAAATAAAGTATACAGAAAATATCAAAACATGAAAACACAAGCATATTGTACCATGAACAGGTAACCAACCGTCAATTATAATAAATTTATATAAATTAATACAACCCAAATCATCAATTAATAACAATTATCTTTCAAAATCACTCCTTAAAATTAATACAATCCAGTCTGAATATTGTATTTTATTAAGAAATAAAACATCTTCATGGAGTCAATATAAGAACTAAAAACACATCCACAACCAGATGAAGGTGTATGAAAATAGTAGAATGCTTAATGATATCAAACTGACTAGCCATAAAACGTTTCACCGTTTATATAGACAGTGATATAACATACAATAATACTATCCATAGCTCGTCAAGGTAAACCAGAGGTGAGAGGCAGTACTCACATGGAAGTGAAAGACAACAGTTGACTGGATTATAAATCACAGTAAAACCTCAATAATAACACCACCCTTGGGACTCTTAAAACTGGTCTCATTATTAAGGTGGTCTTAATATTGAGGTTGAAATAAGGAGCAAAATGGGGAAAATGGACTTGAAAATTGTGTTCTTATTTTTGAGATTAGGTGAGGTTTTACTGTAATTCCACTGGGATACAGTGATCAGTCAGTTGTATACAGTTAGGAGAAAATCCTGCTCTATTTTGTATCAAGTATGATTAAAATCATGTTGCTAATCTGGAGGGATAACATAAACTTGGGTGATACCTTTGTTTTGTTATGTACATTCTGATGCCCGAGTAATCAGGAGCTGTAAATATAAGAAATATAAATTATTATATACTAGTTTTACTTATATCATAAAAAAGAGAATTAATTCAATAGAATTGTTTCCAGCATATACATAGGTACTGATAATTATTCTGAAATTAATAATACATGTAGTAATAGACGTATAGGGGTCTGAATATTGAGTTAAAATATGGAAGAACAATTTATAACTGTTTTGTGAAATTATGGTCTTATTAATGAGGTGGTCTTAACTGCCAGGTGATCTTTAAGAGAGACTTTATTATACTACATAACTGCACAGATACAGTCTTGATACCTAAATTAACAAAGCCTTAAAAGAATATTATAGAAACAAGAAGCCATTATGGCCCTATATTGCTCAACTGAACATAATAAAGTCATTAGAATATTGTAGTAACTTGAACGTTTTGCCACATATAATTGTATAATGATTTACTATAACATACAAACCTGGCAATGGATTCACATAATGTATTTGTATCACAATGTGTTTTATCTTAGTTGTATGTCCACCAATATGCTGACCAACACCTGTAAAACATTACACACGTGTAAAATAAATTAAAAATGTATTCATGTCATGTCAATAAAGTATACTTAGGACAAATACTTAAGGAAACTAGTGACAACTTTGTAATTTATGAAAAAGCTCAAATCGCATTTCTTAAAAATACACAATAATATCTGCTTATAGTGAACTCCTTAGTGCATACAAAACAATATATGCTCACTACATCCAGATTTCCTATTAAACAAATGTCAGTATTTCCATATCTAACTGTAAATCAAATATCGATGAGTAACTTCAACACTGAAGATCACCTCCTCACTGAAGAGCTGTTTCTATGTTCTTGTACGAGGAAAAACGTGTTTGGTATCAATGAACTTTACAGCAAATGTCTTTATTACATGAAAATATATTCAGCCTATATTACATATTTGATCATGTTTTATATACAGTTACATTGGAAATTTTATACACAGAAATTTATGGAAAGTTGAATTGCCCCCCCCCCCTCACTCTCTCCCTTAGAGTACATACCATTAGGTAAGGTCAAAGGAGGGGCATTCTTTGCCCAAGCAAAAATAATCTGTTCCCCTTTTTCACAAACTTGACCACAATTCCTGAAATTATAGAGAGCGGACCATAAAATTACAAAGAAATACCAAAGTTACTATCAAAACATTAATTCTTAAAAGCATGTGCATTGCTGTTGTGAAGTTAATTTGTCAATGTCATTTTAATCTATGAAGCCAGACTGAGAGATATAAAGCTGCATTTCGGGTACCACAGTGTTTTTTCAGATCTTAATATCTCAGACATCCTAGTCTTTATATCTACCTAATACAAAAATTAACTTCTGAAAGCAAAATTATTTGTTAACCATAAACTAGTCCGTTTATATTTACTTGAAGATGGCTGTAAACAAACTTTGAGGTGGAAAGCCAATGAAAACATGTCTTACAAATTATTCACGAATAGACATTGTGTACGCTATACAGGGTATTCTATACTCATTTTGTACCAGTGATCATACTAGATTACGGTCCTATACCATAAACCAACAACGTACCATATATTGCCACTACCATGCAGCAGTTTCTCACAACCAAATACCAAGATATGATGAGCTGTATTCGCATCTGCTAGTGCTTCATACTTCACTGGAAAAATATAAAAAATTGCATAATAAGTACAGGGAACATTTTCAAGCAACATTTACAAATTACTTCCTGACAAGTTTGAGTGTTTTCTAAACACAAGCAGTGCATCCGTGAACTGAACATCCACGCTGCTTGCGAGGTGGGGAATAACCTCTTCTAGCAGTGGTGATTTGAGGGCCTCCCAGAAATCTTTTAATTTTGGAGGCAAATAATGCATTTTTACTAGGTAGGGTGATATCAAACAAACAAGTTTTTTAAGGATGTCCTAAGTGATTGTTGTACAGTATATCCCGACACTGACCTTGTCAGTGACATTTTGAGTTCTATCTGATGAGATATCCTTCAAACCAATTTCCAGGAATATATAAACAATTCATACATACCTATATAACCTTCAGCAAATGGATTAGTAGCATCACCTAAAACTTCACTTGCAACGTTATAACCAGCACAATAATACTGATCATTCTGAAACAGAAAAGAATGTTACCATCACATATCATGTAAAACTTGTTCCCATACAACTCAATCACCTCCGATAAGTAAGACGAAATTAACATACATTTTAAATTACTGTTTAATTTGTGATTTATGAGTAGCACTTGAAACAAGCACCTGCTAGCGACACCTATCATTTATAAGGGAAATTAATTGTCTCCTTGTTCATTATTTTCAAACAGAGAAAATTACATAGAAATCGAGGTAGTGTGGACCCTACATTACCAACTCAGTGCATTAAATGCAGACATGACAGTCTTTTACAAGGACTCACAATAAATGGTCAATATTAAGAAGAATGTATCAACAAATATTTCCAAAAAAATAATTAATTACAACTGTATGTCTAAATGGTAATGGTAAATTTCACATAAATCAAAAATTACTAGTAAACAATTATTTTGACTCCTTAGGTCACTGTCAGTATATATTTTCTTAAAACCTGGCCACATTTTAATTTGGAAATATTTCTTGTGATCAGAAAATATGGAACTTATTTGGTATTGGGAATGGCGCTTAAATTCAGCCCTGAGGGCCAGCTAGAAAAAACCCTTTATGAAATCATTGGGCTATCTAAATACTTGTACTAGTGATAACATTTAAATGAGAAATATGCAGTCATCAAGAGGGTTTGATATAAGGCTTTCACAAGCGATGAAACATAATGTAGGCTACACTAAACTGAACCATTTTTAATGATTTTAATGCATTCTAAATACATGTATACATGTACTCATTTTCAAAGCTTGCACTTAAAAGTGTATACATCTAGATAATCAAATTATCTTTACTCATTGAATTCAAGTCTGACAAAATTCAATACAGCCATTTAACATAGGCTTTTATAGATAGGATTTTTAGTATCCTTAAGAAATTGAGCCTTTATTGACAGCAAGTATAATGCAACAAAAGATATTTCAGCACGCATTTATAAAACATGAAAATAATGTAAATAATACTTAGATAAGAAATTTGTTTATAAATATTTTTGCTAAGACAAAATTAAATTACTGTAATCATCCTAGAGCAAAAATAATAACACCGCCACAAAAAAGACACTGACGCTCATCTGCGGGCTACATTATCCTTCATACTTTGTCAGTAATTGGGCTTAACAAAATGTTTATCATTTTTCTGGATGAAGACACAGATCAAGGTACAGATGAAGACACTGATATAGAGGAAGAGGCAGGTAAAGATACAGTTGAAGACACAGATGAAGATGCAGATGAAGATGCAGAAGAACATGAAGATCAATAGACAGATGAAGAGGCAGAAGAACATGAAGATCAATAGACAGATGAAGAGGCAGATGAAGATGCAGATGAAGATGCAGATGAAGATGCAGATGAAGATGCAGAAGAACATGAAGATCAATAGACAGATGAAGATGCAGATAAAGATGCAGTTGAAGACACGGATGAAGATGCAGATGAAGATGCAGAAGAACATGAAGATCAATAGACAGATGAAGATGCAGATGAAGATGCAGTTGAAGACACAGATGAAGATGCAGATGAAGACACAGACAGAGATGCAGATGAAGATGACAATCAAGCTACGACAATAGCTCCTCGTTTTTTAAAACATACACTTTCTATAAAATCTGTAGCAATAAAATACTCCATTTTTGGTACTTCCTAAAACATGCTCTTAGCCTACTCAGCCTTAGATTACTTGCCTATGGTATATTGTAAGTAAACAATTTCAAAATCAATTCATAACATGCCTATTAGGTCAATAAAATATGCATTCTTATATTTGACACAATACATTTGGACAAGTCAAAAATTGATCATTCATTTTGATATGGGTGTAAATGTCGAAAAATACCATTTTTAGAAGCATACAAGTAGAGAGTAAATTTTTGACTTCTTTTCTGTTATCAATAAAAAACTCAAAATGAGCATTTCTGTGCATATTCATGGCTAGAGCATAGGTAATTCTCAACGGTTCCCCCACATTGCTCACCTTTTTTGGATGTGCTCCTTTCATGCGTACATCGTACGTACAAACATCATTGGGTAAGCCATTTTTATCAGCAATATCACAATTTCTCATTTCCTCACACAATACATAACACAGAATTATACACAAAAATATAGTCACAAACAGCGACAATTGTTTCAAATCAGCCATTGTTGTTTAGTTAATGCACAGTTTTCAATGATACAGCACCTCTTCAGTTAAATGCATAAATTATAATCTGTAAGTTTAGGTCCAATACTGTATGGATGATCAGCTCTCAGTCTGAAATGATTGTATCACAGATTATATTCAAATAAACAAGACAATAATTTTACTGAAATAAAATGTCATACTTCATACACAATCAGTGATTTTTTTCAGCATAGCTGTATGACATTGATTTTGACCTACATTTTTGACCAACCAAATGTTGTCCTCAAAGCGGGCTTTTTAAAACCTGACCAATCATATTTTCACCCAAGAGGCATCAAACATGGTTTTCGTTCACCCAAGAGGCATCAAACATGGTTTTCGTTCACCCAAGAGGCATCAAACATGGTTTTCTTTCACCCAAGAGGCATCAAACATGGTTTTCTTTCACCCAAGAGGCATCAAACGTGGTTTTCGTTCACCCAAGAGGCATCAAACAGGGTTTTTGTTCACCCAAGAGGCATCAAACTGGGTTTTCGTTCACCTAAGAGGCACCAAACGGGGTTTTCGTTCACCCAAGAGGCACCAAACAGGGTTTTTGTTCACCCAAGAGGCATCAAACAGGGTTTTTGTTCACCTAAGAGGCACCAAACGGGGTTTTCGTAAGATGTGCAGACATTATCATTTGAATATTTGCATCATCTTTCACGTCATCAAATTGTTTACAAACCAGAATGAGGCAGATTTCCCTCAGATGTTGCTTCAGACTTTGTAATGGGTTAAATTAATTGTTTACAAACCAGAACGAGGCAGATTTCCTCAGATGTTGCTTCAGACTTTGTAATGGGTTAAATTAATTGTTTACAAACCAGAACGAGGCAGATTTCCTCAGATGTTGCTTCAGACTTTGTAATGGGTTAAATTAATTGTTTACAAACCAGAACGAGGCAGATTTCCTCAGATGTTGCTTCAGACTTTGTAATGGGTTAAATTAATTGTTTAAAAACCAGAACGAGGCAGATTTCCTCAGATGTTGCTTCAGACTTTGTAATGGGTTAAATTAATTGTTTTTTTAGTTTAAGATGAAACATATGTAATTAAACTGTTTACTGAATGACTCTGATAAGACATGTCCATGGTTATAGTTAACATAGATCAGAGTTATTTTTTTGCAAGGATCATTTTTCAACATGTTGCAAAAACATTATATCATTATTTCGCCCCCCCCCCCCCAAAATTCCTTAACCTTACATGTTTGTCTGAGTATAAAAATTGAAAATATGGCTTATATATATATGTTAACAATGTCAACATCATTTGAGCATGTCTACGTCACGCTTGTTTTGTTGTGATGTCACACATGTGAGTGGTAAGTTCACTAGTGAAATATCGTAAATAATACATGGGTGTTATATCCACTCTACACCATATGTTATGTTATAAAATACTATTAAATTCTGGAGCAATAAATAATCACACATATTTACCTCCAGTTTCTTATAAATTAATTCTAACAATCTACCCCCATTTGCATATATACGGCACGTCAGGACTGTTTTAATTTGTTCATTATTTTAAAAACAGCTGCATTTCAAGTTTTTTGGAACAAACAAAAAATCCACTGTAGAAGACAATGTAGCTGTACATTTACAATATGTAAAGGTATAAAAACGTTTAATCCTGGTTTAACCCTCTAATTCAATGATTACGAAATGTTAAAAGCCATCTGGTTTTGTTCTGAGTAATACAACACGCACTGCCAACCCAGTAATACATTAAACTAATGTAAAAATTAAGATAAAAAAGTTAACTGTTTGAAGTTCAATTCAAGATGAAAATTGAACTCTACCTACATGTAACAGTATCTCAAATGAGGCCTAGAAAGATATTTTTCCACATGTTTCCTATATCCAAAGCTACGCAAATATTTTCTAAAATTCTGAAAGTCAGGTGTAGTTATTTATGTTCCTATACAAATGTTTGAAATACAAATACAGTAAAACCTCAATAATAAGACCACCCTCGGGGCCCTTGAAAACTGGTCCTTATATTGAAGTTGTGAATAAAGAGCATAACTATGAAAATGGACTTGAAAATAGTGTTCTTAATACCAAGGTAGTATTGTCATCTCTCTGTGCAGTGCACATTCGTATGTCATTTAGTCATAATGATTGCTTAAATCAAATGGCAGTGCCAACATGTGATGTTTGAGAGCATTTTTGGTTGTTTAATAGTTGTTCCTGAGCTAGGAGACAGATCTCAAGAGCTTTATAACCTCTAACCCAAGTCACAAACTGTGCCAGAACAGAGTTTGCTACTGCAGCTGAGCAAACATGGACATGTAAGGATCTGTTTATACTCAATACACAAAAACAAAATTCAGGCCATATTTAAAAATTTGTTTGGCATAAGCCTACCTACCCATGAACATGCCCCTACTAAAAAAATGAAGGGGTCTGAATGGGATGATTTAAGCAGCATATTAATAGATAACACAAGTATGACCATAAAAACAAGTTTAACCAATTACATGTATTATCTACCTGCCAAAATTTGCTAGGTAGGGTTATGCCAAACATAATTGTTTTAAGGAAGGCCTCATCAATGCATGGATATGCATATAAAACATTGTTTGTTTCAATAAATATGATACAAAGAGACATTAACAAATAAATGTCCTGTTAAAAAGGTTCCAAACAGATTGCTAAAAATAGATAACAATGAACTGATAAACAAGAGTGACTTACCAATGGTTGATCAATTATCACTATACATGTGTATGTAAGTCCATTATCACCTGTTTTCCTTTGTATCCAATATCCACATGTGCATCATTACCTGACATGGACAACATAGGTCAATTACACATCTAACATATGCTTATAAATGTTGCTTATGTCTACTACCTGTAAATAATGAATTTTATGGCTATGTCATTAACAATTAAAACAGCAGGTGATTTATCTTAATCAATTATGCAAGGTAGAGTTAACACACATTTGTATTTTACACACATTTGGGAGATAAGACTTTATAATGAACAGACAAGAACAGAGGAAAGATTTTTATTTAAAACTGACGTTTACATTATCTCATTGAATAGACTAGCCAACAAATATTGGAGTCATGTATAAGATTTTACAGTTACATTATAAGCCACAAATAAATTTTTAAAAAGTCTATACATTTTTTATAATACTTTTTAAATTTACCAAAAGTGATGGTATTGAAAAAGTACATATAAATCGAAAACATTATGAGACATATTTGTTATCTACAGATAACTTTCTTGTTTCTATGCAGTGGGATTAATTATACATTAAATCAGAAAAATGACAAAAAATGATGTTCATGTCTTTCCACATCTCTGTATCTGGCCATTTAGTCGAGTTTTAAGATACAGTGGAACATTCTTGTAACAAACTTTCTAGGGAATTCTGGAGATTTATTTTGTTATATGCCAAATTTCATTACAAATTTCTTAATAACATCCATCACTGTTAACTTGTTTCTTGTTTACACCTGAACTAGCCGTGTGTGTATAGTGATACAGAACAATAGTTGCATTGTATTTAATTGATCAATGGATGAAATAAATAACAAAATTGTTGCATTAACATACATTGTTATATATATACAAGTACAATAATTTATTGAAACATACTGAAAAACACAAACACACATGAGCACACAGCAATCACTCTCAAGTTCAACAGATGCTCCTGTGTATCGCACATATTTAAACTTGAAGGTAAACCAACAACAATGGACATGAAGAATGTAAAATATTTTAGAGATAAATCACATTTGAATTTTAATTGCACAGAGTGGGACACATGTCATACTGCATGTACCACTTATTTAAATTTAAAGGTCAGGTGTGAAAAGCGTTTGAGTCCTTGTATCATATATACTTACACTACTGAAGGGATATAGAAGGAGAATGATTACTAAATATTGCAGTGCTGTCAATAAGACCCAACCTGCAATCGTTAACTGCTGGTTCAAATGGCATTTGAGACAGTTCAGATTTGCAAAGGTTCCATTTTTTATCCGCCGGACCACCCTAAGGAGCCAGTTAATTTTCTGTTTGGGCAGACTTTATATTTTAGTATAAATTCCAATTAGTGATCATTCCAATTATTATGTCCTTCATTTGACATTTATATATTTTATAATTATGAGCGTTTACACTATGCAGTTCATAATAGATATGCCTCAGTCACACCGGATCGTACGTTTTCTGGGTTGTGCAATTGGTGGCAATTTGGCCGAGATACGACCAATCGGCAATGTTTGCTACGATCTCCATTTGCGATCGCATACTTAAGATTGGTTGTAGGTCATTGTACGATTGGCGGTGCGGGTGGTCATGCGATCACCAACGATTGGAGAAGATCGATCGCAAAATCAATCTTAGGTAATCTTGCGACTAGTGTTTGTGATCAGCGACCGATGGTACGATCAATCGCGGCGATTTGCAATTTGCAACCAGAGGTCGCACGATTACCTACGATTGATCTTGCGACAGATCTTCTCCAATTGTTGGTGATCGCACGACCACCCGCACCGCCAATCATACAATGACCTACAACCAATCTTAAAGGCAATCAATAGGTGGCACCACCAATTGTCAGGTGGCAGGACCAGTAGCACAATCAACTGTGCGACTACTTGACCCACTATCATGCACGACTGGGGTTGCGTTCATGCGAGACTGGTGGTACGACCATGAAAGACCTGTCTGCTACCTCTTACGATTTGGAATCGCAGGTCAGAAGTTTTGAACATGACCATCAACCTTGCTGCATCTCATTTTGCTCTGGCAATCACCCCAGACCTTTGCGACCAGTTGTGCGCTCTATCTACGATCTGCCCATGATTCCAATTTTTTTTCGATCACAGCTAGGTTGTACCTGGTGGCGTGCCCGTTGTGACTGAGCCCATAAATAACTGATATTATTTTAGCTCCTGTGACCTACTTATGCAACAGACTCACTGGAACCATTTATACAAACTTGAAAGAAGACCCCCCCAAGGATCATTTCTACAAAATTTGGTCAAAATCTATTCAGTAGTTTAGAAAAAAGTATGACACAAAATTGGTCATAGTTGCCCTTATAATATTTTCATCAACAATTATTGAAGCCTCATGCTCATACTCACTAAAACAGACGGGCTATATAAAGTATTAAAAATAAGTACACATAAAAGTGTCAATTTTGCTTTCATTTTACCAACATTAATTTTTTCTGAATTGATCCGAGCTTATAAATGTTAACCATGTTTTCGACAACCACATGTCATTTAATCGTTTTTTTTTTATATTTACAATTATTTTACAGTACCCGCCAACCCAATGTACCACTTGCCGAAATTACCACGCACGAACAAAACATTTCGACTAAAACATTAAAATTTCCACAATAAAATAAAATATTTTTCCTACCTACCTACCCACCTCTAAAATCTAGGGTCGGTAAAGGGCAAACAAATACTTTTTTAATTATGGCCAAATGCAAACCTGTTTGCGATATCCGGATGCGCTAATTACGATTAATACAGCACTTGTTGTTTACACAGATCTACTAGATGTGTCGGTCGATTATTTCTCAATCTCTCACAAAAAGTAGCTGTGTATTGGCATGTTTACCTTTAAGTCGAGACAAAAGCGGACAAATCGGCATGGAATGTTTGAAGTGCTGCTAGTCAAAAACAATGTTCTTGCAGACTACAAAGGTGCCGCGTCTCGACTTGTTAGATCAACATAGTCGAAAAGTTTCTACTCGCAGAGTTCAAAGGCGCCGCGTCGTCTTCTAATTTCCGAGGTCGACCGTCGTGGGTGGTGATTTTGTCAATGATGCACATTTTGATATTATTTAATTGGCGTGAAATGTTTCATGATACGCATTTTTCTCGCATGACTGGTCCAATCAACATTTTGATGCGATGGATTATTCCTTTGTTCTGGTGAGTAACGGATAAATATCGATAGGTACGAAAATATAATTAGATATAATTATTTAATTAATTGTCACTCGAAATCTTCAATTTTCACATGTATTTTGTGGGTGCACTGGAGGTCATTTTCACGGGTAACAAATGATACAAACGCCGCCAAAATATCGCAGTCCCGAAAGAGAAATTTTAAAATAATAATGCATAAATAAGTTATCTATTTTTTTATCTACCTGTTTTTTAAAACAAATACGAAATTTATGAAAACGAAGTATGCACAACGCTATATTGGGTGGGTAGGGTAAGTTGGTATTCCTTTTCTAAGGTAGAAATTTACAGTCTGTGGGGTTACAGGAAACGGACATATTTTTTTTAGGCCTAATTAAAAAAATAGAAATCTAAAAAGAATTTTTCTGTTTATTGCATTAAGAGTTGTACGCACCAAGTTTTTGACACATTGCATGAGGTGTCACCATCTTCAATCAACTACTTTGTCATGGCTGCTTTAGTGGAATCAATTAGGATTGCAAGAATATGGTTTTGGTCAATAAGTAGCGGCAGCATCAAAATTTGGCAGCGAGCCTGCGAGGTCCCTATATCGGTGCGCAAGACCATAACATTGCATAAGGAAATATTCAGGTCTTAAAAATATTGCCAACAAAATCATGGAGGTCTTATTATCAAAGTCCTCGTTAGTGGTGTTTTACTGTACCTGATTAATTCAGTGTTGGGTTATATTACGTAGTAAAGGGCAGTGTTTGGAAAACATGAACTCTATGTGTATCAGCATAATCAATATTTATAATTAACATGTGTAAACTGTCACTGAGTAATATCTTGATACAAAACAAAATGTATGAAAGTACTAAACGAGGGGTGAAAGTGAAACTTATCAATTTGCAATAAAAAGCAGATGATCTTGCTTGCTTTCAAACATCAAAACAGATCCTTGTATGAAAACCAAGGTGTGATTATTTAACCTGGACAGCGCAATTTGAGTCCATTTTATCTCTTCTTAGATTTTTAAGGGAAAAAACATTAATCAAAATTTAACAGTGCAACATAATACATATTGCTGTAGTATCATTTCAATCTTTTTAAACCTCCTGAGCTGTGTACTGTACTTATCTCCAAACTAGGCAATTATATTAGATATAACGGGATAATTCGAATAAATCATCATGAAGAGCTAGTTAGCCCTCTGATCCAAAAAGCTCAAACAGAAATTAGCATATCTAGAATATTTATCTATCACACATATTTCTTCTGATGCAAATCAAAATAAATGTTAGAAAATATAAACTAATTCAATCAAAAACATAAACATATTGTTTATAAAAAACGTATCAATATCGTACAAAGCATCATATAAATGTAGTAAATCGAAAGAATTGTAAATTTCCTGGACATCCGAAATTGTATATCCGAAATTCAGATAGTTGTCAATTGCTAACGTATGTCGCATAGAAATATCAAATTTCATTTACTTCGGTCAAGCGAAGTTAACAGAACAGTAGATAGAAAACGTTCGTGACACCATCAAATAACTATATAAAGACGAAGTATGAACAAAAAATTACCTTATCGGATGTTGTTGACATCGGAAGTGTTCTAGTTACAATTAACGCGAAATGGTTCAACAAACGAAACGGCACTGAGACGCCATGATTCTGAAAGCTGTCAAATAGAAACTTACCATCAAAATGACTTACAGCATTCAAGATTATCTTTGTTCACTACCGTTTATGCAAAAGACTTACCGATATTTGGTGGACAAATTGTGAAGCATAGTAATCTCTAAAACGATGTGTTGCATCGCTATTTAAGTGGGATCGTCGAGCAGATAGACAATTCCATACTACCCCACTCCCATAGATATTTTCCCTTGCACCTCCTCCATCCCTAATGATTCGTAGGCTGGCGTTTCCCTATGATCCATGTAGGGAGGCATCGTTTTATGTGGCTTTCCCTGTAATCTATCAATACACACTTGGACAGGGATAGCAACTGAAAAATGATAGATACACAACTAATCTTGCATCAGGCCTTATATGTTATCCAAAACAAATTAACCAAATGAACGTCGCATATATGAGACATTGTAATAGGTGGAGTTATTCATCCATCTGATTTATCTTCTTTGCACCATTTCTATTTTATTGACATTATGTTTAGTGTGAATTGGGAAGAAGCTTCGCAGAAAAAACGACCTCGGTCATAGCTTAATTGTTTTTTAATTGGAACTGTGTGTAGAAATATCGTGTGTTTGAATCAGTTTCAGGGCATGCCAAGTACGCACTTAACCGTTGAATTGACAAAAAAAACACATCTAAATTATTTTGCTGATAGAACATTAAATTTACGTAGTCTCAACAATAATAAAAAGGCACAATTAAGTATAGGGAAATGAAAATAAGCAATTAGAATGGTAAAGGGGAACTTGAAATAAAATTAAACGAAAACCTCACATGATATATGTATAGACCATATAAGTTCATCTTCACTTGATGCGGAAATCACTATTTGAATTTCTCTGAAGTCATATTAATTTGGTTCAGAATTTTAAAAATGCTTTAGGATTCGCAAATTATTCACTAAAACTACACCAATGCAATATGCGAGTCAATCCTTCATGATTGACAGTGATTGTGATCACTCATATGTCTTTAATGCCAATAATAGTAATAAATAATAATAATCTTTATTTATTGAAGGTAACTTACGAAGTGTACATTATAAATAACTACAGTCTACACTGTAAGAATAAAGTCATGTTTGAGAAACACGAAAAATCGTTCAATGGCGCTACCGGAAATCGTACCCAGGTCTACGGATTGCCATGGTAACATCGCGACGTCAAGACAGGGCTTTAATACGGTTGTCAATCATGATCGCCACATTAACCCCAAAACAGTAAGGAATAGAATGTGCGAGGTTGGTCTCGTACTTACGTAGGTCTGCCTCTCACTCATGCACGTTGCGCTCGTCGTATGGCTTGGTTGGCGGTACATGCTCCCAGACGATTTCCAATGAGGCAATGGAGACGTGTCTTTTTCACAGATGAGTCCAAGCTCACTCTTTTTCGTCCGGACGGTCGACGTCGTGTATACCGACGTCGTGGGGAACCGACGCTTGCGTTCTTGAGAGGGACAGGTTTGGGGTGGCTTGGTTATAGTCTGGGGAGGGATATCTCACGGGGTGAAGACACCGTTAATTGTGGTAGCCGGGTATTTAACAGCCGTAAGATACTTTATTCCAAACTGGAACTTGCTGCGTGCACGTAATTTTCGCATCGGACCGCCCCATCGAGCCGTCCTTGCACGTCTACAACTCGTCCGATCACCGAAGTTAGGCAACGCCGAGCCCGCCTAGTACTTGTATGGATGACCGCCTATTCTCTACTTACATGCTAACTATTTTTCACCACTTCTCAGGTCAAACTAGGTGTCTGCGAATTTATTTCATGCACTGATTGTCTTTTATAATCGTTTTAGTAGTGAAACTAAACGCATCTGACTAACGACATTTGCGCCCGTCTAGATGGACTCGTGCATTGCACCTGAATCCGAGCCCGACACAGATTCGACTTGACCGCGACTTCACCCTGTAGGGTGAGTAGCCTTCATGAACGGGTCAATCTGCACAGTCAAGACAGTGACATTCGGGACAGTAAGAGATACATACATACGCTATATGCATAGCGTAACTTGCTGTGTGCACGTTATTTTCGCCTCCTACCGCCCCTACAACTTAGTACAAGGTCATAAACGCCTACTTCCGGTTTACAAAGCATCGTAGGTATATAGGGCCTAGTTTTTCCGTTAATAGTGTCTACGGCCATATCACGTTGAAAACACCGGTTCTCGTCCGATCACCCCAACGTCAAGCCCGGTAAGTATGCCTACTTATATTATAATTGGATGTGTGATCGCCTGGGAATACCGCGTGCTGTCGACCTTTATTTGTTCGCATTTTTTTCTATTTTTTACTTACTTGTCAACTATTTTTCACCACTTCACCTAGGTATATGTAGTGCCTAATTTTGCCGTGTTCCATTTTGTGTTCCACTCATTTGTTTTGAAATTGGTCCCTGATTAGAATTGTCGGACGCTCATACAGCTTTTAAGCGCCATGAAGTTATACATGTATTTTTACTGTCGGTTCCAAGGCTGTTAATCGCTGTGTGGTTATTATTTCTATTTATGTTTTGGGTGTATGATAAAGTCCACTTTCCACATATGCAATCATTTCACCTGATATAATATTCATGTTATTTCTCACCTCTTTCAGCCTATTGTTACTAGCTGTAATGCCGTGTCCGTGGTGTATTCCATCCAATCAAATACCCCTGTTTGTCCTCCTAAATTCTCCCTAGTTGTTCTTTATCGTCGGCCAGGCCATTCCTTACGCCCCTGTTCCCACGTGTGTTTACCCTTACAACTCGTCAGTTTCTAATGTTTTTGTTTTCCCGGGGTCTGTGTGGGGAGGCATTGTCTTGTGTATGTGGCGTTGTTCTTAATTGTAGCAACTGAAACTCTCTTTTAACTAAGACGGGTTGGTAAACTAATTGTTAGGGGTGACTGATTTATATAAGGTCTAGCATAGTCGCTTGACATGCACATTGACTGTGTGGACTATTTTGGTTAATATTCATAAAATTCGTGTATGGTGATTAATTCATTGGCATATTGGTATGTTATTATCGTTATATCAACACGATCATTGTCCGTTGACATACAGTTCGGTGTATACTTTTGTGTTGCGGAATGTTATTCATTACTAATCGTGTATCAGTTTGAATGCTTTCACTGAATTAGATGATGCTTCAGATTGTTCTCCACTTTGGCTTTGAGCTGTCTGCCATGACCCCACTTTCGATTATAGTACATGTATAACCAAATTACGCAACCATTTAAGATATCCAAATTGGTATGAATTCATGTACACTCAGGGGCTTTAAAAACGCAAAAGTGGGAGAATGGAAAATAAACACGGTTCTGGATTATCCATTTTTAAGAAATTTGGCGGTAATAAACATCCATATGTCCTTCAACAACTCTACACATTTCATGGGATAATATTGGCAATGTCAACAGAAACAATAATCAAAAGAACAGCACCCCTTATCATACCTAATAAAATTCGCAAATCAGTATCTTGTGTAAGTTCCATTGGCAGCGATACAAGCTAGTGACGCAGCGCTGCCTCATTGAAAGAACAAGTTGTGGAATGTTATTCCATTCTTGTTCCAAAGCGTGAGAAAGCTCGTTAGAGTTTCTAGGCATTGGACGACGAGCGTTAGCGCACCTTCCGAGCTCGTCCCACGCATGCTCTATGGGTGACAAGTCGGGTGACACAGACGGCCAATGAAGTGTTTGAATGGCATGGTTTGCAAGGAATTGGGTTGTCAAACGAACAGTATGGACAGGAGCATTGTCATGGTGCAAACTTAAATGAGTATACGTTGCAGATATGGTACAACTGGATGTAAAACATTATCAATATAACGTCGTGCATTAACATTGCCCTGGAGAATAACAAGCTGAGTCCAGCCTTATGTCTGTCGGTCAAAACACACCCCTTCTTCGGTCTGTGGCATCGTAGGCCAACATCCTTCAGTCTACGTCGAACGGTGCAGGGATGGATTGGTCGCCTGCAACAAAAATGTTACGGGCTTCACCTAAAAGTCACAAGATAATTTGAAGGAATAGAGTGTAATGATGTGAATAATGGAGTCAAACTTGCCCGTGGATGCCGATAGTTCATCTTGCGCTGACAGTCGTCGACTGAACCGATATCTACGGTTTTAAAAGTCGACGTATGTTGGCGTCCTGCTTGGCGTCGTGTATCGTGACTGGCCTGAACGTGGTCGATCTTTTGTTGACCGTGTAGCGTGAAATCGTTCTCGAAGGCGAATTATTGTTGAGAGGTAGCAATTGTATAATCTTGCCACGTCGGAAGTTCTACTTCCGGCCCGCATCATACCATAGGCCTCAGAACGTTCGTGTTCGGATAAACGTTGCATTTTCAATCAAGGTTATGAGAGAATCTAAGGTTGTTTTTTTCAGCATAAACAACCCAAATGCATAATTTAACTCACCATAATCTCGTTAATGCAAGAATTCCGAGCGCCACGTGCAAAGCATGGGAAACCAGCTCATGCGTAAAACGATATTTTTTGTACAAATATGTCCCTAGGATGTATAGCGTGTATTATTGTATTTTTAACAGAATCAAATGTTAAATGATTGCGTTTTTAAAGCTTCCGAGTGTAGGTACAATGTACATTTCTACATAATTAATTATGTTGCACAAAAAACGAAATTCACAACTTCCGCGCAAACCTATACAATTAAAGCACATGCCCAAATTTAGCCTTACTCCTTCGACTTATCGACCAGGGTGGTATTACCTTATGAATTCCGATTCTGCAACAGATAATACCTTCGTATATTCTTAGATATTGTTCTCTGTTGTGGTTGTGCCGTAAGGACAACCTGTAGGGAATTAAGGTTCCGGAATTCCGAGTTTAGGTAATATGTATATCTTGCGTTGTTCACACTTAATAGTAAATGACCAAGTCCAATAGGTTTACACACTTTTATTACATACATACGTATAATCCAATTACAACGTACCACAGAGTTAATACTATTGATAACTACGGTAAGTAAAAATCCACACCTATTAATAAGTTCCCAACTTCAATCTCAAACTTTAATCTTACTGTTTTTCTATAACTTCTTGATGTTAACATGACTGGTTTCTCAGAGCTCCCAAGACCGACTCTGATTATTCCTTCGTGCGCGGATATTATCAGTATCTTTCTTACTGTATTTCGGGTGATTCTGACCAACCCCGAAAGCCACAACCTTATTCGCCAACCACGTCACTCACTAATTAACTGACGTGATGCGTAATTCTATCCTGTTTCTAACGGATAACCAAATGTGTCAGAGATCCTGACTCAGGGCAAAGATCATGTATTTGCGTTGAATTAACCTCAGGCGTACAAAGTAAATTCCTATCTACACCTGTATATATTCTTAGCCAATGTACTTACAAACTTTGTGAAAGGTTAATAACCTGGCTACATCGGCTCTAATTTATATTTGCCAAAGTTCTATCACTGGAACCAGAGACCTGTCAAAAGCTTAAACCACGCTGTCTTGAACGTCCTATTATTTGGATTAACCTAGATTATGCACCAACAATAATTCTACGGTGACATACCCGTGCCTGTTTCTGCAATGCCATAAAGTTCATATGGTAGGCCTACGTGTTGTACATATACGTGTGTCATATAATTTACGCAAATGAGCGGAAGAAACTAAATGAAATGCCTATGCTATTTCGTTGCATCTTGTCGATCTATATTTGTAAAAACTGTCCACATTGCCAACTTTTGATGCGTCAAATCAGAATGTTCTTAAACACTGTGCGGCAAAAACAAAACCATATATTGTTATTTTCATACATGGTTAGCATGCAAGTTACGAGCAATCTACGAAACAAGTCCTGTAAAATTGTCCCAACCAACCTATTCAGTTTAGCAAGTCCATTCCACCACAAACGGTTCATGGACGACGTCCACACATCATCATTGTACAGCGGAAAGAACTTTCCATACTCATAAAGTTTGTACATTGTACATGTATTATCCTCATTCGAAGAACTCAGCCCTATATAGATCGATAAAATTGCATTCGACTCCGCCTACTTGACAGTGATTTCAGATGGATAGACGGAAAGACTTTATACTTTACATGTATACAGATATGTTGCTTGATTATTCATTTACATGTAAGATGCTTTTCGATACTGGAGGAAAATTCGTGTCGTAATATATACATGTATGTGCAGTGCTCTTGAAAGCGCACGTACCCAATGGCACAAAGCAAAAGTGTGCTCAGTCATATAGTGCATTTCAGTATATTTTTATAGCATTTCTTAATTGCATCGTTATAACAAAGACCTAAATACTATGGTATTTAGGTCTTTGGTTATAATATGTTATTCCGATGTGTAGATATATGTTCCAAGAGAGACTTTCACCGTGCGCGTTATAATTTACTGACACTGAATTACATGACCTACGTGTCGATTTGTGATGATCGGACATGTGCATTTTCGCACGTATATTTAATGTGATCGTCTTGTTATAAAAATAATTTGGCACCATCCACATTCCTGATAAAAAAATGCGTTTGAAATATTGTCGATAAAATGTTGAGTGGCTATTTTTATAGTCGCCTAGCTGTTTGTTAATTAAAGTCTATATTTCTATGTTTTTTATGGAGATGACTTTATCTATAATTTAGGCCTACTTATTATAAAAAAAACTTGCAGACCGAATGCAACACTGAACAATCATGAATCATCCCAAACTGAAAGTATTTACTACTGTCCAGCAATAATGCAAGTTGCCAATATGCTTGATATGATTGTGTTAATTATATTAACATGTCGGTCGCTATTTAATATTATACAAGTGTATATTTACACCATTTAAATGTAGATACAGTTTCATTTCGTATATATATTGGTCCCAGATTTCAGCAAAAAAAATATATGTACCGAGTTTATTCATTACTTATAGGATTTCATTACATATATATATTATACATCGTGTCTGTAGTTCTACAAGATATTAAACGAGTGAGCTAATTAATCTAAATTTAATTGAACTGAAACTGCGCAAATCTATATGACACACGTCACAACACTATAAATAGTTATACATGTACATCAAGGCACATACATGCATAATACAAGTTTTGTTGAATTATTTCTACATGTTTGTCATCGGTCATCATTTTAACCACGTGACGGCACAAAACCAATCAATAAGTCTACTTCACTCCACAAGAAGTTGGAGTGCGGCTATTGCGCCGTTTCTCACAATTGGTAAACCCCAATTAACAAAATTTAGGCAGCCATTTTGATAAGAGATGCAGTTGAAGAGATGACGCTTTGAGCAATATAAACAAAACAGTAATTACTGACCTTCAAAGTTAGTTTCGATTGATTTTATTGTTTTTTGGACTCCAGAAAAAGTTTAAGATTTGCTTGTTTGTCAACTGGTTTTGTTATTCTGTAATGGTTGTCTTACGTCAGGTTCGGTGCTTGTCTTTGTTTTTGACAAAAAATCACAGAAATCTACTATGGACTGATGTTGCATGATCGAGCTTGCATGCGTACTTTTCGTTCTTGCTGGTTAATGAAACTGACATATATTTATAGATGAATGAATCAAGTTTATCTTGTATTACTGAAATAGCTATACTTCTTCCTTGTTAACAAATTTACCGGTAGTATTTTAGCTTCGTCCTCAAATTTGTTCGTAACTGACCATTAAGTATTTTACCGAGATATAATTTAAGTAAAATTGGGTTATGTTGATCTGTTTCTTTGGTATATTTGAAATCTTATCCAGGGTTCGACACTTTCAACATAATACTAGTAATTGTCAGCAGGACTTGTGAATTTCAAAATCAAGTAGTATTCCAGTAAATTAGACAACAAATTGGACCTGACAACACAGGGATAGTGACAATGGGTGTGTTTTTATGAAAATGGGAATAAAGTAAAAAAAGAAACTTGGGGTGTGAAACTCTTTTTCGAACATGTTGCTTTAAATTTCAATTTGTCATTGTCTCAACATTCAACTAGTCCCCAGTCTGTTCAACATATGATCTGATGCAAGGTATTCCTGCAGTGATTAAGGTGGGCGCAGGAATGGCGGACTAGAGTTAGTGTTGAACTTGGTTAAATTGTGTAGTGGTGTGGGGTTAGACGACCGTCTGGTGAGTTCAGTCGGTAGAGCACCGTACTAGTGTTTAGGGGGTCATGGGTTTGAGCCCCACATCGGGCGCACTTTTTCCCCTTGATTTACTTCAGTTGTTATGCACTGGCATTATAATTACAGTGGTTTTTTTCCAAACTTTTGTGAATGGGGCCGGGGCCAGTATAATTGTGAAAATAGCTTTGAATTGCCCACAATTGTGAATATCATAGTTTGCTTAAAATTCAAAGATACTAGTTAACATGACCATGTGTAGTACACTATTGGCTAGCAGAGTATTGATCTATAGCAAAGCAGTTAAAAACTGTTAGTCAGATTGAATAACATTTGTAAACAAAAGCCTGAAAATATTAAGTGGCCTGAATTGTGAATTTTTGTCAAAAAAATATCCTTTTGGTGATTGTGAATTGGGACGAAATTTCAGCCCCATTTTTGAGCAAAAAAAACCCTGAATTACCCCCCTCACATATGAAATAATAACTATTGTAGAAGTTCATTAGGCATTTATAATCATAAATTCATGTATAGGTTTTGACTACATTTTTTTGGGATTGGTTATGCTCCTTAATTTATGGGTTCCTCCTATTCATTTACCTAACCATGATATGTAGTGGTTACCATGCCGTGACAGTTGGTCGCGCCTTTGTATCTTGCCATTTTGTAGAATATAAATTTTACTTGAAATAATGAATACCGGTACATTTTTTATGCTGATTAATTTTTTTATCAATAATGATCTTTTTCAAATAAATACAGCATGAAAGGTGCATTTTGTAGCATGTGCAAGTTTATTTGACAGGATGGAGCTAGGCCAAGTCATTCAGTAAATTGTATACAATTTGTCCTAGTAGAGAGTTCTTGGCATTGGTTAATCATTAAAAGACGTCTTATTCTTAACCATGATCCATCCAGTACAAATAAACTACACTCAAAAGTCTCAATGATAGAAGCATCTGCAGCTATTAGGGAGCAATCATTTCCCACTTACAATGAAATAAATCATCGGTATTTGAATGTAGCCACAAATCTAATGCCACTGGCCAGTGCAATTGATTTTGGACTTATGAAGTTAAACTGTTAATAATCAAATATTACATGCATGTATACATACAAGTGCAAATTGGTCATAAATGAACAGGAATATAGTGTCAAGGTCACATGTGCTCTAGACCTGGATAAAGTGGGTACGAGTGCAGTGGAAGCTGAGTGAATAAAGAGTTAAAAGTCAGTACCAGAATTATATATAAGAGGATGCTTTAGTGGTTGTAATCTGATATTGAATTTTGTTTTAAACTCAGAATTATTTTATTACATAAGTGGGGGAAATGTACATATTTTGCTTTGAGATGTGGTTATGCGTAGATGCAACATGTAGTTACAGATATTTTATTGGCTTTTTTTCATAAAGGAGGCTTGTAAATGTCAGGTTGGGGGTTGTAATAATTTCAGCAAATGGCTTTAGTCCCTCTTGCTCATAAGTTGAAAAGTTGGATGCGCAGACAGACCATTTGTATTCACTTTCAATGTTCATTTTGTTTACTGTTACAGATAATGGAAGTTCCTGCGGAAGAATCAAGTTGCCCGGCAGAAAATCCAACATCAGAAAAAGTAAATGAGTCAGAGAAAAGGTAATTGTTGACATATTAGAGCAGAACCAATAAAAGGCTTATCCTGGACCCACAAGGGGTGTGCAGCCCCCCAATGACCCCATCTTAAATATTCAGTATTTTCACATTTCTCAATTTTCACCCATGCAATATTGTAAATTGTATAATTATGCTAAATTTTCATTTGCCTTCACATGTAATCACAGGTGATTAAGTTTGGTCAATACTGTTGAAAGTATTCTAAAATATTAAGCTCTTCCACAAAGTAAAGAAATGTATATTATATGAAAGGTTGACATGAAGTAAAGAAATGTATATTATTTGAAAGGTTGACATTAACATATATATATGCTGTCTACTTATCAGTAGTGTGCTGTGAGTTTTAATTTCAAAGTTTCTATTGGCAGTATAACAAAAATTGTGTAGTGACATAATGTAAACCCGTAAATGTATGTTTTAGTTTTGTTATTACCACATAATTATATACTAATAATATAAATACCTTTCAAGAATAATGAAGACATTAATTTAATGAATTGCCATTTCATGTGTTGCAATCCTACTCACTGTTCATGTAATGAAGCCAACCATCTAGTATGCCAGAATTCTGTTGGCTAAAATCATAGAATCATTAAAATATTATTTCTTGAAAAGAATATGCAGCTTAAATACCAGTAGAACATACATGATTGTAGCAGTTATTGTAACATTGAATTTGTATGTTTCAGTGAAGAACCAGCGTTGAATGAAGATGTTAGTGGAAAGAGACCATTAGAGGATGTTAGTGGTACGATACCTCTAGAAGATGTTAGTGGTACGGTACCTCTAGAAGATGTTAGTGGTACGACACCTCTAGAAAATGTTAGTGGTACGATACCTCTGGAAGATGTTAGTGGTACGATACCTCTAGAAGATGTTAGTGGTACGATACCTCTAGAAGATGTTACGATACCTCTAGAAGATGTTAGTGGTAAAAGACCATTAGAGGATGTTAGTGGTACTATACCTCTAGAAAATGTTAGTGGTACGATACCTCAAGAAGATGTTAGTGGTACGATACCTCTAGAAGATGTTAGTGGTACGATACCTCTAGAAGATGTTAGTGGTAAGAGACCATTAGAGGATGTTAGTGGTAAGATACCTCTAGAAGATGTTAGTGGTAGTGGTAAGAGACCACTAGAAGAGGATGAGGAGAGTATGGATACAGAGGATTCTTCACCTTTTAAAAGGTTTGTATCTTGTCAGTATTAATACAAGAATTACTATTGATAAGGTTCACATTCCCTTAAAAGGGTTATAAATAAAGTATAGAGTAGTAACGTAATTGTCCTATATATCAGAAAACGTCCTATGGGAATGTTAACAATGTAGTTTTTATACCATATGGTTACAGTAGTTGTTTTATTCTAAAGTAATGTGTTTCTACATGATCTTAAACCAGTCAAAGATATATTAGTAAACCATTTTAATCAAATATTTATGTATAAAGGGAATCTATGGGTCAAATAGTGACATCCTCAGGTGGTGTTCTTGCTAATTTTGTAGTAAATAGTGATATAGTTCAAGTCTTATCCTAAGGGTGTTCATAAATAAAATAAAGCTAACACAGTTTTTTTGTTGTGCTTTATTACAAGCTATCCTAGAACTTGTCCAATTCTATATTTTGTTTTGTCTTTCCATAACTTACTGTTGCTGTTACTTAAATGCTCAACATTTTATATTTCTTGCCAAACATTTTTTTAATTGTTGACTGTTTTTTAGAAAGATTGATAAGCATTCTAGATATTCTTTTGCACTTTTCATCTTGGTTTAAAAAGTGAAAATGATATTGATATTTTAACCTTTAGTTGTTTCATAATTTAAACTGTTTTAAGCTGTATTACAAAAAAATATTTGTCTATTTCCCATAAATTTGCTGCTTAAAATTTTCATTTAATGCTCCATTTTAAATGAATATACCCATTGTGTTTATATTGGCTAAATTATTCTATAATTGAAACTAGCAATTCATAATTCATTGTTACAGGCTTAAGATGGATGAAGAATCAGCTGAACAAAAAGATGACAAAGTCAACAACAAGGAAGATGACCAGGATGATGAAAATGACAATGAAGAACCAATGGAATTGACTGTAAATGAAAAATCTGATCCATTTGAAGCTGTTTCTGTTCCTGAAACTACTGCAGAGAGTGATGACAAAAAGGAATTAGATATGGAAAGTAGTGAAGTGAAAAATGTACTAAAGGAAGAAACAGACGAGACAAATGAGCAAGGTAAACAGGAAATTAATGAAACTGTAAAAGAAGAGTATAATGTAAAGGGACCTGATGAGAAAGAAACTGATACACAGGCTGATGATGCTAAAATAAGCGAAACAAATTCAGATAAAGAGGTAAAAGAGGAGAATAATGAAAAATTAAAAGCCATTGATGATGAATCTGAAAAAGTGATGAATGCAGTTAATGGTGATGTGGATAATAAACCTCTATATTTGGGTTGTAAATCAAATGGTGATGTTAAATCAGAAGGCTCTGTTCATTCAGAGGACAGTGAGAAAGAGAATTGTAGCACTGATGTTCCAATGGATTTAAGTGCACCTATGGATTTAAGTGCAAAATCGTTGACACCCGTACAGGATGTGATTACATTGTCGGATGAAGAGGAACTGATGAATGGTAGATGTAATGGAGATAGGGAGTGCAACATTGATGATCTCAAATTGAAACGTAGGATGATCAAACGTCTGCAGGCAGAACTCCGCAACGAAGAAGCTAAGCTTGTTCTATTGAAAAAGTTACGTTTTAGTCAAATGTCTCATCAAATGTCTGACAATAATACTACTAATAGTGTAAGTACCCCAAGTAATCAAAGGAAGAACCCACACGTACAGCATTCCTCTCAGCCCCCTCCACTGGTGCGTGGAAATCAGCCTCAATCAATTGCTAAGCCTGCGCATAGTCAGCCACCTCAGCTTCAGAGACCAAATGGTAATGTTGCAACTGTTAAAACACAGGGTCCACCTCCTCTTGTGATGGCTCCTAGGGTAGATCAGCGTCAGCTTATACAGAACCAGATGAAATTGCTGCAACAACAGCAGCAGCAACAGTTGAGTTCCAGTAAACAACAGAATAGTATTGCTGGTTTCCGTGGCACCCAGGCTCAAGCTGATGCTCTAAGACAAATGCAAGCTCAGCAACGCACTGTGGAAGAGACTCCTGCTCAACGTCAGGCTGCTGCCAAACTGGCTCTTAGAAAACAACTAGAGAAAACTCTCTTGCAAATACCCCCACCTAAACCTCCACCTCCAGAGATGAATTTCATTCCAAGTCTTGCTAGTCCAGACTTCATTTATCTTCTTGGTCTTGAGGAGGCTGTCAACTTCATTATTGATACAAATTTGATATCTAAAGGACGCAAGAATTTAGATGAGAAAATGGTGTGTAATCCATTTACATGTGTTCAGTGTGGTACAGATTTCACTCCCGTATGGAAGCGTGAGAAACCAGGCTCTAAGAATGTTATATGTGAGCAGTGTGTGACGACTAATCAGAAGAAAGCATTGAAACAAGAACATACAAACCGTCTTAAGAGTGCATTCGTCAAAGCTCTACAGCAAGAACAAGAAATTGAGAGAATGCAGTCTCAGGAGATCAAGTCTGCAGCAGCAGCACCTCCAAAAGAAAAAACAGAATCTAGGGGTGAACGTGAATCCCGGGAGACATCCGCTCGCAATGCTGCAGCGCAGGCATACAAGGAATCCATGGCAGAGACACTAAGACAACATCAGTTAGTCCAGGCTCATCAAGCGGCTGCATTGCGAATGGGTCAACCTCTGGGATTGCAGGGATTCAATCCTAGGGCACCTTACCCTTATCAGATGCCTTTTGGGACTCGAGCTGCAGATTTGCAACGGCAATACTTACTAGACATGATACCTAAAGGTGGTTTACCTTGGAACTCTTAGATCTAGGACATGTATAGTGCTTTCACTAGTGAGTTTATTGATTCTCAACGAACATTTTGTGAAGAACATACATTTTCACTGTGTTCCTGCTTGCCAGTTCAGATTTGAATGTCTTTACTTCTGCATATAAGTCTAGTTAGTAGATTCTTTTCCTTTTATTTATTTATGATACGTTGATAAGCTAATTATAAATCGAGAACAAACTTAAATGATTTTTGCTATCAACTAATTGAGTCATCAATTCATGCTCCCTCCATGTAAGTTTCATCAAATGTGGCTACTCTAGTTATTTGATATATACCTTTATGGAAAACGAAGAGATAGGAATGTATTGTTGTGAAGTTTAATGTCATTCTTTCTTTTAACTTAAAAAAACTATCGAGTCATTTTTTCTTTTATTGAATTTGTGTTTTTGTGTGAATATGTCCTTTTCATATTAGTTTGAGTTGAAGATAAGATAAACTGTTATAAATACATGATGTTTTATCCACTTGGGGGCCGTCTGTAATATGTTACCCTGGAAATATTAAGTTTATATTGCTTTGCTTGTGTTGGTTTTCTGTTGGTAGATCAAGTTGCCAATTTAAGTTGCCCAATTCAGTGTATACTTTGGTCAAAATTGAAGCGACAAAAGAACTATCAAAAGCTACAAAATTATTCAACAAAATCATATTATTTGCTTGTAAAACCCTTCTTATCAACTTGAAACTCCACCAGTTTGTCACTTAAAATTTCTTGTGTGGTTTACATACTCTGATTACCTCTGACTGGCTATTTTAATTTAGCTTTTTTCTGTTATCTGCTTTTAGTTATCAACTGGTGTGGGATAATTTATTAAATGCTTGAATACTATTACATGTGCATTGAACATATTTCCTTTTAAAAAGTGAACCAATTCAGTTGCTTCGTCATTTTCTTTCAATCTTTTTGCCATTTGTCAGTCTGATCTCCTGACAGTTACTGGTTAACACAAAAATGTTAGAGACTGCATTTTATTGTTAATATCGCTATGGTTACTAGAATTGTAGATTCACAATTGTTCCTGTACTTCTGATTTCTTCACTACCCTTGTGATCATGATTGCACATAGGCAGTATAATCTCAAGCTGCTGTGCGACAATTCTTTGTTGTGATTGGCCCCTAAATGTTAGATTTGTTGATATTGATACACACTTTGTTAGTATAAAGTGTCCATTCATCAAAATAGTTGTGAACTGACTGGTGAATTATTGGTATTTGATTTTGTATGTTCTTGTATTTGTGAAGTAATTAAAATGTCATGATGAAAATATTGCTTTTGTTATGTTTTGATGAATGTTCTGTTTGCGTGTTGATGAAGGAAGTAATCACACTGTACATTAGTTCTTCTGCTGGTCTGTCAGTTTGAAAAGGTGTCGTGGCTGAAACATTAAAATGATTCAAGAAATTTGGTGTGATGAGAAAGTGCATGGGTAGTCCAGACTGTACCTCCAAGGTCAAAAACTAGGGCACTGTACTTTGCTGTTATGCATAACTTGAATTCTGTATTGAATTATTTTCAAAGTTGGAAAGAAACACGTGGTCAGAATCTAAAGTTAATCATTAGATACATGTACCCCTCTTGAAAGGTAAATCCCAATTGGGATCTGTTGAAAACTATGGTCCCTGGAGACCAGTCTGATTTTAGAAAAAGCGCACCAAGTGATAGTGACCAATATAAGGAGTTTTTTGCCAAGTTCAGCAATTCAAACAGCAAGTGCCACTAATGACCTTAACACTGGGTAATGTAGTGCTTGCAGAAATTTGTTTACAAACTATTCTGACCGAAATACTGTGTACATATGTACCACCATTTAGGCTCGTGCTAGCAGTATAATAAGTATTTCTTTGATCCATAAAATTGGCTATTTTGAGAATTTTTAGTGGCTAGATGGGAGCTTAAGCAATGGCTAGTTAGCTACCTACTAGCACTAGCCCAGCTTGCATACCAAGTCGAATCTTTATAGGAAGTATAGTGACACATACACGGAGTACAGAAACCAACCCATATAACTCCAAAGAGTTCAGTGATCTTTAAACAGATAACAACAACCCTTCTTTCTAATACATGTACAGCCACTCAAATACCTAACACAGTAACCCAACCAGTACTGAAGCCCACATTCATAGTGACCTGTATACTGCAAGAGTACAGTGGCCCCATACAGACATACATGGTCGCATGTTCAACATGGATGTTGTGTGGTGACCTATAGTTTGCATGCAGCATATACTCGATACAGTATCCTGTACATCTTTATACAGTTGTGTACATATTGTTTTAAGCTTACTGTTCTAGAATCGATTTATTGACCAGTCAAAATGTGCATGTCTTCATGGTCAATGCACACGATGAATTAGCAATCAGGCCACTTTCGATAAGACTACTTCATCATGTGCATTGACCATGAAGACATGCAAATTTTAACATGTCAATAAATCTATACAATAACCATAGTCAATAACCATAGTCAACAATATGGACGACAAGTGACCAAGCCCTGCATTCAGTAATGGTATTTGCAGTTAACATTTCGTGACATTTGCAATTTGGTTCCACGTGTGCAGTTAATGTGATACGTGGGTCAGGGATACAAAACAGAACAGTTTCGTAACATTCGCAATTGTTAGCCGTAACTGAACGCAGGACTGACACCAGACTTAATTATTTCCATTATACTTCCTGTTTGAAAGGATGATTGTACACATAATAAAGGTAAAGACAGGTTAAGACCACAACAATCTCATGATTTTCTGCATATTTTTATTTCTTTATGTACAATGATCTGGTCAAACCTTTGGTCTAGAATCCTTATAACTATTTACTTGATTTCCAGAAACAGAAATTTCAATGTCTTGTTTCGACACAGTTTGTAAGTCAATATCTTGAGATAAATCACTTAGTTTTATATCTCTCACAAATGCTGGTGGTTGGTTATTTCTAATTACATCCTCGGAAACTATAACTTGTGTAATATCTGATCCTGGTACTTCATACATGGCTGGGAGTAGATGGCGCTCCTAGAAAATATAAGTCCAAGAAATATCAATACATAGTTCCTACATCTACAATATTTACCTCCCTTGTTCTTAACTGTCGGCCATTTTGATAGGCAAAACTGATAAGCCCTTATAGGAGTAATTTCCAAATATGCGATATTTGAGAAAATACCAAGAGAATTTGAATGTGCGACCTCTTTGTCTTCAACTTAATGAGCCAAACGCCCACATCAGCATAATGAATAAGTTATTTTTTATATATTGGATTAGTTTATCATCGTTTACATTACATTTCCCATAAACTTTAAGGAGATATGCCTATCAAAATGGCGGACAATTCAGAACAAGGTAGCAGCCTCTCGAATAAGGAAATTCCGCTGCAATAAATGAAATAATTACTCAATAAATCAGTGAGCAATTGGATTGTGCTCCTCCATGAAACTTTTAGTGAAGCCTCAGTAAACAGACATGCACATTGTAAATTACATTCATTCAATATTTAGACCATATTAGATTCCTATATTGCTTTAAAATTGTCTATTTTTCCTTTTTATCTTATTTACAATAATTTCCTGCACTGACTTTTGATAAATGGATAAAAGCAGTAGAGGTAACAAGTTGACACACTAATTGATTCTCAATCCCATATGCCATGACTTTGAAACATATAAAGATCATGATCACACCTAGTAAGATATCAATATTGGTCTTTTTGTGAAACATACAACGATGATTTAATGAACTAGAAATGTGTCCATAGACACAGATGCCCCCACTCCAGCCTTTGTCACAAACGCAAATGCTATTATTCTGCTCACAGTTTGTAATGCTTATCAAAATTACCAAGTGAACAACTTTACAGATTATGGTGTTAAGTCAAGGGCCATAACTTTGCACTTACAGGGTGTAACCATACATGAAACCCAAGGTGCACAACTACACATGCAGCTCAACATTCCTGTCAAGTTTTGTGAGTATAGCTAATAAACTGCAATTTAATTATACTGTTGGAGATACGTGTGACACAAGATTTACGGACGGACAGACAAGGGCAAATCAATATGCCCCCCCCCTTTTAGAGTGGGGCCATAAAAATTCAATGCTAATCTGTAAATAAAACTCCATACACAAGGTAGAACATCATAAATTACTTCCAGAGTAGCATTAATTGCAAACAATGAGACTGAATAATAAACTTACCAGTTCCGCCCTAAGGCCTCGTGCTCCCATTTTCTTCCTCATTGTAACTTGCGCTATGGCACGTAATGCTTCGGGTGTAATATCCAACTTACACTGAAATAATACACGGAATACAGAAGTTTACACACAAACACAAACCTCTAGAGCAATGTGATTAAAAAGTGGAAAAATATGTTTTGTGTTAATTTATTGTACTGAGCAATATTGATGGCTACTCAGTACCTTCGGACTCCAACCCCTTTTGAACATCTGCTTTGTGTTTTATACACTGATAAAATATCAGAAAGGGCAATGTAATCCTTAAATCTGTAGGTATATACTGAATGTGTTCATTTGCAGTTGTTGCACAATGTTTTTTTGTGATAACTTTTGTGAAGTATACCTCAGGTACATGTACCAGGTTGAATCAACAATTCTTGAGAGAGCTTTCCGAGTAACATATTTAAACTGTTCACATGATACACCATTAGTATCATTTTGAAAGTCATTTTTTTGGCAAAATTTCATTCAATAGCAATTTAATGTGAAGAAAGGCATCTGACAGCATCAAATTAGACAGTAGACAAAATACATTGATTAGCAGTATAGTTAGTGTTATATTTGTGTATTTATTTAATGTATTGAAGATATTTACAATGAAATTATATTCTGAAATCAGTAACAATACATAGCAAAAAATATTGCAAATATATTTTATATTCTAGTCAGATTTCAGAAACTTCACATCAACAATCCAAAACTGGACAAATTTTCAAATACATTATGGAATAAATTATCATGCACATAAATGAACTCTGAACTTCATTAGTAATATCGGACACTGTTTTTTTACTGAGATATGTCACTCCATGTGAGATCATTTCAAGCTCAACAAGCTAAAACACCAGTCTCATATTATCAAAATACACATTTTGAAATTTACTCGAACTCAATTTGATTACGAAGAATACTCAAATGTTAAGCGTGTCACAGACCAACTGTTCAAATGTAAGAATGAAAAAATAATTCAAGTTGAACTTCCCTCAACTTTCTTATTGAATTTGGGGAAACTCAAATCAGTTGAGTCAATTTTAAAATCTAAGTGTTAAGTACTGACTTGCAATTTCTCATGTCTATGGTGCCTCTATTGCGTATGAGAAGCCACACATACACTCAATTTCTCATGTCTATGGTGCCTCTATTGCATACGAGAAGCCACACATATACTCAATAGAATAGAATTTAGTATAAAAGCTAACTTACCTCATCTAAAATAAAACTATGCTTGAATTGTTTAACCAATGCATTCTTTGGTTCTGTGAGAATTTTTACTAAAATGTCTTCATCAAGAGAATGGAATGGACAAACTTTTGGCATTCTGCCAACAAATTCGGGAATAAGTCCAAATTTTATGAGATCACAGTCTTCAACATTTTTTAACAAATCATCATTTTGCTTTAAGTCAAGTTCTTCATTCCCAAGAAATTCATGAGGTGATGTAAAATGTTCATTTTCTGTAGAATTAACTGGTGCTCCAAATCCCAAATGCTGTAATTAGAAAATGGACTAAAGATTACAAAAAGATGAAAGTAGCAAGATTTTGTGCAATTTTTAAACACACAAGAAATCATAACAATACAAGAAGGCAATAAGCGTCCGAGTAATTATTGATTTAAAAACTTCATGATCTACTTGGTGTAGTCAGTATCATAATTTTTAGTTAATATGCTCATTCAAAACTTCTGCAAGTTTAATTAATGTACAGTGCACCAATTGCTTGAAATAGTAACATCCGCAACACCTCTGTCAACAAGTTACACATTATGTAATGTTTTGCTCACTAAAGGCTCGTTGTATTGTATTGTTTTCCAAAAAATTGTTTAATGAATTTCGTAATTTATGACTATATTTAAAATGCATCATATCATACCTATATAGAGGACCTCACGATAGTGGTCATTTGTTATTAAATGAGTCTTCTAAAAAGATACATGGGTGTTATTACCACTCTACACCGTATGTTATGTTATGAAGTATAATACCTCTTTTTAAACAATTACTTTGAAAATAAAATGCCCTCTGGATAAGTTTCACTTACCTTAACATTTTTTCTTTGTTTAACTAATTTATCTAAGCCACTGAATGCGCCAGCAGCTATAAATAGAATATTTGTTGTATCTACGGCAACTGTTTCCCCACGCATTTTCTTGCTGCTTTTCTCTGGAACATTTACCATTGTTCCTTCCAGCATTTTCAACATTCCTTGTTGCACCCCTTCCCCACCCACATCCTTCAGATGTTGCGTATTCTGAGCCTTCGCTATCTTGTCTATCTCATCCAAAAACACAATGCCTGTAAAAGTTTACATCAATCATTTGTACATGTATATGAATATATTATGTCATAATGTACAAGACTCAATTACCAACACAGTGACATATCATTTGAGTTTTGAAGCATTTCAGCACAATAAGAAGTGTGAATGAAGGCAAGGTTAAAAGTAGGTATGTCATTGATTGGAAAATGTCTATTGATGTATCAACTTAAAAATATCTATGAAACACGGATATATATTCTCATTCTTTTGCACAGAAATGATACAATGAAATTTTAAGCATTCTAGAATACAAATTTATTTGGTATTTAATGTTCAAAGATAGATTTTATATCATATGGACTGTGCTATTGGGTGCTATAATGAAAGAATTCAATGCAATTATCTGAACAAATTGTAGTGACAGGCATGGACAGTAATGACAAAGATTTTGGCAAAGCAAACAATTGTGTTTGGAAACTCAACAATTGCCAGATTCGTTCACGATAATGATTTTTTTTTTCACCACTGTTTTTCATACAGTTCATTGTTCATTGTATCAGAACTCCAAACTTTCAAATTGACATCTCATTGATTATTGATGACAGTCCTATTGAAAAGAATGGATTAGTTTTACTCATGTGATATGGGAAAGGGGGTGTACAAGTTGAAGCACGAAATATGAAAACAGCTGGTTTATAAATTAAATGCAGATCACACCTACAGTAAAACATCTATGAAACATTTATATGTTCTACATTGAGATTCATTATGTGGAAGCTACTTCATTTGAAGGTAACAGCTAACTACCTGGCTGCTACTGTAAGATTAATAATAATAACAATAGATACTTACTTAGGTCTTTTCCAAGAAAATATTCCGGGGGGGGGGGGGGGGCAATTAAAATTACCTCAATGGGGGTCAAAATCTGTTAACAATTTAATATTCTGCTGGGGTGGTGCCCTTATTTTCATTCTCACCCCCCCCCCCACCACCAGGGAGAATTTCCTGAAATAGCCCTTATTCTTTCATCGGATCACAAAATTCTATGCCTACAGTCAAAAGGTAGAAATTCATGTAAGAACAAAGAACACAAAATAAATTTTATAAAGATTATTTTTTAGAGTTAAATAAGCAAATGGTACCTTGCTGACACTTATCAACATTTCCATTGGCATTCTGCAGCAATTTGCTTATCACAGACTCTATGTCTTCTCCAACATAACCCGCTGATGTCAGTGTTGTACAATCACAAATAGCAAATGGTACATCTAATATATTGGCCAGTGTCTGAGCAAGTAATGTCTTCCCTGGTGAAATAGAAAGATACTACACCAAATGTCGAAAAATCAATGAACAAGACATGTTAAACTCGGAATTTTGAACTACCGGTAAATACTTCAGATACCACAGGGTCTGGACTCACAGATTTGATTGGAGTAATTATACATGAGTTTCCATGAAACAGTACTGTGAACCAAGACTGTTCCCACATTCAAGGGACAGCCCTTTCGTAACTCTGACTTTTTTGCAGCTATCAAAATTCATGGAATTACACTGACACACTTACAATTACATGGGAAGGCAAATTTTTCTCTGCTATTGCAAAAACTTAAATGTTTTCTAGGTTTACAGTACTCAAGATTCTGAATAAGATAAACAGTTTCTTCCGAAAGTACATTTTAATTGTACATATAAAGAAATGAATGTCCATGCAAATAAGGAGTTTACCTGAACCAGTAGGTCCTAACATGAGTATATTGCTTTTTTCAATCACAATCTTATCTTTATTTGTATCATCATCAAGGTTGAAATCTTTCATCTCTAACGGAACACTGAGTGAACCACTCGGACCTAGAGC
Source organism: Mactromeris polynyma (assembly GCA_032209605.1). Lineage (NCBI taxonomy): Eukaryota > Metazoa > Mollusca > Bivalvia > Venerida > Mactridae > Mactromeris > Mactromeris polynyma. The sequence goes on from JASFXZ010000001.1 coordinate 51,893,959, forward strand.
GCTTGGTTTACTTGTTGCATGCCGTTGAAGAAGATCCACCATATTTTCTATAATATCATTAAACAAAAACAAAAATTTCTCAAGCCTAAAAACCAAGGACAAATTTTGAAGTATATAATATATTAAATATAATTTGAAATTGTCCTAATGTAAATTTTTAAAATCTGACTACATAATTGAAAGTCTGATTAAAAGAATACATTTAGTTGTATTAATCATTAATTCATAACAAATACAATGTAAGAGAATTGTTTAACTGAGCATAGAAGGGATTTACAAGTTTGGCAACTCTAAAGACACTGTACTGGTTTCCTAGTGTAGAGTACATGCAAGATACATGTCTTTATGAGTATGATTATAATTATCTAGATTAAACAACATTTCCCAGATAAAACATGTTTACAAAGAAAAACAGTCAGACCTCATTTATTCGACGACAGAGTACTTGGTATCATCTGAAATAACTATCAGGACCCGATGTATCTTCTTAAACACATCAAATTGAAATGGGCTACTCAAAACCATGTATTATTCGAAATAAATTTTCAGACCCAATGAATTTGAATGAACGAAGTCCGACTGTACTTTTAAATATACTTAAGGCATAATAGTGACTGGTGAGTTAAAAAAACAACCAATATGAATGACAGTCTACAAGACATACTGCATTGTCAGACATTGCAGATTAACAGAATTAACTAAAACACTTTGCCTTTAACACTATTATGCAATCACAACCATTTAAATCTTCTTTATATAGATGTAATGACATTATAACAAAACAATGTATAATTCTGATTCCAATGTTCAACCCTCTCCACTGCTCTAGGCCAAACAACAAAATCAACATAATATACACATGTATAAATGCAGTATATACCTTTATGCAAGTTCTTGATACCTGGAAAATAGAAATACAAAATGTAGTTCTGATAGTTGTAAAAACATCAAATTTGACATTACTTTTTCCATTTTCTGAAACTGGCAATTACATTTTCTGGTCAATTACATTCTAAACCTTACGAATTAAGTATACTGAATAAGATAATCAATACTTTTCCCCATTACTATAAAATTATTTGAAATAATTAAATATGCACTTTAAATTAGTTTACCTATAAACTTACCTTTAGGATAGTACAATGTGCGAGGTATGTTCATATCTTGTGGCGCCACCTCAGTCGATCTTGGCTGTGAGGTGATATTGTGTCGGATTCTCTTGTAATGATAATACACAGCTGTAGATAATATTATCTTTGCTAAATCTTGTCCAACAACATATTTATCCAGGAATTCTTTCAGCTTCAAAGAGAAGAAACTTATGAACAATAAGTTAGAAACAAGAGATGCCAATGGTACCTGGTGTATGCCTTCAAGTGGAGGTGCCCTGTGACATTGGTGCTACAGTTCAAGACTCATGGGACTTTGGGTGCTATAAACATCATTACCCTTAACATGGTGTTAAGACTCATTGGAATCCATTATATTGTTTAATGTTATATGTTGAGACCATTCTATATACAGTCGACTCTCGTTAGGACGAACTCGCTTAAGACGAATTTTCCGTTACGTCGAAGTTTTTCAAAAGTCCCGATTTTATCCTTCTTTGTCTATATGCATTTCTGTCGGTTAAGACGAATTATTGTCTCGAAGTTTTTCGTTACGTCGAAGTTTTTTCGAAGTCCCGCTTAACAAGTTCGCACCTTAAATCTATTGTTTAACACGAAGTCGGATCGTATCTTGCTGGCGACGAATGTTTTCACACGTCAATGAGATAATTTACCTGTATTTTCGCACATTTAATTATCGATTGTTTACATAATTGAAGGATTTGTACATGTTTGCAAAATGTTAGACTACATTGTATGAATGCAAACTTGTCGAATTGTTGAACACTGCGATCAAACCGATAGTTTGTAAAACATGCCAAAATGAGTGATTTAATTAAGCTTGTACTTTAATTAAAACACGTCATCTTTAACATTTGTTTTATGCAAATGGTGATCAAACCGCGTTTGTTGTTAAAACATGTCAAAATGAGTGAATTCTTAAAACTGTATAAATATTATGAACTTATAGCATTCTATCTCAATTCAAAATGAATGATCAACATATCAATACAAATCTGCAAAATAACGTCTAGAAGTTCTTAATGAGTAGAACATAAATTGCAACTAAAGTAATATTCATAAACTTGTATTTCAGTCGTCACGAACTAGACTTTCTTATGTGACACCACCAAAATGGCCCCCGACTTTTAGGTCGAATTTTCGTTAAGACGAATTTTCGTTAAGACGAGCTATTTCCGACGGTCCCGAAAAATTCGTCTTAACGAGAGTCGACTGTACAAGTACTCAGTAGAGACCTGACTAGCATGACACACATGCTTAATATGTGTGAAAAAGCCTCATTGTGAAATAATAATACATGTATACAGTAAAACCTCACATAAAGACCACCACATATTACAAAATCAAGAACACAATCTTAAAGTTCATTTTCACTAGTTTGCTCTTTATTCATCCTCAATATTAAGACCACCTCAATATTAAGACCAAGGGTGGTCTTATTATTGAGGTTTTACTACATGTTTTAAAATTGTCTGGGACAGAAAATACTATATATTGAATGTGCAAGAAAACTAAACCTGCACTAATCTGTGACATTGGGTGTATATGTACAGACCTGACTTTTGCTGCACACTTTTAAAACGTCTGTGAAAAGTTCAATTGGAATTTCTTGAATCATTAAAAACTAATAGCTGATACACAGAGAGATGCTGAAGGAACAAACGGACAGTACAACCTCCCACACAGGGTCGTAAAATAATGAGTAAGTATAAAATAATACCTAACAGCTATATGTGGGAAAACCTGAAGAGCAATCTATATATTATGCATGTACAACTTAAATTGCAAATAGATATAGGAGGATATTGAGAAAACTGCTTCATGAATCTGCTGCACTCAAAAACAATATATTTTAATATATTTATCAATGTTACTTTTCAAAAATGCTGATCACACAATAAATAATTAATTTTTCATGATTTGTTTGAATATTGAAAAAACACCGTACTTCTTTAGGTGTTTTCAGTTTCTCTTCTTTATGGACAGGTACGTCTTTCAAAGATTCATGAACCAGCATGTAGAAATATTGACACTCCGAGCACCTTATATATCTAGGATGACCTAAAGTACAATTTGAAACAAAAGATACACCAGTCTTGTAATCAGAATGATGTCAGTATCAATACATATTTGTTTCAACTTCATAAATCAAAGGGTGAGAGCAAAACAAATCTATCTGCTTTGCTATGTATACAGAAATAGACAAATTCTGCTATCACTCCTCAAAATGGAAGTTGATAGTAGTAACATGCTAAAATCAGACATGAAATGGAGATAAAAAGTCTAAAGTCATCTTGTACAAGATAAGTTTGACAACCATAAAAAAATGAACAAGAAAGATCTTGAAAAAAGATGGTCGGCACAATCTGAAGCAAGAAAATTAGTTGCAATCTGAAAGTTAAGATTTGTTGTGCAACATAACATATTGACGAGATGTTATGATTGCTGGTCACTTGATTATGCTACACTTTAGTAACTCCAATGACTGTAAGGGGAGACGACTTTGTAGGAGATTGGAGAAAAAAAACTCTGCAGTGAGATTAGTCATAGACAATATAGTATTTTTTCAATATAGTTCATTGTTACATATTGTATCCGTCGAGAAATCACACATTCATGTTAATAAACTTGTTACATATTGATTTAACAGACAAGTTCTACGATCATATCAGTACATATATTCTCCATTTTGTCACCTATTAAAATGGAATTTCACAAATATAAAAAACAAATTATGAGCAAACAAACCTATTACGTGTATGTTCGACTGATTTAGAAATTATATATAACAAATTAAACAATTTATATACAAACCTTCAAAGTCCTCTACATCAGTGAAAGGTGAATTACAAGACGGGCACAATATCGGTATATCACTGCTTCGTTTTTTACCACTGCCTCCATTTCCACGATTCCTCTTACCATCTGTTCTACATGTAGTATGAAATAATGATACAGTTACTGGGCATAAAGCCTTCTTAAGACCTTTAGATCCCACACGCCATCTATGTTCTTCATGATTTCCTAAAAGTAAAATAAAATAATACTTAATGTACCAGGTAAATACACTGCAGTAAAAGTGAAAACTGGAGACCCAAACATAAGTAAAATATTGCTTCAACAGTCAAACTCTTGTATCACAAGCACCATTATTAAGAAATAACCTCTGAGGTTTGAAGAGTTTCACCAGACCTGTTACTTCATTCGAGGTTGTTGAGTGTTTAACGTTGTATGAAGAGCATCATTATCTCTAGCACAGTGTTGGTCTCTTCAACTGAGTTTGTTTATTACTTACTCTTATCACTAGGGTAATTATTTAACACCTATTGAAACGATAGAGTCAATGTAACTTCTAATCGGCTTAATCATGTTTTTCACACCTTGCGATAACAACATCAATTATACCGTACCAGGCTATTTGAATTGCTTGTTTCATGTTTGCATTTAAACCAAAACGTTAAAGGCCGCTGATAATTGAAATTCATTCACTTCTCTCTTATAACTTATAAGCAACATTAAGGGTTGGATTATAGCTGTGTCTGTAGGGTTTTGTGCCCACACAGGATTTGGACTGAACATATTTATACAGACTTGACGAGTTACAGAAGTAGGAAACTCATGTCAATGTAAGAAAGTCATGTAAATCTTGAATGTCTACTTGTGCAGGAACACAATTTATAATGACCAAAGTCAGTTTTCTTGGCAATGCTGTATTGTATCAGAGGAAATACCACACAGCATTCCCTTTAGGCACATGGGATATTTCTTATATATTTTTCCGGCAGCACGACTTACCCAAATACTCTTCAAATATACCCAAATACGGTATTAAGAACCATTATATTGATATATTATTACCCCTAATTGCCAACAGATTGTTAATTGAGCAATTTTGCAATACTGATAATTGAAATAAAAGACAATTCATCATTTATGGAAAAATTGTACATGTAATAATAAAATTTACTAATCCCAAATATTTCCTATGCTAGATACATTCCTTAGATGTCCTTAACATGTTGTTCAAGAATTTAACAAGCTCATTTATAGTTTTATTTGGGATAATAAAAAGGAAAAAATATAAAAAACATAATTATGAAGATAGGAGATAAACTAAATGGTCGACTTAGAGTTCGTACATAATATCTATTAAAATGAAATGGGTGAAAACATTAACAAATAACGTCACTGCCAACTGGAAAGTTATTACAACATTTGACTTTTAAAATAAGTAGGCCTACTGTAATGTTTTGCTTATTTTTTACATGAAATTTGGATAGTCTTAAGATAGTAATAAGAACCTTCCTTTTATGAATTTACCTATATTTTACAATAAATGTTCTGGAGTTATGGATCCAAGTGAAAAATAAATCTACTCCTATATCATATGTATTTGGGTACATACAATCCATGTTTATGCCTCTTAACTGTAATACTACTCATTATTTATATTTTATACTACTTCATAACCTTCTGTAACCTTTAAAAACATATGTTTCCATATCAAATGTCCGTTTTTGGTCAAATTACACTGCATTTGGGTAAATCTAACTGTATGTGGGTATATTTAAGTAAATCGTGCCACCCATCATTTTTCCATACTGATTAAATATGGACGGCGACCTGAAGTATTCAAAGGGTGCTTTGGAGGGGGGAATGTCAATATAACTCAAGTCAGTCGTGTGTCTCAACTGAGGCTCTTTGTTGCATCAATCCGATCTGATTACAATACTCACTCAAAAGTGTATGAAAACATCTACCAACTCGATATCTTGGTAAAGCACGAAACGCACAGGCCATCTGATGTGTCAATCAACTTCTAGCTTCAGCAAAGATCAAACAAGAGTTTATACATGTAATACAAAGCAATTTAAAGAATCATTAAAAAAGACGACACTTCAACACTCGAACCCAGGGCAGAAATAAGACAATAAATATTGCAAAATCAGCAACCGACTTTTAAGCCCACAGTGAACGAGGTCAAGGTCGCCTATGTTACGGGATCAAGAATTTGACGACTTTTCATAATTAATCATTTTCTGAAAAATAAACTATATTGGAGAAACAAAATTATGGCATGTGTTAAACAGTCATCTAAATGATCAAACGAGTAAATAATTCGATATAACTGCATTTATAGATTTATTTGCCATGTAGCGTAATGCAAATATAATGGCTGATCCCTCTACTTAGGTTGGTGATAATATCCAATGACCACTCTTGGTACCGTACCATTCCGTACATTGCCACGACTATGATAAAGACGATATCACCCGAAACATGTACCTGACCTCCGTTGCAGAAGTGTCTACATCTTTATGCACTCGATCTTATAATGTCTCTTTTCTTTCAAATAGACGTTCGGGTCACAATGATTCAAAGGATATAGCTGCAACCAAAGCAACTGCATGATCCAGGGTAGTCCAAATATTAGACATGTACATGCTCATTTTACCATGAACATCCATCATTTTGTTGTTATACATTTAACATTCATGTTACATATAAGGTCTAACTGAGCCTTAGTCAATATGATCCTGCATTTTTAAGATTTTCGAATCTGCGAAATATATAATTTAAATACAATAATACTTCAGTTTAATGTACAAATAACGAGTTTTCAAGGTTTATTGTTAGATGTTGATTGCATGACTAAGTAAGTCAATGGTGTGCAGGACCTCATACAAACTACTAAGTATTGTATATACAGAATGGGCCATATCTATGATATATCACTGTAAATGTGATTAAATAAATACCTGTGTAGTCAGTTTTAATTGCAACATCCACATCTTTCAAACAGGTACATGCTTCATAATAATAAACAATGTGAAACAAGTACTTTTTATTTAATGACTGATCTTTTTTTTGATAACTTTATGTATGCATTTATTAACACATTCAGCAATTATATCTCTCACCTATTACATTGCTCCACTCAGCCATCAGATCAGTAGAGGCATTGTTTTGACATTAACCAAGGTAGATGTAACATAATTCAGTAACAATGTTCATTTCTTCTTTGAAGAAAGCAATCAAGTCGAATATTTAAAAAAGAGAATTTTTTCTTTAATATTGACATATAAATTAAGTTCTGTTTCAAACAGTGCAAGTTCTGAATATTCAACCATGTAAAATTCATCAGAAATACTAACAAGTTTGAAATGGAAAGGCAAAGAAGACAAATACCAGTATTCATTTTACTTTATTTTATGCAAGTTAACTCATAATAGTAGTATTATAATAAACGATTGGAAAGTGTACCAATAGCAATATGACACAATATTACATGAATAATATTTATCACAAAACGAAAATATTTACATCAACAACAACCACAGACCATTTACCATCATTCGTCATACAGTCACATCATCTAGTGAGACAGTAAATCAAGAAGATTTCATATCATTAGAAGTAGAGGTACATGCAGCAGCATATCAAATGTCTTATACTGAACATTCAGATATTGTAATCATCGGAAAAGAAGTTTTCTCAAGGCAATTGAAAATTAAAGTAGAATCAGGCAAAAAAAATTGTCATGAGCACTAGTCCAGTCTGAAGCAATAAACATGCAATTATTAATCAACAAAGTAAATACCTCACAAATCAAATATAACAATATCAATAAAAGCAGCACAAGTTTTCCTTTAGATTTTTATAACATAAAAACCTACCCTAAGAAAACTTGGAAATTATCTCAGAGTTTGTGTTAAGCAGTATTTAATTAAGCCTCAAATGACACTAAAGCAGTAAAAATAAAATAATAAGTCAACAAAATAAGTTCCAACAAAAATTAAACAGAACAATATCAATAACAACATCAAGACAGGACGATTTTTCAAAAAGTTAAAAAAAGCATGTCAAGAAAATTTGAAAAAATCTCAGAGAAAGTGCCCGATACCAGGGTGAAACTGAATTGACTGACCTAACTTAAAAATATCAATTGCTGATACCCAATGAAGATAATGATAAAACCACCATCGACTGATACAGAAAACAACACATGAAATTACAAAGTAACAGCAAACCATAAGAATAAGTGTGATTATACTTCACATGTCAGAGAGATACTTCACATGCCAGTGAGTTTGATGCTCAAGTTTCATAAAAACAACATTTATGTATTAAAACAAATGCATAATGAATCACAATTTTATCAACATAAAACTCCATAACAGTTACTGACATTGACAATTCCATATTCATATCTTGAAAGAATTTCAAATTGACAAAATACCAATACCAGGTTTTAAAAAAACTTATGTATCTACACAAAACAAATGGCATGACAACATAAATTAAAATACAACAAGTCAATTACAAAGTCAAATAAATAAAAATTAATTCGTTTTCTGGCAATGATGAAGGTGAAATTTCCCCCATCATAAAGCTAATAAGCAAGGAAACCAATTAAGGGATTAGATGACCTTATGCACATTTCCTCAATCCAGTTTTGACTGGGCTTTAAAAATGCTTTTAATTATTTTTTGGCCAGAACGGCAATAAAATGTTGTGTTCAACAACTGATGATATCCAGATTAGATGTGTTACCACATATGAGCACTTTTTAACTAATTTGGCAAACACCGTCCTTTGGTTATACCAAGTTAAACCAACTGGTAAAATTAAACCATAATTGTACATGAAAAACTACACTGTATTTCAGTCTTACACATATTATCATCTCATTGTACTTATAAAATCCAAAACATCAACTTGATTAATTAAGTTAAGCATGTTCACTAAAATACATCACCCTTAGCATTTGATTAATATACACCACAGAAAAAGAATAAGTGCACATCAATACATAGATAAATCAGTTAATATTACATACATCTCAGTCCAACATATATCCAGTACAGTAAAACCTCACTAGACACTTAAAGACCACCTTGAAATTAAGACCACTTCTTTAAAAAGACTGTACACATGGACCATAGCATAATTTATCTTCAATATTGTAACTCGATAATCAGACCGCCTTACAACTATGCACAACTTTCTTCTGAACAAATGGTGGCCTAATCATTGAGGTTTCACTGCATATTAAAAATGCTCCCAATCTGACACATGATTCAACAGGGCACTAGACAACTTTTGGGGACTGACATCAAATGGGGTCATCTTCTTTAACAGACGAAACAGGTATTTTTATATGATTCATTTAAAAAATTTATACCATATATTATGATAAATAAACATTATTTTCCTGACTAATACAACATTGGCAGAAAGCAGACAGACACCAAACTGCAGAGCTACTGAGCATATTTGGGACCAAAGACCTAAATCTTAATCTAAAGAAGGGACCATTTATCATTCAAAATCACATAAATCATTGGTACATAAATTCTACAAACTGTCAGTATTCATCAAGTTTGAAAGTCAACAATCATTCTTATCACATGACTAATTACACTAATATATTTCACACGCCTGATGTTGATTGTCTCAAATCATCGGCTTCCTCCTCATGTATATAAACTGCAGGTCCGTTCTTCTTCACAGCATCTTCATTTATAATCACAGTCTTGATATCTGAACCTGGCTGTTCATACATGGGCATCAGCAGTACTTTTTCCTACAATAAAACAAACAAATAAGGTTTGCGAAAGACAAGTTTTGAAGTTTTAAAACATACTTAAATGATGATTAAGGCAAAGAGGTTTCCAAAGCATTAGCTAAATCAGGGGTTCCATTTGACCTTTGAGATGACCCTTTGATCCTTGGAATTTCCAAAATGTCCACTGACTCACATTTCAGAATGTATATAGGAGATACAAATGTATTGGCTGTTCCACAAGCAAACTTGTGACCAAAAACTCTTAATTTCAGATTTTTACATTTTCTAACCGGTATATTTTTCTAGTTTATTTAATTCCAAAACATTAGAACTGGACGTCTACTTTTCTTTTTATTCTGATTCCAATTTAACAACAAAATAAAAAAAGTAAACTACAATATGATTATGTTGCCTCATAAATGCTTAACTCATATCCAAATGGACAAAACAAATTATGCAACACTTATGTTCATTTAATTCTATAATTAAGCAACCAAAGCACTTCTAAGAAAGCGCTTAGTTCATGACCTCAAACCTCTCACTGGGAAATACTCAACCTCATAACCAATATCTCTAATACAGGTTTTGTCATATAGAAAAGAATGGCTAAATTGATGAACTCTAATGGAAACTTTTAACATCAAAACTGACACATAGATTACTTTATTGGTGTCATGCATTTACAATAAAAAAACCAGCACAAAGCACCATTTTAACCTAAATGACAGAAAGGTTGAGTACATACAACTTCAGATCTAAGTCCTCGTGCTCCTGTGTGTTTTTCCATCGCAACGTGAGCAAGGGCTGTCAATGCTTCTTCTGTAAAATCTAATTGACACTGAAGAAAATATTATATATTGGTAATTCAACTTTTTTTTCAGTTTTACTTTTCACAATATCTGAATTGAGTATCAAGCTCCTTTAACTTATATTAATCACCCTAGTTGACTGTATCCTTGGCTTCAAACGAGAACTTGCACTTAATTAATGGATTATGAAGAACTAGGAAGAATCTTGCCCATAGTGGGATGTGACCCCATGACCTTCACATCAAGAGTACCGTGCTCTTTCCCCAGATCACCATACCTCCCTATAACTGTAAATTGACAATTCAATTTTTTCCCACTAAAAAATACTGCTGCTTTCAACACCACAGCAATAACTGAAGGAAATCAAGGAAATGGACAATAAAGACTGATGTACAATAAATTGATCCTCAAGGAAATTAATGCATGTGCATTTATAATAACTAAGCAATGTTTTCAAACACGAAATTGAGCTTAACTTTGACACATTTTTCAACTTATATATAAAATAAGTAACAAACAGATGGGTAATCAGTAATATCTTATTATAAAATATTACTTTACATTGGAATAGGGGACACGTTACTACTGTATATTAACATACAGAACACATGACAAATATTTCTTGTTTTTAAATGGATGTTAAGCACAGACATTGAAAATTACAAAATTGTGAAAGTAAACAAAAGTCATATCCTACACGTACATCATCCAGAGAGAAACATTCCTGGAATTGTTTCACCAAAGAGTTCTTCGGTTCCGTCAATATTCGAACTAACATGTCCTCAGAGAGTGAATGAAGAGGAACAATAACTGGCATTCTACCAACAAATTCTGGTATTAAACCAAAATCTATCAAATCTGTTGCCTCAACTGTCCCTAAAAGACGATCTCTTTCCTCATTCTCCTCCTTAGCTGATAGTTTGTCATTCATCACTGTTGACTGTACTTCACCAGAACCTGCTGTAGAAACGGTCTCCTTCACTTGAGGTGCTCCAAACCCTAGGGACTAAAGATGGAATAAAACCATTTTTATTAGCATACAGTGCAGCCATTGAGCCACTCCTAAACAACAGAATCAATAGAACTACCAATTAAACCTCACCAAAGACCCTTAACAATGGCCGAAATCTGCATATACCAGAATTTGATGCTCTGGAAAGGTAGATCTCTATACATGTTTCAGTAAGTTCAATAAACAGTCATAGCTTAGTACTGAATATAACTTATACATTGAGCAACTATTATGAACTACACCTGATTAATACCCCAGCAATACTGCTTTATCAGACATATTTTTGAGAAAATCCAAGATGGCAGTCAGTCAAGACAATGAAACTTTCTATCATTAAAGGGCAGTCAAAAATCATCCTTCTGAAATGTGCTGATATGCACAACTAGGCTTGGTCGAAATAATTTCATGGAAAACCGCATAAGTGACATAACAGGACATGTGTGATTTCCATATAGCCCCACTTCACATTGTGAAGCAAAGGTATAATTACCCAATCTTCGAAGTCAGTGCCATCAATAATTCGTCATTTGTATTGCAAGCAAATATTTGTTTGAATTATGAATAAGCAAGCTAGGCAAATCAAGCAAAATAATATTTTATTCAAACTATAACTTTCATATTTCACACAATAAATATTTATTTCAGTCATGTGCTGTCAGACTCATGAAATGTTTAAATCCACTCAATACTGTTACGGTAAATCATATTGTATAACCAACCCTTCATTGTACATAAAAAATAACTATGATTTCTAAAATAACAGTATCATAGTTGCTTCTCCAGAAAACCAGCACAACCTGAAATTATGGTCCATAGTTTTGGATAGAATCCTTTATGTTTTGGAGAAGTAAAATATTATAAGAAACAACAAGATGTCAAATATATTGTGTACATATACATCAATCAAATAAAGGAACTAGAAAGATAAATCAAAGTAAATGTTGTAATACAACGACAAAATTATGTTCAACAGGTCAACCTCAAGTATAAATTCTAGTCTTTACCTTTACGTCTTTTCTTCGTTTAACCACTTTCTCCAAACCATTGAATGCTCCAGCTGCAATGAATAGAATGTTTGTTGTATCAACAGCAACAGTTTCTCCTCGCATTCTTTTACTGCTTTTCTCAGCAACGTTAATTACTGTTCCCTCAAGCATCTTTAACATGGCCTGCTGGACTCCTTCTCCACCCACGTCTTTTAACTGATGCATGTTCTGTACACGAGATATCTTATCTACTTCATCCATAAAAACAATGCCTGAAATTCAAAAATGAGAGACTGCATCATTTGTCCAATATTCAAACATGAATGATTTACAAATATAGTTAAAGTATGAGGTTTAAAAAGCACCGTCGGTGCAGTCGGCTTTATTGATAAACCAACTAAATTACAACAACTAATGATTCAACTTAATGATGTGCACTGCGACAGCACTGAAGGTCAGTCTTCATCATATCAAATAACATAAACATGTATGACAGAGACATGATTACGCTAACCAACCTACTGTTTTATTAATGCTTGTCATATGCAGACTATACACCCTTTTTCCGTAGTAAATCACTTGTGAAGGGAAGTCAGTTGACTACATCCGTGTTTCAGGGTTACCGACCTGTACTAACTGGTACGCAAACTATTGATACATTCTATGGAAGGCAGATATCAAAAGTAAAGCCCAACTACAAAGCTATTCTTTTTAGGTCGACAAAAGAGTATAGCTTATTTTTTGCTCTTGTTAATGATCTCTATATATTTTAAAACATATGTAACTTTTTTTTGTATTGATAACTTAAAATTATTGACAATTAATAAGTATCAACACATATTTGTACAGTAATGATATAATTAAAAGTTAAAGCATTTTTATAACAAACTGAATTTATTTAGAATATAGTCCTCAAAGACGAAATTATTTACTACACACCAATAACTTAATGATAGAATTAGATGTGTTTAACACAAAACTGATGTAAATAGTACCATCAAGCATGAACAGTAAAGATATAGAGTTTGACTATATAAACAAGCGTGCTTGGAATGTTAAGATTTGCCAGTTTCATTAATGAAGCAGATGATATTTTAGCATTATTTTCATACAGTTCATCTTTACTTGTGTCCATAATCTACAAACTGAAATATCATTGAATTTACCAAACATTAACAGCCCTAAACTGTACCTAAAGGATATATAAGTAATGTATATAACACTCAGTGTCATTTTAATTTCCTAATTTGCTGGCATTTGTATCATTGTTGCTACCCAGTGGCCAAATATCACAAGAAAACAATGAATTTGAATAACGAAGTCAAGCATGAAAGGCCAGGTCCAAAATCCACAGCCACCCCAAAAGCCCAAAATCATAAACAAACCTTGTTGGCATTTTTCAACATTTCCATTTGCTTGTTGCAGCAGTTTACAAATCACAGACTCTATGTCTTCTCCAACATAACCAGCTGATGTCAGTGTTGTACAGTCACAAATAGCAAATGGTACATCTAATATATTGGCCAGTGTCTGAGCAAGTAATGTCTTCCCTGGAGATAATCAAACGAGAAAAAATAAGAATAGGTAAAAGGAAAAGCTTCTAATGACATTATTTAAGAATGTTGGTACACTTATAACATTTCACTCATTTTGGAATAGGTAATATACACAGTCACCAGCAATCTGATTCAAATGTACGATAGTGACGAATAACAGTATTATCTTCCATCAAATTTTCGTATGAGAACATATGCCTCATCTAAGTGGGAACCTGCGATCTCATGCAAACCAGCAAGTGCTGCATAGACTGTGCTTTTAGATTTGACAGTTAATACAAATCCAATAAAAATTGCACCTGATCCAGTGGGTCCCAGCATTAGTATATTACTCTTCTCCAGCACAACAGAAGAGTCTGAATCATTGTCTGCATTGGTCACTGCTTTCATTCTTGGAACATCTGATCCAGCCCCTAATGCATTGTTACTTGCCATGGGCATATGCAAGATCTCTGCAATAGCTTCTGTAAAACAAGAACATATAAAACTTTTGTTAACTCACCAAGAACAAATTCAACTACAAATACTTTATTTGACTTTATTTGACATGAGGTTAACTGTCCTATTGCTTTGCATTTAACAAAGTTGATATTAATGGTTGGTAAGGGACTGTTAACATTTGGAAAAGATGTTGGCATCAATACAAAACATAACAGTAAGTGGATAGAACTTAATTATTATGTTATATTTATGAATTGATTTATTCTTCTTGAAAAAGGCCTTTTAAGCTGAAATACTGGTTAAGAGTGAAATTTAATGACAGTACAATGAACAGTACTGTGACAAGTATTGTGCACCCGATTCGTAATATGTCTAAAATCATTTCACAAGTGATGATTTCCAGTCCTAGACAATATGTATGTATACATGTATCACAATTGCTACTTAAAGAACTATACACTCAACTTCTAGGACAATGCCTTCACATCTAGAAGTATAACCTCACCTCTCGAACAATACTTTCACCACTGGAGCTATAACCTCATGTCTAGAACTATTAGCTCACCTCTACAGGGCTATAGAAATCCTCCAGCCCCATGTTACGGACTAGTCTAATGCTGAATCAGACTACCAACAGTTGAGTTGAAGTTAGTCCTGGACAAGTCTGTTTTTAAACTAACCAACTTCAGCAATTGTTCAGTTGTAAGTCAAACTTTAGCATCCCACAAACATATACATGCCACTGTGATTATTAATTTTAGATTGTGGAGCTATCATTATGTTTATTTGTTACTAAATTGACCAATATTCTCGGACAACTAGTTTCCTATGTCGGACAAGTATAATTTTACATTTTACATATTAGTCCGGGACAAGTGTCTTAGAAAAAAAAGTGTAGAGCCTTGATCTAGAGCTATAACCTCACCTCTCGAGCTATAACCTCACCTCTCGAGCTATAACCTCATCTCTAGAGCTATAATCTCACCTCTAGAGCTATAACCTCACCTCTAGAGCTATAACCTCACCTCTAGAGCTATAATCTCACCTCTAGAGCTATAACCTCACATCTAGAGCTATAACCTCACATCTAGAGCTAAAACCTCACATCTAGAGCTAAAACCTCACCTTTCGAACTGTAATCTCACCTCTAGAACTATAACCTCACATCTAGAGCTATAACCTCACCTCTAGAACTATAACCTCACCTCTAGAGCTATAATCTCACCTCTAGAGCTATAACCTCACATCTAGAGCTATAACCTCACCTCTAGAGCTATAACCTCACCTCTAGAACTATAACCTCACCTCTAGAGCTATAATCTCACCTCTAGAGCTATAACCTCACATCTAGAGCTATAACCTCACCTCTAGAACTATAACCTCACCTCTAGAACTATAACCTCACCTCTAGAGCTATAACCTCACCTCTAGAGCTATAACCTCACCTCTAGAACTATAACCTCACCTCTAGAACTATAACCTCACCTCTAGAGCTATAACCTCACCTCTAGAGCTATAACCTCACCTCTAGAACTATAACCTCACCTCTAGAACTATAACCTCACCTCTAGAGCTATAACCTCACCTCTAGAGCTATAACCTCACCTCTAGAACTATAACCTCACCTCTAGAGCTATAATCTCACCTCTAGAGCTATAACCTCACATCTAGAGCTATAACCTCACCTCTAGAGCTATAACCTCACCTCTAGAACTATAACCTCACCTCTAGAGCTATAATCTCACCTCTAGAGCTATAACCTCACATCTAGAGCTATAACCTCACCTCTAGAACTATAACCTCACCTCGAGAGCTATAACCTCACCTCGAGAGCTATAATCTCACCTCTAGAACTATAATCTCACCTCTAGAACTATAATCTCACCTCTAGAACTATAACCTCTAATCTCGAGCTATAAGCTCACCTCTAGAACTATAATCTCACCTCTAGAACTATAACCTCTCTGAGGTTCAGGTTTGGTTTCAGCTTGTTTTTTCTTTAAGTTGTGGTTAACCTTTTTATAATGGTTGAAGACAGCAACAGAAAGTATCATCTTTGCAAAGTCTTGTCCAACAACATGGCCGTCCAAAAACTTCTTAATCTGAAATAATATCTGATATTGATTCAAAATATCCATGCATAAAATTTGGATGAACACAAAATAAAATTATATTTCTTGATAAAAGAAAACAAAACACCACTTCCAACTTAAGTCATGAAATTATAGTAACAGAACCATTTATTTATTCCTATTTTCATCTACTTTTAGCCAGCACAATTTTTATCTGTCACAGCAGTGTATACAATTCTATTAAAATAAACAATACTCATAAATGATTTGCAAACATTTCTCCTAGCAAAAGGTCTGAAATCATCGATTCACAAACTTCTAGACTTGCCAAAATATCCTTTTATACAACGTACATATGAGCAACCATAATGCATCCAAAATAATTGAAACAATTCAATTTTAATACTCTGCTCTTTTTCCTTATGCAGAGTGAATATATGAGCCAAATTATTGATTAAGTCAGGTTTAAAAGCAAACTAGAGCTAGTATTTATACTGTGACTGAGAAATAACTTTGAAAATAAATAAAATTTTACCTTACCAAAAGCTACAAGAACAATTTCTACTGACCTCTTTGGGTGTCGGTATTTTCTTCTCTTTTGCTTTATCAACTTTATTGTCTTTTAGATTGATAGCACCATCAGATACAATGATGAAATGATGGCAGTTACTACATTTGATGAACCTTGGCTGTCCTAAAATATAAGGTCTAGAGAATTTTCAATAAAACGTTCTTGTAATAAAAAATGTGTACCTTTCTGCAGATAAACTTATGTTTTTTTCACCCCACTAACTGCAAGCCAACACACAACCACACAACGTACAGTTTTAATACATAGAAGAAAATAAATTATGCAAGTTTAATTGGATGCATACTGCAAAGCTGGAGAATTGAATGTTTCCATCCATCAATGACATGATATTTAACGATTTTTGATTAAAGTAACAGAAATTTTACACAAGAATAAAATGCCATTTTTCAAATAATTTTTCATCAATGAACTTCATGAATACACAAATTATTTGTTCCAGGTATGTAAATCTTACCTTCGAAAGTCTCTATGTGGGTGAAGGGGGCATTACATTTTGGGCATGTAAGAACTACACTATCTCCACCCTTATCCCCACCCCCTGAGCTCCCTGTTACACCACCATCCCCGCCTTTGCCTGTAAGTAAAGAAACAACATTGTCTTGCAAAAACTTCAGAAAATCTTACTCTAACAATATCATATGGAACACCATTATCTACAGTGAAATGTTTCTTGCAAGAAAAATTTATACTAAAACAAGAATCAGTGACAGGTTCACCATTGAAACTTACTTGAACACATTACTATCTAGAAAAATATGCATAGTTGATCAATATTTATAGAAATGGTGTTTTTTAAGAATATTTCTGGCTTTTCATTATGCACATTTTTGATTTGTATTGTCACTATTTCATCTGTTGTTGTAATAATGAGATGTGATAAAGAAATAAATACATAAAGAAAATTTGTACTAATGGAAAACTCACCTGACGAAACATTTCCTGGACCATCTGAATCATCGGGTGGTCCCTTTCCTACAGATGTACAAACCTGTACTGCCCTGTGAAAAAATCTCTTACCAGCATGATGTTGACACAGGTATAGCCGTCCTAAACCTGCATAATATAAACATATATAATATAAAATATAAATATACTAAATAAATACTGGTATGACACATTTAATTCAATATAATTAACAGTAACTGTATGAATAAATTATGTCAAACATGATATAGTTAAACTTATATCTGGATTACAACCAACTTTCTAGCATTTTATTTTAATTAGTGCCATTCTATAAATGAAGAATGTACATTCAATGAAATATAACTACACCGTTTGCAAACCAACCTCTATAATTATTACATCAGTATGTATTAAGTGAACTATATATAACTTGGATCCCTACCCTGGACCCTATCAATTGAATCATAATAGAGTAGCAGTTTTAACTGTACAACACCTTACCTGTTTGCAATGGTAATCTCCTGACAGTTGAGAACAATCTGATGGGTATAACTCTTGCAGCATTAGACATGATTATCTTTAAAACCTGAAATATATTATACACAAATTATAAAACTTAATTCATCTATGATGTCTGCACCTTTCCATGTTACAACCCAAGAAAAACTCAGTTTTGTTCAAATATTTGCTGTGATCAGACAACATGATGACGACCAGATGGCAGACTGGTAAGTAATCAAGCCAATTTTTTAAACTAAACCCCTCCCCCCCAGTTTCCAAATTTTCATCAATGTGCTGGTTCTTATTGACAACACTGTATGGGTAAGTATTCCATGTTCAGGATCTTGCTGATATTTGTAAATGTTCATGTTACTTATATAATATATACTAGAAGCTATGTTTCCCTGTGAAACAATGACGATTATCTCCATTAAATTTACACTTTCCAAGCTTCTCTGTGATACTTCAACATAAAGAAGCTCAAAGAAATATACAGTGCGAAAAGGTGAAGAGATAACAGTCATTCAAACAAGCCTATGCAGGCAATGGCCTAGAGGATGAGGAATACTTTAACATCAAGGTGTTTTACATTTAAGGTATGCCAAGCACTGGAATACTCCAAGCACAAGATAGAAGTTCAACCACCCAAGTTCAAAAACTTGATAGAAGTTCATATTATACAATTATAGCGATTGCAAATTAAAATAATTTGATATGCACTAATAACTCGCCTCAGTCAATACTGAGTTTTTGGTGCTATTGACATGTTAAACAGCTGAGGAGTTCATAATTGCAATATTATATAAATTTTGTCATTTCTACCTGAAAAATTTATCAGGATATTAAAGCAATGAGTCGGGCATAAACCAAGGTTTATCCATTGTTTACACCTCTCATTTTGGTGCTGACGTTAAATGTTCTCAGATACTGAACTACTTGAATGCACTTATCATGGTCATCTGAAACATGTTTCAGCAATTTCTGTTGCATTCGTAAGAAACCAACTACCATATATAAGGAATGCTTATTGGGAGTTCCACATTCCTTTTAATTAAGGTACGAATATCAGTGAAAATTTGTGCATATACATAGTTCTCACATCTACAATATTTACCTCCCTTGTTCTGAATTGTCGGCCATTTTGATAGGTAAATTTCTTTAAAGTTTATCGGGAATATAATGTAAACGAAGACAAACTTACGCGATATATAAAAATAACTTATTCATTATGCTCATGTGGGCATTTGGCTCATTAAGTTGAAGAAAAAGTGGTTGTCACATGCAAATTCTCTTGGTATTTTCTCAATTATCGCATATTGGGAAATTACTCCTATAAGGGCTTATCAGTTTTGCCTATCGAAATGTCAGATAGTTAAGAACAAGGGAGGTAAATATTGTAGATGTGGGAAGTATGTGTATTACAGACTTAAAAATACTCCTGGACAAATCTGAAATGTTTTATTTTTAGATTATGAAATTTATAACGCGTATTTAGGACTTGACAAAAAATTAACCCTGGACAAATCAGATAGCCACTATTACTTATAGATTTTTGTATGCATCATATGACATATGAGCTGTACACAATATGTCTCAACCTTGTCAGACAAAAAACGTTATATAACTTCCACAATATCAGGGTAGAGCTCTATCACAGAGAAGGCAGCACGAACAACATTAAAACATCGCTCTTCTAAAACTATTATCGTCAAGAAAAAGGATGGAGGCATTTGCACCAGAAATTAAACATCATTTCATGATTTCCAGAAGCTGGCACATTACGTCAACATGCATGATAGAACAGTGAAAATATTTTCCATAGATCTTTTCCATGCAAAATGGATTCGGACGTCTTTTGTTTCAACACAGACATTTAGAAGCACATATGATATTGTTAAATCACAGCAAAGCATTACGAAATATTGAGAAACATACCCGAAGCACTAGCTCGAAGTTGCAGACTTCTTTCACAACAAATTTGGCCTAGTTATGTTGGATGTCAAGGTCATTCAGACAGGACTAGTTTGTGCAAGGAGTAAGTTAAACATTTCTGGTCAATTTGCTCTTTTTGTTTACATTGTCTTATGATTGACCAATTAAAATTATACTATCTATAGTGTTAATTGTAAATCTAAACGTTCATTGTGTCCATTCATATTGATGCTAAACCGTTAACATTTCACAATAGATGCTCCCCATTATTGGCTCGGGAACATATCAATTCGTACCCTCGCCATTTCGTACCCTCCAATCTCTCATACCCTTTTTTCAGTAGTACCTTTCATGCAGTTATACTTGTCATGTATTGTTAGAATGTAATTTTTATGCTGATTTAAGGCAAAGTTTGTACGCTAAGGCGGTTGCCATTGATGATAGTTTCACACACATGTCTAAAAATGATAAGTTAGTCTTCCTTTTTAACAACTCATATATGATTAGGATATGTGCCAAAACCTGTCATAATATTTTACAGCGTCGGGCTTTTTATCTCTGTAAATAATGCACATATTTTTATGTATAATTGTATGTCATAGCTTTTTGAAAATTTGAAAAACAGCTGTTAATTAAATTAGGACCAAATTGATTGGTCCTAAATGGATTTCCTAAGATCATTTTTTAAGTATGCCCAATAGTGCACGAAATTATTCAGTTTCTTACACAGGTTTTTGTTTTATTATTACTTTTAGTAACAATTAACAAGTGTTTTTTTCAGTTTTATATGCATATATGTAATTATTTATTACACACTATTGTATAACGTTAATATCTTAACGTATCATTGATGTTTTATTGTATGTCTAGTCTTTTATAACTCTTAAGAGTGGCTATATACTAAAAGTTTGCTCTGTTTTTATGTTATTGTAAAATGTATGTACATGTATATAGATGAGACGAAAATAAGGATTAAAATATACGTATGGCCATTTCGTTCCCTGATGTGTTAGCGTTAACGAGGAGTTATCAATGAGGTTGGAAGAATGTTATTTAAGAGGGAGCGACTGAGAGTCATCTGTCATAAAATATAATAAAATATACATCACATGATACATGTAATTTGTGTTATCACGAAAATTCCGTGTGTAATGTAACACATAACGGATAAAGAAAATCTTAAAGATATTTCGAACTCAGAAGACTCGATGATTTAATTATGTACGGAGGAAAGAAAAAAAGTAAAATCTGTTACAGTACACATAAAATTAATATTTTTTACCATAATGTACGGTTATCCTGACCAACTATAAATGAATGCGATCAATTAAACAATATATCAAAACTCACTGAGAATACTTGAATTAATTATTTGATGCTTTAGTCCCATTTTGCGTTTCGTAATAAAAGGTGCGAGAAAAACATATTTAATTATATACGAATCTTAATTGCCTATTAGTGTTATATATATATTCTATAAATTGTCTATAATTCTGTAAATTAACTATCTTTTTTCAAATTTAGCGAAAGCCACCTGGTTGAAATCATGTACACAAAAAACGCTGCGCATGCATGTGGGAACCGAAGAGCGTGTAATTTTTCAAATCGGTAACTGCACAACATTTTAACATGGATCGAGTGATGATAAGCAGGTCAACATCTTTACAACCTGGAACTGTCGGCATTTTATAAATACAAAGATTTTTAACAATTTCGACAACGTACAAACATTGCACTGATCTGTTAGTGCAGGGGCGTAGCTGCCTATACGCGAGTAATCCAAATGATTCTGACAAAATGCACCAGTTTGCACCATTGTTTTCAAAATTTTCCGCGGGGGGGGGGGACCCCCCTAGCACAATTGACCCTTCCTCATTCGCACTGTAGCCACGCCCACCTTAGCAACATGTGCTCGTTGTAACTACGTTAGACAAGCGCTTTACAAAATGGCGACCGACAATAATAAACGTAATGTAATTTTGGAGTGTCTTCCACGCGATTTTGCCTTGAATTATCTTCGTGACCAAACTTTGACTCTGTATTTTACGCCTGCCTGGTTTCATGATAAGAAATTAGTACTCAAAACCGTTTGTGTCATACCAAAAATGATCAACATCATAGCTAAGCGTCTTATTGCAATGGACATATTTTATACTACAGCCACAAAAAATACACAAAAATGGCATCTTTTGGATAATATAAGGATATTTTGTAATGTCTATTATAATCTGACATCAAAAATATTTGTTAAAAGTCCATGTGGAAAATATATTGCTTTGAAATTGACAAAATAGTAAATCTATGTTTAATAAATAATTTAGAGAGTTTGACAGACATTACACTATTAGGATTATTTCTCAAATCATCAATAAATCATTCAACACATATTTCTAAAAATTCCAGAAATTAAGCATTAAAGAAACAAGTCCAGGTATGGCTTGGACAAATTATATAATATTACGCAATAAACAATATTGTCCCCCGTGTGCACTATCTAGAAATCAATATTGTCCAGACCCCTAATCAGCATTTCTCTTTGTCTGCCCCAGTTGGAATCCAATTAACATCCAATCAGTATTTCCTGTCACCATCTGACACATATATACAGTACAGTTGAGAACAGAAGTGTCAAATATTTTTATAGATTTAAACTGAAAGACTATGATCAGGTCGAGATCTATGTTAAATGTTCTAAAATGCGTTTATTATTTAAGAACTTAATATAACATAGGTGTGATGTTTAGGGTTTAAACATGATTTATTACTAATTTCTGTCCTATCATAAACTGTAAACATCAGTGTAAATGAAATAATGAAATAATGAAGAAATCAGACCTTTTCTAACTCTTATAAATTACGTTTGAAAGAAATAGTCCTACTCAACAGTGAGTAACCAATACCAGTAAATCACATGTATTTTTATTTTTCACTAGTATTAACAAAAATAAAAATATTTTTTCTGCATATATGTTTATGGCTATACTATTTTTTAATCTCAATAATTATTGAATTTATAATTGATTCTGAGCATTTTAGTTCTACAAATTAGGCCTTTATAACTAATTTATAAAGTAATGTCCACCCTAAGCAAACATAATATCCAAATACTTACCTCAATGCTGGTAAAAGTCAACTATTGTAGTTTATCAAAATAATATAATGTTCATTCAACCTGCAGAAATATTGATCATATCAGACATTTATATAAATTACAACTTATTAAAACCAGAAGATGAGAAGGATAGTTTGGCGAAATAAGCCTTCACCGCTTTCTAATTATTGTTACGAATGACATAATTAAGCAAGAATTTACCTAATCAGTGTAAAATTGTTTAACAGTATGTTGTTGCTTGCATACGTATGTAAAACAAACATATTTTAAGTTTTAACATTTTGTTTCTTCATCTTCTAGGGCTATACTTTTTAATTAATGTCTAATGTCTGCACCCTCTCAGTAAAGCCGGTACAAATAAATATTTCATTTTTCTAGTCTCTCCGGATATCTGCTGTCCGAATAATACAATCCGTAGCTGCATCTTTTCACCATTGTCACATATCAACATAATATAATATAATCACAATGCTATCATCATCAGAAATCTATTCAACCTTATTTTTTATCCCGCGGTAATCTCTTCCTGTTTGTCTAAGGTTTGTCTAAGGTAAGCGAGCTGCTGGGGGTGTGTCGAAATCCCGTTATCTGATTGGCCAATCGGCCTGTCAATCAAATATCTGAGGAAGGGTCAATTATGAATCCACGTGAACAGAAGGCTAGCTACGCCCCAGTTAAGTGTAAGAAGGTTTAAGTTGGTACAGTGAACGTCTAGCAAGAGTTATGACGACACGGCCAAAATTCCAACATTTAAACAAATATTAAAAGTCATTAGAAAGTTTAATTACCCCTTCCATATATTGAGCTTCATCTTTGATGATAATAATCTAACAATAGACGTACATTTGTAGATATTTACAACAATGAGCACCGTGCTGGTATATATCAAGAAACCTGCACGTGTTAAAATAACGTTAAATTATTGAAGCATCGGTCATGAATATGAATTAATATACCAATTACATATCTCGATCGAAGATAGCAAAGCTGGAATAACTGAAGGCATATTCCAATGAAAAAAGAAGATTGTTTTGTAAAAATCGATTCATTTACTAAATGCACATACACGAGAGTCCAATAAGCCAACAAAAGAATAATTAAGTCTTTATCATACCTAGTCATATTGAAGCCACGAGCAATTCTGAAACCATACTGCCTTAAATTGCCTTTTTACAAAACAAACCTTTATGAAAAGATCAGTCATCGGTCACCCGATTAGCAGGATAGTTTTGTATCAATTAAACATATCAACACCATACATTTTCACACCATTAATTAACTACTGATGATAACACTGAAATACACGGTCGCCTTGGTGATAAGCTAGTGATAAGCCCGTATCCGCCGTTTATTTCGCCGCTCCAATTTGCTTACCACTTTTCGGCAGCAAAATTATGAAAAAACTCAGTTTTAGGATATGCGCATGACCGTTGCTTGCCACTGCTTTAGTTAGCCAATTTATGTACACGTATACATGTGTTGGAAATCAATGACCTTCTTCTTCTTCCAGTAATATGCAAGGCTCACTCTGGAGCATCGTCGCATATGAAATTATGTACAATGTCGTTGTTAAGTGCACAGTAAAAGGATAAATCAGATTAAAAACTAAAAAAAGACGTTGTACATAGCTAGATCTGGTGGCAGCCCGCCGGCCCATCCTTGAAGGCTTCCAATATTGGGGCTGTAGCGACGATCTCTGGCAGCTGGTTCCACAGATAAATACCAGCTGGGAAGAATGAGTGGCGATACATATATGTCCTACAGAAAGGCAGCATGTATCGCGTGGTGTGGCCTCGAATAGAAAGTGTGCACTGGGTGAAGAAATCGGTCACCCTGGATGTCAATGCATGAGGCCATGTGTGATCCTGTTTATCATCACCAGCCTGCTGTCTGACCGTCTCTGTTGTAGAGGGTCACAGCCAAGAGAAAATATCATTTGGTGCTGCTGATGGTTTTGTCATCCGCATATTCGTTCCATGATAGGTTGTCCGATAGGGTGACTCCGGGGTACTTGTCGGATCCTACTGTTGCTACGTCATGGCCACGGATGGTGTAGTTGGCTTGATGGGGTTGCACTTCTTGGTGAATCTGACAACTTCACACTTGGATGGGTTGAATGACATCTGCCAATCCTTCTCCCATTTCTGCAAACAGTCAATGTCTTCATGTAGGGCGGTAACATCCTGATGAGTACGGATCTTCCTATAGAGGAGACTATCGTCTGCAAAAAGACGGGAGGTTGACGACACTTTCTCGACCATATAGATTTACCTTTACCCCCCCCCCCCCCCCCCCCTAGTATTTTGCTGACAGTTCCAAGGATGCAAATATCTGCATGGTTATTATTTATGTTTTAGATGATTGTTAATTTCCCTTTCCCGCTTGTGCAATTTCATTCGACATAATATCACGGACCTATATAGGTCCGTGATAATATGTTATTTCCTCCCCTTTCGACCTATTATTACTGACTTTCTTGACTAGTTCCGTGATGTATTCCGTCCATTAAATTCCCCCTTTTTGTACCCCTAAATTCTCCTTGCTTGGTATTTATAGTCGGCCAGACAATTACTTACATCCCTGTTCCCATACATGTTTCCCTTGCACCTTCTCAGTGCCTTGTGGAGGCATTGACTTGTGTATGTGACGTTCCCTGTAACAACTTAATCTCTCTTTAACACTTTTATTGAATAAATTTTACACTTATTGTTATAAAGTAAGATTTATCAATTCATCATTATAAGTTCCATATGATATACATAAAACACGTGATAAAAAGTTATCAATATCGCTTCGACGGTTGTCAGATTGATTTCATATCTTTTCGTTCATTGAAATACTTTGGGTACAAAGAGGTTTTCAATCGCGCGTAAACAAACATGGCGGATGTATTCAAACATTTCGGACTGTCAGAATAAGTAGTTTGCATTTATCCGTTTTCCTTTTTAAGATAACGACGAAAATGGTTGAAAAGGGAAGATTTTTAGTTGTCGTTGCGGTTTTGGAAGGTAATTCAATTGCTCAATGATTGTTTATGTTCTTGTTATTCACTAGTTCTTTTCAAACAAGTCTGTTCTTGAAAGTTGAAATACAAAATAGTGTAAATTCTTGTTTACGGGTTTTATAGAAAGTCATGTTTGAATTTATATGTCATTTTTATCTATTTTGAAGTGTTTAGGGTATCTGAACGTCAAATCGAGGTGCAACCTGTAAACCGCTATACCTCCAGCAGTGCTGGAGATTTACGGAGGTTTCGGTAAATGACAAGTTCGGTAAATTGATTTTAACGTTCATTTCGTTTGGAGGTTTCGGTAAATTGATTTTAACGTTAGTTTCTTTCGGAGGTTTCGGTAAAAAGATTTTTTGTTAACATTGAACAATGACATAGGCTTAATAATAGGATAGTGTGACCAAACTATGTAATTAAGTCAATTACCTACACAAGTCATCTCGTACCCTTTCTTTGGTCAACTCGTACCCTTTCTTTGGTCAACTCGTACCTATCCAAGTCAACTCGTACCCTTTCTTTGGTCAACTCGTACCCTTTCTTTGGTCAACTCGTACCCTTTCTTTGGTCAACTCGTACCTATCCAAGTCAACTCGTACCCTTACTTTGGTCAACTCGTACCTATCCAAGTCAACTCGTACCCTTTCTTTGGTCAACTCGTACCCTTTCTTTGGTCAACTCGTACCCTTACTTTGGTCAACTCGTACCCTTTCTTTGGTCAACTCATACCTATCCAAGTCAACTCGTACCCTTTCTTTGGTCAACTCGTACCTATCCAAGTCAACTCGTACCCTTTCTTTGGTCAACTCGTACCTATCCAAGTCAACTCGTACCCTTACTTTGGTCAACTCGTACCTATCCGAGTCAACTCGTACCCTTTCTTTGGTCAACTCGTACCTATCCAAGTCAACTCGTACCCGTAATTAATTATAAATAACACGTTGATTGCAGTTCAAAGCTAATGACACCTGATAATCTGTGTTCAGCTTTAATTATACAAATACATGTTTGGTTGTTTGTTTTGTTTTATTTCTAGCATTAACTTTTAATTGAAAATGTGTTAACAACACTATTATATTAATTTACCGAAACATTCAATGTTAACCAAAAATATTTTTACCAAAACCTCCGAAAGAAACTAACGTTAAAATCAATTTACCAAAACCTCCAAACGAAATGAACGTTAAAATCAATTTACCGAACTTGCTATTTACCGAACTTACCAGTATCCGTGCTGGATTCCTCTTTCTGTCCACCTATTTAATATACTGCAGTGGTGTGGGGTTAGACGGCCACCCGATTAGCTCAGTCGGTAGAGTGCCATACTAGTATTTAGTTGGTCATTGGTATGTTCCCCACAGTGGGCGCACTTCTTCCCCTAATCCGAGACTTCTCTGACCCTGTAGCCTTTTTTTTTTTTTTGCGGCTTAGGGTCAGAGGAACTCCTATAGTAAAAACCCGGGGATTACTGAAAACCACACAGTCGTGTACAGTCGTGTACTTTCAACGGTGTATGTGGCGTTTGGTCTCATTTTAACGGAAAGTTAGCCGAACAAATCGGTAAATTGATATTTAATTTACCAATCTGCAATGATAAAACTGCCCCTTTATCATCCTTGTTTTAATAAAAAAACATTTATGTTATGCAGTACCGAAATCGTTACGAAATCGGCCATATTGTTCATTTGCATAATAATGCGGTACTCTCGCGAGGAAAAGTGACGTCATATAAGCGATGAAGGCATTAAAAGTCCTCTCGTTTTCGATCACGTGACAGCCAGGTGCTTTGACCCAAATACATATTTACATGAAGAAAATTATTTTTTTAGCTTACTCTGAAAAGGATTGACCGTTACAACGTATTCAAGGTTTTCAAAACAAATGTTACGGTTCAGATAGGTTAATTAATATATTGATAATAGATGTATATGCTTGAAATGTTAATCCAATGAATGTTTACATAGATATATTGATTTAAAGTTCCTCTCCCGCGCGGGAGAGGAAATCCCCGGGTTTTTACTATAGGAGTTCCTCTGACCCTAACCAGCAACATGAAATATCAAAAATCGTAAAAGGGGCTGGTTTAGGGACAGAGAAGGCTCGGATTATTCTTCCCCTAGATTTACTTCAATGGTGGCAGCGGGGGTAGCACGATTTAACACACACTACGGTAACCGGTCAACTCGTACCGTAGTCAACTCGTACGTCGGTCAACTTGTACCGTTTTGGGTCAACTCGTACCGTGGTCAGCTCGTACCGTAGTTAACTCGTACCTTTGTAAATTTAACTTGTACCTTTGTCAATTTTTACATGTTTTGGTCATCAATAAAGTATGGCCAAACCATTTTTTTAGAAGATGGTCTAGTGCGTAATACATTGTCAGAAACAAAACATTACACAGAGTTCTACAATAAGATTAATTAATATTTTGTATGGTTAAAAAATGACTTGAATTACGAAGGTACGAGTTGACCAACAGGCCTTATATGCCGTCTATTAAGTAACGATTAACGGTACTGTGAAAGTTAGATATGTTTACACTGGTCACAAATGAGCCACACAATACAGGAAACGCTTACTTTTAATCATATTAACTCTATTAATAAGTGTTTGTGTGACTTGAATATGACTTGTTTTACCGAAGGTACGAGTTGACCAACTGGTATTAGCTGCCGCATAATAAGTACTGACAAACATTACCAGTATAGTTATAACTTATACTGTTCAAAATTGTTCACCGAATAAAGGAAAATACAGTAATACTTAAATCTTTAAAGATTAACTGTTTATACTAACTGTTAAAAAAATGAAGGTATGAGTTAACTATGCTACGAGCTGACCACGGTACGAGTTGACCAAAAACGGTACGAGTTGACCGACGTACGAGTTGACTACGGTACGAGTTGACTGGTAACCCACACTACCACACACAACCACACACTACCCCACACTTCATAGTAATGGCATAAAGTTGTATTTTTCTTCGTTTTTTAAATAAATTATGATGTTTTAATTGTTATTTTCACTTTTTACTGGAGTTTGAATGCTTTAAAACCTCAAATTTGTTCATACATCGCACTTGCACTCGCATTTTGCGCGTGTGCAAATGTTAATTTCAAGCCCTACGTAAACAATGCACTGTTTTTAGAAAGGCAAACAAGAAACCATGTCAGACACAAAGTTTAAAAACAGCAATTGTTATAATAAATGATATAAATAAAATATAATTGTTAGCATAGCACATCAGGGCCCGTATTACAGAAGCTTCTTAAGATATACCTTAAGAAATACAGAAATCTTAAGATTTGTACTTCGGTAAGGATAAGGTTCAAGAAAATCTTAAGTACTATTACAGATCCAACTTAAAATAATTTTAACTAAAATTTCCTTATCCTTATTTTTCATCTTAAGCAAATTCTTAAGACTGTTGCTAACGTACATCGGGTTTTCCCGTTCCAAAAATAGAACCGGAAATTAAAAAAATAATGCGTGCGCAGAATGTAGCAGACTTTACTCGAACTCCAAGCAAATAAATGATTTTACCTAGTTACGTTGAAACAAGTACAACCGTCATTTCATATAAATCTTTGTTTTTGTTTGCATTATATTTGAACATTTTGCATTATAACTGATGGAAATTGACTGTATGTTGTGTGAGAAGTTTTGCTCAGTAAATCTGTATGATATAACATGAATAATGCAGTCGGTAAGTCGTGATCTAGTTGTTGAGGCGAATTAGTACCAGTAATTCAGACTGAATGAATCCAGCATGTCCTTGGACATGGCACAAACACAACACACACCCAGTCCATCCATACCAATAATAATATAGATACAATATGCTTGCTCTTTCTTATAATGTCCTGTCACGAGTTGTGTACTGAGAACAGACAATTTGTATGAATTTCAACCCAACATTTGCAGCTGTCTGTGATATAATAAGCAACCACTATTATTAATCCTTTGGTTAGATGCATGTTTTATGTTTTTAAGTGTAGTATTACAAAGCTTGTTGAGAAAAATCATAAATCACCACAAAAATGGTACTTTTCCCCTGATAAATTTTGCTCAAAAGCATGCACATACGAACCTAAATGAAACAAGAACATAGCACTTGTGATTAGTATAAATACTAGTCTAGTGCAGATATAGGGCTATATATAGATAACTAAGTTGAAAAAGAAATACACACACTATATAACAGTAATTACAATTTTATTTCCATAGAACTGTGTATTTCAAAGCATAATATTCAAATCATGATTGAAAACTACTAGTAAATGTAATATAAACTTTTATTACCTCCAATAACTGGAGAGCATAACATATCTACAACTGATACAAAGAAATAAACATACATATGCAAAAAATGACACATAAAATCTATGAAAATATTATTTCAATTATCAAATGAAACACACAGATTCAGAGAAAAACAATATTATAATCTTAAAATGAGCATATAAAGAGAGATATAACAAAATTATGGTGGCATATTACTGCCACCAGTTAGTATGATAGCATTCGCGAATTGTTTCGTGTTAACCATTTAATTATTACGATAATTATCTAGCTATCTAATTAATATTCGTGTTAAATTTCGGTAAGATAAATATCATAAAACTAGAAACAGGCTTGAAAGTGCCCAGAACTGCCACCTCTTACCTTTTTATGATGTATTACACTAGATTTAAGTGGTAACACGAATCTTATCTAGTTAACCATTTATTATGTTACTTAATTACTCAAATTCGCGAATTTCACTTAAGATTCGTGTTACCACTTATTCATTTTTGGCTTCTACATACCAGTAAGTGGTAACACGAATATTATCTAGTTAACCACTTATTATGTTACTTAATAACTCAAATTCGCGAATTTCACTTAAGATTCGTGTTACCACTTATTTATAAATGCAAGTTAGGCTTCTAGATGTAAGTGGTAACACGAATCTTAAGTGAAATTCGCGAATTTGAGTTATTAAGTAACATAATAAGTGGTCAACTAGATAAGATTCGTGTTACCTCTTAAATCTAGTGTAATACATCATAAAAAGGTAAGAGGTGGCAGTTCTGGGCACTTTCAAGCCTATTTCTAGTTGTATGATATTTATCTTACCGAAAATTGATCATGAATATTAACTAGATAGCTAGATAATTATCGTAATAATTATGTGGTTAGCACGAAACAATTCGCGAACGCTATCATACTAACTGGTGGCAGTAATATGCCACCATACAAAATAGTAAAAAGTATTCTCAGTCATGATCAAAGTTTAACATCGGTCAACTAATAGCATGACACAGGACCAGTTTCGATTCACTTATGCTTCCTTAGTCAAACATCACGATTACCTTATCCGAAACATAAACATAATTTCAGGTTATAATGATATGACCAAAAAGAGTTATTACATTTTTATTATGTAATTGATGTGTGTAAAAAACTTTTCGAGCCCCACATTGGGTGCACATTTTCCCATAGAATTATTTATATGTGACAGCATTGTTTGACGGTTGAGTCTCGGATGCCGGACGAGTGGGGAGTGTTTAAGTGAAGTGGGGTTAGGCGACCACCTGGTAAGCTCAGTCTGTAGAGCGCCATACTATAATTTAGGAGGTCTTTGGTTCAAGCCCCATATTATCAGGCCATTTAATGAGGAATTTAAGCTTTCTGGCAAGCACTGGTACACATCTGTTAAATATCTTTGATTTTTGTGTTGGACATAATATAATGTTGATTGTGATTGCCAAGTCTGTTAGATTCAGTCGAGGTTTCATTAATACTAACAATAGCCGGTCATCCGAACAAATCCGACCTACAGGCACATCAGTTGCCTCTAACCTTTGGTCATCTTTGGTCGCCCTCGACAGTGGAGTATTCAGTAAATATGGATGGGATGTATCTGGGGTGCTCTATCAAATGTCATCAGACGGATGTCCTGAAGTAGATCAATTTGATGCATTAATTCAATGTGTAAGGTTATAATATAACTTCATATAAGGTAGCCAGTACCATTATTTATACTTTCATTATGATATGATCTTACTGGATAGGCATAAAATGTTCATCTATATCTATGGTGAATTATAATTATGTCAATTTATATGGGATGCCAATGACACTCATGTGTGGCAATGAATCTTCCGTCAATACAAAGTCATGTCACCATTGGACAATTAATGTATTGATATGTATTGAATAAAATGATATTTTTGTAATAACTTACCTCCAATAAAGTTTTGTGAACAAATCCTATCATGCGGTTTTGGTTCCCATGTCTTAGACGGGTCATCAAGAATCATTCTCTTCACTGCCTGCATCCATCACTGGCGCCGTGCACCATCAGTTGGAAATGTGAAATATTATCACACTGTTCTTTTGACCCCTATTGTACAACCTACTGCATTGCATATTAACCATCGCATGTTTGTTTATAACTGTCAGTTACAAATAGCACATTCACGCCCCATTGACAGTTAACAATGAAAACTTCACGATCATACAAGGAAATGCTGACTGTACAATAATCGCATGGCAGACAATACAATTGGTGTATCATATTGATGCTATCACAGTATATGTCTTGAAAGTCCTTACATCCAAAAATTAACCTATCCGAAATTCACTCTTTTGAAATTTCCGATTCACAGTGCAATTTCTATCATTCCGTTATTATAGATACTTAAGAACATTTTTAGCTATTTGCAGAAACACATATTTATCGACAGGGATCAAGCTTGTAAAATTATTGTATGCAATTTAATAGTTCAACAACTAGTCAAACAACAGGTATTAAGAAAATTTTAGTATTACAAGGAACAGAATCAATGATATTGGCGCGCCGTGTCCACCTCTCCCCAATTTTACCAACTTCTCCCTAAAATTCGATCCTAGCTTGTTCCCTGGTAATAGATCTCTCAAGAATTGCTATCAAAGAGGACTGTTCCGTCCATTCTAAGCTTCACATATATTCACTGTATGTCTACATCATGTCCCTGAATTATTACATAGATGGTTGTATGTATAATTAACACTAAAAACAGCATTTTATAAGGTAAAAAATATTGTTGATTTTGCTCACAGCGTTGACACAATTTCAAGAGCAAAATTTGATAATTCTACGGAATTTACTGAACACTGGTATGTAAATTTATATCTGAACGCAACGTGACACGAACATTGTGTTGAAATCGTAGATGTCGGATAATTGTGCTGTTCACTGGTTCAGAAAATGAAGGCGATTCTATAACTTAAGATTTTTTATACAAGATAAGGGAGGTCTAGCTTTCCTTAAAATCTAAGGAGAAAATCGCTTACCTTAAGTGAAAAAATAAGATAAGAACATTGTGTAATACTACTTAAGAATTTTCTGAAATCTTAAGGATAAAAATGTAAAACTTAAGATGTTTTCGTCATTTAAGGAAAATTTTAAGGATAAGAAGCTTCTGTAATACGGGCCCAGGCCCGTATTCAATAAACATCTTATTCTTAAGTTGAAAATTTATCTTAAATCCTAAGATTTCCATTAAATTTAAGATTTTTCTTGCATTTCTTCCTTAGATTTCAAGAAAAATCTTAAGTGGTATTCACAAAGCATATTATCTCAAGATATTTCTTATTTTTCTCCTTAACTGTAAGGTACCTCTTTAGCAGTCTTAACTTTTATCTTAAATATAAGGAAAACGCTATTTTTTTCGAAATCTACAATTTTTTGCTTGTATTTCGTCAAAAAGAAGTTCCAGCATATACGGCGAGTGTTATTTTATTGTTTTACGTATACATGTATTTCCATTGAGGCCCTAGTATAATATTTGTTGATATCAGTCAGGGGCGACTATTCTTGCTCGATTTACCCGTCAGACGAACGCTTGTCAATTAATATTTACGAAGCGGAGTTGGAGATCGATTTTGTGAACAAAATGCTTATTTGATTGTAAATAATGAACGATTTCTCTATGAATGTGATTGAAAGGGTGTGTCTAGCTAAGGGAATATACGAACTGAATTGGCGATACAAGTAGTTACGTGTATTTTGAATTGTCATGTGAATGGATACATCATGTTTCCATCAAAACGCGATCATTATTTAGTACTCAAGACCAAAATTGAATGTTGATATGCGTGTCACAGGCACGCTGTATCCCAGTAATAATCGTACATGATTGTTGCGAGTAGAATATAGATGTGTTGAAACAATAGTAGTCTACATAAGTCATTGGTCCATGCAGCAGTAGAAATTTCGAACACGTCTAAGATTTTATTTAATTAAGAAAAATCTTAGGAAAGAAATATCTTAAGTTATATATTGAATATAAATTAAAGATAAAACATTTTTTATCCTTGCATAAGGAAAAAAATATGTCTTGAGGAAAAACTTAAGAAATATCTTAAGATGTATATTGAATACGGGCCCTGCTTTACTTTCAATTCAGGTTAGGTAACTCTTGGTTTCAGTCTGTACATAAATTTCTGATTGCCATTATGAGTCTGGGTTTAGATAAAAAAAGTAGGATCAGTGTCATAGTGTCATATTCTCATAACCAATTAGAAAAAAAAATGCAGCCTAGTGTTGTCCGATTAGTCCAGTAGAATGACTGGTCAGTTTGACCGTCCAAGTAATTGGTTGATCATTATTTGATATGATCAATTAAATTTCTATTTATTTCTACAGCATCCATATTTGCTTTATGTTACGTTCTGCTATATTCCTACAGTAGTACTATTTTGTTATTCGTTGCATAAACATATAGCACATGTTTTTCCCATTGCCCACTTTGCTGTCACAAAAGGTGGTTACAAATTATTAAAATAATTTCAATATATACATACACTTTAATAATTAAAAAAACTAGCAAGTTGCAGCAATAATATAACATAAGCTGAAGTTGCAAATACAAACAGGGTTTAGCCTAAGTCACTGAATATGTTCAAATAACTTACTGTATCTGCAGGGCTGTGATAACCAATTAATAATCGATGATTGATTTTTTCCCAAATCAATGATTGATAATGATTTTTGATCCAATTACTAAAACTTATGCAGACCCCAGTATTTATGTCTTTTGCTATGGAAACCAGGAGATTGTGTTAAGCTTAACTTGGAAAAAATCTAAGACTGAGATATAGAAAAATGCCAAATAAAGCCAACTAACTTACTAAGGTTATCGGTACTAAGTAAAATTTAGATGATTATAATTTTAGGGCGACGATTCCCAAAACGACCTCGACATCAGCTTATTGTTGAAGCAAAATTTGACGGTGAATTGCTGACCACTGATCCTGTTGGTCATGTAGAAAGTCCTGACATTACACAAGAATTGGCTTGGGAGTTAGATAAGAAAGGTAGGATTTTTGTTCATTGATTTTCATTTAATATCAATAACAGGTTTGATTATAGATGCACTTTAAAACTTGACTGTGAAGTTTTGTGAAGTATACCTATTCTTTTCTATGAAATGAACGAACTTTACTGTACTATTTATAATAAATGTCGTAAAATTAATCTTTGTATGATTCATTTCCAGCAATCAATTATTCACATGTAAATCATTTTACTAAATTTTTAGGGTTACAACAGCATCGCTTACAAAGAACATCAATAAAGATACAGTGTTATGCTATTGACACCAGCACCTCTGTGAAGGAAGCTGTTGGATATGTTGTTCTAGACTTAAGATCTGCACATAATAAACAGGTACTGCATATATATTACATCTCATTAGGCATATAAAGTCTTTCTTAGTCAGTTTTCCATCTTATCCAAGTTTTCACTTTATTAGGAGGAGTTAGAGTACTACAACATGTACACTATGTATGAATCAAACTATCTACGGTAGATTTGTTCTGAAAAATGGCCTATTGTGCCCTACATTTGCATTCTCTGCTGGCACAAACTTTATTATAAAATGTAATATTTCATTTGATGTTTGTATTGACAAGTGTAAATTTTACACACTAGTGACACTACTTATTTAGGTTTGGAAATTCATAACTTTGTCATGTTTTGAATGTATCCCTTGTAGTATGAATTTTCTAAATAAGAGTGAAGGACATGTGTCAAGCCAGGTATCGCACCACATTTCAGTTCTTAGACTTTGGCATGTTTGTTCTAAAAAATTTGTGAAAACTGCCCCTTATGTATTATTGCATATTTTATTTACTTAGACAACCAAATGGTACCCATTATTGCTTGGGAAGTACCAAAAGAACAAACCAGAAATAAGGCTAGGTCTCTACCTGGATGAAGATAAATCTGCTGAGGAAAATAATACAAGTTTCAAAGCTAAAGAGGCCCCACCAAGATGTAAGTATTGTTTAAAACCGTTCTGAATACAAATGTCTTCTCAGTAAAACTGGTGTTAAAATTATCTCCCAAGTGTAGCTTGTCCATGGTCTTTTTTAAATGGTTATTTGTTATCTTCATATGTATTAATTCAACATTTGGAGTTTGTTCAAAAGTGGACATTACCTCTTAAATTTAAATTATGGTTCAGAATTAACAAAAAAACATAGTTGCAAATGCACATACCAACTGCATCAATATCAAGTAAATGCTTACTAAGCATGCCTACAAGTGAAGCAGATTTCTCTTTTCCTCATAACCAAATAAGAGTAAACATTTTAAGCAGAAAGTTTTGGGTGTTTCAGAAAGACACACATGATCACTAAATCATTACTATTTTTAAATACATATATCTCATTGTGGCATCGACTATGTTACCTGTAATGAGTCAATAATGTTTTTTATGATATAAATAATATTGTGATCTTTTCCATCCAATAATTTCCCCCCTTCACTGTTTGTCGTCTTTACTCTCCTAGTTATTTCTTATGGTCAGCCAGGCCTTATGTTTTATGGATTGTTGTTTTCCCGGAGGTCTGTGGAGGATGTATGTGGCGTTCCCTGTAGCAACTTATTCTCTCACTTTTATTACTCATTATATGCAATACCTACACAAGTTTTTGATACTTTTAGCAATAATTTTGAACACTAATAAATCTGTAAAATATCTGGCCACCAGAAAGGTTGAGAGGTTGAAAAGAATCACTGCAATTTAATCCAATGTTAATTATTATTACATACACTATTTACATATTTATGCATTCACAATATTCATGTATAAATATTTTTGGTTGTTACAGATTATGAAATGTTCATTACATGAGTCAGTTAATACTAAACACTTGATCAAATATAATCCTGACTGATCCAAAATTCCTTTAATCAACTGTTTTTCAGTGATTGAAGACACACCTGTTAAAGATAAAGATGCTCGCTTGTTGAAGCCAGTTTTAGATGAGAATGAAGGATATTATCAGCTTGGTCCCGCAAAACAGTGTGCTGACCAGTTTGTTCTGTCAGTTACCATAGCAACAGCTGCTAATCTCACTCAGGTATTCATGTGCACTTATTTTTTTATTTTTTTAATAATCTTAGAAATTAATTATCCCTATACAACTATTGATAATTATTGTCAGTGTTATAGATGGGGTCTGAATATCTCTGTACTTTTGACTCCTTGTTTGATAGATATACATCCTGCTTCAATAATTCACCTTACAAATATCTGGTTTGTATTTATTTAAAATAAATGTGAAAGTGGACACCTTGAGATCGTTATTTTATATAACTCAAATTTCATGTTTGTGTTTGGATGTTCTCAAAACTTAATTTTGATAAAATTATAAACTTAATTATGTGACATAGTTACTGCGGTGTTAGCTCTGTTGGTAGAGCGCTTGACTGCTAATCTAGAGGTCATAGGTTTGAAATCTGAGCATGGTGTATGTTCTTCCATGACAATATGATTGATGATAATGCATCCAAAGTCATTTGTCCTCCACTTCTGAGCTCTGATATATGAGTAGAAGTTGTCAGTTGCTTGTGGAGGAGCAGGTTAGTACTGGTTGGTAGCCCAGGAACACTGGTAAGGTCAACTGACTACTGTACATGACTAAATACAGCTTAGAAACAGCATGAAACTCAAAACAAACACAAGTGACTTTGCTTAGTTGAGACATAAGTTGAGCATGAAATTGATAGGAGAGAATGGACAATCATTTGACAATTGAACCCCTCTTTATAATAAGATAGAACTGGTAAAATTACTGATTTTGCTTAATTGTGCTGAAAAGATGAATTAAAGTGTTAAATGTTTAATAAAAGTCTGCCCTAGATTGTTTGTTGAGTTCTGTATATGTCGGAAACATGTATTGAAGTATTGAATGTTGATGGTTTGCTTTGTTTTGATACATATTTATGATAATTTCAGTTAATTCCGAGTACTCAACCGTTATCTCAAGGAGCTGGATATTTCTTCTATTTCTCCTTATTTGGAAATGATGTCACAAATGAAGTATTCCATGACCTGATTAATCCTACCTTCCCAGCTGAGAGAGCATCTGTCAGAGTCCGGAGTAGTTTTGAAGCCTTAAGGATGTTTTTTACCCATCAACCTGGACTTCAGGTTAGTGCAAAGATGAATCTATATACTTGGTCAAAGAGATAACCCACCATTTTGTATTTTGAGAATCTTCACTATATTTTGAAGAAGTGATCTGAAATGATGAATGTGATTTTGACAGATGTGTATATCCACTTTTGAAGGATCATAATTGTTATAGCTTACTGTAATCAAAATCAACAGATGTAGCCAGCAGCTTTTTTTAAAAACAACGAAATACAGTAAAACCTCAATAATAAGACCAGTTAGACCACCATTGGGACTCTTGTAAACTGGTATTTTTATGGAGGTGGTCTTAATATTGAGTTTGAATAAAGAGCAATACAATGAAAATGGACATGAAAATTGTGGTCTTGATTTTGAGGTGGTCTTATTATTGAGGTGGTCTGTAGGTGAGATTTTACTGCAGTACTTTTGACTTGGATATTAATGCAGTACATGTATGACATTGTCATGATCCAATGTATCCTGAAATCCAAAAAGCGAGGTACAGCTTATTTTACATTTTGGTAAAGAATTGGTTAGCTTATTTTCAAAACCAACTAATTGTCTGGACACGCAAACTTTCGAGAGACAATAATGCATAAGAAAGTCTAACATCAACTACAAAATGACATAAATGACACAAGGACACTCAATAGTGGTAGCTAATTTTTGAAAGTGACATCTTTTAAGTATTTTTTGCTGCAAGGAAGTGTAAGCTTATTTTTGAGACTGGTTTGACTTAGTGGTTAATAGTTATTACCTGGATTCTGGTTGAACTTGTTTGTTTAATTTATTTCAGATACATTTATGTTGTGGTGAACAGTCACTAGGACGTGCAGATATACCATTGGTCAACTTACTGAAGAAAAGTAGTACTGAGATTTACATGAAGCCAGTATCTGTAGAAGGTTCATTTGAGGTAAAATTTATTTCCGACTACTGAGGCGCTTTTTTTAGAGGTAGGAAAAATAGAATTCTACCTAGCGCTACGTAGGGAAAGTAGCAGTGCTGTTTCTTAAAGGTAGGAAAAGTAGCACCTATCTTTAGATAGGTAGCGTGATCGGACAGTGCTAGCTTTGCTAAGTAGCGTGATCTGACAGTGCTAGCTTTGCTAAAGAGTTCAAGCGTTTTTTAGACAGCTACCTTTTCTACATTGGCTAACATTCTCTCTTACTTCCCCTACCTCTAAAAAACGCACCTCAGCTTCATAGTTCGAAACTATTCTGCTTCTTCTTAAAAAGCCCTGCACTCCCTAGTGATTTTTAATTACCCTGCATTCTTCAGTTATCAGTCTTTACACTGGCACTTCTCAGGATCTGTTGATCATATTTGTGTTTAATAGGCTTCCCCTTTTATGCTCCTGACATTCAAGAATGGCAAAGCTTGAATGGCGAAGGGGCATTAAGTGTTTCCCCTGTCCATACATGCAAAATATTTGGTTTCCGATCAATAACTCTTGAAAGGATGGATTCAATTCATATTAAGAGTATAGAATAATAGATTCATGTACAACTGTTTTTATTTTTAGTTGATACCACCTAATCGTGCAAAACAACAGATGTCTGTGGTATCTGGAGCATTATCACCTGTTGTTGGTCTGTCTGTGGTGCTGCGTAAGGAAGATATGGTAATTATGAGGTCTTCTTTGTTGTATTACTGTAATTGAAAACATGTTTTCAATGTTTTTATAAATGGTGGGAGAAAAAGGTTAAAAGTCACTTAAGTTGTTTCGCTCAGTAGTTGTGTTAAGTAACAAGTGAGACATTGTAAATAAGTCCAAATACTTAAACAGTCTGTTAAAGCATTCCATCTCATTTTTCCATTAATGTCTTTATTTTGTTTTATTGTCTTTATTTACAAAGTAAACTCTGTTCATATAATAAATGAAATTGTATGATAATTGAGTGAGGGAAAAATTATATGAAATTTTAAAATCTATGTTTTTGTTCTTAATATGAAAATTCTTATTATTTTTATAATGCTCAGTTCAAATTGGTTTTTAGTTATTTCCAAAGACAACAAAATTGATTACATCCAAAATTACTGTTTTATTTAAATTTTACTATTAGGCAATGAGAACTCCCGTTAAAGAAGGTCAAAGGACCCCTATAAGATCCCCAGCTGGACCCTCGCCCGCTGCAAAATCTCACCATCACAAAGAGCCAGCTTCTCCAGAAAAACACCGAAGAACACATTCCCCTTCTAGGGCGGAGAATAGATCGCCTGTACCACAGAGAGATAAGAAGGATGATGAGAATTATGAAGATGATTTTGAACAAGCAACACATGATGATTTAAGTAGTTTGGAGGAAGAAAGACACAAGCATGGTATATTCTTGTTTGTTTTATTTCTAGTTTCCATGCAAAGGAGAATTATTATTTCCATTTGGGGATTAAACTAAAATTCTTGTTAACAACCAATATGTCCAAGGATATGCATTTTTGCAATAACTCATTATAAAATTAGAAATGCCTGTTATACTTTATAACAATCAGAAAGTTTATTCAGGTAATTTATATTTGATATAGGTAATTTGTCAAGGGGTAGAGTGACTGACCCCTGATCTGAAGGTTGTGAGTTCAAATCCTTCCTTGGTGAGGTTGAACCACACAAAATTCGCAAATCTCTAAATGAAGGGCCAAGACTGTTTAGTTACCCAGAAAACAGTCATCCAGAGTGGTTATTTCACAATGGATGAAAATAAATAACTTCAAATTAAAAACTTTTTGATATATTAACAGGTCAGAAGAAACCAGACACTGACCAGACCGAGGTGAAGAAGGTATCTGGGAGTTCCAGTCCACAGCATGCAAGTCGTCCATCTGACAGTGGTACTTCTACCACGCAGCATCATGTAGCTATACCACCACAGTCGCATCATTTCTCATTCTCCATAGATTTGAGAAGCATTAAAAGTTCAGACAGTAATACTACACAAAATGTTTTCCTTAGGTAATTAATTCCTATTTTTTACCAGACTTTGGCAAATACAGCTAGCCTTTACCAGAATGAAAAAATATATCCTTTTAATATATTCCAAGTTTTTCGACCAGACCAGTTTTTCATCAGGTGGATGGACAGACACTTTTGACAACACTTATTTGACAGTTGTTTTCAGTTAGTGTTAAATGATGCAAAATAGAATTAACAGTCAGTGGATATTTTATTTTGAATGCAACAATCATTTGTATAGGAACTTTCACCATTCCTGTTGTAGAAGTTTCTCCTTTAAACATTACAGTGTAACAGAGTTAAACTTATGTGAAGAAACAAATATTTTTGAATTGGGCAAGTTAACAACAATATGTAGGTTGTGGGAAATGTTTTAGACAATCTGATATGAGGTTCTTTAGCAGTAAATTTAAAAGAACTCTGTGCTAATTAATCCATGCTCTTTTTTCAGGTATACTTACCCATTCTTTGGAAGTGCTGCACCTATTTTAACCCATCCACCTGTAGAAATCAGGAAAGGAATGGAAGTTCTCCTTCCTCAGTCATTCTGTGCTTTTGATTTTGCATGTAATATGCAACAACTACAGGAAACCTTCCTCAGGTATTAAAGTTCAGTTTTGCATTTGTATAATAACTGATTGAAAATATGTTACTGATACATGTAAATAAGGATGGAATAGGTATATCGTAAAATTTCTGCTCATTTGATATTTCAGTGAAAACAATTTATACGATAATGTTCTATGGTATGTTTCATTATCTCCATCAGTAGATGGCACTGTAAGCTCCTGTTTTCCTGTTCTTGTAGGCCGTTGTCAGTATTCCATCAGTCTGCTTATCACATAAATTCCAATGCATTAAGACTGAAAATATCATTTCGACATATTTAGCTATGTCCTAGGTCAGAGATTTGGCGGTAAATTGTTCATAATCTTGTTGTATTCTAGGGTACCTTTACTTGTTGAAATGTGGAATAGAGATAAGCAGTTGTCTAAAGATGTGTTACTTGGAGCTGCTAGATTGCCTCTGAGTGATATTGTTGTTGCAGAGAAAACTAAAATTATGGTAGGTCCGCAACAGCAGTTTTTTATGTAATTAATTCTTTTCTGTTTATGTTAAAAAATAGACCTTTTTAATTAGTCACTTCAGGTATACATGTGTGACTAAGTTAGTGTCCCCAAGATTAAGTGATAATACATATATTGGCTATTGTTTAGTAGAAACATTTAATGAAAATGACTTCTGTCAAATGTCAAGACATGTTACAAATATGAGCTATGTTTGTGAATGTGAACATTTATAGTCAACTTAATGCCAGCTAAAGTAAACATAAACTCACTCATGATGTGATTTGGATGATCAATTCATAACAATCACCTATTGAATGGTTTTTGATTTCATGAATTATCTATGAGTGTAGGATAATACTATATAATCTACTGTACGAACGATGATCATATAACTTACTTTGTCCTTGTTTTACCAGAATGATGCTGGACACAATGGATGGAAGCAACTATACACCAACAAAATACATGTGACATCTACAGAAGGGTAAGTATTGCTTGCTTGCAATGCATATATACTTATATAATCAGCTACAAAATGGTTTAGTGACAGTGATATTATGGAGTATTGTATTTAAAAGCTGTTCAGATTAGTACAAAATAGCTTTCAAAAAGACTTAAAACATACTAAGTAGTAATAGGGATATTGTGATATTTTTTGAAAGTCTGTGCATTTTACTTACAATTATATTGATATGTTTATAACGACGAATGTCAGGTAACATAGACAAATAAAAGTAGTATAATGATTCATATTTTGGACAGTATGAGTGGTTGTTATTTGATGGAGATGATGTATTGTTCATTATATATATTTTCAGACAATCCAAAAATATAGGAGAGCTTTCCTTTGTGTTGAGTTTAGATGACTGGGGTGCAATTGGAACACAGCAGATAGTTGTTGCTCAGCCAGATTCCTCAGGGGTAAGTCATTAAAGTTATTGTCTGTTGTTTGTTCATGTACTTCATTAAT
Organism: Mactromeris polynyma; assembly: GCA_032209605.1. Lineage (NCBI taxonomy): Eukaryota > Metazoa > Mollusca > Bivalvia > Venerida > Mactridae > Mactromeris > Mactromeris polynyma. The sequence goes on from JASFXZ010000001.1 coordinate 51,938,029, forward strand.
AGATTTAGGACATCAAACTTTCTGGGCAATGGGAATTTTGACTTAATTTCTTAAAATGTATTGAAGAATTAAAATACCCTTGTTTCATTATTGTCCAGGTGATTTTCATTATTGTCAAGGTGATTTTCATTATTGCCAAGGTGATTTTCATAATTGTTATGACTTCGTTGTCGAGCAGATTTTTTGAAGTAATAAGGAATTGTAATGACCTGTATTTACAATATATCACAGACTCGGAGTATGGCCGAGACATTAGCTCGAGCACCACCACCACAAGAACCAAGGGAAACAGAAGAATATAAAGCTGCCATGGAATTAGAAATGTGGAAAGAGGAACAGGAACACGTTTTTGAAAATCAAGTAAGAGAAAAATGTCCGTTGTTATAGTATAATCAAGCTGATGTAGAAGACGGTCTTGAAATAAAAAATATTTTGCGAAGTTCTTTGTAGACTAGTTTAACTCTATGCTAATAATGCTGTTGTTCTAAACACAACTAGGTGAAAAGTTTCCAAGACTAGAGCTGTATTTAACTTCCTGCCATTGGGATCCCTGTCACAACGATTTTGCATGGTAGCTGGTTTCCCTGCATCTGCTAGACAGAATGCTTTTAAAACTCTGCACAAGTTGTCAGCATCATCACAATTGCTCATGTGCCATACTTCTATATACCTGGCTGCATTACGAATTACATCTCTTTTCAAGGTGGTTCACTTTAGGAATAAAACATGTTTTAAGATAGATGGACTATACAGTGAGCCAGTTTGAATTGTGAAACATTTACTGGTGTATATTTATTCTGTTTTATGACGAGCAGTTTTCCAATCATAGCTTTCGCTGACAGATAACAATGGGTAAATCTGTGTAATCATGAGATTATGTATAACTCTTCTATAGTTAAAGCAAAAAGAGATGATGTATATGAAGGCTTTGGCAGAGGAATGGAAGAAGAGGGACAGAGAGAGAGAATTACTGATGAAGAAGAAGGTGAGGAGTTATAAATGCATTCTTTAGTATTGTATTCCAGTTTTTGCTTTTATTTGCCTTGTCGTATATTTTTGTAATGATGCATCATTTCCATGACTGATTTGCTCTTCTTTCAACTTATTTCGTAATAAACTTCCACAAATATTTATAGATATTTGATTACTTTGCATGTCAAGTTAATGAATTTCTCTGAAGATAAATAATGTTAGTCTGAGTCTTAACAGTATTCATATAAATATGTTTTCTACTTAACAAAAAAAAGCTATTGTTTATTTAAATTATGTGTAATATATTGTAGCTGACAGAGTATGCTCAATTAGAAGAACAACTGCGTAAAACATTGGCAGACTTAGAAAAGAGGGAGAAGCAACTGGCTGCAAATGAACAAGAAGTATGAATACTTATTTATATTGTTTAAAGAACGACTGTTATAATTCAGCTGTCCAGCCTTGCAGATATATCTGACTGTGCGACTTCTTTTCCCTGATGATCGTTTAAATGCTCACTGTTATAGTATAAGCATATATTTCTCCAGGCCTGTTTGAACTTCATTATGGAGATACTGCAGCGTTTAAAGGTTCCATGAGCACTGAAATTGTGAGCTGCAGGGTATGCAAAAATATTCTGTGGTGTCCCTATAAATGTATAATACAAGATATTCAGCTGGTACACTGTTTTCTATATATAAAAAATGAAGAAATATTCTTGATTGTTTTTCTTCCCACAACAGTTCTAATACTCATATTGGAATCACTATTTACTAGGTAAAAATTAAAATCTCCTAAAAGAGTGCTACATCCCTACCTGTAACCTACCTGCTGCGTCTACTCCAGCATATGAAAACTTTAGGGAAGACCCTGTTGCAAACAATGTTCACTTGTACTTTCTTACATTTCATATGGTCTAAATCCTCATCTATTGATGGTTGAAATTCCACCAATTCTTTTTAATGTCCAATTTATGTATTGAGTAATTCTGGTGATAGGCGTAGCAATATTCAGACTTACTATTCCCAGTATACATGAGCTATTCTAATGATTTAACCCATCACAGGTGATGCGACTGAAAACTGATCTGCAGAGGGAACATGATCGTAAACTTCAAGAAATGAAAGAAGCTTCACGGAGAATGAAGGATGACTGTGACCATCAAATAGAGCTGGAAAAGTTAGTTCTGTATTGAGCTTGTTGTTTAATTGTTCATTAAGGAATAAAATACTGCATTCAAAATAGTGACTCGACTGTATACATTTTCAGTTTACTGTACTCAATCATTTTTGAACATTATCAGTTTTTACATTAACAACATTTTGTTGCTTATAGTACTTAGCTTATATTAATTATCTTTCTGTATTTCAGGGCCAAATGTAAGGAATTGGAGAGTATGATTCAAAGATACAAGGATGAAGTGAGTATATGTTTTGCATAAGGAAAAAGAACACTTACTTGCACCTTAAATTAGATTGTGATGATGATTTTTAAAGAAGAAAAGTGTCTCAGAATATATCTTTGTTTCTTAATAACTGGAATAGGCCTTGAACATTGTTTGGCTTTGCTCTTATTTTGTTGTAAAAACTTCTGTACGGTTGAATGAAATGTAGCCATTGACATGATGATAAATGGCTCGTCATTAAATGCTGTGTATTTTATTCAGTTGAGTGAAGCTGAGAAAAGAAAGAACAAAGTTGAAAAAGATTTCACAGTTTACAAAGAGGAATTAAATACTAAACCTGAGGTTCGATTACAGTCAGAGATAAATTTGCTGACTCTGGAAAAGGTAAGTGAAATGTTATTATTGTCTCTTTTCTTTGAAGTTGTGTGTTATGTTTTATTATGTATTCCAATCGATTTGAGATTATACCCTTCTACTTTTTATATTCGTTGTTGTTTGTTAATAGCCAATTATTATCAATGTATGACCTCTTTTTTCAACAATAGAATGTTTCAGCTAAAATAGTATGTGTCTATCCACATTGAAAGTAAACATTGTTTTGTATGTGCATGATAAACACAGTTTTATCCACTTTCAACAGGTTGAATTAGAAAGAAAATTAGATGCTGTTTCAAAATCAAAGATTCATTACAAACAGCAATGGGGTAGAGCGTTGAAGGAATTAGCTCGACTTAAACAGAAAGAACAAGTACAGGCAAAAGCACATCTAATGAAACAACAACAGGTAATCATGTTATCATTATTTTATTGTTAGTATACAGGCATGGGAATTCTCTGCGGAATCGTGTAACTCTGCGGATATCAGGTTCCCCTACCTAGAACCACTAGAGGGACCAGGGCAGCCCCTTGAACACCTGTGCAAAGCTCAGCTGATTTTAACGTTTTCCATTCTCATGCTCGAGTATAGGGGGATTATTGCTGTTGAGGGAATCATTAAGGTCTTTGTTAGTTACAGGTTGAGCTAATGAATAAGTAAAATCAGTGTAAATTTTAGAATACACCCCTTGTGTTCTCTTTTTGAAACCATCTGAGTAGATCACAGATAATGATAAAAATTGGTTCTCTTTAGCCCAGTGGTTAGTACACTAGCACCGCAAGCAGGTTGTGAATTCAATTTCTGCAAGTGCTGGACTTTCCATGTCATTTATCAAAGTTTCATCGGTGAGCTGAACACTGCTTATAATATTGCTTTAAAACAGGTGTTTATAAAGTAATAATGAATACAATTTACAGGGGCCATTTTCTTGGAAGTGAAAGTTATAGAGAGACATTCACTTTGTTGGTTGAAATGGTTATGTTCTATTATAATTTCCTTGTAAAGCAATTGTAATTATTGTCTCGATAGTTTCTATCGCATACCAGTAGTTGGAATACATTTATGATGAATATATACACCCTTAAACCCTGTTAAATAGTATCAACTTTTCAGTTTTTGGTGTTAAATAGTATTAACTTGTCACTTAATGTATTTGGTATTGACTTGCAGGAATTGGAACAAATGCGACTTCGATATCTCGCTGCAGAGGAAAAAGAAGTTGTAAATAATGAAAAACAAGAGCTTGAAGATATTAAACATGAATTGAACAAGTAAGTGCCTACAATAAAAAAATGTTGAGCAAATTGTGTATACATGTATCCTTGTTGTGTCTGTAGTGGAGTCACTTTTCCTTCTCCCTATAAATCTGTATGTTTGTCCTTCCCATTTTCTTTTCATGCCGAAGTCAGGAAATACTGAATATATACAATGTATTTTCGTATGAAGCTTCTTTGTTATGTTGTCAGCTAAAATTACACATATTAGGCATATGGGTGTAGAGGTAGAGGACTGGACTACTGCTCTGAAGATCTAGGGTCTGAATCTCACTGTTGATGAGAAACTTCTGTGATCTTAACAATCTCAAATTAATGCTTGAGTACTTGTTATAAACTTAGAAACCAGTCATAGGGTCTGAATGTCACTGTCGATGAGAAACTTCTGTGATCTTAACAATCTCAAATTAATGCTTGAGTACTTGTTATAAACTTAGAAACCAGTCATAGGGTATGAATGTCACTGTCGATGAGAAACTTCTGTGATCTTAACAATCTCAAATTAATGCTTGAGTACTTGTTATAAACTTAGAAACCAGTCATAGAGAGTGATAAGTATAAGCTGCAATAACCTGTTTCACATTCAATGTGATATGAATAAGCTTAAGTTTTGGTCTGTGTCTTGAATATCTGAATCACTAGGTCTGAGAGGCATGGTGGTCCAGGGTTATAGTGCCAAACTCCTGATCTGAAGGTCGCAAGTCCAAGTTACAGGTTGTATGTTGTTGAACACAAACTTCACAAAACCTGTATATGGCATGAGTACTGGTTAGAAACCCAGGAAGCAGTCATTGAGAGCGATTAGTTGTGAGAACTTGTTTCACAATCTTTGTTAAATACACATGTTTAAACATCAGCTAGGTTTGAGAAATATCCCTGTAAAACCATTTGTAATATTGATATGGATTACCTTCATCTATAGCTGTACTGATTTCAAATGTCTATTTATTGCTCCATGATTTGTCCATGATACGAAGTTAACTTCTTCTCAAATGCATCTTAATACCTGCCATTATTTCAGATTAAAACAAATAGAGGAAGACCGCTTAAAGTCAGCAGATCATTCACCCCGAGACATTGTTGGCGGCAAATCTGATCCAGATATCGATAACATGGAGGAACATATATCTCGCTTGATTGAGGAACGTGATACTCTGCTTAGAACTGGTGTATATTCCACACAGGATAGAATAATTGCAGAACTTGATAGACAAATTCGTGAAGCTATGGCTAATAAAAAACTTAGCAATGTGTGATACATGGAGATAGCATGAAGAATTTTAAGTAAATTCAAATACAATTTGTTTGACTGCAATTAGTAAGGAAGTTCTGTATCTACAATATTTATAAATCCAGGATTGAACGTGAAACAAGCGTAACTTCCTGTTTATTTATATGCTGATAGGCTTGTTTCTCTTTCATCCCTCAAAATATATCTTTGAACTAAGTCTTTACAAAACATATTCTGACACCTGCGAAGACTATAGACGAAATTCTTTTTAGTTTGTGTCTTGCCAACCTCTCCAATTTGTGATGTTAGTCCCTAGAAATGGATTGGTTCAATAGTACATTAAATGTGTGAGATAGAAAATGGGTTCATTAAATAAGAAAAATGGTTTTGAACATTATTTATTGGTGGTCTTCAAAGCAAGTTAAGTTAAGGTTGTCATTGAATTACTACTATGAGAAGTTCCTTAAACAGTGTACTGTAGTAGTAATAGTAGTGGTAGTGATAGAGATAAGTGAAAATACTGCCATGTCTTAGAGAAACAATTCTGGATACATAGGGGTTTTAAACCATTTATTGAAGCAAGTATTTCTGATTGTTTAAGAAGATATATGAACTAGGCATGAATTATTAGTGGAAGGTAATGCATTCTTTTAGATTCAATAGTATTGTGATGGAAAGCTTAAATTGGCTGAAAGAATCTCGGTTTTAAGGATTGCTGATTATTTCATTCAATCTTAACTATGATGGAAAGCTATTAAAAAAGTTGAGATTTTTAACCTGAATCCAGTTATGCAATTTATTCTGTGCATTAAATCATTGTTTGCTGATCAGAAACTGTGCCTGTTACGCATGTATAATGACACTTCCAAACTGATGGGTACGATTTGTTTGGATGTATTGTATTTTAAGTCTTGATGCATAATATATCATTTCGTTTCGTGATATATTATAGGTCTAAAGATCAAAGCATGTATGTAGAAGAAGAACTTTAAGAAATAACATTTCATATGCATGTGTGAAAAGGTCAGAAATGACCTATGTTCAACAATGCTTGCAGTATATACTGGTCAAATGTATAACTTTGAAGTTCTTTTTTGTGTTGCATTGTGGTTAAGCCTTTCATCACCAACTTTCCATTAAAGAACTTGCTTTTGGTAATGCTTCAAGCGAATTGTTTGAACCGGTCTGTATATGGATGTGAATGAATAATTATTTTCTTAAAACCTCGACTCTAGATACTCATAATTATAAGCTGTCATATAAGAGATGCACACCTCTGTTTAGTTTGCTAGTTTACATGGGAGACACTCATCCTCTGTTCAGCTGATTTCCTTCATGGTGACAAACTTGTGAAGTAATATTTATCCCATTTGGTCAGTTTATGTTTAAGGGTGTTGGGGGTATGATTGTCTGATTGTTTATGAAGATTTCCTTAGTTTAGCCAGGTGAACATTCTCACCACTGACTTAATGTCTACATTATCTAGACATTGATGATTATGCGTTTATCAATGTTTTGTCCCAAGGGGGATACACAGGACTTTAGATAGAAGACAATTTTCGACAGGTGGGAATTAAACACCCAATGATTCCAGGTCCCAGGAAATAGACTGGATTTTTAATAGATCTTGGAAGTGGGGAATTAGACATCTCCCACTGTTGGGATGTAGACAAAATGCATGGCTCTATGATGGGGAATTAGACCCCCACCCCAAAAAGACATGTCTAAATCCCCTAGGCCAGCCTACCCTACCCCCTGGGCAAAATATTGATAGGTGCATTATAATATAATTTGTCTGGTCTGTATTTCTTTAAAACAACATGAATTCTGTCCACAATTTTTCACTGCAAACCATCAGTTGTCAATACACTTACATACTTACAAAAGTAATTTTCTTGCATGTGCTGAGTGGCTATCGAGTACGTTTGAGAGATAGCATAACTCATTCATTTCAGATAAAGCTATGTCTGTGATTTTAGTATACTAAGCATATGTATATCAGCCTTGTTTTATTTTTGGCATATATTGTGTCATATTTGTCCATATATGTTGTTGTGTATATTCTGTAGTATATTATTTTATTTGTCAGGTTATACATTACATTGTCATACATAATGAAAGCTCAGAATAACCTGGCTGCTGCTTGTTATAATATTCTCTTATATTTGGTCAAACAAAACTCTAAATCAAACCTCTAGCTAATCAACGGGAACAATTAGACATCTGGTCTGCTAGGAGGGCTCACTATAGATATTTGCCACCTTGGGTTTACATGTGGTATAAGCATTAAATCTATTGGAATCAACTTATTTCAACCTTATTTGTATTTCTATGACAACTTCAATACTGGATTCATGTTTCTCTGCTGGTTAGTTGTAATTTAGTTAAAATATGCATAAAAATGAGCTTATTATTGATGTATGTACGTGTATATATTAAAACATTATAATACTTAAATAAATATAAATTATGTGCATTTTGTCTTCATGTTTATTGTATGGGTGTAAAGTTGGTTCTACCTCGGTGTACCTGAATTAAGTGCAAGTTCTGATTAGTAACCCACACAGCTGTCATCGAGAGTGTTTAAGTTGTAATATCTTGTTTCACAATGGATGTAAAATATATAAGTTCTAACTACCAACACTTACATATGAGCGTTGCTATGGCATTTACAACCTCTTCTGTAAGTCTCGTCATTTCAAGGAAATGCAACATGTGATGTAACTATTTGCAATCAGGAAACAATATTTGCTCCATATGGTCACTTCGTTTTCATATTGCCATATGGGGCAAATGTTCATGGTGACGTCACATGTGACGTTTTCTGGAAATGACGTCACTAACTGAAGAGGTTGGTAATCGTACAGCGGCGCTCATGTACTCTTGTGTTAATTTTGTCAATGTGATCTGAATTAACCACTAAGGATAGATCAAAATTTCTAAACATTTTAGACAAGATAAGTTTGTACAACATGAAATGATTGATTACACTGCTGTGTACTTCAACATTGGACACATCACACCACAAACACCTGGGGTATCGATACTAAAATTCGAAAAAGCTGAGCTGTAACGTCAGATAGGTTGGAACAAGTAAATGTAGAGCTCAGTGAACTAATAAACTTGTGCTTTAAATTATTACTAACACTTAAAAGTAGATGATTAGTTTTAAGCAAAGGAATCTGAATGGTTTATTGCTTTTATGAGGTAAAGCAAACAACTGAAATTCACCTTATGTACATTGAAATATATACATGTACTGAAAAGGTGTTCAGTAAATATCTGACTCCACTGCATCGTCAAATTCCCAATCCAGAATATGGAACCAGTAGTAAGTCATGTGATAACCTTCCCGGGAATCTCCGGTGAAACACGATGGGAGAAGGTCAACATTTGCGCTTTGCTTCTTTGGTATAAGATACGTTCCATTCCACGAGAGGTCACATGTAGGTGGACTGGCATCCTCAATTACAGACGAATAGAATGTCACTGACACAGTCTGCAAAACAAGACAAGACTGACACAGTCTGGGGCCTTATTCACAAACATTTAAGACTGGAACTCGGACTTCAAATTCGCGAATGTTATATTTACAAGCCTATATTCTTCATTGAATCTAAACAAATTACATTTTGTCTGAATAAGTGTTACCTTCTGCTCACGTTTGTATAAATTTCATTAAAATATTGTTATTACAACGTAGGAGATTAACATTTTTAAATATATTAAAGTCTTGAGTTTCAACTTAATAACGTTCATGAATAAGGCCTCTGGTCTTTGAAGGAATAATTGAGCGATAGGCTCATCGACAGATTGTCGTTACACATGAAAATCACTAATCAGTGAAACTACCATCGGTTTTGAAGAAAGTCTTTGAAGTGATATGAAGATCTCGTTAAAATATGGAAGAAGAATTAAAAACTAGTGCATGAAAATATGGTATTTTTAATGTGGTGATTTTAGTTTTGAGGTGGTCGTTAAATGAGGGTTTACAATACTTCTCGTGATAATACTTTAAACTTAGCAGCAGCAAAACGAAAAACATCACACAGTTCATGAGACTAACTGTAGATTTTTATGAACTATTCCGTCACATGAATTGGCGTAAGTTAAGCAGCGAATCTAAGGGTCACGGAAGAGCAGTATGTCACCTTTGTACAAATAAAATATGGTGGATATAGGTAAGCTTGCTTTTACGCACAAGTTTGACACATGAACTGTTTATTTACATATTTATTGTAGTTTTGTCCGGGACTGGTTACAGTATACGTCAATGGTCCATGATCACACGCCCCAACGTCGATGTGTTCCGATTTACTCCTCGGCTGATTTGGAGGGGTCATTTTTGTTGCAACGGTTTTAATGCATCTGAAATATGACATTAAATATCGACTTAATTATACCAATTAGTATATTTCTTCACGAATTTCGTCACGTTAATTTTACAAACCCCTTTCTCATTTTACGGTTTGAGAAAATCGCATTTGTAGTCAGTTTGAGCAGCAAATTGGAATTGGGACTTACCCTAGATCTATATAGCGTAGTTCTATAAGCAAGTGATGGATTTATTCATATCGCACTTGTTAACATTCAAATCACAATACATTCTCGTAAAACACATAGTTCCTTGATACTATTTATAGTTAACCATGACAGATAATGCGAGCTGTCAATGATTTTTAGAACAGAAACGTGTTTGTAACAAAGGCATACTTATATACGCTTTCAGGATCAAGATCAAATATGGTTTCTTTCACACTCGTAAAACTTATATTAGATGCTAAAATAGTTAACATAATGTGGTATACATGAACATTTTGCAAATTCTTAAAAAATCTTTATTAAGAAAAAGTTGGTTATTATTAATAAGTTAGACATAGTCGTCCTGATTTGATCTGATTCAGTTTTGAACAGTTTACAATATAATTACAAATGCATTGATTTCTCAACGAAAATGTACATTTTTAGACGATAACACAATTGTACACGTGACATTGTTTATTTGATTTTTTTAGGTATTTTTGCATATAAGAAGTATGATGTATTCTGGTGCTTTTAAAATAATGTCAAACATTGTCATGATCATCTTTATCCAGACCAGTTGATCATTTGTGAACACGGGACCAGGTTACAAATAAAATGCTCAATAAATATAGGTATAAGAATACAAACCCAGGTGGGTCCGCCCATGTATCATTCACAGTTAACAAGAAGCGAACACCGCGCAGTTTGGGTATAGTTTCCTTACCCAACACACATTGCACCGTAGCAATTAGCAACAAGAAATTGCCTAAAATCAACACACGCAGCATATTTGGTCTTACCAACTAATGATAAAGTTCTATAAGCTTTACACAAACGCTCGAATTAGGTTAAGGTCTTTGTTTCGGTCAGATAAGGATATGACTTGTTCCTTTGTTGTTTACAAATGCCTAACATATCAAGACCCAATTTATTGCTATATATAATTAACACCATTGTGGATTGCAGGTATTTTCCTGATGCAGAAATTTCGAGTCCCTGACTCCCTTTTCTTTCTAGGGACTCCCATTTTAAACTCACCCCTGGGACCCCTAAAATAAACGTTTGTCAAGTAAAAACTGCATATCTGGGACCCTACAAATTTACTAAGGACCCCTTATTTATTAAACACGATGGTCCAAGGACCCCTAGATGAAAAATCCTAGGAAAAACACTGGGACCGTACGTAACTTGTAGATTTGTTCACCAGTGATATAGGAGGAGGCGCCACTATTCTCCGATTAAAATGTCTTATTTCAATTATTTTAATTTAACTACATGTGATTGCATTTTAATAACATGACAATATAATAATTTATTAACTATATATAGGTTCTACATACAATGAAAAACAAGACGTTTGTATGGTGGCATATTTCTGCCATCAGTTAACTACTTAATTAACTAGATTATGTGGTTATCACGTTAAAGAAACTAGATAACTACTTAATTAACTAGATAATTATGTGTTAACTAGATAAGTATCGTGATTAATTTTGATACCAGATAAATATCTTAACACGAAAAGTTGTCGGATAGTACATACATACATGTATATATTTACAAGTTTATCGCCATTTACAATTTAGTAATGACAAGATGGCGATAATACATGAGACAGGAGAAAAACATGCAAACATTACATTTACGAACATAAACATAAAGCATTTCAACATGAAACAAAGACGCATAGTACAGAATCAAAGACATAGAGTATGGACAACCAGGGCCGTAAATTGCCTCCCCTGCACCCCGCCGAGCTGAGCGAGGCGAAAAAAATTTTGGACCCTTTTTAGACAAAAAATGATTTTTTTTTCAGCCCGCAATAGGAGGCAACTGCCTACATGCCTCCATGTAATTTACGGCCCTGACAACATATAATAATACATGTATATATTATTATTGTTGACACATAGAGCTGTCTTGCAATGGAGAAATGAACAAAAAATCGTATAATATAATTATCCTCTACATGTATAAAGGTTTGCCAAGAAAATATATTTTGCTAATTTGTTTAGTAAACTACATTGTGACGAATATAATAAAAATTTGAATTTATGCACATTTGGCCAGTGGCAATAATATTTCGGTAAACATTCAATTCTTATAATTCGGTAATATGGACAAACTAGCAAAAAGTTGTACTCATTTTCAATACAATTCATGTTACATTTTACACAAACTCCATTCTGGTACAAATACGTCCATCATAAAATTTGTTTCAAGAAATAGTAAATCACAAACGCATATTAATTAATTGTTTAATTCCGAACTTTCACGAGAATTACGTAGACGGTGCTTGTTATGGTGGTGACGTCATATTATTGATGACGTCAACATTCGTTGTGAAAATGGAGGTTGTAGAAATTCTTCTTCTTCTTACCTTGTTTGTATGCGTGGCTGAATGTCGACATGTACGGAAACATCATCACAGTTTTTCCCACGATATGTAAGTTTTAATTTTGGCTCAACTCTTTTAACACTGGTGTACACAAGACGTGTATCGTATTCAAAGGTAGGGAGCCTACGGACAGCATGTTTTTCACCGACACTGTTGGTCAAACGACAATCTTAGCATAGTTCACCACATCACCAACGTCGGCAACGATTGGCACGATGTTGGATCCATGACAAAGTACCAATCGCGTTTATAGCCTCATTGAATACTGGATTTTAGCTCACCTGAGCACGAACTGACGAAGAGTTTTAGGATTGTTGGATGTCCGGCGTCGTCCGTCATCATTTTCTTTAAACAACATCTCCTCCTATATCACTGATCGAGTGGATTTTGTCCAAACTTCACTGGAATGAACCTTGTGTGGGCCTCGTACGAAGTGCTCATGGTGATCCTTTTGGATCGGTCTTTGTCTGTATGTCCGTCAACAATTGTTTAAAAAACATCTGAAAACACAAGGCATACGTTCATGAAACTTTGCTGGAAGCTTGTGGTGAGAGTCTAAAAAATACAACAAGGCGTCACGATTGATCTACAACAACATCAACAATAAAATGGCTAAGATTGTTGAGTTGTTTGATTCACAAAAAAACATTGCGACCAGTGTGCAGGTCACTTCCGATATGGATACATTAATAAGTCATAATAATTATAGTGATATTCTTACATGCTGGCAATCAGTATTTTTGTGAGAATCTTGACTCCCAACTAAATGTTGCACCTTAGTGACACAGGACCATAATACCAAACATATAAGGCGCTCATGCAAGTGATTCAGGGCCATCATGGCCCTCTTGTTTATTTTGAACCTATCTATACCAATGTTTTGGCACATAAGTTCAATTCAGTCAAAATGACAGTTTACTCAGCTGAGCAATATATGGCCATCATGGCCTTCTTGTTTATTTTGAACCTATCTATACCAATTTATTGGCACATAAGTCTAATTCAGTCAAAATGACAGTGTACTCAGCTGAGCATTATATGGCCATCATGGCCCTCTTGTTTAGCTCACCTGAACATAAGGCACTCATGGTGTACACCAATCTTTATAAAAGCTGGTCAGTATTGGCCTCCATGAAAACTCCTAATCTCCAGATTGAAAATAGGTTATATAGGGTAAAAAACTAGGTCATTTACTAAAGTGAAACCTTGTAAAACACTGGATGCCATATACGGATAGTATTTATAATTCTTATGTTATGAATACATGGAATAATAATTTATTATTCCAACCTCTTTCAGAGATTCATGTATACTCTTAAGTCTTAAACATATTTTATGTGCTGTATACATATATATGTGTGTGTTTAAACTGTCATTAACAGTTTTCTCATACAACGAGGTTATATACAAGTACAGCGCAACTCTGCTTTGGCATCAGGCACTTGTCCCGATACCTTCATAGTCACAAATGTGGCAGCCGTATAATCTTGAAGGCTGTGTGCGGGAGCATCATAAGTATGGTGCAATTCTTATGGTCAAATTAATTGTAAATTCTTACTGCAGGAAAAATTAATAATGTTCTTGATGATTGGTTGTTGCTTGCAAAAGTACCATTAGCATTTGGAAGTATAAGCCATTAACTGAAAGTTATATATTTACCAGTGTAGTTCTTGTTACAATTTTATGAAAATAACAGTGCTGTGTTTGAATTACCATCACTCTTTGCTTATCAATCTCTAATGGCCATATTTGTCTGTTAAATATAGACCAACAATAGTTACCTGGCAATCAGGATTATACGTACACGTTCATAAGTTAACACCAGTGAAATGTGAAGATTGACTTTCAAAAAAACAAAACATGTAATATAATGCATGTATTATTTTCTTGACCTCACTCACTGAGAATGGTAATGTGCTGGAATAGAGTGGCTAAGATTTATGACAATCTGTTCAATGCTGTTTAAAAACAGTTACTAGGCATTAATAATTCTAACTCACAAGCATGTAAATTATACTTTCAGACACAACAGTCTTCCACCAACTGAACGTGATAGGAATTATGACAATATTAAGGATAGCACTGGTCAAATTGATGATGATGCAGAATCTTTCAGGATATTTCATGGATTAAATCCAAAGGTTGGTGCATAAAACAATTTAAATTCTATTTATTCTGGCTTAAATGTAGAATGTACTGTAATTTTCATACACACATTTATATTGCTATTATAATTTATTGTCAAAAGCCTGGTATACAATGCACATGTATATTAGTTCATATTATTTGATATGGAATAATTTCATTGTTTGGTAGATTTGTCATAGATATTTTTTATTTCCAGGGGAGACAATACTTCTTGTAACCATTTGCTTAATTAATGGGAATTTACAACAGTGGTTTTCATCAGTCGGAGAATATGTGTCCTGTCTCACACTTCCCAGTACGTGCATGTTAAAAGCTAAATTGGCATGCTGACTGTCAACAATCGTTGGTTTTGGGGTTAGGAGGTGTAAGTCTTTTCTTGCATTTTAGCAGTTTATGTTTTGCAACCAAATTTTAAATTTTGGTTGATGAACTGTACCACAAAGCAGAAATTGCTAAAACACAAGAAACATATATATTCCCAATTTAACAACCTGAAAACCAGCAACGAATGTTGTGGCCAGCCGACTCCAGTATCACATTTCCAGGGTGTGACATTGACTGTTTCATTTTTCTTTGCAGGAACGATTATTTACGAAAGATTCGTCTGAAAATGACATTGCACTACATAAAAAAGATAACAAAAAAACACACAAGTCAGAGATTAATGTTCATTCTCAAAAAGCAACTCATAATCACACAACAGCTTTGCCCAAGACCACTGAATCAATGCATAGGACAACTACCTCAGTCTCTGGTAGGACTGCTACTAAACATCCTAAATCTAGCTTGAACAAATCCCATTCAACTTCAACAGTTCCGAAAACTAAAAACACAAGCAAAAATCCAGTCACTCACCACGGAGCAGCTGTCACAACAGTACCACGGCTTGAACAAAATAAAAAAATACGCAATGCTATACATAAGAAACTGAACAATCTCCGCTTGAAGTGGGCTGTAGCAAACTTAGAATCAGATCTAAAAAAAGTGCTTGATATTGTGCCTGATGTTGATGACAATGTTCAGCACAGTTCAAGTGCATCTACCACGACAGCATTTACAGGGACAACTACGATCGGTGTCCAAACAACACCAAAACCATTTCCTGGGGAATATCAGGGATATATTCCAGTAACTATGGTAAGTGAACGTATTACGTATTAATTACAGTTATTAAAGATTAGTACTCTAGTACCAGTATACTGTGTATCTGAAAAATCTTTATTTTTTGCCTATGAAATAATGCTATACAATGCCAGCTGTCAATCTGGAGGATGAGGTGGCGAGTCATTGTTTTCTCTTTCTCTGATACATGTGGAGAAGTTACTTGTGGAAAAATATGTTAATTAGTGTACTAGTTGGTATTAACCCAGCAATATTGGTCAGATCATCTGACTGTCATGATTAAAAAATACTGTTCGAAAACAGTGTAAACCTTAAACCAAAAACCAACAAATAAAGGACCGCTATTATGCATGATATCGCAACCAGAGCAACGTAGTGAAGAACGAAACGATACAAAAATTGCTTTATTGGTTCAAATTTGTACAAAGTTATGACTCTTTTTACTTAAAACATGGTATTTGATCAATAATGATTTAACAGACGCTGATTCCAGATTTTCCCAAACTTTACATCCACCTTCCAATAGGGTTTCTATGAGTTTCGAGTTTTCTCACAATGATTCCGGTTTTTTCAGAACATCATTTGCACCTTCTCCAAATGATTCTAGTTTTCCCTAAACTTCACATGTATAACCTTCCCCAATGTTCCTGTGTTCAAAGATCTTCACTAAAAGTGGATATCAGTTTTCTAGGAACTTAATTAACACTTTCCTGCAATGAGTCAAATTTTGCCAAAACTTAATTTGCATTTTTCCAACAAGAAAATTCATTGTTGGTTATTGCTCCCTTTTGTCCCTTATTTCTCGGTCTTCAGTTTTTAATGTCCTTCAGACACCAAAAGGACATCATACGTATATGATCAGAGACAAATTCAATTATAAATAAATATTCAGTAAATACCAAAAAAATGCACCCCATGTCAACCTATACAAAATGTACGTAACGTAATAACAGGAGGGTACGTAGTCTTACAATGTATTCATAATGGTAACTGATGTATTCCAACAGTATCAGTAACTACGTACAAATATGGCTAATTACATGTAGCTATTGTTGTTTTTGCAGGTTGATCAAAAGGCACCATCATCTTACCGTTTGCATAGTGGAAACAATCAAAGACGCCGTCGCTATATTAAAGATAAAGATACCAACAAAAGGGCACATTACAAACATGAAGGAAGAAAGCATTTAAAAAAGATGAAAATACTAGGTGCAAGAACACTAAGTATAATTCCAAATACTGCTGAATTACAGAATCATGATGCTATTACTAAAAGTCTGGCCGCAATGAATACAAATGTATTGATGGGTATGCTAGGGATAAAACAGTCACTGAATTCCCTTAGTATTCATTTAAGGAAAGCCTTAAGTACAATTGGTGATATATCTGCTGATAACACGAACGAGGAGCGGACTGATATAAAAGTAAACAGTGACAGAATTGCACAATTACAACAAGGATTGGAGGGAAAAATTGATGATATAAGGTACAATATTTCTAATCTAATCACAACACAACAAGAACTGGCTGAAAGCATGACATGGTCACTTGAAAAGATGATTGGAATGTTATCACAGATGGTAGATAAGGTGACGAGTAATGATAGGAAACTAGATGACACAGATAAACATGCAACGACACATGCACCTAGTCAAGAAATAGTCAAGGTAACAAACCATGCTACTACAACAAAACATGTCAATCCGACTACGTCGATAATGAATCATAATACTGTTCAGAAGTCAATCCCAAATAAGTTGGGTTACACGTCTAGTGACATTACACACTCTGAGAAAACAAAAGTAAATCAGGATGTTGTAAAACGCTCTAATGAGCACAACATTATAAATGAGCTTAAAGAACACCATCAGTCAAAGTCTGACGTATCTACACATGAAGGAAATATCTCAAAACAGGACAAAAAGTCAACAGGTAAATCAAACTCGAAACAAGTTAAGTCAAAACAAAAGCATTTACATAAAGAGAAAGAACGTCACTCTAATACTAACACGCAACACCATTCTGTTAAAGGAAAAGCTAATGATTCACATAACAGGCAACCTCGTCTTTCACAGGACATAAAAGATCGTATGTCACGTTACAGGAAACATCGTCTTTCACGTTTAAGAAATCATCGTCTGTCACGTTTAAGAAATCGTCCACATCATCATGCACGCAAAAGAAGCATCAGAAGTGAAAAATCATCCCTGAATTAAAGTTTCAGGATCATTGACATGGCAGTTATTGAATTATTGTAACAGGTATGAAAGTAAACGTCATCCGGCATCATATATATGGTAAAACAAAACCGTTCAAAGGACAGGGAACGTCGTCATCCACATGGCAATAAACTTCAACAGTAAAATAACAGTACGAAGTTAAAGTAGTGGCAACTCTTATTAATCATGTGACAAGAAGTATCATTATTCTTAACAGCAAATATCGGTACTTAATTAAAATACTAGCAAACATGTCATTGACGTGACAGGAGGCATCATCATTCACATGGCAGTTAACGTCGACAGTCGAATACTAGTACTGTCTTAAATTTAAGTGCCAGGAAACAGCATCATTCAAGATTGGAACTAGCATTATTCAAGTGATGGAAATTAATCATTTGAAAGAGGGAACTTGATTGAACTGTATCACTTAGCGTCATCGAAAGGAGGTCTTTTAGCGGTTAATATTTTATAATTTCTTCTGGATTAGATTGTTTGCTTTCAGAAAGTAACATTAGGTACATGCATCACATATGCAGATATTACTGTTGTTTATTTTGCTTTAAATACGAGTAGCTGGTACATGTTAGATGATGAACGCAACACTTGTTAACCCTATATTTTGTCAATATATTTTTAATTGGAACCTTCAACTATATGCTCTCTGATTTCCCCTAATGTGTCTGATCACAATGGTATGGTAAAACTGGAAATTTACCCAAAACAAGGGAACTATTTGGCGTACTCTGTTTAATTACATTGAAAGTATGGAAGATTTATGCCATGTGTCTGATACCTGATGATTTAAAGAAATTTTCAGTCTCAACTTCCTGTAAACCCGTTACAAAATGATGGCCTACTTTCATGAATCCCATGAAGGAGGCGGTGCTTACTTTCAAATGATTGTTGCGTGTTTTTAAATAACTACGCAATACAGCTTGATTTAAAGTCAGATAATTGATTATACAAATGCTATACATGTACGTTGAACCTCTTGTTGTGTGTATACTTTTGTATATGAATGTTAAATGGTTCCTTGAATGAATTTGCAACCAATCATAAACCAAAATAAAATTTGATTCAGTTATTTTTTACTCCAGTAGTTCACTGTTGTGTTTTCTTCCGAACGTGCACGTGTGTACACAGCTTACAATACAAGTAGTGAACGCACATCTTGCAATACAATTTAGTAGTTAACGCACATCTTGCAATTCAGGTAGTGAACGCACATCTTGCAATACAAGTAGAGAGCTTTTCACAGACGCCTACTAGTTGGACATGAGAAGTGGTGAAAAAAAGTATAGAAAATAGAAAACAAATGCTAAAAAAATAAAAGTCTACAGCACCCGGTATTACCAGTCGGTCACCCATCGAAGAACTAACCGGGCTCGACGTTGCTTAACTTCGGTGATCGGACAAGAACCGGTGTTTTCAACGTGATATGGCCGTAGACACTAGAAGCGGAAAAACTAGGCCCTATATACCTACGATGCTTTGTCCATGTAGACGGGCGCACTGGAAAATGAGAGTCAATTTTACAGGTGTATACGCCGCTCACAGCGCCAATGTTGTAGTTAAAGCGTATTTATCGCTGAATGTCTCTGTCTTGACCCGTTCACGAAGACTACTCGTACAGGGTGAAGTTGCGGTCAATTCGAAGCGGTGTTGTGCTCGGATTCATGTGCAATGTACCAGTCCATGATAACCGGCCTTGTAACGAGTTTGTGGGAGAATGAGTCAATTTTACAGATGTATACGCCCATGGAAGGTGTTTTGGTTGTGACCGTCCACGAGTTAATAGATTGAAGAAGAACATGAAGATGAACCGTTACATAAATTGATAATGTAATACTAGTTCCTACATGATGTAACATCTACAATATTTACCTCCCTTGTCCTTTACTGTCGGCCATTTTGGTAGGCAAAACTGATATGCTCTTATAGGGGTAATTTCCAAAAATGTGATAATTGAGAAAATACTAAAATAATTTGCATGTGACAACCACTTTTTCTTCAACTTACTGAGCCAAATGCCCACATAAGCATAATTAATAAGTTATTTTTTATTTAACAGATTAGTTTTATCATCGTTTACATTATATTCCCTATAAACTTAAAGTAAAATGGCCGACAATTCAGAACAAGTGAGGTAATATTGTAGATGGGAACTATCTATATACTTCAACGGGAATGAAGTCTTTGGAGTCTCATGATAATCGGTCGGAAGAGCATATACACAATTTATGTTAGGCCATCCTTATACAAGACATATCTTTCATTTGAGATGATCGGCGCAAATTGAAAATAACAAAGGTGCTGTAGTTTAATGTGTTAAGATTTGAGCTATTGTACGAACACGTGTTAATAGAATCAAGAAATAAAGACACCCAAATATAAAAAGTTGGCTTCCGTTCATTTATTTGAACTTATTAATTGAAAATCACAATTTAGGTACATTAATGCGATATTAATTGACGCGTTTAATTGGGCATTTAAACAAATCTTGAAATGAAAGTAGCGATTGGTCAATGTTGGTCTAAAAGTGTTTGTTGCACATTCGTTGTCAGCTTCATTTAAATATTAAGTCTAGATTATCAGCACTTACTATTACGCGCTTACCGATTTCTGCCTTATTTTGCCATTCCCAGTGGTGTGCTTTTCAAGCAATTTGAATATTCGTTCCGATGTTTGAAAAGAGTAAACAATGAACAAAAAATGTTTTAGACTGCAATTTTGAGATGAGTTCTGAGAAATAACTCTAGAACACATTCATTCTTGAACATAGGAGAAGAGGACGAAATACATCCTAAATTCAATTCAATATGTTTCATCTCTTTCCTTCATCTTCTTTTATCAGCAATTAATATGGCATGACTGACCAGTAGTGTCGTCGAAATATCCAAGGGTAGAAATTTTGAACGGATTTTTTAAGGGTCGAAATAATTTAGTCCGAAACGTCTTTCGTACAATTATGGCCGCTGCCGTTAGTGGTAAACTTCCTGATGTTTTTCGTTTGCAACATAATTCGAAAGAAGATTTAAAACGATGTCTAAATGCAAACGGTGTAAGTATCTTATTGAAAGCTTTTTGAGTGATCAATGGTTCATTGAAAATTCAACGATGTTTCTAGTTTGTGTAGCGATATTCGGGGAGTTATTTTTCGGCTATGACTATATAGGCTATGACTGAAAATCGAAAATGAGTCAATAACACTTTTCTGGAAAGGAGGGACAGTGGAATCTATAAAGTGACACGTAACACACTCAAACTTTATCAATAATATAT
Organism: Mactromeris polynyma; assembly: GCA_032209605.1. NCBI lineage: Eukaryota > Metazoa > Mollusca > Bivalvia > Venerida > Mactridae > Mactromeris > Mactromeris polynyma. The sequence goes on from JASFXZ010000001.1 coordinate 51,958,983, forward strand.
TAAACTTACGTTATATTGAACTTGTACAACAATTCACACAAGGTGAAGTCTATTTCAGAACAGCCTGAGGCAAATAGTGTACACAGTTTTGACGCTTAATGCTTGTCCTTTTACGCTTTATATTTATCATATGTTATTTTTTAATTTCATTCTTTGTCAAACCAGAAAATAACAAAATCGTTCAAAACCCACAAAGGGATGTCATAGTAATATGACAATTGTACACTATTACTATTACCATTTACAGTATACACACAATATTATAATGTACAGTACTGTTGTATCACAAATGAGATTGTATTTACATGCCAGCAATGTTGGATGTTTTTCATCAAATTTCAAAGGAACATTATTCAATGGCTAGTATAAATATTTAAAAGAACCAGACCTTGGCAATAATATGTCAAATATATATGTGTGACAGGGTATGGCTAATAAATATAAACAGTCACCTGTATTACTCCTGAATGTAATGTACAGATGCTGTGAACAGGGTTCTGTTACTTTAGTAGGAAACAATAGTGTAACCAATGGCAAAAACTTGAATGCATCAATTTTTTTAAAACTTTAATTTGTCCTAGAGATCTACTTGCAAACAAAATATTTTCACACAAAAAAGAAGGTGGCACCGGGTCAATCTATTCTGTTGACCAAACACCATTGACCAGTTGACCATTGACCAATTGACCCATATGTCTATTCTATTGACCACTGTCTAATTGACCATGATTGGGGTGAGAGGTGTGACTTATACCTTGTAGTCAATTATTGAAATAATGTCCGCAAATCACTGAATATTCATTAAAGTAAAAGGTTGTTGTTGTTGCTGTATAAAATTTAAGTCCATTATAAGTAAATTTCAAATAAAAAAATAGGACTAAATTTGCTTTATTATTATTATTTTAGGTTTAACTGAATTATGCCCTTTTCAAATAATCATATAAAATGTAGTTTAATGTAGTTTATATTTCTATAACATTACATCTCTGGTTTTATCACTAATCATTATGTAAGGCATTCAGATATTTCAGATGGAGGTGAAAATGTATATTATTAACAAATTTAATAAATCATTTCCAGTTGATTTTGAATCATAATTGAGCAAGCATATTATTAATGCCAATTATAAGATGCTAACCAGATAAGTTATTGAGACAGGAACGTTTTCAAAATTTAAAAAAGGGATTGGACAGAGTGGTGTTGTTACATAAACATGTATTATTCATGAAAAATTGACACTTATGAAGTGAAATAAATGGTATATAATTTATGCACTATGTTGGTATTCTAGAACTATCATAAGCATGTGTTTGTATTTATATATTTTGAATTTTCTTATTATGTCAATAAATAGTTACCCGACCGACTCATGAAAATTGGTCTCATTCTTTTTTTTAAGACCCTTCAGACATTTTAAAGTTTTATTTACTCTATATACATAGTTTAAAAAAATATCCATACCAACCTACCCACCCCAAAAGTTCTGGATAGGGCTACTGCAAACATATACTATTTTTTAGGTTGGTCTTGATTACATTATTGTTGTAATGTTGATTTTGTCAATTTTTGAATTACAAATATTGATATTTTACATGAGTTTCTTATATTTCAAGCATTTTATCTACTAGAATAATGCTATAGTGTTTTTATGTAAAAACTTATCATCACACATATTGATAAAAATATGTATTTTTTATATTTAAATATTACACATGAATTTTAGGGTATCAATTGTTATGTTTTAACTAACAATGAATAACAAATTTATTAAGAAATGCTTATTTATCATGAATTTTAGCATGCATGTAATATCCAGACTGGAATGTTAAAATTCCAGCTTTGGTATTTTCAGATTATCACATGTATGTTTAAGTGTATCAATTGTTGTGTTTTAAATAAAAATTTATAACAAATTTATTTAAGAAATGCTTGTTTATCATGTTTTGCTTAAATAAATGTTAACAGTGTTAACTGCAATATCTATGTCTGTTATTTTTTATAAACTGTTTTGATTAATTAAATAGAATATAATTTGCTTAAAAAATAATTGATAAAAAATAAACATTTAAAGTGAGAATTGTGTTCATATTCTATGATAATTGGGATTTTAACACCTTAACAATTAGCTTATCCTACTCCTGGGGGAATATATTGGATAATGGTCAATTAGACGGTGGTCAATAGAATAGACATATTGGTCAATTAGTCAATGGTCAACTGGTCAATGGTGTTTAGTCAACAGAATAGGCAGGCCCGGTGGCACCCATGCTTAGACTTAAAGCATCAAGGAATTTCTGCCTTCAGGAAAATTATAGGTATCATATGTTACCCAATTATAGTTGATGACCTATTATCAGTGATAGCCAAGTAATACACGAAAGTACTGCTTACATTTGGTAACTTTCTGTCCTACATTGTTAGATGACTTGTGTCAGCTAGCAAATTCAATAAATTGCCAAATAAGTCTCATGTAGGTCTCAATAAAATAGCCAAATAAGTCCCATATGTAGGTCAATGCTTTTAATTTGGCTGAAATGTGTTTATTTCACGATGTCGCGTCTCTGTAAATAGGGTATTACATGGTTTTGTTTCAATAACTTTTACCCTGTTGAAGCATTTGCCAAGAGAACTTTTACTAAATCACTGATAATTAAGCCAACTCGGTCAACAAATATGGCGACACCCATAGCAGGATTCTAAGCGTAGCCTGACAGATACTAAATTGAAAGAATTTGAATTGCATCTTTTTGTGTATTTGTCCTCTTATATTCAATAAATAATATTTGCGCCCGCCAATAATTTTTGCTAATTGTCTAACATTACTGATAAGCTTTTGGCTGTTGGGTAACCATGAAGACTGCCTGTGTAAAAATATACTATTAAAACTCTATGTAAAAAACATTGAGGTATTCATTTGCCGAAACTTCAGTTAAGCATACATGTGAACTCTCCCTATTTGCGCGGGAGACTCCCGGATTTGACAGCCAACTCACGCTCTCCCGGCCGGGAGCCACGATCTCTTGGTTTTCAAAGTAATATCGTAAATTTTTGTTAAGGGGTATTTTTTAGTGCCTTTCCGACTTGTTTGCTGAAATTACTTGTCAAACTGATAACAGGAAGTGCTAAAATCCGGAAACCAGTCTGAAACGTATATACCACATTATAAGGTTTATATAGATGCTTCCAATCACGGAATCGAGTGCTTGGTGACACTGATCAAAATACTTCACGACCTTTGCTTGTCATATTGTTTCTTCGAGTTTCACACGTTTCTATTGTATTCAGCCATATGACAATTGGCAATAAAAGGGTTCATTGGTGACTTTTTTACAGGGATGACCCCGGATTACGAGTTAATACGTAGAACATTGCTATTACATGTAACAGCTTTATTATGATACAGTTATAGACATCAAATGACAAAATTTCAATCATGGAAAAATCTCCCGCCATGAGTCTCAATCTCCCACTTTCAGGGTACATTTCCCGTTTTGCATTCTGAAAAGGTCCACATGTATTTAACATGGTTTTGGTATTTGCATATCAGTGTTGTGTAAACCCATCCAATCTTATGTTATCCACCAAGGCAATTTCTCTTCAACCGAACAACGTTTGTAACCTTGATGTGGATTGGTTCGATAAAGGGTACGTTACCTTACTCAAATCCACTGAATTTCGGTGAATTTACCAAAATCCATTTTGGATCTGGAGTAACCAGCAATTGTAACATCTAGGCATTTTTATACATGTGGCACAACAAATCTTAACCTTTAAATTGCGATGACCATCTTTTTTCAAGATATTTCTTGTTTCTCTTAGTTCAAGGATAAAGATTTAGTTCTAGATCCTGACTTGATGAAACCATTAGACAGAATTACTGGGGGTGCTTCATTTCTAAAGGTATGTTTGATCCTGTTCCTACAGACTTATTGTTTTAATGATGTGTGTAAATTTGTGTTTTATATTTGTATGAAACAAGGCAATATGTCTTTTTCCTGTATCCTAATATAATATCACCATTTTGTGCCACTAAAGATTCTGAAAATCAGAACAGTTATCTCATTCCCTGAACAAATGTACGATGAAACTTTTTGCAGTATGTTTCATTAAACAGAGATTTTCATTTGTTTTAGGGATTTCACTAAATTATTAATGTTGCTTTTTATTAGGAGAATGGTGTTGACAAGATTTTCAAACTGGACAGAAGTGATAAACACACAAAGCTTGGTGGAAGAAACAAGTAAGTCTATATTGTATTTCTGTTCCAGGATAGGTCACAATGGGTGAATGGCTTTGAGTTCACATTTCAAATCATATACCGGTACCTCTCACTACTGCAGATTTATTTCAGCACTCATTTTGTACAGTTTGTCTTCAATTGTATCAAAACTCCCAAATTTGAAATTGATATACACATTAAATTGACTAAATCATCAGTACATAGCTATTAGGATTAAAGATGACAGCCTTAAAAATAAGGTGCTCTATGTCAGGAAGTATAGGCATCACAATATCTGTGGCTTTTATATTCGCTTTTGTCCTCCTTTTGTTATAACTTTTATGTAAACCTTTTGTTTTAATCCTGTGCAACATTTACTTGACATATTAGCAGACGGTCCAGATTGGTATATTTAAACTGCATTGTTGAACATTTTTGCAAATAATTGTGCAGCTATGGTCTATTGACATTTGTCTCATATGTTTGTAAACATTGTATACAGTGCAACCTCTCCAGAGCAACACCCTTTTGAAGACAGACATTTTTTATGTTGTCAAGAGGTGGCTACTTTAGAGAGGTTCAATTGATGTTAAATCCTGACTGTTGGCATATATGTTAAATTTGATCAATTTGAATATTGCAGACGTGTGTACCTAGTTAAACCGAAGATAAATATTATGAAGATAATAGCTGACCATATCTCTAGTGAGAAATCTCGTGGTGAGATTAGACGATACCGTATAGTTATGGTGCCTAGAAAGGTAAAGCTTTACATATCTAATTTATTATCAAACCTTTTAATTCAATTAGGAAGGGGTGAGATAGTATTATGGACAACGTGTCGACTGCTTGACTCTAAGATTGTTTGTTTGAACTCCACAAAGGTCAGAACCATGCTTTCTTGTAGGTTGGGGTGTAACGATATACCGATACATCAGTAAATCGCAGTATGCAGACAAATGTATAATACCACAAAATGAAATAAACGTATCTCATTTTTATGATACATTTGCTAGAAAGTTAGAATTACAAACTAAAAACATGTGAAAATCGCAAATTAGTTAAAAAATAGAAATTAGAAAGAGAACTGTTTATTTTTACTTTACTACATCTAGTCATGAAACTGTTGCTGTTGACCATCATTCATATCAGTGTTTAAGATTTGTCATATGCATAAAGGAAGAACAAGTTGAAAGATTAACAATGTGGCAACTGTATTGGTACATGGCAAACTTCACCACATATAAATTTGCACATGACAAACATAACCCCATATACATTTGCACATGGCAAACTTCACCACATATAAATTTGCACATGGCAAACATAACCCCATATACATTTGCACATGGAAAACTTAACCACATATACATTTGCACATGGCAAACTTCACCACATGTACATTTGCACATGGCAAACTTCACCAAATATACATTTGCACATGGCAAACTTCACCAAATATACATTGGAACATGACAAACTTCACCACATATACATTTGCACATGGCAAACTTCACCAAATATACATTTGCACATGGCAAACTTCACCAAATATACATTTGCACATGGCAAACTTCACCACATGTACATTTGCACATGACAAACTTCACCACATATATTTTTGCACATGGCAAACTTCACCACATATATTTTTGCACATGGCAAACTTCACCACATATACATTTGCACATGGCAAACTTCACCACATTAATTTTTGCACATGGCAAACTTCACCACATATACATTTGCACATGACAAACTTCACCACATATATTTTTGAACATGATCAACTTCGCCTCATATACAGTATACAATAGTATGTAGTTTATATTTTGATTAAAATGTAAAGCTTTGATTTCAGCTATTTCTCTGTGAAATGATTCTTGAACAGGAAGGTGTTATGGGAAGTTGTGACCTTGATCAAGTTGACCTTGATCTTATTCCTTTAGATGTAGATATACTCTCCATGGAAACACCAGAATTCTTTAGATCATATTTTCTGGTAAGTATTCATAAGCATTGCGCCCTTAATCTCCATGGAGATGCCCTTTGACATCTCATTATTTTTGATGCATTTTGTATAATATTTGAATGTTTTCCAAGGTAATTATTTGCTCAATGATGTTTGAAATGACTATTTATATTTCTGATTATAAGACCTGCACATATGCCCTATAAAATACATGAAAATGTTCAGTGAGATTTTCGTATTAACTGTTCTGTTTAATTCAGGTAATGGAAGTTAAGTGTGAAGTTCAGTGCACCCTAATGCCAGGTTTAAAACCCCTATGTGGTGTTTTTGCCACTGACTATTCCCTAGTGGTGTTTTTGCCACTGACTATTCCCTAGTGGTGTTTTTGCCACTGACTATTCCCTAGTGGTGTTTTTGTCACTGACTATTCTCTAGTGGTGTTTTTGCCACAGACTATTCCCTAGTGGTGTTTTTGCCACTGACTATTCCCTAGTGGGGTTTTTGCCACTGACTATTCCCTAGTGGGGTTTTTGCCACTGACTATTCCCTAGTGGGTTTTTTGCCACTGACTATTCCCTAGTGGGGTTTTTGTCACTGACTATTCCCTAGTGGTTTTTTTGCCACTGACTATTCCCTAGTGGGGTTTTTGCCACTGACTATTCCCTAGTGGGGTTTTTGCCACTGACTATTCCCTAGTGGGGCTCATATTTTCTTCCACCTTTTATGTTCATGTTTTGTGTCCCTTTTGTCTTTCTATTTGTTTACTTGCAGGGCTCTAGAAATTTTCTTTAAATGCAGTTGTCCCTGACTAGTGTACATGTTAAATTTGACTTGACCGACATGGGAGGCTAATTGTCCGAGTATGTCCACTAAAACACTTTTCTAATAGGTCACCCTACTCATGTGCTGCTTATTAATCTTGATAGAAGTATTTATTAGAATATTTTTGTACAATTGTGTGTGGACTTTTGCTTTCAGAAGATTGAGGTGTGATATATATATGTTTTCTCCTTGCACTGTAGGGGTTTCTGTGCTGTAGCCTTTCCTGCTCAAGGTTCATTCATCTTTAGTTATTCACAAATCTGTTTTACATTTCAGGACAATGATATGAGTATGTTACAGACTGTTAGTAAATCGTTAATGACAATACAAAACTTCATGGGACAAATTCCTAATGTTTATTGTCTAGGTAGAGCTGGAAAGGTAGGTTACAATGTGCTGATCAAAGTCTGTGAAGTATTATACATTACAAGTTTAGGCCAATGTTTGCTTTCCATATTTATCAGTGCTCAAGTCAACGTTCTTGCGTTCAAATTGAAAATTCACTCATATTATTATGCTCCATGAAGAAGGAGTCTGTAGCTGCTGCTTCGTCTGTTTAGTCTTAGTCTGCGTGCCTCTGTCCGTCCAACAGTCCACACTGTTTCTCAACAACTACCAACTTGAATTCACTGAAACTTAATGGGAAGCTTCACTAACAAAAGAAACTGCACATCAAACAGCAGGGAGCATCCATTGATTCAATTGAAATTTCTTGTTTGGGATTTTCCACAAATGCTTTATAGAAGACAAATTTGAGGGAAGACTCAAATCAAATCTTTTGCATTTTGCTGGAGTTATGGCCCATTAGCAATTTAAGAATGTTTTTTCTATCTAATATTATTTTAATGGCCACTTTGCTAATACACTCCACAGCTATATCTGTAATACTTTGCTCACTTATTTATTAGTAATTGATTGAGTCATTTATAATTATATATTCAAGATTAGTGACAGACATACTGCAAGTAATTATGGCATTAATCTGAATTATCTTTACTTGTTTTAGATGTGTCATGATTTGTTGAAATTGATACAAGGTGAATCCATCACCGCACCAGATTATCCTAGATCCGAGATTGGACATCTATTTCTCGTTGATCGAGGTAACCATACATGGAACAAATTTCTAAACCTCCTGTGGATGTTTTGTAATAATACAGTTGCTACTGATCATTTTGTTATATTTCTGTTTCCCTAGCGACCATTTACACTCATTTTCCGTGTTTATGTGCCCACAAATGAGGGGGCACTTTGATGTACCCTTGTATGTCCGTCCGTCAGTCTGACTGTTCATGTCGTTCATATCTCAAAAAACATTTGACCTAGAGTAACATAACTTAATAGGAATATTAGTCATCATATGAAATTGTGCACCTGTTTTTTCAAGTGCATTTATCAGGAGCAGAGTTATGCCCCATGATTGAGTAAAGTACAGGCACCTGTGACCTGTTGACATATACCTGCCTTGCTGACAGTCGCAAACTTTACAAATAGTTACGTTTTGATAGTTCAAACAATTTGAATCATACATAGTAAAGCTTACTGCAATCAAAATCAACAGATGTATGTGGTAAAATGTGACATGATACTGGAGGGTTGGCACCTTTGACCAGTATGTTATAAATCATGAAGCGTATGCTTAGAAATTCAGTTCTGTGTTGAAGATAGTTGAGTGTCCCTGACCATCATATGAATTATTACAAACTTTGTAATGGCTGAAATATCAAATCTGTTTTGAAAATGTATTGTACTTGCACTTCTTGTAGTAATAATTATTACATAAATTGAAGCTGGATGTCTGAATAGGGCTCGAAAGCCAAGTTTGTGTTGGTGTATCGAGTTAAATATGGGTAGACGGACATTAGCCCCTAGGACATAGCCCCTAAGCTCAAATTTGCATAGGCGGACAAAAGCCCCTTCATGATATTGCACATACAGACAAAAGCCCCTTCATTATTTTGCACATGCGGACAAAAGCCCCTTCAACATAGGACATTAACCCCGTCATGGTTTTGTTAAGTAGGACATTATCCCCTTCCGCCACGAAGAGGGTTTAATTAAATATTGTTAGGGTATTATGTCCTGTTATCAAGGGGCTTTTGTCTGCATATGCAAAATCATGAAGGGGCTTTTGTCCACCTGTTCAAAATCACGAAGGGGCTAAAGTCCTATTTTGAAGGGGCTAATGTCTGCATGCTCAAAGTAATGAAGGGGCTTTTATCCGCATATGCAAAATTAAGCTTAGGGGCTAATGTCCTAGGGGCTAATGTCCTACATTCTTAAATATGTCAGCAATAGATTGATTTATCTATATTTGTATATAGACCTCCAGTATTATCTACTCAGTATACGTGAGATAGTTTTTCAATTGTATCAATATTTCAAAATCCATGTCAATATCAAATTGACTGTTTTGTGTTGATAATGTATGGATATCGTCTCTATCAGTGACACACCTTGATAATTCTCTTATCACAATTGCAGGTATAGACTTTGTTACACCGCTGTGTTCACAAATGACATATGAAGGTTTGCTGGATGACATGTTTGGTATACAATGTGGATGTGTAGAATTTGGATCTGACATCACACAGAAAGAACAACCTGTAAAAGTCCGACTTAACAGTGAAGATCAGGTATTGTATATGATTATACTGCAAATTGTTGGAGTTAAAGCAGCTCTAGCCAGTGATATAGACTTGTGTCAAGTTAAATGCATTCATAGCTATATTGCAGTGTTTTGATAGTAATACATTGTAATTCACAGTTTAAATCCTGTCGATTACTTGAATAATTACAGGGCCTACGTGTGATATAAGTGTTATATCTCTCTTGCCATCGAATATACATCATGGCATGTCAAGTAACACCCTTAGATATTGTTTTTGCATGAAACATGGCCTTCACTTTAATGATCCCTATGACTGAAATCTAATACTCATGCATTCAGGTTTGATATTGAAATCATATTTTTTCATAAATATCTGAATGCCATATCAGTATTCAAATATTAGGACGTACAAACGAATATTCAAATATTCAAGTAATTGACACCGTTATGAAAACTAAAAGGTTAACCAGTTAGCAAAATAACCCAATATTGACATCCCTAAAAATAGTCATGTTTCTGTCATTACTTCAGCAGCTCTTGTTTTCCATCTTATGATCAACATTTCTGTATTGTGATTATATAAACATGTTCTGTACCTCGGCAGTCAGTTGAAATTGTTTTTGTGAAATCTTGTGATGTTTTTCTCCTTGTTTACAGATGTATGAAGGGATACGTAATGAACATTTTACCAATGTGTTTGAGCTTCTCAAAAGTAAAGCGCAAGATCTGCAGTCAGTGTCAGATGTATGTATACTGGATTTATAGTTAATCATGTATTTCACTCAAGCATTACAGTAAAACCTCAATAGTAAAACCGCCTTTGGAACCCTTGAGCACTGGTCTTCTTATTGAGGTGGTCTTAATATTGAGGTTGAATAAAGAGCCAAACAGTGAAAATGAACTTGAAAATTGTGGTCTTAATATTGAGGTGGTCTTTAGGTGAGATTTTACTGTATTTATTTCTATCCCAGATATTGACAATAGCAGCTTTCAATTATTTCAATTAATTATTTCAAGGAAATATCATATAACATAAAATACTTTATATATCTATGATTTGATACAAATCAACTGTGAATTAGTTTTCAGGGCCTTTGCTTGACCCTTTTAAGGGCCATTTATGGGTACTATTCCCCTACTAAAATCAGGTTTTCCCCTATTTCCATTCAAATTTTTCTCCATTCAAATAAACATATTTCTTTGAAGATTAGTTTGGGTTAATCTACATTTACATAAAATATTGATATATTTCAGAAAATACTATATACAGTAAAACCTCACTTAAAGACCACCTCAATAATAAGACCACCTCAAAATTAAAACACAATTTTCTAGTCCATTTTCACTATTTTGCTCTTTAATCAACCTCAATATTAAGACCACATCAATACCAAGACCAGTTTTCAAGGGTCCCATGGACGGTCATATTATTGAGCTTTTACTGTAGTTGTCATTTGCCCAAACTCAGGAAATTCTTCAGTGTAAATAAATCAGTTCAACTACAATAAAACTGCCTTCATTTAAGTGTAATATAACAGAAATATAAATATTGCTTGTACATATATTTACTTATCTACATCATTCAGTCTTGATTTGTATTCATCTTTCTGCCTATAATTTCAATAGAAAATGTGACATGATCTAAATTTTGAGTTTGAGTGTGTTTCTTACATTTTGAAAAATATCTTAATTTACTACCAGCTTGTGACAAAAAAAATAGTGTAAAATGGTGTATTTGTTGTTTCAGAAAAGAAAGAATTTTACAAACGTGAGTGATATGAAGGAGTTTGTTGCCAATGATCTGAGAGCTCTCAACAAATCTAAAGCTAATCTGTCATATCGTGAGTACTTCTAGGGTTTCTTACATCATGTGTAGGGGCCACACTTACTTCTAGGGTTTCTTACATCATGTGTAGGGGCCATACTTACTTCTAGGGTTTCTTACATCATGTGTAGGGGCCATACTTACTTCTAGGGTTTCTTACATCATGTGTAGGGACCACACTTACTTCTAGGGTTTCTTACATCATGTGTAGGGACCACACTTACTTCTAGGGTTTCTTACATCATGTGTAGGGACCACACTTACTTCTAGGGTTTCTTACATCATGTGTAGGGACCATACTTACTTCTAGGGTTTCTTACATCATGTGTAGGGACCACACTTACTTCTAGGGTTTCTTACATCATGTGTAGGGACCACACTTACTTCTAGGGTTTCTTACATCATGTGTAGGGACCACACTTACTTCTAGGGTTTCTTACATCATGTGTAGGGACCATACTTACTTCTAGGGTTTCTTACATCATGTGTAGGGGCCACACTTACTTCTAGGGTTTCTTACATCATGTGTAGGGACCATACTTACTTCTAGGGTTTCTTACATCATGTGTAGGGACCATACTTACTTCTAGGGTTTCTTACATCATGTGTAGGGACCATACTTACTTCTAGGGTTTCTTACATCATGTGTAGGGGCCACACTTACTTCTAGGGTTTCTTACATCATGTGTAGGGGCCACACTTACTTCTAGGGTTTCTTACATCATGTGTAGGGGCCACACTTACTTCTAGGGTTTCTTACATCATGTGTAGGGGCCACACTCTCACAAAACTTTACTTATTGAGATATTTGTCAAGTTATAGAATTTCATTTATTGTATGAACAGTTATGCCCTTACCAGTCTCATCATCAATATTTAAGCTAGTACAAATAAATCCTGTTTGCATGTCAGCTCTGTAGCACAGCTACGCATTTATCACTCAAAATGGAGGGTCTCAAAGCAGGGCACTTTTTTGGCGTCCATTATGGGTTCCATTCCCCAATTTTTATTCAAAAATCTTGTTGCTAGAAAGAAAGAAAATGTAGTATTGAGATAATACATTATTTTATCAGTACAATGTACATTTAAATAAAATGTGCAATAATTTAAATTTGTGAGCTTTAGGTGGACAGACTTAAGACACATCTGTGAAATGTATAGAAAACGTCTTATCTGGTAATTAAATATGACCATATGCTAATAAAAGCTTGGAAAAGGGCTTGCTGGCTTTGCTCTGTACATGTACACCAATTTGAAAGGTTTGTCTTAAAAGTCGTCAGTTATGCTCTGCCATGATTCATGTAGAGGTGATATTTTCTGTATTTCATGCTAGATCTTGAAACAATTTTCTTTTTCATAGATATTGGAGCTTGTGAACAGATTATAAAGAAGAAAAACAAAGGTGATTTCCAGGAATTTATGCAAACTGAGCATAGTAAGTAACCTACAGCATTGTGAGTCTTTATCAGACTCAAAACGTATTTAGGTCTTCAATTTTCCTAGGACAAGCACAGGATGCTAGCTTTTAGCCTATTAGAGTAAAATCAAGTCAAGTCAGTCAAGTCAAAATGTATTTATTGGCGAATAATTACATTAATAAATAACATAAGCCATGTATGGCTATTTACCGACATAAGCAATTGACTGAGTAGAACGCTTGATCTTAAGGTCATGAAATAGAGCCCCCAACCCCTGTTGAGCGTAAATTGATCAGAGTTCGGGAATTTTTGTGTAGGTACTGGTTAGGAACCTGTGAAACAGTCATCAGGGGTGATTTTTATAAATTCTCGAATCTTGTTTCTCAATTGATGTAAAATAACTCCCATGGTCATCCAATTTTAAGATTGGGAGTTTAGAAAAATCTTTGACCTGTTATTTACTTCATTGTTTTCCAACACTGACATTTTTTTAGACCTGGAAGTCGTTATTTTATATTGAGTCTAGTATATTGATGATATGTCGATAATTGTTTATGGTAATAGAAAATAAATTTGGTATAACCAACTCCAGTCTTTGACCTTTTCAACAACATTTACTATCTGTTTTAGGTCTTTTAGAAGGCACTGCTTTCAGAGAGAATATGAATTACATTGAAGACAGTATCAACAAACAGGTATGGATTTGATTGATTTCGAAATTTCATCCCTTAGTATTCTGTAGTATAGACCAGTTCCTTCACTTCCTTGATCATTTTCTTATTGATCATTTGTATTTTCAGTTGAAACCAAATTGAGATGACATGTGAAGCTTTGGTTGCCCTTAATAAGGATACCATGGATCTGCATATTGATTTAATGTTTTTCGTTAGTTTAAGCTGTTTGTTATGGTACAGCAAGCAGGGTTCTAGAAAAAAATTTCAAAGACACTTGTCCTGGACTAATGGAAATCTAAAATTTGACTTGTCCGAGAATATTGGTCAATTTATTAGCAAATAAACACACCGAATGATAGCTCCACAATCTAAAATTAATAATCACATGTATGTGTTTGTGGGATTCTTAGGTTTATCTTACAATTGAACAATTGCTGATGTCGGTTAGCTTTCAAAACATACTCGTCTAGGACTATCTTCAACTCAACTGTTGGTAGCCCGATTCAGCATTAGACTAGTCCGGGACGTCGGGCTAGTGGATTTCAAGAGCCCTGACAGCAAGATTATTATTTGGAAGTATTAATTCATTACCAATACTGTCCGGATTGTAACCTGTCACCCCCCCATATGTAAGTGCCGACATAAAAGCACACCTGTTCCGTGATAGTCCCTATAGAACCTTTTAAAACCGGTGGCGAAGACAAATCCCTGTAATAAAACTGATGGCAAGTCTCTGTAAATAATCTTTACTGCATATGATTTTCTGTTTGTTTTCAGAATAATATGACAGCAAACCTGAAGCTATTGTGTTTAGCTTCTTTGGTAAATGATGGTATTCCTGCAAAAGAATATAAATCACTGAAAACGCAGTTTGTTCAAGTAAGTTATGTGTACATACCTTGAGTAGGATCTCACATCTGTTGTAGTTTCATATTGTGGTCATAATTTACAGAAATTATTTAACAAGCTTTCTGAACACAGTATGAATGAGCCATTTGCTAATGTTTATCTTTTCTCTGAAACAAAAAAAACAAAAAAATAACAAATGTTAAGTCATTATTTCACAAGTGAATTATCAAAAAATATACTGCGGCTTATTGCATTTCTTCAATAAGCTGGTTTATTTCAGCATATTGTCTGTCATGGGAAGCAACCCATACATAATAATGTCACTACCTTCAACAGTTGCTTCCCTTGGAGCACATGGCAGGAAGTACATGAAAGGTTACTTCCCTTGCATTTCCTGTCGTCTGATCAAGAATATTTTTTCAAACCAATTTATTATATAGAGCGGAGACATATATTATATAGAGCGGAGACATATATTCATAAGATAACAATCTGGAAGTAGATCGGAGACTTACTATATCAAACATAATGTCTTCTTATTCTTTTAATTTTGGACAAATGTAAATCAACTTGGCTCTCGCACCCAATAACAGACACCACCTGGTCCCTGGGGCTTGGATTTTTCCGTTCAGTCCTTAACTTCCTCATGACAATTTATCAAATTGATGATCAGAGGAAGATTTACTTAATCCACTGTGGTCTAATTTTGCCAGACCTAGTTTTCATATAATCTCTCATCTTAGCAACAATGTTTGTTGCTTCTTGATATATAAAGAACGTTTAGAACCATAATAAAGTGTTGTTGTTTATCAGTCGTCACTTGCATCAATTTGGAGAAATTTAAGTAATGTCTTGAAATAATTGGGTGTTATGAAGTTTTTCATTATATAGAGAATTTGCCCTGTAATACTGCAGTTTATTACAATTATTTGAGAAGAGGCGTACTGTTTGATCGTAGTGAGACAGTTTCTGTCAGTTTTCTGTAATGGTGGAAGAAACTGTAGTATTATTGGCAACAATCACTTCAGTTGGGAAACTTGAGTGATCTGTACTGGCTATGTCACTTATTTCCAGCAAAATATAAATGGGTATTCTTACCCCACTCAGTTGTTTGTTTATAAATATCTGTACTGAATGCCATACTTATCCATAAACCATGGCAATGGTGTAATAAATGAAGGACTTTTGTTTGATATGTTTCTTCCATTTTAGAGTCATGGATTTGAACAGATGGTGACATTCCATCATTTAAAGAAGATAGGGTTGCTACGAGAACAAGAAGGACCGTCTCATGCAATGTCAGCGGGAGTGGCTGCTCTTACACGAAGTAGTTCGTTTAAAAATCTTAGAAAACGGCTAAACCTGGTTAGCATCTAAACAGCATTATTTTGGGTTTTCACTGATACAAAATATTATTTAATCGTGTGAGTTCGGACCCCAAGTAAAGCAAATGTTCCTCCATGACAATTTGACTGAAGATAATGGATCCAAAGTCCTCCATCTCTGAACTGGTGTGGAGAAGTTGTCTGTTGCTTGCAGAGAATCAGACTAGTACTGGTTGGTAACCCAGGAGCACTGGTTACGTTAACTGATCGCTGTATATAACTAAAAAACTGTTGAGAAATGGCTTACTGCCCCCAAAAAAAAACAAATTGATCACAGTAGGGGAATGTTAGATGTATGGACAAAAAATATCAATTGATCAAGGGCGAGACTTTTCCTTTTTGCAGCTGATTTCTTCATTTTTGATAGTAAAGCGTCAAAGTTGTCTGAATTGGTCAGAAAAGGGCATAAATGATAATTCTATCTTAAGGGGTAATCCTCTGATTTCTGAAGTATTCCTCCTTTTTGCATAGGATCATTCTCGTACCTGATTGATAAACATAAGTGTTTATGCCAGCAATGCTGAAAATGTTGTGATGGATGAATTAAAGAGAATTTAGCGAACCAGTTGTCCTTGTACATTTTGTGATAAATTATTTTTGATTTCCTGATAACGGCTAACCAAATAACTTTCAAAAAAACTTAGCATTCGTCTTTCTTAGATTGCTTTGTAGATGTGCAAACTATTTATATATTAATGTACATTTTAAGGCCAGCTACAGTAACAACAGAACTTGATATACCTGATACAATATGCATACTAAATTTTTGTTTTGTTAAAACTTATTTATTTTACATTGATTGTGAAACAAGTTGTTACATTTTATATTGATATCAAGAATGACTGTTTCCCGGCTTAGTAACCAGTACTTTCATCTATTTATGAGATTGTGAAGTTTGCAGTTTAACCTCACCCAAGATTGGGTTTGACCTTTGAACCAGGAGTCAGGCGCTCTTTGACCACTAGGCCTCCAAGATTGAGGTGTGAAATTTATAATGGAAAGAGAAAAAGCAAACCTGGCTCCAGTATTTGTAGGCAGTACTTGATCCATGGCTTGTGCTTTTGTAATTATTGATACATGAATAACATGTACATGTATAACTTTACAGATACCACCAGTAGATGTTGATTTAAGGAGACCCTGTGATATGTCCTATGTATATAGTGGAGCATACTCACCTTTGTCATGCAAATTGATTGAGCAGGTATAACAATGCACATTTCTATTGAAACTTATTTAAAAAATACTATTTCTAATACAGTGCTAGTTCTTTAGGACAAATTTTGGCTAACAAAATGAGGTTGTTGCTCAAGCGAGGACTAATTGATAAGACATCCTTACTTCAGGGAAAAATTGATTCTGTGGTTGAAGAGAGGTTGTTGCTCAAGAGAGGTCACACTGCTTTCTGTTTATGTTTTATCTAACAGGCTTAAATTAATATTGAAAATCTAAGACATTAGTCTTACAACAATATACATGTTATTATTTGGAAGTTTTTAATTTCTGAGAGAAGTTAGTACATGCTGGTAATTTCCAAACCAGATATGATTGTTTGAATACAAGACATGAATTGGACTCTACATGCTGCTCTTTCTCTGCATTCATGATTTGAAACATGTTTCTATTGTGGTCAATAATTTCAAAGATATCCCAGTTTGTTGTGATTATAGCAAAACTTGTTCATAAAATACATGTGTGGCTGTTTCTGTGCTAAGTCATACACTTGATGTTTTATATTGGGGAATTTTATTCATTTACAAAAACATGACACTGCCGAATGACCTTGGAATGAAATGGTGTACTTTTATCATGCTGTAGTAGAGAGACATTACTGGAATAGAATAGTTTTTCTTTATTTTCAGGTTTTACAAAAAGAAGGTTTTCAAGGTATGGATGATATCAGAAAACATTTACCTGAATTTACGTGTGATGTCAAACTAAGAACACCAGGTAAAAATAATTTTATTTGCCGCTACACCGGTTTGATGCTGCATATTTTCTGATTCCTTATCTTGTTCATGTGCTTTCATGATGTAATATATGATCTGGCATTCAGCTATATATTCCTCCATTCCAATGAGTCAGAAAGATTGTGATTATATTGCTACTTCTAAGTTATTTTATTCAGGAGTTATAGCCCAATGATCACTGGAGTACTTATGTAATACCATTATTTGCAGGATCTGATGACAGAGGAAGTTTTTGTCGCATAAAATTGACAGGAATATACAGTTTATCCTCAATAATAAGACCACCATTGGGACCCTTAAATCTGGTCTTTGCATTTAGGTGGTCTTAATATTGAGGTTGAATAAAGAGCAAAACAGCAAAAATGAACTTGAAAATTGTGTTCTTAATTTTGAGGTGGTCTTTATATTGAGAAGGTCTTTAAGTGAGGTTTTACTGTAGTTGACACTTAAATCAATATATTGATGTTGCTATTATTAAAGGTCCAAAGGACAACACACCTAGAAGAGCTGCCAAAGTTGTACTTGTATATTTTATTGGTGGGTGTACATACTCAGAAATTGCTGCACTTAGATTTCTGGGAAAACAAACTGGTGAGTTACTTCCCTTAGAGTTTTTTGGAAACATAAACATTATACATGAGTTCTGAGTTATTGCATGTAAACAAACTGATGAGTAACTTCCCATACATCTAACCATCAAACTATGGAGTGACAATTATCTCACAGTTTTTCGATAAACCTTCTGGAAAGTTCAATTGTTGCTTACAGGTAAGTATATACTTGATTGGATAAGTTTCTGCATATGGTATGGCATATATAGTGAATCATGAAATGCTGAAAGTAACAATTTGTTTATGACAGTCATACTTCACTGCCTTCACTGAGTTATACAAGTTTGTCAGATAGCTTTAAACTTCCCTTGCATTTGTCACATAACAGATTGATATCAGAATTACTTCTTTTACATATTTTGGAATATAGCCTCATGTGGTATATATATAGGTATAGATAGTTTCCACATTTACAATAGTTACCTCCCTTGTTCTGGACAGTCGGCCATATTGATTTCCTTAAAGTTTATATATAATGTAAAGGATGATAAAAAAAAAACCATATGTATAAAAATAACTTTTTCATTGCGCTCATGTGGGCAGATGGCTCAGAAAGTTGAAGAAAAAGTGGTTGTCACATGCAAATTCTCTTGGTATTTTCTCATTTATCACATATGTGGGAGTTACTCCATCAAGTGCTTATCGGTTTTGCTTATCACAATGGCGAATGATTAAGAACAAGGGAGATAACTATTGTAGATGTGGGAACTATCTATTATGGTTAATTTTTAACAAAGGTGACAGAGAACAAGTGGTCTTCTGCATTCTGGTCCTAGCTTACTTTCGGAAGAGTTTATTTGGTTTTATAAATGATTATATTTTATGATTTTTTGAGATAATTATTTTAAATGGTGGCATTGATTTTAAGGTTAAAATTCAAACCAAGCCCTGGATTCAGAATGTCGGAATTCAGAAAATAAGGCGTGAGCACTGATCAGTACCCAGGAAGCATTCGTCTTAAATAATTGATATAATTTTAACTTTTTTCAGATTGTATGTAAAGTAGATCTGTTTGTACTAAGACAAATATCGATTCATTCTCTTTCAGGTTTTAAGTTTATCATCGCTACAACGTCACTTTTCAACACTAACACATTCCTGGAATCAGTTATGGAGAAGCCACAAGTATAAAACAACTTCGTATCCATGGTAACTGGAAAATGTTACTTGAATTATTTTCTGTGATAATCAACATTTATA
The DNA here is from genome assembly GCA_032209605.1 of Mactromeris polynyma. Classification (NCBI taxonomy): domain Eukaryota; kingdom Metazoa; phylum Mollusca; class Bivalvia; order Venerida; family Mactridae; genus Mactromeris; species Mactromeris polynyma. Next base: position 51,978,538 of record JASFXZ010000001.1, read on the forward strand.
TCATTTGACGGATATGTAACTTATATCATTGTTGTTGTTGTTGGGTGTAAGACTGTAAGTCTCATAGATACAATGTAGGTAAATATAGCAACAACTGTATTAGTGGATATTTTCATGAGTCTAAAAGTTGGCATAGCAGGGATTTCGGGCGTTTTGCAAGAGAAAATGTTTTGGAATCACTGAAATGAGTATTGTTCCACTGCAAATAAACATGTATGTAAAACACACTTCTGTGAATTATGTTGGCTGATATTTTCCCGACATTGTTGAAATTGCTAAATTTCAAACATTTCCATGTAGGTAACATAACCACTCTTACGGTACAAGTTATATGGGACAAGTTATATCGGGTCGAAGAATCCCACTTGTGCTGCTGAACACTATTTCTGTAATCTACAGGACCTGGTTCTGAGTAAAAACCAACATTCCACATTTTTATTGTGTATGAAACTTAATGCTCTGTTGCTTGTTCAGTTTGTTTGTTTACACATTCAAACATGTTATTCTATATGAAATAAGCTTTATGAACATTTAGGGACATTGTCAGTCCATATTTGGTTGTAATACTGAATGTCTATAAAGTGGTACGATTACTGGAAACGTTTCTGTGTATGGGCAGTTTATTTTCAACCTGGCACAGGTACATTGTACTTTGACTTCGAATATTCATTGAATGAATCCAAATGGTCAGATAAGTTCAAGCGTTTGATTTGAAATTTAGTGAATATTATAGTATGATAGAGATTGACGTAAAGTTGTGTCTGTTGAGCTATGTATACTAATTGTAAATATGAGACTTACTGCATTAAAAGAAACAGTTAATCTTAAGTGCCTGAAATCACAGATTTACCTTCTTGGATAAAGATACGGTTGTGTTAAGAAAGGTCAACCATGTGACAGGTCAAACTATGTTGACAATACAATTCCTTAAGCATTTATTTACTATTTAGTAACTCATAATTTTATCATTTTCTGTGGATGGATTGATTGATTGTACATGCCGATTAACCTTATACAAGCACAGTATTGCCATTGATGGTGTCTCTAGTATGTGTGAATATAGTTTTATATCAGCACTTTAAATTAGCTTTCTTCTTAATTTCTTAAAATGCAAGTTCTTGAAATTTTCTGTTTGAGATCTTTGTGCATTTGGAGCCTGATTATGATAAACAGGTGCAGTATCATTTTGATGAGCTTGAGGTGAAAGTCTCCTAAATTGACATTTATATATATTTATATACATTGTGTATAATTTTTTCTATCATGAGACTAATTTAATATTACTATTATTTTGTTGAAATAATAAAGCTTTTTGATTTAAAACTGATACAATATGACTAATGACAAACTGCATCATTGATATACATGTAGTTTGGGTATTGATAATTTCACTTGTCATTAATTAGGGCTGTTAGCTGCAGTAGTCTTTTCAGACTGATTAATTATATACTTCTGTATATTGATTGTTAATTGATTTGTATTTTGTTATTAAATATTGTATAATATACTCGTATTAATCGATTACTTGTGCAATAAAATGGTTATAATTAGAATACAGTTTTGTTTTTCTATCGATGCTTTGACTATGTGGAGATGATACTGGTTGAATTGTAATTATTTTGTCTTTTCTAGAAATATACAAATGTACAATTTTTAACTTCTTTTTTTCTTGATTTTACTCTTTTATAACATTTATTCTTGACGACTGGAGGTTTGCACCATACCTTTTGAAATTCTTTAAGTCTCCCCCATCTAATGGGCAAAGACATATTGTCTGTCTGGCCATCCGTCTGTCTGTCCATGTGTCACGAATCGTTTCCAACCCATAACTTTTGAACCGCTTGGAGGATTTTAAAATTACTTATACTACCACAAATGTTCACCATATGGAGACGATGTGCAGAACGCATGTTCTGCCAGCTCATATGAGGGTCATGGTTAAATGTAGAGGTCAAATGATTATATGTCTTGTCCGCTCCATATTCCTTGAATGATTTTGAAATAATTTGGCTCAAATGTTCATGTTCAGAGCGCATATTTCAACAAGCTTGATATGACTAAATTTCTTGTTTGCTCCATATCTTTTGAAATTCTTGAACTCTTCCACATATAATGGACAGAGACATATTGTTTTTACTTTGAATGTCTGTTTGACCGTCTGTCTGTTACACATTGTTTCTGATCCTTAACTTTTGAACTGCTGGAAGGGTTTAAAATAATTTGCCACAACATCACTATATTTAGGCAACGTGCATAACACATGTTCTGCCAGCTCAGATTCGGGCCATGGTCAGACTTACTGAGTTAAAAGGTCAAATGACTATATTTCATGTCCGCTCTATATCTCTTGAAGGATTTTGCAATAACTTGGCAAAATTATTTATTATATTGAGGCAATGTGCTTCAACTAGCTTGTTTCAAGGTCAAGGTAACACAGATCAAAGGGTCATATGACTATATTTCTTGTTTGCTCCATATCTTTTGAAAGTTGACTGCTTTTCCATACCCACTTTGTTTGAGCATTCTGTATCAGTATTACAATGACTGACAAACTGCCATGATGAGACATATGTTTCTGTTTCCAAAAACAACCATCTAGTTTATAGTTTCTCTTCGGTTGGTTAAGTGCAATGCTGAGCTGAGTCACTTTACAAACGTTCCGTTGTCCACAATGTTTACTGTGAATAACGCTGCATGGGGACGACCATGGTACATTGATTGAAGCACCGCGTGACGCTTTCTCTGACAATAACACTCACAGGGAGATGTGAACATCAGTGTAACCCTCATTAACACTTTCCCCTGATAATGCCACCTTGTACGTAGTAGATGCCAAATCCGCATAAAACTTCTCGGCTTTCTAACGTTAATTCGAAACTGCAGAAGTATTGCCAGTTTGCTGTTCAAACTGTGAATTATAACCAAAGCATTGCCTTCTATGTGAGGGTACTGCCCTCTGTCTCGATGTTATTTCTTTTAATGTTTGTTGCAATTTTCGAGACGAAATCTAAGAAATTATTTGTTTCTTATTTAAAAAGAGACAAAGAAAGATCGTGCAACCAAATTCTTATACGGATACTGATAGTAATTTATTGTTTACACATACTATAACCCTTACTCAGAAATATGATAAAGCCTTTAACCAGCTTGACCCTGAAGGTCCAACAATGTAAGGTTTTACAAGGTCCGAGTAAGAGCTACACTGTTCATCAACATGGTACCTAGTGTTTTTGTCACTGACCGTTCCAAGGCGGTAGTCGTATTTTCACCCATCATTTATGATTGTGTTATGTCCCTTTAGCCTTTGTATTTGCTTGTATGTAAGGATTTTCACGTCTTCTTGTGTTTCTGTGCCTTTGTTTGTGGAGTTTCCTTCTCGGCTTCTTATTTCTTACACTCTTTAATTCGAACATTCGTTCAGACTTCAGAGTAAATTAAACTCACTTTTTCTTCTCTATTGTCATTGAAACAGTCACACACACCGGTTTAGTCAATTTTACGTTTCTGTGAAAATCAGTATATTCTTGCAGTGTTCAGACAGTTTATTCACATCGTTGCTGTTGTGTACGACCGCTGTCAGGGACTGGATAGCTATACCAAGTATAAATTCGTGCCGGCTTGGTATTACGATTCCTACGGGAAACATTAACCAGTATTTGCTACGAACTGTTCCCTTATAACGAAAACGTATTATCTAATTGATTACGGACTTGATAATTAAATCAGGAATGTCATGACAGAATTCTTGCCAAGAATTGTCCACTTGAGTACAATAACAATACGGTCGACGAATGCGGTATGATTCTACTAAAACGTGTTACCACCCAGTGGTCACAAATTCTTTCGTAATATTCCGACCATGAACTAAATATTATTACAATGCACTGTAAGTCCACTGCAGGAGAACATTCTAGAATATCACTGAATATTGCGTAGTTGTGCGTGAATCGTTCGGTATATAAACGTCTGACAGATGTTCGCTGAATATATCAGTGCGATGAGATGCAATTTTATGTTTAAACTGCTTTATTTTACATCGATTGTCAAACAAGCACCTACAACTTATATAAACCATCGATTGTGAAACTTCCTTTAATCACTCTCAGTGACTGCTCTACAGTAAAAGAGAATAACTGAAGTGTGTAGGACATTTATATTATACATGTAAATGTACTCACATTTATGACTTTTTAGCTCACCTGAGCACGACGCTTTTAGGGCCGTTGGCTGTCCGTCGTCGTGAGTCGTCCGTCAACATTTTCTTTAAACAACATCTCCTATACCACTGAATGTAATTTGTCCAAACTTCACATGAATGATCATTTGGTGGGCGTCTTTCAAAGTTGCATAAATCGTTCCGGTCTGTTGCATCAGGAGGCACAGGAGGTATACATATATTTTAAAAGTGTAAACTTTGAAAATCTTCTTGTCCAAAACAAAAAAGCCTACATATTTGATATTTGGTGTGTGGCATTGTCTAGTGGTCCTCTTACAAGATTGCATAAATTATTAAGTTCCGTCAAAGACATGGTCGCCAAGAGTACATATGTGTACTAACAAATACAGATGTATATATATTAATATATGTTTTATAATGACAAGGTGATTGATACATTTGTACAGTTTTATCGAGAAATAATAGTTGGACGTAGCAGCAGCAACATACGTTATACTTCTCTTACTACCCAAACTACCGACAACTATACGGCTGTGACTGACGCATCCACAGCTACCATCCCTGTAATCATAATTACACACTTCTGATAGACTTTTGATGTCAATGTTCCATTATGTCAAGCGGTACACCTCGGCTATTACGGAAATTACCGCGATTGGCAATAAGTGGGAGGTTGGTCTTCTTTGTATCTCAGGATGACTGCACTATTTTTTATACAAAACAGTCATTCATCATTCCATGTGATAATGATGTTTCATTTCACATTAACACGTCTGTTACATGACAACCTGTCTTACTAATTAGCAGAATGGAATCATGAACTTTCTTCCATAGAGCATGTGTACTGTTTGCTTCAATTTTGTATTTGAGATTTTGAGCAGTATTAAGTCTGGTCCCTCTGGCACTGATATGTAGCCGTTGCTTCTCTACCCACCAACATCATGCCGATTGTTGAGGGTTGTAATTTGATTTTCATACATACCGTATTAAATGTCACCTTGGACATGTACTCGAGATCGTTACTACATATCTGTATTACATGTCTCCTTGTGGTGTTGGGGGCTATGCACTCTATGGTATTTCTTGCTCGAGTTCTTTATTCATTTTTACACACTTCAGTTCTGAAATGTCTGAGCACATCGCATGTTATATGATGTATTGTCATTTCAAGTTGATAATTGGTTCGTCACATATTAAAGGGATGAATTGTGGATTCCTGGAAGATTAATAATAATAAAGAGCGCAAGTAGTCTGGCGTTGCACGTATTTCATGGTTTGTCAATATTTTATGATTGCATTAATGGCATTCATCGTAGAAATACGGTCATTTGCAGTCCCTAGATGGTTCTATATTGTCGGCTCAGAAACAACTCGCAATGTTACGACGGGTTTCACATATTTGACCGGTGATCCTCGCAATGTTACGTCGGGTCTCACATATTTGACCGGAGATCCTCGCGATAAAATGGCAGATTTCGATAGATAAGCTTTGATTTTACAGTAAGCACAATTAATTGCATGACAAGTCATCGGCACCATATACGTGCATCTACATTGTGTTTGCTGAAAATATTACCTATATAGGACAATGCATTGATGGTGTCGAAAAATCCAATCTCACTTATCTATGGCACAATTAAATGTTGCATCGCCGCTAAGGTATGTGTCACAAGGCTGACATTAAATGTCGCAACCAACGCAAAAACCATTCTGCCGCTATATGTCGCACCTTTGACGCTACAGTGGATATGTCGCACCTTTGACGCTACAGTGGATATGTCGCACCTTTAACGCTACAGTAGATGTGTCGCACCTTTGACGCTACAGTGGATATGTCGCACCTTTGACGCTACAGTGGATATGTCGCACCTTTGATGCTACAGTGGATATGTCGTACTATTGACGCTACAGTATATATGTCGCACCTTTGACGCTACTGTGGATATGTCGCATCTTTGACGCTACAGAGGATATGTCGCACCTTTGACGCTACTGTTGATGTGTCGCACCTTTGACGCTACTGTGGATGTGTCGCACCTTTGACGCTACAGAGGATATGTCGCACCTTTGACGCTACTGTTGATGTGTCGCACCTTTGATGCTACTGTGGATGTGTCGCACCTTTGACGCTACAGAGGATATGTCGCACCTTTGACGCTACTGTTGATGTGTCGCACCTTTGATGCTACTGTGGATGTGTCGGACCTTTGATGCTTTCTATCATTTTAGGTGTACATGTAATTAGTTATCCACCACCCATCACCATGCATGTAGGTAAACATTATTTGACTAGGCTCAAACAGTATTGTTATGCAATTACTTTAGTGCTACAGTTCACATTTAGCAAGAAATAGGTTTTATTTTTTCATATAATTTAACGATCGTACTGATTATATTTTGTAATATACTACAACGTTGTGTAGGGTATGAACACGTACATGCACAAACACATGCACATACACTGAAAGGATATAGAAACGTCGGGTGAACTTTATATCTACATCATTAGTCTATCACCAGAGACATCTAATTATGTAAAAGTATGTGCGTAAAGATGCATCATTATAGGTTATATTGACAAAAATCATATTGTTTGGCCAATTGTCTCAAGGAGAATGAGCTATCAACCAATAAATCCGACGTGCTTGACATGGTGATGTAAGTGGCAAACTAGCCCCGCATACGTGTCTCTGTACTCCGACTTTTACACGCGTCTTCGTAACAGCGACAGTATAGAGAGATGTGGCGTCCGTGGCTGGACTAGTGGCAAACCAACGTAGGGACGTCGCTCGTATGTTAACCTCTCTCGAACTTGTAAGTGTACACGGTGTTAGTGTGAATTGGGCGATTGTCTTTCCCGTATGAATTGTCGTTTGTCCTCGTTCGTTTTGATGCCTTATAAATATAAGGTGATATACAACACTTATGTCGACAGTTTTACGGAAAATACTCCGTGGTTGATAGCATATACATTCCACACAGTATGTTTATAACAAAACAAACTACAATGCACCCTCTCCACAGCGACTCTCTCTCTTGAGCAACAACTTCTCGTCAACAACATTTTTTATAATTTCATCGTAGAAAAATGTACCGCCAATTTAACCACTATAGGGCAGCAACTTCTCACCAAAATCGTTTGCATCTCCCAAAATACGTTGCTGGTTGCACTCTATCATACTGACTTGTCGGAATAATCTCATCATATAAATGGCAAGCACGGTATGTACAATGAGATGATATTTTTTTCTTTGCTCCAAAGTTTCAAACCGCTTTACAGCGCTCGAAATAAATGTAACCAGAATTTGCCTTTTTGTGTCAAAATTATAAGACAATCCAATGTTATTATTTCCTTGGTATACTATGTTTGATTTATTAAGAGAGAGAGAGAGAGAGAGTCAACATTTATTTCAGACTAATTTGTCTGATGTCAACCCTCATCTTTCGTTTGAACAGTTCACGACAGACGGTAATGACCAATACAAACTCTCTGGACTCTCGGCTTGACAGGAAATTACAAAATATTCGTGAAGTAATCTCATCTTGTATTGGAATTGCTAATACATAATTCTATTCATTGGTGTCAAAAGTACGTAAATTGGATTTCCGACCAATTTGAAGATGGCAAGCAAACCACGTGATCAGTGATCTTAACATTAGTAGCGACGGAAATACCCTGTTGTTAAGCCTGGAAATAGTTCGTACCGAATATCTGTAAGTATTTTTATTCGTTTTATTTGAAAATGTTTACTATAGTTTACGTTCTTCTTATACTATGTGGTGAGATTTATTTTAATTAATAATTATGCTATTAATTATTTATTATTATAAACACATCCAAAACGTAACCGATGTTTTGGCGTTTTTTTTCTACATCGTTCTTTCAGGACAACATAGACATAAGCTATCAATTATAGCAAATTCATTAAGATATAATTTATTAATCATCATACTGTAATATAACTCCATGTAATTATATTAGTACGCACCAGAAAATTGAAATATTTACAATTGAAAGCAATGTTATCATTACTACAAGAACATCTTACCCCAACATCTTCTGACTGACAAATATTACATTTATTTTTCAAAGGGAATTACTGTTTGTTCAAAAGATGTTCGCTCCGTGTTGATCATTGATTTTATCATAACGAAATGAAGTATGATTAAAACACATTTTAGACTGGCTTAAAGCATCCCCCGTTTTATTAATCCGAACGCATGGACTCATATATGTTATATTTTAAACACTTAAACAAGAAGCAGCAATTCCACGGAAAAGCAGCATTAATATCAAATAAATATATTCATATTCAAAATAAAATATCGTTTCTAGATTGCCTAATAAGACATACGAGTATGTAGATATTTTAACAGGAAAAAATCGACTGAATTTAAAAGAAACTCTACCAGTCGTCACTACATATTCTACCACTTTCTTGCATATTTGTTTCGTAGTGAGAGCGATATGTTTCCTGTTATGGAAACTCAAGTCCGTTTTCACAGTGATGTTGAACGTATGTCTACCTTTAACTCTGCGAGGAAGTTTTTATAATGAGGCATACGGAAGAAGTTATTGATAACTTCACTGTGGAGCTTTCCACTGAAATTTAAACATGACGTTTTTTTTTAACAATTACGAGTCTCTAAAAGCTAAACAGCATGGTCTAATTGAACGGCCACACTATTTACAAACCATTGAACATTGCGGCATGTTACAGGGCAACCACTCCATGACAACATCCTTTGGAAATACGCAGCATACGCTGACTGTTGTTGAGAGGTGCCGGTTGCTATAGAGAGATTTAATAGGTAGTTAATTCTCACTAAAGGAAAAATTGATATTATGTTTAAAAAGAAGTTGTTGCTATGGAGAGAAACGCTCTGAGACCTTATTCACAAACATTTTAAGACTGAAACTCATACTTTGGCTTCAAGAAGTTAAATGTTATTTTTTGCTCCTTTGTTGTTGTAACAGTATAGATTATAATAAAACCTGGCAGAAGTGTAGAATGGGTAACAACAATTATTCAGACAAAATTTCATTTGTTTAGATTCAAGGTAAACGAAAGGCTGGTAAGTATCACTTTTGCAAATTTAAAGTCTAAGTCTGAGTTTCAGTCTTAAAATGTTTGTGAATATGACCCCTGCATAGGTTGGACTGTCAACAGTTATGAAGTTATATATCTTAATCAATAGACGTCCGAGTGCTATAAGGCGACGGAAATGCCAGTGTACGAACTGATAGCGAATGTAGCGGTACATATTATCAACCCGTGTAAAACATGAAAAACTGAGACACCAGCCAAGGTTAATATTATCTTTCACTGGTTGATATTCGGTAATATCACCCTCGCTGCCATGTTACAGTTGTTTTGTTGAACTGAACAAAATCGTTTATCATTTATTGTTTACAAATAACTTTACAATGGTCTAAAATAGCACAATTCTCCACATTTGTGTCAAAAGTCAACATCTAGTCTAATTTCGACAAAATCTAATTTGCGAGTAATTGCTCCCATCGCTGTTACAATGTGAACGAACGAAATAATGCTCGATGCATTGGGACTTCAATGTGATGTTTAATAATACTTACTGTCGTTCATGAATGTACAAATGAATCATATTAAGTTAAGGTACTAACGGTGACGCTGCAGTGAATTGCACTGAGTTCATAGAATACAATGGCCGATTATAGTCAAGTCAAAAGTTTATAAGCATTAATAAATCAGGTCATCGCCAAGTAAACACATATGAGGTTACTATGCCAACTGGTCAAAGTGCTAACCAGCGTGCACTACTTCATGTAGTTTCTAAAGAGCTATTAGATACATATTATGTTATATTTGACTGCAGACAGATATAATATTTTGGATTCAAATGAATTGAACTGTCGAAAAAACTCGATGTAAACCTGTCAAAATGGTACATTGTTTCAGATTGCATTGCCATATCATCCATCTATGTTCAATTATCGGCATTAATTGAGTATTTTTGGGTATATTGCACAAATGCGTAAGATTAATTAGATTACATAAACAAACATCTCGAAGGGTATGTTACAAAACTGACAAGCATTAACCCGGAAATTTAAGAAAAGTTTAAAAACGGAAATAAATTTGTTTGAAGGGATCCTTTTTTGTTTCTAACACTGTCAGTTGAAAAAGTCCCAGAAATGTTTGTGCTTCAATCATTGTGATCCGGTGTCAGTTTCAACGTGGAAGCGAGTAATTACAACAATAAACACGTTTTTTTATAAATACCGTAACAGGATTGTGAATATGGAGTTTGAAAGGCAATAAACTTCATTTTTAAGCCAAAAACTTGACCTACATTGCAAATGATGCGCACTATTTATGCTGAAATATAAAACATATTCCAATAGTTCTTAGGAAAAGTCCTCGCAAGTACTTCATTTATTTCATTTTATTCAACAGCGAAGATATTGATTGTTTCATTACCAAACACACCCTTGATTACAGTGAAGCCATTAACATTACGGAACGTGGGCGGCTAGTAAAGTTCAAGGGACGAAAGGCGAATGAAATGTTAGGTTGAAGGAGGGACGAAAGGCGAATGAACTGTAAAGTTCAAGGGACGAAAGGCGAATGAAATGTTAGGTTGAAGGAGGGACGAAAGGCGAATGAAATGTAAAGTTCAAGGGACGAAAGGCGAATGAAATGTTAGGTTGAAGGAGGGACGAAAGGCGAATGAACTGTAAAGTTCAAGGGACGAAAGGCGAATGAAATGTTAGGTTGAAGGAGGGACGAAAGGCGAATGAACTTTAAATTTCAAGGGACGAAAGGCGAATGAAATGTTAGGTTGAAGGAGGGACGAAAGGCGAATGAACTGTAAAGTTAAAGGAACGGAAGGGGAATGTAACTTGATTCAATACTGCCATCATATGGTTATATTAACATGTATTCACATTGTGTTATAAACAACGCAGAGGTGTTCCGCAGCGGTGTGTTATGTGACATCTGACATTTAAACATCAAGATATATGTAAATATAAGAGATTCTGCTCAAACACATTCAAATTACTGCTGTTTCTGTTTTCTTACCACCTATCGGAACAGACATTTAAACAACACATCTTATTCCAATCATTTTATTTGACATTCTCACAAAATATTCAATTTAGTATATTGCAAAGAACACACTTGTGTATTAAACCGAGCATGCTTACAGAAGGTATCATAGAGCTATGTTGTTGTTGTTTTTTATGAGATTTTATGTCAAATGAACAACTAGGGTAATGTAGTGACTTAGGTCTGTTAGGGTGACGCATTTAACATTATATTTGGCATAGGAAGGATCCTGGGTAGAACTTCCGACCATCCGCAAGGAAGCTGGATAGCTTCCTCACATACACCTTCAAAATCCTGGATGGGATTCGATCCTGTAGCGGTAGGGCAGATGATTTGAAATCAGCGACCATTATCACTATGTTTATGTGAAAATAGAAAATAACTAAGAAAAAATGAATGTTCGATGTTATAAATCCAAGGAGGACAAATGACGGTCCAAGAGGCTCCACCAATTTAACCGTTTTATTTAAACAGAAGAATGATTTACTGTCGTAAAATTAACAGCTTGTTCAATGTCTGAACTAAGCAGTACATGTATGTCTATCTTCAGAAAATCAATAAATTAATTTGCGACAGAAACAAATGGTGCGTTTTTTCTTATCTAATTAGATCTATCACATTCCAGAAGGTCTGTACAATATGTTGTTTTTTTCAGATTAAACCCCCGATTTTATTGACGGAAATGACAATGGTACGCCACCATCTTTGTTTATGTGCTATGGTTGTGTTGTTGTTCCTTGCCATTCATTCTACATCAGCAATCAGCATCACTCATCAGTAAGTGTTAGAATTATGTTGCTGAAAATTGTACAACTTTCAATATTGCTGTGTAATACCAGTTTTGTTGTTAAACCAGTCGCTTCTTTATCTACAAGAACATCCACTCCACCTCTTACATTCGTTCATTGCACCACTCTAATACTGTGGTGTTTTTTCTGTAGCTTGTCTATAATATATGGCTGCAATGATGCATGTGTCTCTCGGTTCGGTTTGGAGTTCTACCCTTTTGGTTTTTGGTTACTCGGTTCGTTTATACAAATATATTAAATAAATAATATTCTAAATAACTGATAGTTTAATGACTCGCAACGACTAGACATGAACATTTGACTTGGAAAGTGGAATAAGAACAAAGTATTATAATATAGCATAAAGTAGGGCAATGACTAGATATGGAACTTCATGTCTCGTAATAAACGTAAAGTGTTACAAGTACTGTTTTACTAACGAGCATAAGCGTATGAGTTCTCTGATTAGACACTGCTTCAGGAATTAAAATGTCTTCTTATGTGCCGAATTGGGTCCGAGGTTTTAGTTTTGTGATCGTCACATGACATTTATAAATATAACAAATTCATGCAGTGGGAAACTGGTATTTTTTACGATTTTATATCTAAATTATTCGATTTCGAAGCAAATTACATAACAAAGGAGCTATGTAGTGCCAATTATAGTCCGTGCCGCATATAGTTCGCGCAAGACCTAAATGCGGCGAAGAGCGCCGCATTAAGTTCACGTTAGCTTTATGCGGCGGACATGTGCCTCGACGCCGCATTAAGTACGCTTCTCTTAAAGACGTTTTTTTGAAATGTGCGTTCCAATAAGATAAATTTAAAAGGAGATAAACATATACTGTCCTCAGAGGCGAACACTTTTTATTAATACAAGAGAATTTCATCCTCTTAGTGCACAAAAACTTCTATTTGGTATAGATCTAGATACTTTATCCGAAACTCAGAATGAAGTCTTATTTCGAGAAGTACAAATTATATAAAAATAGTAATAGATTCGAAAAAGAAAGTGTCACTGCTATATGATTTATTAACATAAACGGGGGTGGCGTGGAAGGATTTTTTTTCATGTAGTTAGTTTCATAAATCTTAAATTTCTTATGCACAAATAAACCATTACTTTTTAGTTTTTAGCTAGTTATAATATGCCATATATAGGGAAGGGCCCTAGATAATGTTGTTAAAACTTTTGGCCCAACCCTTTTGTATGTATGCGGCACGGCCTATATGTGGTACTACAGAGCTGCACCAAAGTCTTAATAAATGGCGACTTAAATTGATATAAATCAAGAAGGAATGTTTCCAACTTGTTTCCACATGTCTAGTGCTTTGGTTAACTATAAATCAGGGACGGAAGTATGCACTGTTCTCATCCTCGGACTGACAGCTTATCTGTAGCAGCACCGACGTATCTTACAGACATATTTAAAGTATCCCTTTGTATAAAAATGTTGATGTCATTAAAAACGCACAGTGAGCACAAATCTAGCGCTTTTATGGCGAAGTTGATACCGTGTAAGTGTCAAGCTATTCAAAGTTATGCATTAGTTCTGATCATATCTCTCCCACAATTTTGAATATTCAAACACTAACTACTAGCATTTTAATATCGCGATATTATATTAGTAATTATATTTACTTTCCATTATATTTTTGTTATGATAGCACTTTGTATAAATTTCTAACAATTCGATATGTTATATCGGTTTGTTTTATCAATGACGTAACGTATAGTAATTCAAAGTTCTTTCCAGTGTCATAATTTGGTATAACGTTTGCACGAATAACTTCTGGTCGCAATTAAGTGAATCAGTCTCCATGTCTCACGACGCAATTGCAAGGTTCATTATTCTGATTTATGATACAGAACAGATATACATGCACTTAGGCTGAATATTACATGTAAAACAATGCCGACCGGGTGTGATAATCTTAATATCACCCGATCGGTTGACATTCAAAACAATTATCACATGGTCGAGGGATATCAAAATTCATATAGCCGGGTGATACATCGATTTGGTTGATATTCAAACAAATATTAACACCTTGATGTTCGATAATGATTTGATTAGGCGATTGGTATACACTCGTTTTAAACTGTATATTGCTTTAAGGGTGTTAAAAGGTAAATCGTGCTGGTTTTCTCTCCCTGTGGTAATCATGGCCTAACTTTGTTCAAGTGTAGATATCTCAGGATGGATCTTCGTGTAGTATACAAGTAAAAGTCTTAGTCGAGTATTATGAGTCATTGTTAAACTGCGAACATTAATATCACCTCTCAGGTAATTCTCAGGTTGCTCCATTTCGTATTATCCTCGCAGACATGTGCTTATATAATTTATATCATATCAACTGTTTAATCACTGCAGACAGTTATACTGATTGACAATTTCATGTAACATTGTTGATTACGTATGTAACATATATTATTTGATAGATAAATGCAATCAACACTAACTGAGCGCACTTCTGTTTATGTACAAAACTTGGTCGGGTTATACAAAGCTCTGTTAAAGCTTACGTGGCATAAGCATACGTTTTATTATTGTCGTCTTGTTTGTTTATAAACGTTGATGAACCTCAAAAACTAATCCATCCATTGGTATTTCTTATATAAATAAATGGTATATTAAATATGTTAATGTTGGATTTCAATGTTCTTGTTCATTCAACTTTGACACCGATAATACAGGTTTATTCACTTAATGGGAAAAATGGCAGTCGAGTGACAATATGCCATATCTCTGAACTTTATTCTCATCAAATTATTTTAAACTAAAAACGCGAGAAAATCCTATTTTAGACTTCTGACAAGGCAATATCTAAGTCGTTATTACAAGCTTACAAATGTTGATAATTGTATAATAATAGTTGATTCATTGACTCTATAAACTAACTTTACTACCAACACATAAATGTGAATTTGAAAAAAAGGTAAACGTAAAGCAACCATGTGTATTTGACAAAGGGCGATAACGTACGTCAATTACATTTATAACGTAATTGTTGGCTTTATCGGCCACGTCAAAACTGTGATCAAAACACTCTGTATATATTGGTCCCAGGTCAAAATATAGACTTGTAACTGGACGATATTGCAGCCAATATTTTCCTTGCGCATACATCTTAGTTAAGTCTTTGTTCACGCGATTGTGCTGTATCTGTACTTCTTACATTCTCTGCTTTAAGCGTATATCTATTTTCATCTGTCCCACAATTTGATGATACATATTCCACTAAGTTTTCGCCATATTTGTAACTAGTCATAAATTTTCGTTCTCATTTAATTAAGTATTTGAATACCCCGTGTTATTCAGTAACGCTAAATTAGCCTCATTAGACCGATAGTCCCTACTAATGTAATCGCATCGAATACAGAATTACACCCTAGGGTGTTTTTACAATAATATGGCAGTGTCATTAAAATCTACTCGTATGTTGTGGTCCCACAGGAATTCGTCTCTCTTTGTACTTGCATGAACATCTCGTCAAAATGTTTCAAGCTTGGTTTTAATTTAAACTCAATTTTAATTTCTGTTGAAGTAAAGATACATTAGTAAGCATTTCGCGAATTTATGCAAATGAAATAAACCAAATTAGGATTCAGTCCGAACCATTCTATTCAATTCACATAATTCTGAGAAATATCCTGTTGATTAAGTCCTGGCCTAATAATCGATGGGTCACTTAGGCCACACAAAATTGATATATCGTTCATCGGTTTTTGTTTTAAAAATGGCGCTAGCGAAAAAAATTCTTCACTTTTAAAGCTTTTATTGAAGCGAGCCAGTGCAATAAGAGGAATGCTCGTTATAAATAAATCAAAATATACCCGTTTACATGAACTGTGAAATAACGCTTTTAAAATCAATTATTTATTTATATTATTTTACGGTTATAAATGATTACTCTAAGTAGCAAAATGAAGACGTATGGTATTCCAAAACAATTAATTTACTTGACCAGCATGAAGCCTGTTTATATATGTTTATGATACCTATTTCAAAGATCATTTAGAAAAAACACCTCGGCCATTCTTACGGATTCGTAGAATTGTACGAGGTGTTCCTATTGGTTGAACTACTGTTGAAAAACGGCGTTAACTCCCTTTATCCAGCAACTTTTTCTGTTTCAGTGTAGAGAAGCGCATGGCGGCAGCTACCATGTCCAAAATTTTGGAGTTGTGTGATCAAGACGACAATGGCAGACTGTCAGCTGAGGAAGCACTTTGCTTTAATAAGGTCACAGGTTTCTTCGGAAAATGATTGGGTATGTGTGCGCAATGGTAGGTATGTTCTGAATGTGTCATTTTTATGTGCACCCATCTTGTCTGTGTATATTTCAGAAGTATTCTAATAATTTCACTATAAATGCAGTGTTTTGTGCTTCATTTGATTTTGGTTTGAATGCGGATTCTTAGATCCAGTACTTATATTTGAAACACGTCGATGAACAAGTTATTCGGACGAAATTAAAAACAATGGGATTGTCTGGCTTTACGGATTCAATGCGAAATAACGACTGGGTTCTAAGATATACACTGTTATTTATTGTGTTCATTTAATTGAAGAAGGGCTTATTTTGTTTAGATAATGTAATTGGTACGTCCTGAGATTATGGAAAGTGTTATCTGTATTCTGTAACATGTTTCAGCGGAACTAATCATTACTTAATCAATTTTGCTGCCTGTCTTTCCTACGTAATGTTAATTCTTAAGTCTCCAGTGATATATACAAACTATTTAGATCATTTATCATGGTTCGTATTAATGTTATGACGGTTACAACTACTGGTGATTTATAATGCCCAAGTGGTGCAACAATGCCTAGGATGACGGTTATACTCGACTATGAAATGTACTCGTATAAATAGGTCATCTTACGAATAGGAAATACAATCACAAATCTCATAATGACCTATATTGACAAAGCAATACATGTCTGACACGTACCCGCGTGTGTGCCTGTGTGTGTGCATGTGTGCGTGCCTGCATATGTGTCTGCGTGCGTGCCTGCGTGCGTGCCTGCGTGCTTGCCTGCACGTGTGCCTACTGTCCTGATTCACCTAAACAGTCATTGACAATGTCCGGATTTGGACGAAGACCTATCTCAAACTAAATACAATGATACCGCAATAATAAGACCACCTTTGGTTCTGAAAAAACTCGGACTTTGTCGGGTGGTCTGATTATCGAGCGAAACTATTGAAGACAAATTAAAAACTGGTCATGGGATGAGTCATTATTTAGTGATGGTCTTTAAGTGAGTTTTACTGTATCATCATAACCTGACTGTTGGAATGATAGAGTACTCATGAATCAAGAATGCTGAAAGTATTCTCAATAGTTTCATGTAGATGAATTGAAATGAATGTGCGACTTGATTGAATGTCAATTTCAGCAGATTGTTTTAGGAAACAGGTCCAGCCATCGACGATGATTCATACATTTTGTGATGTCACATAGACAACTAGGGTCATGTTGTGACTTTTCTATCTATTAGGGTTGAGGAAGCCACCAGGTGCCCATCTAAAATTATTTTGGGCATTGTCGAGTACCTGTGTATAACCACCGATTTTTGTAAGCCGGCTGGATAGCTTTCTCAGTTACAACTTTAACATCCCGTATGGGATTCGAACCCACAGCGTTGATGGGTTAGTGATTTGAAGTCAACGACCACGTAACCACTCCACGGAGGGCCCGATGAATCATACTGATGACTATAATAAACAATATTTAGTTATTAACTGTTGTCCATTTCAGGAACATAGCTGTGGTGGATACGGAGTGAAGATTGCGGATTTCTTTCACGTATTAACTGTTTTATTGCGGGACTTCGGTCTTTGTGATCAATGGATTATTGAATGAATTAAAAAAAACTATGATTGTTATACTTTTACTCATTCATGCGCCCAATCTCAGTTTTATTTCCTGTTGACCGTATCTCAGTTTACTCTAAGTTTTATTGCTTGTTGACCGTATCTCAGTTTACTCTAAGTTGTATTGCTTGTTGACCGTATCTCAGTTTACTCTAAGTTTTATTGCTTGTTGACCGTATCTCAGTTTACTCTAAGTTTTATTGCTTGTTGACCGTATCTCAGTTTACTCTAAGTTGTATTGCTTGTTGACCGTATCTCAGTTTACTCTAAGTTGTATTGCTTGTTGACCGTATCTCAGTTTACTCTAAGTTTTATTGCTTGTTGACCGTATCTCAGTTTACTCAAAGTTTTATTGCTTGTTGACGGTATCTCCTTTTACTCAAAGTTTTATTGCTTGTTGACGGTCTCTCAGTTTTATTTCCTTCTGACCGTAACACAGCTTACTCTTAGTTTTATTGCTTGTTGACCGTATCTCAGTTTACTTAAAGTTGTATTGCTTGTTGACCGTATCTAAGTTTTATTTCCTTCTGACCGTAACACAGTTTACTCTTAGTTTTATTGTTTGTTGACCGTATGTAAGTTTTATTTCCCTCTGACCGTAACACAGTTTACTCTTAGTTTTATTGCTTGTTGACCGTATCTAAGTTTTATTTCCCTCTGACCGTAACACAGTTTACTCTTAGTTTTATTGTTTGTTGACCGTATGTAAGTTTTATTTCCTGTTTACCGTATCTCAGTGTACTCTAACTATTAAGTACCTAGGTGTTTGCTCTAGTTTGCACCCGCTTGTATTTATCTTAAACTGCAGACAAGGCAAAAATAAACGCAAAAGCTTCAATTATATAACAGAAAACTTTATTTTTGGGAATTTAAACAGATAACAACATGATAAAAATAAACAAAATCAATTATAAATAGTCCTTATATTTTCATTATTATGTACACGTAAAAGACAGCAGGGGAGAATGTGCAACATTTCTCACAGTTATCATCAGAGCTAACCACAATCACCAAGTTTCTCCCCTTTAAAGGTTGTGATATGGGAATATTCCATGGATTCGTCAATACCATAAACTGAACAGTTGTCATGGAAACTAAGTCTATATCAACAGAAAGATGACAAAAACGATTATCTTTAGCATGTTCACTTGCACTCCTAAGTTTTGTTTAAATGGTGTATAAACTCGGGTAAAATCTGAAATCAGTCCAAAATTCCATCCACATCTTGGCCAAGATGACCAAGACGTGCAAACCAAACGCTTTCCCAGACCTGTTTCTTAAGATAGATAAGAAAAAGTACTAATAAATTATCAACTATATCATAACACATACACAAAGCTGTCTTAAACGTCTGTGTTTTCTTCCTTGTTCAGATTTCAGACACATTTGCCATGCGTGCTTTCATATAAGTCTGGGCCGTTCCCATTTCACTAACGCACGTGGGACAGCTACAAAAATGTGTCCCAAACATATTTTGAACCCCGCTGGTATGATCTCGGCTGCATTTGATTTTCTCCCCAAATTTCAGTCTGCTCGGTTTCAATCTGGAAAGACGAATTTCTTGACACCTATGCAAAAACCAATCATCTGTCTCCGGGGGCAATAATCTGAAAATCCATTAGATTCCATATTTGTCTTTTAAGTTTTCATTTCCTTACGGTTGAAGGCGGTGGACTTATTTTCTATCAAAATGTGCAAAGTGATAACTTTGAGAAAATGGCATGTAAGTGTCAGGCATGTATATCTCATCATACAGACGTACTTTAAAGCAGTGCACTATAATTTATCTCAACGTTTCCTAGAACTTCAAACACGAGTCCGATACAGGTATTTCCTATGCTGGCGCTTACTCGGCGCGTAGGTCAGGATAGAAAATGCAGGTATCAGACTCATGTAAGAAAAGTGACAATGAAGTGTTGTATAGTATATCTGTATCAAGGCAATTACCACAAATATTCTCATATTTATGACTAAGGATATTTTGTCACAAAAATAAGACCATGCACCACCACCTACAACAACAGCAGCAGCAACAACAACAACAGCATTTTATTTCCGTCTCGATTCATATATGACATGGATATATTAGGATGGCTTAACATTATTAATTAAGAACGAGACTACGGAAATAAATGGATGTAAACTAGTGTCACAGGATACAAGTTGTGCGTATATAAATTTGTTATAGAGATTAGCATAATTTTCGGTAATGCTGAGATTGTGACATGATAGGGAGTGACGATAAACATAAGTGAGAGATAGGGCATGTTCACAATAACTATGGCAACCATTTGAGAATTGGTTTTATACTATATAGTGCTATATTTTCTAAGATTGAGTGGAGTTCTGGACCAGTTTCCAGTATCAATAGACAAACTGTGTTTTCTTGTTCTAAATCTGATAGTATGAGATGATAATGATCTTGGAGTTGATGAAAGGAATGATTCAATTGCCAATTTTTTTTTAAAAACTCTGTAAAATGTACTATTACTAGAATGTTCTATGAGAGAGTACCAATTAGACAAGAACTAGTATTTTTTTTTGGAATGGTAACTTTTACCAAAAATCGTTAACTGGTAAATTGTGCTCAGTCCAAGTGTTATAAAGACCCCAGTTACATAAAATATTTCACGATGTACATACATGGACATTTATTTTTCAATGTTTCACCCACTCGCTGACGCAACTATTTACTTGTACGACAGTAAAGGCAGGGAACCAGAATAAGGTATTAGCTGCTCACGTTTCGTAACGTTTTGCAAGTTGGTTCCCCGTGTGCAGTCAATGTGATACGGTGGGCCAGGGAAACAAAACAAAACGTGAGCGACTGTTACCCGTAACTGAACGCAGTTTTCTGCTCACAGGTTCGCTAGTTCACCTCGGAGTTGCATTAGCGAGTGGGCGTTTTTGAGACGCTCCGGCATCGACTTGAACACTTGTATATTCAGTATTTTGGCCATCACATTCATTTGTATTGCTTTCATTATTTCGGGCTTCCGCAAGACCAAATAGTATCAAGTTATTTTCCATGATTTTCGTTTGAACATCCAAGCAACGTTTAGTCAACAGTTTTGTGTCAGTAAATTTTGGATCACTGATTCCATGTTTTGATTTGGACGTTTCTGGTCTATAATATCATTCATTTGCCTTTGTGTATTTAAAACTTCATCAGTAACATCGCTATGCGTTTGGCAGAATGATTGAACATTGATAATTATTTTGTTTAATGATATGTTTCCTACATTGATCTCACTGAATTGGGTTTTCAAGTAAGTCAAATATTTTTTTCAATAAGGCGATATTTTCCCAACATTTTGTTCAATTAACATAAGTATAAACTCATTTCTTGGATTTCTTCAAATACACTATTGTCGTGGATGGGATATCCAAGAAACGCCGGACGTATTTGGTTTGAGCTTGGACCTTATACCCCCATTTGTGGAAAATATACTGGTTGGGGATACGTTCTTGACGCTGGGTGTCACTGGCTTTTACCTGCGGCCAATCCTCCTTCTTATTTTAGAAGAATTGGCCCCGGCATTATTCCGTTGTTTTGCTTTGTGATTCGACGGCATATTACGTTTATGCTGTTGTCCAAATTAACACAATTGGCCCTAAAACTCAACAATCATATTGCTTTTCACTCACAGAAGCACAAATCACTCGTATACTTGTCCAATTTACTTAGTCATTTTTCATAGCCGGCTCGTTTCCGTCCTTGCCCTTCTCATTCCTTCAATGTCACTTTTAGAATCATAATACCGCATTATACTTTGATGTTTGCTTCATGTTTTTCATAGTTATGAAGAACAATGACATAGACATACATATGTTTAAATGAAACAATTAGAAAATCATACTTATCAGTTTCTGTGAACAATGCTGGAACCAATGGCAACACCCAGGAGCATGCTACGTGCATCATCTCGCGTGTCAAGGGTCTTCGTGCCCATACATTCACATCTTCTATTAACAATCTCTGAATTATAAATATTGTTCCGATTGTAAAAAAGTATGTTTATTGAAGAATTGTTTATAAAATTTAGGTAGAACGGTACGGTCTCATGAAACTGTGGAAAACGGAGAACACACGTATGTACTGTAATTACAGTAACACATATTTAACTCGAGGAGTTTTTGAGATGATGAAAATGTTCGAGATTACCGTCTTGAATCTGCGATTCTCTTAGTAAGCTCTCTTTTTATGACACTTTTTCAGATAAAACACAAGTTTATTTAAATATGTGAATATATTAGATACACATGCCAAATTCATATATGAGTATTTTTAAATGTAAAACGTACTTAAAGTGATTACCAAACATTGGCACATATAAGCAAAACACAAGAAATAAACAAAAAGTTCAATGAGTGTACATTAATGAGGAATCAGACGCTACATACTTTTTCAGTTTTGATTCGAAGTTAAATTCAAATGCAACATTTATTCCACGAAACTATCTATACTGGTCAGAAGTGCTAACCTTATACCACGAAACCATCTATACTGGTCAGAAGTGCTAACCCGCCAGTACTGTCTTACGTGGCTTCTAAAAAGCTACTGGATGATCTTATGTTGAGTTTGATTGCAGTAAGTTATACAATTTATGATTCAAATGAATTGAACTAACGAAAAAGTGGATGTTAACTTGTCAAAACCGCGTTCATTGTTTCATATCTGTCATAATGTTGTTCAGATTCTCAAACTACTAAAATGGCGGATTAGCTCTTTTGAACAGTATATAGTATTCACATGATTCACTTACCTGGAAATCACCCGATGGTTCATGTAACTGATGGTGATATTCGTCACAAAGTTTTTCAAACGACAACAAACGTGGACTCAGACCTTTACGTTCCAGTATGATTGAATGTGCAACCTACAAGAAATTGTTTAAAATTGATATCCGCATAAGCATTCATATCACAATGCAACCTCCACAGAGCGCCCTCTAGAGCAACAACCTCTCGTGAACAATCAAAACATACACACAAACATGGGAAATGGGCAGAAGAAAAAAAAACATTAAAGAACAAAGCGCACATGGCTGAACGTCTAAGATTAATAGAAACAATCAAATTGCACTTACCTGAGTGTCGAACACATTCTTTAGTTTTATGCCGAACTGTTTCTGAAGCGTTGCACTATCTGAACCACTGTCGTGAAACACCTAGACAAAGTTCATAGTCCAATTTAGTATCAGAGCAACAAACTAAATGTCAAAGAACTTGTCTACACTACCATCAATCTATCGTGAGTGTACAACAAATGCACATAGTGATAGTTGCCGTTTCTTATTGTCTAAACCATTGTATAGAACGTATAGAAAATCTCATGCAAATAAATATCAGTTTTATGGACATTACTACGACGGAACATCAAACGTGGATACAATGTATATGGATACTTTAAGTAAAAGGAGATGTTTTGTCTGACGTATGATTTTGTTCATTTCAAGAGCGAGATAGTCCCTATCAATATTTAAATAGACGTCTACTCCTCTGAACGATACTGTTAATTGCCAGAGTTATAATAATGGCAATAACGCGGACACCATGTAATATGTTAAGTATAGTCACTAATCCTATAAAATGTCAAATAGTTATTGTATCAACACTGATCATCTACGTCAAACAATCTGGAAACAAAACGTACCTTTAAAAGTTCCACTGATTGAAAAAGTCGCAGAAGACCTGACTCATACATCATTGACTTCTTTGTGACGTCAAATAGATACATATTGCCATCCCAACAGCTAACTGCAACAAGAGTGATTCTACCACCTGCAAAGTAATTAGTGGAAACGTAAAGTTCACAATGTATTAACAGAACCGAGCGATTCCACAAGATGTTCAACCTCATAAATGCAAGACCAAAATGCCATTTTCATGACGTCATCTTAAGGAAACTTTCGTCATTTTGCCAGAGTTCAATGTTATGTAGCTACAAACAATTCCATGTTAGATTTGGAATAACATTTGATGTTATATTTTATCGAAATTCATATTGGACAAAGGGTCGAGTTTGATCGTTCTCCACTCATCAGTTGTTGTACAATACAGATCACGATCCTGTCGTTGTTGCTCAATCTATTTGCCCACTTACGGTAATATTGTTTTATTTATAGATATTCAAATACACTTAAACACTTTTCCAATAGATATAGACCAACCAACGTAAATGTTGTTAACAAATTCCTGTTTTTCATCAAAATTCGTAACTAGCTGATCTTTGTGGCTATGTGTACATTTGAACATTTGCGATTTTAAGATTATGATATGGTCTGTTCATATTGCAACATATTTGACTTTATTTGGTTCCGTTATTATCGTTCATTATGACAAATATGGCGATACCATATTGACCAAACAGAAAAGCATTATGAGTGTACACATGGAACATCTCATTCTTATGACTGTGTTGCGAAGTAGACATACACTGTCTAGCAGACGACATTTAATGAATGAATCACCTGTATGCGTTAGCACTGGGCACATGTGATAATACGATATGATGAAATGGACATGATTTAGAATTGTTGTCATTAATAGTTGATAATTGTGTCACCTTGGTTGTAAAACATATAAATCTAATTGGTAAACACAGTCGTCATAATGGCAGATGTCATACCAAAGTCAATAAAACGTCACAGAAGGTCCATCTTAAGGTTACAAAGACCATCTCGAAATTAAGATCAGCTTATCAACAAGACCGTATTTTCGTGGACCGGATTCTAATCTTTCTTCTATATTTTATCTAAATATTCAGACCATGTCATGATTTAGACCAGCTTTTTTTTAGAACCAATGGTGGTATTATTGAGGTCCACAGTATTTACCTGCTTCACCGACATTGCATCCCAGACATTTCATGCCGACGACAGGTTTTTCTTTCACAAGAATGTCATTCACTGCTTGTTGGGCTTCAGATAGCCTCTTCAAGTACTTTATCGTTTTCATCCTTGAAAGTAAACATAGAATTCAAATGTTGCAAATGTTGCTTGGTTCATTCCCCTAATGTTTAAAGTATTCCCTCCCCCGATTTCTAGGAAGATGTCTGGATATTTATAATAGAGAAGGAATTAGTTGCTATAGGGAACGCCACATACATAAGACAGTGCCTCCCGACACAGACCTCCGGGAAAACTACAATCCAAAAAAACATAAGGCACTTGATAAGGTTAAAGGGTACATGTATACGTTAGGGAAGCAGAAGAATCTGGACAGAAAGTTTTATCTTTTGTAAATCTCACGGAAAATACTGTTTGACTATTATGACCATTTTGTTTATAGGAAATCATTGTATTACAAGAATCTAATACCGTCTTCAAGTATTTATGGTCAGCCTGCTTGGAAAAGAACAGAACATATATTTTATTCGGATCTCAGCATAGCCTTTCATCTATACAACATAGTTAAACATAGCTTAACAAGATACGAAACAAAGTATGAGTCTCAATTTCAGGCTTAGGAATGTTAGTGAATACGTACCCAGTACATATAAAAAGACAATACGGACCCAGTACATATAACAAGACAATACGTACCCAGTACATACAACAAGACAATACGTACCCAG
This sequence comes from Mactromeris polynyma, assembly GCA_032209605.1. Lineage (NCBI taxonomy): Eukaryota > Metazoa > Mollusca > Bivalvia > Venerida > Mactridae > Mactromeris > Mactromeris polynyma. Next base: position 52,004,056 of record JASFXZ010000001.1, read on the forward strand.
TACATACAACAAGACAATACGTACCCAGTACATACAACAAGACAATACGTACCCAGTACATACAACAAGACAATACGTACCCAGTATATAGAACAAGACAATACGTACCCAGTACATACAACAAGACAATACGTACCCAGTACATACAACAAGACAATACGTACCCAGTACATACAACAAGACAATACGTACCCAGTACATATAACAAGACAATACGTACCCAGTACATACAACAAGACAATACGTACCCAGTACATACAACAAGACAATACGTACCCAGTACATACAACAAGACAATACGGACCCAGTACATACAACAAGACAATCTAATGTACGAGTGTAATTAACTAAATTCGCAATAAATAAATTGTTGATGCTAATATACATTTAACTCAAATACAAGATATCAAAAAATACAATAATACATGAAATTTTAGCTTAGAAATTGTGTTAAAATAAGAGCATTTAAACTATCACTGCTGGTACTGCCACCTTCACATAGATCTCTCACACTACGTATTTGAAGAAACGCTTCGATCTATTTATAATGAAATTAAGTTAAGATAAATAAAAGCTCAAATTCGTCTTCGTCCTCCTAAAATGTATACCCCCTCAATGCAAGAAAAAAATGATTTTGCTTCTACATACAAGCAGACGACAAAAACACACGAAGACAAAGTTAGTGCCCTAAATACTTTATTTGTTAGATTTATCTGGATTATTTCTTGTTTAATTATTCATGAACGTATGCCTACATGATAATTAACTCAAGAATCAGACGATTTCGTGTTTGATTATTAATACATGTATCGATAGTTCCTGTCTTGTTTCAAACATTATAGATACTGACACAGTTACAGCTTGGACCAGAGTTTGATGTTACAACTTGGACCAGAGTTTGAGGTTACAACATGGTCCAGAGTTTGGTATTACAACTTGGACCAGAGTTTGATGTTACAACATGGTCCAGAGTTTGGTATTACAACATGGTCCAGAGTTTGATGTTACAACTTGGACCAGCGTTTGGTATTACAACTTGGTCCAGAGTTTGGTATTACAACTTGGACCAGAGTTTGATGTTACAACTTGGTCCAGAGTTTGGTATTACAACTTGGTCCAGAGTTTGAGGTTACAACTTGGTCCAGAGTTTGAGGTTACAACATGGTCCAGAGTTTGGTATTACAACTTGGTCCAGAGTTTGGTATTACAACTTGGACCAGAGTTTGATGTTACAACTTGGTCCAGAGTTTGGTATTACAACTTGGACCAGCGTTTGGTATTACAACTTGGACCAGAGTTTGATATTACAACTTGGTCCAGAGTTTGGTATTACAACTTGGACCAGCGTTTGGTATTACAACTTGGACCAGCGTTTGGTATTACAACTTGGACCGGCGTTTGGTATTACAACTTGGTCCAGAGTTTGATGTTACAACTTGGTCCAGAGTTTGGTATTACAACTTGGACCAGCGTTTGGTATTACAACTTGGACCAGAGTTTGATATTACAACTTGGTCCAGAGTTTGGTATTACAACTTGGACCAGCGTTTGGTATTACAACTTGGACCAGCGTTTGGTATTACAACTTCGACCAGCGTTTGGTATTACAACTTGGTCCAGAGTTTGATGTTACAACTTGGACCAGAGTTTGGTATTACAACTTGGACCAGCGTTTGGTATTACAACTTGGTCCAGAGTTTGATGTTACAACTTGGTCCAGAGTTTGGTATTACTACTTGGTCCAGAGTTTGGTATTACAACTTGGACCAGAGTTTGATGTTACAACTTGGTCCAGAGTTTGATGTTACAACTTGGACCAGCGTTTGGTATTACAACTTGGTCCAGAGTTTGGTATTACAACTTGGACCAGAGTTTGATGTTACAACTTGGTCCAGAGTTTGGTATTACAACTTGGACCAGAGTTTGATGTTACAACTTTGTCCAGAGTTTGAGGTTACAACATGGTCCAGAGTTTGGTATTACAACTTGGTCCAGAGTTTGGTATTACAACTTGGACCAGAGTTTGATGTTACAACTTGGTCCAGAGTTTGGTATTACAACTTGGTCCAGAGTTTGAGGTTACAACTTGGTCCAGAGTTTGAGGTTACAACATGGTCCAGAGTTTGGTATTACAACTTGGTCCAGAGTTTGGTATTACAACTTGGACCAGAGTTTGATGTTACAACATGGTCCAGAGTTTGGTATTACAACTTGGACCAGCGTTTGGTATTACAACTTGGACCAGAGTTTGATATTACAACTTGGTCCAGAGTTTGGTATTACAATTTGGACCAGCGTTTGGTATTACAACTTGGACCAGCGTTTGGTATTACAACTTGGACCAGCGTTTGGTATTACAACTTGGTCCAGAGTTTGATGTTACAACTTGGTCCAGAGTTTGGTATTACAACTTGGACCAGCGTTTGGTATTACAACTTGGACCAGAGTTTGATATTACAACTTGGTCCAGAGTTTGGTATTACAACTTGGACCAGCGTTTGGTATTACAACTTGGACCAGCGTTTGGTATTACAACTTGGTCCAGAGTTTGATGTTACAACTTGGACCAGAGTTTGGTATTACAACTTGGACCAGCGTTTGGTATTACAACTTGGTCCAGAGTTTGATGTTACAACTTGGTCCAGAGTTTGGTATTACAACTTGGTCCAGAGTTTGGTATTACAACTTGGACCAGAGTTTGATGTTACAACTTGGTCCAGAGTTTGATGTTACAACTTGGACCAGCGTTTGGTATTACAACTTGGTCCAGAGTTTGGTATTACAACTTGGACCAGAGTTTGATGTTACAACTTGGTCCAGAGTTTGGTATTACAACTTGGACCAGAGTTTGATGTTACAACTTTGTCCAGAGTTTGAGGTTACAACATGGTCCAGAGTTTGGTATTACAACATGGTCCAGAGTTTGGTATTACAACTTGGACCAGCGTTTGGTAGTACAACTTGGTCCAGTGTTTGATGTTACAACTTGGACCAGAGTTTGATGTTACAACTTGGTCCAGAGTTTGGTATTAAAACTTGGACCAGCGTTTGGTATTACAACTTGGTCCAGAGTTTGATGTTACAACTATGACCAGGGTTAGATGTTACAATTTGGACCAGAGTCTGACGTTACAAATAGGGCCAGAGTTTGATGTTACAATTTTCTTCAATGTTAGCTGTAATAAATCATAACTGAAACATTAGTATTAACCGTGCTTTATTTAAGAACAAGACTTTAACTTAAGCCAAAATTCCATGTTTCCATTAGAGTCATACATGTATTTAATGCCACAATCTTAGAAATCATACATGAATGTATTTAATGCCACAATCTTAGAAAAATCGACGGCAGAACTTCCACAACTCGTTCTTACTTACTGTAATCGTACAACAGTAGAAACGTCAGATTAATGTACGAAAACGTATAAAAACGTAAATATTGTGACATAATTCTAAACAAACGACTGAACGCTATGTTGTATGGACTTGAGCATTAATGCATTAGCCAAGAACAATATTTGAAGTGTCGTATCACTACTGGTCATAAGTACTTACCCGCCATTTTGTACTCGTTTACGTCGAGTGTATTCGATAGTTCACTTTGTTTTAATTATAGATGTTATTGCCCACTGCCCACCAAAATCAGGAGAACATGTTCCCAGTAGCTTTCAGAAACTAATTTAAACCGTCGGGGTGGCACTTTTGACGATTATACAATTTTTGGTGGATTGCAAAAGAATTTTATGCACAATTCAAATTTTATCCGCTGTTGATTTTATGTTGACAAGTTTTATCAGATAAACGTTGGGTCGCTGTTATCAGATATGAAACCCATTTAGATATACAAGGTGTGGGTATGTACATCTTAATGATATATAAATTGTAGATCGAATACAATCGATATAATACCGATCTTTTATCAACCTTTCAAAGAGTGTCTCAAAGGAGTTATGTAAATACTCTTTGTTCAATTGTAAATATTGTTTATTAACATTTTTCATTGCATGTATTACTGTTGAGTGGCATATTGATCGACTGGTAGGTTATTTAAACACTGTATTGTTATGTACCACACGTTGATAATATTTTAGCTTTAAACACCGTCAATGACTTCTATTAGATTTAAGTCAGCAACATTGTTTTCTGTAGCAGCGAAAGGTTTGTGCTATTTGATGGTGCAGTAAAACTTTACTTACATACCACCTCGATATTAACACCATCTCATTTAAAAAGGTCACATTTTCGTGGACCATTTATCATTTTTCTTCCATATTTTATCTCGATTATCAGACCATCTCTCTACTCAGACCGACTTTCTTCAGAACCAATGGTGGTCTTATTATTGAGGTTTTACAGTATTATTCAGTAAAACCTCAATAATACGGCCACACTTGTGACCCTTATACACTGGTCTTCGTATTAAGGTGGTCTTGATATTGAGGTTGAACAAAGAGCAAAACAGTGAAAATGGACTTGAAAATTGTGTTCTTAATTTTGATATGGTCTTATTATTGAGGTCGTCTTTAAGTGAGGTTTTGCTGTACTTCCAAATAGGCTACTTTGCATTGGGTTAGCCGAACCTAGGGCCAGTGTCGGACCATCGACCTGCGCGCATATCCAATACCATTGTATGACTGCAAGACAACACATACATATATTTGTATGGTCCACATCCGATGTAAATAATCATATCATTTATTCTTTTCTTAATATTTACTACATGTACTACATCTGTTTAAACCAACCATATAAAGTGTTTGTTTTTTTCCCCAATCTCTATGTACAAAATAATTGCAATAAAATATTATTTACATGTATCTACACATCTGTCATTAATTGATTAAACTGTGCTTGACCATTGAAAACACGTTGCTGTTTAATATAAGGAAACAAGGTTACTAACTAGCTCTTATTTACGTCTGACCTTATTGTCTCATCGATTACTGATTATAACATATATTTCTGCTGATTTTACACGAGCATATACAGTTGAATTTCAAGTTTGAAACAGGTACAAGATTGATAAATCACCTGTCAATGATTTATGAAGCATATATATTTTATACATCGACCATAGTTACGTTGAAAATGAATAGAACTATACAAAAACATAATTTAAATGCAGTAGAAAAAAATGAGATATAGATTACCTTTGATTAAAACCAGCAATAAATATTCCAAACAATATATTCCGGTAGTTTGAAATGACAACGTATTTAGACGTTTATATGGCAATCTATTTTCATAATTTATTACTACACGCGATAATTGAATACAATCTTGATTGGCGGCGAGAAAATCGAATTTCGATACGAGTAGAATAATAAATGGTTTATGTATGCATGAATATATACATTTGTCCTGTAATTTAAACCTCTCACTATTGAGTGGTATATCAATTTCATGATTTGAAAGTATGTTGGGATTATAACCTACAGTTCGATCGGTTATTCGGATAAATAATCCACTTAGAAAGTTTTACGCGTTTTTTTTAAATATTTTATCAATCGTTTCAACGTACGTATTGATGACGTTTGTAAATGGTCCAAAAATGAGTGAAACTTTAACCATGTTGTTTATGTCTAAAATCTTATGATTAAAGATATACAATACGGATATACAATTTTCGCTCTCAACAATTAATGCATGGAGTTGATCATTGACAGTTACAAGCAATTGTAACATCTCGGCAATTTATAATGATACACAACAAATCTTAACCTTCAAATTGCGCCGACCATATTTTTTCAAGATATTTCCTGTTTCAAGTGTTCAATCAATTCTTTTGAATAAGTAAATTTTCAGCTTACTCCAATCAAAAAAAGCGCAGTGTTTAAGAAACTACAACTGTACGTGAAATAGTGTTAGTGGGTTCACGCTCTTGGCGAATATATATTTGGACAAGACTTCAAAACGGATGTTAGCTTACTTCACAGACGTACTCTTAAATGACATTACCATTTCAGCTCAAGATGGGTTTTCAGAAATATATTAACCAGTAACAGGTAATTTTATCGCGATATTTTCATTCAGATCTTTCCTATAGACAAAGCGTTCTCACCGTGCATCATCATGAACACTGCGTAATATCAATATGGATGACAAATGACGTTGTATGTTTAATGTTCAGTCTAATTGTATCGGAGAATATGCGCCTTATTCGGATTCCATGTTAGTATTGGTTGGGAACTTAGATACGCTCTTACGTGAGCCTGTAAATTGTATAAAAACGCATACTGTCAATGGTCATTCCTCAATTTTCATCTCACTTTGATCATAACTACTGTCTAGCAACAAGCGCTAGTGAGACTTCAAATCTGCAGAACTGGAAAATTGGAAAATGTCTTATAAGGCCTTGATATCACCGAGATATTGTCGAAAAAATGGTAAAGAAAATGATGAAAACTTGTTGAAATCTGGTGATATTTATCTTCTGAATGAGAACAAGTTTGGACAAGAAAAACAGAAGCTACATCTTGTTGTAAAAAAGGATGTGGCTAATCACACCGCGGAGTTTTATTCTGAAAAACACGGTCCAATTAAATACGGATCTATTAACCTAAAAAAATGTAAATTATGCGTGAGTTTGAAGGAACTCCGAATTGAAATGATAAGTGACTCGTGTGATAAGACATGCTCACAGGGGTTGACATTGCAATGTGATTCGAGAAAAGACGTAGAAGCATGGAGTGTGGCTCTGACTCCGGAGACAATCAGGAAAACTAGTGCTTAAATTTCTTTGTTGTACATTTTGTTATATTAACTTATTGGTGTATTTTACAGTGTTTTGTATAAAATTATATTACACAACTGCGCCACATAAATCATGTTATCTAAATACGTGGTATTTTACAATTTAAGTTAATTAGAGAATGATGGATTTAAGCATGTGCGCTTGTGTGTACATGTAATTCTATTCAGATTGTAAATAGAATGTCTATGATTAGTGACATAGTCTCTTATAATTCTTATAGAATGGTCTTGCATGAATATGTATTTATTGTTTCTATGAAATATTGTGTTATATGCAAGAATGAGACTCAAATAAATAAAATATATATATGTATACAAAACTGAGTTTACGTGGTATTTTAGTTAATTAGAGAATAATGGATTTTATAACAATTGTGTGTGCGTGTGCGTACGTGCGTGCGTGTGTATAATTGTTCATAATATGTTCATGAATAAATATATTTCTTATATAACATTTTGTTTCTGTTTAGTCTATACATATTTCTATTGAATACATATATTGCAATTTTAGAACAAATACTTTTTTTTAGTTCATATATTTTTGTTGAATAAATATATTTGACCGTTTGTCATGCCATACAAGTAAGGCAATGACTTTAGGACAAGAGAATAATTATTCATGTACATTACTTTAATGTAATGGTTTGTAGCTGTAAACGAATACAGGGGGGGGGGGGGGGGGGGTATCCAAAGTCGTTAAGTTTTACCAACCTCCATATAACGTTGTTCGAATAAAGTCATGAGTTAAATGTCTTCTTTATTGCAAATCATGTCAAATTCAGCAAAAGAAAATATTTTCGTCGGCATGAATGAATATAGATAAAATAGATAAATTGCTTTTACATACATTAATTCAATAAAATAAGTTATGTCGCTTTAAAAGTTATAAATCATATGTTTACTTTCATGTTCTCCGTTATACCAGTTTTACCAGTTATGTCCGTTGTACCATTTGTCTTAGGAGGTATGTCGGTCTGGGGAGTGAATCCCACTCAGATAGAGATATGTCCATGATATTCTCATTCCCTGAATTAGGCGCGAGTACTGGGGAGCGTTTATATAGGTAGAAGAAGTAAGCGAGAAAAGTTAGCTAAGTTCGAAAATGTAGGTACTAAAACGCTTAAACGTTTTGCTAGCAACAAAATGGCATCCACCAGACCTGAGGACATTGTTCCGAATGGCATTATTTTGTTTAGCAAAGCTAACACTATCAGATCACGCTACTATCTAAAGATAGGGACAACTTTTCCAACGTAGCGCTAGGTATAATTCTATTTTTCAAACCTCTTAAAACGCGCCTAATTTAACTCCTGATCACGAGGTCTGGAGGCTCAGTGGTTGAAGGATACAGCATCTAACTCCTGATCACGAGGTCTGGAGGCTCAGTGGTTGAAGGGTACAGCATTTAACTCCTGATCACGAGGTCTGGAGGCTCAGTGGTTGAAGGGTACAGCATCTAACTCCTGATCACGAGGTCTGGAGGTTCAGTAGTTGAAGGGTACAGCATTTAACTCCTGATCACGAGGTCTGGAGGTTCAGTGGTTGAAGGGTACAGCATCTAACTCCTGATCACGAGGTCTGGAGGCTCAGTGGTTGAAGGGTACAGCATCTAACTCCTGATCACGAGGTCTGGAGGCTCAGTGGTTGAAGGGTACAGCATTTAACTCCTGATCACGAGGTCTGGAGGTTCAGTAGTTGAAGGGTACAGCATTTAACTCCTGATCACGAGGTCTGGAGGTTCAGTGGTTGAAGGGTACAGCATTTAACTCCTGATCACGAGGTCTGGAGGTTCAGTGGTTGAAGGGTACAGCATCTAACTCCTGATCACGAGGTCTGGAGGTTCAGTGGTTGAAGGATACAGCATCTAACTCCTGATCACGAGGTCTGGAGGTTCAGTGGTTGAAGGATACAGCATCTAACTCCTGATCACGAGGTCTGGAGGTTCAGTGGTTGAAGGATACAGCATCTAACTCCTGATCACGAGGTCTGGAGGTTCAGTGGTTGAAGGGTACAGCATCTAACTCCTGATCACGAGGTCTGGAGGTTCAGTGGTTGAAGGATACAGCATCTAACTCCTGATCACGAGGTCTGGAGGTTCAGTGGTTGAAGGATACAGCATCTAACTCCTGATCACGAGGTCTGGAGGTTCGGTGGTTGAAGGATACAGCATCTAACTCCTGATCACGAGGTCTGGAGGTTCGGTGGTTGAAGGATACAGCATCTAACTCCTGATCACGAGGTCTGGAGGTTCAGTGGTTGAAGGATACAGCATCTAACTCCTGATCACGAGGTCTGGAGGTTCAGTGGTTGAAGGGTACAGCATCTAACTCCTGATCACGAGGTCTGGAGGTTCAGTGGTTGAAGGATACAGCATCTAACTCCTGATCACGAGGTCTGGAGGTTCAGTGGTTGAAGGATACAGCATCTAACTCCTGATCACGAGGTCTGGAGGTTCGGTGGTTGAAGGATACAGCATCTAACTCCTGATCACGAGGTCTGGAGGTTCGGTGGTTGAAGGATACAGCATCTAACTCCTGATCACGAGGTCTGGAGGTTCAGTGGTTGAAGGGTACAGCATCTAACTCCTGATCACGAGGTCTGGAGGTTCAGTGGTTGAAGGATACAGCATCTAACTCCTGATCACGAGGTCTGGAGGTTCAGTGGTTGAAGGATACAGCATCTAACTCCTGATCACGAGGTCTGGAGGTTCAGTGGTTGAAGGATACAGCATCTAACTCCTGATCACGAGGTCTGGAGGTTCGGTGGTTGAAGGATACAGCATCTAACTCCTGATCACGAGGTCTGGAGGTTCAGTGGTTGAAGGATACAGCATCTAACTCCTGATCACGAGGTCTGGAGGTTCAGTGGTTGAAGGGTACAGCATCTAACTCCTGATCACGAGGTCTGGAGGTTCAGTGGTTGAAGGATACAGCATCTAACTCCTGATCACGAGGTCTGGAGGTTCAGTGGTTGAAGGATACAGCATCTAACTCCTGATCACGAGGTCTGGAGGTTCAGTGGTTGAAGGATACAGCATCTAACTCCTGATCACGAGGTCTGGAGGTTCAGTGGTTGAAGGGTACAGCATCTAACTCCTGATCACGAGGTCTGGAGGCTCAGTGGTTGAAGGGTACAGCATCTAACTCCTGATCAGGAGGTCTGGAGGTTCAGTGGTTGAAGGGTACAGTATTTAACTCCTGATCAGGAGGTCTGGAGGCTCAGTGGTTGAAGGGTACAGCATTTAACTCCTGATCACGAGGTCTGGAGGCTCAGTGGTTGAAGGGTACAGCATTTAACTCCTGATCACGAGGTCTGGAGGCTCAGTGGTTGAAGGGTACAGCATTTAACTCCTGATCACGAGGTCTGGAGGCTCAGTGGTTGAAGGGTACAGCATTTAACTCCTGATCACGAGGTCTGGAGGCTCAGTGGTTGAAGGGTACAGCATCTAACTCCTGATCAGGAGGTCTGGAGGCTCAGTGGTTGAAGGGTACAGCATCTAACTCCTGATCAGGAGGTCTGGAGGCTCAGTGGTTGAAGGGTACAGCATCTAACTCCTGATCAGGAGGTCTGGATGCTCAGTGGTTGAAGGGTACAGCATTTAACTCCTGATCACGAGGTCTGGAGGCTCAGTGGTTGAAGGATAGGCCTACAGCATTTAACTCCTGATCACGAGGTCTGGAGGCTCAGTAGTTGAAAGATACAGCATCTAACTCCTGATCACGAGGTCTGGAGGCTCAGTGGTTGAAGGGTACAGCATTTAACTCCTGATCACGAGGTCTGGAGGCTCAGTAGTTGAAGGATACAGCATTTAACTCCTGATCACGAGGTCTGGAGGCTCAGTGGTTGAAGGGTACAGCATCTAACTCCTGATCAGGAGGTCTGGAGGCTCAGTGGTTGAAGGGTACAGCATCTAACTCCTGATCACGAGGTCTGGAGGCTCAGTGGTTGAAGGATACAGCATCTAACTCCTGATCACGAGGTCTGGAGGTTCAGTAGTTGAAGGGTACAGCATCTAACTCCTGATCACGAGGTCTGGAGGTTCAGTAGTTGAAGGGTACAGCATTTAACTCCTGATCACGAGGTCTGGAGGTTCAGTGGTTGAAGGGTACAGCATTTAACTCCTGATCACGAGGTCTGGAGGTTCAGTAGTTGAAGGATACAGCATCTAACTCCTGATCACGAGGTCTGGAGGTTCAGTAGTTGAAGGGTACAGCATCTAACTCCTGATCAGGAGGTCTGGAGGTTCAGTGGTTGAAGGGTACAGCATCTAACTCCTGATCACGAGGTCTGGAGGTTCAGTAGTTGAAGGGTACAGCATCTAACTCCTGATCAGGAGGTCTGGAGGTTCAGTGGTTGAAGGGTACAGCATCTAACTCCTGATCACGAGGTCTGGAGGTTCAGTAGTTGAAGGGTACAGCATTTAACTCCTGATCACGAGGTCTGGAGGCTCAGTGGTTGAAGGGTACAGCATTTAACTCCTGATCACGAGGTCTGGAGGTTCAGTGGTTGAAGGGTACAGCATCTAACTCCTGATCACGAGGTCTGGAGGCTCAGTGGTTGAAGGATACAGCATCTAACTCCTGATCACGAGGTCTGGAGGTTCAGTGGTTGAAGGGTACAGCATCTAACTCCTGATCACGAGGTCTGGAGGTTCAGTAGTTGAAGGGTACAGCATTTAACTCCTGATCACGAGGTCTGGAGGTTCAGTGGTTGAAGGATACAGCATCTAACTCCTGATCAGGAGGTCTGGAGGCTCAGTGGTTGAAGGGTACAGCATTTAACTCCTGATCACGAGGTCTGGATGTTCAGTGGTTGAAGGGTACAGCATCTAACTCCTGATCACGAGGTCTGGATGTTCAGTGGTTGAAGGGTACAGCATCTAACTCCTGATCACGAGGTCTGGAGGTTCAGTGGTTGAAGGGTACAGCATTTAACTCCTGATCACGAGGTCTGGAGGCTCAGTGGTTGAAGGATACAGCATTTAACTCCTGATCACGAGGTCTGGAGGCTCAGTGGTTGAAGGGTACAGCATTCAACTCCTGATCACGAGGTCTGGAGGCTCAGTGGTTGAAGGGTACAGCATTTAACTCCTGATCAGGAGGTCTGGAGGCTCAGTAGTTGAAGGGTACAGCATTTAACTCCTGATCACGAGGTCTGGAGGCTCAGTGGTTGAAGGGTACAGCATCTAACTCCTGATCACGAGGTCTGGAGGTTCAGTGGTTGAAGGGTACAGCATCTAACTCCTGATCAGGAGGTCTGGAGGCTCAGTGGTTGAAGGATACAGCATCTAACACCTGATCAGGAGGTCTGGAGTTCAAATCCCTCTAGAGGGGAGAATGAATCGTGAACTTCACAATCTCTGAACTAGGCGCTTATACTGGTAAACAGCACTGGAAGCAGTCATAGAGCGTGATTTATATAAGTTGCAAGCTAGATTCACAATCCATGTGAAATAAGTAAATTTTAAAAAAAACATTTTTTACAAAACACACCATCATGCATACATGATTAGTATTATAATGCCAACATCGCTTATCACGCTATAGTCATTTTAATATGTGTTGCTATGCGACAAATTATAAGCCTCAGTATTCCATATAAGTGATTCGTAAGTTCAGTAAACAGAACAAACGTAGACAAGAACTGTTCCAAATGATGTCATTTAGATTCCAACTTTTGTTGGATATTTTTGATAACTTATTATTGTTAAAATTGAAATCCATAATTATGTTTCAGTGATTGTGTCTCTGTAATCTTTTGGATGGCTGTGCACTTTCGATTTTTATTTATTTATCTTCTTTATTCATTTTAATAAAGCTTCCATGGTCTTCTTACGTGAATTGCTAGTTTACAAAGTTGCTGAATTGCGGATGTTTAGTAGGTCACGGTTTTGTTCTAATAAGTTATAAATATACAAAAGCTTACTCGATACGGGAACCTAATGAAGTGATTTACCTAAACGTTTACCTTTTGAGTCCAAACAGCATTCGAACTGAATGTAGGAACTTTGTCAAAGAGGGCAAGGTAAAGAATAATTATGCGGTTCAAGTCTAAGCATTCATTTGATTGGTCGATTTTGATCTGGTCTAAACCTGTATCGAAAGAATAGCCAGTCCTTGGTAATCCGATGATGCTTCATAACAGAAGTCGAATTTGATGCGACCACGCTTGTCATAAATAAGTCTTTAATATCATACATTACAACATGGAAAGTGTAACCTTACTACATTTTTCAATCAAAGCGCTCTGAAAGCACTGAAATTTTTTCGATACTGAACACCGGTTTCCAGATTCATAGAAAGTACGAATCAATATTGTCAGTTGTTGAACCAATACAATTAATTGAGCAGTAAATATTACTACAAGTTTTGAGTATGTAATGCAGGTAACGCTCAGATTTTGAACTATTTTAACCGATTCACTTACCTGTTATTCCTACGTCACTTTCGGAAAAAGTAGTTTTCGTATTAAGGCGATATGTCTGTCGAAAATTGCCATAGAACTATAAACGGATCGGCTAGAATCGGCAAACCTCGGATGATTCTGCTGCTTTGTAGATAAACAATCGAATATTTTTTATTTAAGAACTCTGTGACAATTTTATTATAAAGAGAATAAAGCGTTACTTTAAATACGTAGTGAGAGAGATCTATGTGAAGGAAGCAGTACCAGCAGTGATAGTATAAATGATATTACTGTGTCAGTACTGACTGTACAACAGCTAGAACTACTCAACAACTCACATCCTGTCGGTATTGTTGTTAATGTTCTATGCAGTAAGAGTCATAATGAGAATAATGTTAACGATTATTTCATATACAGTAAAACCTCAGTTATAAAACCACCTTTGGGACACCTGAAAACTGGTCTTACTATTAAGGTGGTCTTTAATTGACGTTTTACTTTACATGTATATTTTTGTGTTTTAATAAAGAAACAGGATTTAATCATGTATTTATTCTTTATTGTCCGTTATGTTGCTTCCATTTACATATTCAGAGCTTTAAAAACATTTTACAATTTATTACATTGCAACTTCTTAAGAGCGACCTTCTATTGAGCAACAACCTCTCTTGAATATACATATCAACATAAAACACAGTAACACATAGCAGGTACAAAAGTCAGAGGAAAACTTTTACAACCAATATAACCTCTCAAGAGCAATAACCTTGCAACAAGAGTCGACATCCCCATCTACCAAAGGTTGTTGCACTGGAGTTGTTGCACTGTGTATATATACTGCTGTCATCCCCATCTACCAAAGGTTGTTGTACTGGAGTTGTTGCACTGTGTATATATACTGCTGTCACAAGGAGTCGACATCCCCATCTACCAAAGGTTGTTGTACTGGAGTTGTTGCACTGTGTATATATACTGCTGTCACAAGGGGTCGACATCCCCATCTACCAAAGGTTGTTGTACTGGAGTTGTTGCACTGTGTATATATACTGCCGTCACAAGGAGTCGACATCCCCATCTACCAAAGATTGTTGTACTGGAGTTGTTGCACTGTGTATATATACTGCTGTCACAAGGGGTCGACATCCCCATCTACAAAAGGTTGTTGTACTGGAGTTGTTGCACTGTGTATATATACTGCTGTCATCCCCATCTACCAAAGGTTGTTGCTCTGGAGTTGTTGCACTGTGTATATATACTGCTGTCATCCCCATCTACCAAAGGTTGTTGTACTGGAGTTGTTGCACTGTGTATATATACTGCTGACATCCCCATCTACAAAGGTTGTTGTACTGGAGTTGTTGCACTGTGTATATACACTGCCGTCACAAGGAGTCGACATCCCCATCTACCAAAGGTTGTTGCACTGGAGTTGTTGCACTGTGTATATACACTGCTGACATCCCCATCTACCAAAGGTTGTTGTACTGGAGTTGTTGCACTGTGTATATACACTGCTGACATCCCCATCTACCAAAGGTTGTTGTACTGGAGTTGTTGCACTGTGTATATACACTGCTGACATCCCCATCTACCAAAGGTTGTTGTACTGGAGTTGTTGCACTGTGTATATACACTGCTGACATCCCCATCTACCAAAGGTTGTTGTACTGGAGTTGTTGCACTGTGTATATACACTGCTGACATCCCCATCTACCAAAGGTTGTTGTACTGGAGTTGTTGCACTGCGTATATATACTGCTGTCACAAGGGGTCGACATCCCCATCTACCAAAGGTTGTTGTACTGGAGTTGTTGCACTGTGTATATATTCTGCTGTCACAAGGAGTCGACATCCCCATCTACCAAAGGTTGTTGTACTGGAGTTGTTGCACTGTGTATATATACTGCTGTCATCCCCATCTACCAAAGGTTGTTGCACTGGAGTTGTTGCACTGTGTATATATACTGCTGTCATCCCCATCTACCAAAGGTTGTTGTACTGGAGTTGTTGCACTGTGTATATATACTGCTGTCACAAGGAGTCGACATCCCCATCTACCAAAGGTTGTTGTACTGGAGTTGTTGCACTGTGTATATATACTGCTGTCACAAGGAGTCGACATCCCCATCTACCAAAGATTGTTGTACTGGAGTTGTTGCACTGTGTATATATACTGCTGTCACAAGGAGTCGACATCACCATCTACCAAAGGTTGTTGCTCTGGAGTTGTTGCACTGTGTATATATACTGCTGTCACAAGGAGTCGACATCCCCATCTACCAAAGGTTGCTGTACTGGAGTTGTTGCACTGTGTATATATACTGCTGTCATCCCCATCTATCAAAGGTTGTTGCACTGGAGTTGTTGCACTGTGTATATATACTGCTGACATCCCCATCTACCAAAGGTTGTTGCACTGGAGTTGTTGCACTGTGTATATATACTGCTGTCATCCCCATCTACCAAAGGTTGTTGTACTGGAGTTGTTGCACTGTGTATATATACTGTTGTCACAAGGAGTCGACATCCCCATCTAACAAAGGTTGTTGTACTGGAGTTGTTGCACTGTGTATATATACTGTTGTCACAAGGAGTCGACATCCCCATCTACCAAAGGTTGTTGTACTGGAGTTGTTGCACTGTGTATATATACTGCCGTCACAAGGAGTCGACATCCCCATCTACCAAAGGTTGTTGCACTGTGTATATACACTGCCGTCACAAGGAGTCGACATCCCCATCTACCAAAGGTTGTTGTACTGGAGTTGTTGCACTGTGTATATATACTGCTGTCATCCCCATCTACCAAAGGTTGTTGTACTGGAGTTGTTGCACTGTGTATATATACTGCTGTCACAAGGAGTCGACATCCCCATCTACCAATGATTGTTGTACTGGAGTTGTTGCACTGTGTATATATACTGCTGTCATCCCCATCTACCAAAGATTGTTGTACTGGAGTTGTTGCACTGTGTATATATACTGCTGTCATCCCCATCTACCAAAGATTGTTGTACTGGAGTTGTTGCACTGTGTATATATACTGCTGTCATCCCCATCTACCAAAGATTGTTGTACTGGAGTTGTTGCACTGTGTATATATACTGCTGTCATCCCCATCTACCAAAGGTTGTTGTACTGGAGTTGTTGCACTGTGTATATATACTGCTGTCATCCCCATCTACCAAAGATTGTTGTACTGGAGTTGTTGCACTGTGTATATATACTGCTGTCATCCCCATCTACCAAAGGTTGTTGTACTGGAGTTGTTGCACTGTGTATATATACTGCCGTCACAAGGAGTCGACATCCCCATCTACCAAAGGTTGTTGCACTGGAGTTGTTGCACTGTGTATATATACTGTTGTCACAAGGAGTCGACATCCCCATCTACCAAAGGTTGTTGTACTGGAGTTGTTGCACTGTGTATATATACTGCTGTCATCCCCATCTACCAAAGGTTGTTGTACTGGAGTTGTTGCACTGTGTATATATACTGCTGTCATCCCCATCTACCAAAGATTGTTGTACTGGAGTTGTTGCACTGTGTATATATACTGCTGTCATCCCCATCTACCAAAGGTTGTTGTACTGGAGTTGTTGCACTGTGTATATACACTGCCGTCACAAGGAGTCGACATCCCCATCTACCAAAGGTTGTTGCACTGGAGTTGTTGCACTGTGTATATATACTGCTGTCATTCCCATCTACCAAAGGTTGTTGTACTGGAGTTGTTGCACTGTCTATATATACTGCCGTCACAAGGAGTCGACATCCCCATCTACCAAAGGTTGTTGCACTGGAGTTGTTGCACTGTGTATATATACTGCTGTCACAAGGGGTCGACATCCCCATCTACCAAAGGTTGTTGCACTGGAGTTGTTGCACTGTGTATATATACTGCTGTCATCCCCATCTACCAAAGATTGTTGTACTGGAGTTGTTGCACTGTGTATATATACTGCTGACATCCCCATCTACCAAAGGTTGTTGTACTGGAGTTGTTGCACTGTGTATATACACTGCCGTCACAAGGAGTCGACATCCCCATCTACCAAAGGTTGTTGCACTGGAGTTGTTGCACTGTGTATATATACTGCTGTCATCCCCATCTACCAAAGGTTGTTGCACTGGAGTTGTTGCACTGTGTATATATACTGCTGTCACAAGGGGTCGACATCCCCATCTACCAAAGGTTGTTGCACTGGAGTTGTTGCACTGTGTATATATACTGCCGTCACAAGGAGTCGACATCCCCATCTACCAAAGGTTGTTGTACTGGAGTTGTTGCACTGTGTATATATACTGCCGTCACAAGGAGTCGACATCCCCATCTACCAAAGGTTGTTGTACTGGAGTTGTTGCACTGTGTATATATACTGTTGTCACAAGGAGTCGACATCCCCATCTACCAAAGGTTGTTGTACTGGAGTTGTTGCACTGTGTATATATACTGCTGTCACAAGGGGTCGACATCCCCATCTACCAAAGGTTGTTGTACTGGAGTTGTTGCACTGTGTATATATACTGCTGTCATCCCC
The DNA here is from genome assembly GCA_032209605.1 of Mactromeris polynyma. NCBI lineage: Eukaryota > Metazoa > Mollusca > Bivalvia > Venerida > Mactridae > Mactromeris > Mactromeris polynyma. The sequence goes on from JASFXZ010000001.1 coordinate 52,021,756, forward strand.
ATCTACCAAAGATTGTTGTACTGGAGTTGTTGCACTGTGTATATATACTGCTGTCATCCCCATCTACCAAAGGTTGTTGTACTGGAGTTGTTGCACTGTGTATATATACTGCTGTCATCCCCATCTACCAAAGGTTGTTGTACTGGAGTTGTTGCACTGTGTATATATACTGCCGTCACAAGGAGTCGACATCCCCATCTACCAAAGGTTGTTGCACTGTGTATATATACTGCTGTCACAAGGAGCAGTATTGCTGCTCTTACCGCTAACGAAGCTTCCAGTGGAAGATAGCAGTAACACTTTTTGGCATTGCCTTTTGCTTTTGTGGTACAATTATTTTAAAACTCTGTTTTCTGAACCAGATGCTCGTGTAGAAAATGATACAGAATGTATATTTGATGATATGAATTATATCAACAATTGTGAGATTCTAGAAATGGAAATTAACGAAGGCGAAATCATCAAAAGCGTAAAAGAACTACGTGCTTCATGCGCATGCGGAGTTGACGGTACATGCATGGAAATGTATAAAACTACTATAACAACGGTAATGCCGTATTTGATCATGTTATTCAATGCCATACTGAATAGTGGTAATATGCCCGCTCATTGGTGCGAAAGTGTAATTTCCCCGATCCACAAAAAAGGTCCTAAAACGGACCCTAATAACTATAGAGCAATATCCGTGATAAACTGTCTGAGTAAAATTTTCATGAAAATATTGAGCAATCGCTTAACCTCCTGGGCAGAACAAAACTCTATAATTGATGAGTCACAAGCAGGATTCAGGAAGGATTACGCAACAACTGACAATATGTTTAACCTACAAGCATTAATACAAAAATACTTGTCACGTAGGAATGGAAGAGTGTACGTATTTTTTATTGACTTCATGAAAGCGTTTGATAACTGTGCACATCAACAACTTTGGCAAAGCCTCGTCCGGAAAGGAATTAATAGCGATTCTAAGTTCCTATCAGTGTTTAAGTCAATGTACTCTCAACTCAAGTCTTGTATCAAGCTGAATGGTGGTATCACAGATTTTTTCCCGTGTGAAAAAGGAACTAAACAGGGGTGTGTGAGCTCAACGATAATATTCTCATTTTTCATTAATGACCTTGTTATGTACCTAAATCAAAAATGCGGAAATGGAATATTCATTTCGGACAACATCCCAGATTTACAAGCACTTATGTTCGCCGATGATATATCTTCTGTAGCCGAAACAATTACAAAATTACAAAGCCAAATAAACCACATAAGCGATTTTTGTTATGAAACAGGAATGAAACTGAATCTCGAAAAATCTAAAATAATGATTTTCCGTAAAGGGGGTCCACGCAGACGTCAAGAGGTGTGGTCTTACCAAGGTCAAGAAATTGAAGTCGTGTCTGCATATACATATTTAGGCTGCTACTTTACCAGCGGTCTGTCATGGCAGAAGACACAAGACACCTTATACATACAAGCCAATAAGGCGGTAAATGCTATATTTCGCTACCAGAAGCACTTTGGATTTTTTACTCGTAAAGACGCATTTAAACTATTTGACAGTATTGTTAAACCAGTGCTAATGTACTCATCAGAACTGTGGGGTTATCAAATATGTTCCAAAATCGAACGGATCCATATGCAGTTTTGCAAAAGAATTGCGTGTCTGCATTCTAAAGTCGCAAACTTTTTCGCTCTAAGCGAATGTGGAAGACTTCCAATGTCAATAGACTACATGACTAGATGTATAAAATACTGGACTAAATTAACTAGAATGCCAGCGCATAGATACCCGAAACAGTGCTACATCATGTTACGACGACTAGACGAAGCAGGACGCCACACTTGGGCTTCCTGTATAAAACTACTTCTTTACCAACATGGTTTCGGTTATGTGTGGATAGCTAACGATGTTGGTAATATTGACACGTTCATATGTATGTTTACTTTACGACTGAAAGACTGTGCACGGCAACGCTTATTCTCAAACATAAGTACATCCCCAAAAGCAATCAATTATAAACTTTTCAAAAGCACACTAGGTCCAGAGAGTTATCTGTCGTTACCACTAACATTTATACAGAAGCGTATGCTTTCTAACTTTCGTTGTTCAGGTCACAGTTTAATGATTGAGCAAGGCCGACATAGGAATATAGACAGAAACTTTAGATTTTGTACATTCTGCCTCAAACGAAATATCTATTGTATAGAAAATGAAGTTCATTTCCTCATAGTGTGTCCATTATATCAAGAACTAAGATGTACTAATTTTAAACCAGAATGGCTTAGAGCTGTAATATGTGAACAATTATACATTCAAATTATGTCCGATGTAAGAAAAGATAGCTTTTTTGCACTGACAAAATTTATCATGAGTGCATCTGCGAAAAGAGACGCTGAATTAGAAAATTGAAGAGTATTAGTAACCATTTATTCACCAGAATCCTATCGATTGAGTATACTACAAGATAAATGCTATTTTATACATATATAAACATGTTCTGCCTTATCTAATACCGGAATATTCACCATATGCTGTTATATACTCATGTAATTAATATGTTTATTTTGTGTACAATATACATGTTGATTCACTATATATATGTAGTAGGATAGCGATATGTATGCTGTTGTATTAGTATATATATACAGCTATTTTAGTATGTTCTAAAATGTTGTATTTTCATGAACTTTTCTTATTATCTCATATCACATTTATCCAAGTAGAAATGATACATCGATATTGATTGTCTATATTTATGTTGATGTGTTGCACATTTGTTAATATGTACTTCTTTTTCTCGCTATCATTGTTTAAATTATATCTACATAACTACTATACATGAAATATCATGCAGAATTGTTTGTATTTTGGGCCGGAGGCCTTGTATTGCAAATAAAACACTATTGTATATTGTATTATTATTGTATTTACTACTACTAACTTCACTACAGTGTGATTGGAATTGGATTATGAGAAGAATATAATAAAATGTAATGTGCTCAGCTTGGATATTCGGTCTTATAAGTTCGGACAAAACCCTTCGCACATTAAACAGCGACATGAAGCAAGAGTATGTATGAATTCATCCAATCTAGGTACGAAGTAATCCGAGTGTAAACATCCGGGAATCCATCCCAATTGCACGACCCATGACCAAATGACGTCACGCCGACCAAATAATAGCGATTGTTACGTAGACACACAAGTGGTCCTCCAGAGTCCCCCTATGAAAAGTTAACACACAATTATATACTGGTCAGTAATCCTGACCCGCCATAGAGCATTTTGAGAACCTTTACGACAGTACGACAAGGTTAACCGAAACATATTTATATCAACCTTCTTCGACGGTTCAATTCATTTGATTAATAAATATTTGTATTTACTGTAATTAAAATCAACACAAGAGGTATGCAAACATTTTTCAGAATCTATGTGAAATATTCCAGGAAGGCTAGCGCTTTTGACCAGTGTATATTCGAATTAGTACTTGACAGTCTGTAACATGGGCACGTTCGTAAATTCAATACAAATTCAGCAAGTTTGACTATCAATCCTATCATTTTTTCTAGTTTTTACTTTTTCGAAAGACATTATATCTAATTTACACTTAATTTGTGACGAGTTATTTCCCTTTATCCCTTCTAGAGATATCTCCCTTTATCCCTTCTGCAGTATTTGTATATAGTTCATGTACTACATATGCGTAAACTATAGGAAGGATAATGGGAGAATATAGTACTATATATAATTACACTATAGGGCGGATAAAGGGAGATAACACCAGACGGGATAAAGGGATATAACTCGTGCCAACCTTTTAAGTGTCAATCTGTGCTTGCCAAATGTATACTGTTTATCGTTAAGACGCGAGTACGGATAAGTAACCAGGGAAGCAGACGCCGAGATTTATACAAATCAATACCTAACTCGAGCACGAACTGCTACATACAATTTGCAAAGCATCCCTAAAAGTGCAAGAAGGCATGGAAATACATACCTGCAACTAAAACTATTATAAAGACAAAATCACACAGGACAATAACGTGATTGATGGGACATACTGTTAGTTGTAAACTTGTTAGACAGTCGATGTAACTGCACTCAAATGTCGGTCTAATCGGTCTATATGTTCATATATTTCAAAATGTATTCATTGTACATGTTTGTTTCACTTTATTCTGACCCAGACTCTAAGCTGTTTGAACCCAAAATCCATGTACAGATTGTACATGATATGCGATATAAACAGTAGAATCATAGGGTAAACTATTAGAGAAGCAGCCTAGTGTATGCTTACATGACATGTTCCGAGGGTGCCAGTACCAGCACATATTTGTTTGTCTGTGATGTTGGCGTGACCAGTCCAAGCAGTCGAGCACGCAGACTGGGACACAACTGTCACTGGAACATGCTGTAAGTGCCTTGAATCATTGTCCTCCGCCATACCTGAAATAACGAGGACAATCTTTGTTTTATGGATACATGTTCAGACCGTGTTTACTCATATTTTCATTCATTGACCTGTCCACTTAGCTAAGTTGGTTAAAGCGCTGGGATGTCTCCCCGGGGAACAAGTCATGCCCTTCCGCAGCATTTGAGCGCTGTTATGGGATTTACAATCCCTTCTGTAAGTGACGTCATTTCAAGAAAACGCAACATGTGAAGTCACTTTTTGCAAGCAGGAAACGATATTTACTATATATGGTCACTTCGTGTTCTGGCAAATATTGCTTACTGGCAGTACATGGTGACGTAACATGTGACGTTTTCTGGAAATGACGTCACTTAAAGATGAGGTTGGAAATCGTTCAGCGGCATTCATTTGGTCCCACGTATACACGTGGAGTAGTTGTCTGTTCCTGGTGGAAGTGGAAATAGTTAATAATTTACTCCAGAAATACTGGTTCGGTAAACTGACCGCCAACAATAACGACAGAAAATGGTGTTAATCACACCAATGTAACAAATAAAACATCGTTTCATTTACACACAACAGTCCGTTTACCGAACCAAAGTTCTGGCGCTTTCAACTAGTGATAGCTAAGTCTTTCTCAAGCAAAAGTAGCTAAATATGTCAAAATATTGATATGATCTTACCATTTAAATGACCATGAATGCATCTTGTATCTATTGTTTACTTCTAGAATATAATGGATTTTGTACCAGTAATCATGAGATTCTTATTGCATGTTTACAAATAACATGTATAAATAAGTTAATAACATAAATATATTTCCATAGCAATATACATGTATAGCAATTGTGACGTGCTGATGTTGGAAATCTTAAATCTAGTTTGAAGTCGATGAAGATCGTATCATTTTTTATTAAAAATTACGCCGTTACAAAGGAGACAGATTGAACTTAAATATGACAGTAAATATTGTGATGTTAAGTCAGCTGATTGTCAATAATGTCTGGATATTTCGATCAAATCATCACGGAGAGCATACGCCTCGCCATGGAACAGAACTTACGACCTCGTATGCACTGCGTGTATGTGATTGAAACAATTTACAAGATCCGCTAAAATGAACAAAATCGCTATCTAAATGAATCGTCCTTGGTGTAGGTCAATGTGACGTCATGTATCTAGAAAACTTACTGTATGTATAACCCCACCCTGTCACATAACACTTATCAGTCGGTGACCATGTATAGTCAAGTTCTTCCGGTGTAGGCAAACAGGCGGTTCTGACGTAATGTCCGGAGTTATCAACGGGTGAATCTAACTGTATGAAAGCAAAGTCGTCCGCTTGATTGTTTGGTGAATATCCAGTATGCTGAAATATATAACTTATATATATACCCTATATAAGTTATATATGTAATAGATGTAACTCCTATTAATTTCACGGCATATTCTGTAAACAACAACAAATATAATAATATAAAGGAAAGAAAAAATATAGACAGATTGTTGAAACTGGTATTGTTTGTCGTTACCCGCTTTGGGTAAATACTAGCCCCGCATACGTGTCTCTGTACTCCGACTTTTACACGCGCCTTCGTAACATACTCTTCAATGATAGTTATTCGATGAAACTGTTTGAGTATCTTTATGTAATTATCAGTGTAACGCTAGTAGTGATCTTTAATTTAATTCAACATATGAAAAGGAGGACCTACACTTCAAATTACCAAATGCACGTCGAATGGAAAACAAGAAAACATATGTTCAACAGATGATCGGCGCAAACTGAAGCAAGCAAATGTGTTGCAATGAGAAGGTGAAGATTTGTTGCGCAACAACAAACCAAGACAACACAATGACACAATTTTTTTTTTGCTAATTTGTTTTATCTAACTGAATCAAATACATGTCTAAAATGTCATATTGATAGGTATAAAAAGTTATATAAAAAGTTAACAGTAAATATTGGGCGCAAGGAAAAACCCAAATCTACCAAAATCTAAGAGTATACAATTGGAGCATATTCAACCAAACTTGGTATTGCCACGGATCTAACAATAGAGATTCGCGGTATTGCTAATTATAAATTGCCCATTGACAGAGGCAGAGTTTAAATGAGAGAGGACGATTTAGTACCATTTATAGGGTTCTACGCTCTTTACGTAACTTGTGTAACAACGTTGTGGGTAACGGTTTAATATGGTGTGCGCATATTTCAGACTTAGGTTAGTTCACAAAAATATTGCAAATAAAAAATCATGCTCAGACTAGGCTCATTTTATCCAAGCGACTCAAATAATAGTATGTTTGTTATTTTTACATTGATCAAAGACCTAAGTATTTAGGTCTTTGCATTGATGAACTAATTAGATTTGGATTTAAGTACAAGTGGAGTAGATTTGTGTGAATTTTGTAACATTCGGGTTTTCCGCGCGGGCGATAAATATCAATCAATATCTTGTTAGTACGACTGAGCCGAATAAAGTATTTATTGTGAAAATTAAAGATTGAATCAAAGCGAAAGTCACTAAATTGAAACAATGTTCTCTTCGATAGTTTAGAAATAATCGCCCCCTTATACAATACCTTCACTATAATATGCGCTTTTCGAGTGATTTCATTTCCGGTTTGATGAACTAGGTGATGTTCTCCAAGTACTATAACTACCTCTGTTTCCGTATAGCTGCAATGTACGGTTATATCCAGTGGTTAGTATAATACGCAAATAAATAGTTTTACGACGAACGCAAAGTAATTAGTGCGTATGCGTAGTATAACGCTCGAAAATCCATAGACAAAGAATGAATGATATATGACCACCATTGGGACCCTTGAAAACTGATCTTAATATTGAGTTGGTTGAATAAAGAGCAAAACAGTGAAAATGGACTTGAAAATTGTGTTCTAAATATTGAGGTGGTCATATTATTGAAGTGGTTTTACTGTACCCATAATTTCAACAGAAAGTTCGGAGAAGTTGGATAGTAGAAATGTCGATCATAAATGGCATCGCCTTTAACTGTGAGCAGATACGTTTTGATCCAACCTTGTACTCCCAAGATGTTGTGTCATGGGACCATAAGTTTAGTGCCGGCTTCTTCCGATTCCTTATGGAGAAGGGACGAAATGGGCTGCCAGATACCACATAAATAAAAACCACAACTAAAGGATCCTCAGTTGATGACTTAATATGAAGGCAGAAGTTTTTGTTCGAGGAAGCTTACAAACAGTCTGGGATGGAACGATGATTCTACCAAGTAGCCAACATGGCTAAAATAACGCCACTGCCAGGTGGCGCTGGGTATCGCCAAAAGGTTATACTGTTGATGGCGTGTCCCTAAGATTATATGCACACGGACAACATTTGCTACAGCTCGCAATATTTGAATGAGTATAGTGCGAAAGTTCCAATGTCATCGAAAACATCCTCTACGGAAAAGTACGACATTTAGTGTAGACAATGATAAGCAAACGCGTAAATGACTGGTAAGAAAATATGTTTATTTTTAATGAAAATCTGCGTGTTAAAATAGGTGATATAGCCAGAGCGCCAGATCTTTAAGTTTCTATTAGTCACATGATTTCATCCCTTATTCTACAGTTTGTTCAAACATTCGAGCAAACCGACAACTATGGTTAGAGTATACAATGAAACATGATAAAGATTTGAGAAACTGCAGTATAACAGAAAACATCCCATTACTACGAGAAGATTCAATGTTTTGGTGTTTGCACTAGCTTCACATTGCTACACATTGCTACTCTACATACGTATAATGTCAATACAAATAAAGGGTTTTCTTTACGTAAATCTGCAATAAATGCCGTAATCACCGTACTTTTCATAAGGGAGTGACTACGATGAATGTATATCACTGTATTATATATTTGTGCGACTAACCTGTCGAAGCAATGAGCCGCTGAAACAACGAACTCTGGCGAGATGAGTGTTCCACCACAGAAATGATTCCCTGATTGGTCCAGAATTGCAACTTGCCATGGCCACTCTCCTTCTAGAGCAGGATCGCCGCCAATAATGCGTAGTAAGGGATTAGATTCCCTGTTTACCCGAGTAATAATGCCACATGAACTGTTTTCTACAATGAATAACATTTACACCTGGTTTCCACAGATTTATAACAACATTTTAAAAACAAATTGCAGTGCCCACTGTTTCAATGGAAGTTATGCCTGATACTTGTAATTGTCGTTTTGTCGCACAGTCCAACTTAAACAACGTTGCAATGCCCCACCCACCAATCTTTATTGTAAGTTTTAGAGTGTTAATGGTCAGTGGAATATAAACATGTTTGTGTTTAATAATTTATAAACTGTCAATATTTATGATAAATGAGTAATTTACATAATTAAACAAAAAACTCCAGAAAAGTCTCGGACTTTCGGTAACTTAAGAATGTGATAGCTGTGTAGAATCATACACATACCATTTTTTATGAGAGCACAAGTTGTCCGTTTTTCCCCGATTAATGACTTATCATTTAAAAACATATTTTCCTTGTTTTGATCATATAGGTTAAAGACATTTAACTCGTAGTGTTCATTCATCACCAATTTTCCATGATTGTGAAAATGCGTCAATACATGTCAAAAGTTCATACAGGTGGCAACAATGTGTAATATAACAAATTAGTAGACGTACATACATGGGATTGGATCGTGAAATGTCAACATAAAATGACGTATATTATCAGTACATGTATCCTCATAACTGCGGCTATTGACACTGATTTGGTCCAGTATGAACGATGGATTGATTTTTGTTTGGACAGATAGAAATATAATGTGTTACCCGGGTGTCCCACAACAGGCTTAGCCGTGACGGGTGCTGCCTTGCAGCAAACATTATGTCCACATCCTAAATCATAGGATTCTAACCAGCCATCACAATACGCTGCAGACTTCACACACGTACCACCTTCAAATGTACACAGGTCCTTCTTCAGACATATAGCACTTCCTGTTATATATAATAAACATATTTAGTGTTTGTCATTCTACAATAACCTCTTTACGAGGGATGTTTATTACATAATGAAAACACATACATTCCGCGGCGTGTAGTCACCAACCCTCAACGTATTCACCACATCTTTCTATGCACAGTTGCAGTCTCCTTAGGCATTGCTGAAATGCTGCATGATAGACTTCTTTTGGTATAGCCCGTAGCCCTGACAGACAGGTCCTGAACCCGAGTGTACTGGTGCCCCGCTAAAATGTTCTTACGTTAAGACAATAACCAGAAGTCACAAGATTGTAGGCTGAATGAGGTAGAATTTTAAGTTACTGAGTTACGTTTGCTGTTATGGACACTTGTGTTGTCATGAAGACTCGTTTCACAGTCCAGTCAATAAATACACAACAAAAATTAAAACGTACTGTGTTGGTGGGCAATAGTTGGTGGGCAATAGCTTTTTTCACATCAACAATTGATGATAAGAATGACCCGAACAGCCATTAAGGTTGTATTGTATTGTGTTTAATCACGTGGAATGATGGGCTCATTGCCTTTTTCTGAATAAACTCAACTATCTATCTAAATGTAAATCAATATATGTTTATAGTGCTTCAGTCAAATTTAATACATGTGTTATAATATCTTCCTGCATTTGCTATTAATTATCTGGTCTAAACATAAAATTATAGATGGGAAATAGGGTAGTGGGTTTCTTTCTTGTTGAGTATACATAAACGTTATACAGGTGCACGTAGTTTTTCTGTTGAGTATACATAAACGTTATACAGGTGCACGTAGTTTTTCTGTTGAGTATACATAAACGTTATACAGGTGCACGTAGTTTTTCTGTTGAGTATATTATGAATATAATACAGGTTTGTTCTCCGATACGCAACCGCTGTTCAACCATTCTCTGAAATTCAGCATGAACTTCTAAGTTCTTCTATTTGGTGATTTTAACTCACGGTGTGGCAATCTTTATGATTTTACCCATAGCGATAGTTTTTTATCTGATTCATTTGATCTCAGAAATCTGCTCGATGAAGACAAGCAAGACTTTATACATTTTGAGTAGGTATAAATGGGTCCAAACTTAAAGCGGTAATTGCCCTTACGTGACGCGTGAATGACGCGTGATCTGTCACGTGGTAAAGTGGTTTTTTGCCCTTTGGTACGGCACGTGATCTGTCACGTGGTAAAGTGGTTTGTACCCAGTGGTATTCCCTCCCCCATTTCATACCTACTATTTTGACTTATATAACATCCCAACGTTAAGAAAACATGTTGATACAAATGTAAATACCTAAAAGTTACTGTTACCAATTTCTATCGAAATATATATTGTTTTAACAGAACATTTGATATTCTTACGTCTTACAATGTTTATGAATAAGGCAACAGCAGTGCTTACTCAATGCTTTGTACTCTTGATGCCCATTTTCTTTCAATTTTTGAATAGAATCGGAGATTTGAGAGTAAAAGCTGGTTATAACCATTGTACTCGGCACTAATGACTTACATTCAATCTAAGATGTGCACTGTACTCTCTGAATCAGTCTATCAAAACGAATACCCAAACCTCAGTCAGCATTGAAATTTATTTCAATCATTCACAAATCGCAAAACGCTCATTCAACAGAGTAGCCTTTTGACATCTAAGTGCAGATTTGTTAGTATCGGTTATAATTCTGGTATTTCGTTATCAAACAGACCATTATTTATGATAATACTAAATATATCTTATATTGAACTTTCTTGCATGTGGAGCCTACGCTATTCGCTTTGATTGTAGGTATCAATTCAAGTTTAGATTTCAGTCACAATTTGAATCAATATGGATCATATTTATATATACATGTATATACACGGAAAGGTCCGAAACCCTCGAAACAAGTCAAATGACAGAAAACACAGGTTATGTGTATGGGACATGCAACACCCCGTGTCACTTGTTGCTCAGACGGACAACATCTCTTTAATGATTTATACTGGTTGGACATCACCCCTCCCGTTAAAATGTCCAAGCGAACAAACCCCTCTCAAACTTGACTGTTCCGAAATGTTATTTAAATGATTGTAATACATTCTTGCACTTAAGTATGCAGATAATATTTGTTATACAAAAATGTATGTTTTAACCCCAGTGGGAAGTGTCTTGTCCTATCAGTTAAATTATACATAGGAGAAGTTTGTCCATCTTGGTAAAAATGGACGGGAGTGTTTCTTTCTCTCGACAAAAACTTTCAACAAAATACTTCATTTGAAATTACGGAAGCCTGCTCTATGAAAGCCTGTTAAGGCCATTGATTAACAAAAAAAGCCGTGGAGGTTACACTATTCTGCTCTTAAGATGAAATTGAAAACGTTCTAAGTTCTTCTTACGTAAACAATATAATGTTTATGAAGATATGCAAAAGCAGTACATTTACACAGAAATGCAAACGTGAATTTATTAATATTCATATGTAAAATAATAGAGTATTTAATATTATGAGAATATATAATAAGACGGAACACTCACCTAATGAACAAATCAACACAATTACACGTAACATCATTGAGTGAAAGAATAATTTTTATATTTAGGTACAGCGCCCCATCGATCACGTTTTATATACAAACGGGAGCATAAATATATTAGGTTGAGTCATTACAAAAGACAGGGTATGACAGGCATCTTTAAATAAATATATGTCGATATAAATCGAAGTTCTTATTTCTATTTTCCTATTCTATATGTATAATGCAATGCTAAGCCATGTTGCTTCAGATGTGATTATTTCTCACCGAGTTTACTGGCGAAATGAAACAAGTGTAATGTCCTGTTTTCTCAGTTAGATAAAATGGACGCGTCCCGACCGTTAGCGATGGGATTATGGTATCATTGGGCACTATATCATGTTATAGCCCAATTTTCCTTTATTTACACAATCTAATAAAGTAAACAAGTACGTCTTACATATAACCGCATTTGGAAGTTCTCAAGATGGAAAATGTCATGTTAATATAGTACCTAGTACAGTTATTGATATATACTGAGGGTTTGTCAACAAACAGATTTAATTAAATTTTGGACAACCCCGATAACGTTATTACAAAGTATAAGAGATGAATCGATGTCCTTCTATACTTCACAAAAACATCTCATATACATATACATGATCTCCTCACTATTCGATTATTTTTCATTATTGTTTCCATGAAAATGTTATGAGTGCTATATTATGAGTTAAATTACGTCCATCAACAATTCTATTTTGCATGTCAAATGTTATGATTGCCATTGACCAATGTATAATAATTCGTTATTTTTTTCACACGTGTATTTGCAATGTTTGTTTATGTGTAATCATGGGCAGTATGGTTAATATTTCGGAATAGACTATCTATATGTAAACAATTAAAGGAATAGACTATCTATATGTATACATGGGCAGTATGGCTAATATTTCGGAATAGACTATCTATATGTATACATTTAAAGGAATAGACTATCTATATGTATACATTTAAAGGAATAGACTATCTATATGTATACATTTAAAGGAATAGACTATCTATATGTATACATTTAAAGGAATAGACTATCTATATGTATACATGGGCAGTATGGCTAATATTTCGGAATAGACTATCTATATGTATACATTTAAAGGAAAAGACTATCTATATGTATACATTTAAAGTAAAAAATCCGATTTGACATTAAAAAATAAAAATGTATCAGTTTGGCCCTAATACGCTTCCGTACAACTTTGTATTTAAGGACTTTTTCAGTTAGTGGTTGTGAATAGACGTTGGTTAAACTTAACGACTATGGATAATCGGTCCCGTATCCTCCCCCCCCCACCTGTATTCGTTTACAGCTACAAACCATTACATTAAAGTAATGTACATGAATAATTATTCTCTTGTCCTAAAGTCATTACCTTACTTGTATGGCGTGACAAACGGTCACATATATTTATTCAATAAAAATATATGAACTAAAAAAAGTATTTGTTCTAAAATTGCTATATATGTATTCAGTAAAAATATGTATAGACTAAACAGAAACAAAATGTTATATAAGAAATGTATTTATTCATGATCATATTATGAACAATTATACACACGCACGCACGTGCGCACACGCACACACAATCGTTATAAAATCCATCATTTTCTAATTAACTAAAATACCACGTAAACTCAGTTTTGTATACATGTACACAAAAGCGCACATGCTTAAATCCATCATTCTCTAATTAACTAAAATACCACGTAAACTCAGTTTTGTATACATATATATATTTTATTTATTTGAGTCTCATTCTTGCATATAACACAATATTTCATAGAAACAATAAATACATATTCATGCAAGACCATTCTATAAGAATTATAAGAGACTATGTCACTAATCATAGACATTCTATGTACAATCTGAATAGAATTACATGTACACACAAGCGCACATGCTTAAATCCATCATTCTCTAATTAACTTAAATTGTAAAATACCACGTATTTAGATAACATGATTTATGTGGCGCAGTTCTGTAATATAATTTTATACAAAACACTAAAATACACCAATAAGTTAATATAACAAAATGTACAACAAAGACATTTAAGCACTAGTTTTCCTGATTGTCTCCGGAGTCAGAGCCACACTCCATGCTTCTACGTCTTTTCTCGAATCACATTGCAATGTCAATCCCTGTGAGCATGTCTTATCACACGAGTCACTTGTCATTTCAATTCGGAGTTCCTTCAAACTCACGCATAATTTACATTTCTTTAGGTTAATAGATCCGTATTTAATTGGACCGTGTTTTTCAGAATAAAACTCCGCGGTGTGATTAGCCACATCCTTTTTTACAACTAGATGTAGCTTCTGTTTTTCTTGTCCAAACTTGTTCTCATTCAGAAGATACATAGAACCAGATTTCAACAAGTTTTCATCATTTTCTTTACCATTTTTTCGACAATATCTCGGCGATATCAAGGCCTTAATAGACATTTTCCAATTTTCCAGTTCTGTAGATTTGAAGTCTCACTAGCGCTTGTTGCTAGACAGTAGTTGTGATCAAAGTGAGACGAAATTCGCGAAATGACCATCGACAGTATGCGTGTGCTTATACAATTTACAGGCTCACGTAACAGCGTATCTAAGTTCCCAACCAATACTAACATGGAATCCGAATGAGGAGTATATATATAGACTGAAAATTTAACATACGACGTGATTTGTCATCCATATTGATATTACGCAGTGTCCGTGTTGACGCACTCACCGAACGCTATGCCTAATTAGGAAAGATCGGAATGAAAAGATCGTAACAAAATTGTCTGTTACTGGTTAGTACATTTCTGAAAACCCCATCTTGAGCTGAAATGATAATGTCATTTAAGAGTACGTCTGTGAAGTAAACTAACATCCGTGTTTAAGTCTTGTCCAAATATATATTGGTCAAGAGTCCGAACCCACTAACACTTTTTCATGTGCAGTTGTAGTTCCTTAAACGCTGCGGTTATATATTTTAATTGAAGTAGGCTGAAAATTTACTTATTCAAAAATATTGAACAATTGAAACAAGAAATATCTTGAAAAAAGATGGTCCGCGCAATTTGAAGGTTAAACTAGTGTTGAACAATATGTTACTGCTATAGATGTTGGAAAATTCAGAAAATGTATGGCAAACTTTAGAAGCTCTTCTCACTGTCTGATGATTGAGAATTGTAGGTATTATTGCATCTCTGCAGAGTATCGTGACTGTCCTTATTGTGAATGTTCTATAGAGGATGAATACTATTTTGCTCTTGTATGCCCATTGTATAACCATATTTGATCCAAGTACAAACCAATATAGTTACATTAATGATTGCAGTAGATATTTTTTACAACTTAATGTCGGAAGAAAATGAGAATATAATTCGTTGTTTAGCGATGTATTTATACTATGCATTGAAAGAAAGGGCATAATACATGTCTATATTTAACTGTAATGGAATTTAAATGATTATTTTTCTATTATCATGAAGTAAATTTATGACGTTGATATGTGCTATGTACGCGAGTGTTATTATTGGAACCTATACTTCACATTGTAAATACATCAAAAGATGTGTATCTTTGTGTATGGGCCGGAGGCCTGTTTATGCAATACAATATTGTATTGTATTGTATTGTATTGAAGGTTAATACTTGATGTGTATCATTATAAATTGCCGAGATGTTACAATTGCTGGTCACTCAAGATCCAAAATGGATTTCGATAAATTCACCGAAATTCAGTGGATTTCGGTAAGGTAACGTATCCCTTATCGAGAGGTAAACCAATTCGTGTCAAGGTTCCAAACGTTGTTCGGTTGAAGAGAGGTTGGTTGATTGGTAATCGTAAGATTTGATTGGTTTACACAACACTGATATGCAAATAGCAAAGTCACGTGAGTACGGCTGTACCGAAACATCTGCATAATCCTAAGGAAATCACGTTGAATGTTTCACAGCATTATGTCATAATTTAGTGAAAAATCTCAAGATACAAAATGGTTGATTATCTATTTTTACCAACATATATAGAACAATGTATCCAGTAAGAGGACAGCTTAGTAGATGTCATAGTTTGATACCTGATACATAGTAATTGTAGATTTGATAACATGATCAGGGTTTAGTATGTAAATTCCGAAGTGTTCCGAATGCTGACGATGCTTTTTAAGAACTATTTTATATGTTTTGTCTAGTCAGAGACATTTATACCAGACGTACAGACCACCTCGAAATTAAGATCAATTTATTAATTGATCTTTCATATCTTAATTCGATCACCAGATCACCTCACAACTAAGACCGACTTCTTCATACCCAAAAGTGGCCTAGTTATTTGGTTTAACCGTATGGCTCTGTTCCATTACAGGAACAAGTAAACCTTTGAAAGATATGTTAACTCGTGGTGGAAAAGTGTAACCGTTGTTTTGAGCGCTGATAGAGATGAATTCAATCTAGATAATTATGTGATCAATCTAGAGTCAAGTCAGTACACGTTGTATATAAAGCTAATATTTCAATTACTACAAAATCTGTGGATGTATACGATATATATGTCCTACTACGATTTTAAACCTGACAGTGTCAGTTACCATCGCAAACGCTGGGGAACCTGATAGTCTACCAACCATCTGGAAGAAACCCATGTTCTGTCGAAATTGATAGTGACCTGATAATGTCTACCACTCATCAGGTGCAAATACTGTTGAACCTCATAATGTATACCGGTCACCAGGTGCAAATACTGTTGAACCTCATACTGTCTACCACTCATCAGGTGCAAATACGATTGAACCTCATACTGTCTACCACTCATCAGGTGCAAATACTGTTGAACCTGATAATGTCTACCACTCATCAGGTGCAAATACTGTTGAAACTCATACTGTCTACCACTCATCAGGTGCAAATACTGTTGAACCTGATAATGTCTACCACTCATCAGGTGCAAATACTGTTGAACCTCATACTGTCTACCACTCATCAGGTGCAAATACTGTTGAACCTCATAATGTCTACCACTCATCGGGTGCAAATATTGTTGAACCTCATACTGTCTACCACTCATCGGGTGCAAATACTGTTGAACCTCATACTGTCTACCACTCATCAGGTGCAAATACTGTTGAACCTGATAATGTCTACCACTCATCAGGTGCAAATACGATTGAACCTCATACTGTCTACCACTCATCAGGTGCAAATACTGTTGAACCTCATACTGTCTACCACTCATCAGGTGCAAATACTGTTGAACCTCATACTGTCTACCACTCATCAGGTGCAAATACTGTTGAACCTCATACTGTCTACCACTCATCAGGTGCAAATACTGTTGAACCTCATACTGTCTACCACTCACCAGGTACAAATACTGTTGAACCTGATAATGTCGACCACTTATTAGGTGCAAATACTGTTGAACATAGATGACGACTCTTGCAACTTATGTTGGCTGTTATAGCTAATTACTAAGACAGTGCTATTCAGACATAAACTTACCTGGCAATTTCCCAACACCAAATTATGATTTTCCTGATCTCAAAATTGATTTGTAGATCTACTAAAAACTCTCTCAGAATATATAGTTGAAATAGTAATAGATTCTGATTTATAAGTTTATGATATATTTTATTTCAAAATAAACGAATCGTAAAAATATATAAATGGTTGTGTGGCGATCTTGCAGCCACCGCAGAATAAATATGCATCTGGTGCCAGTAACAAACCTTGCAGTCACTTGGACATGTCCAACAGTCTCCTGCGGCGGCCTGCGTGCTCCTGGGGGGCTTAAAAACGTGTGGACCCGTGCGTTGCAAAATCCGTCGAAGACCCGCCGCAGACTGCTGTAGGCCTACGGCCGGTTGTGACCGGGGCATTACTTGTATGGCGTGACAAACGGTCAAACATTTTTATTCAACAAAAATATATGAACTAAAAACAAAATATTTGTTCTAAAATTGCAATATATGTTTTCAATAGAAATATTTATAGACTGAAAAGAAACAAAATGTTATATAAAAAATGTATTTATTCATGAACATATTATGAACAATTATACACACGCACGCACGTACGCACACGCACACACAATCGTTATAAAATCCATCATTCTCTAATTAACTAAAATACCACGTAAACTCAGTTTTGTATACATGTACACAAAAGCGCACATGCTTAAATCCATCATTCTCTAATTAACTAAAATACCACGTAAACTCAGTTTTGTATACATATATATATTTTATTTATTTGAGTCTCATTCTTGCATATAACACAATATTTCATAGAAACAATAAATACATATTCATGCAAGACCATTCTATAAGAATTATAAGAGACTATGTCACTAATCATAGACATTCTATTTACAATCTGAATAGAATTACATGTACACACAAGCGCACATGCTTAAATCCATCATTCTCTAATTAACTTAAATTGTAAAACACCACGTATTTAGATAACATGATTTATGTGGCGCAGTTCTGTAATATAATTTTATACAAAACACTAAAATACACCAATAAGTTAATATAACAAAATGTACAACAAAGAAATTTAAGCACTAGTTTTCCTGATTGTCTCCGGAGTCAGAGCCACACTCCATGCTTCTACGTCTTTTCTCGAATCACATTGCAATGTCAATCCCTGTGAGCATGTCTTATCACACGAGTCACTTGTCATTTCAATTCGGAGGTCCTTCAAACTCACGCATAATTTACATTTTTTTAGGTTAATAGATCCGTATTTAATTGGACCGTGTTTTTCAGAATAAAACTCCGCGGTGTGATTAGCCACATCCTTTTTTACAACTAGATGTAGCTTCTGTTTGTCTTGTCCATCCTTGTTCTCATTCAGAAGATACATATAACCAGATTTCAACAAGTTTTCATCATTTTCTTTACCATTTTTTCGACAATATCTCGGCGATATCAAGGCCTTAATAGACATTATCGAATTTTCCAGTTCTAGATTTGAAGTCTCACTAGCGTTTGCTGCTAGACAGTAGCTGTGATCAAAGTGAGATGGAAATCGCGAAATGACTATCGACAGTATGCGTGTGCTTATACAATTTACAGGCTCACGTAACAGCGTATCTAAGTTCCCAACCAATACTAACATGGAATCCGAATGAGGAGTATATATATAGACTGAAAATTAAACATACGACGTGATTTGTCATCCATATCGATATTACGCAGTGTCCGTGTTGACGCACTCACCGAACGCTATGCCTAATTAGGAAAGATCGGAATGAAAAGATCGTAACAAAATTGTCTGTTACTGGTTAGTACATTTCTGAAAACCCCATCTTGAGCTGAAATGATAATGTCATTTAAGAGTACGTCTGTGAAGTAAACTAACATCCGTGTTTAAGTCTTGTCCAAATATATATTGGTCAAGAGTCCGAACCCACTAACACTTTTTCATGTGCAGTTGTAGTTCCTTAAACGCTGCGGTTATATATTTTAATTGAAGTAGGCTGAAAATTTACTTATTCAAAAATATTGAACAATTGAAACAAGAAATATCTTGAAAAAAGATGGTCCGCGCAATTTGAAGGTTAAACTAGTGTTGAACAATATGTTACTGCTATAGATGTTGGAAAATTCAGAAAATGTATGGCAAACTTTAGAAGCTCTTCTCACTGTCTGATGATTGAGAATTGTAGGTATTATTGCATCTCTGCAGAGTATCGTGACTGTCCTTATTGTGAATGTTCTATAGAGGATGAATACTATTTTGCTCTTGTATGCCCATTGTATAACCATATTTGATCCAAGTACAAACCAATATAGTTACATTAATGATGATGCAGTAGATATTTTTTACAACTTAATGTCGGAAGAAAATGAGAATATAATTCGTTGTTTAGCGATGTATTTATACTATGGATTGAAAGAAAGGGCACAATACATGTCTTTATTTAACTGTAATGGAATTTAAATGATTATTTTTCTATTATCATGAAGTAAATTTATGACGTTGATATGTGCTATGTAAGCGAGTGTTATTATTTGAACCTATACTTCACATTGTAAATACATCAAAAGATGTGTATCTTTGTGTATGGGCCGGAGGCCTGTTTATGCAATACAATATTGTATTGTATTGTATTGAAGGTTAAGACTTGTTGTGTATCATTATAAATTGCCGAGATGTTACAATTGCTGGTCACTCAAGATCCAAAATGGATTTCGATAAATTCACCGAAATTCAGTGGATTTCGGTAAGGTAACGTATCCCTTATCGAGAGGTAAACCAATTCGTGTCAAGGTTCCAAACGTTGTTCGGTTGCAGAGAAGATGGTTGATTGGTAATCGTAAGATTTGATTGGTTTACACAACACTGATATGCAAATAGCAAAGTCACGTGAGTACGGCTGTACCGAAACATCTGCATAATCCTAAGGAAATCACGTTCAATGTTTCACAGCACTATGTCATAATTTAGTGAAAAATCTCAAGATACACAATGGTCGATTATCTCTTTTGACCAACATATATAGAACAATGTATCCAGCAAGTGGACAGCTTAGTAGATTTCATAGTTTGATACCTGATACATAGTAATTGTAGATTTGATAACATGATCAGGGTTTAGTATGTAAATTCCGAAGTGTTCCGAATGCTGACGATGCTTTTTAAGAACTATTTTATATTTTATATGTTTTGTCTAGTCAGAGACATTTATACCAGACGTACAGACCACCTCGAAATTAAGATCAATTTATTAATTGATCTTTCATATCTTAACTCGATCACCAGATCACCTCACAACTAAGACCGACTTCTTCATACCCAAAAGTGGCCTAGTTATTTGGTTTAACCGTATGGCTCTGTTCCATTACAGGAACAAGTAAACCTTTGAAAGATATGTTAGCTCGTGGTGGAAAAGTGTAACCGTTGTTTTGAGCGCTGATAGAGATGAATTCAATCTAGATAATTATGTGATCAATCTAGAGTCAAGTCAGTACACGTTGTATATAAAGCTAATATTTCAATTACTACAAAATCTGTGGATGTATACGATATATATGTCCTACTACGATTTTAAACCTGACAGTGTCAGTTACCATCGCAAACGCTGGGGAACCTGATAGTCTACCAACCATCTGGAAGAAACACATGTTCTGTCGAACTTGATAGTGACCTGATAATGTCTACCACTCATCAGGTGCAAATACTGTTGAACCTCATACTGTCTATCACTCATCAGGTGCAAATACTGTTGAACCTCATACTGTCTATCACTCATCAGGGGCAAATACTGTTGAACCTCATAATGTATACCGGTCACCAGGTGCAAATACTGTTGAACCTCATAATGTCTACCACTCATCAGGTGCAAATACGATTGAACCTCATACTGTCTACCACTCATCAGGTGCAAATACTGTTGAACCTGATAATGTCTACCACTCATCAGGTGCAAATACGATTGAACCTCATACTGTCTACCACTCATCAGGTGCAAATACTGTTGAACCTGATAATGTCTACCACTCATCAGGTGCAAATACTGTTGAACCTCATAATGTCTACCACTCATCAGGTGCAAATACGATTGAACCTCATACTGTCTACCACTCATCAGGTGCAAATACTGTTGAACCTCATAATGTCTACCACTCATCAGGTGCAAATACTGTTGAACCTCATACTGTCTACCACTCATCAGGTGCAAATACTGTTGAACCTCATAATGTCTACCACTCATCAGGTGCAAATACGATTGAACCTCATACTGTCTACCACTCATCAGGTACAAATACTGTGAACCTCATACTGTCTACCAGTCATCAGGTGCAAATACTGTTGAACCTCATACTGTCTACCACTCATCAGGTGCAAATACTGTTGAACCTCATAATGTCTACCACTCATCGGGTGCAAATATTGTTGAACCTCATACTGTCTACCACTCATCGGGTGCAAATACTGTTGAACCTCATACTGTCTACCACTCATCAGGTGCAAATACTGTTGAACCTGATAATGTCTACCACTCATCAGGTGCAAATACGATTGAACCTCATACTGTCTACCACTCATCAGGTGCAAATACTGTTGAACCTCATACTGTCTACCACTCATCAGGTGCAAATACTGTTGAACCTCATACTGTCTACCACTCATCAGGTGCAAATACTGTTGAACCTCATACTGTCTACCACTCACCAGGTACAAATACTGTTGAACCTGATAATGTCGACCACTTATTAGGTGCAAATACTGTTGAACATAGATGACGACTCTTGCAACTTATGTTGGCTGTTATAGCTAATTACTAAGACAGTGCTATTCAGACATAAACTTACCTGGCAATTTCCCAACTCCAAATTATGATTTTCCTGATCTCAAAATTGATTTTTAGATCTACTAAAAACTCTCTTAGAATATATAGTTGAAATAGTAATAGATTCTGATTTATAAGTTTATGATATATTTTATTTCAAAATAAACGAATCGTAAAAATATATAAATGGTTGTGTGGCGATCTTGCAGCCACCGCAGAATAAATATGCATCTGGTGCCAGTAACAAACCTTGCAGTCACTTGGGACATGTCCAACAGTCTCCTGCGGCGGCCTGCGTGCTCCTGGGGGGCTTAAAAACGTGTGGACCCGTGCGTTGCAAAATCCGTCGAAGACCCGCCGCAGACTGCTGTAGGCCTACGGCCGGTTGTGACCGGGGCATTACTTGTATGGCGTGACAAACGGTCAAACATTTTTATTCAACAAAAATATATGAACTAAAAACAAAATATTTGTTCTAAAATTACAATATATGTTTTCAATAGAAATATTTATAGACTGAAAAGAAACAAAATGTTATATAAAAAATGTATTTATTCATGAACATATTATGAACAGTTATACACACGCACGCACGTACGCACACGCACACACAATCGTTATAAAATCCATCATTCTCTAATTAACTAAAATACCACTTAAACTCAGTTTTGTATACATGTACACAAAAGCGCACATGCTTAAATCCATCATTCTCTAATTAACTAAAATACCACGTAAACTCAGTTTTGTATACATATATATATTTTATTTATTTGAGTCTCATTCTTGCATATAACACAATATTTCATAGAAACAATAAATACATATTCATGCAAGACCATTCTATAAGAATTATAAGAGACTATGTCACTAATCATAGACATTCTATGTACAATCTGAATAGAATTATTTGTACACACAAGCGCACATGCTTAAATCCATCATTCTCTAATTAACTTAAATTGTAATATACCACGTATTTAGATAACATGATTTATGTGGCGCAGTTCTGTAATATAATTTTATACAAAACACTAAAATACACCAATAAGTTAATATAACAAAATGTACAACAAAGACATTTAAGCACTAGTTTTCCTGATTGTCTCCGGAGTCAGAGCCACACTCCATGCTTCTACGTCTTTTCTCGAATCACATTGCAATGTCAATCCCTGTGAGCATGTCTTATCACACGAGTCACTTGTCATTTCAATTCGGAGTTCCTTCAAACTCACGCATAATTTACATTTTTTTAGGTTAATAGATCCGTATTAAATTGGACCGTGTTTTTCAGAATAAAACTCCGCGGTGTGATTATCCACATCCTTTTTTACAACTAGATGTAGCTTCTGTTTTTCTTGTCCATCCTTGTTCTCATTCAGAAGATACATATAACCAGATTTCAACAAGTTTTCATCATTTTCTATACCATTTTTTCGACAATATCTCGGCGATATCAAGGCCTTAATAGACATTTTCCAATTGTCCAGTTCTAGATTTGAAGTCTCACTAGCGCTTGTTGCTAGACAGTAGTTGTGATCAAAGTGAGATGACAGTATGCGTTTTTATACAATTTACAGGCTCACGTAACAGCGTATCTAAGTTCCCAACCAATACTAACATGGAATCCGAATGAGGAGTATATATATAGACTGAAAATTAAACATACGACGTGATTTGTCATCCATATCGATATTACGCAGTGTCCGTGTTGACGCACTCACCGAACGCTATGCCTAATTAGGAAAGATCGGAATGAAAAGATCGTAACAAAATTGTCTGTTACTGGTTAGTACATTTCTGAAAACCCCATCTTGAGCTGAAATGATAATGTCATTTAAGAGTACGTCTGTGAAGTAAACTAACATCCGTGTTTAAGTCTTGTCCAAATATATATTGGTCAAGAGTCCGAACCCACTAACACTTTTTCATGTGCAGTTGTAGTTCCTTAAACGCTGCGGTTATATATTTTAATTGAAGTAGGCTGAAAATTTAGTTATTCAAAAATATTGAACAATTGAAACAAGAAATATCTTGAAAAAAGATGGTCCGCGCAATTTGAAGGTTAAACTAGTGTTGAACAATATGTTACTGCTATAGATGTTGGAAAATTCAGAAAATGTATGGCAAACTTTAGAAGCTCTTCTCACTGTCTGATGATTGAGAATTGTAGGTATTATTGCATCTCTGCAGAGTATCGTGACTGTCCTTATTGTGAATGTTCTATAGAGGATGAATACTATTTTGCTCTTGTATGCCCATTGTATAACCATATTTGATCCAAGTACAAACCAATATAGTTACATTAATGATGATGCAGTAGATATTTTTTACAACTTAATGTCGGAAGAAAATGAGAATATAATTCGTTGTTTAGCGATGTATTTATACTATGGATTGAAAGAAAGGGCACAATACATGTCTATATTTAACTGTAATGGAATTTAAATGATTATTTTTCTATTATCATGAAGTAAATTTATGACGTTGATATGTGCTATGTACGCGAGTGTTATTATTGGAACCTATACTTCACATTGTAAATACATCAAAAGATGTGTATCTTTGTGTATGGGCCGGAGGCCTGTTTATGCAATACAATATTGTATTGTATTGTATTGAAGGTTAAGACTTGTTGTGTATCATTATAAATTGCCGAGATGTTACAATTGCTGGTCACTCAAGATCCAAAATGGATTTCGATAAATTCACCGAAATTCAGTGGATTTCGGTAAGGTAACGTATCCCTTATCGAGAGGTAAACCAATTCGTGTCAAGGTTCCAAACGTTGTTCGGTTGCAGAGAAGATGGTTGATTGGTAATCGTAAGATTTGATTGGTTTACACAACACTGATATGCAAATAGCAAAGTCACGTGAGTACGGCTGTACCGAAACATCTGCATAATCCTAAGGAAATCACGTTCAATGTTTCACAGCACTATGTCATAATTTAGTGAAAAATCTCAAGATACACAATGGTCGATTATCTCTTTTGACCAACATATATAGAACAATGTATCCAGCAAGTGGACAGCTTAGTAGATTTCATAGTTTGATACCTGATACATAGTAATTGTAGATTTGATAACATGATCAGGGTTTAGTATGTAAATTCCGAAGTGTTCCGAATGCTGACGATGCTTTTTAAGAACTATTTTATATTTTATATGTTTTGTCTAGTCAGAGACATTTATACCAGACGTACAGACCACCTCGAAATTAAGATCAATTTATTAATTGATCTTTCATATCTTAACTCGATCACCAGATCACCTCACAATTAAGACCGACTTCTTCATACCCAAAAGTGGCCTAGTTATTTGGTTTAACCGTATGGCTCTGTTCCATTACAGGAACAAGTAAACCTTTGAAAGATATGTTAGCTCGTGGTGGAAAAGTGTAACCGTTGTTTTGAGCGCTGATAGAGATGAATTCAATCTAGATAATTATGTGATCAATCTAGAGTCAAGTCAGTACACGTTGTATATAAAGCTAATATTTCAATTACTACAAAATCTGTGGATGTATACGATATATATGTCCTACTACGATTTTAAACCTGACAGTGTCAGTTACCATCGCAAACGCTGGGGAACCTGATAGTCTACCAACCATCTGGAAGAAACACATGTTCTGTCGAACTTGATAGTGACCTGATAATGTCTACCACTCATCAGGTGCAAATACTGTTGAACCTCATACTGTCTATCACTCATCAGGTGCAAATACTGTTGAACCTCATACTGTCTATCACTCATCAGGTGCAAATACTGTTGAACCTCATAATGTATACCGGTCACCAGGTGCAAATACTGTTGAACCTCATAATGTCTACCACTCATCAGGTGCAAATACGATTGAACCTCATACTGTCTACCACTCATCAGGTGCAAATACTGTTGAACCTGATAATGTCTACCACTCATCAGGTGCAAATACTGTTGAACCTCATACTGTCTACCACTCATCAGGTGCAAATACTGTTGAACCTGATAATGTCTACCACTCATCAGGTGCAAATACTGTTGAACCTCATAATGTCTACCACTCATCAGGTGCAAATACGATTGAACCTCATACTGTCTACCACTCATCAGGTGCAAATACTGTTGAACCTGATAATGTCTACCACTCATCAGGTGCAAATACTGTTGAACCTCATAATGTCTACCACTCATCAGGTGCAAATACTGTTGAACCTCATAATGTCTACCACTCATCAGGTGCAAATACTGTTGAACCTCATACTGTCTACCACTCATCAGGTGCAAATACTGTTGAACCTCATAATGTCTACCACTCATCAGGTGCAAATACGATTGAACCTCATACTGTCTACCACTCATCAGGTACAAATACTGTGAACCTCATACTGTCTACCACTCATCAGGTGCAAATACTGTTGAACCTCATACTGTCTACCACTCATCAGGTGCAA
The DNA here is from genome assembly GCA_032209605.1 of Mactromeris polynyma. Lineage (NCBI taxonomy): Eukaryota > Metazoa > Mollusca > Bivalvia > Venerida > Mactridae > Mactromeris > Mactromeris polynyma. The sequence goes on from JASFXZ010000001.1 coordinate 52,048,419, forward strand.
ATACTGTTGAACCTCATAATGTCTACCACTCATCGGGTGCAAATATTGTTGAACCTCATACTGTCTACCACTCATCGGGTGCAAATACTGTTGAACCTCATACTGTCTACCACTCATCAGGTGCAAATACTGTTGAACCTGATAATGTCTACCACTCATCAGGTGCAAATACGATTGAACCTCATACTGTCTACCACTCATCAGGTGCAAATACTGTTGAAACTCATACTGTCTACCACTCATCAGGTGCAAATGCTGTTGAACCTCATACTGTCTACCACTCATCAGGTGCAAATACTGTTGAACCTCATACTGTCTACCACTCATCAGGTGCAAATACTGTTGAACCTCATACTGTCTACCACTCACCAGGTACAAATACTGTTGAACCTGATAATGTCGACCACTTATTAGGTGCAAATACTGTTGAACATAGATGACGACTCTTGCAACTTATGTTGGCTGTTATAGCTAATTACTAAGACAGTGCTATTCAGACATAAACTTACCTGGCAATTTCCCAACTCCAAATTATGATTTTCCTGATCTCAAAATTGATTTTTAGATCTACTAAAAACTCTCTTAGAATATATAGTTGAAATAGTAATAGATTCTGATTTATAAGTTTATGATATATTTTATTTCAAAATAAACGAATCGTAAAAATATATAAATGGTTGTGTGGCGATCTTGCAGCCACCGCAGAATAAATATGCATCTGGTGCCAGTAACAAACCTCGCAGTCACTTGGAACATGTCCAACAGTCTCCTGCGGCGGCCTGCGTGCTCCTGGGGGGCTTAAAAACGTGTGGACCCGTGCGTTGCAAAATCCGTCGAAGACCCGCCGCAGACTGCTGTAGGCCTACGGCCGGTTGTGACCGGGGCATTACTTGTATGGCGTGACAAACGGTCAAACATTTTTATTCAACAAAAATATATGAACTAAAAACAAAATATTTGTTCTAAAATTACAATATATGTTTTCAATAGAAATATTTATAGACTGAAAAGAAACAAAATGTTATATAAAAAATGTATTTATTCATGAACATATTATGAACAATTATACACACGCACGCACGTACGCACACGCACACACAATCGTTATAAAATCCATCATTCTCTAATTAACTAAAATACCACTTAAACTCAGTTTTGTATACATGTACACAAAAGCGCACATGCTTAAATCCATCATTCTCTAATTAACTAAAATACCACGTAAACTCAGTTTTGTATACATATATATATTTTATTTATTTGAGTCTCATTCTTGCATATAACACAATATTTCATAGAAACAATAAATACATATTCATGCAAGACCATTCTATAAGAATTATAAGAGACTATGTCACTAATCATAGACATTCTATGTACAATCTGAATAGAATTATTTGTACACACAAGCGCACATGCTTAAATCCATCATTCTCTAATTAACTTAAATTGTAATATACCACGTATTTAGATAACATGATTTATGTGGCGCAGTTCTGTAATATAATTTTATACAAAACACTAAAATACACCAATAAGTTAATATAACAAAATGTACAACAAAGACATTTAAGCACTAGTTTTCTTGATTGTCTCCGGAGTCAGAGCCACACTCCATGCTTCTACGTCTTTTCTCGAATCACATTGCAATGTCAATCCCTGTGAGCATGTCTTATCACACGAGTCACTTGTCATTTCAATTCGGAGTTCCTTCAAACTCACGCATAATTTACATTTTTTTAGGTTAATAGATCCGTATTTAATTGGACCGTGTTTTTCAGAATAAAACTCCGCGGTGTGATTATCCACATCCTTTTTTACAACTAGATGTAGCTTCTGTTTTTCTTGTCCATCCTTGTTCTCATTCAGAAGATACATATAACCAGATTTCAACAAGTTTTCATCATTTTCTATACCATTTTTTCGACAATATCTCGGCGATATCAAGGCCTTAATAGACATTTTCCAATTGTCCAGTTCTAGATTTGAAGTCTCACTAGCGCTTGTTGCTAGACAGTAGTTGTGATCAAAGTGAGATGACAGTATGCGTTTTTATACAATTTACAGGCTCACGTAACAGCGTATCTAAGTTCCCAACCAATAATAACAATGGAATCCGAGTAAGGCATATATTCTCCGATACAATTAGACTGAACATTAAACATACAACGTCATTTGTCATCCATATTGATATTACGCAGTTTTCATGATGATGCACGGTGAGAACGCTATGTCTATAGGAAAGATTGGAATGAAAAGATCGCGATAAAACTATCGGTTAATATATTTCTGAAAACCCATCTTGAGCTGAAATGATAATGTAATTTGAGAGTACGTATGTGAAGTAAACTAACATCCGTGTTTAAGTCTTGTCCAAATATATATTGGTCAAGAGCGTGAACCCACTAACACTATTTCACGTACAGTTGTAGTTTCTTAAACACTGCGCATATTTTGATTGAAGTAAGCTGAAAATTTACTTATTCAAAAGAATTGATTGAACACTTGAAACAAGGAATATCTTGAAAAAAGATGGTCGGCGCATTTTGAAGGTTAAGACTTGTTGTGTATCATTATAAATTGCCGAGATGTTACAATTGCTTGTCACTCAAGATCCAAAATGGATTTCGGTAAATTCACCGAAATTCAGTGGATTTCGGTAAGGTAACGTACCCCTTATCGAGAGGTAAACCAATCCGTGTCAAGGTTACAAACGTTGTTCGGTTGAAGAGAGGTTGGTTGATTGGTAATCGTAAGATTTGATTGGTTTACACAACACTGAAATGCAAATAGCAAAGCCACGTGAGTACGGCTGCACCGAAACAATCAGCATAATCCTAAGGAAATCACGTTCAATGTTTCACAGCACTATGTCATAATTAAGTGAAAAATCTCAAGATACAAAATGGTCGATTATCTATTTTTACCAACATATATAGAACAATGTATCCAGCAAGTGGACAGCTTAGTAGATTTCATAGTTTGATACCTGATACATAGTAATTGTAGATTTGATAACATGATCAGGGTTTAGTATGTAAATTCCGAAGTGTTCCGAATGCTGACGATGCTTGCCGACGCCATATGTACGAACCTTCCCAATTGATGTCGAATAGTTTCTTCTTAACTTTTTAAGAACTATTTTATAGACACTGTTTTGTCTAGTCAGTGACATTTATAGATATAATTACAGCAAACCAGACGTACAGACCACCTCGAAATTAATATCAACTTATTATTAATACACATCACAACTAAGAGCAACTTTTTCATACCTAAAAGAAGCCTAGTTATTGAGTTTCCCGCTCTAAGTCTTGTTTTGAGCGCTGATAGATATGGATTAACGTTCTGTGATCAATCTAGAGTAAAGTCAGCACACGTTGTATATAAAGCTAATGTTTCTATTACTACAAATCTGTGGATGTATACGATATACATGTATATATGTCCTACTACATTTTTAAACCTGACATTGTCGATCATTTTACCATCACAAACGCTGGGAACCATCTGGCAAAAATACATGTAATCTCGAACTCAGGTGGCCCTGTGGCAGTGGTTAACGCTGCTGACTACGAATCCGAAGGTCGTGGGTTCGATCCCTCGTCTCGCCGGATAAAACAGAAATACTTTTCAGTGTTCCCCACCTAACATAGTACTGGCATGTAACCAGGAAAGTACTGGGTAGATTCAAGGAAAGTACTGGTTAGGTGCCAGGAAAATGGTAACTGTACGATAGGTTTCATTGGCACTGTGCAGTAACCGTCTTTGGCTTCAAAAATTGTCTGTTTGATCTATACTGCTATACTGGCAGGTAAATTTCCCCCTTCGGTTTCAAAAAGTATATTTGTGGTGTGCGGGGGACATACCGGGTCGACCAAAATACCATAAAGTGCATTATAAAATGTGCGCGGCGACGGGCGACCTCATAAACAGTAATACCAAACCACCCCTGTCGAACTTGATAGTGACCTGATAATGTCTACCACACACCAGGTGCAAATACTGTTGAACCTGATAATGTTGACCACTCACCAGGTGCAAATACTGTTGAACCTGATAATGTTGACCACTCACCAGGTGCAAATACTGTTGAACCTGATAATGTTGACCACTCATCAGGTACAAATACTGTTGAACCTGATAATGTTGACCACTCACCAGGTGCAAATACTGTTGAACATGATAATGTCTACCACTCATCAGGTGCAAATACTGTTGAACCTGATAATGTTGACCACTCACCAGGTGCAAATACTGTTGAACCTGATAATGTCGACCTCTCACCAGGTGCAAATACTGTTGAACCTGATAATGTTGACCACTCACCAGGTGCAAATACTGTTGAACCTGATAATGTCGACCTCTCACCAGGTGCAAATATTGTTGAACCTGATAATGTTGACCACTCATCAGGTGCAAATACTGTTGAACCTGATAATGTTGACCACTCATCAGGTGCAAATACTGTTGAACCTGATAATGTTGACCACTCACCAGGTGCAAATACTGTTGAACCTGATAATGTTGACCACTCATCAGGTACAAATACTGTTGAAACTGATAATGTTGACCACTCACCAGGTGCAAATACTGTTGAACCTGATAATGTTGACCACTCATCAGGTACAAATACTGTTGAAACTGATAATGTTGACCACTCATCAGGTACAAATACTGTTGAACCTGATAATGTTGACCACTCACCAGGTGCAAATACTGTTGAACCTGATAATGTTGACCACTCACCAGGTGCAAATACTGTTGAACCTATAATGTCTACCACTCATCAGGTGCAAATACTGTCGAACTTAGATGACGATCTTTGCAACTTATGTTGGCTGTTACAGTTATAGATACTCCACGAAGTCTACTTATGTTGGCTGTTACAGTTATAGATACTCCACGAAGTCTAATTTAAGTAGTAAGACAGTGATATTCAGACATTTGAAACTGTCTAGAATTAAATTGTGTTAAACTTACCAAGCAATTTCCCAACACCAAATTATGATTTTCCTGATCTCAAAATTGTTTTTAAGATCTACTAAAAACTCTCTCAGAATATATAGTTGAAATAGTAATAGATTCTGATTTATAAGTATATGATATATTTTATTTAAAAATAAACAAATCGTAAAAACAAATATATTATGTAAAACAATTACTTTCTAAATAATTATGGCATAAAATAAAACATATGAATTTCAAAACAATACATAAACATTTAAGCAAATACAAAACAAAGATATATTTAACATGTAAAATATTGTAAATAAATATAATCAAATAAATGTAAATAATTTATTTTAATGAGTAGGGAATTTATAGAATTTCTTTATGACATTTGTTTATTTTAACAATGATAATAATTTAGAATTTTTGTTGTAAAAATATTATCAATTTTATCCAAACTTGCGCCTCACAGTGTGTTGCTCAGGAGATGTTGCACTTTGTATCGTGAACAAGTTAAGTTATGCATAGTACATGTACGCTTGTGTATCAGAAACAATATACAAATATTTGGCACAATTCTACAAGAGCACACCGAATGTAAATGTTTATTGGAGTGTGGTAAAATATTACAATGCTCAGGGTGTGTCGAGAAAGTTGGTGGACGTTGTCAACTAAGCACGACTTAATGAATACTTTTTACAACAATACGTCGTATAACAGTTACCCTGTATCAGTCTGACCGAGCGTGTATGAATCAGAATATGATGGGATAAATCATTATTTCTAACATGCATGGACTTGGAGTAAATTCAAATCATGGCATTGATGTCCATGAGACCTTTTACCATAATTCACTCACACAAGTTCATTTGATAGATATAAAGATTTAGCGAACACTATTTTTTCAAGTGGAGGCCGCTTTGTAAGTCCTTATTGTTAAACAAATAAAGACACATACTTTTGACAATAATAAAATAAATCATGTTGACTAGATTGTAAAAATATATCCTATCCTATTCTGTCACTTGGCTTCATTATCTGACACTAACCATGGTGCGCTTAGTCTCTCTCGAATTAAAAAAAATATCAAAATCATTTTGTTATTGCACATTCCGCTCCTGATGGTAGACTGTCGGTTGGAGTTTTTTCTGAGAACTCTTCAAGTGGAGGACTATGGTACTGCCATATAACTTGAGATTATTCGAATCCTCTTCAATTCTCCATTCCTTTTATAAACCTGGAAAATATATGAAATATTGATGTAACGAAATTAGCAATGTCATTTCAAAAAGCAAGACGATTTTGTTATTTACTTTCCGCATTTTTTTAATGATTAGATATTGAAACAATTCCCTAAGAATTGTCACTACGTATTAATAACGTCACGGAAAAAATCTCAAATTAGCACCTCCGATCGAAACAAATGCATGACTTAACATATCATGAGATAAAAATCTGCAGCCGCTTGGCGAGTCAAAATCTACCCATATGAGTTAATGATATGAATCAATCTACACAATCCGAGATTAAATGCTGATTTGTAAATGATCTACGAGATAAACATTCTCATAAATCAGTGGTCAAACAGAATTGCTTGTCGAATGACAACGTGGAATGGTTAGAACAATGGTATGTGAGAATGCGATTTAGCTCATCTAATTACGTACCGTGGCAAAATTTCTCTAGAAATTCTGGTTTCGATGCTTTAAGATCAGCGTAGGATGGCACTCGTATAAGGTGACGGTTCACAGTACTGCTACATAATGTCATTAATTCGTCATCAACCACAGTGTCTCCAATAGCAACGACAAATAGTTCCACATCGTAGTTCTTCGATCTTTTAGCTTCATCGAGTACTGATTTAGGATCAAACAATCTGTCATCAACAAACAGAACCGCCATGTGTCGTGCGTAATCTCTCCCGCCATTTTCAGGTGTGTACGAATGCGTACGCAACCTTTTGAGCATGCGCGACAAACCAGATACTTGAGTGTTTCGTAAGACCTTTTCCATCTCTGATCGGTCACCATAGTGACCGAGATTGATGCTCTGTGCTCCACAGTTCTGAGATTCTACGCCAACTTGAATATGGTCCTTTTCCATGTTAAATTCAGGCAACAATTCGCTAATATATTCGTACACGACACTTGTATGAGCAGCTCCTATCTCTGTAGGGTCAACCAGGAACATGATATCAGCTGGGTTGTTATAACCACAGACTGGACCAGCTGGGGCATCGTCCACTGCAAAGTAATAACATTTATAAAAGATATATTCTGTTAGAACAAACAGTACACGCGATACAAAGTAGTTGTATGTGTTTTGAACTTTTCTGATTAGTGAAAACTTCGGATCCTGCTTTCCACTTATCGATAACAAATGCATCTGATTCAGTCTTACCCAGAGTACTGATCCCTTCAAAAAGCAAGCACACTGCAATCTCTCCAGAGAGACAACAACTTCTCTTCAACAACAGTATCAATTATCATTACCAAATTAAGACTTTACATTCATGTAACTCTCAAGAACAAAACCCTATCAACAACGGCCAAAATGAGTGTCTCCCAAAGGGTGTAGCTATGGAGAGGTGGCTCTGTATATGCATATACATTCTAAACATACAATGACTGTTTACCTTCACATGATGCTTTGGCGGCCAAACGTTCTTTAACCGTCTCCAGTAAGCCATAGTTGCCTACTTCAAATAGGTATTTCTCTTTAGGTTCACTTGCAATCGCTTCCAGTTCAAGTGTGTCCGTGTTACTTCCAATACCAACAGCAAACACTACAATGCCATCCTCCTGTGGAATAAATTAATTAAATATATTAATTTTATATTAAATTATGTATTTTGATCCATTAAATGAGTTTTAATTTGGGATTTATATGGCAAACCAAAGTACGTTAGAATGTTCGTACAAAAACACATTTATATACATTATGTGTGTAATGTGTGGGTATCACCCTTTATAAGATTACTCAAAACTGATTTTATACCAAACATACATTGTTTTAGGCAGTTAGAAATGATCTTTCGTTAAACCAACTAAAAGTTAAGACATTTTTATTTACCTTCAGTTTTAAGGCGGCTGCTTTTGTTTTTCGTTCGTTATGTGACTCGCCGTCAGTCAAAACAACAAGAATTCGAGCAACACCAGGTCTTGATTTATCTTTACTAAGGCCTTGTGTCCTGATCCCATCTAAGGCATCATACGTATAAGTACCCCCAAGTTTATGTGGGATTCTGCTTACAGCCGCCTTGATGTCGTCTTTGTTATCATATGTGTCAAGTCCTATATTCGGATAATATTTGTACGAAAACGAGGCTACTCCTACTCGAGTAGCATTTGGACCAATCGTGAACGAGTCGATGACGTCATTGACGAATACTAGTTGTTTCGTGAAGTCTAATCCCCATATACTTGAAGAAGAATCCAACAAGAAAAAGAGCTCAGCAGGTTTAGACCCACAAACTGAAAACAAGATTTTTTTATTTCACAAACATGATTTCAGAAATGCCGCTGATTGTATCCATAGTAACAGTAATTTCAGGGAATCAAAACACAAAGGTAATATTTGTGAAACTTAACAGATTTATGTCTTCCCTTTCTCTAAAATCGGAATAATATTCATAGAATTTAACAAATTCCGCTGTTTTAATTCATAACAAAACGTTAGGTGCACTATCGAGTAGTTCCCAATTAAAGATGTGACGTCACATACCATAAAGCACTTTCTCCGAACTGTTTTGGTGGCTTAATTTTGATTGCGTATTTTTTTCCATTTCAAAAACAGAATATTGTTTAAGAATTAATATACGATTAAAGTAAAATGTTTCTGACGCGACACCACCAATTACATTTTGTTCTTAACATTGGAATCGCCATAAAAAAGTGGGCATCCAATTTTAATATTTTATGTATCAAATGCAAGTAGACAAATATATATGTTAGAAAATATAAAAATCTATTTTTTTTACAACTAATACAGGCTTTGTCGTGGAACAACAAATCGAGGGGTTAGAGCCGGAATCTACCATCTCCTTTTTTAAAATGTATATGGAGATAGCTGGTTCTGGCATCAATACCTCGAAATGCATTTGTAATTTAACTTAATTTTTACCTTGATTGTCGCTGTTCTTTTTCACCGAAGCAGCTTTTACGCCAATGGCAGTCTGAAAGCATAAAATGAAATGTCGTTGCAATCAAAATCCTTCATTTAACATTTGTTATCAAAAGCCAGTGCTGGACATTACATGTTTGTCTCCATCCCCATGCGCAAAGATTGGAACCAAGTGTTCTACGTGATGTTATATTGTACGATAAGGTTCTTAGTAAAATAAATAAGGTCTCTACTCCCAGGGAAAGAGCAAGCAATCAAGTAATCAAGAAATGCACAACCTAGTTTTTAATCAATAAATAATTTCTTGATCAGCTACAAACTTATATACAAGAAGATATTATAACACTCTCTAATGTTGGAGGTTCAATAACAATTACCATACTAATTGGTAACCTGGCAACTGAATTATAAACATTATCAACAGTCCTGTTGTCCTTGGAAACTCCATGCGGCAACTGTCATGTTGAATAGTGCTTAAGATTGTGAAAATATATAATAGCAATTTTGTTACTTAATGTACAATAGAAAGCAATTATGTGTTTGATGAAATAATTTACATCATTTTGTGAAAATAAAATTCAAAAGCTTTTAAATGTTAATTTAATTAAGAAAGTAAATGATAAATTAAACTTACGATTGCGACAATGGTCAACAGGAAACGCATAATGTTAAATCCAACTTCCATTTTACACGATTTATTTTGCTAATAGTATTTAACTTTTGTAGTTAACTTCACAAGAATAGTATGAGAATACGATCTTGAAATGAAATTGATGTCTTTATATACTTTTATGAATGATTAAAGAGTAGCTGTTTTTCATTCATTTGGTATGTCGAGTATTAACGAAGATAGGCGGAAACTGTCGAATATCACCAAATTTGGTAAATGCGTAAGGATGGCTTTGCTATATTTACGATAAGTACGTGATTATCTTGTCGGTATATCAAATTCAAGAGGAAAAAAATGAATAGACAATGACTAGACTTCCGATTGACGGTTATTTCAAGCATCCGTCTAGTGTCTCTAGTACCTTGATTTACGACAAATTTGGTCACCAGGTCAGACGTCTTAAAACGCTCCTTTTGTGCGCTACTTGTATGACATATTTAGCAGATTCCTAACATTTTGTACACGAGTATAAAAATATTTATATCATGACCTACTGATCTACTTCTGTAAATATTACAGACAGGAAATAAATTATTATTTCAAAATCGTCTAAAGCACACGATCAAAGTAGGAACTCAACATTCTGTGCAATTTGCTACTTTTTTAAAGAAGCGTTTTAAGTATCACTTATTTCAAAATACTTTATGCATATTAAACAGGATTGACATCGTGACAAGCTTATCACGTTCCCGGATTTACGATTCCCATAAACTGATTTTTTATTTTATATAATACACCCACATACTGTCTGTAAATAAATCATTATCATAGGTGCCGTAGTGTAGTGGGTGATGCGTTAGCCGCTCTACATAATGTTCGAATAATGTCGAGGGTATCATCTTCCACCACAAACCACACATATATTACTCTTCTAGTAAATAATGAAATATATATTTCTTAGGGTTAAAAAAGACATCAATAAATATGCACAATCCAAAAATACTCTGATACTGTAGTCCTCTGTATTTGTCGAAAAAGGAGATAAAAAACTTCCAGGTTTTGAACGAGCAGGGCTTTTTACAAGCTTTTATCCGTGCATAACATGAAAACCAATATTGTTTAATCGTGAATACACTGCAATGATTCATTGTAAAGATGACCTAGTGAATGTAGTAACAACACTTATTTATTAAATATTTTACTGTTCGATGGGTCACATAGATACCGTCTCCCGGGCCGAGTGGTTAAGGCATTCGCCTTTGGAGCGGGAGGTCGAAGGTTCTAATCCCGGTAGGGGTCCGTTCTGATATGGCTGGTTTGTGAGTTAAATAATAGTTACCGTGCGCCTACCTGCCTGAGTCCTGGCATTAAAGTATAAGAATCGGGAAGAGAATGTGCTCAGAAATAATGTGTCTCATAAGTCAGAACTGGCTTGCCCTTTAAATTGGGGTGACACTTATTACATCTTTCACCAAAGAGCATGCACGAAAGGGATTCAAGTAAGCCTTATTGGTATCTGGATAATTGAGCAAATGGAGAAATTGTACATGCGGATGCAATTATGACAGTTATACTCCGCGAATATCAGACTCTTACGTGAGGTATGCGGTCTTATTTGTCCTTATGTTTTATTATTGAAATGACCGCCTTGTTACGACATCCACGTTGCTTGTTCCATACTGAAAATTATTACCACAATTTGTATGTGATAATAACAACCATATTTAACTCATTACCCAATTGTCCTTGTATTATATGTAACTTTCTTACGTCTGTCAATCTGGGCTCGGAATAGTAAGGGTACTCACTGCTCACCATTCAGCTGTCAAAATTCAGACTGCTGAACATGAGTCTGGAGATTTGAGGGTCCGATGTGAATAACAGTGCTTACTTAAGTGTTAAGTATTGTTTTGTTTACTTTCATTAAGATTTGAGTGTGATCTGAGAATTGAGGGAAATAATTTATTACTACCCTTATACTCAGCACTCAGAACTAAGAACTTGCACTCAAACTAAGATTCACACTCAAATCTCTAAGAAAGTGCATCAAAACGCCGGTATAAAACTAAGCATTGTAATCCATTTCTCAAGCTCAGAATCGGCAGTGTAAATTTTGACATCAGAGTGCTGAGTGCAAATGTATCAATATTAATATTTTCGATGGCTTCTCTTAAAATAATATATCGGGCTATGTTAGGTCTTATTATATGTCTGTACAATCTAGAGCAATTGAAGCAACACTACTGTTTCGTATGTCGATCTTGGTGTTGTTTTTAGTGATTTTGTTAGATAATATTATTATACCTCACGAGATTCTTCTTTTACTAAAAATAGTCTCGGTTGACATTAACTTTCTCAGCTTAACAGTATATACTATCACCATCCATGGGACCACAGGTACTTGAAGCAAAATAAGAATAAAGGTAAACAACGAACTATTTGCAAAATGTATGGGTTTGGTTATCTACTCTGTTTAAGTTGATGCACTGTTTGTAAAATAATAGAACGTCCAAATAGTTCGTTGTTTACCTTTATTCTTATTATAGTAAATAATCCATATATAGAACATCAAAATATTTTGCTTCAAGTACCTGTGCATGGGACTGATATCTATATACTGTTTGTTATTGTTTTCGTCAGTTTAACAACGTATGATGAAAAATATCCAACAGATAAATTAGCGTTGAAATGCTATTGATTTATATTTAGACAATAAAATACCACACACATGAAAGAAACGCACAAACAAACCAGTATTACAAAACTATTGACGTACAATATTCAGGGGATACGTGCTATCAGCTTCTCCTGTGAACGAATTATCAACAAACATGTAAACAAGACCGGTGGCCCTTTATCGCTTATCAGAGTAACATCGGTTATAAGATATGTTCTATGTTTAATCGAAAACCCGTCCTAACAGCTGACACGTTCCTTTTGAGCATTTTAATTGGTTTGGGGGGGGGGGGGGGGGGTCATGTATTGATCATCACTACCAAAGTCATTTCAAACTTTAGTTATTGGATTTCGGGATTTTAAAAAATATTTTTGTATTATAACATAATTACAGTAGACAGAAACCAAACTATACGTTTATTGGTTCAATTAGCATTTACAATCGTTATAAGCATTAACAAAAATATAAATATGAGATAGACATACTAGTAGATGTTACAAAACAATGTATCAAACATGAAATACAAGTAAACACAGCGGAACAGAGCAATGACGTTTATGTAGGGATACATAACCACAATGAGCATGTTGTCGTCAACAAACTAAATAGGAAATAATGAAAGGAAAAGAAAAGCTGTCAGCGTGTGTTCACAGTTATGAAGCACGTTACATGTACTTTAATAGATCTTTTTCATATTTGACTCGGAGCCATTGGGTTCTGTCATGTGACACTTTGTATTGTATGTAAAATGTATTGTTGCTTATGTTGCCCTATTCGGGCCTGATGCAGATTCTGTAAATAAAACTTGAATCTTGAATCTTTTTCTAAGTTTGTATTGCGTAGTTTTCAAAACATGTATGAGTTTTTCGGATATACGTAAGTACTGGCTAATCATGGCGTTATCACTCCATGTTGGGATCACAATTGTCACCAGTGTATACATAATTTGTATCTTATTTTATTATACAAATGTATATAAGGTATCTTAGAAATCAGATACTGCGTTGTATTATCTACTATGTGTATATTTTTATCTATGCATAGGTGAGACGAAAAGCTTATGAAACCTGTATAACAGACAATGATCATAATAAACATTACAATCATCTTGCATAACTTGTACAATAACAAAGAAGATAACTGAATAAACAAACACAAAGAGGCCCTAGAACAATGACGACAACATCGCATTGCCAAAAATTGATTATATAAACGTTTTACATAAAATGTTCATACAAAACTCTCACGTAAATGGTCCCAAAAGATTGTCTGAATTACGTTGACATTATTGCATGTATACTGTTTCAAAGAACGTCTTAACTTATATAATAGTTTACATCGATTGTGAAACAAGTTCTTGCACCTTGGACTAATTAATCTCTATGGTTGCTTCCTCAGTCATTAATAAATTATCATACCTAATTTAGGGATTGTGAAATTGGTGATTAAAGCCCGATAGGACTCGAACTCAACGATCTCCGGATCAGGGTTCATGGGTCACTTTACCCTTCGACCGCTACGCCATCCTGTAAGTGTGTCATCGCGACGCTCCTGTAAGCCAAGTTTAACAACGGTAAACCATCCTTATATAACGACGATGCTTCCATGTGCGTCATAGCATTTGAATTAATAAATAAATAAGCATGCACAAGAAGCTGTGACAACCATGGCAAATGTCATTAAGGAGTACTTGCTTATATATCTATTTCATTTATTATCACATTACAAATACTAAGGTATAGATTTATTAGCAGAATGCAAGTAAAATGCCAATGCAAAGAAACAAAGCAAGTATTTCATTTTTTTTCTCGAAATGAGTACATGATGACTATGTAATGGAATGTTACAATGAGGTAATATGGATAAGGTCAGATGGAAATTTCCCTTCAATAGTGCTGTAAACATGGGAAAGTTATGTTCACAGAAGTAATTATGTTGTCTTACATAAAAGTACCCTTATGCTCATTTTTGTTCACTTTTTATCAAAGCTTTAATGAAAAATATACCGGTATTTCATATTGTTAAAACATCGATAAATCTGCATTATCAAAGAATACACAAACAATGTATTCCGCTGTATCTAGCGAAAAAAGAAGTTTGTAAGTTCTTTTAATTAAAGAACATTCAGAGTTTTTTTCCACAAGTTTTGTCTTATGCGTACGCTGATAAAATATTTTTTGAATCGGTAATACACTGCAAATGTTAGTACATGTGGTAGTAGTATCTTTATTTTCATCTCATCATTGCACATATACAATATCACATACAATATAAACATAACATTTAAAACAGCACAATGCCATTCCATACGGAATTATAAGAGATGGACAATAACATATTTAAAAAAGAACATTTAACATAATCTGAGCTCAATGCTCCAGTATCATGGAAGTAAAATTATACTTACTATACCAGTTAAAAGGTATGAATGTTAAGAAAAGTAAGTGGTTTAAAGAATAATAAAAAATAATATCCTGTACATACTTGTTAAAAGACTTTATCTACAAAGTAAAAAAAGACGTCTATCTAAAATATTACGACAGGTTTTGGCACAATATCTAATCAATGTTGAATCGTGGTTGGAAAACAATAAAACATATTTTTCAGAATCCTGCAAATCCCTAAATGAATCGTTAATGTGCATGTATAAAGAAGTCATAGCCAATGTAGGAAGAACACTGGATGAAGCATGATCAAATATACTGCGTTGGGTCAATAGTGGGTTAAAAAGTAACGTTGTTCGACAACTAAAGCGGCTTCAGAACATTCCAACAACGTTGACTTAGTCATAGTTGATTGTTTTCTTATAGACGTAATGTTTAGAGAATGAACATTTTTGTTATTTTCAGTGGCTAGTGCCAAGAATATTCGTTTAACTAAACATTTAAACAGTGCATGGGTATAACTTTATAATATGTATGTATTACTTATACTATAAATAATCATTTTCCATATCCAGAAATTATCGACAAAATGTTTGAGTGATCTCCCTTATTACTAGACCTCATTAAGCCAAAATCTATAATTGGGTTGCTTCCCTTCAGTCCACTATAGAAAATATGTCTTATTCTTTACCACTGTTTCTGTTTTAAACTAATTTACATACACGTATTTCTATTTGTAGTAACATGTATGTTCTTGCAGTTACCATGAGTTTGTAAATGTTCTGGGAGAGGGCTTTAACAATGTTGTAATAATGCTGTCCAATCCCTATGTATTAGCAATAAAATACTTAACTCGTATTTGTAAGATCGTTAGTTTTAATTCTTTTCTAAGTTTAAACCTAACTCCTCTTCAGCAATCTACGAATACCAAATATTAATGATGTATACATAGCAACTTCTACTGAGCAAAACATTCTTTAAGAGACGGGGAAAAATGGCTGCTATTGAAAGGTGGTTGGACTACCGAGGTTCTATTGGTTATAAACTCTTGTGACTTTTAAATTGTGCTAACGATCGGTTGATGAATGAAATACTAATTTGTATATGATGACTTACGTTTTATTCATATTCGTATCCTATATGCAAGTTAAAAGTTATGTGGACGGCTCATCGGAATTATCTTAAATATACTTTGTAAATAGTCTAGTGACGTAATACGTCATTGTGAACTGTGGAACCAGTGCACACAAATTGACAAAATGTTGAATTCTTTAGTTAAAACAGTTTGAAAAAATCCTGAAATATTCGTCTAGTACAATATGATCAGGTCAAAGTTCTAATAGGCTTATCATATTTCACATAGTTTCTAAAACGCTACTGGATACAACTTCCGTTGATGTTGATTACATTTAATATGCCGATTGTGGTCAACTTAAAATGAAATTGGAAACATGAATATCCCAGTTTTTCAGTATGAAATAATGTACTAATAAAGAAATAAAGTAATGTTTGAGAAACACGAAAAATCGGTCAATGACAGTTCGAATTTTTCTCCAATCAGTTAATAAATATTTTGATTTATCCAAATGTTATAAGACCACCATTGAGATCCTTGAAAACTGTTCTTCTTATTGAGATGGTCTTAATATTGAGAATGAATAAGGAACAAAACAATGAAAATGGACATCAAAATTGTGGTCTTGATTTCGAGGTGGTCTTATTATTGAGGTGGTCTCTAAGTGAGGTTTTACTGTAGTTCCAATAAAGAAAATCGATCAGATAGATTTATCGATATCGCATATAGCGTATGTTCAAGGGGGACAATAATCTCAATAAGCCAGCAAAATAATTTGTAGAAATGATTTTGCTTTTAGTAAGCCGTAAAATATATTATTCAAATAAATTGAACTATCAAAAAAGTCCACGTAAACCTGTAACTATCACATATCATGTTTCGGATATATTTGCCATAATTTACTCTCCAGATTCTCTAACAATACAAATACTAGTCTAGGTCTTTTGATCAGTAAACGAGGCTAAACGTGTTCAGAATCGTGGAGCTGGTAGCGAAACATTTAGATAATTCGTCAAAATTCAACATACGTGCGAAACAACAGCGAACCGTGTGTGAACGTGGTGCAACACTTATGTGGAAGGCGTTCGTATTTCATGAAAATCGTACAAAGACTAAGGGTTGTTGATCAATGATTCTAATATTTAAGTAATTTACACTTCGATAACCACAAAAAACGTACGCAATAGGATACGAAATAACACTCAACCAACGTCCGGAAAGTGCGGCCTACTCACTTCAAAACATTTTTTCGTATAGTAAATTGAAGGAGATGATATCTGCATATATAAACATCAATGAATCATGGACTAATACATAATAAAGTATGTGTTAAGTACTCAGAATTGGTATGATCAGGGTACTATACATAAGTGGATAGTTCTAAAGAAGTGGGGGCGTTTGAATGGAAAGAATGTATCATTACGCATCTATCCGATGGTATATAAAACGATGTGCTCTGACCTGACCACAACATAATATACAGACAAGATTGCTTAGTAATCAGAAAAGAAGTCTACAACTGAAGATATTTCAGAAGCATCATAACGAAGATGAAGTCCTTTTTGGGGGTAAGCACTTTAATACTATATGTCATTGTTTTATTTTCGTTTAATTATTATTATTGTTGTATTATCTGTACAGTTAATAATAGTTCTCTTATAATTTCTTTTTTTTTAAACTTTTTTTCCCATTTATCTTATCAGTTTTATACCCACGAGCACCGTGTAGATCTGCAGGAAAGTTTGCTATCATTTTTAAAGAATTTGTCACTACTTCCTATTCAAACTGTGCTTTCTTTTTCTGGCAGATATGTACAGTGTTTGCCGTATGGCTTGCAATCTCCGCCAACCCTTCTTCAGAGTGCACCAACAAGGCAGCAGATGTCGTTTTTATTCTAGATTCTTCAAACAGTATTTGGCGTCGTGATTTTAAAATACAAACCGATTTCGTTCTTAACGTAACCAAGGAGTTCGATATTGGACCAGGGGCTACGCAGACGAGAGTCGGTATACTGACCTTTGGTCACGCCGTTTGGAAGCAATTTGATCTCAATGACAAACTGGATCCCAGTAAACTCACTACAGCTATCCAAGCAATTAAACATGGCAGGGGTAGAAGTACTAACACCGGTGAAGCAATAAAAACGGCCGTGAGTGACATGTTCACACAGGAAGAAGGGCACAGACCTGGAGTCTCAAAGATTGCTATAGTGATAACAGACGGACGATCACAAAGAACGCGAGAAACCGAACAGGCCGCTAAACTGGCTCATGATAATGATATCAAAGTGTTTGCTATAGGTGTCGGGAGAAATATTGATTTTAAGGAGTTGGAGAACATCGCCAGTGACCCAGATGACGAGCATTTATTTAAGGTTGACGACTTTCACCTTCTAGACACAATTCGTATCAAGTTGGCCAAAAAGGCTTGTGAGGGTAAGTGGAATTTCTAATTGCTTAATGTACTTTGGTTTTATAAATTTATTATTAGCATTTAAGAGATTTGAACCCACGACTATTACGACGACAGCGACTAGTTCCGAGGTAAACGCGACCATAACCACTGTGCCACCGAGACCCACCCCTCCCAAAATATGTTGTTCCAATGATGCTGATGTAGTCGCCGTAACTTCAGTGTACGGGATATAGGGAGTGTCATGGCAACATGTTGATATATTACATGTTCCTTGAATGTCTCATATACAGCTTGACTGTATCAAGTTATGCTTTTTTTTGTTTGAACGAAGCTTCATTGTACTGGCAACATTAATCAGTTGAGAAGCTGTTCATCATTTCAAATTCGGCTCGCTTGATCTTTACAAAGCAGCTGAAACCATCAACTTGAATCAAAGCTCTGGTGTGAAAGGTTTTACGTTTTTAACCAAATTATCGCAATTATCGGAATAAATCAGGAACAGAGTCCGTTTTGAAATCAATCTATACATTGGTAATAAAAAAACTAATCTGACGGCGAAAACATATAATGATAACAATTGTGTTTTTGGCAATGAAAGTTTGGAAACTTGATAAATATTATTTTCATGAAAACAGTACTAGAGCTGATTAGCATTTTTTCCTTGTTACTAATAATCAATAATTAAACAATACAAACGGTTTTGCTATGTTTTGTGTCATGACATTACGTGTCTTGTGTATTTTATGTAAGAACACAGTAATACAGTATGTTCAACTATGTTGTGTTATTGCAAGTGGTTGCATTGCTTACTGTTTCGAAATAGTCAGCCTTTTGCGTTTAGTTAATAAATAACAGACATACGAGTATATGTAGAGATAAGAGATATTATAATCAGCATGTGTTTGTATTACAGTGACTCCACTTCCAACCATACCTCCCACACAGCCAGCTGACCAGTCCACACAAAGTACGTATACACCGTTTTGTTTCCGTCTTTTAATCCACACTTTGGTGTGATACGTGATGGTTTAGCTATACCGATATGGGAGATATCACGACAATATTCAAACATCTTATCAAACATTTATTACCGTGCAATCTGCTTACACCGATACTCTCTTAAGCAGCCAATGCTCTTTAACAAGGTCATCAATTTTCAAGAAGTAAGAATGTTACAATGGAGTTTACCTTTCTTGAGCAGCAACGTCGCAACCGTAACTGAACTTTGCGTCTCCCAAACGTGGTTGATTTGAGAGGATGCTATGTACAAGTATACTTCAACAAATTAACGATGAAATCAACAACATTATCTATATTTTAAAAGCTTTAGAAAACATTATAACACATGACCATTGTAAATCGGTTTGAAATTAGCAAAAGTAATAGTAACAGCTGTTTTACTGCACATTGTGCCAGCAGTATACTACATTGCAAACTTCATTGAATTTTAAATAAACAAAGTGAAGCGACTATTGGCGTATTGAGAAAGTAAACACTTTAAAAATTCTCAAATTCTGTCTAAGAAATAATGGAAAACGCTAACTTAATACTCAGTATCATACAAAATAGATTAGATTCAACTGTATGACTGCCAGTAATGTCAGCAGTCAGATGATACATATTACTGCTACTGTTACAACTACTACAGCCAACTTCACACCGATCATATTTAAATAAAATATTATTCTGTCACGTGTTATACAGCTTTGATGGCTTTAATGGCGCTTTTTTAAATCATAAAGACATTTGAAGATATTTTATCAAAAGTGGTTTAGAGCAACCAAAACACGTATAAGAAAAAAATTGTTTCATTACAGATTGTGGTGGAAAACCAGCTGATGTATTTTTCCTTGTTGATGCCTCTGGTAGCATTTCGCGCAAGAATTTCAACAAAGAACTCAAGTTCGTTGAGAGCGTTGTTAAGTTATTTGATGTTGCAAGCGACAGAACTCGTGTTGGAATGGTTGTCTTCAGTCATACATCGCAGCTGGTTGTCTCCCTGGATAATAATTTTGACGAATCAACGCTTTTGAGTAATATCAGAAAAATCAAGCACATCGGTGGCGGAACCCACACAGCCGATGCACTCCGAATGGTTCGCCAAGACGGTTTTGCACGCGGTATTGCTAGGGACAAGGTCGCTAAGATAGCTATAGTCCTTACTGATGGTCTTTCTGCGAATGAAGAATTAACAAGAAAAGAGGCAGAGTTAACGCGTGCTGCTGGAATTAATGTGTTTGCTATTGGTATAGGTGATGGAATAGATCTAATTGAGATCCAGGGAATCGCAAGTGATCCTGATGACAAGTATGTTTACCAAGTTGGAGACTTCAACTCACTTGAAACAATCAAAGATGTTCTTGCAATCAATGCATGTGACCAGAAACCAAGCGAAATTGAGGACCAGAAAGATCAACCTGGTATGTATTTTATTTTATTTTCTGTTCAAATATATATGTTCCGTCCCTGGCTGAACAAATGTGTATTATTTAGTGTAATTTAATTCAATTAATCGCGATTGGTTACCAGGCAATTGAAATGTTAATGCTCCATAATTCGTTTCTAATGTGCAATATTCAAAGAAGGTCAAAATAACTTCTATGACTTGTTACCGAACGACACAATTGTGTTTAATTGTAAATGCAATTTTACCTGCATCGGGTTTTCATATCGGATAAATAACTTCGAAGTGACTGTGAAAAGTTCAAATACTGTCGCCGCTGCCGGTAAATATTTTGACTTGAGTTCTGAGTTACGTTTCTAAAGCAGCGTTTTACATAGCTAAACTTCATCCTTAATGAATTACTGTCATTTGATTGATATCTAATTTGAAAATAACTATTCTTTTATAGCATGTCGGGTGAAACAAAACACAGACTTGATGTTCATCTATGACACAGCCAATTTCGGTGCTGCAAAGACGACCGCCATTTCTGAATTTATGACTTCAGTCGTTTCCGGTTTAGACCTGACGTCTGGCTTGCTTCACGTTGGAAGAGTTACCGATAATTGCCCTTCTGGAGGGAATTTCCAACTTAGTAACAAGTTGTCTGCAGCTGATTTCCAAAGTATCGAGTTTTCATCCTACTCAAATTTGATCAAGAAAGTAAAACGCGCAGGTTTTACATCGGAGTATGGCGGACGTGATGGCGCGTCCAATGCTGCTGTTCTGTTTTTAGACTCTGACATGAGTGGACTTGATAATCAAGCCTTACAAGAAGCTCAGTCATTGGGCGAAAACTCTGAAGTGTTTATAGTATCGGTTGGAAGAGGACCAATCATCAATGCGTTTGCTCGTTCGTTTCGGGGCAACAATTTCTTCCAGGTTAACTCTTTCGATGAATTAAGAACTTCAGCTAGAAAGTTTCTTACTAAGCTGTGTTACCACTTCACAATTGATACTCTTGATTATGATATTGATTATGTGCTTCCGGTGTAAAAATTCAAGCAAAAAAAGTATGCATAAATTTTCTTAAAGCGGTATGACTTTTTTCATCTCCGATAAGACTGACTATATGGCAGGTTCAAACTTTCATTTTACAAAACTAAATGTTCCTTTCGTTTGCTGTTGGCGTATTTCTAAACAGACAATGACCGATTTTAGACATCAAAACGAAAGCAGTGACCGTAATTAAAATTCTGATGAATTGGAGAGGATTTAAAATTTATCTTTTTAAACACAGTAGGTGTCATTACATCGAAAACGTTAAATTCATACGTGTTTTCATGTCAGAATGCAGCAAACAAAGCTAAATTATTGCAAATTATGTCAAATTCGGTGAAATAAAAAAAATAGTTTCTTTAGCAAGAAATTCGAATATATGCAAAAATATTTATCTGCATTAACGGTACATTAATTACATAAAAAACGTTATGCAGCTATAAATCGGTCGTCCGTAAATATTGTAAGTTATCGATACAGTGAAATAATATGGTAAACATTACCATCGCATGCAATTCTTTGAACAATATCGTGCAACATGCAATTCTTTGAACAATATCGTGCAACATGCAATTATATTTGCCTTATTGGTCTGTTTCAGTTAAAATTTTAAATAATGTTTTCTGTTATATTTTTTTCCAACGCAAATATGCCACTGATCTAACTATTTGGATATATAGACGTATGCACGTCAATACATTGTGAATGTATGACATAACAAAAGAAGAATTCTATCGAATACATTCAAAACTCATTGATAAAAACACTTACAAGTACAATACTGTATTTTAATCGACCAGTTTTTCAATATTTCTTGAACATTTATAGACAAAAATCAGACGACTTTGTTGATATGACCAACTTATTTTGAACCCAATGGTAATCTCCTCCTAGTGCTTACACTGTGCGTATTTTTTCAGACCATATGCTTAAACTATTTTCAATTTAAATTGGAGCATGTGATCATTATTTTTATAATCAAAAACCGTAATTTTTGAAACACTGTTATTAAGCTTTACAGAATTATGACAAAAGCATTGTGACTATTCACGATAAAATACCGGTTGATACTCATTTTCATTGTTATACTTTATGTACTTGGTCAAAGATGCATCAGACCGCAACTTCTTTAATCTAATAACTGTATTTTTTCCATTACTTTACTGTACTAATTTGCTATTTTGTTTGTACTTTGACCATATGTTGTACATATGTTGTATGGATGAGGAGCTTTGCTCAAATCCAAAATAAAAGTTCTGTTCTATAAAAAAACTAAAAAAAATGATAAAATTATAATATTACAAATCATATTTTTACTTTCATGCAATGTATTTTTTCTAGTCATTCACTAGTATTATTTCTCGATGCCAAAAACATGTGTGCAATATGTCTTGCTTATCTGTTATTTTGTTATTTCATATTTTAATTTTTATCCCAGATTCTGCTCTGTATATTATAAAAATACATATATTTACACGTACTTCAATAAAATTGAATGCTAAAATACTCTTTTTATTTATCAAGACTATCAAGTATTTGTAAATGTTAACTATGGTTTAATATTTATTTAACACAGAGGACCAACTTACTGACATTCTGTTTACATGAACGATAGTTTAAAAACATTTCAGTTGTAGAGGTCGAGGAGTAAAACGCACGACGCCTGATCCGATGGTTGTGGGTTCGAATCTGGCATTGTGTTTAAGTTGACCAGGAACTTCACAATCCATGAAGTTGGCACGTGTATTAGTCAGTGACCCAGTGGCCCAGTGGTCCAGCACCAGGAGTGGTCAGTGGCCCAGTGGTCCAGCACCAGGAGTGGTCAGTGGCCCAGTGGTCCAGCACCAGGAGTGGTCAGTGGCCCAGTGGTCCAGCACCAGGAGTGGTCAGTGGCCCAGTGGCCCAGCACCAGGAGTGGTCAGTGGCCCAGTGGTCCAGCACCAGGAGTGGTCAGTGGCCCAGTGGCCCAGCACCAGGAGTTGTCAGTGGCCCAGTGGTCCAGCACCAGGAGTGGTCAGTAAAAGTTGTTTCAGTGATGTTTTACAATCGATGTAAATAACCAATGAAACTTGAAATTAAAAAAACAACACATTCAGTCATTACTGTCATTGACGTATTCATGTACTCATTATATCCTTTAAATACTATATGGGAATAATGATCAATAACATAATTATTATGATCAATCGAAGCTTTAATGTGATAATTTACGTACATGGACAATATAATTGCCTTCCATTGATTTTACACAGTCGATGTTATATACTCTGTCAACCATGAATTGAATACATTTGATGTGAAACTGATGAAAATAGTAATACCCGGAGCGATTTGATCAATATACTGAGAGATATAACTAATTGATCCCATTATGGAAAGCTATTCAACAAACATGCCTAGAACGAGACACCAAGCTCCAACAAGTTTTGAATATTTTATGACGCGTTTCATATTTTGTATTCAACACTTCAGCATTGCAATAAAATTAAATGCAAAGTATTTTTACACGCTTCGTTGCAGGTGCTTTCATATACATATTTCATAAGCGAAGCCCTAGCAACATGGATACGTGTAAAGAATAAGTTCCACGTAGTCACTTTATCGCATTGTGAGTCTGAACATATCCGAAGTTACGTGTTTATTCCGAGGCCAAAATAAGAAAATATAAAGTTTGCATGCTGTGTCGCCCTTTACCCACCAAAATTGCTGGCCTCCAAAATACTATTGATCTTTTTATATTCAAATAAGAGATATACAATGTATAGTTAAACAAATACCTACAACAAATGTTTGGTTGTTTTAAACTAAACCTACCTACCTAGTCGACGTCACGAAGAATGGTCGGGGGAGAGTTAACAAAGTTGATTTCATTATCAAGTATGTTTCCAGTACTGTGTTATTTGATATTAACACTTATACTTAATTTTGTTGGAAGTTCACGCCGATTTTCAAAAGTATTTAGTCAGTATGTACGGCAGTTTTTTACCGAACCAGTGTTCTTTGATCGACGACCGGTGAAGCGATTTCAGACGACCCCCGTTTCAAGATATCTCCCGGTAACTTAAAATCGCGTTCAGATTACCGGGAGGTAGAATGAACTCAATTTCAAATTACACCAGGGGTAACTCGGAAAGTGATTTCAAGCTACACACTACGATTTCATATTAACTCCTTCATTCTCTATTTATGTTTATATATATGTATACAATTTACATGCAAACATGGAATAGAACAACGGCAAGCGATATAATTTATAAACCATCAAAGGACTGAAGGTCCTGAGAGAGGCTTCCAAGACTGCACGTTTTCCATATTATCGTATTACAAATTAATTCGCAACTATTCGGGTAAACTCATTCGCCAAAAATGACACAAATATTTCTGGAAAGCCGTTGACATCAACACTCCCGCCATTCCACAATTGATATATCCCTGAAAATCAGCCATAATACTCATAAAAACGACAATAAACTCGGAGGACTTTACATGTACTATTTTCTTGAGATGATGAATATGGCGGTACTTTTAGACCATCCGGTTGACGATAATAGCAATTAGACGCTTAAGCGCCTCAAAAATGTTTAGCGTCAAAACGACATCAAGAAAATAACATCAGCAGCAGGAACGACAACGGTAGCAGACACACCAACAACCTCGACAGCAGTGCAATTAACATTTTATTGATGTTTTGGCAGTTTGAGACTAACTTACAATTTTGAATGTTTCATAAATTTGTATTGAATTAACTTAGGCCATGCCAAATTGGAATTTTGTTAAGCGTCCGCATGCGCCTAGGTTATGTGCTCCTCGAGCCAAAAAATAAACATTTTTCTAAGCTGAAAATTCTCAAATATTTTCGATATCCATGATTCGACAACGGCAATTTTAGTTAAGATCTGACAAATATGTGATTATTGTGTGAAAACTAGTCAATTTGTGTGAAAACGAGTCAGTTTTAAATTAGATTTATTCATGTATAGATCTAGTTTTGAAACAAACCATTTTGTTTTGTTTTTATGATGTTTCTTTCATTCAAATATCTAAAATTATGCATCACTTATTATCTGAGGATATTTGTTTTTTCGTTATGAGTTTGTGTTTTTTTAATAGGTAGCTAGGTTTCACGAACTTAGGTTGACGCTTAACAAAGCTCCAATTTGGCGTGGCCTTATCATGATTTCAAATAAACGAAAATTAGCACATAAGCTCAATCAGCAAGGGGGTTATTTAAACCGTTCGGGGGTACTTTAAAATTGGGGGGGGGGGGTAGCTTTAACCTAAACAAATGGCATGTTCCTCGCATGAGCCAAACATGACGGACAAAATCAAATGTTTAGTATACACACCTACAAAGTTCGCGTTATGTGTTAAAAATGTCCAAATACGACTTCCTCTACAGTGCAAATCATCATAAATGGATGTGCTCATACCGCACCGTTTGTTCGAGCCAGTGTTGATTATCAACATCTGAATGCATGCCAATCTTTATGATTGTGAAGGTTAGAGTTAATATATATTTTTCATACAAAATAATTATTGACAAACGGATGGAACTATAGCGATTGTGACCACAACAGCTCCAAAATTGGACATATAACATCGACAATAACCTAACATGTCCTTATTAATGTATTAGAACACCATCTGTTTGTCAATAATTATTTTGTATAAAAAATATATATTCAGTTTTACCTCGATGAATATTGGTATGAAATTCAAAATTTGATAGGATCAACACTAAGCTCGACCACATGGTGTGGGATCTATTAATGACTTTCGATGTCTGCTTCCTTGGTTGTTTACCAACTTTCGTGTCGAATTCAGGGATTGTGAAGTTCGTGATCAAACCCCGCCCAACGCTGGACTCGAACTTACGGCCATCGGATCCGGAGTCTAGAAAAATGTATAAACAACATAATGTGGAAACAAAATGGTAATGTGTTTATATATATGAATATAGATAGGCCTACGATCAACGAAAAGTTCTTTTCACTCATCATATTGTTATATATATATGAAACTAATTATATGGAAAACTCATTATTTCGACCACCCAAGGTTCTGAAGAAAGTCGATTATCTGAAATATGGACGAGAAGTTAAAATCTGACTATGAAAATACGGTGTGATTAAAGAGGCGGTTAAGTGAGGTTTTACCTTAGTGCAAATTGTAAGGAGAAATTAAAACACACACATTAATATATATATACAAAAAATATTTAATAGGCAATATTTTTGCTAAGTATATACATGTATATACAATGAATAAAATAAGCATCATTTATAGTTCTGTTTTAAAACCGGGATGAATCGAATGTACCAAAATGTAACACCTCATTTGTAGAATGTAGATCTACCCCTGATAGCGGCCAAATTAAACAAATCATTCAACAATAAAAGGTACCCAGTATTGGGTCATCGTCACCAAAAACAGTTTTAATCAGATTTTATATATACTGTAGTGCAACTTCTCCAGAGTAACACCCTTTGTGAGAGACATGTCCTGTCCGTTGTCGAGAGGTTCTATTGAGTTTATAGAGAGTTTAAATTGATCGTAAATTCTGACTATTAGAAATGTTGATTATATTGTGATAGAGACGTTGCTGTTAATGAGCAGTCCGCTTAGAAGGGTATCACTGAACAGATTTCTAGAGAATTTAAAGTCGGCCACTTAGGTATATGTAAAAAACTATTACGAAATCCCAACTGGAATAGATAAAACGGCCTCATGAAACGTTATTGATCGTTTCCGTGTTTGGCAAATATTGTTGTTAGATTTTAAATCATTCAAGGTATAGATAGTGAAACCATAGTTCCATCTACGCCAGGTCTGGCGAAACCTATTCTAGTATTGATTGGCGACATAACTTAATGTAAATTTTTAATTGTCATACCTGAGTGAGATGGATATTTAAATAATGGAACAAAAACCCGTTAGGCTGGAAATCCATATAACCTATAGGCTGGTATTAAATGTGAATACAGAACCGTAGACATACATGAGGACTTGGATGTAACGGAGCGCTTGGTAGGGGGAATAGATATACGTGACTCGAGACATTTATTTGAGACTTTTAATACCAAAATGGGTTCAGAAGAAATAGAGAAGGATAAAAACAGTAAAAGCACATTGTGCAAAAATATCGCTCAAGCCGCTTTCTCTCATCTTGGTCTGTGTTTGCTAGTTATTGTATATTGCGTCATTGGCGGATTTTTGTTCGAATTGTTGGAGAAAGAGAATGAGGTTGCAGCTTGTGTTGAGAGTCGAGAGGAATATCTGGACATGGAAAATGAGACTTTGTTCAGTTTGCTCGATGTTGTTCTTACGAATCCACTGAATTCACCGGCAGCGGACGCCCAGCTTGTTGGGGTGTTTGAAACATTCCGTAACAATTCGTTGTCCATTGGGTATGATGGTAAATGGTGTGAGGGGTATGGACTGGAAGAGGGACCGATGCATGAATGGAACTTTGCTGGAGGCCTCTTCTTCTCGATGACCGTTATTACAACTATTGGTAAGTACTGATTACCATTGCCAAACTGGGCGATTTCAAAATTGGGGATGCTGAAAACAAGATCCCGATCGTATCATTTCATATTAAGTGGATCTTTATGCTAAAACTGGTAAGACATGGTGTTTAAGAAGGCATGATGTAAAATATATAATCTATGTTTCTTAGGAAATACTCAAGTTATCAAATACATACGTGAAAGTTTTATTTATCACATGACGCCAAATATAATCGATTCCTCTGACGAAATTCCGGAATATCCCTCTCAGCTCAACTTTAAGCTCAGCCGCTGCAACGGTCTTCGTCCTGCGTGAGATCATGTGCATACAAGGACTTCGGTAATATCTTGGAAATGATGCGGAATGTATCATTCCCTACTGCCCTACTGCCCGATCTGAATAGTACAGCCTTATCGTTATGTCCACACTATTAAAATTACTATTTTCCGCGCGTCAATATTTGTTATCAAATCATAAATTGGCTTGAAACTAGTGGGTCAATCTTTGTTTATTTTTTCCTGAATTCTGTCTGGCTTTGAACTTTAAAATCGGTGACATAGAATTATTTAAATAACATTTGACTTGTTAATAACCAAATTCCTGAAGCATATGATCACGATTCAAAATGAGTTGGAAGAAATTATTCTCTGAAAACCCTTTACTAATTTTGCCAAAAATAACATGGCGGCTTGGAAACGGATATTGTCTTGGCCAAATAATACTGAATGTTGGGTTAGCGAGAGTTTCTATTAGAATCTATGACAAATGCGCTCGTATGGCTAGTAAGCCCGCTTTGCTAAGTTGGTATATTGCGCTGGTCTGTCGCCCGCGAGGGCGGGTCCGATTCCCGGGCGGGAAAAGTCATGTACTTCTGTGACATTAGGCTACGTTTATCCCCCCCCCACTTCTTATCAATATGGGATAGTAGCCAGTTGCTTGCAGAAGGGCAAGATAAACCTGGCTGATAAATTGCGAGTTCCTGGAAAACTGGTTGCGTCCACGGAACGCCATGTATGAATGAACGATGTTGAAAATGGCGTAAATAAAAACTAAATATAGGGATTTTAATTAAACCAATCTTTTAAGCGTATTATAATTACATTGTAATATCAAAGATTATATTATTTAACAGAATTAAGAAAAATCTATTGTGGTAAATCTACAAAAAACTGTTTCAATGTCAATTAGATTTCCTTTACAAATACGTCTACAAGTAAAATAAGAATACACAATTTCCACAAAACTAGATAAAAATCGCATTTTATTTGAAAAAAACCCTGACCATTTACTAAATATTTAACCATCTTCATATGTATTCGTCACTGATGTGATTTATCTGTTGAAATGCTGGAAAATAATGATTTTATTATATGTCCATTGCGTTACTTATAATTTTGACAATGATTGTACACACTGATATGTAATGTATATAGCATATACTTTTATTACCTCCAATAATTGGAGAGCATAACTTATCTACAATTAGTACAAAGAAATAAACATAAATATGCAAAATATGACACATACAATCTATGAAAATAGTAGTCCAAGCATCAAATGAAACACACACATTAAAAAAAGAGCTATTATAATCTTAGAATGAGCATCAACGAAGAGCTAAGGATATAAAGATACAAGTTTACAAGTTTTTAATTCAAACAACCAGAAGGTCAAAGACCCATGTGGTACATATACGAAATGTAGCTACAATTTTATTTTATATAAGATATGATCGAATTTTAGAGCCCCTGTCTCCTGATCCGAAGGTTGTGGGTTGGACTCCTGCCTTGTGCGAGGTTGTGGGTTGGACTCCTGCCTTGTGCGGGGTTGTGGGTTGGACTCCTACCTTGTGCGAGGTTGTGGGTTCGACTCCTGCCTTGTGCGAGGCTAAACCGTGAACTTCATAATTCCTAAATCAGTATCAAGCGCTAGTAAGACAGGACGCAGACATCGAGAGTGAACAATTTAAGTTGTAATTCTTTGTTTCACAATCGATGTAGAATATATCAGTTTGTGTTTTTGTAATGAGTCTTCAGGTCACACAAACATCCAGGGTATTGAAATGAGTGTTCCAGCTATTAGAGCAGGAGAAAAAGACTAAATGCGGACACGTGTGTAGAACCCCGACCATCCGTAAGCCAGCTGGAGTACTTCATTTACATTTTTAAACCTTGGATGGGATTCGAACCCGCAGCGATGAGGGGACATGTGATTTGAAGTCTGCGACCATAACCCCCTCGACCACGGAGATTTCAGCAATTAACACTAACGTTATTTTAAACCTAAATGAGTTAATTATTATAGCTGAGGGGGTATCAAAACGTTGGTACTTTGTTTAGAATTGATTTTTTTTATTTTCTGTGACCAGGTTCAATACGCCATTTCCTGACAATGCTTGCGCTTCCTGAATATTTCCGAGTTTAAAAGCCCTTTTGGTCTAATAACAAAAATCTATATTTGTTTGTTTTATGAAACCTTTGCTACAATAATGACTCAATATGATCACAATTGACCTTTTTTGTAAAATATATTCTAGCTCTTGACATGCGCTGCAGTTTCTATAAAAGTACATATTGTACATCATTCAATAGTTGTAAACAATAGATCTTCTCCGGATGGCTCAAACAACAATATACGGTTAACATCGTGCTCGAATCGCCCTGAAAACAATGAAAGGATTTAATTTCTGTCTGAACTCAATGTATCTAAATTTAAAGTTTGTTGGCGCCACTGGTAAAAAAACTATTTTAGCGAATTCTCGATATCATCTATTAAAGGTACATCGGCTTAGCTGAGTACCACTCGAGTACCAATCTGAAGGTCTTGAGTTACTCTGCTATACAGCGCTTTGATTCAATTGCTATTATATTCACATGATAATGAAGCCATTGGAATCAGCGCTCGATGCTCAAGGAGGGTAGTCATGGATTTGAACCGTGGATAGGGCGTATGTGATGATTTAACTAAAACGAATACATCTAAAGTCATTGGACATCGTCCTCTTATTCGTGTGGATGATTTGAGTTGTTACCAGGTTAAGTGATGGCTTGTCAACCAGGAACACTTCGTAGGGTAAAGTGAATAAACCTGTATTTTTATGTCAAAACTGAATAAACATGAGCATTAAAATCGACAATTTACAAATTTAAAAACCATTCATGAAAGAAATACAATGGACGTAAGAGTTTGGCTTTGTCAGGTTCATCAACATGTGTAAACAAATAAGACGACAGTAATAACAACAGATGTCGTCTTTCCACAGATCATAATTAGAGACTACAAAGAATAACTGGAGCATGAAGCATATATACACAACTTTGGATGTAAACAGAATAGTTCATGCCCATGTAAACAAAGAACAAACAAAGAATTACTGGAGCATGAAGCATATACACACAACTTTGGATGTAAACAGAATATTTCATGCCCATGTAAACAAAGAACAAACAATGAATTAGTTCAATATTGAACGATCCGTACATCTTTTAAGCTACGTTACTCTGAGTTTTCTAACTTACAAGGTATTTAATTAAAGAATTAATTCTACAAATTCATTGTGTTTTCATCATATCCCCAATGTTCATTCGCTAATAATCCACCTCGTTTCCCGAAAACCACTATTTTGGTTTACTCGGTATTTACTTTCAAACCCCAATTATTACAATAAGTATGCAATGTGTTAAGATCAATTTGTAATTTTGTGGGTGAGTTGCCAAATATGGCCAAACTTTCCTTTGTCTTGCAAACCGTGAATGCAACATTATATTTTGGCGTCTTTTTTTGGCAACAAATAAATGAGGACACATACGATTGTATTCTATTGTTGATTACTGAATACTTGTATTTTAACATGGATAAGAAGACAGTAAATAAAATCTCGTGCTCTATTGGGACAGTTGTTTAATGGGGTATCAGACAGTGAGGGAGTATCATGACCGTGCGTCCACATGCACATATCATGCACTTGTTTGATTCATGTTAACTCCTAATTATATAGATGGGAAGAAAGACTTATATGGGATGCAACCGGAACATACCACCTGCTGATCATGAACACGTTATGTGCCACAATAAAAAGTGTATAACCACAGCAAATATACTTCACGCCATCAAAAACGCAACTAAAAATTGTCTGTGTCAACACGGTGACATTATAAAGAAATAATTGAATTTTAATTCTCAAACATTATTTCCTAAATTGAATCAGATATAAAGTATGATTATACGGCCATAGTTTAATTTCTTTTTGAAAAAAATATTTACTCATTTGTTACGATACTTGCAGCAAAATGAAGATTAAAGTGATATAGTTGCGTTTTTAATGGCGTTAAGTATCGTATACCACTGCTAAATAACGTGTGAACGCTTACAAAAAGTTGCCCTATCCGTGCATTTGTTAATATTTGAAGTCCAATAAATTAACTTGAAACGTACTGGTATTTTGTGGAAGAGCTAGAACATGGATGTGTACTATACAAACTTGTGAGAAATGATACAATCATCAATTTCCATCGAGCTAAATGAATTACGCTTGTAATGCAGGGAAAAAATAAAAATTCTAATATTCATAACGTTTTATTACATCAACAGTTGCCGTTATGTCAAGCCCTCCCGGATATAAATAATTGATACTTTTCCGCCATGCTTGGATGAGAGATTTCAACATTATTTGATTGCCGCGGAAAATCGATTGTCGCGAATATCCTGTTTCCGTATTGATGACAACTCGGACCTTACGATAAAGCACCGCTGGGTCAGTCAATAAAAACCGATGCAGTTTATGTCATATTCAAGTTAAGATAACCTGTTTAATAAATTTCGTAATATTTGACCACCCGTATTAAGATTTATCTTAAACCATATGAAGGACTTCTCCCGTAAATGCGAAATAAATATCGAATGTCTAAGTTTTTGTTAGTAAAATTGCATACATTTTTTTTAGCTGGCTTTCCCTAAAATTAAAATCAAAATAGGAAATACGCTACAGTATGGAACCTTATATTCGTAGGTGAGGATTATTCGAGGAATCTGGCGAATGTTTCTAAAGATCGTCACAAGTTTTCTAGTTACGTTTGATTGCTCTAAGTTATCTTGTTCGGCAGAACACATCTTCTCAACAAACACAGGAGGATCGTCTCATGTTTATATCCACTGATGTCTGATACTTGCTGCAAAATCATTATTTGGTAGACAAATCTAAAAGCTTCTGCATATTGCTGGTACACAAAATGTATTTACCAAATACATTATGTTGGCTTGAACGCAGACATATGAAGCTAAACCAAATAAAACACAATATAAATAGAATAAATATATCGTATTTAATTATATTGTCACTGCAAATATGTCGCAAAAAAATCTCATTGTAATGTGAACGCTTATAATCTATTTAAAGGAGGTTTCATATTGATAACATTGAAAATACGTTTTAAAGCGGCATTATAATTTTATGTCATTACAGTATGTAAAACCGTCTTTACATGTTTGGTAAGATATACAATTCTAGTCAGCGAAAACACTTTCGCTGAATTTGAGCCCATTTGCAATAAATAAGAGATTAACCCGGAACTTTCACATGTGAAAAACGTTAGGTTTCGCATGAAATGACACCTAATGACATTCACCTGTTCTTAAGACAATCCACTCCGATTTGTCAGAATTTATAAATAAGTCACAGTAAACCTCACATAAATACCACCTCAATAAAAAAGACCACCTCAATAAAAAGACCACCTCAAAATTAAGAGCACTATTTCCAAGTCCGTTTTGACTATTTTGCTCTTTATTCAACCTCAATATTAAGACCACTTCAATATTTTTAGTTTTCAAGGGTTCCAAGGATCACAAGGGTGGTCTTATTATTGAGGTTTTACTGTACTTCGTTGTGATGACTTAAATCGGCCACTTTCTGTTTAGGAACTTCTTAATATTAAACTTACAGAAAGTATTTTTTTGTAAAATGAAATGCAATTTGAATGGTTTGAAACTCCCTTATAGCCATCTGGGCAGACAAGGAAAAAGAAAGAAAAACATGTCGCTTTAAATGTATTTCTTATATATGGTTGCACACAATGCGCCACAAGCTGCTGTTTGTGTTTGTATCTCATATAACGTTTTCTAATCGTCCTCTACCTTAAACTGCTGTCTAATTCCCATGCGACGAAATTACATTTCATTCTCTGTTGTGGTGAAGTCTAGATTTAATGACCCAGGTCCCAGAGTTAACAGCTACAAATAACGTTAATTTAACCAGATAGGAAATTGTAGTAAACACTTAATAGAAAGTAAACTTATAAACTCGCAGAATAAGGAAGTGAAATCAATATCTAATATCCTAATATTTATAATGTTGCTATTGTGTGCATGTTTGTCCTGCTATCTCAGAAGTTAAAATTAGTCGTGAGATTACCAGAAATATGTCCATTTATGCGACATTGTTGTCTATACAGCAAACCTCAGTGTCGACAATCGACCATCTCTGATGATCTACCGCGTAAGTTGATCGATAATCGAAAATAATTGGACATTAGGTTTCAATCATTCATTGATTATAATCAACTTGTATTGTGTGTTATGCACGAAGCTTTGTTAAGTGTATGTTTGCTGCAGAAATTCAAAACCCTGCAGCTGACAAGTCTCGGATGTGAGTGGGGTAACCAATTATCAAAATGTGGTCGCTTATGTTAATCATTTTTATGTTTCTGTATCAGATTATCAAGAGTGATATATTTAGATATATTATTAAATATAAAGAATTATTGATGGGTTTGTTTCGCGACCTTCGATTTTTCAAAATAATAAACGGTCGTCGCTTTGTATAGAACATTTCAGTTAATTTTAGATTATAATCGATCTTCAGAATCACAAACAGAAATACCAACGTTTTTCATTTCCATTTTGTAAACAATTAGCAGAGAATCTTACAAAGTCTGCATTGAATGTATGTCAAGTAGTACATTAACGATGTCCGGGAGAAACACGAGTCGTTAAAGCGGCAGAGCGTTTTCTCTTCTCTACTCTGATAACCACCTAATTGGCATCATATTACAAAACGACTTTCCGTTAGTCCGATATCGTCGCGTTTCTAAAACGAAAGAAGCCTATTTTAAACATCAAAATACGTCAAAATCAGTAGATAAAAGTACTTTTGTTGACAATGATGTCATTCATTATCAGATACTTAAAAATTGTTTTTTTACAAAATTTAATTACATAACAAAATGTACTCCCGCTTTAAGTCAGTGAAATCTTTTTTATCTCGTGTTAACGAATCAATTAATGATTAATTTTGACGAAAGTCGAAGATTACAAATTTATTACGGATGATTGACAATGCATGTGAGAACACTCTTAGTGTGTGTAAAATCAGACAGCTTTTGACAGGCATTGATATTGTTATTTAGCCATTGTATTGCATTTTGAAGTTAATTGTATAAATCTCATAATTAGTTTTGCCACGTGGAATCTTTTTCAAACGCACGTCGCTTCGTATATTTGATATAATAAAAGGTTCTTATAATCTAAGTTCTTGAACACATGACGCACATACAGTCATCTGTCTAAATCGCTTGCAATGTTTTATGAGAGTGGTCGATTTAAAAAAGCATCGACCACTGCAATCAACTTATTAATAAGATTGTACACCCGACCATACGTTTTAACAAATTCGAATGATACAGGACAACCTCGCCCTCAAAGCAGAAACTCGACAAAATGAGCTTTATAGTGGTATGCAAAACCGTTTCTCCGACAGTTCCAGCAAGCTCAACAGTAATTCCAAAAGCAACTCATTGTTACCTGTTTCTATAGGCATGTGTGTACTGTGAAACCTAAAAATTAAGATCACTGTTCGTTCTGAAGAAAGTCGATCTAAGTTGTGAGGCGGAAGAAAATGAAAATGGTCCGTGACAATACGGTCTTGATAATGAGATGGTCTTTAAAGGATATTGTACTGTATTAACATTGTGATCAAGAGCAGTCGCGCAAGCAGATTCTGTGATGCGCTTGTGGTAGATATACAAATATATATTGGTAATAAAAGCCCAGTTTATGACGTGCAAGCATACTTCAAACAAGTCACGCGGTATACAGTTGTTAGATGAACCTTATCTGTATTTTCATCATAATGGAAAACATTGATTTTCTCTGTCATGTTTCTATATCCACAAGTCTTCTGTATAAACTAAGTTTATTATATCGAAAAGCAATTAAAATCCATTGTATGAACACATCGTAAACACGAGTATGAAATATTTATGTATGGAACAATATATGTGGAAATGTCGCATTGATTTTTGCTTGTAATGTAAGGTGTATTAGACCTAACCGACGTTCCTAGGTTACCACTCAGTACTGACCCGTTCTTCTGCACGCAACTGACAACTTCCCCACGTGAATCAGCCGTGGTCGCCATAGTACTTGGACACGTGAATCAGCCGTGGTCGCCATAGTACTTGGACACGTGAATCAGCCGTGGTCGCCATAGTACTTGGACACGTGAATCAGCCGTGGTCGCCATAGTACTTGAACACGTGAATCAGCCGTGGTCGCCATAGTACTTGAACACGTGAATCAGCCGTGGTCGCCATAGTACTTGGACACGTGAATCAGCCGTGGTCGCCATAGTACTTGGACACGTGAATCAGCCGTGGTCGCCATAGTACTTGGACACGTGAATCAGCCGTGGTCGCCATAGTACTTGAACACGTGAATCAGCCGTGGTCGCCATAGTACTTGAACACGTGAATCAGCCGTGGTCGCCATAGTACTTGGACACGTGAATCAGCCGTGGTCGCCATAGTACTTGGACACGTGAATCAGCCGTGGTCGCCATAGTACTTGGACACGTGAATCAGCCGTGGTCGCCATAGTACTTGAACACGTGAATCAGCCGTGGTCGCCATAGTACTTGGACACGTGAATCAGCCGTGGTCGCCATAGTACTTGGACACGTGAATCAGCCGTGGTCGCCATAGTACTTGGACACGTGAATCAGCCGTGGTCGCCATAGTACTTGGACACGTGAATCAGCCGTGGTCGCCATAGTACTTGGACACGTGAATCAGCCGTGGTCGCCATAGTACTTGGACACGTGAATCAGCCGTGGTCGCCATAGTACTTGGACACGTGAATCAGCCGTGGTCGCCATAGTACTTGGACACGTGAATCAGCCGTGGTCGTCATAGTACTTGGACACGTGAATCAGCCGTGGTCGCCATAGTATTTGGACACGTGAATCAGCCGTGGTCGCCATAGTACTTGGACACGTGAATCAGCCGTGGTCGCCATAGTACTTGGACACGTGAATCAGCCGTGGTCGCCATAGTACTTGGACACGTGAATCAGCCGTGGTCGCCATAGTACTTGGACACGTGAATCAGCCGTGGTCGCCATAGTACTTGGACACGTGAATCAGCCGTGGTCGCCATAGTACTTGGACACGTGAATCAGCCGTGGTCGTCATAGTACTTGGACACGTGAATCAGCCGTGGTCGCCATAGTACTTGGACTGTATTATTGTCAGTCAGTTACTACTACCCCGGGGTTCTAACATGTTACCTGCTAGTTCTACTGACTGTGCTAACCGGTCGGGCGAAATACGAAGTAAACACACTTTGCGATTATGCAACCATATATAAAAGGCACTTTCCCCACTTTTTTGTTTAATTTTACGGTGGAAGTCTTCGTAGTCGAAATTTTGAAGCGCATCTCACAAGAACTACATAAACCGCGCATCGAAATGATCTAGTCTCTATTCGCTTTCGTACTGTAATAATACACTAGACTAGATTATATCATATGTGTGACTGGTTCTTTCTTTTTTACATACAAACCGTTTTGTCATATTGTCATATTTCATTTTTTGACTGTGTTTGTAAATATTAACTAGCAATATAATAGATATAGAAACAAATACAATGTAGTACATGTATATTTAAACAACTGTCACGTTTATTATGCATTTATATGTACATGCATATGCTTTATCTTTTATAGGTTATGTATGTATGTTTATAAAAAACGAAATAAACTATAATATATATATAAAGGTACAATGTACATGTAAATGATAGATCGTACCACTATGTACGCCCCCTCACAGTAGAAACTTCCCTCACAGTAAGAAGTAAGCGATACTCGGAACCAGTCAAATCTGATCTGCGGGGGGGGGGGGGGGTAGATCGGCATGATACAGGGCTCAAGCATTTCCCTAGGTGTAATAGGGTTGCATTATAGTCTTTGTGTACAGCAGGGTTAGGGCATT
Organism: Mactromeris polynyma; assembly: GCA_032209605.1. Classification (NCBI taxonomy): domain Eukaryota; kingdom Metazoa; phylum Mollusca; class Bivalvia; order Venerida; family Mactridae; genus Mactromeris; species Mactromeris polynyma. Next base: position 52,086,871 of record JASFXZ010000001.1, read on the forward strand.
TACAATGAGTGGGAAATCGTAGAATGTTTATGAAATAACCACCATACAACTGTTGACTTTCAGGTTATGGTCATATTGCACCGAAGACAATTTGGGGCCGTATTCTGTGTATGTCGTATGCTATGCTAGGTATCCCCTTTATGCTGATGTTTCTGGCGAACATTGGGGATGTGCTGGCTGACGTTTTCCGCTATGTGTATGCTAGAATCATATGCTGCGGTTGTATGAAGTCGAAAAAGAAACAAGAGGAGGAAATTGATGATGGAGACGAAATTGCCGACGATGGAGTGACAGTAATACACAAGAGACCAAGTATGTATATAAGTTGTCTTGCCGGATGTTTCCCGTGTTTAGAACATGTTAGCCGTACTCATTCGGTGTATCACTGTGGTTCATTTATGATCTGATGTTTAATTGATGCCAGTTAATCGTCTCACCAGTGGGAAACAGTGACCCGTCAAAACGTTGTTATTGGGACTAAACGTGTGTTAATTTATGTTAGTTGCGTCCGCATTATTTGTATATACGAGGGGTGTTCCATAAATAATGTCATATGTTCTTTATTTCGTGGAAATCGTGCAATTTGTGCACAAAACCACCTCGTGTCGGTAGAGTGATCACTCACTCGTGACACAGGTAAATATCTCGCTCACACGTTCACTGACCTTGGTACAGTGTGCATTTATATATACTCGGTAAAAAAAGTCTTGCGACACGGTTGTTTGGTAATTTATCGGAATGCATTCAAAACCTATATAAACTATATAATTTTGGAAAGTTTAACTCATGGCCTGTCGATTGGTTCTGATATAGTGCTTTTTTTACCGAGTATATGTAAAATGACTGGAAAAAGAGCTGAAAACGTGCTTGAAATTAGGGCTTACACAAAAGGTAGGTCGCTACTCGGCGTAAAGGCCATTGACATTCACCGTGAGGGTGTGTGACATTTATGGGGAGGGTCAAATGTCTCACAGAACTATTTGTAGGTGGGTGGGTAAATTTCGTACTGGACAGCAGCAACTGAAAAGATGCTGCTCGTCCAGGACGTCCTACAACAACTACGACCAAAAGTAACATCGAAAAAATCCGCAATATCCTCAAAAATGATACTCGATTCACAGTAAGGCAATTGGCCCGAATGAAAAACATGTCCTGAGCTAGAGTTCATGGAATTTGAAGAAACACCTAAAAGTTAGAAAGATAAATGCAAGATGGATACCCCATTTGTTAACGACTGAGCAAAAGAAGACCCGTGTAACAATGGCTACAGATACTGAAAATGTATCCAAAATACAGTGAAAAGGCTTTTGAGAATGTAGTTATTGGTGATGAGTTCTGGGTGTATTATTTTGAATCAGTGCGGAAGGTTTGTAACCAAATCTGGGCAACTAGAAATGCGAATACAGATGTAAGTGACATTATTTATGGAACACCCCTCGTATACATACATCCTTTATCCTTTGTGATAGTTTTATGCATAACTATTCGCATCTTGTCTTCATCATTATTGTCTATCCTCTATATTTCTCTATGAGCTCCGAATTTAATACACTTGTATTCAGTAATCATTTTCGATGAATTGACATAAAGTTTATAGGCCTAAATTTAAATAAAATCCAACTGCTTTACTACTGAGATACTTATTTTGTCTCAGAACCTGCGCATCGGGAGGCATCTGGATTAACAAGAGGGTCTATGTCTGATATGGATAAAACAAATGGCACGGATGTCAAACAAAGGTCATTGAATATCAAACCACTTAGGTCCGCGGATCTGGCTGCCAGAGCACAAATGGTGAAGTCGACATCAAGTGAGTATGACAGTATGTTCTATCTATCATTTATTTCGAATAATGCGATGTTTCATGGATTATTCGAAACCCTGTATTATGCGAAACCATGCGATATTCGGAATAAATGTTCAAATAAATGATGTCCGGCTGTATACAAAATGTATAAACCTGCGGTGACGTCTGGTTAACAATATTATTCGTCTCCAAGAAAAAAATAAGAAAGTTTTTGTGCGCTTTTTCCAATCCGAGCATTCTTCTCAGACCAAACATTTGTCGTATTAGTATCTTTGCTTCTGTTATTTGGTCTATGTGTTAAAAATGAACATGAGCTCGAGATGAGATGACAAGTGTAGTATCAGTGATTCCACCCGCGAGCCAATATTTCGGTTCATCGGGACATTGCTGTTTGAACCATGCCACGTACTAGTGTATCCTTACTTATATATGAAGAAGATCATGTAACAAAGGCAGCATATCGCTATCGCTAGTTATCGCTAGATATTTACATACCATTACAATGGTTTCATTCACCTTTGCAAGAACAATGTACCTGAATGAACAATAACACAAAAATAGATATTCTTGTATGCAAATGTGATTTAAGTAAATAAACGACATTTACAGTTTCCAATGGACTTTCGATTTCTAGTGAATCCGACCGTTATTCGGTCTAATTGTGACACTATGCATCGCATTCAGCTTGTTTTTGCGCTTGTTGTCAATGACGTTTTATTATGCAGATATGACTGATAGGAAAATAATTTGCTGCATACAAATATCGTATAATCGTTGATGTCAAAAGGAAACAAAAATATCACATCGATATGTCATAATACAATATTTAAATAAAAGGACTGAAGAATAATTACAGTTAAGACCTGGATTATTCGGACGAAAAAGGCATGAAATGTATCAGGAAATTGTCAATAAGACATTTTGCATTTAAATATTATAGATATGGCGACACACTTATATAAGGAACGGTCACAATGGTCTAAAGTATAAAGAAGTTTAACTGTACATTAGCATCCAATCGCAGCTTCAATTAGCCGACTTAAGATATTTTTTCTTAGTATATACACAGATCGTTCTAGTGTATGATTTAGTTTTTCCCCAAATAGCTCCACATAAGGAGTTACATGTATTCACAGAACACTGTTCCAGACATGGTCAATTGACCGCCGACACAACAACATTTAGAGAATTGTTTTTTTAATGATCAATGTGGTTAGGCCCATACTGTGGAAATGTTTTGTACGGGAAGTGTTAGATATGAGTCCGTGCGATAACATATTCAGATACTCCACCTTACTCCTATCCCATTGCTGCAATGTCAACTTCACTTGAAACAAGTTCCGGATCTGTGAACGGGGTATACCGACGGGGATGTACACTTGACAAAATGTCATTCGTTTGGTGTATAGCACCCATAAAAATCAATTCTCTTTCAGGTATCGAACCGCTGATTGTTGATGATGAAAGTGACTATGATGAGGAAGAATGGGAGAATTTGAGTAATGTATCAGTGCCTCTAACAATTAGTATGGGAATCATAGGTAATGTTGTATGCTGTAATGTATCAGTGCCTCTAACAATTAGTATGGGAATCATAGGTAATGTTGTATGCTGTAATGTATCAGTGCCTCTAACAATTAGTATGGGAATCATAGGTAATGTTGTATGCTGTAATGTATCAGTGCCTCTAACAATTAGTATGGGAATCATAGGTAATTTTGTATGCTGTAATGTATCAGTGCCTCTAACAATTAGTATGGGAATCATAGGTAATGTTGTATGCTGTAATGTATCAGTGCCTCTAACAATTAGTATGGGAATCATAGGTAATGTTGTACGCTGTAATGTATCAGTGCCTCTAACAATTAGTATGGGAATCATAGGTAATGTTGTACGCTGTAATGTATCAGTGCCTCTAACAATTAGTATGGGAATCATAGGTAATGTTGTATGCATTTCCCTTCTTTATTTGCGTTTAACACTGACATTACATGTTTGTTAACATCGAATATTGATTATGTTGTACATGTAATATAAAACTGCAATAGGGCCTTTTCCATGTAAAACTGCAACTTAGACATATGATTGCTATCAAATAAGTTCGCTAAGTGGGGACGTTGGTTTTTTTATTGGTTTGTTTGTTTTGGGCTTTACGTCGTTTCTCAACAGCATTGCAATAATTCATGTATATTCTGCGGTCAGTTGAGCAGACCAGTGCTGCTGGGTTGCCAACCAGTTCTAGCCTGCTACTCCGCAAGCAATTGACAACTTCACCACATAAATTAGAATTCAGAGGTGAAGGAAAAATACTTATGGAAGAACATTCGCCTCGCCCATGGTTCGAGCCCACCGCCTCTAGATTAGCAGAGGCGCGCTCTACCGACTGAGCTAACCGGACAGGCTGTGTGGGAACGTAAAATTCTCCCTCTTAATAAGGCCTAAGGACATGTCTATACGGAGGGAGTCGCTCTACTCAATGAGCATAAGGCTTCCCATGTTGAATCAAGAAAAAAAATACACGTATTAACAAGAATAATAAATGTTATAATGATAATGACAAGTGTAAGTTTACCAGTTGAATTGCGAACCGGTATCTAAAATGAGGCAACTACATGTACGTGATTAAATAAAGGAATTTGTACATTTGTCTTCCGAGAATTTTGTTGGGAATGGCAGAAAAAGTAAATTATCTGTGTCTGATTTTTTACAGGATTGTATATTGTTGGTGGCGCTGTTCTGTTCAAATATTGGGAAGACTGGGATATGCTCCAATCCTCGTATTTCTGCTTCATCACGCTGAGCACCATTGGCTTTGGTGACGTCACACCCGGTCGGGATTTCAGCGATCCAACAGCGAACGCGCGTCTGGTGATCGGAACGATTTACTCGGTATTTGGGATGGCGATATTGTCAATGTGCTTCTCCCTGATGCAAGAGGAAATGACATCAAAGTTCAAGTGGTTTGGCAAAAGACTGGGCGTGGTTGACAAAGAAGAAGATGATGAATTGTTAGAAGTTTATGACAACAACCAGAGAAAGAAAGCATATGACAACCCGAACCAATCGGAATGTTAGACCAGTGATAGTTCGCTTCACTGATAAGTCCCGTATGTTGAGCATTTGTTCAATGTTTCGTTGTCTACGATGCACCATAGGAGTATTTTTTCTTAGACATGTAATTTATTATATTTTCTTATGCAATATTTTTTTGTAAGCGAATATATGAACTTCGTTTTTTATATGAAAGTAAAACATCGAAAAAATACGCACACAACATTCCAACTGTTTGTTTAACCTAGTGGCAACATTGTGGGTAACATAGTCCAGCCACGGACGTCACATCTCTATACTGTCACCGTTATGAAGACACGTGTAAACGTCGGAGTACAGAAACACGTATGCGGGGATATGGGTAACATAACATTATTTTACTGCTTTCAATATTTCGTAGGTGAAAAAGCGAAATACATGCATATGCTTTTAACTTTATTAGTGTTCTACATATTCAAGTATTTGATTTAACATGATCAACGGTGCGTTCATACGATATATGGAGAAGCGATTCCTTATTACCAACGTTTGTGTCAGAATTATGGAAAAGTAGCTGTATCAAGTAATTAAAAATATCACGTGTCCGAGCGAAATGGAAAATATAGATGAATCATCCGCGGGACCAAGTTTAGACAACTTGAAAACAGTCGCTTTCCACAAATCTCATTTTCGTTCTCAACTTATTTCAGTTGAAAATGTAGTTTCGATCTATGTCTGTGCTTTAGTAAGCCATCTTATTACGTGTACTTATTTATGCCACATTCATAATATTGTATGATTATCATAATAGTGTCACAATTAACTCGAGAACTATAAAACATAAGAAATGAGTTTGGAGCCCAATCTCAAGTTTTGTAACATTTGATAACATCGCACATGGGCTTGTAACATTTGATAACATCGCACATGGGCTTGTAACATTTGATAACATCGCACATGGGCTTGTAACATTTGATAACATCGCACATGGGCTTGTAACATTTGATAACATCGCACATGGGCTTGTAACATTTGATAACATCGCACATGGGCTTGTAACATTTGATAACATCGCACATGGGCTTGTAACATTTGATAACATCGCACATGGGCTTGTAACATTTGATAACATCGCACATGGGCTTGTAACATTTGATAACATCGCACATGGGCTTGTAACATTTGATAACATCGCACATGGGCTTGTAACATTTGATAACATCGCACATGGGCTTGTAACATTTGATAACATCGCACATGGGCTTGTAACATTTGATAACATCGCACATGGGCTTGTAACATTTGATAACATCGCACATGGGCTTGTAACATTTTATAACATCGCACATGGGCAACATTTCGAAACAAAGCGTCTCGCTTCATTTGTACCTATACCTGCTTGTAACATTAGCTTTATGTGAGCAAAGCTATAAAACTGCTCAGTGTCCCTATTATTTGTAACATGTGTTGTTTTGTTTTATAATTTATTTCTGACTATACCCCAACGATAAAGTGTTTCACATACAGTAGGATGCCCCCGTTTCATGTAAATTGTTATAACAATACTTAACACATGTTATTTCATTTGACCAGAAAACATGCCGGACAGAACAGAACAGAATGATTATTAATATTTGGATTTAAGTATAATACTTATCATCCAACGTATACAATTTACAAAATAATAATATTGACATACTCTATAAGAGTAAGTACATGTACATTTATACATACTACATAGTTAACATTGGAAAGAATTACGTTGCAAAGCGACAATGCTTACCATTTACATTGTCTTGGTTATTGAAAAGGACAAACTATTAGTGTTTTATTTATATTAATACAAATTAAATTTCAATAAATTTCACACATCATTAGTTTCTGTTGGCTCTTTGGAAATATGTTTGAAACCAAGTTTGTCAACAACAACCTATCGTTGGGGTATTGTACTCAAGACAAAGATTGATGAAACAATATGTTTATTATATTGTAGTTCCGATTTCGTGAACATTTCGCGCTTAACGTATACACGTTCGTTTAAACTTACGCTGTGTTATAGGTGAACATGTATTATAGACTTTAATTTATGCAAATTGAGAATTTCTCCGCCATTTTTGTTCGAAATTTGAAGAAAATTTTGTGGTAAAAAAACTAACAATTTTGTGTTTTAAGAATCATCACAGCATTACAAAGAATGTGATTTTAACAGGTCTATTTTTTTCGATTTTTAATTAAATTTAATCATACATGTCATAAATATATATCTTACTCCAACCTAAATCAACAAAATATGTATCTATAGCGACTTTCTTCTAAACTATGCGAAATATACTAATCCGAAATTCCAACGCATCAACGGATTTTAGAAATAGTTTCTGTTAACAGTAACAGCGTTCAGATATATATATATAATGTAACCACTATAATTGAAATTTAATTACAGTTTGTTAAGAATTCAGTTTCACGGTTGGTTAAGACGGGCCGTTTGAACTGTCAGAATATGAGCATTTCTTTGTTTGATTTAACCAGGGAAGAAATGAATATTAAGGTTTAGTTTTCATAATGATGCGTGTGGGATAGTCTAGTACTGGTGGGTTAGCACTTTTGACCAGAATTTATTAAAATATTGTACTATTTTAATATTTTATTTCTAAGTTTACATTTGTTTGTATTTAGTAAGGATTTAGTATAGATTTATGATATGCTCAACAAACAGGCATACCTTCCATTAATCATTAAACGTTGTCAATTAATATCAAAGACAAGATGAGATTATGACAAAAATATTACAATTTAATTACTATTAAAAAATCGACAATTAAATAGATTCACGATAGAGGCAATACCTTTATTCACAAAGTTACGTGTAAAAAGATATTCTACACCAAATTGATGAGTTGTTATATTTATGTTCAACTCATGATTTGTTCGCATCTATCAAGATATTTATCAAGCAACCCACAATTGAACAAAAATATCACGCGATGCATATTTGCTATGCTTGTTATATTATTCTGTTATATGATATAACTTAAATAATTATCAATAAGATAATGCTGAAACATCCATTTGACAATTTATCATGCTTTCCAAACTTTGAAGAGAATTGTGTTTATGTATTTTATCCTGCTGATTTAATTATGAAAATTGTTATTATAATGCTTGACAGTACTACTTGTAACTCCAAAGTTTCACTAATTTTCGCCGAACGATAAACTACTAGATTCACAGACAACGTGGACCGAACACTTTAATATTGTTTGGTTTGGTTTTTACGCCTTTTTTAAAAAAATGGTTCGGTTATACACGGCGTTCAGCGTTCCTGACATAAGTGAATATTTAGGTCTGAAATACCAATATAAGAAACAGCACATCGGCATTTTATATCTGTGTTTATATTTTTACTCTGTGATACTTTATGTTGTTTAGATTAAATATTTTACTCGCAGGTGAGTTGTATTACTGATATTTTACACCCTGTGGTAAAGACCTCCCAAGAACAAAGGTCATGTGTATTGTATTACTGATATTTTACACCCTGTGGTAAAGACCTTCCAAGAACAAAGGTCACGTGTTGTATTACTGATATTTTACACCCTGTGGTAAAGACCTCCCAAGAACAAAGGTCATGTGAGTTGTATTACTGATATTTTACACCCTGTGGTAAAGACCTCCCAAGAACAAAGGTCATGTGTGTTGTATTACTGATATTTTACACCCTGTGGTAAAGACCTCCCAAGAACAAAGGTCAAGTGATTTTTTAGTCAGCATTCATGAGCTATGTTGCTGAACACGCAATCCCTTTTCGCCATGACAAGTCAATAAAATATATACTCGTGGTAAATGAAAACACACCAAAATGATTTTTTGACATCCGCTGGCTATGACCCAATTTCATGAACCCCGTGCAAATCGTTATTTTGCTGACAATCAAGGTTGTTACGAACCATATCAATGTATGCGTGGTAGCACCTCATAACTTAGTTTTAGACTATCAAACCGCCAACAAAAGATTTCCCCTTTATTCACATTATGGGACGTTTAAATGAAACCTAACGTCATGAAGCCGTCGGTATGGTAGCATGGGGATTTCATATCACGATGTTGCACGTAGTATGCAATGTTCTCACTCAACTACCATGTGGTTAGTTAGACAACACCAAGAAACCTAACGTCATGAAGCCGTCGGTATGGTGGCATGGGGATTTCATATCACGATGTTGCACGTAGTATGCAATGTTCTCACTCAACTACCATGCGGTTAGTTAGACAACACCAAGAAACCTAACGTCATGAAGCCGTCGGTATGGTGGCATGGGGATTTCATATCACGATGATGCACGTAGTGTGCAGTGTTCTCACTCCCCTACCATGTGGTTAGTTAGACAACACCACGAAACCTAACGTCATGATGCTGTCGGTATGGTGGCATGGGGATTTCATATCACGCTGTTGCACGTAGTGTGCATTGTTCTCACTCCACTACCATGTGGTTAGTTAGACAACACCAAGAAACCTAACGTCATGAAGCCGTCGGTATGGTGGCATGGGGATTTCATATCACGATGTTGCACGTAGTATGCAATGTTCTCACTCAACTACCATGCGGTTAGTTAGACAACACCAAGAAACCTAACGTCATGAAGCCGTCGGTATGGTGGCATGGGGATTTCATATCACGATGATGCACGTAGTGTGCAATGTTCTCACTCCCCTACCATGTGGTTAGTTAGACAACACCACGAAACCTAACGTCATGATGCTGTCGGTATGGTGGCATGGGGATTTCATATCACGCTGTTGCACGTAGTGTGCATTGTTCTCACTCCACTACCATGTGGTTAGTTAGACAACACCAAGAAACCGACTCTGTTGCTGATCTTCCCCGTCCAAGGCTCCAAAGAGTGACGTCTCTTAACAAGACCGCCATATTGTCCTTGCGTTCCCCGAGATTGTTTTCAAACAGGAAAAAGGACTGCCCATGAAACAAGGGGCTATAACCAGAGAGGTATTAGTCGATCCGCAATGCGTCGTCGCCTGTTAGATGCCGGATTTTCACCTCATGACCTTTATATAGGGGTAGTGTATTGACACCAGAGAGGCGATGTGGTGTCGTCGGCATCTACGATGGACGCATGATCAGTTAAAATGTTATTCATGAATGGTATATACTCGTATATGCTGGATGAGTGACGTAAGGTGTGGCGTCGCCGAGGTGAGCGTTACGCAGATTGCTGCGTCAGACAGGAGGGGGCATTGTATTTGTGTGCGCCGGTATATCCAAAGGTAGAGCAGTCTAAATATAGTGTTAGTATATCTCCTGATGCGTTTTCAATGACCGCCAGTATATGTAACGTATTGGTTTGTCAGTTTACATTATATAGACGCGTATAGTGCGATTTTATTAACCGCAAACGTATGAATATATTACCTGGACCAATACATTTCAAAATAGGTGTATTGAAATGTTCGTGTTTGTCCGTGAGCTTGACGGAGAAAAAGCCGCGGTTCTGTTTTGATAGAAAAGTAAACAAAACAGCAGTTTAGCTTCACGCACGAGGACATTTCCTTACCTAAATTGACATGGATCGGTCCTGAAAGTTCATACACCTGTTCGCGGTCAATCTAACAGCACTATACAATTGTTAGTGCGAGAGTCTTGTTATTGTCAAGACACTTCCATATGTTAAAATCAATAACTCGTATCTGGGATACCGACGACTGTCAGCTATTTTCGCTTATCTACTTAGGAAGTTCGGTTTTTGATCACATAATATGTTGTTGAGGTTGTTTGTTGTATTGATTTCCTTAGTAATATACTAATACACTCAGCAAAATGTCTAATTGGTCACTTGGATTTTATTGATATTATTTAACAATGCAAACACCATCACATAAATACTTTTTTCGTACAACTGTTCAGAATACATTAATCCATATTGATTCTCACGTGAATTTTACGACAGATCAACACTAATAACCCTAAAATTAAATGTCATAAAACGGATATATATGGTATGGTCTGTTCAATAAATATGAAGTGACCAATTAGAAATTTTGCTGAGTGTATTAGTATATTACTTAAGGAAATCAATACAACAATCTCAACAAAATATTATATGATCATAAACCGATAAATTGCCATGTGTCCACCCACGTTTACTTAAGAAATGTCATGTTAGCTTTACGCCATTCTATTAAGGCGATAGCCTTGCCATGTGTTTTGACAAGTTTATCAATACACACATTTATGGATTATATAGTAAATTTGTACATGTAGAATGACTTGATGATGTTGTACATTCCGGTACATGCACACAAAATTCTGTTAAGTATTTTTTAATATCAAAAGTAGCTCTATTTTTGAGAGGAGATGGTTTTTGCAAGAAGTACATTAGACCATCCTTTCCTTTCCGATTGTCGAGTCTCATGGGGGTCTACTAATAGTATTAGGGGACATCAACAGAAATAAGTGCTTTTTGTCTAATGAAACGATGGGTGTGACAAAAATCAACTAAGATATAAGCTTTCATGTGTTTTTATATTTTCAAATCATGTAATATTAATTTCACATTTCTTTTGAAAAGAAAATAATACATTCATACAATTTAAAACAGCCGTAACAATATGCTTATTTAGCACGTCAAATATTTAATGAACAAACATTGATGATAAATGCACTGATATGATATATATGTACATATAAGATGCAAAATATAAACACATCTAAATAATGAAATATGAAGTAAAAACCAAATGTAAACACACACAAAAAGCTAATTTATACAAATTGAAGATTTTATTTTTCTATGACAAAATACAAGTGACCAATCAGCAAGCAATACTTTGGTTTCTGATTCGGAACAATGTAAGAATATAAACAGAACACAAATACAGTTTAAGAGAACACAAGACACTTGTCAGTGTACCAAACATGTCGATACTGTAAGGTAATTAATGCATTACGCAAAGGAAACAACTAAATATGGCTCCCAAGACAAGTAATAACAAACTCTGAATTACATGATGATAATCATATTGCAGCAAAACAAAGCTTGGAACTGTCTTTTTTTCAAATATTCGTTTTGATTACCAAAGAAATAAAATACAGAATGCACAACTAAACAAGAAACAAGGAAATCCCTAGAAAACAGAGGCGTTATTCACAAATAATTATTTTAGACTTAGGCTTAGTTTTTGTCTAAATCACAAACGTACTGACTGACAGACTTGGCTAAGTTTACTTTTTTTGTCAACGACGTAAGGAACTTTAACCCTCGAATTTAAGATTTTGCAAAAAAATTGTCATATTCCAGGTAATATTCAGATTGGTTCCGCCCGGCAAATATATGTACGGAAAGATAAAAATAGAACAAATTAAGTAGATTTACTCTTGTTTACAACATGTAAGAACGCGCATGCAAAATGATCACTGGTTTACTTTCACTTTTACAACAACAATGTGTGGATAAATCCCGAGGTAAATCAGAGCTCACAGTAAAGCTTGATGAATATAGGTAATCATATTGATATTTTGCATAAAGTCTTTCATATTGCATGCAAAACTCTTATGTTTAACACTGCAGATAAATTCATAACTTACTGTTTGGCGTGAATATGATAAACGAAACTACATTAATTTGCCAGAAACTGAATTTCAATTTTTTGGTAACAGTGACCTTGACCTTTGATGCAAGCGAGCACTGCACATACTCTTACCATACACAAAGTTTTGTATGAACATAATAAACGAAACTCATATTCTACATCACTGCATTGTCCCCTTTCCTACAAATTTCCCAAAACCAAACACACAAGTGTCCGAACGTTCTACACACCAATTTAGCACTAGCATAGAAAACATCAGTCTCATGTTCAACCGTTCCAGGAAATTTTAAAGGGAAGTAACAATGCAGTATTTAGAGTATATCTGCATGAAGGCATTAACATGCAATTTTCTCCAAATTATTAATCAGCTTATTTTCATCGAAATTAAGACTATGTACCTTGAAACCTTTGCCACGGCCTAATACAATTTGCTAAGGATGCTTGAGGGGAAAATAAAACAAAGGATAGTCCTAAAACTGTACTTACAAGATTGGATTTATCTTCTGAAGATACAACAAAATAATAACAAATACCGATCAAGATAGTAAAAAATAATTTGTTATATTCAAGAATCCATTGAGTAAGTAAGTAAGTAAGTAAATTGTTTATTATAGTGACTTGTGCATATTATATTTACAAACATATTTACAATACATAAATTCGGAGGCACCCGGCCCATTGGGCCTATAAGTCACCTTAACAGTTAATCGTAGTTTTTATCCACTCGGTAAATGACAATTTATAAGTACATGTACAAAAATATATGATAATTTTTTTGTGATAATCTGTAAAGCATGTTTAACAATAATAGTTATAGGATTCAGTAGAGGAGTAAGTTGGATCATTTTAAATGAAACAAAGTCAAATTGTAGAGACGAGTTAGTATGAGAACTGACACTGTTTTGAGAGTAATACAACTAAGTAATTATGTATGTACATGAAAATACGTAATATATGGAAACAATTGTATATAATCTAGTACAATCTTTTTGATAATAAACATGTATAAAATTCAATATTTTATAGGAACCGCTTATGTATACCAACAAATTAGGACAATGTGGTTCTACAATTCATATAATATACATTAATTTCTCAATAATATGCATAAGTGTCACACTACATATTTACAAAAACAGTGTACATACAAAAATGCATTGATGTCCACTAATTGATCTCAAACAAATATGAAGTTTTGGAAAAATTTATCCCTAACTTACTGGCATAAAGATGGTAAAAATCAGCCACATTTAGTGATCTGAAACAGTACAACTAACAACCCTATTTTCACCAAAGCCATAATTACAAAACTGGAATTCTGATGCCAGCATCAAGTATAACTTTGGCTTGTGTATCTTCTGAAAGAAGACAAAAATCTGAAAAAGTGTCATGTATAGTTCAGGGTCAAAGTTCAAAAAACTTTAGACTGATCTCAAATCTCAATGTTTAAGTTTTTTTAAAAGTTAATTGTTGTTAGATTATGAAATGAACGTACAGTATCTTGTTTGTGAAACGAAAAAATTTATCAGAATACTTCCTAAAACATACAACGCGAAATATTTGACAGAAAAGAACTGAGAACGACAATCTTTGTTGATCATAGGACTGATGGTTTATAACTCCAGTGAAGTTTTCACACAAGCATCAGTATTATGCATCTATCAATATTTTGCCCCAGAGGAATAAGACAATTTGTCTTTCTGGGGTCTAACTCCCCAACCTACAGCCAAGTATTTTATCTAAATCCCCTAAAACTAAAGTCTATTTCCAGGGACCTCGAACCTATCCCGGTGTCAAATTCCCACCTATCAGGATTTGTCTTCTGGCTAAAGTCCTGTGTACCCTCACCCCAAGACAAAACGTTGATACAAGCATAATAGCAATCTGAAGAGATACACTTATAATATCAATGTAAGCAAAATTATCATAATCCAAAATGAAGATTTGTGATTACCTTACTTAGGATGTCCAACACCATTGTTTATTACGGTAATTTCAACAATATTGCAAAATCACTAAGTAATGAAGGACCTGGCCTTGAATCTATAGCAGAAAAAGTTTATTTGTCAAACCCAAAAATCAAGGCAAATCTTATCTAGCCACAAAATCAATCCAGTGAAGAGTGACATTATACTATTGAAGCTTTCACTGGTTTCCAGTAAGGATAGAAATATCAGACTCGAAGGTTACCACTATCTAAGAGCTGGATATATTTCCATCCACACATGAAGCCAGCAATAGATTCTTTTCCTTGCATATATTTTTAAGAAATAAAGGACAAGAATACATGAAACAACTAACATTGTAAAGAATTTTTACTCATAACAATGAATTATTTTTCAAATTCATTCAAGTTATTATTTGATATTACGTGACATCATAATGTGACGCCATTAGCACAAGACTCATCCTAAATGGGGGTTGGGGGCAAGATAAAGTTTTCCAGCACCGGTGTAAAAGGGAGATAATTCGAAGATTGATATTTTCATACTAGTGAATTTTATTAAAAATATGTTTTTAACCGAACAATGAAGATAGCTGTTTTGCAGAATAAATCCTTTTGATATCATGATCAAAAGATCTAAAACAAGAACATCTACTTAAATGGTCCACACTTAAATCAGTGTTACAGTATTACTAAATCAGTAACAAAAATAATCAATAAATTCTGACTCCCAGTTCTTAGCAACACTATGACAAAAAATAAACACAAAAACAAGAAGCACTTAATTAACAATTGTAGCAGCATAGATGTCCACTATATTGTAAGAAATGTACAGCACATATCCTTGTCTTAACCATTACTTCAAGAAGTATAAAGGAAATCACACTTAAAACATGAATATATAATCAAGGGCCCCAGCAGCAACAGGGTCTAATTTCAGCCATCTTTTTTGTAAACAGATTTCCCAACTGATGGGGTACAAACAGAATATTCGTATGCGGCAAGTGTTCTTACACCCAATATCTTCAATTAACGTTGCGTTTAACTTAAGTCTAGAATGGTGAAGTTCCGCCACACAAGAATATATATCAATGAATGATAAGATTCTTTAGTCTCAAAATCACATAAAAAAAGTTTGCAATAGTAATCCAGTTTTAATATGAACACAAGAGAAGTATTACAGTATAAAATGATTATTTAACTAAATATATCTGAATCAAGCAATACCGTAGTTGTTCCAGTGCCAGCACAACAGTAAAACTGCAGATCATCACAAAAACTAATGGTATTGTGGTATTATAAATGCTACAAGAAACTATGGCACCTATGTTTGTGCTGTCATGTAACACATGGTGAAAGTTATTTATTGAACTGTTCCACAACATGACCTGTACTAGTGACCACTTACAGGATTTGCACATTTTCTTTAATACATCTTTTTATACTTTCAATAAATAAAAAAAATATTACAGTCTAATATCTACTTTCTTTCATTAGCGATGATGATTTCGCATAGGTAATGCTTTAAAATACAACTGGACATAATTCTTCAAAACATTTCAGTTTTTTCAAATGGAAAGTACAAATTACTCAACACAAACATTTTCACATTCATCAGTGTACTACTATTAATCAAAATTAAACCACCAAAATACTTCCAAGAAAGCGCTTAATTAGTGAGGTAAAACAATTATTGGGAAATACTCGACATCATAACCAACTTCACAGATACAGATTTTGTCATGGATCAGCTCAATTATAAATCAAATGAACATCTACTGTACTATATATATATATATAGAGTATCATTCTGCTTTCTTGCTTACTTACTGACAACCAACCATCAGACCCCAGTTTCACAAATGTAATATCTGGTATATTTTATACATGGAAATCATACCACCAGTCTGATCATTCTTCAATATTTGGCAATCCAAACTAATGCTCGTATAGGTAGCCATCAAAATTTCATAAGGCTACTAAAATTTGCAAAAATTGTCTCAAAATAGTTGATATTACGATTAAATTGCTGAAGTTTATCAAATTAACCACTTTCCAAATCTGCCCACCATATTTTGAAAACTTAAAGAGTCAGAATAGCGGCAATATGTTCGATCATTCAAATGTAAGTCCTAAAAAATTTCAATCGAAATCTTTTGTGAGATCTGGGCTCAGTCAATGTGTGAGTTATAATACTGTCGAAAGGTTTACCCATGTATATATTTCATACAATTATAGTGCTTAACAAATATGTCTTTTCCATACACAGACTTCCATGGCTAACCAAACAATTGTTTGAAATAATCATTACAAGTACAGTAAACCCTTAGCTAAACCACCTCATTATGAGGAACACAATTTTGAAGTCCATTTTCACTGTTTAACTCTTTATTCAACCTCAATATTAAGACAACCTCATAATTAAGACCAGTTTGCTAGATTCCTAAGAGTGGTCTTATTATTGAGGTTTTACTGTAGTTCTTAATTAAACAATACAGAATGTTGTGTTATAACCATGCTGCCTATGTACAATAAATGCTATCACTGAACAATAATGTTACTGTTGTCACCAACAAACACAAACAGCCTATAACTGCTACATAAACACATACAGACAGTAGATATCACACAGCAGATAATGATCACTCAGTATTAGAAACTAAAATGTGGCAAATTCTGATATAATTTCACAAATGATGTAGCTCTATAACATCATTTGTAATGTATTAATGCTAGGTCTGATCAGAATCATTTACTACAGGTTATTATATATACCTCATCTACAAAATCAAAATTTCTCTGGATTCAGAAATACCTGTCATAATTAGCAACTATTCAAAATTTTACGTTCATGCCACAAACCGAGTTAAAAGAGAGGTAATTACAAGAGGTTACTTTGATTCAATAAATTCTCTAAAGATCACAAAAATACTTAATATTAAAAATCAAACTTGCGTTGGACTCACACTGATGTAATAGTTCTCATATAAAAACTGCCTCTCACACCTGACACATAAAGCACACCCCAAAAATACAGCTGTTTCAACATTCATACAAATGACCAAAGTTTTCATGCACGTGTAGAAGCACTATTCAAATATACACTAACAAAAATGTATTTGGTATAATATACATAAACACAGATATTTATACACAATTCATATATACATGTACATGATATCTATTCACAAACAATGTATGAAAATGAAAACATTGATATATATATATATGTACGAAGTTAAGGGATGTGTATGTAATGAGTGCAATACAATGCCATGGAACATAATGATGTTTTAAAAAGTTGAAATTTCAACGAAGGCAAGGTATCAAGGGATTGCTGAAAAAATACAAAACTCGGGACTTAAAGAATGACATGATGAGACAATATTGAGCAAATGTATCAGTCCGCTTTATATGGATAAAACATGAACTTCCAAAAATGACTGCAAAGCATTCAAGGACACTATGAAATGGTCCGTTAGCATTGGTTTGCTGTATAACAAGCAGATATTTCACTAGGTAAAATAGTTAGCATCTTGTATCAGCCTTGGTGTATACAATACAGACATGACATAGAAAGAGTGTACAATCAACTCTCATACACTGTCATTTATCATAAATCTAATTCAATATCCAGTACATTTACTACAAATAGTAATATTTATGCAAATATAGAAACAACAATGCAGTCATGTAGTGATTTTTTAAAAAAGCAATACATAAACACAAAACTCTAGAAAAATGAAAGAAACACTAACAACAGTATGGTATGTAATGGTGATGTCTTGCAAGACCAAAAACATAAATAATATGATACTTAAATGCATCAGCAATCCCATAATACCTTGCTACGTCATACAGCTGCCATAACATAAACTCCTACTGAACAAGAATTTGTACCGGAAGGACTACCATTAGCACACCCCTCTCACTATTCAACATGTAACATACAATAGTTGTATTATATATTATAAATAACAAGCACTGGGTTTCTACAATCAGGAGTTAAATCACAGACATAATGGCCAGATAACTATACTTGTGTACTTCTATCAACAACCTGTACATCAAATATGCTTTACATATGAACACTTTGTCAACGAAAACCTGTATAAGAGTCAAATAAGATTCATACTATTGATTGACCCAGCACATCTCTAGTTAATTCTCCGATTCTTAACACGACAAAAACCATCAATATTGTACTTCCCACAATGCATCAGAAGGAATAGATGTGTACACACACTGTACTCACTTCTGTGACCTTCACCATATTTTGCAAATTTGAATTAATTCACATTATAAAACTCTTCTATGTTAAACAATCCTTATATTCACACCCAGACAGATACTGCTACCTATTTATCATGGATGCATTTAATATAACGTCAACCAAGCAAGGTAACAGGATATCTGTATCACCAACCATCTCCAGCATAGTCACGGCCACAATTTCACTTGCTATTTTTGACTTACCACTTCATCCTTCTCAGTATTTCACCACAACAATGTGCCCTGATGTAGTCAGCGACTGATCAGATCTCGACACAAGTATGTATATCGTTTTTACTCTGTTCACAGCCATTTCAAGGCTCAACCCTTCTGCAACAGGCTGCTTGGGCACTTGTAAAAGATACAATTTTCATTATTGCACAATAAGATGCCACCTGTATCATTTATTCTCTCAACTACCTTGGACAGTAACAGGCAATCCTTGTGTCTCTGGCCAAACAATGACCTTGACCCCTGGTCAATGCCTCTCTGACCCCGTGTACCCAGATTCCCCATGATAGTCCTCCAGTCGTTGCTCCTTTCTGTATCTCGGATCTCTACTCTCAAACTGACTTCTTCTCTTACGGTCATTAGGAGGGTTGCTGAAAAATACATGACAAACAGTAGATAACATTTCAACAACTATTTGTAATGTGAAACAATCATGTGCAGAATTAAGGATTTCATTTCTAAAATGGTATACTGCCTGAACAAAATGGGCTCTAGGAAAATGATTTTATTTCAAATTTGTTCAGAACACATTCTTTAAATATCTTAATCAAATACATGTTACACAAACAAAAACAAACTATACAAAATAAAAACAAGGATAAAAACCTAACCACCATATTTGGTATATTTTTGCACTATCAGGTATCTGATCAAAGCATTTATGTTACCGTTACAAATGTTAATTAGTTTCACATGTGAAAATAATTATGACAGAATCTTTTTTCAAGAACTGGTTTTACGTAGATTACAAATACAAAGAAACTAACAAATACATACAAAAACTAACATGCATGAAATACAGCAAAATGTACCACAATTACTACAAGTAAAAGAAGCAGAAAAAAAGATAAACAAAAATGCTTCAACAAAATAACTACATAATTCACATACTATTGGTGCTGTCCCCAATGAAGAAACCACTAAGCAATACAGAATACACAGAAATAGATGAATGAGAATAGAACTTCTACTCTGATGTAACGGACAGACTGAAAGTTTGTATTTACTCCATTAACCCCGTCACAGAATGAGGGACCAGGGAGAACCGAGCCCGCAATAACTTAACAAACAAAATTGATGAGATTCCTACCTGTTGTTATTGACGTTATCAGACCGACCCTGACCAGCATAATCTCTATAAGGGGTATACTTTCGGTAGTCCCCTCCACGCCCGTCCCGATAGCTATGTGATGAGTAAGAATTGGGACCATAATCTCTGTACCCTCCGTCACGTCTATCATTAAACCTAAAGAATACATTGACAGAGTCAAATACAGCAACCATCAATTACAGACTGTTGTTTTCATTCGCCTACTTACTCATTTTCATAACAAACAATCGTAATGTCGCACCATTTAAAATATATATTTTCAACAACAAAATTAATCTTTGACATGTATCAGCTTGTTTTTAAGTTTGGCCATTTATGAAAGAACCAACCTTTACTTACATTGCTTAGTTTAACACAAGATCATTTTACACAGGTGTATACCCCTGGAATATCGAACATTCAAACAAAAATGTCAAGATCTGAAGTCAAGAACAATAAAAGAAATTTTCATTGAATTCCTTCACAGAAAGTATTCCCTGCAAATGAAGGGTCAATATCTCAGGCCAGTAATGGCATTCGAAGAGACAATAGCTATTTGTTGTGTATGGCTGGCTACCATTTGGCCTGGTGTTCCTGTGTTTATAACCAGTACTTACAAGGTGCAATGAAAGACACCACACGCCCGACAACAGCCAAATTTAGTAGTCACATGAATATGAGTATAACGCTAATCAGTATTGTACATTTTGTAAAAACTTGACAGTGACAAGCAAGTTGGATAATCATATCAATCCAGACCTCAACTCACTAAGACCCCTCTTTAACACCTTTAATCTTAGTATTAACACACACGTTAGTGTTTAAATCAAATCAATAAGCCTAACTGACAGCTCTTCTAGTTTCATTGGCAAAAAAGTACTAAATAAATAAACTAAATAACACAAACTAAGCAATGCTAACATGCAAAAACAATATGTTGGTGTACATACATATCTGTTGATATTATAAATAAACACGAGTATCAGTATCATTCATAATAAACAATAAAAGCAATATATTACTTTATACTTAAAACACAGATGCACATTTTACTCTATATCAGCAAATAGAAAATGTCTAACCCATGATCCCCATTAACACAAATTTGGTGCTATACCATCAGACATACCAGCATATCTGAAGCATCATCAACGGACACTCAATGTTTCACAGATTAGCCAATCGTAATATTATATACACAAAATCACTTCTTTAATTGCACATGAACTTAAATTCTATCTATTTAAACAGATGGATACATGTATTGATTTCTCAATATTATAGCAGTACCGATTAATGACTTGCATATTAACTATTTCAATAATTCTGCACGACTAGAAAATGTAACAGTTTCTATCTATTATTACTTTTTGAGGACAATGTTCATTGGCTACAGTCATGTCCTCCACATGTGGAGAAGTTGTCAGTAGCTCGAGGGAATAGCAAGTTAGTAGTGGTAGATAATTAATTCCAGGAAATGTGGTTAGGTCGACTGGCCACCATGTATGACAGAAACTGTTTAAAAATGATAAAAATCAAAATCTAAGGTTTTCACATTTCAAGAAGACGCAACATGTGATGTCACTATTTGCAAGCAGGAAACAATATTTACTCCATATGGTCACTTTGTTTTCATA
The DNA here is from genome assembly GCA_032209605.1 of Mactromeris polynyma. NCBI lineage: Eukaryota > Metazoa > Mollusca > Bivalvia > Venerida > Mactridae > Mactromeris > Mactromeris polynyma. Next base: position 52,108,491 of record JASFXZ010000001.1, read on the forward strand.
TTGCCATATGGGGCAAATATTGCTTACTGTCAGTACATAGTGACGTCACATGTGATGTTTCCTGGAAATGACGTCACTTAAAGAAGAGGTTGAAAATTGTACAGTGGCGCTCAGTTTGTATTCATACCACCAGTAAGGTAAATAATAGAGAAAATGTTACACAGGATACAGTTACAGTTTCAAATCTAACTAACATTCATTCTCTTGCAATGACAGTTAAATGTTCACTAGAATTGTTTGCAACTCTTAATCTACCATGCCTACGAATGCACACAGGATGGTTGTGGTAGGCAACAGTGATCATGTCTGCATATAGTAATATCATAACAAAACTGTTTTGCAAGTGTAACAAAGCTATGAATATCGTATATAAAATACATACATTCGGCTAGCTACATCATTCATATTGGGTAAAATAGTAAAAAAAGCATAAAATAAGCAATGCTGTGACATTCTGGAAAGGTTTGGGAGGGTACAAAATCCAACAACAATAACATCAGACAACAATAACTACTGGTTCTTACCCTCTGTTGTCTCCAGCAAAGTGTGGCTTGTGATCGTTGTACCGTGAATGTTCGTGGTGAGGATACTGACCAGAACTTCCTCTCGAGTACGAACTGTTATTTCCCTCATATCTGAAACATAGCACACAAATATAAACCGTAGGGTAAATTCTTATATCCTTGTAGACCTCTAGTTAATCTGTCAATAGTCTGCAAAACAGATAAATTACAGAATTCTGTGTAAAAAAAGCCAAAAAATCATTGACAATTATTTGACAATACTAATATTTACATGAATCACAAGCTAATCAATTAATCTATTAGGACTACAGACTATTACAGCGGTTCATCATCATTATTATACTTGACAACAGAATAAATATGGTTGTTATTAATAGTGCATACAATACACCACTGAGGCCCTGATCACAGTTATTGTTTTGAATGAAAAATATATATTAACTTTAATGTTCACATCAATAAATATTGGTTTGAAATATTGCGAATGCCATTGCACCTCGAATGTTAATCAGAGTTCAAACAATTTCTGTAAGACCAATGTCAGAGGAGTTCCAGCAAGGACTGCAAAGAAGAAATTTGAAGCAAGTTTGTAGACTAACAGACATGCAAATGTGAATACTATGGTTCATCTTCAGCTCAGACAAGTCATTTAACTTACACAGAAACCTAATTGTTTGCAACATAAAACCAGTAAATGTAAAATGTGCTATCCAGGTAAAAGAGTCAGTTATGTATCATATTTATAACTGGATCATAACATACTAATTGTAACTATGAATGTGTGCCTTACCTTTTTCTATTATACTGATTCTGTGATTCTTGCGGTCTATCTAAGGGACTAGAATGGGGCCATCTATCAGATGGACTGGATGTACTAGTGGTGGTGTTACTAAATGCATTACGGAATGAAGTGGCATGACCACTAGAATGAGTAGCTGTTGTTGCATGAGTCCAATTACTGTTGCTGGAACTAAAACACACAAGGCGAAATTAAAATTTAAAAAAATAGTTTTTCAATGCAACATACAAAGACAATCCTCAGTCTGAGGTTTGTGTCAAGTATCGAAACAGAATTTAGAATTTCATACGTATGTAAGACAGAATTAAAGAAAATAATAATCTTTAATTTAAAACCCCCCAGAGAAGTCTAATTAAATCTCAAATCCTCAACTGCCACCACCTGAATACACTTTTAACGTGTGTAAAGAACAGTATTTACTGTACTGCACATAATTTGCAGTGTCAGTATGTAAACATACCATAGGAGTACAAGTATTTGTGTCATGAAACAATGTCTTTATAACCAAGTACTTGATGATTTGTTATATATGCATTTTAAATCATAACCATATTTATTCTGCTATCAATTATTAAATGACATGTATTGAATGCCTAGTTACATGCTGCTAAAAATACAAATACCAAAATAAAGTGCCGAACATATACCAAAGTCATTTTGCGAAAAGAAAACCACTATTAATTACCTATCATGTTCCACGTGTGATGATCGCTTTGAGTTGTACGAGTTTTGTTTGGCTTCTTCGTGAGAACGTTTATGTTTATCATAGAGAGATTTTGACTGCTGGGAATTCTGAAAATACATAATTGACCTCAGGATTAACAGAGTCATTATGTCACATTTCTTTTATAACAAAATGTTTGCATACATACAAATAAAATATCATATATTTCAGCAGCACTAAACAACGATCTTAATCCCGCATAAACACAGACTATACATCAGAACATTAAAGACTTTGTGATTATGCGTGCATCAGTTTAAATTACTATAATGAAGTTTCAAATCATATACACCCATTCAAGATGTAAGCCATGCAAAAACTGATATAATTGCATTTTACTTCAGTAAGCCCAGAATACGAAGTTATCAATTGATGAAGTTAATTGATGAAGTTAATTGATAAAGTTAATTGATAAAGTTAATTGATAGTTTTGCTCCTTACCTCATCTTTGTCTCTTTCCTCGTCACGCTTCTTCAGAGCATGCTTGTACAACTTATGTAATTTTTTGGCATCAAATTCTGTGAACTTTGACACAAATATCCACAGAGAACTGTTAAAAATATATAAATTGAAATTTAATATTAGATGGAGAACAAAATGTGAACAGCATAATTATAAAGACAGACAGACCATATGTAAGCCAGTTAAAATATAGCTTAACCTGTTTTATGATACCTTGTATGGGATCTTCCTGTTGCAATATCCCAGACAGGGGACGTTGGTGTAAAAATTCACTCTATCTAAATATTTCGGCCTAAGTTAGGTCTTTTTCATGAGCACTGAACACTACTAATATAAAAATAACACAGTGATAGATTGGCATTTTTGAGTCGAATTTCATGCTCGTTAGTTGTCTAAGACAGGTAGTCATTTAATTGAGGGGATAAATAAGGGGAAATGTGTTGGAAGGAGAATATTAGGGTCACATATGACAGAAAGTTGTTTAATCCAGTGAGTCGCATAGGCAGGTTAAGACTATATATAGACCAAGCCGGATTACACAAAAATACATCTACGTAAAATGCCAATGCAAAACGTGAGCTTTACAAATTCTTCTCAATCAATTATACCCAAGGTTCTAACTAGGATTTCAAGTCCTGAGAAAGGTTTCTGAAAAAATCTTTTGTAATTTTAACAAAGACATGGTAAAAGCAGGAGTCAACCAGAACAAACGAGAATTCTGGTCTCAAATTCTGAGCACCCTAATATCACTCATACAAGTTTAAAATTAAATTATAAACAGTGTTTTGTGAAATAATCTAACGATAGTACAAAAATATACCGTACCAACGCCACTGTTTAATTTTCTCTGGATCATTCATTTCAGCGAGACATTCATTGATTCTATCCCCAATCTTCAGCAGACATTGTCGCGTGTGAATTACTTGATCTTGGTCAGATAAACCTTCTTCAGGATTATCTAAACGTTTCAAAGAGCGCTTCACCGGACGCATTTTTTCTTTACACTGAAAAAAGAAATTTACATTAAAGAATAAGCGTACAAAATATTAATTATTAATTCATGACACAAACACATAGTCAAATATTTTCTGTAATTTATCAATTTGCAATAAAAACTAGAGCTATCACTGAAGGTGATTAATACCCCCACAATACCGCTTTGTCAGACATATTTTTGATAAATTCAAAGATGGCCGCCAGTCAAGACAATGAAATTATCTATCACTATCTATCACTACAGGACCACAATCAGAATGTGCCGACAATATACACAACTAGGCTTGGTAGAAATAATTCATGGAAAACACTGTTATGTGACATGACGGAACAAGTGGTGATTCCCATATAGCCCCCATTGCATATTTTGAAGTGGGGTTATAATAAGAATTGTGTACATTTTAATATTTCGGAGGTGATATGAATACCACAGTATGGGAGTCAGGTCAAAATCAATAAAATAGAAAAAATGAACAGTAATATATAGCACTTTGTCACAAAGAAATATAATGATACATTCGACTAGAGTATGAACTAGTAACACCAATATATTTGATTTTAACTCCCAAGATCTGAACATTTTGCATTCAAATTCGAACAAATATAGCAACAAAGCGTATTAAATTGATACAATTTATATTCGCAATCAAGACATTTTGTTCCATTGTCCTTGACTGCAGTTTCACAGATTTAATCAAATAATCAAACTACCTGGATATAACATTATATTATGCCTTATTTCAATGGATTTTAAAAGAAATCCCGTTATTTTCACTGAAAGGCGAGTCTTCAACAACAAAAACAAACCATTTGCTAGTATCTGAATGTAATAAACCAAAAATGCTGCCAACAGAACAGTAAGAACTAATCAACAGTTCCTGTGAAATAAAAAACTGAACTTGTATAGAATTGCTCACAAAAAGCTGGGCAAAATGGAACTAAATCAATGCAAAATATATCAAACAATATGCTAGAAATAACAGTTATTTTCACAGAAAGATAAGTCGTTTACAACTAAAAACAAACCATTTGCTAGTAAGTGAAAGTAAGAGAAACTATTTTTAGTAACAGTGACCTTGACCTTGGCCCCACCAGCCCCAATATCGAACTTGACCTGTATCTTCTGATGTTACACCTGTGTACCAAAAATTTTTCAAATCTGTCTAGCCTTTCATGAGTTATCGTCCGGAAATCATGAAAACCAAGAGAAACTATTTTTAGTAACAGTGACCTTGACCTTGGCCCCACCAGCCCCAATATCGAACTTGACCTGTATCTTCTGATGTTACACCTGTGTACCAAAAATTTTTCAAATCTGTCTAGCCTTTCATGAGTTATCGTCCGGAAACCATGAAAACCGACAGACCGACAGACCGACCGACCGACCGACAGACCGACCGACAAGCTCACTCCTATATACCCCCTCAAACTTCGTTTGTGGGGGTATAATTAATAAAAAGCAATGCAAGCAGTTGAAAATGTTCCTCCGTGGGTTACAGTATCTTCAAACTAATACTTTGTGTACCACAACATCTCCTCATATCTTCCAAACAGTCAAGCTAAAAATAATTTACGAAGTTGTTCATCACCAGGCGCCAATTTCACAAAAATACTTTTAAGTTTTTACTTAACTAAACAAAAAAATTAAATAAGTTTAACATGGCTATCAAATGATTTTTTCTTAAACCAATGTTTTGATATTAGAAATGCATAGTATAAATTTATTTGAAAGAGCACAATTTAACAATATTTTCCTCTTTTAAACATTCATTAATAAATATCTTTTAAGATACTTGAGAAGTTTTCATTTATAAATATCTTTTAAGATACTTCAGAAGTTTTTAAGTATATTTTTCTATATTGTTCATTTGCCTGTATATACTGGCAATAATTTCTTGTGCGGAAGTCATAACTGCCAAACCTTTCACTTGTACATGCTGAACAAATTATAAATATGTTTAAGAAAGTTATTATGATATTAAACCAATTAAGTTAATTAAACTGATTTTCATAGAGGACCACGCACTGACCATAATATATAAGTATAATTTTAAAATAAATCAAACACAGTCAACAAATGAAGTACATGTACAACAAGTTTAAAGCTTAACTCACTTCATCAAAAACGTCCTTAGGAAGATCACTGTCAAATTCTCCATCTTGTGAGATTGCGACGGGTTCAGCACTGGCTGTGAAGTGCATTGGACCTCCTTTATTTTCTTTCTGTTTCTTTTTCTTATCTTCTTTCTCTTTTTTCTTCTTCTTTTTGTCCACTTTATGATGATGATGGTGGTGATGGTGATGATGATGATCATGATGATCAGGGTCCAACTTTTTCGTGTCTTTTTCACTTTTATCCAATTTTTTAACTGTTTTTTTGTTTAAATCCGATACACTACTAACAGTGTCATTAACACTTATACTACTTGAATCAGAGTCATCAAGATTGTCCTCGATAATTTCAGGTTTAGATTTCACTTTCTTACTTTTTCTCCCACGCTGCAAGAAAAATACAATAAACTCTTGGTTTCAATACATGTACTGTACAATATTTAGAACTAATAATGTATGTTTTTATGAATGGCTATTCAACTACCTAATATCATTGATGACCTGTTTCCATCAATGGACTATTCAACCTAAAAATAAAACTGACTAGTAAAAAAATATCTTACTTTACTAAAACTACAGCAAATTGCAAAACGGACAAATATTGTATTATTATGAATTCTAAGTGACTGAATCAAGTTTAAATCCCAAAACTGAAAAATACAGAGTTAACTTTTGCGTTATCATAATTTAGCCATAAAAGCCCATTCTTTCACATAATTGCTTATTTAATTTCTGTTAAATTGAAAACTGTATGGCCATATAAAGAATGTATGGCAAAATACCTTCAAATCAATGTTAAATTTCACATTTCATATTCAAGATATAAAAGTTTAATGGAGTTTGCACAAAGGTTCCCATTTATCAGCATTTCATTTCTATTAAAGCAATATTTTGTTCTCCATTTAAAAATGTAAAGTTTTATTCAGAGACTTTAAGGAAAAATGATTTCAGGGAAAGTGTCATACCCCAGGTGTTTTAACATCTCCACAACCATCAAGATGTTTTTTCAACATCTTCAGAAGATAATCCGCCCTAGCCTGTAACTGCTTACCCTGTGGTTTCTTATCACCATCAAGTAAAATCTGAAGATAAAAACAACATTAGTTGACATTGTGTAGTCAATTTCCTTTACAAGTATGCAATCAGCTTTAAGATACACATAGTACACATCATTAAGAAGGTAGTCTTCAAGATATATTTAAGCATGAAATCAGCTTTAGGATTTATATTCCAACACAATATACAAATGTATAAGAAGAGTGCATACCATCGCAAAATACGCTGTTATAAATTATTGTCACTAGAGTTTGAAATAAAGCAGTGTAAAAAAGACTCATCTCCTATGACTCCACCTTTAGTGACCTAGGTTTGAACCTGACTTGATCCATTTGCATAAAATCAACGTAAGTATCTCTGGGAAAAATATTCCAACAACTGTTTTCGAAATTTATGCAATGTATTAAATAAGAATAAAAATTGCTCTCTGGTGAATTTTGGACAAAGAATTTTAAAGTTATTGATCGGACAAGACCAATTTTCGGTAAATTCTCTAAATAAAGGGCAATAACTCTGGGGTGACAAGTGACAAGATATGGCTGGTTATCGAACTTGTCCAAGATATTATGCAAATACACATTCTGACCAAGTCTGGTAAGGATTGGACAAAGAATTCTTAAGTTATTGATCGGACAACTTGCTGGACAAATGGCACATTGATGAGTCTATTCAGGAAATGTAGTATCATCAGCATCATGTTTTAACAATCTATCAAAGTACTTCAGTAAAACGGCATAATAGCCACTATACAACCATCTAACCATTGTTCAAGCATCTATTCATGTCTTACCTTGTCATCCAGACTAAAATCTTTGTCCATTTTAATCTGTTCCCAATTCCCCATACCATACGTATAAATGCCTTTCAGTAGACGAGAATCTTCATCAACATCCCAGGAACAATCCCAGTGCACCATTTTAGTATGAAAGTCGATACGGAACCTAGCAAACACAAACACATGTTGTACACAATACTAAATAAATAGCAAAATACAGTGAAACCTCATTTATAAGACTACCAGTGGTTCCGAACAAAAAATCAGTTAGTTTAATAATGTGGTCTGATTATTGAATTATCTTGTAGCAGAAAAAGTTGAACTGGTCCATGAAAATATGGTCTAGCCAGTTGGTTGTTTTTTAATTAAAACATATGTCTCCCAGATGGCAGTTTGTCAGTAATTGTAATACTGATACAGGATGTCAGAATAAATGTCAAGCAAACAAGAAAGCTAATCTTTGATCAGTTCACCATGGACTGTATATGTATAAAAACATCAAAGGGCCATAAGTCAGTAAAAATAATCTGAGCGGAACAAAACAAGGACGATGCACAACCGCACTTAATGTTGATCAATCCTATGAAGTTTGGCTGAAATCCAACCAGCAGTATTGGAGATAAAGCGCAGACAAGCTAAAAGTGAACGGACGGACAGACGGACGGAGAGACGCCAAAGACAAAAACAATATGTCTCCCTCGAAGAGAGGGAGACATAATTAATGAAGTGGTGATCATTTTGAGGTGGTCTGTACATGAATACAATGACTGTAACTTCTGACTGATACAGAATATGACAGCAGCAAAATTATATACACATCTAGACGATTATCAAGAAGTTATTAACACTTCTAAACATATTTGTCATTATTATCAGAAAATTTATGGCATATGAAATGTTGCTTACTAAACACAATCCTAACAGAGATAACAATTCAGTGTATTAACTTAAGTCAACAAAAGACAATCCATACATACTTTTTTCGATCAGACTTTGCTTTTGGTACGTATCTAACTAATGGTTCAAGCTCCGCACTGGCTTTAAGAATGGACTGAACATTGACTACAACACTCGCTATTTTACATGAGATTCCTCGAGGACCTTTTTTGTTAGCAGTGCCTGTAAAAATACATTCATAGTTTAAACAACAGTTATGCAATCAAACAACAAAGGAACAGCATATTACTAACATGCTTAAAGTAATAATATGCCATTTTTTTGTGTTCACATTTTACCTAAACAAACATGAAACATACAGTTCATATATTTAAAACAGCAAAAAATATGCATGATCAAATAATATACACTAATAATGTATTCCTCTGCGTTTGTTGGTTAAAGAAGTTGTAATATCTATCAGGTTTTTTACAAGTTTTGTCTGATGACAAAACAGGATTTTTTGAATTGGTAATACGTTACAATTGTTCATATTACACATTTCTGAGCCAATGAAGCAAAAACACTGAATGAACCCTTTCAAATATTTTATATTCAGATGGGCCAGATACAAGTTCGATCTTAATTGTAAATGGCAACGTATAGTAGACGCACCATCCCAAATATACCAAAATCAAGTACCTGTCTACAGTACCAATTAGCAACAGCCAAAAATGAAAAATTAAATGAAGGGAACAAATACAAAACTTAATTTATATGTACACTGGAATTCAACTATTCAAACAAATCCTACCTGAAGAATGAAAACAGACATGAAAAAAACTTCATCCCACATGTCAGTGGGTCAGGGGAAAACTGTCAATCTAGGTTGATCTACTTACCTTCAGGAGGGGGTTCTTCCAGTTTTTTTGCATTAAATTCTTTTACAGCTTGATCACATGATGACTTGAGTAGCTCAGCTAACTTCCTGAGATCTGTTTCTGATTTCTCCTGCAGTTCAGCATCACATGCAATATCATCTAACCTATACAAAAAATACACCTAGATATAGAATATTGCTTCTAGGCTGCTCTTTCCATCACTTGATGGCTATGCAAAGACACTTAAACATACATCTTGCGTTAAAAGTAACCAACAAACAGCTAAAGGCATTCAATGAGACTGGCCTTGGTATACATGGGTTCCACTATGCGCTGAATCTCAAGGGTCATCTTGAACATTTTAGACCGGATTTTACCATTTTACAGCCATAATGCCAGAATCATTTACCCTTAGGCAAGAATCCTCGAGGTCAAAATGCGGCGGTCAACTCCAGAGTCAAATGGAACCTCTGATATAGTATGCTAGTGATTCAATTAGATCATTAAATAACAACCTGGATTATGGAAAGACAAACCAACCTGGACGTTGGATCTCCAAACTTTTTGAAACTTTTGATAAATCGTCTAATTTCTGCATTGGTGAAGCCTTTTATCTGATCATTCCTGCCTGCTCGAGGACGACCACGCTTTTTTGGTCTATCATCATCACTACCAGAGTATGAACTAACATCATCATCGTCATTATTCTGATCATCATCATCTGATCCGAGTCGTTTCTCCAACTGTAAGAAATGCATTGTTGAAAACATTGAGAACTCTCTTTACCCATCAATAAACATTCTCCTAGAAAATTATAAAGTGCAGCCTCTGCAGACAAATGTCTCTACAAATTCTGATGTGACACAAAAATTTTAACAGGAAGATACGATGTGCTGATTGTTGAGTCAAGTTCCTAATAACTGTTCAATAGATGAAGGAGGCCTTCAAGCCTAGGTTAGACTATAGACTCCACTAGGTGCTGAATCTAAAGGGTCATTTTGATAATTTTTGACTGGATTTTGCCATTTTATAGCCAAATTACCTATAATTCAGAGAAAAATGGACCCTTAAGGTCAAAATGTGGCTTTTTGAAAAGTCCAGGGGCCAATGGGTCAACTCCAGTCAAATGGAACCCCTGAACTATACATGTTATGGCTCATCTCTGTTCAGTACTTATTATGTTATGAATATGAATACACAAATATAAACTAAATTGCTTAATATATTGATTTCCTACCAGAAATGTGCAGTGCATATTGTTATGAGATATCATATGCATTAAATGACAATTTTGTATATCTGGTGTCAGATACAGAACATGCACACAATGCAGATATTGATTGTAATACAAAGCATTCTGCTTTCACAATACCAGTAATGCAATTCAAGAGGTTATTTATTTATTTATATGTGGTTTTATGGCGCATCGACAGCTTCAGTCATTTAGCGGTGAATACCAAACAAGTCTATTTGCTTCTTTATTCATATGTAAATAAACTAGTTCTGCTTTAACCCCCACAATTTCAAATTCTTCATCAATTCATGAGCTATATTGAAGAGCTAATTATGGACCTCATACACTGTGCAGAACACAAGTACGAGAACAAACAATGCTGATGAACTGTCGTTATATAAAAATAGATATGCAATAAATATACTATGACTTCAAGAATATAAGTATATAACCTGTTGTATAGTTGTTCTCTGTCTTGGAGGGAGATTCAGTTCTAACATGGCTCGCTGTTTCTCTTGCTCCTCCACACGGTTTATATCACCCTCAGGAATTATCTTATCCCAATCTTTACCAGCTGTGAACGATATACACAATATATCAGTATTACAGTCAATACCGCTTTTGGGCAAGATTGAACCGCTAATTTCTTTATTTGGCGTGAGAATTGTTTAGCCAGCAAGGAGGAAATCATCGTCAGAGATTATTATATGATTAATAATGTGCTTCACTATCAATGTAAAACAACACAATCAAACTTAACTAATGTAGTTTTAGACATTGTATTCCCACAGATCCAATTGTCTAATTTGAATTCTGGTGAGTGAAATATGATATTTTTGAGACAAACAGATATTATAGCATTTACAGATGATCAAGCTCACTATAAGTAACAATTACTGATGTTTATAGTTCTCATTGTAATCAGAAAAAAACAGCGTTTTTTTAACCACAGTTCTATCTGACTGCCAAGTTTGCTCAAGGCAATCTATTAATCTGAATAAAATAAATAAAAAAATTCAACAAAATGGATGGTAAAATATGTAACTCCATTAAGAATATATACAACAGTTCTTCCAAAATTGACCGATTGGTTAGACTATGCAAAAAATGTGAACATGGATGTAATTTGTCTGCCACCCTTTTTGCCACCTTGTGAACGAGACTTTGTACTTTGCTGAACATGTTCTGTCAAAGACGAGTCACATAAAATCTATTTTTCCTCTTTGTGAAAATTTAAGGACACTAGTATGCCATGATATAATATCTACGGATGAATATAAGATATGAATACCAGTGATAAACTTGTTTTTCGCATTCATAATTGTCAAAATAAAGTGACAACATTTGACAAATGCATTGATTTCGACGACAATTAATTTATGACAAATAATCTGTTAAGACTCCATATATGTTTCAGCTGTGTATCTGTTCCCCACATTTTGATGCCCTGTTGTATTTTGTGGTCTCATATACATGTTTTGCTTTAATTTGCATATTTATACTCCTGTTTACTATTCATAGTTGAGGGGACATATAGGTCCATTGGGCCCCGAGTCTATAGCTATATACTATAATATGTGTATATGTGAATACTTTGTATGTATGTCACTATGATAAACAACTTACTTACTTATCTAGTTTGTTTAATCATAAACTTCAAGACTTTTCATCCAACCAGATGTATATCACCAGACATGTCTGACAAACATTTCTAATTCACAAAGCCTATATTCCAGATAAATTCATATTTTATACCTTGAAACACAATCAAATGTCTGAACACTTTACTAAGACCTGCTATTTACAACTAATGAATACAATCAAACTAGAAAGAAGGAATCATTCATTATACCTGGAGTTTCAATCTCATCATCTTCCAGATTATCAAATGTGACAATTTTGAATTGTGACAGAAGCTCATCACCCACCCCTTTATTATCATCCATCTCTCTTGTCTCAGCCTGTTGTAAAATCTCATCAATATCAACCTGTGGTTCTTCGTCATCATTCTCTTCTTTAAACAACTCTTCAGCACCAAATTTCAGTATGGAATTCAACTCATGTCTACTGAATGGAGTTTTACTTCTGCAAAAAGATAAACATTCAATCTCAGTACATACCTTTATTATTCTTATTGTACAATCATGTTACAATTTTGGAATATTATTCATTTTGACTCATATGTCATAATACTTTCTCATTGATCACTGGTCAAAGAAAGTACCTATGTGACAAGGATTGACCTCAGATGCGTGAAAATGTTTTGAACAGCTATTGATGAAATAATAACCCCGAATCACAAGTCATTCCTCCTTTCACTCAAGCTGATAATATCTGGAGCAATGTGGATACATAAGGTGCAGAAGAGAAGTGGAGATATATAATTTCTTTCTTTTGAGCAGACGAATTAGAAAGAAATTAATTTCCCTTAAAGCGATTAAAATCTCCGCTAGGGGTCGCTATACGTTGAGCACGAAGTTATCGTGCGTGTCAAAAAAATTGATAAGTGGTCAGTTCAGCTTTGGGTTCTGACAAGACACTACACGGAGAAAATTAAAAAGAAAAAGGAAGATAATAATATAAATAAATGTTATTGTTAGTTTAGACAGAAACAAAATTGGCGAAATAAAATGTGGTTAAGTTTGTTGATCTAGAATTTATTTTTAAGGATTATGCTTAGTAACTAAATTTGATTGTATATCTACAAATATACGATATAGCAGTTTCTAAGCAAAAACAGTTTAATTGGAGTTTGAAGATTACGGTGAAAGCAACCGAAATCAATTATAATTAAAGATCAATTACATAGTAATTGTATTGCAAGTTAGTTATTTGTATACAAATGTGTGCTATATGTATTCACTGTGATTGTTAAAAATGATTTGTAACGACTGTACATTTCATTGAAGTTCATACATTGCTACTAGTTTTGTGTATGTGTGTGTCAGCGATGCGACCCAAGTGCTTACCGCGCGACCCAAGTGCTTACCACAATTTACATTATCTGAAATATGAATTTCTGAAATGAATTTTTTGTTTGTTATTCTTTGTTTAGTCCCTAAGGATACGTGCAAAAGGTTCAAGAGAAACATTAAGTGCAATAATTTGTGCAGTTATTTCCTGACGGCAATGTTAATTTATTGTAGGAAACAACAGAGGGAGTGAAAAGAGTTTTTTAGTAAACAAAACGTGTAACAGACTAAATAGCAATGTGTTTAGCAGGTAACAAAACTTAAACCAGGTGATATAAAAAATTGTCACCAGATTTCGCGACCCCAACATTTTCCAGATTTTTGGAATCTCTGGTTTTAAATGCAAACATCGCATTATTTTTCGTACCTTACACCCTTATAACCTCCCCCCAGCGGAAAATCACATCCTCGATATATTAAACTGAGTAAACACAGTTTGAGTTGGTCAATCAATGTGCTGTGTCTGCAGCGATAAATCATCGCATCACTTTACACCTGTTTTCACACCCAAACCAACCGAAATTGTGAATTACATTACAACTGTTTGCGTTACAATATGCCTTTTGGGACCCACACATTACTACGTTATATCCAAATTTATTATAACCGTCTAGTTATACAGTAAAGAAGAGCTTAGTCGGGCCACCTTAGAATGCAGTCTTGTCAAACAACTTTACAAGCACTGCAGATGGTATGAAGTATATGGTAACTCCAGCTTACCCTGAAAGATCATTTTCCTTATTCAGTACTGTACGACCAGTAGTATCCATACGTTGAATAACAAGGTGATCCAGCACCATTTTCCGTTTGGCTCGTTCAACAATCTCCTCTTCAACACTATTTTTAGTAACTAAACGATACACAGACACCTAAATATGGAAAGACAATTGACAATTATACCAGAAACTCGGAAGTTAAATAGTCAAATTGGTAATAATAGCATAAACATTGAAATAGTCAAATTCATTAACACAACATGAAACAGGACATTACATCATATTCATTATAAATCAAGTCCAATGTGAGAGCTATTTACACATCTTAACAGATTAAGATTCACCATTGTCTTGTTTACATACTAGAACATATTCATTTTGAATAAGTAACTTATTTTGTTTGTAATTCTGACAACAATTTTTCTCAAGTTCACCCAGTAGTCAACACTGTGGACATCAAATTCATATTCAGCAAACATGTCAAGTATTTTTTTTGTAATTTATAAATCTCAAACTGCAAAAACACTGGCAATATGACCAGAGTGAAATTTAAAGACTGCAGTAAGCATACCTGATTTTTTTGCCCAATTCTATGAGCCCGAGCCTGGGCCTGCAAGTCATTTTGAGGATTCCAATCACTATCAAAGATTATCACAGTATCAGCAGTGGCCAGGTTAACCCCCAAACCACCAGCTCTCGTAGAGAGCAAAAAACAAAAATCCTGAAATGAAGAAAAACAACAATCAGAAAATGTAGAAAATTGATCAAGTTTATCAAGCTTGTGATTTTATAGTCAATTTCAGTTCCATAACCCTAGCATGAGATTCCATTTTTCCCCCTATAACAATACAGACACATTATCACCTTTCAAATGAATACTCTACTAAGATCTAGTTTTACCACACATAACACAGTTAAATTATCACCAATTCAGGATTGTTGATACACACAATACAAATTATTTTCATATAAAACATATCCAAAATTGTCTGTTGGCTTATGGTAGGGTTTCAAGCCAAATACATATATGTATATTTTGTCAAACTAACAAGACATTGAATATTGTGGTCCAGAAGAGGCAACTAAATTCTGGTTCCACATGGAGTCACAGGTTACTCAATGAACCCCATCAGTGAGCACCACCCTTCCTCACTGACATTTGTGTCAAATGATGAAACAGTGGCCTTTAAATGGAAACTTATAGTGGTCTTTAAAGTTTAAGTAAAATCGTATTTGTAGCACAACTATGACATTGCCAATTACCTGAGATCCTTCTGCATTGAAATGATCTAAAGCAGATTTCCTCAAATCACCACGAATTGAACCATCCAATCTCTGTAATAAAATCAACCAAGGCAACGTTAAACACAGTAACGATTACCCTCAATACTTGTGGCAATCAAATTCAAACTATATACATGTAGTACATTTCACCAGTAATAACAATTTAGCAGAATGTAGCTCCCTATGAATACAACGTTCCCATTTAGTTATAATTAAGCATTCTCGGCAAGATATACATGCATTCTTTGTTCCAGAATATTTATTCTTTAAATTACACATACATCATTTGAAACTCTGACAGAATGTTGTTGAGTCGTGAGCTTAGAATGTACTTACTTGATATTGGAAATGCCTAAGCTGTAGATATTCTGAGACAATGTCCAGAAGTCTAACCATCTGAGAAAATATGAGCACCCGATGACCTTTTTCTCGAAGACGTAACAACAACTTGTCAAGGAGAATTAATTTACCGCTACCTCGAATCAATGACTGAAAAACAATATCAATTTCAATAATACTTGGGCGAATCAATATCTTATCAACTCTTTAATCTAAAGACTTTTCATCATCAAGACCCTATACATTTTAAACAATCCTCCAATTTCAAATCAGCAGAGTATACTGTATTTTCACAACTTTGCTGTCCCTCACACATGTATTCATGACACATTCTCAAGTAACAGGAAATGTTTGTAAAACATTATGCCCCCCTGTGACCTTGACCTTTGACCTCAAAATTAATAGGGTTCCTCTGCTACCCAAGGTAAATGTGTGGACCAAGTTTGAGGATGATAGGTCAAGGGATTCTTGAGTTATCAATCGGAAACGAAAAGGTTACAGATGGACGGACAGACATGCTGACCGACATGTGCAAACCAATTTGCTCTATATAGGGAGGCATAATAAAGGTGTCACAGACCAACCTCAAATATTTGAGTGCAAAATCAACATTAGAATTGAGATTTTCCCTCTAGTATTCTTTAAGAATATTATTTGAGGGAATCTTGAACTGCTTTAGTGAGTTGTCACCTATGAGATTAAGAGTTTCCATGGTCCTGATCAATTTTATGATTTCATAATACATCAAATCCATTTTTGCAATATTAGCCAGTATATTTATGCTTGACAATACAAATAGATCTAAGTATTATAGTAGGTCAATGCTAACACATCGGCCTCTGTATCATCTACCCTGTAGACACCTACCTGTAAATGGTCAGCTTCGGACCACTCATTCTCCGGTGGTCTCACAAGTAATGCATGATTACAACACTTCTTTAATTCCATAATAATGTTCACAAATGAGGAACAACTTCCTTTTAGTCCTTTGTTTAGTTCTTTGTAATTTTTGGTTAAAATCCATTTATAGTACTGTTTCTGTATTGAAGACATCTCCACTCGCAAAATCTGCTCTGTCTGTACAATGAAATGTTATACATGATATAGGGTAGTGATGGATAATCAGACAAAATTCATAATCGATTATCGGATCGGTTTGAAAACTCATCATCGATAAACGAATAAAAAATAATTAAAAATTTAGTTTTTTAGTAAAAGTCTAATGCTGACAGTTAAGTTCATTTATACAAGTTATCTCTTTGTAACTACATTTAACATCTATGTTTTTTTACGTTACTCTTATACCATAAGAACATTTTATCATTCAATAAATTAATTTTGTTTTTGTATGTTTACTTTGTATATTTGTATTTGACTGATGAATTGAAAACAATTATAATTTATTTTCTCTGTACAGATTAGTACTAGTATGGATGTTAAACAAGATTTGATAGATTTTGAAGAAATAGATAGATACAATTTACAGATTAAAAAATGTCAAAATTTCTGATTATATCGATTATTGTAGTTCATAATAAATTGTCGCCGATTTCAGATGTCTAGTGACGATTTTTTTTATTATTTTTGATAATCACGCCATCACTTATTCAGGGCATTATAAATAACAAATGGAGATTGTGAAATTACTTGTTCTGAAAGTTAATATATAAAACAGTTTATTGTTCAAAGAAAGAGAACTGAAATTACTTAAGAAGTCAACCCTCACACATGTTTGAAAAGCTGGCTAGGATATAAACAATTATTTTGAATTTCAGTGAAAATCTATTTTTGTTAACTTAATGATGAATAAACTGAAATGTTCTGCTAATACGCAAAACAACAAGACAAGAAGGACTGTAATGATAGAAAATATTGAATTCGAACAATGTCTACCTTAGCTGGCAAAGATTTTTCAACATCTTTTTTCACTCTCCGTAACAAGAAGGATTCTAACTGTTTATGTAGTAAGGCAAACCCCGTCTTGTCAGCACGAGAATGCTTTTCCTCAAAATCTGACCATCTTAGAAACCTGAATAAATATTGCAAAAATAACTACATTTACCATACAATAAAGAACAAAAGTACTTCCAAGGATATATTGACCTACCACCATCATTTCTATACTCTTTCCTAAAACAAGACTATACAATAGGACATTCGACCAACACACTTTTGACATGGCACATCTGCCCTGAGCAAGGTGTATAGAAACCTTACAATGAATTTCACAATCAAAATCAGTTCAATCTAAAATGCACATCAAACATTTAGAGAGAAATAGAGGCTGCAAACTAGGTCATAACTCATGTGTTACAATTGAAAATAAAATGCACAGAAATAGAAAAAAAAACGAGATAATTCAAACAATTATCACTCGAAACAATTTACTTACTTCTCAGGCATAATAAAATGTAACAATGCCCAAAGTTCCTTCAATGAATTCTGTAATGGAGTACCAGTGATGAGAAGTCGATGATTAGCCTTGAAGTCCATCAATGTTCTGTACAATAAAGAATCTGTATTCTTCAATCTGTGGGCTTCATCTACAATCAGTTCTGCCCAGCTTACAGCACCAAGGAATGACTGAAATTATTTAAAATCATACAATTGTACTAGGTTTAATAGTCATTCTTAGACCAATTGTTGCATAACCACCTATGGTCAGACTAGAAGAATTGTAGTATTATTATAGAAGTTGTATTTAGTTTTATTACAGTAATTAGGTGATTCATTTCACAGGGCTTTTTCTAGGAATTATGGGACAAAGGTCCCCATTCAAATTTAGGAATTTTTGCAATGAATTAACAAATCATGCAAAAATAGTAGTTTACTGCTACTCGTGATAGTTACAACTTCATTTTTTTGTTTTTATGGTTTCCAGTAGGACTAAGTCTCAAACAAATGCAAGGAAGTATTTAGAATTGCAATATTTTGATGCACTCCAAATTTTAACGAGTAAAATCATAACAAATCTCCGTATTGAGTTGTAGTTCGTGTTTTGCCAATTGCGTGACAGTTTGTGTTTTCGGTTTCAATTTTTTTCAACATATTTATGAGTTCTCAGGCAAGTTTACACAAGAACATTGGACTAACTATTTAAAACTGGAGAAAAAACATGTACGAGCGTAACATTCAATGAATAAAAATAGAAGATCAATACATCGATTTTTCTCAAACCGTATCAATACATGTATCAAGAGAGCTTGCATCGTGATGCATCGATGGATCGATTAATTGTTTCACCCCCGGTCTCAAGAGATACTAAAGACCTCTTGCAGTGTTTCCCCACAAACTGAATGTACTTCAATACAAATGATTATCAAATTTGCATGTTTACCATGGGCGAGGGAGCCCCACAGATATCGGGAAAACCGAGCCTATTTGGCAAAGGGAACAGGGCTCATATTCATCCATGTGATACAGCTAAAAAGTGCCCTGTTTCATGATACAAAATGAATACTGCCACAACACACATGTATAAACATTCTGCAACGGCTGTATTAATTAATCTATCATGTTTCATCACTTCATCTATCTTGAAAGTCCATCAAAAATAATTGGTATAAAACTTGCAACTGTGTTGGTGAAACAAAAACATCACCATTATGAGCAAAATAAATGTAAGGAGTTTACCTTATCCTTTAGAAGAATTTCGTATGTGGTGACAAGAACATTGAACTTTAATCTCTTGTTCCCAGAATGACACCATTCATATTCACGGATCTATGGAATAAACACAAACAGTAGTCAACAAAACAAAGTCAAGTCCATACACAAAAAATCAATGAACATATTGTATGCGCTTGTGTCAGTTTAAAATGTATTATCAATAACATAGCAACTGAAATTCCCCATCAAAGAAAGGTAAACATGATTATTCCAAGGCATTTAAATCATAGTGAAGAAGAATTTCTTAACAAAATGGACAATTTTATTTTAAAAACATATTTATTTTACAAAGTGTGAAACAAGTAATTACAACTGAAATTAATCACTTTCAATGACTGTTTCCAGGGTCACAAAGTTTAACCTCATTGGATTTGACCCACAACCTTCGAATCAGGAGTCAGGCACTCTACCTTAGTCCCAAATGCCTCCCTAATAAAATGGACTATTTATGCATATCAAGGATTATACCTTATTGTTAAGTAAATAGAACTACAAAACCAGTACTTAAAACAAGAACTAACAACACATACAATGGTGTACTGACCTGATTTCTACTATTCACATCTCCTAAGTATATAATCACATTCATTTCAGGGCACCAGATCTCAAATTCTCTCTGCCAAGCTACAACCGTCGAGAGGGGTACTACTATAAGAAATGGACCATACAACTGGTATGTACTGTAGAGGATTGCCAGAAAACCAATTGTCTGTATAGTCTTTCCTAAACCCATCTCATCAGCTAGGATGATGCTGTTGTCTCTGAAAACACACACAAAATTTAATTAGAATATTTCAGGTCCAATCAATCTAACGCACCATTGTTTATAAATTATACAAGAAGCCCTTCAAAACAGAATTACGGACAAGATTCTGCAAAATAGAACTTGATGTAAATAATTCATCATTCCCCAAGTAAGATATGACTTGATATAAATAAATTGTTCAGACTGCTACATGTAACATCTAACAATTAGAGAAAGTCCGATAATACAGGTCAAAAATTGTTTTCTTTCAGACAAGATATTAAAGCCAGTTTATTACACACTAAGCTATCTGTGCACTTATACTAAGACAAATGGCAAGACATTTTTCCCCCTACAAACTGAGGTAAATAAAGAAATAGTAACCATGTTCAATGATGGTATTTGACGAAGCTAGTAAAATTTAATTTTTGTTTCAAACACAGCAAAAGAGTTGCAAACATTCACGAGAACAAAAATTCTGCATTACCAGGCCATTTTCTATAGTTCCCACAGGTCAGACTATCTGACCCATTCCCAAAGCCTAATATGTGTTTTTTTCCCAATCAGAAAAAATTTCCAATCAGAGGCACCAACGAAAAATCATCTACTGGAGCGACCTGATATATCTTAAAGCTCTTTGAATAACTCTGGCCATTATTGTCCCTTATGTCATAAATGTTTGTGGACATTTTTTGTGTATTGTTGACAGTTGATTAGAAACGTCGATTAGAATGCTTGTTTATATGAATTAAGATATCAAAAGCCTGTTCTTTAACTATGAAAACTCCTAAAATTGGAGTTGAAGCGATTTAAGTTTTCCCAACTTGGCAATTTTTACGACGCAGATTTTCACAATTTATCAAGGGTCTTTTTCCCAAAATGGACAGATAAAGACCTGATTACGTACCTGGACCAGGAATGCATTAACCAGTTAACTCCATCAAGCTGATAGTCTCGTAGTTGTAGATCATCGTTTCCACCAATATAACCAGGCTGGTTCTTTAATGGAAGATACTTTGGACGGCTTTTTAACACTTTGGACAGTTTAGTGGGTATTTTTTGTGATTTATTTCTTTGAATATATATGTCTATTTTATCCTGAAATTTCCTCGACAGCAAGTCCCCATCTTCCCATGTACATTCAGAATATGGAAGACCATTCCACTTACACAGGTAGTCAGGGAAACCATTCTGTTCGTTACTATTTTTCTGGTTTGAGTGAGCTGAAAGAAGTGAATAACGAAAAGGAAATATAAAAAACTAACAGATCTGTAAGATTTGTGCTTGATTGTGTGTTGGAATCACTATTATGTACATTAACATACTAAATCCAGAAAAAAGGTGAGAATTAATATTTTTTCCACAAAACAGAAGCAAAACTTTGGTCTACATTCAAACACATGCATTTATAGCCTCATATTTCTTTTATGGCAAGTTACTGAAAACTAACAAGTAACACTTGAGAAACTATATTTTATCTGAAATACCTCTGAAATAACATGACCGAAGTATATTTTACAATCGGTTCGAGGAAGACTGTTTACATACAACAATTAATAATTTCTTCCTTCTTAGGCCCTACAATATGCCTTGATAAGATTTATTCTAATTTCTAATGAGTTAGATAATTGCACACATGCCATGGCAAACTTAATTATTTTCAAAAGTCTATCCTTATTGATTTCTATTTATATTGACAGATTTGTTAAGGTTAAAATATGACAGAACAGTGCTTATTACACCAAAATGTGGCATGTATGCCAGTTATGCACAAGAATATAACAAGAAAAACTCACATATAATTTTCTCAACAAGCAGACAGTTTTTATAGAGATCTTCATTAAATTCTGTTTGTATATCAAAATACTCTCTATCTTCTCGAGTAGCAAATTTTTTCCTGAAAAACAAAACCAACGAAATTGATACGAGTTTCTAAAATATTCACAACAAGTTTGACTTAAGCTGCTCGAGTAAAATTTCAAAATCTCGGACTGCCAATGGACCTAGCAATTAGTTTGCAGGGTTCGACACTAAGGCACGTCCGAATGACGTTACCTGGCTAAAAGCTGGTTCGGTCTATTCATTCCCATGTCTGTCTAGCCCGACTGGTCGTGTTGATACTTGCATCATATGTGCAATTAATGTACAAATCGTTTCCGCAATTGCATCCTATTTGCCTATTTTTAAACATATACATTACGTCGCAATTCCTAGTTCTATTATAAGAAGCGATGTCATGCGCAGTGGATATCTGAGCAAATCTGATGGGTTCACAGTAAACTGCCTTTTCTTTCCACCCTGAGTTGTCGTTCTTCAACTAATCCCATTCCCATTTTCAGTTTCCAAATGATAATGAAGAGTTTGAAGACTGAGACCGTGTTTCATTGTACATCAATTGCATTTGAATTCACGAATTAAAATTTACATATTCAACTAACCATTTTATGAAAACCAGTAATTTAGTCATGGGAATGACGAAATTTTTACCACAGGACCTGTCAAAAGATAGGCCTATATGACTGGGAGCGTGGCAGGACGGATAACTCTGAATGGAATTTGAAATATTATGACATCTAAACATTTTTCGGACTGTTTACATGCAGTCAGTCACCAATAAGAAGAGACTTATATTAAACATATAATCAAAACAATTTACCATTCATTTACTTCCTCCATTTTCTTAATGTAATTGTCCAACCTTTTCAATCCATTGATTTTCATGGCACGTAAATTCTCCTCAGATTCCCAAGTATTGTGTATATGTGCCCAGTTTTTCCATTTAATGAAGTAATGAACTATCCTGGGTGTATCTACAGGCAGTGTCACATTAGGGTCCCCATTCTCCTCTATGTTATAGATAGTTGTTCTTTCACCAGTTGCTGAATATACAATTAACCATTAAAACATGCATGGAAAACATGAATAAGATACAAGCATATCAATCACGGAAAAATCAATACAAATTGAGCGCTGCTATGGGATTTACAACCTCTTCTGTAAGTGACGACATTTCAAGAAAAAGCAACATATGATGTGACTATTTGCAAGCAGGGAACATTATTTACTCTGTTTGGTCGCTTCATTTTCATATTACCATATAGGGCAAATATTGCTGTCAGTACAAATGTGACAATTTCTGAAAATAACATCACTTAAGAATATGTATATCCCACAGCAGCGCTCAATTGCTTTTGCACTTTTAGAATGAAATTTGCCTCAAAAGCTAATAGGTCATCAGAATTCAATGCAATTTTTTACATTTGTAAACTATTTATTAATCGGTAGCAATGGAGGGTGCAGTATTTAGCAGCTGAATTCCCAGATCATTGATTTCTTGAAGCAGTCATTGATATACAACTTTTTCTTGTCATATCAAAAGCAAAAACAGTTGCTACCTCCTTTTTTACCAAGTCGGTGGTCCAGAATCCTCTCAATACTCTCTTTATTCTCCTCTTCTTTTTCTTCTTCTTCCCCTTCTGGGGCTTCTATAATGTCATCAGAGTCTGTCGCATCACTTGGCTCTTCTTTATAGCTGTAATAAGCAATAATATATTGGTACAGTAACAGTAAAATATCTCACCAAGTACACAGCACTCATGTGAGCTAATAATGCAGATTTCCTGTCTAAATCAGTTAACACTACATTCTAAGAGATCAGATGGGGGTTAACCCATAAGATACCATTTGTTCAATGCCAGATGCATACATATGAGTGATTTTTTGAAAAAATAATTTTACTGTCTGCGCCTTTTCAATTGGGAAAATAGTCGTGATAAACACAAAATTTGGGATAATAAGGAAATGATTGTTTTGCTTCTAAGAATAACTTTCAGCTGTGCCTGGAATTTGTTATATATACAAGTTGATGTAAGAGCAAAGATACATGGCAATGGTCTTTTATAAAAGGTTAAATTCACAAAAACCTGACTTCATAAAAAGAAATTCAGTCAAAAGGGGACCGAATGAATAGAGAATTGGGAAAAATGATTTTTTGGGGAAAATTTACACTTTTTGGTCAGTTAAATGACCCAAAAAATCACTGCATATATTTTGAGAATAATGCTGTAATACATGTATACCATCTAGGCCTAAAATAGTATGAAAATGTATGAGGGGATTTTTACAATATCTTTTCCTAGTCAGGAATAAGCAGAACATCAGCAGCTTTTCTTAATCACAGTAAAAATTCTAATGTTTTATCCTCACTGATTTATTTCAAACTTTAAAGCTTGAGTAAAGTTTACATCTTTTTCAAATATTGACCATATTTTCCGATACATCTTTCAAAACTATAAAGAGTTCGGGTCTAGGGTAAATATGAGGGTCTGCCAAACCCCTAACACTTTTTTTAGGCCTTCGGTATAAATATTCTCACATGAACAGGATATTCATTATGTTACAGATTTCACATAAGTGTGACAGGAACATAATTAGCTGTGCTGAATCAAATGATAAGCATAAAGCATATAGAACAGGGTGTTAAGGCGAAAACAAGATGTTTCAGGTTTCCTGACCTACCCTTTATTTTTTATGCCCCAACCACAGAACATTTTTGCGCTTGTTAACATTTTTTTCTTTTTGGTAAAATTTCTTTGCGAGAAATTTTCTTAAGGTTCATATTTCTACTCAGTTATTAGACGCTTTACGAGTATTCCAGCAATAGAGCATTATATTCACCTTGATTCAACATTATCCATGTGAAAAAGGAAAGGGGATATGTCTTTTAACATATATTCATTTAAATCTATGTTTAATTTAAATCTCCCTAAAACTCTATTTTTTTGGGACAGGAAACCTGAAACAAACTTTTTTAGGCCTAAGCGTACTTATGTCAGATCGTAAGCAAGGATGCAAGCAATTTGTACATTCCTGAATCAATTCAACATTTGGGGAGGGGAGATTAACTTGAAGAATAATCTCATCAATATCAAAAATGTGTCCAGAGTTAAACAATTATGACCAAATGGTCGCAAAATATTCAAAACATTACATTCTAAGAATTTGAACTATACAAATCAAATTAAAATAACATGGTAAATATCTCCACTTGAATATATTAATTCACATGAAATACCCATAGGTCAAGTAAGCGATAGACAAGAAATGTGAGTCACAGGTACTTAAATCTTGCTCACTGACTGTTTATAGACTTAAATGTCTTGAGAAGTTGAGCAATTCATACAGTGCAAAAAAATCATCTTAGAAGCTGAATAATTACAACAACAAAAACAGAGAAAAGCAAAAATCTACAACAATCATAGTTTTCATAAACCTTCAAGAGAAAATAGATATTTAATTTCACGTGTTCAAATATTTGCTCTGCTTTTGTCACAAGTTTAACATCAAATCCATGTATTTATATACAAATCATTCTCCAAGAAAATTTAATCAATTATTTAATCAAAAACATGCAAGAAAGAACAGCTCATAAGCAATTAATTGCAAAGCTTGATGACTATCAACTAGTCTAAACATAAGTTTCATATCTCCTCTGCTCACAAAAACTTTATATTAAAGTTTTTTAGCAATACATGTACCTATTTTGATTATTAAGATAAGCTATACTTGATTTAACTACACAATGCAAGTCATAAAACAAGACAGATTACATAATAAATCCAGCATTCAGTCAGTTACGAAGGACACACTATTTGAGCAAACTATAGATGTTCAAGTCTGGATCCATATAGCTCATGCAAGGGTAAATGTGATTGGACATGAAGCTGGCTATATGCATTTATTCAAATGGATATTATTTCAATGTGTCAAGTATTATGTATGAATCTTTCTGAGCATGTTTGGTCCAGAATATGCTATGCATATTCACCTTACACTTACTTACAACACAAATGACATCAGATATCACAGACTTTAGCAAGATGTCAGGATTTAACCACTGTTCAGGAAAATACAGATGCATTAACTGTCTCATGACTGTCAAAATATTTATCAGCAATATAGACTTTTATTTGACGAGATAGTACTAATGGTGCACAAAGAAATAATGACATGCTGGACAAAATAAGGAATTAAGTCCATATCAGCATTAACAATTTATACTTTTCTTAAACTTAAGAATGGCAGAGGAGGTATGACTGTTTTCAGCCTCACCTAACATTTTTGCTGGCAACCCCTCGACGGGTGGCGGTGACCCTTGAGGCATTACTGGTGCCTGCTCTGCTCTTACCCCTGCAGTGTGCAAAAACATCATCCATATAATTGTAGTCAGATGTTTAAACATACATATCTCAGGTATTGATTGTTTTCCATGAACGATTCACCATACATTCAAAATTTCCCTGGCAACTCCACAAAAATGTAAATGGAAATATTTTAACATCCATATTTGGCCAGGCTATCTTTTCAATACCCACAAATTCGTTCCCTTTGTTCTTAATACAACAATTCCCATTTTTCTGATCAGACTGCCAAAATCTTCACCAGACATATCAGGTGGTCAAGACACATTTGATGACTGGTGCAGCTATGAAATAGCTAGACAACTATAACCCACACCTACGTATACAGCCATACATTTCACATTAAAATTACACATATATAGTTAAAACACCATCATCAATAGCTCATACCAGCATTTAAAATAGCACACAGAACAATCAATTTCAAACCAACACATTCAAACAAGCAACAATTCCATCGAAACCATTTTGGGCACTGTTAACTTTGTCTCAATATACTAAAAGAAACCATCCCAACATTTTGCTTTTCACCACAAGCATAATAAAGCAAAAATACTTATGTACAGTCAGGAGTCAACTAATTTCATACAATGTTCTTTTCAGCCATATTATCAACAACCTAGTACAGACAAGCATTGCCTTGTATTACCTGACTGTCTGAGCAGCAGAGCGCTTGTTGTAAGTTTTCTGGCTTTTGCTGTAATAATCATCACTATCAGAAAAATCATCCTCATCTGAAGATAACTGTTTCTTTTTGGGTCGACCCACAGATCGATTATGATTCTGTGGCGATTGTTTCGGAGGTCGACCAGGCCTTCCTTGCTTTCCCCTACCTGCTGTTCTGTAACACACAAACAACAGAATCAAAAATTTACTATACATTTATTTGCGTGAAAATGTCATCTTAGCAATCTTAAGTAGATCATCATTTAGTTGAATAAGAACAGTAATAGCAGGGTTCTCACTCAACTCTGAATTATGCTTTTTTATAAATTTATGTTTCTGATAAAATTTCTTTGAAATTGCATTGAAGGACGGCAACTTATACCAAAAGCTTGGTTTTGGACTCCTGTTTTCAATACCTAATGAGAGCCCTGAATAGTTTAACAATACATGTTATGCTATAGATTGTGATCAGATACATTTTTTTAACTTACAATCAAACCACCTGACATTAGCAAGCATCATTTTCATAACTGCATACTTTTGGCCCCAATTTAGCCCAGAGGATTTTGAAGTGTTAAAAAACACTAACAAGAGGCCATGTCAGTCCTAGATCCCTTACCCAAGTCACCAAGCACAAGTTGGTCCTTGATCCTTCGACTTACTTTTTGACCCCAAATGACCCAGTATAATCATAATCATGAGGTGACCATTCAGCACAAGTTTCATCAGGATTGTCAAAATTGTGACCTATAGAGTGTCCACTAAAGAATGGTTGAAAAATGACAGATGCCTGGACAACAGACATCCAACTATCCTATGAACTCTCTATGAACACAAGCACTTCTTGAGCTCACTCAGGTGAGATAAAATACTGAAAGTTTCATAGTTAAGCGACCAAAATATCTTAATTACATTTTTTCTAAATTTTCATGAAAAATAATTTTTTGTTCCAAATATTCAAATATTCAGATTTACCTGGGCTGAGGTTGTCTCCGAGGCTTGAACCTTTCAGCAGAACTAGCGGAACTATTGTCAGAACTATCACTGTTCCAATCATCAGTACTGAAATACAGCAACATGTGATCATGAATGAATACAACAAAAATTATTGTGTCTGCAGAGATAAAAAACATCACAGTTCATTCAAGCATTTGCAGCAATTACAGAATTATTTTCAGAGGCTATATTATAACTCCATCCATTTCTGTTTTAATATTTTTAACTATAAATTCATTCCGACATTCTTTATCTATATTCTTCTATAGAACATTTAAATATCAGTCACTTCTCAATGTATACTTGATGCCATTAAAAACGCAACTATTTGAACATGGCGTCATTTTGCAGTACCAACTGTCAAAAGTGTGTTACAGTTATCTATGCATTAATGCTTTTTCAAAACTTTATTAAACTCTAAACCACTTATTGTTTATTTCATTACTGATTAATAGTACGAAATTAAGTTTGAGAAATAGTGAATATGTTACCTTTGTAATGTCGCTTTATCTATATGCAAATATTTTGGTTGCGTTTTTAATGGCGTAATTTACAAATTCTTACTTTCTATCAGAACATATAAACATCAGATGAAAACTAAGATTCAGTGACCCACATGTAAGCTTTTCAAAGTCCTTAACATTTAACTTTATAATATATCATGATTCATACAGAACTTCCCTAAAAAAATTCAGGTACTTTTCAGAACTTTTCAAGTGTTTTTCCCGAAATTAAAAAAATTGTTGATTTTTTGGTATAGAGAAGAAGGAATCCAGTGTATTGTTCCATGATGACCATCACTGCAGCACTGATAAAATTACTCATTGTGAGAATAGTTTTAAGAACGCATAAAACTTGTCGACTGTATAACCATACTATCGCCTACTCTGTCAAAAATAGCCAAGTCATTATTTGGCATTTTTTTCAAAATATAAGTAACTTTCAAGGAGTTTTTTGGCTGTTACAAATTCAAGTAGTTTTCAAGGAGTAGATGTCAAATTAAAGGACTTTTCAAGGCCTGTGTGAACCTTGTATACCAACTTTGTCTCTCAGTTAGTAAATACTTACT
Organism: Mactromeris polynyma; assembly: GCA_032209605.1. Lineage (NCBI taxonomy): Eukaryota > Metazoa > Mollusca > Bivalvia > Venerida > Mactridae > Mactromeris > Mactromeris polynyma. Next base: position 52,137,586 of record JASFXZ010000001.1, read on the forward strand.
TTTTTTGTCTGTGACTGTTATTTCTTTTTCTCCGAAGTCTGGGTTCATCGTCGCTGTCAGACAGCTGCAAATACCAATAAGAAATCAAATTGTCAATTTAACATCATCACAATCTCACAACAGTCTTTGTCAATATCTCATTGTAGACACAAACAATCAATGGCCATTTACAATGTATACATATAAAGCCATTTGAAACCTAAATTATTAACTGCAAATATATTCCAAATGAAACACTTAAAATTTGCGATTAAAACTGCTGGTAAGCATGCTTAAGATTGTTGGCACTATATCCAATGTATTGTTAAACAGCCATGACAGTGTCATAAGGATGTCAAACATAATTACATTGCACCATCTGCATGTATCTGCCACACCTTATCTATGTCAACTTTCTACACCTGTTGCGTCCATAAAGAAAAGGTTTATAGTTAGTTTTTGTTTCAGTTTTTGCTTTTTAAAATAAAAACATACCCCTACATTATATCTTGTTGGTTCAGTCCGGTTACGGCAGGATCTCCGCACACCATACAGGTCAGGATCTTCTTGCCAGAACTTAAAATCAAAACATTCAGAGAGTTAAAATAGAAACAAAAACATTAAGATTTTCCCCAGTCATGAAATTTACCTCAAAAGTTAGAAGTCAAATCTACACAATGTTCATAATGTTAGGATAAAATAAAATATAAACAATAAAGAAACAAAAGATGTTTGTAAAACTTTATGCCCCCTCATGGTTTTTTGTTTGGAGTTATATTTTGTACAATTCCATAAGCAAGTTCAAAGTATGCTGCACAAATATACATGCTAGAAATGTTAAGTGGTAAAAATAGTAAATAAGGGTTTGATGGATGCATATTTTGATTAGTTCCATATTGGAAACAGTAACAGTAACAACAGGTTGTTTGTTAACTGTAGGTAATGAAAGAGCTCATCTGATGTATGCGATGAACTGACCTTGAATTTAGTTAGATAGTCATGTACAAAAGAAGTCCACAATTTTGTCATACTGAACATTCCAATTAATGGGAGGTGTTTTAAATACAATTGACCATGTGACCTTGACTTAGTGGACCAAGTTTGAGGATGAAAGGTCAAGAGGTTCTCAAGTTATTGATTGTAACCAGTTTATGTACAATTGACCCCTGTGACCTTGATCTTTGACCCCTTGACCCAAAATGAATGCGTGGACCAAGTTTAAGGATGAAAAGTCAGGGGGTTCTTGAGTTACTGATCGAAAACGGTTTGTGAACAATTGACCCCTGTGACCTTGACCTTTAAGCCCATGACTCCAAAATCAATAGAGTTCCTCTGCTACCAAAGATGAATGTGTGGACTAAGTTTTATGATGTTAAGTCAAGGGGTTCTCGAGTTATTAATCAGAAATGGTTTGTGAACAATTGATCCCTGTGACCTTGACCTTTGAGTATGTGACCCCAAAATCAAAAGGTTACCTCTGCTTTTCAAGATGAGTGTGTGTACCAAGTTTGATGATGTAAAGTCAAGGGGTTCATAAGTTATTGATCAGAAACGGTTTATGGACAATTGACCCCTATGACCTTGACATCTATGTCTGTGACCTCAAAATCATTACGGTTCCTCTGCTACCTAAGATGAATGTATGGACCAATTTTGAGGATGATAGGTCAAGGGGTTCTTGAGTTATTGATCGGTAACTGTTTAAGAACAATTGACCCCTGTGACCTTGACCTTTGTATGTGACCCCAAAATCAATAGGGTTCCTCTGCTGCCCAAGATGAATGTGTGGACCGACAGACATTTGCAAACCAATATGCCCTCTCTTCTTCAAAGGGGGGGGGGGGGGGCATAAAAACAAATATGCCCTCTCTTTCTCGAATGGGGGGCAAAGAATTATATTTGGCAACTTATACAAAATCTTGCTTTCAAAACCAAATGTAAACGAACGTTAACTTTTGTCTGCACAAGAACCACATTTTACATCTACCTGGTATAAGTATACCACTATAAGTTGAGTGTGACGTCATGCAATGTTTACATGGATTGACCACCTATATTGATTTTATTAAACTAACAGCTGTGAAAACTCAAATGGTAGCCAGTCCGCAACTTACAATGCTAATTAAGTTTTTTAGTTTTGGGTCCGAGTTCGAGACCATCTGGAGGTAGTTGTTTTTTTCATTACAGTATTATATGTTTCGATGGTCATCTACAGTTGTACTTACACGACTTATAAATACTAATTAATGTTCGCTCGAATATCATTAATTAAGAACATTGTATATCATGTGTATTTATAAGCTATTCACTAATAACGATATGGTTTCATCATTTTTAAACTGCAGGATATCATCGTGCAGTAGATTTACATGTACATTTATCACTACACACTCTCAGTATATGGAACAAAGTTGATATGGCTAATTCTAACAAGCACTCAGTAAGGATTAAATTTCATATTGTCCATAAAAAATAGGAGGCAAAATGTGTCTCGAACTCACACCCTATCTATCGGTCGAAGACACAGTCAGAAGCACTACCAATTGAGCTATCGCTACTGTGAGCGATATTTCATTAAATGTTAATACTAATCCTGAAGATAATAGGCATGATAATGACCGTAAGCTCCTTTACATGTATTGGAAAGTGGGTATGGTCGTGTTTACTATTATGTTTAAAAATCTAAACATAAAACATTTTTAACCAAAATGTAACTTTAATGTGACGTAGAACAGAAATGAAGAAATTTAATGAGAACTAATACAGTAAACAAGAAAAGCCATAAAAGAAGCTGCTCTTTGTTGCTTTACTAACTTTAAAAATAATCAAATGTTCTAGCAAAGACACATGGGGAATAATTGTTTTCATGTCGCAAGAATACTTCACATCGAATACGACCGCGTCTCCATTCCGTAAAATAATGCATGATCAATCTAAAACCAAATGTTTAGGCAAAATAAAAAAGTCTTTGTTTGCCCTTACCGACCCTAGATTTTAGAGGTGGGTAGGAAGGTAGGAAAAATATTTGATTTTATTGTGGTAATTTTAATATTCGTTCGGCAGAATTGAAGTGTTTTATCCTCTCTATAGGATTCGCTTAATGTTATGCTAGTATATGATAGAATTCATAGTAGCTATCTGCTATTGTTGTTCTACAAATGCCTGAATGCGCTGCACTTTCTTTTTGAACCATTTTATTTCTGAAAAACGCTTGTTGAGTGTCCATATGATAAGTAGCACAAAGTAATGCAAAGGAACTCTAAAGTAAATAATTAATAAATGACAGTATCATATTCCCAACAAGATGTTTAAGACCTTTTTGTGTAACCTCGACCTTGGAGCTACCAACCAGGGTCATGTGAGCGACACACGCTGTCTTCATGGTGAACATTTGCGCCAAGAAATTTACATATTAAATGACAGCATCGTATTCCCCACAAGATGTCTAGACCCTTTTTTACTGTTGACCTCTATAAGTGTAACCTTTGAGCTATGGACATGGGTCAACACACCCTCTCTATTCATGGTGACATTTATGCCAAGTAATTTGAAATTCCCCAATAAAAGACAGTGTAATATTCTGGACAATATGTTTTAGACCCAATTTTGACATTTGACCTCTATGTTTGACTGTGACCTTCAAGTTACAGATAAGTCTCATCATGAACATTTCTGCCTTGTAATTTGAAAATTCCCCAATAAACAATCAGTTTTAGACCCAATTTTGATATCTGACCTCTAGGATTGACCTTGATCTTCGGGCTTTGGACACGGGTCCTGTGCACGATGCACCGACTCATCACGTGAACATTTGTGCCATATAATTTGAAAATCTCCAAAAATGGTAGAGTAATGGTACAAACAAAACAAATCTGGACGGACGCACAAACACAAAACCACCGTTCTATCGAGTTCACCGCAGACAGTCACTACAAAATCTGTTGAATTTATGAACAGAATAAGAAATTTCTACAAAATATTTGTTCCCAAGATTTGACTTAGTGACCTAGATTTCTACCTGAAATGGCAACCAGTTCTGCATGGAGTTGATGTCTTTAAATAATTTTGAAAGGAGACCACATAAGGAATATTTCTATGAACTTTGGTCAAAGTCGGCCAAGTGGTTAAGGAAGAGAAATTTAAGAAAATTGTTGACAACCCATGGCGATCACAATAGCTTACCCAGACCACTTTGTAATCAGGCAAGCTCAAAACACGCATAAAAACAGTGGCTTAAACCAAAGCCAAACATACACTCCCTCTAGAACATCCAAACACTGATAAATGATGAACTAAATTACAATGTCTTTCCATTAACATACCAAAGTACATGATACATTTTCTGATCATACATCATAATTCAATAATACACACTAACCATACATAAATAAGTATTCATTACATTACATTTTTTAGTGACAAACTATCACTATAGATGGAAACAATAGGGCAATGATGGCGAGATGATTATATATATGTTGCATAATAAATCTGCTACAAGCAACAAACGGTCTTCCTTTTGTAGAATGTAGCAAGTCAAAAAGTTATATTTGCATATCAAATAATATAAACAGTTACTTCACTAAAATTGCAACACACACAATTTAAGTCATTCAACAAATAACCAAATGAGAGAAATGTATCCGAAACTATGCATTCGAATACTGCAACAGTTTTATATAGTTATATAACAAAAACCACCATCAGTCCAAGGCAGTCTGGTTTTTTGACAGATCAAAACTATTTTAGCAAGCTTTGTAAGGATCACCCATGGATCGCTTCTACATCATTTAGAAATCTGGTATATAAATGTTAAAGCTTTTTGAATTTGGTTACCAAGGTAACCACAATGTTAATTAAATTCACTTAATTTTTTTTTTAATTTTAAAAGTACATGTGAGTATCATTTCTATGAAATTGTGGAAGATTGCAATTTTAGTTGCAAAATAGATGTGGTTGCCAAGACGGACATCTGACAATCATTCACAACAATAGCTCATCTCAGCCTAAGGCACAGAAGAGCTAAACTCTACCAAGACCACACACGAATCATGATACAACTAAAATTTAATTATCTTAACCTAGTCATGCTTGTTTAAGCACATAAGGTAAACATTAAACAAGGCAAAAGTTAGCAAATATTTTCACTAGACAGAATTTTTTATCTTGCTGCGGGTTAAAAAACTCAGACAAGGACAAAGGTGTACATATTTGTCTTAACAAATGACTGATTATATTTATAGACGCAAGATAGTTCTTTCCCTTAAATGTCAGATTCGGCAATCAATGATGACAGTGACATATGGCCCCTACCCCTGTTCTGAATCTTCAAACTTGGTAACTCATGTAATGATGTATACTTTATACATTAACTCAACTATATCTTAAAGGGGTCTTATCTTTCTTTCCTTTTTTTGGGAAAAAATCATTCATCATTCTTCATTTACACACATCATCTTGCAAGAGTAAAATTTGAAAATATACTAAGAATTTATAACTCAGCAAATATGATCTCTAATCACCTTGAGATTTCTAATCACCTTGAGATTTCTAATCACCTTGAGATTTCTAATCACCTATGACAATTTGGCCAGTGATTGGAGCTATTCAAGATTAAAGGTCAAGGCTACAAGAGATCATGCAGCTTGATGCCTGATTCACATATTCCAAGTTCAACAGAGACACGAAACAACAGAAAATATACTGAATATCAACAGCTTCATAAGTGACCTTGAAGAGGTCAAACAAATGGTAACACCCTAAATGAGGTGTTGTACAAATTTTTAACCAAATCAACACAACAAAACATATGGTAAGGGAAGTATACTAAATAAAATGTCAAGGCCATAGGAGTCAAGACCAAAGTGAAGGTCAATAAATTTCAAACACAAAAAGTCTAGTAAGTCAGTTCAAAAGATAATAATTAAACAAGTACTTTTAGTAAACCTTAAAATGGTGATCCGATATTTTTCATTCAAAATTAAGTAATTATAAAGAACAATGAGACGTGCCAAGTACAAGAAGGCACACAGAAGGCACACAGCTGCACAGCAACCAAAAGTCATAACAAATACCGTAACATTTTTGCAAAGAATCGAAAACATATGCAAGTGTTAAAAACTATCAGAATCAACAAGTGGTAGTGTTCGTTAAATATAACAATAAAGACTATTGGACAGGTTTAAGCTAACACTTGCATCATGCTAAAACCCTTAGTCCAAGCAAACTACATGTATTCAACTGTAAGGAAAAGGGACAAAATAAGGAAAGAATATAACCTTATTTTCTTTAGACAAGCTCCGTCCAAACAAATCTTTATCCTACAATGTCAAAAAGTGCATGTTCTTTACATATAATATTATCATAGCAGAGCTTGTACCTGAAACCAGGAATTGAAATATTCAAACATCACATTGTTACATATCTTAAATCTATTTCACATACAAGAGGAGAAATGGACATTAATTTGTTCATCTTTGAAATGCAGCCAGAGACAAATTTTCAAAACACTAAATTTAAATAATGACTAATTGAGTTAACATACAGTGATTAAAAAAAATGCTAATTGTTGCAAGTGTTTCATTATAAACAGCTGTGATATAGATCCCAACCAAAAATATCCCAAATAAAACAAAATTGATAACAGTAACACCAGTGACATAATCCATGAAATATATGTGGAAGATTTTTATTAAGCCACTAACTTACTATTATTATTATTATCATTCTTATTATTCAGCAGCTGATACAATAAATTTGCTGAAAACAACATCAATTTTGTGTAAGTATTATTAACTAAAAAATATTATCTCCATAGAAGTAGCAGTGCACCGCTACAGATCTATCATCACAAACATTAGACACTTGACATAAACAAGTAGCATATTTGCACAACGTACTAAATATATTTATAATATAATACTAGTACTTTATTACAAACACTGAAGAATTACTAAATGAATAAGGTTCACAGGTAGGGTCAATGGCGTAAAACCAGTAAAATAATGGAAACTGAAAATGTGATTTTTCAAACAATCAATTTTGTGAGGTCATCAGTATTTCACGTAAAAAAACATTACATAATTTTCAAAGAAACAGCTTACATTTTATAAACATTCCCTTAAATTATATTATCGTCTTTGAAGTCAAAAATCAAACAAATAATCAATGAAAAATACTGAAAAAAACCCATTAATTATGAAATGAACACATTACAACTAATTGCAAAGGACTGACATTTATTAACCCCCCCCCCCCCAAAAACAAAACAGTAAATTCCAATATTTACCTCTTTTAAATCATGAATAATTTCCTTCTTAGGTCGTCCACGAGATCGTTTCTTAGTGCTGTCTTGCGAGTCAGTATCCAGCTGCATTGGCCGATGATCATTTTTTGACGGCTCACCTTCATTGTCAGATGACACATCGGAACCACTTCTAGATTTATCTTCACTGCCAGAGTTGTCTGACCCTACTGCTGAATTTCCTGAGGCGGACTCAGACTCGGATTCCGAACCAGAACCACTATATAATATAAAAAATCAATAGTCACAACTTTCATATACCGTAACATTGATATCACAAAATAACATTCCCATTGAAACAAGGGAGATAATCCAAACTTCAAATCCAAATAATCATTGCTCTATGAAATTATTTTTAATACTAACAATCACTTAAACAGGTACAAATGTACACTTAAACAACAAATATTCTACACATTCTATTCAAAATCCAGTATCTAATCAGCCATGTCAACATCAGTATTGCATATTTCTAATTATGTCATATATATATGCAAGAGAGTGTCCCTTTCTGTGACAATGTCTATCTCATTTACAAATACATTATACATCTTTACTTGGACATCAACTTCAGGAAAAAGAAATCATATTTATCATCCACAAATTTTTCATAATTATTGTATTTGAAGCATACTAAGTGACCATCTTACTTAAACACTGCTAAATTAATAGCAATCATTTATTTCATCAGCTTGTTAAGTTGAAATCAAAATTAATTAAATCTTTGCTCGACTATGCAAATAACTGTATGAAGAGCTGAACAGGGCAGGGGGCAACACACACCGTATATTTTTCCAAATTAAGTATACCCCATCATTGACCCTAAAATAAAGACAAATATGCTCAGCCTAAAATAAAAATATCTTGTTATTCCTCTCCCACTATCAAGCATATTGCCCCATACACTAAGTATTTTTTCGCAAAAAATAAAAAAGTATCAACTTTCATACTTCAGGAAATAGGGTTCTAATTGTAAAAGAATCATTTCAGATATTCACTTTCAATTCAAATTGATGACACAAGATAAAGAAGTATTTCCCAGATTTTGTAGCAAAAAATGTGAAAAAGCTTACTGATACCACATATCAAATTCAAAAAATATACTGAGTATTAATTTATATTGGTCATATATGTATGCAAATGAAGAATGGTATCCAAACAAATATTTTCACACCCTACCTCCCCAACCTAAATGAGTTATGGAAAGGGAAACAAAGATATTTTAAAGTTTGGCCTAAACATGTTTCTGACCTTGAATTGTTGGATCCTGATCCAGATTCCGACTCATCCGATTTCCCATGATCTTCTACACCCTCGTTTTTCACCTTTCTTTTCGGTGGCGTGTATTTATAGTTCTCATCATTCTGGTAGTCAGTTGATGGCAGAGAAGATGTGGTGGTCAGGTCAAACAGTGGCGTATTGAAATCAAGCTTTGAAATGTCTAAATTTTCTATTGCCTGCAAAAAAAAATAACTCGTAATTAAATATTTTCAGGATCAGGTACTAAAAAGTTTGATAAACAATAAGCAACAAATTATGCTTCATTATGCACACTTATGTAACACTTTGTATTCTTCCCCCACCCCACTAGTTACATTGTGTTACATAATAGTAACATAATTTATCTACTTAAAATATCGCACTCATTCGTTAAACCTTAAGTTCCAAAGCTGATCTGAAAATGTTTAAAACTTGAAATAATCAAAAACAATATCAAAAACAAATGTAACTGCATCAAACATTTAGGCAACAAAAAGCAACAAATAACAAAAGCAAACAAAAGGTATAATTCACAGAAGTAGACCATTGAAAGTCATGTATTTACAACAAAGTCCAAACACCATAGAGATTGACTCCTTAAATGTGTTTGATTAACAGCAGGTAAGATAAACGAATATCTGCAAGCGCATTTTTCACAATTTCTGGACTCATCCAAAAATCTTTTCATAGAAATACGAACCCATAATAGCCATGAAAGCAGAAACACCGAACTCAGTAGAACTAAGTCAGCCTTTTTTCCATATAATTTTAAGACTGAAGAAAAGTGCATTGCATTAGCAACTATGTGACAATATACTCTGTGACCTCGACAATTATTGAAATATAAGGTAGCTTTATTTGAACCCAGCTGAATGTAGTAATACTAGCACAACAACAACAAAGTCTACAACTAGATAATCTGTTTCTGATACAGCAACATATGTTTTATTAACTGGAAGTTTAAACTATAACAACTTATTCATCACTTTATGCAAGATCAAACTACTAAAAGTATGTTATACTAAGACTTTATATGAATGATTTCAATGAGTAATCCCACACAGAATTCTAAGAATCACAATTTGAGACAACTTGACAAAAGCAATCTATGCAAGTATTGAGCTAAGTCCACAATACTACAGTATATGATTATAATTGGAAAATCTGTCAATTTACTAAGTCCCCAGTCAGGTAACAGAATTTCTCTAAAACTGATCAAAACATTTAAGCAGAAACCACTGTTTCTGAACTATGAATAAATCATGAATGTAACAATGTCTAATTGTCTCCCTTTTGCCAAAGTTTTTAAGGGCAACCAATGCATTTCCATATCATGAGTAGATATTCCTTCTATAAGGTTGCTCTACATCCAAAAATGAATCTTAAATCTACAAAGACGAGAATATTCCAAACGAAACTGAAACACCATGTGGAAACTGAATAGCTTCAAAACCATTGCCGAAGTACATGTATATATGTTTCAGACCTTCCCTTCCGCAGCTTTTTAGAAATTATTAATATTCACAGCCGAACAAAACCTCGGTTTCGTTGAGATTTATCTTATCAAAAACATTTTGGCCAAAGGGAACATGCAAAGACACAACACATGGGATCGAAGCAGTCATTGATACAATTTCTATCCGACATGTACACAAAACTTAAGCTAGCGACACCTTTTTATTAATTTATGTACAATAATATTTTCCCATCCAGTGTGGTATAAAGCAATACAGATCATATGGAACCATAAAACTTGCTCAACGCTACCATAGTATTTTTTTCCAAGCAATATCCGTCAATGAATATCATTCCTCGACTCCAAAAAATGGCTATGTTAAAATCTAGCTACAAATCTGTTAAAATTGACCTTTAATTACTTTAAACTAAGCTTTTCCACACAAATATGAAAAAAATCAGCACATTATCACCATGAATCATGACGAGACAAAACCAGCCCAAAATGATACATTTGTTATTATAGTCATAAAACAAAATATATCTACTATGATCAGAATTTTCTAAGTATGAAAAAGAAGCAAAAATATCCAAATTGGGTCCCATTCAAAATCACTTAAAAAGTCATCCAACTGAAAGATATATATGAGAGCTACAAAATACTGAAAATCTGGACTGGTACAGACACCAGGAATGGTTCTGGCATAAAATTTCATACAGCATGTAGAAATCTCAAAATAATAAATTCACACCATCCAGACTTGGGGTAGACTTCCAAAAAGTTACATTGTAACAATATGTTACAACAAAATCAAGAAAATATCGGTCATATATGTTAATAAGACAAGCAACTAAACCATCAAAGCAAATCTGTAAGCAAATATTGCTTTAAAACGATGGAAAATTGGTAATCACTTTTCGTCAAAATATTTCGTTGAAAATAGTCAAAATGGCTGCCCAAGGTCGAAAGCAAATGCAAATAAAATCACTTTTCCCATGCAAATTTGAATAACTTAGTATCAAAATTGTTGACAAACTATACTAGAACATATATTAAACATAAATCATACCAAAACTAAGGGTGAGGTGACAAGTAATCCCCAAAATATGAATGCATACCTTGCTCATTTTTCTTCGCCTTGATTCATCATGGCGGATTTCAAGACGTTCTTGTCGGAAAATGGAGTCCGATCACGTGTGCTGAAATTCCGAAGACGTCATGTTAGAGGCACGAATACGACACAATTTGTATTTCTACGAATTTTAAACAATTTTGATTGAAAAATTGAAGCCAAGTTGAAACGTGCATGCATCGAAATTCAAAGTAATGTTTAAAATAATGAAATATCACGATTTCAAGAGCGAAAACCGTTTACACGCGCCTCCCTCGTGATTTTAAAGAATTGCATTGAAATAAACGAAATCACCTAATCAAAATGACAAAACAGATACAATTTCTAACCTGATTAGTCAAATATATTCCAAAATATCGTGTATTTGTTGTCCTCAACAGGAGAAAAGATCAACAACAAACATGGCGGCCATTTGCAATAAAATATTCACGGATGCATCATGGGACAATGAGGGGTATTCCAAAAGTAATCAAACCAGAGGAGGACTCTCTCAAAGCTGATGGTATGCTCGAGTAACAAACTAACAGAAACCAGCGGAGTCCGTTTGGTCTACTTGTGCACATGTACACAGCAAACTTTCAGACACTATGAATCTTACTTTTACCTCAAGACTTTACCCTAACCCCATTGCTATACTTACTAGCCAACTGATAACTGCTAATTAAATTATACGATGGTGCGAATATTGCTGTCGACACAAAACACCCCCATACACACACTCACAAACCTACATTTTATTGTATTTTTCGCCGATTCTAATTACTTATTTATTTTGAGGGTTACATATTTCTGCCCGCCGCTTAGGACTGCGCGAGCCAGACTACGACCTTGGGAACATCGGTTTTTTTTCTGTCTTCTATTGTTCAGACCTTTTTTACTTCTTACTTAACTATACTATTTTAATTCCTATGTACTAGGAATACAATCAATTTAAACAAACCGAAACCGTAAAATTATACCCCGATAAACAACTACCGACGAACAGCGCGTCATTTGATTCACACACATGTGATTGCCCGAAGCTGCACGTACGTGGGCATGTGGTTGCATGGTAACCCAGGAATACTGATGTGGTCAACTGACTGACGTATATAATGTTATTACTGTTGAAAAACGGAGTGACTTTCAACAAACTCCAACACATGAGCGACTAGTCAGTAAGCATTTAAATAAAAAAGCAAACAGGCTTGTTCCACTTTCATCCATTGATTGGTTTGCCAAAAATGAGGGGCGCTCGACTGTTTTCTGTAAAAACATGCAAATGGTCACATATGCTATTATGCATGTACATTGTACATATTATATACATGATACCATAATAAATTGAGCCATTTCAGTAATTTAAGGGATATGAATTCCCATGCATTAAAATGTAGACCTATACATCTATGCGTCTTATCAACTATACTCACATGTACAAGTATCGCCATGGAAACACGTAGGGCCTACCATTTCCCCTTTTTGTTATTTTAAGATTCGTGGAATTCACTACATGTATACAGATTGACCATGATCAACCTCAACCGAATTACTTGGTAACCAAGTCAAGTCACGTCAAAATTTATGTTTGTTTGTTTCATCGGGTTTAACGCCGTTTCTCAACGATATTTCAGTTATATACGGCGGCCGGTTTACCTAACCAGTTTTTCCTGGACTGAATTCTTACCAGTACTAACTTACCCTTCCACAAGGAGCCGGCAACTTCTCCACATGTGGAGGAAAATCGACATTTCTGTCAAATTTTCATGGAAGGGTATGACCTGCCGCGACCAGGAATCGAAATTTAATAAATAGTTTTGATTTGAATCGAATTACTTGGTATCCCATAGAGATTTACGAGCATGATTTCATTTGATTCCATTAGGATTTCGTTAGTGCTTGTTCTTGGCTGTTATGGTACGCGGAGAGTGCATTTGAGGGCGTTTTCAAAAGAGAGTCTAAAATGTTGTCTTTCATTAAGATAGTTTTTTTCAAATACCCTAGACTTTTTGTTTTTATGTGTGATTATTGTGATAGATTAAATATAATTTTATGCTGTGAAGAAGGCTCCGCCCATAAACCACACATGCTTCGCTTTCACCATTTCTATGCGTCGTTTTGGAGGAAGAACCCCCGATCCCATGCGTATAAATGAAATCGCTCCAGCTACGACCGTGGGAAATGGTACCTGGATACTTTGTCATTTACAGTGAAACTGAAAAAATATAAAACACATGAAAATGTTGATATATTTCTGGTGCACCTGGACCACGGGAGAGTGCAACAAGGTTACCTCTCCATCTATATCAAACACAAATAGTTTCTGAAGTGGATACATGTAAAGTTTTAAATTGTCACTCGCGTTTTGTTGGAAATGACTAAAAATTACTTCTTCAGACATGTATGGCATGTATGTCGAAACCGATTTTATTCGGCGTTGTGGAGTTGTATGAGGGATTTCAATCAAATTTGCTTACATCAATCCTTTCTCTGTCAGCATACAGTGATTGTTTTCGTTAATTACACACAGTGTGCATGCTTCTTTAGCACGACTGTTAATTACAGCTCCGCTGTTTACATTTTCTTTCTTTATTAAATAATAGGCATATTACGAGTGAGATGACAGTATATGTGTCGAGTACCGTGTCCCATACCGCCTACTATAACAGTACTTGTAGAAATTTCGAGAGGCACGGGTTTACACATTGCCTTAGTGACAACTGAATAAATGGTAGGTATTGATTTATTTTCCCCCAAGAAAGTGCATTTTTACATCGGCTTATTGAATTGCATAATTTAAAAAAGGTTAATCTGAAGACAATAGATAAAGTGACTGAATCATCTAAACCAAACATTTTGGACTCTTCGCCCATCAGAGAATCGGTTCGTGATAAACTTCCGGAGTGCGACATAGGTATTGTGTGAGCCATCTTTGGAAATGGGAACCATCAGATATGAAAACAAAGTCCTTGATTTTTGAAATTGCATCTAAATACACGACAACATTAGGCGTTCGCATTCCATATTGTTTGACTCATCTTGTAACGACCCTCTTGTATTGTGCTTACCAACGTGTTGTAGCGGATGTGCAGATGAACAAACGAGGACAGTTACAACAGTAAATCAAAGTAAGATGGTGTAGTTATACTATAACCTCGTAATTTGTGTTAATACTATATTATGCAAGTTATAGAGCAAGAAACCACCAAACACGGAAACATCAAATATATCACTTTAATTACCAACGCTTCTAAAGATATATTATGCTAATTTTTTGTTCATTAAACTGTTTACCTAAATAAACATGAAAAAAATACATTTTTCTGGTTAAAACTTCCAAAAATATGCATTAATGCAGAATACGTTTATGATGTATTTCTCTGTATTTGCCGAAAAAAACAACGTTTGTACATGTATTATCATAAAATTAATAAAAAATAAATTTAACAAGCGGGTGTTTTTTTTACTTGTTTTGTCTGTTAGTAATATGATTAAACAATATTGTTTTAAACGGTTCTACATGGCAATGGTTCTTATTAATGACGTTTTAGACTATGTAACAACAATACTGGATGAAGTCCATTAAAAAAATAACTCGTCAACATATATACATATATTTATATTTTGATAATAACGAAATGGTTCGCTGAATCCGATGTACACATGTGTATATTTATGATCAACGATTATCAACCTCAAAATCTGTGAACACTATATATAACCATTGACTATTTTATATAAAGCAAACAAATGCGTCAACAAAAATCAAATGTGTAAAGTACATAATGTAAAATGTAGGCCTACATGCACTGTATATGCTAGGTTTAAGTGTAACCGAATGTATCGATGTAACGAATGAAAAAATCATAGTATCGAAATATAGAGACAAGCAAATATAAATGTTCTGGCAGAGAAGCGCTCTCTTCCAGGCGTCACGGTGATCGTAATTCATGGCTTGAATTTTGCAGTTGCACTTTTTTCAAGGTCTTTTCTTGAAATTTTCCCGGAGGTTGTTACAGGAAACTTGTCGCAGAAAATGTAATACTTCGGTAGCACCGTAAATAGTCGGGGTTTGTCGGCATGAAACTTCTCACAGAACGCTCTCAAATCAGCTTCCTGTATGTCACTTCCGGGTTCCCTGATGACGCATGCGCATAGCTCTTGATATGCAATGTCGTCTGGAACAGGCACAATAACAACATTCTCTACTCCATGACATTTCTTTAAAACTACTTCCATTATTTCGGGTGCGACAGTCATGCCACGTGATAAAATAATGTTTGATTTTCGTCCTCCGACGATGAACTCCGCTCGTTCGTTCATTTGACCCATGTCGTCTGTCCGATACCATCCATCGGCTGTCATCACGTGGGCAGTTTTCAATGGATCGTTGAAGTATTCTTTAAACATTCCCGGAGATCGGATATATATTTCGCCTCGTGTATTGACCGGTACGATATTTCCTTGATCGTCAACCACTTTCATTTCAAGCCCCTTTATTTCGACTGGGATACCACTTGTATGCTCGGTGAAACAATCTGGGTCAGTTATGATTCCCTGCGTAGCTACAAAAAACTCCGTTGAAGCGTACAGAACGCACATAGATTCACAGGCTTTTCCAATGCATCTGACGACATTCTTGGAAACAGGTTGACCACCAGTCATGATAACTTTTACTGGCCAATTTTCCGGAAAGTCGTCCTGAAAGAAACACGCTTTGGCGTAAAATTCTAATTTGTTTATTGTTATGTATTTTTACTTCCGAAGCAAAGTAATGAACATAATTATTGCAATGGTGTTATGTTTGCAAAGAAAACATTTTGCTCACGATAGAGGTGTTATTCTCACCATTGTAAACATAACAGTGCTGTATGAAAGAAATCCAGACGAACATAATATTTTTTGCCTTAACAAATGCGTCTGAAATTAGATCTATAGCATATTTCAAGATGGGCTGTACGACATTTTTATCTTTTAAACGCGATGATGTGATTGACGTTTGAATGGAACTACACGAGTTTCAACGCATATATATAATCAACCATTTGTTTCCAAATATAGAGTACTTGGAACTGCCTGGAAAAATCTAAAAGAATCTAACAATACACCAGTGTATAAGTACACACTCATCCATATCTCTGAATGACGGTACGAATTCATTTAAGTACGTGTCATCGTCCAGCTTATAGCATACACGTTCTGGTTATACCAGCTCTTTACTAGTTACACATACATATGTATAGTCAAATATTCGATGGTTGCACTTAATCTTTCGTGAAACCTCAGTAACAAGATCACTTTTCAGTCAAGAAAGTCACTCGTAGTAATGAGGTGGTTCCATTTTTTTAGTCAAATATACAAACAGGTCCATAAAAGTATATGGTTTTATTAACGAGGTGGTCTTAATATCGAGGAGGTTTTTACCCTACTTACATTTTACATTAAGTCTATGTATGTGATGAACTATTGTCCCGTTTCCTTCGGTGCAAAATGCGTAACATAGTGTATACAGTGAATCCTCACTTGAAGACCACCTCAATATTAAGACCACCTCAATAATAAGACCACCTCAAGTCCATTCACAATGTTTTGCTATTTATTCAACCTCAATATTAAGACCACCTCGATAAGAAACCAGTCAGGGGCGTAGCTTGACTTAAATGTATGTGTAGGCCAATTTCTAGGGGGCATGTCTCCACCGCCCCGAAAAAAAATATCAGCTAGGTGGTCGTAAGTGCGTTTTGGCGTATATTTCGTTGTTGAAAAGACATTTACAAGAGCATCATTATCATTACGTTTTACCATTAATTAAAGTAATATGTATTTTAGCGAAGACAGTTTATAAAAATGAAACATTGATATTTTTATTAATTAAATCCCTCTTAATATAAAAGAATGTCAAAGCGCATGCTACCAGGTAATGGCAGATATGCAAATAACTAATACAGTACAATGTCATGTACAAATGTATTTTAAAGCCAAGGAAAATGATAGATTTGAAATACTCGGATTTCGTTATACTTAGGCGCATTTGTTGGGATTTCATGGTTTATCCCCTCACCCCCCTATGCCTTTAGTTTTAATTGCAGATTTGACATTCTTATTTTTTGTTTTGTTTTTCCGAAAAATGTGTAGGCCGCAGCCTACACGGCCTATAGGAAGCTACGCCCCTGCCAGTTTTCAAGGGTCCCAATGGTGGTCTTATTATTGAGGTTTTGCTGTATACAGGTCAAAATTGCCAACCCGCTATTGTGCTATTTCACATAATGTCTAGCAAGATATACATAAAACATATTCTGATGACTGCAGTAAACTATAACACAGATAACTCAGATAACTACCGAAAAAATCGACGTAAAACTTTCACGCTCACTGCGTCATGATGAAGTGAATGTTCTCAATATACAAACAGTCGTGTTATTTCTTTTGAGCAGTATACATGTATTTTTGAAATATAACCAATATACCTGTCGCCGAGTGATCTCATTCATAAAGGTGGGCATGGCAAGGACGGCTGTACACCGTTCTTTCAAAACGACGTCGAACATAAATGCATTTAAGTCGTCCGGTAGATCACACATTCCAGAAATCGTCACTCGACACATCCCTGTCAGAACAGACCACGGGAATCCTCCCGTCCATGAAAACGGTCGATCATTGAAGATTTTATAACGATTGTCCACGAGCAGCAATTGCGAATAGGCTGGACTTGCTATAGAGTCGTAAGTATGCACAACTAATTTAGGAACGCCTGTGCTTCCCGAAGTTTGCAACATGAAAGCAACATCATTGGGATTGAGTTTAGGAAGTTGTAAATTATCAGCGTTTTCTTTTAATAAATCTTCAAACCTCGTGATGCCAGCCACTGACGAATCAAATGCATGGCCAACCAATACCCTCAGAGATGGCATCTGTTTACTACACACATTTCCTTCGGCATTGTAACTGTCAAGAAGCTTACTAATTATATTCCAATTAACATTCTCCCTCCCAGGGTCCATGATGAGAGTTGAGCATCCTTCCATTTTCTTCATAAGTGCTATCAAATCGCTGCCGTCCATGTATGTAAACGAAATACTAACAGGAATAGCTCCAAGCATCATTGCACCAAATGTTGCATACAGCCATTCTGCACAACATCTAAGATTTATCGCCACAATTTCATGTCTTTTAACGCCATATTTACCCAATCCACTGGCAGTGGAGAGCGATCTATCCCACAACATCGACCAAGTAATTCTTTCACCGTCACCACCCGGTAGTGCAAACACGAATGCCTCATCTTCCGGACGAATATTCTTGTTCTCTTCAAGACACTGAATAATGTTACGTTTATTTTCAAATTCAAAGAAAGATGTCTCACGTTTTATGTAACTAGAAGTATAACCTGCGTTCATATTTACGTTCAAATTTAATATATGTATATCTTAAGTTAAAGATCTCAATACTTGACATGTACAACAAAGTCACTATTAGTCACAATCTGGGACTTGGTTACGTTTGACTGCTCACTACACATAGCTATAAACCAGTCAATCGTTTAAACCAGTCAACCAGCCCTGCGTTCAGTTACGGCTATCAGCCCTATCGTTTCGTAACGTTTTGCAATTTGGTTCCCGTATGCAACCAATGTGCTATGGTGGGCAAGGGATAAAATACAAAACGTTCGCCACTGATAGCCGTAACTGCAGTGCAGTTACTGACAGCGATCAGCTAACTTCTACATAATGAGTGAGTCTGAGTTTCTACCCTGTATTAAACTGAATAAAGATGGCGAGCAGGGAATGTCACATACAAAGAGCCTTAGCACTCCAAAACACAAGGAGAGGTGCATAATATACATACATGAAACAATTACAAAATATACATACGTACCTTTAAAACAAGTACAAAACATACATACGTACCTTTAAAACAATTACAAAATATACATACCTTTAAACAGTTATGTATAACACAATTGTTATGTGTTGTTAAAAATGTTTAAAACAATTACAAAATATACATACCTTGAAAACAATTACAAAATATATACACCCCTTGAAAACAATTACAAAATATAAATACCTTGAAAACAATTACAAAATATACATACCTTGAAAACAATTATGTAAGCTTAAATGGACAAATGACACATACATAAATGATTGGTGCAAATAGAAGTACGACTTTGGAACGGTCCGTGGCAAAAACACCACTTGGGTCTTAAACTTACACACACAACTGGCATTTTATTACAAGTAAGAGATAGAGAGATAGAGAACAAAACTAACGTAGTAGTACATTTGTATTATAAATCAGAGAGTACTTGAATTATGAATAAATTGTCCATGGCATTGTTACAACATAGATGCTTCGCTGACATTGTAATAGAGTGTTATTTCCAATTAATTAACATAACGTACGATTAACAGGTTTTCGTAATTATTCCACGAATAGATTAGGCATGCATGCTTCTGTTGGTCGTATATAGAGATAGTACGCTTAGTTACTTAATACATTGTAATTGAACTCTTCATACCGTATTTAGAATAACGGGAGACAATTTCGTATGACATCGCTCGTATTGAATTTACGATTTATGTCCCTATATGATTTCGACAAAGGGAATTTCAATGGGTCGGGTGAAAATAAATCCTAATAAATTCGCGACATTCGCCGTCATTTAATGCAAAATGGCTGAACTTATTTTCTCAGCAGAAATAATATGACGGTACTCCGACATGGTAAATACCCGGCACGAAGCCAGACTCTAGCTATGCCAACTATATGGGTTTTTTTTCATTCTGGAATATCTTAAAATACCAGGTTTCATGGTCATGTTCAATTTTTGTTTTAATTTCGTAGTATGGATTCTAATTATGAAATTAGGCCTTCTTCACTTTTGGTTGAGTTACCGGTATACTCGGTACTGTTGATCAATTTAACATTTCGATCACGAGTTCGAAGACGAAAAACCGACACAGAAATATTAGATATAGATCTTTATCCACCGTCTTTACTTTTTAATCATAGGATTATAATTATGAACAAATGTATTTAGGACTCGTCTACCACATGTATATACTGCATTGCATGGAATAATACCCTTTCGCCGAATGTCTATACAATGTACTTAGATCACTTTGAGTGCTAAGGAAGTAGCTAATGTTCATGATTACTAACCCGAGATGCTTCGAGTATTGTTGTAACAGAATTTTCAATGATTTTGTTTCGGCGTACAGAGATATGTTCAGAGAAAATAAGCTTGCAGACGTTTTTAAATGAAGATTACACCCGGGTAAAATGTTTAATTACCACGCTTTAAATAGTCCCTGTATCGTAATGATTAACTTCTTTCCATCTTAATTTACCACTCTGATTACGCTAAATAGAATAATGATTTATTTAAGCCAGCTGAATAGTAGACCACATTGTGTTGTTTGTAGTGAGTATGGTAGCTGGTATTTGACATGACAGAATAGCACTTTTACACTTAAGAGTCTAGAGATCGTAGCACGTATGATACAACATTTTTATAAAAACAAAATTATACATTATAAATATAGATGATATCAAATGAGTTTTGCATTAGTATTGAATTTATCGAACAAGTTAAATAAAATGATATTAAGCGAGGCTTCAATACTGAACAACACGAATTTAATATTCTATTCATCACATACCCGACAAAATTAGATAGTAACACGTAACATCCAAACTGGACGTCGTTAATATAGACAGCAGCATCGCGAAAGTAATTAGTCTATTGAATTAAATAGCGGAAAAAGAACTCGTAGCCTCGTATTTTTTAAAGCCTATGTATAATTACTTTCCCGTCGTCGTTGTTTCTATATATGAGCGAAATCAAATGTTGATGTGGGTTTCTACGTAGGTCTACATGTAGGACTATTTGATAAAGTCTGTGAGTCTGTGAGAAATTCGTAAATCATATAACAGCTGTAGGCCCTATTTAACAGATTGTCCTCTATACAAAGAGGAAATTTATGTCAATGTAGCATTTTATGCTGACAGTTCCAAGGCTGTAATTCGCTATATGATTGTTGTTTCTATTTATGTTATGAATGTGTTTTGTATTTCCCTTTCCCCTATGCAATTCTGTCACTTTATACAGTGTTCAGATTGTTTCCTGCCCATTTTTTGCCTATTAAGGCCAGTTGTCTTGACTTGTCCTGTGATCTTTTCCATCCATTAATTCCCACCTCCCCTTCCCTTACTGTCCACTTTGATTCTCCTAGTTATTCCTTGTGGTCTGCTGGGCCATTCCTTGCGCCTAAGTTACTTAATATGTGTACCGTTTGACCTCCTTTAGTACCTTATGTTTTGTGGATTGTTGTTTTTCCGGAGATCTGCGTGGGGAGGCATTGTCTTGTGTAGGTGGCTTTCCCTGTAGTTACGTATTCTCTCTCTTTTTGTAACGTTCATCCAGTATTGAATTGTAACCATACTTGAAGAAGTCCACTCGACGGACCATCATAACGTCGGCCTGCATATAGACATACACATGTATGGTTATCAAATATACATGTAGGCCTATTGAATTTAGCACTGTGATTATTTCCTGAGACCTACTGATTTATTACAAATGATTAGATGTAGTCCTACATACTTTTACCGTTTGCATGGATTTTCAAGTTACCGGTAATCTGAAGTCGATTTCATATTAGGCCTAGGCCTACCCTCGCGCTGTTTAGATTAGCCTACCCCCTCTGATCGAGCCACGGACATAGGGCCTATAGGCCTAAACCATAAATGGTTTAATGTCCGTGATGGGCTAATGTGATCATTTTCCTTTTATATAGGATCTATTTGAAATCATAATAAGTTAGTAGAATATACATTTATGAAACATACAAAATTGTACCTACGTTAGTCTCTAACTGCAAACAATATCAATAAAATGCTAATTAGGCCTACACTGTTGTTCTGGTGTTGGTTTTGCTGCTACCGTTGCCGTGCCTGCTGCTGATGTTGTTTTAAAGCTTGTAATTACTTTCGAGTTACCCCCGGGGGTAAATTTGAAATCTATTTCATCCAACCTTCCGGTAATCTGAACGCGATTTTATGTTACCGGGGATAACTTACGGAAATCGCTACATCAGTATATTTCCTGTTCTAGGCCGAAATGGCGTTCCATAATGATTCATAAAACTCGCGCCGTCTGTCAACTCTTGCGCATTGCGCATGCGCACAACCATAAATATGACAGTGGATACGGAAAATGGCACCTAAATGTGTTAACGCTTTTTTTGCAGAATTATTAAGACTTGTACAACTTTGTCAGTGAATTAGCATTTGTAAAAATGTTCACGGAACCATGATTTCATACATCAATTTTATCTGTGGTGAGTAAAAAATGTGCATTTTATTGTCACCGTTAAACGCTACCCCACCCACTACTGTACGCTATTCATACTTAAATTAAGAAATGGTTTTGTTTTGAAGTAATAATGATGTTATTCTTGCTGTTTATCATGTTACTTGAGTGTACTTGATGGTATAGAAGGTGAAGTTATCTCCCCTTTTAGTGTCACGATTTAATGACTTGTTTTAAACATTATTTTGGAACAAAATTCGTGTTAAACTGGCCACATTCCAATGTGTGACTAAGTAAGAGTTTACAGTGCAAGACATAGAATTGTCTAATATATCATGTGATTGAAAATATCATGCCTAGTCTTACTCATTCATTTTATTGAACTGGTTAAATATATGATCTGGTATTGTCATAGTGGTATATTTGCCATCATGACCCTGTGAATGAAGCAACCACGAAAAAGTTATTCACTCTTAGCAATAAATCCTACTATTTTGGAATATTTTCTGCCAGACTGGTTACTGTCATTGTAAAATAAACATTGAGGGCATTTTTGTAAGTTTTCAATGGATTTTTACATGTAATGTTTTTGTACTTAATTGATTCTGCATAAGTTTAAAACCGATTCAATGTTCATTGAAAGTTTGATACTGTAGCAGATATCCTTTGATCGTTGCCTTACAGTCAGTAATTGTGCCTGTCAAGAACTGATTGTTAAAACCAATGTTTCTGTTCTTTATCATATATTCCTTTAATGGTAAAGCAACCTATGGTCAAGTAATTATTGCTGGGAGCCTTTTTTCAAGAGCATGTATGATGGAACTCCTGAAGAATGTAGGCATAAAAAAGGTTACAATTATGATCATGAACAGTTTCTTCAGCTACACCTTAGTTGACGAGTTGAAGGAGTTGGCATTGTAGGATACCTTCGAGTGCCCATCGAGTGTTCTGCAATTTCCATCCAAGTGTAAATTTTATAGCTTTCATATGTTTTACAGTTTCAATCCAGACAGATATCAAGGAATGTAATTTTGAATTGATGCATAAAAAATGCATATTCTTCAGCCTTCGGAAATTCATGAAATTATCCAAGTGACCAATGAAATGGAGTAATTGAAATAACAAAACCCTAAGGCAACGAATGGCGGCTATCTGTAGGGATCGGTCATGGGTTTCCAATTATGATGTTTTGATTGATCTATTTAGTTTATGTTTTATTTTCAGTTTTACAAATGTGAGTAATCTCACAGAGTTTTCAATGGACCAAACACAGAAGTTGGAGGCTATCGAGAAGTTAATGGGCTACACTGGACTTGGACAGAAGAAAGCCAATGACTACTTGGAAAGTGTGTATAAATTGTAAAGTATTGTTACATAACTTACGAAGAATTCTCCAATCTTACTGACTGTTGTGTATGCGATAAAATTTCCTGCAGTTGGGTTTAAAATTTGCATGCTTTACAATAAACTACAGTAGAACCCGTTGGCTAGAACTTGGTTGCGTCGAACAGCCTTGTTGACTCAAACTGATTATGAAGTCCCAATTAAATTTCATATATAATCTATATTGTTCGACCACTGTTGGTTCGAACTGCCCAGCCTCGAACTCCCGAACCAAGTATTCGGTGCCGTGAACAAAAATGCACTATTATTCGCACGTTTCAGTCGAACAATACATTTTCTCACCTCATGATCGGATACGCTAGCGAATGAGCTCAATTGTGACACGGCGCCTGTTATTCACACGTTTTTGAAAATTGCGCGCAAACAACAAGCTGCATTAGTTAATTTGTTTGCAGTTGTTTGAATGTTGATTAATGCAATAATTGATAATTGTAGTTGCCTACACACACACTGTGTGCTATAAATAGTTATTACTCCTGAATTGTGTCTGAGTTAGTAACTGATTGTTGTATTTCTCTGTGTGTATTGTAAGTTATTGTCACTTGTGTTCCTGTGCTTATATCGATGTAAGTGTAACAAACGGCTGTTCTAGCTTCGTGTATATGTGCATGTATGTGTAATTCAATTTTCTATCCCGTGAACTTATTACTTCCGGATACCGTATAACTTCTATCGATGTATGTTATACATAATGTCATAATTCATTTGTATGTTTTCTATTGTGTTATTGAATAAAATATACAGTAGAAAAGTTTCAAGCTTGTTTACACTTTGAATGGTGACTTTCGATTGAAATAAATTTACGGTTCAATAATAAATGTTAATTCTTGAGCCAATGGCTCCTTTAATACAGGAATTTAACATCTCATGAAATTAAAATTGCCAACGACGACGTAGAATTTAGAAAACGTGTATTTATTCAGCAACCCACGTTTATTTCTTAACTATTTACTCCAGCATTGCAAGGCATCAACTCGGAGAATTCACAATAGACGTTTATGCCTCGGATTTTCAGGCAAATAACCATGCAATTACGTTCGTTTTCGGGTCTAGTATACGATAAAATCGTCCTGTACAGTCTGTAATGCCGCCCGCTCCGTTTTCTACGAGGAATGAAAATTATTATATTAAATTCAAATTACTATTAATTTTGTCTGTATATATACTGATGATTTATATCTCATAGTCTGTGCTATGACTAATCACATATTATTTACCTCACTGTATGTTTAGTTTATGTTTCATTCGTGGCCTAGTTTGTACTTACAGCTGACTGTTTAAACATGTATTGCTTCTTGCACGTGATTGACTTGTGTTTGGAAGTATACATTGTCTTCATCTTTCAATTGGAATAATGAATAATTGATAATGAGATGTTTCACTGAGTTCAACTTTGTTTAAACTTTAATAACAAGAATAAAACTAACAATGAATCATCCTACAAGCTCTGTTAGAAATGATTTGTAGCCTATTAGGCCTAAACAAAAAATATTCTTGTTTCCGGTGACCCGACCGACCCTATTTTTTGTCGCCGACCCTAAACATTTTTGGCAAATTTTTTTTTTTTAAATTTAAAAAAAAAAAAGGATCTATCTATCGAAGGTAAAATTTGGCGTAGACTTATGTATCAGATTCGAAAGACATATCTGTCCAGTGAATGAAAGATTAGTAATATGAACTTTGTGTTTGGCTAAGTGTTTGGTTAAAAAAAATTAATTATTTAGCCTACCTACCTACCCTATTTTTTTCTCAATGTCATCGGAAACAAGCAATTATTTTTATAGGCCTTAAAAGTAATTTCAAAAAACCACTTAAAAGGATTACAGTGAAATAAGAAAGTCCTATGCTACAGAATATTGGGGATTTATGGGACAAACTACACTAAATATTGATATCGATTGCGCGCTGTAATATAGCCCGCGAATTACTGAAACCAACCGGTTCCAAAATTGGCTCAAGAAAAAAAGCCAGCGCTAGCCCTGCTTATTGACATGGTTTAAACAATTCGCTGTTACCAGGATATACTGATGTAAACATTGTCTTATTTATTTTTAGGTTAAGTTATTTTTCTCAAAGTGGAAACTATTTGAATATTTTCTACATATCATCATTTTTTTTGTAGCTACAAGTCAGGATTCACATTGTGCTCCTGTAAATGCCCATCTTCTTCATTATGAGCTCAAGCGTATTGCAAAATGTTTCCAACTTAATGAACAAGTAGATCATAAGTCATGTGTCTGATGAGTAAAATATTAATTTTCCTGCTTTTACTGATTCATCAGTTAAAAACCTAAGATTTTGGCCCATGCTGATCATATGGTTTACATTTAAGTACATTATATTATATTTTAAGTTGACTCATCGTTTACTGATTAAAATTGCTATATTTGTCAATGATTTCATGGTTTAAAAACTTTGAATCAATGACCACCCTATATATACACATGTAAGTACTGTATGGTAAAAAAAATATCACAAGGGAAGACTTGTGGTTATTCTATTTATGTCTATATTCACATTAATTGTTACCATTGTTAATACAGTCTGCTTGATGCTTTTCTATATAAGATTTTGACTGTAGATTTGGGTTTGACTTTTTCTATAGTTCCCATGGGTCATACTATCTGACCCATTCCCAAAGCCAAATATATGAGTATTTTTCCAAATCAGAAAAAAAATCCCAATCAGAAGTACATACTGGAGCGATCTGATATATCTTGAAGCTCTTTGAATAGCTCTGGCCATTATTGTCCCTTGTGTCATAAATGTTTGTGGACATTTGTTGTCTTTTTGACAGTTGATATAAGAAATGTAGATTATACCATGCTTGTTTATATAAAATTTTGATATGAAAAGCCTGTTCTTTTAACTATGAAAATTCCCAAAATTGGAGTTGAAGCTATTAAATATTTTTTCAATTTGCAAATTTTACGATGCAAATTTTCCCAATTTATCTAGGGTATTTTCCCCAAAAATGGACAGAAAAAGGCCTGGTTATATAATGTAGGAAAACCTCTTCTCATTATAATTATGCTAGTGAAAAGGCTAAATTTTGTAAATAGTCCTTTGACACAAAAGTTTGATTAAAATAATTAAACATGTCTCTATGACAAAATTTACGTGTTTAAGAAAACTACAGTAAATGAACTCTCGCAGTGGTACATTTTATGTCATTCCCTGGCTAATTAATAGTTATTCTGGACATATTGTGAAAGGCTGGCTTAAATACATATTGTGTGATAGTATCTTCAACTGTTGGTTTTGGCTAGGATGATGTTTATCATTAAGTTTGTGCAGTTAAGAAATATATACATGTATATACAGGAACATAATTATACCGGTTTGTACATAAATACAACACCTTACATACTGTGGTTTACTTCTGTCTTCTCTGGGTGTTCATTACTTGAACAAACAATTAAATTTAAGATGGACTGTATTTGCCCTTATGAACAACTTGAGACATCGCAATATGCTGAAATTGCACATGTATTAAGGTTCGAAAAATACATATTCAGGTTTAATTTCAGTTGCCCTAAAAATGTCAAAATCAAACCATTGGATCAGGGTAGAATATTATCATTGGCCTGGCTATCAGAAAGTTATATGTTCTTAGGCCTTAAAATAGCCGGCATTGTCCTGAAATGCCATTTAAAGAAGATAATTAATTCATTGTATTTTACTGGTGCCAAAATGCTGCAAGTCACTTACCTTGATTCATGGAACATACATGTGTATATTTCATTGACTGTTGAGGGGCTACAGTCTACTTCTACAAGACAGTATTTAAATTATCTGACAGATATTAGAAATTAAGGTATCATTCCAACTGCATATAGTAATATTTTAGTTGTACATTTTCATTATCTAACTAATGTATTATTCATGAACTGATGGAGAGATTTGTTTGTCTTCATGTATGATGATATTTGATTGGGTATATGTGTAATATGAAAGACATTTATTGTATCAGTATTAGACCATAGCTGTTTTAAGTCATGCATGTCTGTTTTTGGTAAAAATATGTGTAAAATATATTTAATATTCAGTAGAAAAACTCTTGGTATTAAGTTTTATATTTATTGTTTCATGAAACTAAGTATTCATATATTATACATCTCTGATCTTGGTGTGTGTCATTTGATTTAAGGGATTAATTACCAAATATGTTTTAAACTAATTCTATATTTTAAATGTTTCTGGGAAAAAAAGAGTCAAACATTGCTTGAGGATGAAACATATCAATAAAATCACAATTTTGGGAGAGATACACATTCTATTGTTCCATCTTTTTTCAGCCAGTAATCAGAAACGAACCCATTTTTAGGCCTGATAGGATTTCTGTACATCATTGATTTTTAGTTTATCACAAAAACAGACAAACGATTGCAGAGGTGAAACCTTGTATCCTCTTTTCAGCTTATATCTTGCTGTCTATGGATATGTTGTCACAAAATGTCATTTATAAGATCTTTGTAGTCCAGTATAATAAATCTTCTTAATGTAGGGATTGGGGATTTCAGGGATTCTTTTGTTTCATGAATTACCATTTATGTCATAGATTTGTGTAAGTAAGTCTGACAAAATGTACAGGAACATGCTAATGACTATGTATGTCACTATCTTTAAAGTTTGTTTATAGCTGCCTGGCTAGCTCAGTAGATCACTAGACTCACGGGCAGGTCCCAGTTCGATACCCAAGTTGGACAGGTTATATTCTTCCGTGACATTGACTCCAGTCATGTTTTCCAACATGACTGGAAAAGCAAGTTGGTACTGGTTAATAATTAATTCCAGGAAAACAGGTCATGCCAACTGGTTGCCGTATATGAATGAAACATTGTTGAAAACCAGTGTAATTTGTAAAACCCAATGGAAAAAATCTTGTCAATAATTCCATTGTTCTCTGCTTGCTGTTACTTAGATTTATATAATTACTACTTTTTCTAAAAATCAACTAAAATTTTGGAACATATAACTCCCTAGATTGGGGAACTGAAAAAGCAGGCTACATCTACCTAGTAAGTGCAGAGATATTTTGATCATTATTTTAGGACAGAAGCAATTATCTGCCAATGTTACATACAGACTGGCTTTCAGTACCAATGAAACGAAAAATAAGCTTGACTCTCATGGGGAAAAACATATTCATAACAATTACTTGTATGTCTGTAAACTGTATACCACCTATGTATAACACTCCCATTGTTATTTTGTACCAGTTTTGAAATAAAGTCAACCATAAATTAATATCTATCATGGTAAGTTACAGTTGTAATGTATGCAGTCATTGTTTTACCATACATTGTCCTTCATGGATACTATGACTGAAAACCCAAGTCTAACCTGAAGTCGCTCTTTTAAATATCAGTACTTGTTGTAATCAATAATCGCCTTAAACTCAGACATCACTCCCATCAGTAGACAATGGTGTATCAAGTTCAAATACCTCTAGTGAAAAATTCTAAGTATGTTAGTCTGTGGCCAAGTGACAAGAGTGTTTACCATTTTTAGGCAATTTTGATGCCCATAGTGAGATAATATTCAATTTGTATGTTTTTTTCCTCGCTCCATTAATCTGAGTTTATCATGATTTTGTTGGTTGAAGTATGAGGATTGATATTCTAAGTTGTACAGTGTTTATCTCATAGATATTTGGTTGAAGTGTTTATGGTTACAGCTTGATACTGGGTCATCATACATGTATCAGCAGGACACTCTGTTGGCCATTATTCAAGCCATTTATGGATACCATTTATCTACTAAACTAGTATGTTTTATCCTGTTTCCATTTAAAATTCTATTAAAACAGGAGGACTCTCATAAGATTTGTTTGGGGGTTTGGTCCACATTTCTTTTTTACATAATACTGTACACTTGTCATAATGGATATTAAAAAAACGTTAGAAAAGTTGAAATTTGGTGCAAAATTCCCCCAATAGTTGGTGTAGGATCAAGCTGCAAAAGGTGTCTTGTGTTGTGATCATTTAAAACTGATTTTGAATGGGAAAACTTGTACTGTCAGTAGTGAGTGTTTGCATATCCAACATTCTGTAGATAACAAACATGTAACACACAGCATCATATACCAACATCTAGATACCTGATTAGCAAACTGGTCATTATTAAATTAACATTCCACTACATTGCATACATCTATCACAACATTGTGTCAGAGGGTGTTGACCTCATATGTTGTTAATTATTTTTGTCAGATGTGACAACTTACATGGTTGGTAAAAGATTGTGATCTTGGTACAGATAGCTATGTTTCATCACCCGTGGCTTGAATCTTCTGTTTATAATATTACAGCTACTTTTACAGTTTCTCTTTCTTGCTTACTTACTTTGGGGACACTAGCCAGTGTGAATGACCATTTAGGGGACACCAGTGTGAATGCCCATTTAGGTGACACTTACCAGTGTGAATGCCCATTTAGGTGACACCAGAATGAATGCCCATTTTGGGGACACTAGCCAGTGTGCATGCCCATTTAGGGGACACTAGTCAGTGTGAATGCCCATTTAGGTCACACCAGTGTGAATGTCCATTTAGGTGACACTTACCAAGTGTGAATGCCGATTTGGGTGACACTTACCAGTGTGAATGCCCAATTAGGTGACACTTACCAGTGTGAATGCCCATTTAGGTGACACCAGTGTGAATGCCCATTTTGGGGACACTCGCCAGTGTGCATGCCCATTTAGGGGACACTATTCAGTGTGAATGCCCATTTAGGGGACACTAGCCAGTGTGAATGCCCATTTAGGGGACACTATTCAGTGTGAATGCCCATTTAGGTGACACCAGTGTGAATGCCCATTTTGGGGACACTCGCCAGTGTGCATGCCCATTTAGGGGACACTATTCAGTGTGAATGCCCATTTAGGGGACACTAGCCAGTGTGAATGCCCATTTAGGGGACACTATTCAGTGTGAATGCCCATTTAGGGGACACTATTCAGTGTGAATGCCCATTTTGGGGACACTAGCCAGTGTGAATGCCCATTAGGGGACACTATTCAGTGTGAATGCCCATTTAGGGGACACTATTCAGAGTGAATGCCCATTTGGGGACATTAGCCAGTGTGAAAGCCCATTTAGGGGACACTAGCCAGTGTGAAAGCCCATTTTGGGGACATTAGCTAGTGTGAAAGCCCATTTTGGGGACACTAGCCAGTGTGAATGCCCATTAGGGGACACTATTCAGTGTGAATGCCCATTTAGGGGACACTATTCAGTGTGAATGCCCATTTGGGGACATTAGCCAGTGTGAAAGCCCATTTAGGGGACACTAATCAGTAGTTGGGGACACTATCTAGAAAATGCCTTTTAGGAATGCCTTGTTTGGGAACAGGACTGTGAGAGTGCCCTTTTGGAGGCTCCACCAAGCAAGTGTCTACTTGGGAACACCACTGATGGGTACCTATTTTAGGGAACTTCTTCCAGTGAGTTCTAGGACACCATCTAGTGAATGCTTATTTGGAGACATCTCTATACCTATTCTGGGACACTTCCAGGTGAGTGCCTATTTGAGGAGACCACTGGTAGTGCCTATTTGGGGGCTATATATATAGGAACATCATTACATGGTTTGTTGTAGAGACATATAGGATAGCTTATGTTCAGTATAAGAATGATGTTAAATATATGAGTCATGCCTGACTATTTGACCTGTGCTGTGTAGAATGTTAGATATATGAGTCATGCCTTACTATTTGACCTGTGCTGTGTAGAATGTATCTACCTCACCTTAAACTAGTATCAAATTATATATACAGCAATGTCAAAATTGACCAATTGTGACAAACCACCTTCCTGGCTGGCATTCATTGAGTGTTGTAAACATTTAGAAGACGAAAATAACTCGTGAAGAAAATTTGAAAATAGGATTTTCAAATGTGAAGACAGTATCCATCAACTCCATCAAAATGATTGTAGTTATTTCTTTTATCCTTACATGCATTCCTTTTGTCACTGCCATCTCTGAAGAGTTCTACTGAAGTGCACTGATCATTCAATATTGGAATAATTCATCATTCATTCTTTGTTTACATTGGCACCATATATTATCATGTTTGTATTGTGTATTATGATCAAGCATGTACGGTGATCTCTGGAAACTGCCAACTGGCAATGTTTG
The DNA here is from genome assembly GCA_032209605.1 of Mactromeris polynyma. NCBI lineage: Eukaryota > Metazoa > Mollusca > Bivalvia > Venerida > Mactridae > Mactromeris > Mactromeris polynyma. Next base: position 52,169,560 of record JASFXZ010000001.1, read on the forward strand.
AAATAACAGCTAACTTTAAAAATATTGATAAAGTCATAGCATTCAAAACACTATATGAATGCTTTATTTCTTTCATAGATGGAGTTCAAACACGGGCATTTTCAGTTCTTATATTCATTGAATATTTACACCCAAGAGTGCAGGAATAGTGTTGTTAGACCAATATGAGATCCTTTTAACTTTGTACCTTTGAAGTATGTGTCAGTGTCTACCTGATCATTTGTTTACCTATCGGGACTCTTACTTATGATAGTATTGAGTCGTATGAGTAAATTGTTCCCCTATTGAAGTGTTCAATGGAAATTAATGACACCATTTAATGTATGGACTGTTATCCGGTATCCTTGGGTTTCTAGGTCACTTTTTAATGTAGTTTGGTTCCGAGCCTTGGAAGGTCAGCTTGGTGAATCGTTAATGAATTTGGTTAATTATGTTTTTATGCCACCACTTGGGGACACATAGATCTGTTCTTGTCCTGCCGTAATGTAAATCTTGTGGCAAGCACTGCTCCTTTACTTATTGACCTAGTGGCACCAAACTTCCCTAAAATGTTTGTTAGGATGAGAAGTTGTGCACCTGGGTTTCTGTTTTTAATATCGCACCAGTAACACGAGAGTTATGGCCTTTGACTTTGTCATAATCAATGCATTCTATATGGCAAGTATGTGGCACACACTGCTCCATAAGTAGTTGCCCTCAGTCACCAAACTTCACACAAATGTTTTAGAATGAGAAGTTGTGTACCTGGGTTTGAGCTTTTATATCGGACCAGTAACTTTAGAGTTATGGCCCTTGACTTGCAAAAGAAGTGGAAAGTGGGGGAAGCTGTGTCTTATGGACACAATTCTAGTTTACAAAATACAAACTTTTGTACATTTTCATTAAACTTTATGTGAATTTGAAGTTTACCTGTGAAATGGCTTAAACCAGATTTAAAAGTACAATAACATCCCCTGCAGAGGAATGAACTGCTTGTTCTTGTAGATGTATATACAAAACCACTTGATGGTGACGGCGTGAAAACCTTATGTTCTGTGGTGCATGAAAAATAAAATATTTGTGAATGTTAAACTATTTATATCCAAGTAATTGTTTGATATTTGATTGATTAATAAAATGGTGACCTGGTATATTTGTGAAATATTTTATGTTTATCAACTTTATACTGTGCCAGTATTTTTGCTGGCTGAGTTTGCTAGTTATAGGAAGACTTTCTGAAATTCTGAAAGTTTTAGTGTAATTGTATATTTGTATTATTCTATGTATTTGAAGAAATTTTGAACATTATTTCTGTAAAATCTGGAATGTTTGTGAATTGGTTTCAATAAAAGATTCTTGAATAGTGGTACATTTCTATGGCGACGTAAATGTTGTAAATCCACTGAAGGGAAGGATAGATAATTATTGGTAAGTGCCGTAGGACGTGGATCAAAGGCTTAGGTAATTGTGCTGCAAAGGAAATGTAAATTAAGTTAGTGTGTAATGTGTGCGATATGAAGTGTGTGAAATTTCAAAAATATAAGGAAGAAGGAAATTCCATTTAGATTTCAGGATGGTAGATTATGAGTAAGGCATAGGTAAACAAATGTTCATTTGCAGTATATAAATGCTATGCTCCAACAAAACTTGTTTGGCCCTGGGCTGGAATTACTAAAAATAAGGTAAACAATTACATACTATAATTGTTTGGTTTAAAAAAAGACTTGCCCCAACCAACTTCACAAAGTTGGGTCGGAAGACAGCAAAAAAGATGTTTAATAATCTTTAGAAACTTTGATCATTACTATGGCAACCTTCTTTAATATCAATCTTATGTTTAATAATTTTATTTAACTGGTATAGCAGAGTACACTAAAATGTCTCACTGTCCAACATTTATGGGAAACAGCCATCCTGTGCAGTTAATATGGTGGCCAAATGAGGAAATTATTGTTTAGTCTGGTATAAACAGGCTATACTCTGAATAGTGGAACTGAAGAATATACATTTGTACTGTGCTGGCCAGAAATTAAATTAAAAGACCTTAAAAGCCCATATTTGTGTGTAGCCCTGTTTGGAAGCCTGATTTGTGTACAAAATCTGTTATACAAGATGCCTAATTATAAAAATCTTTATATTTAAAATATAAAAATATGTTGTGATTAATTAAAGAAGACCTTTTTCTCTATAATATTGTTCATATTCTCAGTATGCCGTTTTGTTGCAGAAACTTGGCCAGTTTCCTGAATATATCAAATGATTTGCAATGTACTACCAGTTTTCTGAATATATCAAATGATTTGCAATGTACTACCAGTTTCCTGAATATATCAAATGATTTGCAATGTACTACCAGTTTTCTGAATATATCAAATGATTTGCAATGTACTACCAGTTTTCTGAATATATCAAATGATTTGCAATGTACTACCAGTTTTCTGAATATATCAAATGATTTGCAATGTACTACCAGTTTTCTGAATATATCAAATGATTTGCAATGTACTACCAGTTTTCTGAATATATCAAATGATTTGCAATGTACTATCAGTTTTCTGAATATATCAAATGATTTGCAATGTACTACCAGTTTTCTGAATATATCAAATGATTTGCAATGTACTACCAGTTTTCTGAATATATCAAATGATTTGCAATGTACTACCAGTTTCCTGAATATATCAAATGATTTGCAATGTACTACCAGTTTTCTAAATATATCAAATGATTTGCAATACATGTACCATCAGCATCTTGTGTCAGTTAACTTCATTTTTCGTTTGCTGCAACTTTCCCAATATCATTACCAGGCAAAGATGATTTATTTACCAGTCTTGTCAGACATTGCACATAATATCATAATATGCAAAATCTTTGCACAGGTAGTTGGTTTTGTTAAAGTGGTAACGTTTGAAACATAAGCACCTGGTAATTTCTAATTTTGTAAATCCTTGTGGAAGTATGGAACAGTTTCTGAATTAGTATGCAAATTGTTAAATCCTCTTGTTACCTTGACAACAACACCTCCTTGCTCACAAGCAACCTTTCCCTGTCAGTATGGTTGTTTACTTTGTTTTTTCCTTTTTTCTACCTCGGCTAATTATTCTATTTACCTTAGTAGCCTGTTGTTGTTTCACTTTTTGTTTGAGTCAGATCTGGTTAATGCGTATAAGTTCACGTCTTATGACTCAGTGGATAGCTAGCTGAAGTGGAATAGGTGTATGTCTGTGTTGTTTTGTGTTGTTGTGTGCTGGTGTAACTTTCTCCTAGATTTAAAACATCAATAGCTGGATTGAGATTACTTTATGACGAAGGATTAATTATTACATTTGTATATTATGGATTTGAAATGTCTAAAAGATTGAGATATCTCTTATCATATAGAATTATTTCCTTAATAAATCCATTTGTATACAGACTTTATTGTTCCATTTATATATAGAATTAATTACTTTTGTATATAAGATATTTGAATGAAATGTGCTTAAAGAAAAATCCATTATTTATTATTGGGTTTTGTTGACATGAAATAATTACGAAATGACGTTTATTGACACTTAAGAATGTTGTTTGCTGTGAAGGTTTAAATAATGCAACAGTATGTGGTAGATCAACTTGAATTTAATCAGTCAATGTGGAGTTACTTTAGTGTTATTGGATTGCATTATTATCTGATACTAACTTGTTTATATAACACTGTTGGTTACGTGAGGCCGGTAATTGAATTAAATATAGATGTTGCAACTCATATAATAATCAGTAATTAATTGTTTTTGGTGTTTTTACAGGATATATAGAGATAATTATAATTAAGGGAGGGGGTCACCATCAACCATGTTAAGTTATAATGGTATCTCTTAACCTGCAGGACCACTAACTAAGGGGTTCTTAAAAATTGGTTGTTTGGCATCACCCTCAAAAGGCTAACCCAGCTCATTTGGGCATAGGCAATTAACTTTTTGTTTTTGTACTTTTTATGGTAATTCAAGTTTCAACTGTTGATACACATCCCCAGAACATTTTCCCAGTTGAATGCATCAAAACATTGATCAGGGGCCATGTTCATGAGTGGGCAAGGTTGTACCAAAGAAATTAATTTCTAATGTTGGCCTAAGTCATCTGATTGCCATTTAGTATTTCATATACACCAGATAGATGAAAAATAAATCTAGGGCACATTATTGAATACCAACATGTTAGAATCATTTTTGCTGAGAATGAAACCTTTGTATGACTTGCTTGCTTCTTAGATAGTGAAACATCTGTAACAAAATTCTCAACCAGAATACAAGTCTGTAAGGCTGCATAGAAGAGACATGTGGTTTTTATTTCGTGTGAATGCGAGCACATCGCACATCTCTCCTCTATGCCCTCAAAGTTCTTCGGCTCAGAGTGTATAAAATTAAGCATTTAAACCTACAAATTACAGAATTATTCACACATTCAATATGGTATGCATATTCTTGTTCTGAGTTTATATTAAATTTGATAGTATTTCAGTAATTATTTATATGATTTGACAGATTCATATTTGTTCAGGTTTTGTCAGGTTTTTATTTTATGTGAGTGCTGGTTTGTGGTAAAAGGCAAAATGTAAATCATTCAAATTTGTTTAGATTTTATGCATTAGTAAAAGGATTAGGGGTAGGCCTTATACATTCAGGGGAGTGGTTGTATTGCTGTTAACAAGTTGGTTACACAAAGGTCACGACCACACCTTCTTATAAGAGGCCAGTGCTGGTTTTTCTTGTAAGCGAAAAATAAGTACATAAGTATGTAAATGTGTATAAAATCAGCATAATGCTTTCATCTGAATCAAACTTAGGTAACATTGGTGCATATATGCTGCAAAGGCATTGTTTTTGTGTACTATATGTTTGCTTAGGAAATTTCACTTTATTTAATGTTTTTGGTGTCTGCTATATTCTCAGTGAATGGTTGTGTATAAAAACTTGACTGTATAACAAGAACTAAAGGCACTGTATTTGATGCATTGTGTACTATAACATAATTCCACATGGTGATAGCTAGGGAGTGACTTTATTATGGTGTTATTACAGTATAATGCGTCTAACTGTATGGTGTCAACCAACTTTATATTGTTTTGCTTTATGGCTATGATTGAATGTCATCCATTGTTACTTTATGTATGATTGATGTATTCCTTGTTTTAATATGATTGTTTGCTACTTTATCCTTTATTGCTTTAGAGAGTCGTATTTCACTACATTATTTATTGTACTTTCAGAATCACGTTGGAATGTAGACTCAGCATACAGAATGTACAAGAGTGACAACATGTTCCAGAAGTCATCGGGGGCGCCGGGGCCACCGGGACCCAGACCCTATGCTCAGACAATGCCGAGTATGAGAAGAGGAGATACGGCACCGCGTCCAGTGAATTTCAATGAGCATGCTATGTTTGGTTCAGTGATGACAGGAATGGGTCCTGCAGTAGGAAGCAACGTCCATCCGGCATTGCAGCCTCCTCAACCGGTCCCCAAGTTTCCTGTAGAACGTGAACGAATCATTCCTATACAGGTAGGCTGTTATGTATACTTATTCTGTTGTCAAAATAACCCACTGAGATTTTTCAGTTGTATCAATTTTTCAGTTGTATCAATATTTCAAAATCTGTATTGATATTGGATCTACTCGATTGTAATTTGTATTGATAATGTATCAATATTGTTTTATTGATGACACCCCTTGTCTAGTTAAGAGTCTTCATATTTTTGTTGCTTAATATTGTTTTATGTTTCTTTCATGTATATACAAAATATTCCAGGGTTTGTATTACATGTGTTATGTACTTATTAAGTTATGTTGAGATACATGTGAGGTGTAGTGTAAGTTGTGTCACGTTGGTGTACACATGCATATCCACGTATACCTTCAAGCTATGGTCTTTTTTTGGCATATTTATTTTCAGCAGTTGGTTGTCATAATGAACTTAGGTGGTCACTATAACCTTTGAAGTACCTCTGACCTCGGTACTTTTCGAATTTGACCATTATCTGACCTATTTGGGATAAAATTTGGCCCAATCCATGTCCAAGAAAAGTATAATAATTAATTAATTATGTAATTTTTCTGGTTGATATGTTCTCTTTACATATTTAATTATTACTGTCTGTTGTGCTTAATGCTTTTCATGTGATTTGGCTTTAATGTTAGTTTGGCCATTGTGTTGGGATTTGAAATACAGATTTACTGATGTGTATGTGATGTTTTGCCTTCAAAAACATGTCAATGATGAAATATTTAACACATCATGTTTTGTATCTGTTCAGAGTGCATACAGGAATTATTATGTCTGCAAGCTGTTGACAGAGTTGTCTAGATATTGAACTCCTAAGCATGTTGTGTGGGTGTCTTCATTCCAACGGCATAATGTCTAGAGATTACCATATTTGTCCTTATCATGCACTTGGCGCATTGCAAAGTGCTAACCTGTGCCTTTAATATAAGTATTGTAGTACTGTTTCTCCTACCAGGTGGTTATATGGGGTTTAGCTTTGGCTGTTTCAAACTCTTGTTGATAAAATCTATGACATATTCTAAACATGTTATTCAGAAATATGAGAGATGTTAATTATGACCAATGCATTGAATTAATCCTTCATCGTTTGTTCTATCAGAATGAACAGAATCTGACTTACAGTTTGAAGTGTGCAGATTATTTGAAATGTGAGACAAAAACTTATAGTTTTCATGTAATATTTATCTTATTAGGTGGAATCTAAACAGCCATTGGTTAAGGAGGGTCGTTCCACACCTCAGACAAATACAACATGGGGTAATCAGCCACCATACACCATATCTCAGAATAAACCGTCCAAACAAGAATCCTACTCTGTCCAAAATCGTCAACAGTACCAAAAACCGTCTTACGAACATGATGATAATACAATTGTAGTAAAAGGTAACTATAAACTGATTGCTTGTAGCATAGTGCTGATTTTTCTTCTTTAAGTTTGATTTACTCAATTTTCATATTTTGTTGTTTTTTACTGAAAAAGGTTCTGCAAAATTTTCTTACTGTGTGGAGTGTACCCGATATTACCAAGGTTTTGGGTTCAAAATCCCAGCTCTCTGGTTGTTGGTCACTTGCAAGAGAAATTTGTTCTGCTTTGAATTCCAATGGGTTTAACTTTGAATATAACACAGATTTCAATTACTGTTTATATATTCCAAAAATTGCTGCCTCTTACATAAATAGCTTTGTTATGCAACATTTTCTGATAACTTAGGTGTCGTGAAGCTTTGATTAGAGCTTATAAGAAGTTTTTTGGTGAATGATACCAAATAAGGAAAAATGTCATTTTCAGTATAGACAGTCTTAGTGTGGTTGACATTTACACAGTATAAGATGGCTGTTAAGGTTTATGCAGCTCTGCATATGATATTATATGACTGGTTAGGTCTTAAAGGATGCTAGTCTTATTTCTATCAAAGTATGCGAAGTAGAGAAAATGGCAGGTTAATGCCTTTGTACAGACATACTCTAAAACATAGCATTGTAACTTTTCTTAAAAGCTTAGTCCGATACAGGTATATCCTATGTTAGTACTAATTCAGCTAGTAGGTGTAGGTCAGAATAGAAAATACAGGTATAGGTTGTTTTTGTTTGTGGTTTTGGGAAACATGTAAGACAAATAACAATGCAGTATTGTGGAGTACATCTGTATGATGGCAATTACCACTGATTTTCTAATATTTATGATGAAGGATATTATTGTCAATAAGACTGTGTACCTTTAAATGAAATGGCATGACATTAAAATATTGACAATATGATCAGACTCATAGAATCTTAGAATTAGGTATCAATTTTATAACTGTAAATCACAGATATATTGTGTAACATCTGTTTATTAAATTACCCCTTTTTGGAATTGTTAGCAAGGTCTTATACTTGCCAGACAGTGAATTGTAATTCTCTAAATGCTTTCGAAAGATTATACCTCACATGGTTTTACTCTGGTGGGCAGCATAATGTTACATTGTGAATGGTCTCATGTATTTGTAGGTTAAACGTTTCAGTATCATGTTCACAAAATTTTGCTTGAAGTCCTGAGCTAGATCATTGGGTGAAATTAGCAAATAAACAATTGCCTGATAGGCAGTAATTGATTATTGTTGTAAAGTTGTGACAGAAACAATTATCAGTTAATTTTCTTCTTGCAGCTGGGTTCATGCCTTCTGATAAACCATTTTACCGAAAGGAAGATAAGCCAACTCCACTGCCTCAACAAAAACCTCAAGGTCAAGACGAGAAGAAGTTATCTCCCCCTGAAAAACCTCCATTACAAGGCAGTGCATGTGAGTTTACATTCTTGGTGTTAATTATAGCTCTGTTATCAATGGATCAGTAAACTACTGTAATCATTGATCAAAATCTGGTTGTAACATGCTTGAAGACACCTGATGTAATTGTCTTGGTTTGAATCCTGCCCTGCGTCAGATTCTACTCGAGTCTTTACAATCGCTGAATTAGGCGAGAGTACTGGTAAGTAACCTAGTGGGTAGTCATCAAGTAGAATGAATATAAATTGTAATAACTTGGGTTGTGATCGATTGTTATAAATGAAATTTAACGTACTATTAAAGCTGTGCTAAGGTTTGGTCCTTACAAACCCAAAGAGAGATAATGCTTTTCTCAAATGTTACGACCAATGACAATATCTGATACGTAGTTGTTTCATAACATGTACCGCCTATGTGCAAATGTGGATGAAAGTACATTTAAATTTGAAGTAGGTTCAGAAATAATGATGACTCAAAACACTGTGTGATTTTGTTTATTGCCTGAATCTAATTTAATTGACATGCATCTTGTTTATGATTTTATTCTTAAAAGCAGTGCATCTTTCTTACAGCACCGAAAGTGTTGAAACGAGGGCTTTCTCGTATATCCCAGAATGCTAGTCTTGTTGATGAAGAACGTAAGAATTTATTGCATGACATTGCGGAAGATTGCCATGACAACATGTATGTACAGACGTTTGTGTTACCAGACATATCAGGATATGCTGATGATTTCCGTGAATTCCTAGAACGAGATTTAATTGAAATGTCTACGTTGGTGTCCTTGGAACAAGCAGGTTTGATATTAAATTTTTTGTTGTTTTGATAATGAAATGTTAGAAGATTCTTGGTAACATATTCATGAAAGTGGTTTGCATTACGATTTCTAAGATTTAGCTGTCTGGTTGAAGTCTACATTGATATCTTTATATAAGTATAACGTGGCATTGTTGATAATGGTATGTATATACTATCAGCGCAAGGGAAATAATATCAACTCAGGTTCAGCTGAAGTTTGTTAACCAGGTTTTGTGACGAAAAACTTTGGTTATTTGATTGGCGAATGTTGGCAGGCGGTTTGGCGGTCAGGCAGTCGTCAACATTTTTTTGTGTCTCGCATTACTCCAAAGTATTTTAGTAAGAGTAGTGAAAATTTACAAGAATGTTTATAAGGTATGTAAAGTTGTGCACCTGGGGTTTTATTTTTGCTGGAGTCCAGTTTCAGCAGAGTTATGGGCCTTGTCTTATTTTTGTCCAGTTATGGACCATCGGGGCGTCTGTGGCTGAGTGGTTTGATTGCCGACTTCAAATCACTATTCCCTCACCAATGAGGATTTGAATTGCACCTTGGATGTAGAATCTGTGTATGCGGAAGCTGCCCAGCTGGCTTACAGAAGGTCAGTGTTTCCGCCCACCTGTCCCCGAACTGACGCAAGAAGGGGCAACAGAGGTTTTCCTCCACCTCCATACAACTGGAAAGGTCACTACATGACCCTTGTGGACCACATAAAGCTCAGATTATAATCTATCGTAACTATTTATTTTGATAGATATGGAGAGCTGGTATTAGGCTGATTTCAGCTTGTGTCATCAGGATAAAACTAGTCTTAATCAATAAACTTGTTCAATTTTGATTTCTGGTCTCTCAATGTACAATTTAAGCTAGAAACGGGTTTATTTAAGGGGAAGTAACTGATCAGTAATTCCTGACTTATTTGGTGGTAGTAATCTGCCTTTGTAGTTTTGGACATCACATGAAGTCTAATAAAGTGATTAACAAATTCTTACTAAGTAATAATATCAGTGACCATTAAAATTCTGAGTACATGAATTGGAGTTTACAAGAATGTCAATCCGGTACTGTGGAAGTGGATTTATTGTGCTACATGTAGTCAATAACATTCGTGTATTGACGTTTACCAAGTGATTCTGTGATTCATGCTATTTTTGTGACATTCTTGTATCACAAATTTGACAAACATTTCCATCTTACAAAACTTTACCACTAGTACAGTACTTGATGCTAGATTGTTGAATTATTTTGCAGGTCGATTAAATTGGTGGGCTGACTGGGGTATATGTAAACGATTGTTACCCATGGCGACATCTGGTGATGGAAACTGTCTACTTCATGCTGCTTCTCTTGGTGTGTATCTGAATGCATTTACTTTAAGTCCAATTGTTTTGATATTTTACATGTTTAAACTTATTATTCATAGATTGTATAACACGCTTACAACTTATTTTAATCACTCTCAATGACTGCTTCATAGGGATACTAACCAGCACTAGCACCTAATTCAGGTATTGTGAAGTCAGAATTTAAACTCTATAGGCTAAGAATTGATATTGACCAAGGTGTTCCAAATGATTCGAAATTTACATTCTCATTAGGGCGGCCTTACATTAATACCATTCATTTTATGATTTTATCTGCAGCAGTCATCAAAATGTACATCAAGTCTTTACTGGCGATTTTTGAAGATATTACTGTTGATTTGGAATATTTGGTGAATCCTCAATAATACCATTGGTTCTGAAAAAAGTCAGTCTTAATTGTGAGGTAGTCTGATTATCAAGTTTATACATGGAAGAATCTTATTGTGTATTATTTGAATTCACTATCAGTGACAATAAGACTTGTGTGCATTGAAATAAAGCTACTGTTTGTTCATGTTAGTGATTAAACAATTTAGTATTTACAATATGATGTTAATGAATATTTTATTGTATTCCAGCCATGTTGGGAATACATGATCGCCAGTTGATGTTACGCAAGGCTTTGTTCGATACTCTTACCACAAAATATTATCGTGATGCCTTGTATCGTAGATGGCGTTATCAACAAACACAGGCAAATAAGGAGGTAATGCTTTCAATTTACTGTAAATCAGATTATTGTTGTCAAGTGTTTAATCTTCCCTAATATTTGTGCATGGGTCTATCTCTCTAATTCACATCCCTGGGTAATTCTACTTACAAATATAACCTGAATAGAAAAATGGCTGTCTTGGTAGTTAAAAATCTCCCTAATAATTCAAAGAAATGTTTATTAGCTAAATATATATCTTTGGAAATATTTTATGAGTTGCAGTGTTAGATTAACTGCTGTTTAAAAAGGAGTTCGTTGATAGGAGGTATAATGATGTTAAGACCTAGTTAAATATACATGATAGGGTGCACATATTGAACTTTACATAAGAAATAGTTCTTGCTACTGAAGTTGACTGGCAGCATATTCCACTGCTAAAAATATATCTTGTCAGTACCAACTAATCACTTGTTCTAGTGATATTATCTGCATCAATGCAGACACTGACAATTTGTCCTATGCTTGCACATGGGCAATCACTTGGTTTTTAATTTGAGTTTTGTTTTCCAGATTTTTTAGTTTTTAGTGAATCCGTCTAGGAATCATTGTAAATTTTAGGAGAAAAGGGTTGTTCAATGGAACCCAGAATCCTAGTCAAATGGGGCTGCATATCAGTCCCCTAGCAATTATTTTAGGAGTTGCAATTCAAGTGAGGCTGCTAAATATTTAATATATTATAAATGATTTTAATTGAATGGGAAAATGTTGTAACATCTTGTATTGATCATTATCAGGCTGGATTAATATTTTCCGAGGAAGAATGGAAGAAAGAATGGGAAAATGTGTTACATCTAGCTTCTACCACACCTAGAACTTTACCTGGTACTATGCATAGAAATAATAGTTGCTGTGATAGTCCTCTTACTCAGGCTTCATCTATGTGAGTACAAGCCTAGTTTACTGTAGATCATTGTTTTTTGCCACTTTTTAACTTTCGCTAAATTTCACAAATTCATTTCATTGTGAATTCAAAATGCTTGTAACTAAAAGTGTAAGGTGGCCTCAAAGAAGCAGTTACTACTTTTGACCACTACACCTGATTATGCAGTTAATGGATCTACCACAAATCTTGTCATGTGATGTCTGAAATGAATCACAAAATGATGGAAATCTTAAACCTTTGAAATTTAGAAATGTAGACCTAAAATATATAAACATTTCTCATATTACACACAGTTAATTGATGAGCACTGAATTGAATTGCAAGGCTAAATATGTTGTTTCCTAATTTCATATTATCTGGTCCTATTGAAGATATTTCATAGCAAATAGTTCTACTTCGTTTAGGTTATTGTATTAATACACAGTGTTGTCAATAAGTTTTGGTTGAACCGGCCCAAACAGAAAAGTAACTGGCCAACTATTGGGGGTCCAGGGGGGGGATAGAAAATGTAACCGTTGCTAATTTGAAACAGCATTTTTAGCCAGTGGCCGTTTCTTATTGACAACACTGATTACATTTAATCTTTGTTCTTCTGCCAGGTCTTCCAAATCAGAAAACACCAAAAACAACGATTCACCTGTAGTTTATGAGAGCCTGGAAGAGTTTCATGTATTTGTACTTGCCCATGTAATACAACGTCCAATTATCGTAGTGGCTGACACTATTCTACGTGATGCTAATGGTGACGCGATGGCCCCTATTCCATTTGGTGGTGTATATTTACCTGTGGAATGTGATCCCTCCCATTGTTATAGATCACCTCTACTGCTGACATACGATGCTGCTCATTTCTCTGCTTTGGTGCCTATGGAGACTAGTAAAGATGATGATTGGAGTCATCTTCCTGGTAAGTTTCATTGATTTATTCTTTATTAGTGTTGGGTCCCACATTGAACTGTCACGGATTCATATATCTGCATATTGGCATTGTTGATATATCAAAAGACAAATATTGACAATATAAACTAGGCTGTTAACTCCTGTTTCTGTATGTTTATGCATGTATGCTCTATGTATTTAAATGTTCAACTTGCATTTTTATGATAACAATTTAATTCAACAAATCCATTTAAGTAACTGATCCATTTTTTTACTTACAGTATTGTATTATATTGCCTACATTTGGAATGCACTATAGAGCACTGTTCAACAAGCTGCCGACTACAAAGTGATGTTATGCTATTGAAGCTAATTTTTAGACTGTATCCATTCTCCTGTATATACCTGCCATTATATCGATTTTGTAACTGTATTGATTGACAGAAAATAATTGTTGATACATTGATATCCATGGTATCAATGACAGCCCCAGTTATACAGAATTCACCAAATGTGTCTGACCGCCTTTGTATAATCTCCTGTTATGTGCTATATTATAATGTCTTCATCCTATTAAATATTGATCTAATCACATTTCAATAATTTTGTATTTCAGTTGCCATTCCAATAGTTAGCTGTGAGTTGACCACTCTCCCGATACATTTTACTATTGATCCTGGAATGCATTATAAGTGGGAGAAACCTGTTGGAGACTTTTCAAGGTCAGAAGAGAACAAGATAAATTTACTGAAACGTTACTTGGATCTAGAAAAACTCGCGATAACTGGAGCGTGTTTTGACTCTAATGGTGATGATCGTCATTCGTCAGGTTCATTTGATTCCGATGATGGATTTAACGAAAAGGGAAAGAAGAAAGATAATAAACTGCATTCTGTGTCCAAACAGTTTGGAAGCTTTGGTAAAAGTGTTGGTAAAAAGTTGAAAAATCTTGGGAAAGGGAAAGACGAGAAAAAAGGCTCTGGTCCGAAATCGTCAGTTTTGAAGAATTCCAAGGTATCTTTTACCATATCAGCATTCAGTGAAATGGAACAACAATCTATCTGGTGTTGTAGAATAACCAAGAATGCAAGTAATACTCATCAAAAAATGATTGATAATTATTTATATGATGCTGGGGAAAGATTTAAACTGGAGCTTGGATCTCCAAGGTTACGTAGAAGGGATAATGTACCAAGTGAGGCAAGGAATAGTAAAACGTCACAACCGCTGATGACCCCATGTGTCACTACTGGCTGTCATTTGTATGGTACAGGCGAGACTTGCTATTTGTGTACTAAATGCTTTGCCGATCAGAAGAAACATGTTATTGATCATGAAAAAGACAAACATAAATCTCACCATCATCATGAAGAGAATAAAGATGCTAATGGTACAAAGATTGGAAAATCTAAATTTTATGATATGACCGATTCATCAGCTAATGACAAAGATCGAAGAGTTCAGCAGAAACCTATTGTTGATGTTTATTCACAACCCAAAGAGTCTAAAGGAGTCTCAAAGACTAGACAAAGAACCCCCTCTCCTGATTATGATAATGTTCCTTTTGACAAAAATGTAAAACATAACAATGGTGCTAACAGTATGTCTACACTACCGCAGAAGTCACCGGCATTGAACCAGAGATTGTTCGACAGTAGTGATGGTTATATTGGCAATAAATGTCGAAATCCTGATTGTGACTTTTATGGTAGTGCGAAAACAGATAATTACTGTTCTGGTTGTTACAAGACCAGAAAAGATTTACAACTTGTGTAAGGGATAGTGTTTGGAGCAATCTTATCCATGCCAGATGATTGACCTTATGCCAAAGTGTCTGCATCTAGTTAATTGACAGGATGCTGTTCTTAAAATCTCAAACATTTACTATGGCTACTGATGGAAATTTGGTTGGTCTTGAAGATTTCTTTTTATTTTGAAATATATTGCTTACATTTTAGAACATTACTGTAACAGATTGGTCTTGCGGTGCACATGTTTCTGATACGTTGTTGACTTGATAATGTAACCTGCAGATAACCGTCTGCTTGCGGTGCACATGTTTCTGATATGTTGTCAACTCGATAATGTAACCTACAGACAACCGTCTGCTTGCGGTTCACATGTTTCTGATATGTTGTCAACTCGATAATGTAATCTGCAGATAACCGTCTGCTTGCAGTGCACATGTTTCTGATATGTTGTCAACTCGATATTGTAACCTGCAGATAACCGTCTGCTTGCGGTTCACATGTTTCTGATATGTTGTCAACTCGATAATGTAATCTGCAGATAACCGTCTGCTTGCAGTGCACATGTTTCTGATATGTTGTCAACTCGATAATGTAATCTGCAGATAACTGTCTGCTTGCGGTGCACATGTTTCTGATATGTTGTTGACTTGATAATGTAACCTGCAGATAACCGTCTGCTTGTGGTGCACATGTTTCTGATATGTTGTTGACTTGATAATGTAACCTGCAGATAACTGTCTGCTTGCGGTGCACATGTTTCTGATATGTTGTCAACTTGATAATGTAACCTGCAGATAACCGTCTGCTTGCGGTGCACATGTTTCTGATATGTTGTCAACTTGATAATGTAACCTGCAGACAAGCATCTGCTTGTGGTGCACTTGTTTCTGATTTGTTGTCGACTTAATCTTTTGATTGTACATGTATTTGCTCTGGTGATCAATATAAATTTATTTATAATTCACGAGTCAGGAGTATAACAAGGTTTGGTGTGGAATTGTTGTGCCTCTAAAGGAGAAGAAATGTTTAATGATTTTCTTGTAAGAAAAATCACCTGTGTTTAACATGTAATATTGGTTATTACCTGTTGAGCGTCAAGCTTCAACTTGCTTGCATCCACAATGCGTTAAAAAATTAGTTGATGAAATTTGTTTTGATGAAATCAATATTGTTATTCATTATTAACTGCTGGTAGAGATTTTGTAGAATAAAAATTCTTTTGTTCTTTTGCCATTTAGTTTCTAGATTTATATTGTATTCTCGTCTACTCCCAATACTTTTGACGGCATTAGGTACTCTAGTCTTACATTAAGTTCCTCATTTTGCATAACTGTGTGTTTTACCATGCTTTATTTTGATGTTTACAATGGAACATACCCTTTCTTAGTAAAAAATCATAATTGTTTATGCAATTCAGTGGTGGAGGTTTCACCTTGGGTGTAGAAAGTAGCAAAGACTTCACATATGGTTTGTAGTAGCTCCCTGTATGTTCAGTATTACTAGGGTAGTATATGGACTGGTTGGCCTGGTAACTGGTTAATGTGTCTGGGTGTGCTCTCCTGTCTAAGACATGGTGTAACAGTGTGGTAGCACTTAGTCTGCTACAAGTAGACCCTGATTCCAGTGTGCATTAAATAAATTCAGCGGTCTATGGGCGATAGAGCTAAGGTCACTCGACTGAGGGATTTGGTGATTTTTTCTGCTGAAAGGGTTTGTGATATTAAAAAAGTGACTTGAGATTCATATAAGAGTAGATGCTGGAATGTATTCATTGTAGTTGTCTCTTTCCTGATATTACTCGACCAATGGTTTATGCTGAAAAAACTACACCATAGTAGTTCCGTCATATTTATCACGCTCTGTTGTTTATATTATAAACTCAATCAAGAAATTAGTTTCAGTACGTCTGATGCGAGTAAATATGCAGTTTTACTGAGGACATGTAGCTTGAAATAAGGGGTGAAATTAGTACCAAAGAAGTATATCCATTTTATGCTGCCTCAATTGAATGTGGGGGCATTTAGCTTTGATTCTTATTCAATAAATGTTTTATTTATGTATTTTATTGTTGAATTGTGATATGTTTTTAGTGTCTGACTTTGATAAAATGTTGAATACTGCTGTAGAATTACAAGTGAAAAGTGCAACACAAACGCAAATATATGTATGGGTTAACGTCAGTGATAAGACCACCATTTGTTCCAAAACTAGTTGGGTTTCAATTTAAGTTCTAACTTTAAACTTAATAACTTACACCAAAGTCAAGCACACTACTTCTCAATAACCGGTATGCCTCCCAATCTTAATTATAAGGTGGTTTATTTGTATAGTCAAAATATTGAAGACAAATTGAAAATTGGTTCATGAAAATATGGTCTTAGTTTTGAAGCCTTTTAATATAGAGGTCAATTTCTCTTTGTAAATAGTGGCAACAAATTACATCTATGTGGTACTTGTGTTATAAATCTTGAAACTAGTTATTTTACATGTTTTGATTGGCTTAGCAATGCTTACATGGTGACAGGTATTTAGTTTATTTGTGGACAGTTGACATGTTTTGGATAATTTATTATGATCTTCTTGTCTACAGCTATGGAAGAGAATATTGTTTCATATCAACTTTGAGAATATTGTTGAGGAATTTATTTATATTGAGCAAGAGAACAGAATTTTATATGGATAATTATGTATACTGACATTTTTAGCAATTTTTCATGAACATTTTGTGTACATTTTATAGAGGCTTGTGCTAATGTTAACCATTTATCATTACGGTCCCATTTATTGGAAGTTGTTAACATTGTTTGTCTTCATTTCATCTCCTTTTAAGGTCTTAGCTTCGTTTCTTGGTTAAATTATACTTTTTCAAGAAAATTGAAAAATAGACTGGTTCCTGGCTGATTACCTACCTGTTTTGTTTGATCAGTTTGAATGTGGAGAATGATGCAGGTACCAGTCTACAGAAAATATTAAATTGAAGCAAGTTATAATGCTTTCTTTGTGGTACATACTCGAAGTGCTTAATTACAACTGTTTCAAGATGTGCTTGGATCCCCGGTCTGGAAATAAATATTTCCAGTTGTAGGTTAATGACAATTGTATTATTCTTGTTGTTAGCATGGCATATGGAGGTGCATTGCCTTAGTGTATGTTGTTAATATCGGTAATTTATTAAAGTTCTTTCATAGATGCTCAAATTGTATGGGCTGCTGATTTGTCATATGTGGTAGATGTAGAACTTTGCTTTTTTGTTCCAAATTCCGTCATTCTGTACATGTGCTTCTGCTGAATACTTTTGCAACGACCCCTCAGAATTGTTAACTGGCCATCAGACTTTATGAGGCTACAAGTTGATAATATGGCTTTTTTGGTGTTAAATACATTCATTTCAAGAAGAGTGCTTGACTGCATACGTTGTTGTTTGTTGATAAATGTAGCATCCGTTATAAAAAATGGAAAAAGAAATGGCATTGATAGATGTATTTCTTATAATGCAGTTACGTTATTTTGACATTTATTCTCATTGTGCTCAAATTTTTGTTACATATTGAATAAAATCAATGACTGGCATTTTCCCTTGTATGCAGTAAAACATCATGCACAACATATAAAGTTTGATGCTTACGAAATCTAAAGGCATTTCAAATACGTAGGATAAATAAGATTTAATCAAGGTCTGTTGATCAAGTATAGAATATACTTCATTTCTATCAAATCCTTCTTGTATGTGAGTGTGATGACCGAGATGTCAATCGGTTGTGGTTTCTAATTCGGTTTTTTCTTTTATGTATGATGACCTAGATGTCAATTTGGTGTGGTCTCTATTTCAGTTTTTAGCTCACCTGAGCAGGGTGAGCTATTGTGATCACTCACCATCTGTCTGTCCATCCACACTTGCTTAAGAAACAGCTCATCTGAAACCATGTGAAGACAGTTGCTGAAACTTGGCAAGGGTGTTCCTTGAATTGTTCTCTACCAAAGTTGTTTTAAGAATTCAGTTCAATGGCAGGCAACCCAAGGGATTTTTTTTAATTCTTGCCCGCAAACATATGGCCCAGAGCTTGGTATGCTACATTCACAATTGTCTAGTGGTCCTCTACAGAAATTGTTCAAGTCATGCCCCATGGGGTCAAAATTGACATTGTCAGGAGGGGTCACTCGATTTCTACAGGCTTATGTAGGAGTCTTGTATAAAACTTCTTGGTCCAGAGCTTAGATATTTGGTATGGAGCATTGTCTAGTAGTCCTCTACCAAGACGATTCACATGCCCCTGGGGTCCAAATTGACCCTGCACGGGGGTTACCTGTTTTCTAACTCATGCTTGACAATTCAAGTGAGCGATCTAGGGCCATCTTATTATTCATTCCATTCAACACTGTACCGACTGTCTCGCACTATTTAAACCCATTACAATATTTGAGCTTATAATGATTCATATATATTCCACACGACTTACTTGTTTAATCATTGTTATTTTTGTGAATGATTGCTTTACATGAAGACGCAAATAAAATGTTATTTGTTGTTTAATACATGTTTTCTTCATTTTTATGCCCCCACTCTGAAAGAAGGGAGGCATATAGAGTTGGCCTTTTTTGTATTGGTTATTTCATGGTTTTAACCTTTCACATCCCAAGTTGTATTTACAATATAACATTTGTTAGACTATCACTGACTCTTAAAGAGTACACACGCTGAATCTTGGCATTTAAGGTAGAGAAGTGATTTGAACTGATCTCACAGAAAAATACATAAAACATACGAGGCTTTCATCAACTTACCTAAGAAGTTTTGAAGTGTGGAAGTATTGCATAGTTTGTAATTTCTCATATCACCAATTACTACAGATGTATCAATCGGGGGCCTCCTTAGTTGATGACTTTAAATCACTTGCCCGATTGCTGTGGGTTCACATCGCACTTGGGCCAAATTTGTGAGAAAGCTGGCATGGGAAGGTAGGTGGCTCTACCCAGGTGCCCACCTATGCCCAAAATAATACTAGGAGTCATCCTCCACCCTAATGGCTGGGACAGTCACGACATGTTACTGAATGCCCCATTACAAAAAGAATCCAAACCAGTATGTATTGATCTGTAGGTAATTGGTAGTGTGGAATCAGTAAGTTTATTCCTACTTGTATTTTATGAGTTTTGTCATCATAACAAGACCAAAGCATTCCTTCCACTCAAGAATAGCTAAACAAAAAAATCAAGGACAGTATTGTATTTCATTGGAAAGTTACATAAACAAATGCTGCTTATACAGGATAAAATAACAAAATATAACAGTGTATACATATATAAGAATTACTTGGTCAGTAGTGTGCAGAATTAACAAAGTAAGCAAGCGTTAGAGAAAATGATGAAGGGCAAGTCTTTGCAAATTTATGCCATCAATGTCTTCATATGACCGAAACATATCTAAGGGAGACAACAATTACCTAATATTCAACATAAGCAAAATTACTTCCCTTGATATTGTCAGAAACAGTTACAACAATTACCTAATGTTCAACATAAGCAGAATTACTTCCCTTGATATTGTCAGAAACAGTTAAGTCTTTTTTGCCATTACTAATAATGCACAATACTGTCCCAGCAAGACAAAAGTCAATTACTTAAACACACTTTTGACATTGATACACATAATATTATGCACTGTAACAGAGAAGTGAGAGGAACTACTATGAAGGTTGTTAAGTAATCTGAAATTCATTGTATCAAAATGAAGAATAATAATTCTTCCTTCTTAATAAAAAAAAGGTTACACATAAAATGACGCCACTAAGGCACATTCAATGAACATATAAGCATAACAATATAAATATCACAGATTCATTGAGAAGAACATACAAACTATTTACAATATAGTCGGTAATAGAATAACAAATAAACTCACGTTTCATCTAAAAACAAATTTCAAAGACATGGCCAATTTACAAAAAATATTAACAAAAATAACACAAGGTTATGATTAAAAATGGTAATGCACAACAACAGAGTTGACGTAGAAATGTCAAAGTGCAAATTTGCTAACTGGCATACAAGAGATGATAAGTGACTGCATCTCATGTTTTCCAGTCTTGTATTTAATAACTGTATTCATCCCACAAAGTTACTGATAAAACATTTTTTTCAAGGAGTTTTTAATATTCATTTTTTTCCAGGTTTTATGGCGATTTAGTCAATTCCAAGGAGTTGCAGGCAAAAATCAAGCATTTTTTTTCTTCAAAATTCAATGACTTTTCAAGGACTTTTAGGGTGAAAGCTATTTTCTAAGAGTTTTCAAGTACTGACATCATATTGCAGGACATTTCAATGCCTGTACAAACCATGATTTAAATATACATTTAAAAATGGAAAACAAGTCTTCCTAGAATTAATAGAGAAATATGTATACACACAAATCCTTGATAGAACATATACATTGGAAAAGGGGTTTAAAATAAATTTTCTATTAAATATGAAGAATATTGGAAATGTATGAAATTTGATGTAAAGATATGACATTGACAGTGCACTATATTGGTGTATGAATTAAAATTGCAGACCTCTAGTCCACCGTTAAATTTCTTATACCAATTGAAAACTCTATGCCATAAAAAGCCATAAAAGGAAAATGCAAACAATGAAAATGGTAGGAACAATAGCAAAAATTCAGAGTAATTTCATAACAATTTGACCCCCATTACCAATGGGGTAATGAGTATCATGTGTTTGTTCAGTTTTTCTGTCATTTAAATCTTATGAGGAGACAAAGTCCTGAAACAAAGTCCTTTTAAGAACATTGCACTTCTTATATTTACTTCCATTCACAATCTTGATCCGGTCAGGAGGCAGCAGTATAACCAAACTGCACCAGCAAGTTCATACGTATATATATCTCAGTACATTTAAAAACGCACAGTTTTAGACCTGCGAAATGTTTGTAAAGCGTCATTTTATTGCATTTTAATACTTATTTTAAATGAAAATACCCAATATTTGCAATGAAATATATCGTATATGTTGCAAATAAACATGAAATGATACAATGTACTGGGTTTTTAAATGTACTGAGTATATATACATGTACATATACATTCACATACTGTAAAATCTCACTTTAAGACCATCTCTAAATTAAGAGCACCACATCAATAAGACCCTGTATCCAATTTATTGCCACTTCCCTCAAGGTATAACACAACAAATTTTACCAAATTTGGAAAGTTAATCTTAAGCAGATTGCTATGGTCCAGAATACACAATAATGTGCAAGGGAATTTTTGCACATCTGCATTTTAAGATGTTACGCAGGCAGAAATGCGGATTGTTATATTCAATTGACTAGTATGTAAAAATATATCTGAATACATTTCTGTGAACGAGGAAATTAATGCTGACTAATATCTTATTGAATTTGTAAAATTCGTTTACATTTCCATGTCGCCAATGTTACCTTTTCTCCAGTAGTTTAGGAGCCGCGGCCGTGGCCCAGTGGTTAGTGCGCTGGACTTGTAACCCGGCGATCTGGGTTCGATTCCCGGGCGCGGCAGGTCATACCCTTCCATGAAAATTTGACAAAAATGTCGATTTTCCTCCACATGTGGAGAAGTTGCCGGCTCCTTGTGGAAGGGTAAGTTAGTACTGGTAAGAATTCAGTCCAGGAAAAACTGGTTAGGTGAACCGGCCGCCGTATATAACTGAAATATCGTTGAGAAACGGCGTTAAACCCGATGAAACAAACAAACAATCCAGTAGTTTAACATATACATTTCTATAAAACATTAACAATTGTATTGACTATAAAACACATTTGAACACTGCTATGGAATTTACAACCTCTTCTGTAAGTGACATCATTTCAAGAAAATGCAACATGTGATGTGACTATTTGCAAGCAGGAAACAATATTTACTCCATATGGTCACTTCGTTTTCATATTGCCATATGCGTCAAATATTGCTAACTGTCAGTACATGGTGACATCACATGTGACATTTTCTGGAAATGACGTCACTTATAGAAGAGGTTGGAAATCGTACAGCGGCGCTCATTTAACCATTTGCTGGAATTTTACATGCTTTCTTCTTTGGACAGTAACAGCATGCCCTGAAATATACAACATACAGATAGAATAACCTCATACCACAGCAATTAACACTTAAAAACATAGTCAAATTTATGCTTAATTAAGAACTTAATCTCTTACACCTATCTAACTCTATCTATTACATGAACTAATAAAATCAACAGGAGGTGTAGTGGTATACAGGTAGACTATCTGATGCCTGATCCGTAGGTCCTGAGTTCCAGACTGGTCTTGAGCAGGTCTTGAATTTGTCGCAAGAACTAGGTATTGACCCAGGAAGCAGTTATGGAGAGTGATTACTATAAGTTGTAATATTTTTTTTCATAACTGACAGACAGTAACTGAGTTTAAACCTAAAACATAACCAATCTCATGTATGAATGTGTTGGGTCTGTAACAGTCTAAAGTCAAATAGACAAATGTAGTGTAATGGATAAAAGGTGACTCTAGGTCATCCATAAAAATAGTTGCTTGGTATAACCGTACGTACTCCTGAAAATGGTCCCATTTCATAAACAGTTTGAAGTGTACAAGTGGGAATGTTTTTATGGACTCAGCATTAATAGATGAAATGACCATGAAAAGTAATAAATAATTAATCATGTACCTTCCTAGTTATGCTAAACAAACAATTTTTAAGAACGGCTCTATATCTATACAACATGACCTGGTGCCATAATTTACACATAGTTGAAGAAACAGAGAATAGACATGTTTGTAGCCAGGATATCAGTTAGGATTTAAACACACTGCACTATGTATATTTTTCATCATCAATAATCAGTAATGTGAAAGTCACTAGCTATACTACTTGAAAGTCTAACACTCATTAGATTTCAATTATGGACCTCAAAAATGTATTTCAAAGACAAAAAAAAATAGATCAAACTTACCAATTTGGTTGATGCTGCATTATATAAGGTGATACATCGTGACCTGTAACATGAGATGTGAACACAATAGACATGTATTTATTTATAGCCAAGTTCTATTCCACATCACAAATATTACTAATTCAACAATTACAAAAAAAGTAACACACAAAATTTATTTTCTTAATTCACAGGACATTTCCAAATTTCATTTTAAACATTCAACAATAAGCTGTTATATATTATAATATTTCATCACATTGATGATCGATGAATATCTGATTAGTACAAATAAAATATTGAATTGAATTAAACTTCTTTATAAGCTAGATGATAGGTCATTGACTCTGCCATAAATTGTTGAATATTTGCTACTGACCTTGATGACAAACTTCTATACATGATCTACATATCCCTGCAATATAAACAGCAAATATATTTGTAACCATGACAACCAACACTGAAAAATTCATAATGATAAGTAGTCTTTGGTTTTAACACAAATATGTTGATATAAGTGAAACTATATACATGTATCATCATACAGGAGCTAATTTTTTGTAAAACTAGAGGGGAAAGCTTATAAACAGGAACAGAATTAAAGTTTCCCAAATGAAAAATTAATATAGAGTGTGGGGAAGCTAGTCTTTTAGAAAGAAGACTATGATATGAAAGATTAAAACATTTGAACCATTTTAGACTTCTAAAGGTTTTCATAACTCAATATTTTCATATATTTTCAAGCTTCAAATTAGTTACTTTTGAGCAAAACCATAAAAAACTGCATCATAAAAATCTTGTACAATCCCTACATATTGCAGCACTATACAGTTTGGCTGCCTGGTGCAATATACTTATAAGTATATTATGACATCCCAGTCCAATAGAAGACATATATGAAGATGACGATACACACTGCTTACAGTATACTTAGATTTGAATGCACACTGCTTACAGGACACTTACATTCGAATGCACACTGCCTACAGGATACTTACATTAAAATGCACACTGCCTACAGGATACTTACATTTGAATGTACACTGCTTACAGGATACTAACATTTGAATGTACACTGCTTACAGGACACTTACATTCGAATGCACACTGCCTACAGGATACTTACATTCGAATGCACACTGCCTACAGGATACTTACATTTAAATGCACACTGCCTACAGGATACTTACATTTGAATGTACACTGCTTACAGGATACTTACATTTGAATGTACACTGCTTACAGGATACTAACATTTGAATGCACACTGCTTACAGGATACTTACATTTGAATGCACACTGCCTACAGGATACTTACATTTGAATGTACACTGCTTACAGGATACTAACATTTGAATGCACACTGCCTACAGGATACTTACATTTGAATGTAAACTGCTTACAGGATACTTACATTTGAATGTACACTGCTTACAGGATACTTACATTTAAATGCACACTGCTTACAGGATACTTACATTTAAATGCACACTGCCTACAGGATACTTACATTTGAATGTACACTGCTTACAGG
Source organism: Mactromeris polynyma (assembly GCA_032209605.1). Taxonomy (NCBI): domain Eukaryota; kingdom Metazoa; phylum Mollusca; class Bivalvia; order Venerida; family Mactridae; genus Mactromeris; species Mactromeris polynyma. Next base: position 52,194,714 of record JASFXZ010000001.1, read on the forward strand.
ATACTAACATTTGAATGCACACTGCTTACAGGATACTTACATTTGAATGCACACAGCTTACAGGATACTTACATTTGAATGCACACTGCCTACAGGATACTTACATTTGAATGCACACTGCTTACAGGATACTTACATTTGAATGCACACTGCTTACATGACACTTACATTTGAATGTACACTGCTTACAGGATACTTACATTTAAATGCGCACTGCTTACAGGATACTTACATTTGAAGGCACAATGCTTACAGTATACTTAGAATTGAATACACACTACTTACAGGATACTTACATTTAATTGCACACTGCTTACAGGACACTTACATTCAAATGCACACTGTCTACAGGATACTTACATTTAAATGCACACTGCCTACAGGATACTTACATTTGAATGCACACTGCTTACAGGATACTTACATTTGAATGCACACAGCTTACAGGATACTTACATTTGAATGCACACTGCCTACAGGATACTTACATTTGAATGCACACTGCTTACATGATACTTACATTTGAATGCACACTGCCTACAGGATACTTACATTTGAATGCACACTGCTTACAGGATACTTACATTTGAATGCACACTGCTTACAGGACACTTACATTTGAATGCACACTGCTTACAGGATACTTACATTTGAATGCACAATGCCTACAGGATACTTACATTTGAATGCACACTGCTTACAGGAGAAGTAATCCACTTTTGGAGGGGCATTTCCTGCCTTATACATTTCAACAAAACATTTCTTTGGTAGATCACTTTCTAATTTTACAGTTCCATAAATCACAATGACACTTCCCGGCTTCTACAAAAATGAGATAAGCCCATATAACACAAAGCCCAATAGAAAACAAAGTTATTTCTGATACTGATATATAACATGGAGTTTCTGAAATGTTTTAACTAGGGTTGTCAACAAATGGCAATTATGGTATTCAAATATTCAGTCAACTTTTCGAACGAAAATTAGTATATTTGAACATTCCACTTTCATTTCCTATAAAATGACATCTATCGACTTAATGACTATTCGGTTATTTGAACATTTCTTCTTGCCTATATACACAGTCCATGCTAGATTTTGGGACAAGTTCTGATACCCATGGCAACCTTTAATGAAAATGAGAGCAAAATATATATACCTGTCTTTAAATTCCCATCGCATCGAAGTTATGAACTACATGTGTATTATATATTTCTCACCAAACTGTACATAGGGGATGCAAACCAATGAACACTAACATCGAGTAACATATGCCCGACAGCCACATTTCAATAATTTGATCATAATACATGTGAACTTTCACCATTAAACTTAATGCTTACCATTATATGTCTGAAATTGAGCAATTTTAAAAAAAAATCTCGAAAACATCAGTTGTGAATTTGTGAACTTTCTGACTTGCCAAAATATTCACTCATGCAGTATCTTACATTTCAATCTATCGCTAAAATTGCCAAAACTGCAAACAAACATTATAAATACCAGACATCTTACCATTCCGTATTGCAAGCCAAGCATACAACCATCAGTGAGAAGTTGTACATCTGATATAAGCTGTCCCGACGTCTCATAATCTGTGATCACTTTCTCCATCTCACATTCGCTGCATTTAGCAAAAGGTCTGAAAAATAAGATAAAGAGATCATAGCTAACATTCCTATTGTGCGATAAGTTTTAAAGATGCATAAAATCATTTAACAGATTTGTTAACTAATAAAGAAAGGAAAGCAATTATCATTAAAATTATGCATGTCAGTAATACATATTCACAACTAGGGTGCCACACAACCTGTTCAACATCATGTGCACAGTTCTCTATGGGCAACATCCCAGATTTATTGGAATAGGAAAACATCAAACTGTCTTAATGCAGACTAAGCTATTCAATTAAATCTTCTTCAAAGCGGAAAACACAAACAGCTGAGTCTCGGGTGTATTACAGATACAAATTAAGATCAAATATGTATTGGTGTGTATTCATATACTGTCTCAATAGCCCCACTGGCACTGTGTGCTTGAGATTGGAAGGCTGTGGGTTCGATCCCTGGCCATGTCATACCACAGATGTGAAAAATGGTTCTGGATGCTCCCTTACAATGTGCTCAGTTTATAGAGGGTAGTATCAGGAGATAAATAAGCTCAGGTAGGTATCCGTTAGTGGGTACCTTGTTGGTAAAACTATACCTTTCCAGCTTCTATTAGTGGCTATTACTTGTTTGATCAAATGTGATGTTCAAATAGCTACTTTATATTGCTATTTTAAGCATTACTGCTACCTTGGTTTATATAGGAGAACATTGACAGATACATCATGGTTTAACATGAATATAGCATGGGATTAGTAATAAAATCAGCCTTAAGAACACCATAAAAGACTAACACTGCCTACACTATGAAATAAATGTGTATGACCAGGATAAACTACCAGATGCCTTATACACAAACATTATAAGACTGAAACTCAGACTTACACTTTAAAATGTTAAAGGTCCTTTTTGCTCCTACATTGTTATAAAAACATAAATGTTTGTAAAAATTGACAAGAGTTTACAGTGGGTTACAACGATTATTTAGGCAAACTTTCATTTAAAGCCCATGCCTGAGTTTCAGTCATAAATGTTTGTGAATAAGGCCCCAGATGCTTTTTGCTAACGTTTTTTCCCCTCTTTTATTAGAGAAAGGAATTTAAACATGTATCTAAACGCATTTTCTTGACATTGTTGCAAATTTTTCGTAGATTTTTTTCACATTTCAAAAACAAACTGAACCACAACATAACTTCAATGGTTCACTAGTGCAAGCAGATAGACAAATAACCATCAGCTGTTAAAACTCAAATCTGGTTACTAAAATTTGCCAAAACTGTTTTAAATGTAGCCAATTTCATAATCACTTTGTGTAAATTTATTTCTTATATATCAAATCTTGCTGCCAAATAGTGAATGCATTTTTTCAGTTTCAGAGTAAAGATACAGAAAGTTTTACCCGAATAAGAATATCTTTACATCATCTTCCCACACGTGAACTGGGTTATGTTTTTTGATCATCAGTGACTCAACTGCATCTTTCACCTCTTTTATGCTGAAAAAACAACAACCAGAAACCGACTTATATCCACCTTGGAATTCAATCACTCTCTCCGGAAATACAACAGAAGAGACAAACCAATCAGGGAAACATTGAATAATTTGTAAGGAGAAAGGGAATGTATGAATCTGTCACTTGCTTCCGGTACGGAGAGAAATATCCAGCTTGAGATTTACTGTAAAGGTGAGAACGAGGCTCTGCTGTAACTGGTACCCAAGGCCCATGCAGATATTGCCTCACCAAGCCAGTGAGAGATTCTTTATTTTGCATAGCATTTTTAAGAAATAATTCATTAGATCAAGTGTAACTACATATACTAATGTATTAAGGATTTTTTACTTATACATGTAGTAATATATTACTTTACACATGCACTCAAGTCATTATTCGCTGTTATAATGAGACTAAGTGTTTTCCAGCACTGGTGGTAACGCAGGAAATCCCTGTCTGGTATTTTATGTATATATACACACAGACCAGTTTTGTTTTCAACCTTGGATATTATTTCATGATCTTCTACAAAATCAAATTCCTATAAACACTTCTCATAAACAATGGTACAAATATGACCTTCAGTGCCACCTCTCCTAAGCAACACCCCTATTGAGATGCAAATTTCGACTGCAGTCAAGAGGTCTAGAGAGGTTAAATTGGTTGTATACTACAGGTACATGGATGTGTTTCTGAAGAGAGTGCTGCACTGTAGAGGTTGCTCAGTACAAGCATACTGATAATCAAAACTAACCAAACTTTACTATACTTTGATAACATTTATCCAAGTAGTAATATTAAATGACCTCTTATATTTCTTCAGTTATCCGCAAATGTCTTAACAAAAAAGTGCTTTGCCCTAAACGTTATAAAAGAGCAGATAAATGAAGAATAATAAAAACCGAATACTTCATGTTTTTCATCGACTCATTATAAAAATGTGAATAGATAGGAGAACTGATTCCTACCAGTCTGTAGGTTGGAATGTAACATCAGATAGCATTACATTTTTCTTGGACAATGAAATGTTGGCTTTGACAGGTAAAACATCTAGACGAGGTATATGGTTTCCTAAATATCTGTAATAAAAAGCAAAACATTTATTATAGAAACGACTTTTATTCAAGTATAATGATACAATAATGTATAGACACAATTCTGCAACATACAACTGAACTCCAGCAAAAAAGCACCTTTTATTTTTTTGATAAACTGAATGCGTCTGAATATTTGAACTCAAGTTTCTGTCATATACATTTCAGATAAACCACTTTTATGTAATATGGAACTATTTACAATGCAATATGAGTTGGTTTCATATTTAACACCAAATAGCATCAAAAAATAAAATCTTAATGAGGAAAACACTTGCACAAAATTCATTTTTTCAAAATTGTAACTTTTTCAGACAACACTTCAATATACTAAGTGGCTTCTCTTAAATTTCATCAAAAGTTTTTTCTCTGCATTTACTGGTGTCATACATTAACATACAGACAAATAAGTTCTCTGCATTTACTGGTGTCATACATTAACATACAGACAAATAAGTTCCATTTAGCATAAAAGAGCAAAAATATTTAAAAAAAGAAATACTATCCATACTTGTCATACGTATCAGCCACCATCTGAGAACATTGCTCCAATTCAGCATGTAAATCTTGTTTCTGTCTTTCTAATGTTGACATCAAAGATTGTGTCTGTAACACAACTTCTGTGAAGTACAAAATATGACAGGTTTAGTTATTTCCTGTCAGAATTAACCTAACAGGAAATAACTGAAACTATTTGTAGAATTTGTTTATTAAGAGATCTGCATTCAACACAAATACAACTGCTGTCTGATAGTTTGTGTTGGGCTCCACTCCATTTTTGTCAAGTCCATCTGGTTAGCTGGGAAAGTTGGTGAAGCCGTAAAAATACAATCTAAGGGTCATAGGTTCAAAGAGGAGTAATATGTACTTTCTGATATGACCGAAGATAAGGCATAAAAAATCACATGTTTACCACCACCATAAAATACTGGTATCCTAGAAAATCTGGTTAAGTCAACTGATTGTACTGAACTAATTTAGACATGATGTTAAATTCCAATTCCATAACTCCCATTTTCAACAATATTTCCTGTATATACTGTATCCTACATGGTATCCCTGAGAGAGTGAAATCATCATGGACATTGAAAAGGAGTACTTCAATCAGCATACACAGGGAGGGACACAAAAACACGACCAGGAGGGAACACAAATGCCAAAGAGAAATGGTAAGAACAAAGAAACCAAACAAAACAGAGTCATGAATGATCTCAAACATGCACACAGCGTCACATTAGATGGATCTACATGATTCTGGAATTGATTCTAAGCATATTTACCATCATCAGACAATCCAAGGGAGTATAACTCTGCCATTTCATTCTGAGTTGTCGTTTCAAGAATATTCAGCTTAGTTTGAAAAGATTTCTTGAGATTCTGAAAATAGATACAAAATAAGCATATGACACACTTTAAATTAAAAGAAAATAATGGAATTTAAGTCTTACAATTACAATAAAAACAATTCTATGCTTTGAAGTACAGTAGTAATGGTAATTACGTGGAAGTGTTTGCATTCCAACTATTTGCCAAACTTATTGCCGGATACATCCCATTCCCATCTCCGTAAAGTCTAACACATTTGTTACTGTCCCTAGAAATTAAATTTTTTGTATCGTTTTTCTATTTTCAGGGAATATTGTTTTAAAAATATAAACTTTCCATAAAGTGAAGTCTACCAAAGTTATAAACATCTCTCACTGATTGTCACTATTGGACTTAGACATGTCCAGAGGTAGAGTTTATTGGCTGTTGTATGGAAGTTACTATGCACATAATCGATGTAAGTAAATGCCCAGTTCTCTTGACGGTCATACAGAGGCGCATTTCAATATTGGGGGGGGGGGGGGGTGATTTTCACTCTGATGCTCATCTGAAGTGAAGTCATGGTTGAATGGGCAACTGAAGTCTGAACTATATCAGAATAAATACCTGAAAATATGCTTCATGGTCCAGTAGTCCATTTTTTAGGTGCTCTGAAAATATAGACAATACATTGGACTAAAAGCATGTCATAACGCATGAAACAGATTTAAATGTAGCTCACAGCTTCCTCACATGAAACAGAGGTGGAGTACAAAAAGACAATTGAAAGAAAATATATCATCATATGGATACATTCAATAAGTGACTGTGAAATGGTCTAAACACACAATTATATATAAAACATAAATATTTGAGTACTTTCTTCCTTCACTACATGTATTACCAAGTCTCATCTTTCCTGTATTCATAAAATGTCTTACTTTTTAAAACTTCCTCCACTGGTGTCGGATTGTGACTGCTTTCATTGGACGTTGATGCTGTGAATGTTGAAAAACTAAGAATAACAAAAATTCATATGAGAAATAAAATGAACATTCAAAAGAAATGTATAAGACTTAAGTTTGTTTGGCATAACCCTACCCAATTCTGAAAATGGCTCTTACTCAAACGTTTTTGTGGAGTGTGAATGGGGATTTTGTTTTGGCTGATATGTATTACCTACCCACCTAAATTATGCAGGCTAGGGTAATAAACAAAACACTTTTCTGTTTGCTAATTTCTATGCAGATAGACAAAGTTTGCTTTCACCCACCCACATACAAACTTACACTTTGGGTCAGGAAAATATTCCAATCCCTACCACAGCACGGATATTTGCTCAGTGGCACTAAAGACAAACTGTATGTAAATATTAAAACATAACTTGAAACTTTCTAAAACTTGCAAGGTTCTCGAGAAATTTGTTGTCCTGAAATCCTACTTTTTTTAAGAATACTTTCTCAATAATTGACTGACAAAGTAGGTAAAAATCTTCTAGGTTTGAATGTAAAATGTAGGTCAGATGTGGTTACTTTCTAGCACTTGTTAACAATTAATATGCAATGCCAAATATTTTTATACAGAGCAGCCACAGCAATCAAGTCAGCTTTATTCGAGAAACAGTTATAATAACTGCATGGACTTACCTGAATTGATTAAATTTTCAAAATACTTGGACTCGGCTTTAACCTTTTCAGCCTCAATAGCACCTGAAGTACAGCAATATCTAATGAAGAAATAATGGACAACACGAATCCTACCAAGTATTATTACCCTTCAACAGACTGATGGAACATGCATAATGCTGCATACCATGAATGACAGTGATAGTAATGATTGTAGCTGATCAGCAGACAGATAAAAGCGCTACATCACTCATTAGGGATTACTCTGTTAATCAATTTATGAAGTGCATTACTATTATCCTTTTCATCTAGCTGTATGGTTCAGATTCTACCAACCCTTACTCTGTAAGTTTAAACCTATTGATTTTGTATCAATTGTGAAACAAGTTATTGCAATTAATATTAACAATTATCTTCGACTGCTCCCTGAGCTACAAGCAGTCTTCCCCCTTAATTCAGGGATTCTGCAGTTAACGGTTCGACCTCGTCTGAGGAGATAATCAAACCTACGACCATTGGATCAGGAGCGCCATCCCTCTCGACCACGATGCTATTCCATTCTAAATGTAGACAATTAATTCCAGTTACAAATTTATGTTTTGAGTTAAATCCTTCAATTCCTTGCATCTTAACGTAAATACTTCAAATACCAGTAAAAATGCTAACTAACTACTAGAATGTGTTGGTCATAAACACAAATCATAAATAACAGTAAAATGACTTACTTAGTAGACTGTCAAACTGATGATCTCGAATGAGTTGAGGGAGAGTCAATGCATGATTACAGCATGGACATGTGTGTTGTCTGTTCACCCATTCTGTGATACATTTCTCACAGTATCTATGTCCACACGCAGTCACTGTAGACACTGTCAGTGTACACATACATATGGAACATTGAAAATAGTCATCTAAGGGGGCAAGCTAAAAAACAACAAGAATAATATAAGTAAGAATGTCAGTGTTTTCATAAAAAATAATAATATACAAATATTTAAACCATCTGGACAAAAGCTATAGATCTATCAATATTGAATTTCAATTGAATTTGTAAGACTGGTATTCAATTTGTACTCAATGTTTTCATTTACCTATCTTTGCCAATACAAGTGAAAAACGTTTTTTATGACACCATAGTATAAGTTATGTTCATTATGTCCAAGAAGTCGCGAAGGATATTATACCAGCTTAACTTCACATTAAAATTTTGTACAATGAATGATGGGCAAAATCCACGAGTTTTGATTCATAAATGATCAGCTGGATACAGACTGCTTACCAAGCTTAATTTTTAGAGCCTCAAACTAAAGTTAGGGGGTCATGGGTTTGAGCTCAGCATGGGCACACATGTTTCTTCAAGTGTACTTAAATGGTGACCCACAAGAAAATGAATGTTTAGTTTAATCATATTTTATTGTATTTATACATATAACTATCATATTTGCACAAACATACATGTAACTAAATGTACATACATATAAAAGGGTAGGGCCAAAAGTTTTAACAACATTATCTAGGGCCCTTCCCAATGGATGTTGGTTCACAACGCATCAACAGGTTGGGTCATTAAGCCCTCACTAACAGTGTCAACTTATAGTAGATCTGGTACTGACACACTGTGATATCATAACATAGAAATGTGACATACATCCATTCACACAATACTGACCAGACACTTAGTCAACCTAACATAATGATACATGTATATTTAAGTAAAATAATAATTACACAAAATACGAAAACGGAAAAATTAGTGTGATGACAATGTTACTCGACTTCAGAAATGTTATTTAATAAACTATAAGAATTTTCAAGTCATAAAACACGTGATAAAAATGGAAATGACCTAATCCGGACACTGAGAGACTCAGAGACAATTGATGAAAACAACATGAAACGTCAATAGAACAAAATAATACCGGAGACAATGACTTAATTCGGTAGATATTTAAGCATAATAGATCATTTATTGAAAAGTTTATCAGAAACTGACCGGTATATACAAAGGGAGATCGTTCGATGCAGAACTCATTTTTCTTCTTCCAATATTTCCTTGTTTTGGTTTTGGTGGCTGCTAGTAGAATCCGTTTTATGCCGTACCATATCCGGGATTGTTTCGTACTCATTAAAATTCGAACCTGTGTAATTCGGGATACAGGTCAAGCCGTATCGTCGCCATTTCGTACCCTCGAAATTTTGGTCATCTCGTACCCACGATTTGGTCAAGTCTTAACATTGACTTAGACATTTTGTACCCTCTCGATAATAAAGCTGCACCCATATATTCATGAAATAACGATACATTACATTGTATCGGAGTATGTTTTCATAGTTCAACTTCTTCAATTCATTATTTTTAATGCATCATGCATACCAATTAATATAAAAATATCGCCACATTAATATTATAAATGAACTTGTAAAAGCTAAGATTCCAATATTACAATCCGTGTTATTTTAACTTCTCAATCAATTATTTATATATTTTACCACCGTGATTTTACCAAAAGTAAAATTTGGTCTAGGGGAAATAACTCCATTGAATATCTAATGGTAGAAGGGAAACAACTCAGTGCAATCATTTTAAAGACTGGTTCCATATAATTGAAGAAAATGTACTTGGATGTTAGTCTATACCAGAATTCAAATATTACAAAATGAGTTTAATTTTGGCTTCAAAATAATTTATTCTGTGTATTTCTTGTGGTCAAAGCAAAACAAACTTGATCAAAGTTTTCTATATTGTTTTACAATTACATTTTAATATAACATAAGGTCGCCAGTGCTGGTTTCGTGTGTTGAAATGCGACCGAGGATGCATGGGAAATTAATTTGACAACATCCAAATTTTTTTTAACAAAGTAATAGACCAGTCAATATCAGAGATACACATTAATGCAACATTTTGATATGCAGTGGGTTATCAAACTTGGCACAAATTAATGTTTCAAGCAATTAGTTAAAGTAACCATATCATTAATAGTCATGGCCAGTTCCACTCCAGATGTCTTTGAAATGTTCATCTTTTTACAATTTAGAGGACCAATGAGCCTATTAATGCAGTAAATAATCGAAACAGAATAATTTAACCTGAAACATTAAACAGGACATCCATGTCATGGAGACGGATCATGGATGTCACTGCTATTGTTATCTGTGGTTAAAGGAAAACAATTTGATCACACTCAGGGATTTTCTAATGGTCTAAGGGAAATAAGTCCATGCCCAAACTTATATAGACTGGTTATTACGATGAGAATATATACGGGTACCAATCTATACAAATATTAGACTAGTTCCCATTAGCATAAACAATCAGTCGATCATGAATTAGTATTGTTAGTGCATGGAGTTGTTTCCCTTTGATCATTATAAAATTGTGTCTGCAACCAAGTTGTTTCCCTTTGACCAGACTGTTAATGATGACAATATTCCTTCTCCATCATGACATGGATGCACTGCATAGTTTTTCGTGTTACTTGATAAAGAAATACTTTTAATTACAAACAAAAATCTCATTGGTTTGTATACTTTTAATCACCAATATAAATATGATACTAACAAACAATTTTAATAATAACAATATTATGTCTATGGCAACAAGACAAGTAATAGATATAACAGAAAAGTTAATATACAGTAAAGGTGAAATCATTTGGCACTTAGTTTATTGATCACCAACTGTTGCTTAGTGACCACTACTGTCAGTGTGCAGAAAGTGATGCATGGACCAGTGGACAGGATCAAATGTAGTCAGTGTCAGACACTCCAGTTGAAGAAATGGTAAACATTTTGTAGATATTCTTGAAGAACCGGTATCAAAATGTTTCACACTGAACTCTGTATGAAAAGAGAACAATAAATAATAGTCGATTCAAAGTTAGTTGAGAATACAATCATTATGTATGCCTATTGATCAGTCTAGACTCTATAGACTGTTAATACAAATTGTATATGGCACGATAGAGATGTAACAACACCCATATAGCACCTCCTGTAACTCAGTCTTGATATAATTCAGTCATGAAATAACAAATGAACCTATGTAACAATTGCGTTACAGCAATGACCATTACTATCATGGAAGAAACAAGGATATAGGTTGAATGCTCCCATTCCCAAAAAATGTTGTGGCACTTTTTTAAACCATGTAAAATTATCATTATTTGTGAAGGATAAAATCCATGCTGGCTGATATTTTCCTGACTTTATTCAATTTGCAAAACTAGTAATCATTTCCATGTTGCAAACTTAACTACTAATACAGTACTTAGTTTAAACTTCTTTCTTTTACAATGATTATGAAACAAGCACTTATCAGACTTATACTAACAACACTTGATGAATGCTTTCTGGGTTACAACCCAATACTGAAACCTAACTCAGGCATTGTTAAGTTCTGGTTCCACCCTGAATGAGGCAGGACTTGTCCATCAGTAGTTGGGCACTCTACCCCTAAAACTATACCAACTTTACATACTTATTAAATTTCTGGCTTTGATTCACAATTTACCTCAAAACTGAACATGACACCATCATACAACATTTTGTTTACATACTTACCATCAAAGTCAATATTGTTGATATCTAGAGCACATTTTGTTTTAAATGTCAACAGCCAGGTTTTCTTCACAGAATGATTATCACATAGAAAGTAAATAAATTTTTCCATGTCTGTACCAACAGCTGTGTTACACTGAAACAGAAAAATATTTTCATTTAACATTCTTCAAAGGAAATTGTTCAATGGCATATTAAACACTATCAAATACTTAGGTTTCTTTCATGAAATACAGAGTTTTAATATATCTTTGTGTAATGGAGCTTTAAGTCACATACACAGTCAGGTTGATGTAGTGACTATTCCAGCTAATAAGGTGGAGAATACCCCAGTCACACACCTGGGTAGAACCTATGACTTTCCATAAGCCAGCTGGATGGTTTCCTTATATACAAAATATATTCGAATCTGCAGGGTGGAGGGGAAAGAGATTTGGAGTCAGCAACCATAATCACTCAATCATGGAGCTCCCTCTTTTCTTTAATACACAAGACTTTCTCATGCACATGATTAGGGTCTACACTGAATAACACCTATAATACTAACCTGTTGTACAAAAATCTCTCCACTCATTCTGACCTCTTCTTCCAAACCTTTCCATTGGTTACTTGAGAGTTGCAGCATACTCTGTACACTACTTCCTGTTAATGTAACCATGGCAACAGATGTTCCATCATCAAATATGGCACTGTTGAAGTAAAATAATATAATAAGGTAATAATTTACTTCAATGACGAAAATGGATAGAATATGTTAATATCAGGGTAGGGAACTACTACTGTGAAGTTACTTCTATTTTGTTCCGTGGAATCCCTATTCCTAGTTTTAACCACTTTTTGTTCAAGTCACATAGAAGGACTCCTACTGATTTCAGAAACATCTCTCATAACAACGACTTTTCAAATCTTAGTGAAATCCGTGATTTTGTTATAAAGCCACCAGTAATGAAACAACTACTGATTTAGAATACAGTTTCACATGTCAGTGAACTAACATAGATACAATTTAAAAGCCAGCATTAAGTTGAAGACATCAATAAAGCCACTATCTTTGGCTAGCATACAGTAATTTTAATAATTGCTATTCAAAATGAAATAAAATACAGTAAAACATCAACGGACGACCACCTCGAAACTAAAATATTCATTGTCCAGTTCTTACTGTGTCATAAGTATATTAAAATGATAATCAGATCACCTAACAACCAAGATTGGCAGACATCAAAAATGTCTTACAATCGAGGTTACACAGTAAGTATGAAGTTTTCAATGAAGCAGATGACGAACCTAGCCCTAGCCAGAAATCGGTGACCGAGCCCCGAATCACAGGCCTTGTTGGAACATGTTCCGTGCTGAATTTGACTTCCACATTTCTCACACAAACATTTCAGGGACACCTTCAGAATTTTCTCCACGTCACAAACACATTGGAAGACTTGACCTCGAAATGATTTTGTCGTCCACAAATCTGACAGACAAACAGATGGAAACTGGTCATCAGTGTACTGGATTTCAAAGTGTCTTGTACTGAAAAATGTTATTGACCAACATGTAAGCATTTCCCACATTTAAACTTATTCATGTTTCATCACTTGTGAAACAAGTGCACAACATATATATCTCACTTTCTACACCACTCGACATTTATAATCGGTCTCTTAGCCGCGACATTAAACTAGATGCTGTTGTTCAAACTATTTCCCCCTTATTATGGAGATTTGTTACACATGGTGGTTGAAACAAGATAATAGTTCTTTATTGCTTTATGTTACAATCATCATATTTGAGAAACAAGTTTAGATCTTCAGGGCTTTATTGAATGTGTGCGTTCTGATCAGGGTTTATACATGCATGAACCGTGAACGCCAAAAAAACGTCTTGTAATCTTACAATAAAACATCAGCATGTGCAGGGTAATCCTTAAAATAACTTCCTACACTTTGAAGCAATAAAGTTTTTATAATAAAAATGCTAAGTTTCAACATCAATATGTCCATATCTGATAATTGTGGCACAAAACAATGTCATGTATTGGGTTAAAAAGCATTTTTACATTAGTAATAAGGGGAGGGCAAATGAATTTAGATACACCAAAATTCAATTTATCAGCGGGCCAATTTTGAGGAGGACTTGAGATATATCAAAATTCAATTTAACAGCGGTTCAATTAAACCAGGAAATAGCAGGAAATGGTTTCGCTACAAATCCAGATTCACTGACCTTTCACTGCACAATGCCAGTACAATCACACTTGAGATAGCTGTCAGTCTGCAGTAGACATTGCTAAACTTGGATACCTTTCTCTCTAATCCATAAAATCTAACCCTAGCACCAGGTATCAGACCTCTGTAACTGATTATTGTATCATCATTCAAGTACACCTGAAATACCAACACAAACATGTACAACACATCCATCCCAATAACAGAGTAAAACACTATACCTTTATATGTGTAATTTATTATGTTTTTTTACAATCCTAATCCATTTACATAAATTTTCTAGCTACGAAATAAGAAGTCTTATGCAGGTATATCAATAAAGAGAGTCTAAAAATAATAAAAGTGCCATCTCTGTAATAAACCGCCAAAAATGCCCTCATCCAAAAAGTTTTTGCCTCCGAGCAGGAAATATTTGTAGTCTTGATTCAGAGAAATACAGTTACAATAATACTAACAAGGGGTGTTGATTTCTAAAATAAAATACATTAACTACCTACCTAATTTAACAAAGTATGGTCAGGACAGACTTTTTCAATATGGATTTTTGAGTGAATTTTCAAAAAAAATTCTCTAGAACTTGACTAGAAAAATATTCCCGTCATAGGCCAATCATTATTTTTAACCCAAAATATTGGGCGTATTGGTAGGGAGACAGATAACATAGTTACAAATTTTGACCTCAGCGATCAAGGTTTTAGACAATGGTACAGGTATATATGGAATGAGAGGCATGGTTTTATCAGTTACTGTACAACACAGAATTGTATACAATATATGTTACTCCAGTGTTTTTTTTGCCCCAAAATGGGGCCGAAATTGGGCCCCATTCACAATCAACAAAAGTATGTTTTTTCACAAAAATCAGGCTAAAAATTTACTATTCAGGCCACTTAATATTTTCAGGTTTTTGTTTACGAATGTTGATCAATCTGACTAACAGTATTTCAACTGCTACGCTATAGATTAATACACTGCTAGCCTGTAGTGTACTACATGAGGTCATGTAAATCAGTATCTTTTTATTTTAAGCAAACTATGATATTCACAATTATCGGCAATTCAGCGCTATTTTCACAATTCTACGGGCCCCAGCCCCATTCACAAAAGGGTGGAAAAAAACACTGGTTACCCAGATATCATTCTTTTTACTCTCATCTTGAACATGAAGTCTTGAAAACATGCCACAAGCTCCTGAAATATAGATGATAACTTCCTTATAAACAAAGTCAATAACAACCTGCGACTTAATATATACTTTGTATACATTTATAATAGTATAATCTGTTTTTATTGCATATGTTACTAAATATAGTCACAAATTTGCACTGTACATAAACGTATATGGACAATTTGATGACTATCGAATATTTGGCATACTTCCGGGTGTGCCGAATATCGAAATTTGGCATACTTCTGGTGTGACGTCATTGTTTAGCACGCAAAATGTCGACATTCGGAAATGACACATTAAACAGACAGTGAGACGACCAATGTTTAAATGGCTGATCTGTCGGTTAGGATTTAGATTTAAGTTTTGTCAAATTTAAGAATTTAAAGCTACAATTTTAGACCATTAGATCTAGACATGTAGATTCTAAATAATTTCTAAAACATTCATTTTTTCCCAAACATTATTCAACTTGTTTACTTGTATTGTCCTGTTTTATGATAACATTACGCAACTCTTAGCTGGAGTCGAACATATGCCATAAAAAGGTTATAAAACAGGACAGGTGTGTCTTATGATGATATTGGCATACTAGACCGATATCACTTCCAGTATGCCAATATCGCAATAAGGCACACCAACCCCGTATGATAACCTCTCATTATTCACCTGAGTATGTTTGTAAGGTAACGTGATCAGCCAGTGAATGATTGTGACCAACAAACTACAGTTTGTGTACACAAGAATGGTATTCTCCACTCATTTGGAAGCTACTGTATATATTTATGAGCCAAAGCCTTGTGGTGGACAAAATAACACTATTAACAAGAGGGCCATGATTATAAGCCCTTAATGACCTGAGTACACTGCCATTTTGGCTGAATTAGGAGTTCAGTCAAAATACATGTAGCAGTTTTAGGATATGTTGTTTATAGTTAACATTATACACACTTAAGGAACTAGGCCCCAACCCCTGGCAGCCATGTTTTGTTACGGAACTGAATAATTCATACAATTTTGTAAGAGGACTACTAGACAATGCTACACACGAAATATCAAAGCTCTTGCACGGGTGCCACTAGCACTAAGACTTTGGTATGATGAGGCATGGACTTGAACCAGTCACCCTTTGTACAGGAAGAGAGCACTCTACCACTTAACCATGTGGCCGATCTTTTTATTATTCCAACCTATTGTTGGATTTTACAGACAAGTTTGAATGAAATTACAATGCACAAAGTTAGTATTATAAAATACCTTTATCATCCAGGTTGTGTCTAGGTCCAAAACCAGGTTTTACCAGATGTCTGCCAATTATAATGCCTTCAAAACTCCCAAATTTCTCAGTATAACTGCAAAAGGATATCAATATAGAGGATGAATATAAGAACCATATAACCTTGACAGAGCAACCACCCGTTTTCAACATAAAAGATCATTATTTTCATTTGTGTATCGTAGTACTGTTGATTTTCAGCATCGTAAATTATTTTATCACTGCAGGACCAAAACAAAATGCCTAAAATATTGATTGCATAGTTACATCTAACAAGTTAGATAACAACAAAGAAATAAACACATTAGGCCATAATTAAAGAAGTCTTTGTTTGCCCTTTACCGACCCTAGATTTTAGAGGTGGGTAGGTAGGTAGGAAAAATATTTTATTTTATTGTGGAAATTTTAATATGTTTTAGTCGAAATGTATTGTTCGTGCGTGGTAATTTTGACATGTGGTACATTGGGTTGGCGGGTACAGTAAAATAATTGTAAATATTAAATAAGAGATACGATTAAATGACACGTGGTTGTCAAAAACATGGTTAACATAAGCTCGGATCATTTCAGAAAAAATTAATGTTGGTAAAATGAAAGCAAAATTGACACTTTTATGTGTACTTGTTTTTAATACTTTATATAGCCCGTCTGTTTTAGTGAGTATGAGCACGAGGCTTCAATAATTGTTGATGAAATATTATAAGGGCAACTATAACCATTTTTGTGTCATACTTTTTTCTAACTTTGGGTTCCAAAGTTTTTCTAGCAAGAGGAAGTTATCATAAGGCAAACATAATGAAACAAAAATAGTCATTGTTTTGTAACTAAGAAGAACAAACTGCACACATCGTAGTGTGACATAATGGTGTATAGTCGGGTTTATAACAAAACAAAATCCGAATTTTGCAATAAAATTGTTTGAGTCGGGGGCCAAATCTCGGGTCGGTCGGTAAAGGGCAAACAAACCTAATTTTATTTTAAGCCTTACACAGACCTTATTGTTTCACTCTAACCATATAAAGGAACATATATACATGCATACATGATTCAACTAGACAATAAATTCAACAATAACAATGAAGTAACACATTCAATACAGACATATGACCAATAGAGTGATACATATCATGAATCTTTGGCAAATGTAGCAATTACATATTGTAGTTAATCAATTGATGCAACCCCTTCATAACCAACAGCAAGCTAGACAGAGAATGATCACAAAAGCTCAGGGGTTTTATTCACAATCATTGTAAGTCTGGAACTCTGACCTTGAACTATTGAATGTTCTCTTAGCTCCTATGTTGTTATAGGTTTTACTAAAAAATGGCAGACATGTACACAGGGAAACATCAATTATTCAGTCATGTCATGGGTATAGATTTAATGACAGCAAAATGCTGGTAATAAATAAGTTTTGCAAATTCAAGTCTAAGTCTGCGAAGTGTTTGTGAATAATACCTCAGGAGAGCTTAGATACAACAGTTTCACATTACTCACCTTGTGTTTAATACTTCCTCAATACTACACAACAAAGAGTTATGATCAAGATCTGGGGTAATAAACTGTGAATCCCACATCCGTCTTATATCCACTTCAGTATGGACAGTGAAAAACTTCCTAAAATGATACCATGATACTGATCTATACTTAATATCAAACACAGAGAAACCTCATTTCATTGGTTCTAAAGAAAGTTGGTCTTATTTGTGATTCGACTGATCATCAAGTAAAACATGGAAGAACAAGAGTGGCAAACTGTCACAAAATACGCCCATCATAAGTCAGAGCTCAGAGTTAAAACAAGACAAATTTTAGGCAATCAAAGGGTGATAACTCCCAAGTGACGTGAGCGATATGACTAGTTATCGAACTTGGCCGAGATATTATGCCCAAAAACATGTTCACCAAGTTTGGTAAAGATCGGATGAAAACTCCTTGACTTAGAGAGCGGACAATATGTGGACGCCGCCCGCCACAGGTGTTCCCATAATACGTCTCGTTTTTAAAACGGGCGTATAAAAATTACAAACTAATCCACGAAATATGGTTCAATTTTGAGAATTCAAGAGTCACAAAATTACCAGCCAGTGTAAATATCATTGTTCACAGAAATGAATGTTTAACATACTGGAGTATTCAATGTAACTCATTTCTGCTATACACAAACATTTCTGCTCACAATATGTCCGAGATCGCAATTTTGCGAACTTTTTGACTAGCGAAAATATTCACTTCTACAGTATGTTGGAATGAACCAGATGGTGACTCAATACATTTCCATTACTTCTAATAACATTCAGTAGACTACTTACTTTGAATTACTTTTCAGCATCATTCTCTGAACTTTCTCACTAGACAGAGATTGTGACAACACTGGAGCTGTTGTATCTAATACAGATAATATATACACAAAGTTAGGGTATAAAGTGTGATACCATCTAGAGGCTCTTTTTCTGAACTCAAAAACAGCCTGAAATAAATACCATTAGAATATAATTAGAATTCATTATTAAGTGCAAGTATGTTTAAAATAGATAGTAACACTTTACTAATGTTGATGAACCTGACAGAATGAAACTACTCATCCATTGGTATTTCTTCCATGAATGGTACTTGGAATATGTTTTGTTTTATTTCAATGCTCATATTCATTCTACTTTGACATAACAATACAGGTTTATTCACCTTAACTCTACCACCCACAAGGACTGATTTCTGGGTTTCTCACCAGTACTTGTGAACAGTATACAAAATGTGAAGATAGTGAGAAACCTTGGCCAGAAAGAGATTCAAACTCTCGACTTGCACATCAGGTTGAAGGTTGCACGAGGTAAGTGTAAGACTGACACAACTATCTTAAGTAGTTGATTGCAGTTCTTGTAGGTAAAGACAAGGTAAACATCAACCTCCCAATACCGCCTCATTAGCTCAGTTAGTAGAGTGTCTGCTTTGAATGCGGGAGGTCGTGCGTATGATCCATGGCCACGTCATACCAAAGACGTAAAAAATGGTACTGGATCTCCCTGGCTAGGCACTCAGTATATAGAGGGTAGTATCAGGAGATAAATAAGCCCAGGTAAGTATCTGTTAGTGGATACCTTGTTGGTCGCACACAAGCTTTGTAGCTCATGTTACTTGTTTATCATATGCGATGTTAAAGAAAGCTTATCTTTACCTTTTATCTTTTAAATATGTACAGTAGAATAAAACAAACCTTTATGTTTGTATCTGTATTTAACAGCACACACTCTGCCGTGAACCTACAATAAGTCTCGTCAGCAATTAGAGATCCTTTGTTCTCTAAATATATGACTATTTCTTTATTTCCTATAGCTTGGTTGTTATTTTCACTACCAACAGCTGTGTCCCACTTTATGCTACCATGAGGATTAATGTTGCCAGCCAATATATCTGTGTACACAGACTCTGATGTATCTGTTCTAGAAATCTTGTTGTGTTGATAGTTTGTACCATAGACAGGTTCAGAATCTGACTGGGATCTCTTTCTGCTAACTATAGGTTTTACTTGCAAACTAGTTTTCCCCAATACCACTTTATTCTTGTCATTTAAATCAACTGATCCATCAGCTGAACGTGTAGAATTCTCTGTTGTATCACACCCAGGCATGGAAAGGCTACACTTCACAGAACAAGTGTTGCTTCTACAGAAGTAAGTGCCACCATCCACTCTAACATGCTTGTGTAGATTTGATGTCTCATTATTTACATTGGATGGTTCCTTAACTGTTCGGTCTTCATTACAAGGCATTTCAACAGGTTCAGAATTTTTGACAGCATTTACATCAGCATTTGAACCAAACTTCTTTCCTGGCAAAACCAGTTTATTGATACCAACACTCAAATCTTTAACCTTGTCGTCTGCTACTGCATTTGTAACAGGCTTAAAATGACTGATAAAAACAGCATCCGTCATGCTGAATGTCACATATTTATCACATACATCCTTATTAGATGGATTTCCTTTGTTCAAATTCTTCAACATTTTCCGCTCGGTGAACATTGTTTCACTGACATATTGCAACACTGGTACAGCTATAGTCTTTCCTATACAACATGGATGTATGTAAGAACATGGAAACTTATCACCTGGTAGCTGATCACTGCAGTCACATGATGCTGAACATTTGTGATTACACTTGGTTTCATTTCCATGGCAACTTGAGATCAGAACGCCAAGATTTCCAGTGCAATCCTTTAAATATATTTCTCCATTTTGCTCATCCATATCCAGAATGCCTATTATAACCTAAAAAATAAAATTTCAATAAATATGGAGAGAATTTGAACCTCATAGACAGTATAGAAAGAGCACCGGAACCAGATGGTAACATCATCATCATTGGCATTTCTTCTTTTTCAGAAACTAACAGGCATGAGAATGCAAAATATCAAAATCAACAGAAAATTCGGCAAGGGGTCCAGGGGGCCGCTGGAACTTAAAGCTTGTAAGTATCCAAGATGGCTTAAATTGTCTCAAAAACGGTTCTTATGAGCATCAAATCTGCAGATTTCCACAAAAAATTCTGGTGACGCTGGTGATGATGAAGCAATGACAATAGCTGAATAGCTCTTCTTTTCTCCAAAACAAACAAACCAAAATTGAATCAGTGCACCTCTCTTTCCACAAGAATCAATTAAAACATGTATGTGAATGCAGAGTCTACAACGATCATATAGTAACTAGACTTAAACCTCGCTGTCAAAGAATATCAGGGAAGGAAGCAAAACAGATCTATTAGTATAAAACAAAGAAGCAGAAAGACTTGTTTTACTATCACCTATCGGTACAGAGTCTAGTTATCAGAGATTGTACAGTATCTTCTCATAGTACTGTATTTCTCACACACCGTGGTATCAATACAGCATACACAGATTGCTGAATAGAGCCAGTCTTTACCAGTCATAAAATGTTTGGTTATTGTAAATTTCCATTTTTATTACCTTACCGAATTAAGTTTTACTAGTTGTCAGAAACATCTAAAGAACTCTGTGAATTTGATTTTTTTCCCCCAATAGAATTTCATTTTCTCATACACTAAGCCTGAATAGATGATTTTACAAAGACATTACTGAAAGTTTTACATACACTTGTTGGATCAATTGCTTGTCTGATACATTGCCATTCCAAACTATCACTGTTAATATCTGGTATACTTGTCTTCAGGTCATCAACAGTTACAAACTTTTTTTTGTATGGTAACTGAAATTACATATAGGATGAATACTGATGTAGCATTAAAACAAAATACAACGCACATCACCTCTTTAGCTACAACCTCTCTTTAACAACAGTATCAGTTTTTCCTGTAGCAAGAATAAGAGTTTACTATCAATTTAATCTTCTGTAGGAACACCTCTTTAAATAACAATAGCTATGTCTGCCACAGTGTATTGCTCTGAGAGGTTGTCATGTATGAACAATACAGAGGAATAAATATACACAGATTTACAGATTTGTTAAAATTCATCAATGACACTTTGAAAGATGAAATTTTGACACCAGTACCAAAATACAGTATTCTAGTGGCATTGTAGTCCTTGTACTATCAAATGTACACCAGCCAAAACTTTGTCAGAACAAATTTTAAGATGATTGCACCTCATCAAGTGAGAAATGACAACAGTAGCTGTTGAGCTACAACTGAAAACAAGGTTAAAAGTACCAGTACTTCGGAAATAAACCATATCTTTCCAAATTTTACATTTTCTTGATAACCTTACCATATTAGGATCTTGCAGTAAACATTTATGTGGCGCAGACAGAAATTCATCCAGAATATTCCTTGGTGTCTCTTG
The DNA here is from genome assembly GCA_032209605.1 of Mactromeris polynyma. Taxonomy (NCBI): domain Eukaryota; kingdom Metazoa; phylum Mollusca; class Bivalvia; order Venerida; family Mactridae; genus Mactromeris; species Mactromeris polynyma. The sequence continues at coordinate 52,216,883 of JASFXZ010000001.1, forward strand.
ACAGGCAAATATATCCTTAGTTTGTATAATTACAGAAAACATCTTCTCCATTAGTCTGAAAATAAAAGCACATATATATAGAGGCACCATAGACCTCCAAGCCTGTATTGATATATCCAGTCAAATATTATCAATACATTGTACTTGTCTATAGGAATAGAAAAAAAACATTTAAATGATCTTTACTAGTGTTCATCCCATCGATGGTACACATACATATAGTTTTTACATCACAGAAGATATATTTTCCCAAATATAACTCTTGGAGCCCCTCAAATTAAAGAGGCACAGCAAAGTTGTTTCTATAGGCAATATTTGTGACTTATACACACACAAATGTCCACTGTACAGACAGTCAACGATGACAATAGAAAATAAATTAGTTATAAACTCTCAGTAACTACTGCTCAGTAACAAACCAGATTTTTTCAATAATATTCATCAATATCGGATCACATCTTTTGTATCGACAATGAATTGATATCCTTTCTACCAATGACATCTCAACAAAGATACACAAACATCAAATTCTATAGGACTTTTCAAGGACTTTGTGAACCCTAAGAATGTCACCAACCTTTCACCATAGTTGCCTAGGAACTGTTTCCTCAGTATTTGCCTTGCTTCAAACATTTGGTCCAGTTCTTGCTGTGTCTGGTCAGACAGATATAATAACTTTTTCAGGGCATCACTTGCCTTGGTAGCAATCCCCTAAAGTCAATAAGAAGATAACTATAGAGATTACATGTACATTGTATATCAAATACTTAGGCCATCCCTTAAACATAGTTTGTTTGGCACAACCCTACTGAGATAATTGAGGTGGGTAGGTAGGTAATTTTTTTATATTTTGTTTTACTTTTTATGGTCCAACACATTTCTACATATGACTAAACAGAAATTTCACAGATTGAAAAAGACAGGCTCAACCGAACTTTAAATAATTTATTGGTCAACACAGTAGTACAAATAATCTTTTCGATACGTGCATCGTGATGCATCGATGGATCCATTAATTGTCTCACTCCATAAATAAAGACAGTAATATCAATACTTACCGTTTTTCCACAGCTTATCACCTTGATGCTGGACAGCATACAGCAGTATATACTCAATCTGGGATACTGGAATCCAGTAAAAATTCAGGTTAAGTTATTTGCAGCAATCAGGGAAGAGAATGCAAATTTCAAAATAAGCTGAAAATTCGGCAACGGGTCCAGGGGGCCACTGAAGCTCCTGGCTTTTAAGCATCTAAGATGGGTTAAATTGTCACAAAAACAGCCCTTGCGAGCGTCAAATCCACGGATTTCCATGAATCCTCAGAAAATGCTCATGCCTGAGCGATAGAATCTGGCCATCTGTTACAGCACTTAACATCTCATGAAGACAAAGCTCTGATATTCATTCATTTCATGTCCTTTGTCTGCTTTCTGTTCCAAATTTTGCATCAATCTCTAAATTTTCTGAACAACAATACTGTGGATAAATCATCTTCAATGCAACTCAGTACCAAAAACTGATGGCCACAGACTATTGTAGAAAGTCTCCTACAAAAAAGGCTAAACTTGCATTTATAATTCAGGCTCTCCAGCAGTATATACCAACTAGCTAGGAGAAAACTAGGAATGGAAGTCACAGAAAACTAGGAATGAAAGTCACAGAAAACTAGGAATGAAAGTCACAGAAAACTAGGAAAACTATGAACTCTTGAGAGCTTGTATAATTTATATCATGGTCCACCCGGCTTTCGTGGTGCTAACGATATCGGCCAATATTCTGAATTATCAAAGCAAGACTGACATAAAAAACATACAAAATCGTCTGTAATAATCACTATTCTACTCGCTAAAGCCAGTTTCGATGTGAAATGCTACTTTTTCAAGTCTGTGATGCCTCTTATTTACAATTAGGTAGCCGGTGCATACGTAAAAAATCGCTAACAAGTTTTCGTGGGGTCGTTTCAAACGTACCATCTTGCAGTTTTAATGGCATTTTGTGTTAATATTTCAAGATAATCTATTAATTTTGGAAAGGTCCATCTTGTGACGTACGATTATCTAAAGAAAACACCACTGCCTCCTGCTGAATCACTGCATGAAATCACAAATGGAAATTATCATAGAAAGTAAATTTAGTGCAATTTATGACTGCCTTTTGTTATTTTTAGTAGAAAAAATAGAAAAATTAGTGATTTTAAACCTGTTTAGAGAAAATTTCTTCATATGTAACACACTCATGTGCAAACAGTGCTTATGAATGCATACCACGATTTCTTGACATACCACGAAAACCTGTTGGCCGACCATACAAAAGGAACTTTATTAACAGTATCTTTTCTTAATAAAAAATCCAAATGACTAGTGTAAAAATCCATTTAATTTGCCAAAACTCATAATAAACACCTTCAGATTTTGATACTTGCAAAATATGGCAATCATGTAAAATTAATCAGAAGATACATGCATCATAAAATTAGACATATACTAACAAATTCATGGTCCTTTACCTGCTGAGATACTCGATGGTGGGCATTCTGTACAATCACTGTGACACCAATTTGTAGCTGAGCAAATTTATGAGCTGCAGGAACCTTGCCAACATACAACCTACAAGAAAACAGCAAATAACACCAGGAGTCATAGTTGTGTTACACACCAATCTACCATGTGACCCTTCTTGTATAAGTGCATCATCTCATGAGTAACAAGTATATCAGTGACTGGTAATAACTTATTACTTAATCACCAGATAAGATTTGTATGAATGTTTGAAATTGCTTTAAAACTCAAGATAATCCAAGCCAGCCCCGTTGACACAGTTGGTAGAGAACCATACATCCAATTAGGAGGTTGTAGGTTCAAGCCCCTGGGGTTAGGCGTATTTGCTCCGTGACAATTTGACTGACTTTAATACAACCAAAGTCATTTTCCCTCTACCTCTTGATTCATGTGGGAAGTTGCCAGTTGCTTGTGGAAGAACAGGCTTGCACTGGCTGGTCACCCAGAAACACTAGTCAGGTCAACAGATTGCCGTACATAACTGAAATGCTGTTTGAAAATGGCTTAAACGTCCAACACAGGTTGAGCACACACTTGACTAGAGAGTAGTAAATTACAGTTTCACCAAATGTTGACTTTACCAAAGAAGCTCAGAATGTAGTGTAAACTCAGGGGTGGAGCACTCGTCAACTTTTGAAATGCATGTCACAAAACTTACGAAAGAGACAAAGACAATATTTCATAAAATGCAAAAAGCGGACGGCTGTAGATTAAACACTACATGTAGTACTCTACCTGACTGTATTATCCAGCTCATACACACCCATACAACCATCAAGAATATTGGTTATTTTCCCCTAAAATGAAACAATTTTTAAGGATGGCTCAGTATTCAGAATGAAACATAATTTATCTGAATATTTACTTATACATGTATATGATAAAAGTGAATATTATATCAAAATAAGTTAAGAAAGAAAATGAGATTTTGAGCATAGAGAGTCAGACTGACCTTAAGTTTGATAACCTTCACGATCGTTTCATTTATTACATACTACAAGTCATACAAAGGTTTCGAATTACAAAATAATGTTTTATCAAGTCACGGACAAAAAAAACATGGATTGGAAACTGGCTGATATCGGTGAAACGATAACAAGAAATAATTTACCAACAACGCATGCTCAATAAGTATCGTGACTTTCCACCACTTTATTGATCAGCGCTAGTCGGCAATCTTCATTTTCTTCTCATGCTGGCTCTTGTTGATAAGCTCTTAATTGTCCGTGTAATTACCTAATGATCTGTGCAATTCTTAATTGTCTAAATATAGGAATTTTAAAATGTATGCAGAAATATGACCATTACTGTGAATCAATATGTCAACTTTTATCGATTAAGAAACAAGCTGACAGGACTTCGCAAAATATTTATCACGGGTTTGATCTCGGAAGAAAACCTTGCCACTGGCGAGTGTTCAAACAAACCTAAGCACACGTAGTAGGCTGTTTCTAATCCATGGTTTATATGTCCGTGGTCAAATCTATGAAAAACTGGCATCAATGTCAAGTAAATACCAAATATATGTCTACAAGTCAAAGAAAATGTCTCTTCCACATTAACAAATAAATGTAGACATTTTAAGGTGAAAGCATTGTGTTTTAAAGAGGACAGACAGGTCACCTGTTTCACCATTTTCATGTACATTTATCTTGCAGTGGCCATGAATTATTTGTCTTGAAATGGGTCATTAATTCTACACTAAATGCAATATGCAAACTCATGTTTAATGAAGTTGACCACCACATGTTGGTTTTGTACACCAACACACAGTGAGGCATAGTCACCTACGTGGAAGCGCCCATCTCCTGATCTGGAGGTCTACAGTTCAAGTACTGCCATGGCTAAGATAATTCCACCCTTGACTTTGTCACAAGATGTGACAATGATGAATTAATATCCAGGCAACCAATAATTAACGAAAGGTTTAAGAATTTTTTTACAAACATTTTAAATTATTTCCAGATACATGTATTACACAGGAGAGCAAATAAAATTCAAAGTTACCTGATAACTAAACAGATCGTCACATATTTTACGTCCATGTTGTATACCTGTTGTATGGCTTCTGTTTTCACAGCCATGTTGATTAAACCAGTCAATAAAACTAACTATAACAATAGATATGTCATCAGCATGAAGTAGTTCACTCCTTTCTGTAGCTGCATAGACTTTTTGTGCATTCTTACTGCCCTGCAAATATTAAGGTTCACGACTTAACAAAGTAATTGAAATTAGGCTTAAGCCAGATTTTAATTTTTACAAAGGCAATTTTGCAATAGGATGCATGTTTATAGAGGAGTAAGTAAATGTTGCTTTTGAGTACAATTTATTGTATTGTTTCGAGGAGTATGTAGGCCTCACACAGTTCATGTCTACAAAAAAAAATATGGGGGGTGTGGACTTACATGGTCAGTTTAGACTTAATTATGATGTCGGTACGAATTCTAAAAAGTGGTGGCGATACATATTCTGGTTTTTAGTGAATTGTAGCATAGTGAATGCTTACCTACTATATAGGGAAGGCAGTACTAGAGCAACTAAGAAAAAGTGCTTCACCATTTGTATTTTGGATTGTAACTTGTCCGTGACCTTGTTGATGGGTTCACATATAGAAAAAGAATTAGAATTAGGTGATATACTTGTATATGTTAAATTGGGGTAAATATAGTATAATATGAGATTTTAGATTATAAATATCATAGCTTGTTGTAAAAGCCAATCTCTATGATGTAGCTTATAAATTTTCCAACCTGTATAGTCTCAAAGAGACTTTTAATTATTATCATGTTGTTTTATGGCGCATTGACGGGCACATTAATGGCAGATTGCCGGGGGGAAAAGGAGACGGTCCTGGTACAAATGTAGAGTTCTGGGGCAAAGAGCTGAGACAGTACATTTTATAACAAAGACTAGATCTAATCAAACAGTCTAATTTGTACGCAATAATCACAGGCATTGGAACTGATGGAGCCAATGTAATGACAGGAAAGAATACATGTGTTGTTCCGCAGCTGGGTGAAAGATGTCCATTGTGTAGCACATCATGTTCACTTGCTGTTTCTCAAGCCGCTAGAGGTATTACAGAGACGGAGTGGTACTTTCGAGTTGTGTCAAATGTATTGAAATTCTTCAGCAGTTCTACTCTAAGTGAAAATAAGCTACGTGAAATACAGAAGCTCCTAGATCAACCCCAACTGTAGTACGCAAGACATACATTCTATGCTCTGGCCGAGTCTAGAACATGCAGTGTCAAATCTGTAGATGACATACCCAGCTCCAGTGATAACACTTTCCCACATTGCCGCCCCGGGTATCTGCGCCAAAAAACTTAGTGAGGATGTTTCTCAATATAAGCTCATTGCCCTCACTCATATGCCAATGGATATCTTACTAATTGTAGGATACATAAGAGCAAGACATTCCAGATTCCCTGGACTTAGCATATATCCCCCATGGTAACTACTAATGCAAGTCACTAAATGATGGTGTGTTTGTTGACAAACTATATACATATACTTTCATGACAGTTGACTACAAAACTAGAAATGCTAACTACACTAGGCCAGTCAGTGAGTCTTCCCGCAAAAGTGTTTGTCAGGTTTGATGAAACTGACAAGTCTGACTGTGACCGTGACTTGGATGAATCTATTGAAACTGTGAATGAATACCACACCTACAAAGAGGAATATCCAAATTTGAGTGTAGGGAAGTAATGTTGTGCTCTTGTACCAGGGTCTACTGCCAAATGTGAACGTGGGTTCTCCACTCAAAAAGCAGACTGAATCCAAACTCAGAACAAATTAAACAACATTGGTGACACCAATGATGGTGTAAATATCAAGGAATTTGACATAGCAATCCTGCTATGAAAGAACATGAAACCTCGCAAACTTTACAGCAAATAACTGGTGTTAGAAAGAGATAGTGTTTGTTATGGTTTACAGATGTTTCTCACCCTAGATGTTTCTCCCCTTAGTCATTTCTCCCCCAGGACGTTTCTCCTCCAATATTAAAGTATAAAGACAAAGGTGCTAATGGGTGTTATAGATTATAGAAAAAAGTGTCATGTTATTGGATTAACATCTCAAATTAATTATTATGTTGTTAGTTTAAAGATTAAATGAATTTCTCCCCAATATGACAATAGTTATTTAATGTATAATGTACGATAATTTAGTTGTGAAAAAAATGTATTGCAATTGTTCTCCTTAACTTAAACTTACTGATTCTATTTTATGAATGTGAAAGATATGTATAATAGTATGTGATTTATAGTATTAGTACTTTTCTTTACAATTTAACATATTTTAAATTGAAATATAATAGTTTATTTACATTTACGGTAACAATTTAATTTATTCAATTTAAAATGTCTCAATATATGGTGTGAAATCTGATGCATTTAAACAAACTGTTAGTCATCCATACGTGTTTTTGAGTAATTGAAAGATGAGTATAATATGTCAAAACTTTGTTGTGTATATATGTTCATAGTTGTGACTGGGTAAGCAGGCCGTGTGGAGGCGTGTTCAAGAACTTGGCTTGAAACCAGCCTACAGTGAGAATTTATCAATATATTCGACAGCTACTTGCTCTACCGTTCCTACCTGCAAATCACATAAGAGAAGCTTTCATTCGACTTGCCGGCAGAGCTAATACTAATTTATTACAGCTGGTAGATTACATACAGTCCACCTGGTCCTGGATGGAAAACGGTATTTTTGATATTGCTTCCTGGTCCATTTTCCAGCACCACATTTGTACCAACAATGACACTGTCAGAGGGCTGGCACCACAGACTGAATGCTAGGGCAGGGAACCAGGGTCTAACGTTTTATAGACTGGTGCCAGTCCTCACATAAGAGGCTGACATTGCTGTGTTGAACGCTCAGTTGTTGGTGGAATGTGGTGTTGGTCGGATCCGTTGTAAGAATTACAGGAACCTGGATGACAAGATTGAGGTATTGTGGAAGGACTAAACAGACCATAAAATATCCACAGCCCATCTATTGAGAGCATGTAGTAGACTGTATGGCCCAGCTGAATGATAATTGAGTATTGCACTGGGACAGTGATATTTTAGCCTTTCTTGTATAGTTTTGTATGGCCCAGCTGAAATTAAGTTGAACAGTGATATGTGCTTGATGTGTAATTTTGTATGGCCCAGCTGAAATTAACTTGGACAATGAAACATGTATGTATAGTTTTGTATGGCCCAGCTGTGATATGTGCTTTATGTGTAATTTTGTATGGCCTAGCTGAAATTTAATTGGACATTGTTGTATAATTATTGATTGTTGAACTGTTATATTATGCCTTTTTATTATTATTGCCTTTGATAAATAAATAAACAACTGAATGAATGAATACATGACTGAATGAGTGAAAAAATGAGTGTCCTTATGTTGTTATTTTTGTTACTTTAGTCTTCTTCATGTGCAACAATTACACAAAACTTTACAAAATACATGTATAACAAAAGGTTCTTTGAAATATACAATGGTTTTCAAAATAACCTTATACTGAAAATCAAAAGTAATGGGAGGTTATAAAACAATAAAATGGAGTAAATAAATAATCTAAATAAAAAATGTATATTTCTGGTACAGCTTTTAAAATTTTGATAATTAAAAAAATATACTGTACTATAATTTTTTACATTGATTTGATCCAGAAATTGATTTATGTGTAAATATGGTCTTACCAAGTTCATGTATCATGTAAACAAAATTAAAAAACACATTGCAGAAGTCACGATGTAGCTTTGCAATTGAGCCATTGGCATCAGAAAATCAAGACTGGCTGAAGAAAAATCAAATTGGTATGACTTTCCAAACATAGTGAATCCCTGTTTACCAAAAATAGAACAAGTGAGAGGAGGCAAGACCAAAGCCGCCTCGGTTTGATGATTTACCCAGACTGGTTTTCTGATAATTGGTCTCAAATCATGTGACATGCAGTACATGAAAGAAAACTGATCGACACAGTCCTACTGTCAAATAATGAGGTGGGATAATGGCAGTTGTTAAACAAACAATGGCGACATGTTGTTAGTGTGATAATCACTTGTTATTACAGTTGATTGTTACATAAACATCGGTCAGAACAACTGGGCCCGTATTCAATATACATCTTAAGATATTTCTTAAGTTTTTCCTTAAGACATATTTTTTCCTTACGCAAGGATAAAAAATATTTTATCTTTAAGTTATATTCAATATATTACTTAAGATATTTCTTTCCTAAGATTTTCTTAAGTAAAAAAAATCTTAGTCGTGTTCTAAATTTCTACTGCTGCATGGACCAATGATTTCTGTAAGCTACTGTTGTTTCAACACATCTATATTCTACTCCCAACAATCATGTCATATTATTACTGGTTCATCGTCGATAACGTGGGTAATGGGGAAAATACATGGGAACTGTGGGAAATCGTTAATATCTCAACAACGGATTGAGATATCAAACTTGTGCAAACGGTTTTGAAAAAATTAACATTTCTGCAATACATAGTCCGTTTTTCAGAAAGATTGTGAAATAACATTTTGTAAAAATCGATTACATCTCTGGCAGACAGTAGATGAACTGATTAGCACTTGTCTCTAGTTTATAGATAAAACAACAACAATATAAAACATGACATACATGACTTAAGAGACTTGTTACGAGTGGCTCTACTGTACTCGTGTAATAATCATGCATGAGAATTTTCCGGGGATTGATTTGAGGCTCGCAAGGGCCGTTTTTGAGACAATTTAAACCGTCTTAGATGCTTAAAGCCAGTAGCTTCAGCGGCCCCCTGGACCCCTTGCCGAATTTTCAGCTGATTTGAAATTTTGCATTCTCATGAATAAACACTTATACTTAAAAATGTTATTACTATAATCAAAAATTTCACTGAAGCGATCAAGAATTTATGACAGTTGCAACATTCAGTTGTTTATTGTAAACAAATCTAAAATGCATTATGACGGTGCGTTCTTCAAAAAGTAAGCAATTTGTTGATGGTTATGCAGTACATATGTATTATATGAAATGCATAAAATTGTTTGAGATTTTAATCTTTAAAGTTGTTAAGCATTGGTCTGGTGAATTTTATTACATGAACGTAATCATATAACTATGTAACAAAGAACAGCTAGACATGAACAGATCGTAAAATTTTAAATTGTTGTTGATGTGCCGACAAATAGTGTAAGGTGTGGGAAAGCGCCCATATTAAGCAACATTTTACGATACAATAATAACCATGAGGTCGATTAAGCACATAAGTATATACACATATAAATTAGATTTGAAATATCACCTCCTATATGCATCTAGCTTGTCAAATTTAAAGCTACGAACATTTAATGTTATGCGGTTTTAAGTACATGTCACTTATTACTATATAGATGATATTTGTTTTTACAGGCAATTGAACATCTTCGTTGTCATAATTGGATTAACATTTCATATAATACTGAATACTTTATTAACTGTTGAAAGATAAATGCTTAGTTCAACCTCCGACGATTTATTTCAAACTAAATTGTGTAATATATGACTTATTCCGATGTATTTTTATTGTTGTTCGATAACACTTAGTAAGTAACTTTCACGTTGACAAAATGTATATAAACATGTATGTGTTGTGGACGATTTACATTGTACAAGTATTAATAAAATGTCTGTTCTGTTCTGTTCATATAATGTTGTTTGCTTAAAGACTAATTTTATTTTCCCCCAACATGACGATAGCACTTTAATGTATGGTAATTTATTTGTGAAAAAAATGTATTACAATTCCTATTCTTCATGACTTTAACTTAAACTTCTTGATTATATTTTATGTGAAAGATATGTATAATAGTATGTGAATTGTAGTATTAGTACTTAACATTCCAATATAACATAATATAATATTTTATTTACATTTACCAATTTCATTATTTTTCTATTGAAAAATTATGTCTCAATACAAGGTGTGAAATTTGATACATTTCAACCAACTGTTTGTCATCCATGTGTATTTTCACACATTTGTGTTAAGTAATTGACTTACATCAATGGTGTAAAGATAACTTGTCATTACTTCTAAATACTTTTATTTATCAGTCATAATATCGTGTTGGTAATTTCTTGTATCCTAAAAGTCAGTCAATGAAAATATAAATATCCCATATCGTGCGTTATTACATGTACTGAGTACTAAAATGTCAATATATATTATTGATTAAAACGTATACTGAAGAAAACAGATACAGTTTTGTTTGCAAATATATCATGATACATGTAATATTCGAAAGCAAAATATACACAACTACATACATACTGATACATCAAGATAAATGCTACAGCCCTTGGCAATTTCATCATGCTGGCTAATTAATTCGCGAATGATAATGATTATGAGACGTTAAAGTGGCGTATATATAATCGGTTATAGCATGGAGCCAATATCGATCAGATCTGGGGAATCTTGCGATGAGCCAGAAAGTTGGTCATGAGTGTGCCTGTGACACGCATATCAACATTCAAATTTGGTATTGAGTTGGACCCGTTTTATCAATATTCGTACGAACGAGCGTTCGTACGATACGAAATGTTCGAAAGAATTTTCTTACGAAAATACTTACGATCGTTTTATCAAAATGTGTCCGTTTACATGTATGACTGCGATCTTACGAATAAGACTGTTCGTGCGCACAGTAAATCAGTACACGCTCTTCTTGGGGATGTCAAACTAGACGTATCTCACGTCGTCTCTCAGTCGTCTGTTGAGAAACAAAAATATAACCGCCTATCCATCTGTTGTCAGTAGGCAAACAACACTGACCATTATTCAGTTAGATATGTCGGCGGATATGCCTACCCACTAAAAGCCTATTTATTAAAGAGGAGGTTTGCTATTTCATGTCTGATGACTAAGATGCGAATAAAAAGGGGCTGGTCATAAGAGGTTCGAACTGAAATATGAAAGTACTGTAGTGGTGTGGCGCTTGGTGAGGTGTTCGAACTCACGCCACCCCCCTCTACCCCTGCATGACGCTCTACAAACAGTAGTAACCAGTTAGCTGTATCATCCCACACCGATGATCTCCTCCCACTTACGTCACTACACCTTTGCTACCTTCATATAAATGCAGGTGGATGTGCACCCAGTGTTGGGTTCGACCCACCCCAACTCTCGCAAGGTGCTCTACCGTTTCGTCACACTCCACTACACAGCTTAAGAAACAGTATATTGAGTGGTATTCTATGCTCAGACGGATGAAAACTTGCATAAATAGTTTATTATTTTCTTGAATTTTCACGATCTTGAAGATCTAATTTATTGAGGATTTAATACTTAATTGTAAGTCAAATATCATTGAGGATGTCATTCAGCTGGTGATGTTAATGATACAGACTATTATTAAAGAAATGTGAAATGCTGCTTACAGTCACAGTAATTCTAATGGTTTATAAGAGTTCATAATTAATCGGTCTTGATATATAAAGTCATCAATTTCATGTCGTAACAGTTTAAAATTAGGCTTAGCAATATCTTTATAAGATAACAATATATACTTATTAATGTATCCCCCCCCCCCCCAGTAATGCCAGACAATTTCGTGGAAATATGATATCCATTGGTCGTTGTTGAATGATCGTCTCCAAATAGTGAAAGTCTATTCCGATCAAAACATGTATGTCATACCATTTCAATCACATTCATTGAGAAATATTTAATTTATTACAATGAAATAAGCATTTTAGTCACAAAATCAATCTTCCAACCCCGCTTCGTAAATACTGACAAGCGTTTATCAGGTAGATCGAGCAAGAATAGTCGCCCCTGACAAATGTTATACAAGGGCATCAATGGAAATATACGTAGAACGATAAAATAACAGTCATTGTATATGCTGGAACTTCTTTTAAACAAAATACAAGCAGCAGATTGTAGATATCGAAAATACTAGCATTTTCCTTATATTTAAGATAAAAGTTAAGACTGCTAAGAGGTACCTTACAGTTAAGGAGAAAAATAAACAATATCTTAAGATAATATGCTTTGTGAATACCACTTAAGATTTTTCTTGAAATCTAAGGAAGAAATGCAAGAAAAATCTTAAATTTAATGGAAATCTTAGGATTTAAGATAAATTTTCAACTTAAGATGTATATTGAATACGGGCCCTGATCAAGGAAATGTGTGGATAATTTTTACCCCTCCGTGTTATGTAGTTCAGTGGAAGTTATGTCTACACCATTATGGTTGAATAAACCGCTCAAGTTAACATTTATGTTCTGTGAATTGATAAATTGTATGGGGACGATGTTTGGAAAAATGTCAGAGATTCAAGATATGAGCAGGGTTAACAAGCAACTGTCTGTGCGGTCATCAAGATTTCCAGCTTGTATCCCTGGTCCATACCGTATTTATCGTGGTAGAGGTCATGGACATGGTGCAAGATTCCAACAGCTGTTGACCAACAACTATGCTCAGACTTCACAAACCTGAGAGGGGGAGCAGCAAGTGATTGTTGCATGGCATCATTACTAGATATTAGACATACATATTACTCTGTGCCAATTGCTGAAGAATTACAAAGGTATCTAAGATTAGGAAAGGTAGCATTTTTCAGTATGTCTGCCTCCCTAAATGGACTTTTTTGTGCCCCCATTATTCACTAAACTGTCTTCATTTTCCATGTTTATTTTACATAGACTCTATAGACATGTCATATGAAATATCTAAAGGTAATAATAATGTCGCAGCTCCACATAATAAAAAATTTGTCTTGTAAAAATGCCTAAAAGAAAACGCACTGCTTATGACAATGACTTCAAACTTAGTTATTGAATTCGCTGAAAACTCGTTAGTGTTAGTGAAAAACTTGTGACGGACTGGAGGAAAGCTAAAGTTAAACGCCGGGTCATACGTATATACATAAGTCCATACAAGGGGCTAGAGAAGGAATTGTTTGAATGGTTGTCGGATTTACATCAAAACAGATACGTCATTACTCGGAATGCTATAAGAATAAAGGCTCTTCAGATTGCTAAGGACACAAAATATGCTATTGACTCAGGTGTGTTTAAGGCATCAATGGGTTGGTGTACGCGTTTAATGAATAGACATGGACTTGCTCTTCGACAAAGAACCCACACTGCGCAAAAATTGCCAGCTGAAATCTAGGAGAAAATTACGTCATTTCATCAGTTTGTGATTCGTCAGCGTAAGAAGTTCGAGTTTGAACTTTCTCAAATAGGAAATATGGACGTGACTCCAATGTTTTTTGACTAACCGGGGAATTCTACCGTGCACATGATCGGAGATAAAACTGTTTCCATCAGAACTACAGGTCATGAGAAAACACACTTCACTGGGATTCTATCGTGTTTGGCAGATAGAACTAAACTCAAACCGGCCGTTGTGTTTAAGAGAAAAACGATGCCTAAGGAGAAACTCCCTTCAGGAATAATTGTTTATGTACAGCCCAAAAGTTGGGTTGATGAGACAATCATGGGTCAGTGGTTAAATGACGTGTGGTTCTCTAGGCAAGGTGGGTTGTTGTGTAAAAAGTCACTGATGGTATGGGATCAATTTCGTGCACATCATACTGACTGGGTGAAGAATATGCTCAGTGAAAAGGGAACAAGACAAGTGATCATTCCAGGTGGTTGTACTTCCTTGTTACAGCCTTTGGACGTTTCGCTTAATAAGCCTTTCAAGTGTTATATACGTGAATACTGGAATGATTGGATGGTTAACGGTCCATGGGAAACAACACAAAAGGGGAATCTGAAACGTCCTAGTTTACCAACTGTTTGTGAGTGGGTTGTGAAAGCTTGGGGTGAAATACCATCTGACATGGTCATTAAATCATTCTTGAAATGTGGAATTTCAAACTCAATGGATGGTACTGAGGATGATGCCTGAGGGCTGTGACTTAGATGATTCTTTCATTTATAGTGATGGTTTGACTGATGAACAGATAGGCGAACTGTTCAGGAGTGATTATGATGAAAGTGACTTTGAGGGTTTTTAGGTGATGTAGACTGCATATAATAAATTTTATTTTTCATTGCTGGTATTAGTAAAATATAAAAGTATAATAAAGAAAATACAGACTAAATATGTTCATTATTATTTAACTTTCTTGGTTCATTTTGTTTGTAAATTCAGCCGACCATTAATAATTTGAATGATTTGTCTTCCATCAAACCGTTGACAAAGCAGAAAATTCAGTATGGTGTTATCTTTGAATTGAATACATATTTGAACAGTTTGACTAAAGTGACAGAAGTAATTAAACGCCTACAGCCAGACTTTGAAGCCGTCAATTTCTCATAAATAAAGTCCAAACTAAATTGGATCTACAACAATAAAAAGAAAACTGTTTCAAAGAAGGAAGTAAAAGAGGCGTCATCTTTAGAAGAGCTGAAACAGCTACCATTTGAACCACCATCAAAATGTTTCAATGTGTCCCAACATGAAATTCCCCACCACAAATCCCCAGAGGAACATGAAACTGTGTTGACTTGCCCAACTCAGTCAGTGTAATACAGATCCTGACAGAAAGTCCCCTAAAAGTGTCTGAATCACCGAATGTAGTTTCACACGACATGAAGTGACCCCTTGTAGGAGTGACATCAAATTTTCAGCGGAGTGTATAGACGGCACACTTGAAAATGATTGTGTGATATTAAGTCCAAGACTATCTGAATGCTCAGGTGAAAACCCATTAATTAATAAAGAAGAGACTAGACCATTGAATTCATATACATATGAGCTTAACAAAAGGGAAAAAGTGTCAAAGGCTGTAACTCGTAAAATACATAAATCAAAAGAAAAACTTCCAGCTATCAATGACAAGATTGGGCACTATTCTGTGCAAAATGTAAGTTAACGTGATAAAAGGGCACGGAAAAATATAAGAATACAACGGGAAACCCAACAACAACTTACCAGTCTAAAAAAGACCAATTCGAAAAATGTTGAAGTTATCAAGAGTTTGACGCAGGAATGTAATATGTTAAAAATGTATATTGAAAAGAAACGGTCCAATAAGGTAATGGCTGCAGAACAGAAAAAACAGAATGCTCAAAGGACAGCAAGTTACAACATAGTGAGAACAACAAAATTGAAGAATGACTCCGAACATAAAAAATCATATTTTGAACAACATTGTCAGGGAAAAGAACAATCAAATTCGTGCTTTGGAAGTCAATGTCGACATATTGAAGGAACAAATAAAACATCTATCTCAGCAATTTTTTTAACCCCTGTATCAATTAAACCACAAAAGGTACTGACATTGATTTAGTGCCTGAATATTTAGGATCAGTAGGTATGGAAGGTTTTAGGGATGATTTGGGTTGTTTTTTTAACTTTGCCCATGCCAGCATTGACAATGGGAATAGGTCTGTTGCTTTTACTAGGGGAACAGCCAATCTTGCCCTTAAACACAGGGATGTCTACCCATCAGCTGCAGAGGCAGCTGGGAGACTACTTCAAACTTCAAACTTATTTATTTTACATCGATTGTGAAACAAGTTTTTACAACTTATACTAATCACTCTCGATGACTGCTTCCTGGCTACCAACCAGTACTCGCGCCAAATTTTAGGGATTGTGAAGTTCGTGATCAAACTCCGCTCATCGCGGGGCTCGAACTCACGACCTTCGGATCAGGTGTCAGGCGCTCTACCCCTTGACCACTGCGCCTCCTTGTGGCCCCCGTCTCAACAGTTGATTGTGAGCAAACAGAACATAATAAAAACTTGCCTTAGAAATTCCCTGAGCATATCTGCCCTTAATAATTTGATGAGAATATCAATTGATGGCCTCACAATAGGAAACTTTGACTTTAATTCTGCATTCAAAAAATGGAAGGCTGAGAAATCTCGTAGGATACTAATGTGAATTTTGAATGTTAGGTGTGATATTAAAATTGACAATTAATAATGTCATGGGGGGTATGCGAGGTATCCATTTGAATATATTGACATAGCTTTTTTATTCTTAAAGATAAAAGAAAAACACTTCTGAAAAGCTCCAAGTCAGTTCTTCAAGATTAAATCATTAAAATATAATTATAATAAACTGTAGAAATCAGCTGTGAAAAGGAATAAAGAAAAACGTTACAAATATGTGGTGAATGAAATGAACGGACAAGAAAAAAAAACATTTCTGGAGAGTTTAAAGCAGTCGGGTGTTAAATCATCACTGTTGTCATTTATGCCTGGTTTTTCAGCACAATATGTCCCAAGTGCATTGAACAATACCCGAAAGTTCTCACTGAGCTATGTGATGAAAATTGTCTGGACATGAACAGAGGTGAACTAATAAATCACTGCAGCAGTGTAACTATCAGTGTCACGAAAGAAGAGTCTGCTCATGTTGAAAACACTACAAGAGAACAAGTTTCAAGTAAGGAATGGCACAGCTTCTCGGCTGGAAGCAGTGTGTGCCACCAATCTCAAGACCCCATCTCATTCCTTAATCAAATCCATTTGCTACCCACATGTGAAGCGGTTCACAACAGTTGCAACTAAGTGGTTTTGTGAACATGAGAAAGTGGCCCTGAACTTATATGAAGAAGAAATGGATGGTTTGCATGAGAAATTTGAATTGCGAGAAAGCAGATTTGTCATTCATTCAGTTTTTCCCTATATAGGTGCAATCCAAGATGGTGCGACATCTTGCAAGCGCTGTGACGATGGATGCATTGAAATAAAGTGTCCTTACAGTGTACGGGATAAAAAACTGAAGGACAGTCTAGCTTACAGATCTTGTCTAGAGAAATGTGAAGATGGACCGATACTGAAGAGAAATCATCAATATTATAATCAGATTCAGTGCTACATGTATCTTTGTGAAAAGGACTTCTGTGAATTGTTGTTTGGACTGAGGCAGACTTTCATTTTGAAAGAGCCGGATGAAAAGTTTTGGGCCGATGTGTCTGGAAAACAATGAAGTTTGTTTTTAATGTAATTCTTCTCAATTGAACTCATTCAGCCCTGGTGCCGCCAAATCGCGTCACTGATAAGACCGCTCAATTACCGCAGGCCGTCGTATCTCGTCATCCGATTTCTTATCCGTGTTCTGCACGCCAACTTCTCGCGTAGTTTTAGACTGTATCGTGATTTTCCGAACGCCGTCATAAGACGTCATATTTTATTGGACAAATAACTCGCACATGCTATTTTCAAAATTCAGCCAATGAGAAACAACCTTACAAAAGATTGATTTAACGCATGCGGAAGTAGTCATTTATGTAACAGCGGAATTTAAATCAGCATTTACCTGGCATTTTGAGCGATTTTCAAGCGATAAGGCGATTGAGGTGTAATGGCTATGGATGTAAGCAGGGATAGCGACACTGGTAGCAAATTTTCTGGCTACAGTAATAGGTGATATACGAGCAGATAGACTGGGAAATGTGTATTTCGATTCGGATTTGAGTGACGTTAGTGATGTTTTATTAAGTTCGGAGTCGGACTCTGAGAGTAGTGATGAGGAAATTGACATTCCTCAAGATGGACGTTGGCAAGTAAATGACAGAACAGACTGCCCTAAGCTACCTTTCCCGGGGCCTAGACCTGGTGCTGTGAATTTGCACAGGGATTCAAGAGAGATAGACTTCTTTTACCTGTTTTTTCCTGTCCAACTTTTGGCTCTGATTGTGGTTGAGACCAAACATTACGCTTCCCAGAAAATAATGATAAAACCTGACCCTGGTATGCTGGTATGAAGTAACAGTGGATGAAATGTCCTATCTTGGGTAGAGTGTATATGTCGATTTTGAATCTGCCTGCTTTCAAGGTCTATTGGTCATGTGATTGGCTATTTGGGAAGCAGTTTGCCAGTAGCGTATTGTGGAATTGTATTGTGGATGAAGCAATGATAGCGTTTAGGGGCCGTCTCTTTTGGGGCCAGTATATACCTGCTAAACCTACCAAGTATGGTATCAAGATGTGGATGAGAGCAGATCCGACTAATGGATACTGCAATGATTTCCAGGTATATACTCCGTATATTTATGTCAAAATCACTAAAATTGTTTTAGTAACTTTTACTGATTTATGTGGGAAATAATATTTTTGTAAATTATTTAGAATGTTTTACTGTTTATTATGAAATTTGGTCTTGTTATCATATTTTGTTCAGATCAAATTAGTGCTCATAGTTATATATACATTGTTATACCTATATAAAAGGCTCTCACTAGGCCAATATTAAAAAAGATACGGTTAAATGACATGTGGTTGTCAAAAACATGGTTAAAACATAAGCTCGGATCAATTCAGAAAAAATTAATGTTGGTAAAATGAAAGCAAAATTGACACCTTAATATGTGGACTTAGTTTTAATACTTGATATAGCCTGTCTGGTTTAGTGAGTAAACATAATGAAACAAAAATAGTCATTGTTTTGCCTTTTGATAACTAAGAAGAATAAACTGCACACATCGTAGTGTGACATAATGGTGTATAGTCGTCTAGACTATCAATAATTTACCATGATTAACCAAGATCATCCAGGCTTGATCATAGGCATATAAACTGTGTTTAATAAACGCTCGGGTCGGTCTCGGGTTTATAACCAAAAAAAAAATCCGAAAAAAAATCAATCCAAATTTTGCAATAAAATTGTTTGAATTGACGGCTAAATCTCGGGACGGTCAGTAAAGGGCAAACAAACTTAATTTTAATTTAGACCCTATATTCTTTTGCTTGTTTATTTCACAGGTATACACTGGTCGAGCAGCAGTCAACCAAGCAGAGAAAGGTCTTGGCAAGCGTGTTGTGCTTGACATGGTCAGAACTGTTTTCAAATTCATCATTTGTACGTTTGGACTTAGTGTATTTTGGAATTTCAATGCTTGGTAAGTTTATTTTAAAAATCTAATTTAAATTTAATATTGAATGGCTGAATCAGTGAATGTTATGAGATGTAAATAGTATTTTGATATAATGTTATTTCATGTTCTTTTGATAGTTTTGGAATGATTTCAATGACAAGTATTGTTCAAAATTGTTTATTTATTCAATTCATGGGAAGCAAGTATTAATAAATGGTATTATTTTATGCATTTCATGCTAAAAATGAAGCAAATATGCAATTTTTTTATAATTATTTAAAAAATGTGTGTACTTTATTATTTCAAAATGTTATATAGTATTATGTAGTAATGACTGTTTATTTTTCATACACAGTGAAGAGAACAAATTAAATGATGTGTTATTGAAAAAAATAGTTTGTTATCTTAATTTATATTCAAATGGTAACAAGTTAAACATAGCCAAAATATTGTTTTTTTACCAATCTCTGATCAATATTATTGATAACGGATAAAGTGCTCCAGGGAAACCAGGCTTATCTAACTGATAATATCAGAAGGAGTCTACTATACGATGCCAGCTACAGCTAGGGGCTTATCAGTAAACTAGTGTCAGGGTTGAATGAGTTAAGGCATCATCTGGCTGGTGTAATAGATTCATGAATCATCACGCCAAAGAACGCATATTGCCCAGAAACTTCCTTCTGATTTGGATCAGAAAGTGACTTTGTTTCATTCCTACGTAATAAAGGAGTGTCGTGAGTTTGACTTTCACTTATCACAGATTGGAAATATGGACGAAATTCCGATGTTCTTCGACATGCCCGGGAACACCACAATGCACATGAAAGGGGACACTACTGTGACTTTAAAAACATCTGGCTCAGACAAGCAGCACTTTGCGGTGATTCTTGTGTGCATGGCAGACGGTACAAAACTGAAACCTGCGGTAGTGTTTAATCGGAAGACAATGCCAAAGGAGACATTCCCTACTGGAGTACATGTGTTTGTTCAGCCAAAGGGATGGGTCGACAAGGGCATTTTGAGGAAGTGGCTTGAGAAAGTTTGGTTCTCCAGACCAGGAGGTCTTAGTAATACAGCTAGTCTGCTTGTATGGGATCAGTTTAGGGCTCACCTCACTGATGCTGTAAAAAAGGACTTACAGGAACGTGCAACTAGGACTGCTGTAATTCCAGGTGGCACCACATAGGTACTTCAGCCTCTGGATGTTTCATTGAATAAGCCATTTAAGGTTGTTATTCGTCATCAGTGGAATGATTGGATGATTAATGGACCCGTGAATTAACTGAAGCTGGAAACTTGAAACACCCTGATCTTGTTACTGTGTGTAAGTGGATTGTTAAAGCATGGGATGGAATTCAGTGACATGATAAATGTTGAATTCCGAATTCCCTTGATGGTTCCCAGGATGATGCTTAATATGATGAGTTCTTGACATCAGGTTCCTTTGAACTTGACCAGTACTCTGATGTCGACTGTGAGGGTGATGACATTGAAGAAGGGCCGTATGACACTAAATTGTCCCCAGAACAAATCCAGGAACTTTTCAATTCCGACAGTGAGGAAAAGTTTGAGGGGTTTTAAGTTAAGAAAGTTCTGTTATATTTCAGTTGATCAGTGTTTTGTAGATTTGAATATAAAATTCAAGTGGATATATTTAATTCAATGGAATTAACCTATTTTAACTAAATACTGAAATGGATTTAATCTGTGAACTGGATTGATTTTCTTAACAGTAACAGTTACATGTATATGTTTTAATGTAATTGTCAGCAGATATTTGAAGTAGAATTAAGATAGAGTGTTGAAATACTATTGTTGCTTGTTTCTTTGTTTTTTAATTTATCCCATCATAAAATATATAGAATGATGAAATGCCAATAGAGTTATTCTTCCATCTTGCCCAAGTCCCCCTTCGACTTATGGAAGGAGTAAGCCTAAATTTCCCTTTTTAAAGACAAAACTACACCCTCTACTTATGGCCGAGATTGACTTATGGCCGGTAATCTACGGTACGAATGTAAGGAACGAAATGGAGCTGATGGGCGTAACAGCTCCTAAATATTGTTTCAAAAGCGTGGAATTATTTGAAGAAATATCTCCAGTTGGCAAACTTTCATTGAAACTACTGATTTTAAAGCTTCGCATGTTCACAGTGCCAACATTGGCTAGCCGGGTTCAGTCTATATCTTTACTTGATATAAGAAACATGAGAAAAATGTTATTCTAAATATATGTTGTATTATAGTGGGTAATTGAAACAAACCAGAGCAGGGGTATGTAACCCTGTTGCAGCATTGACAGCTTATCCGCCAGACAAAAGACTTTGTATATTTTGATTTACCCGGAGACTCATTTTTTTCAAAACAAAGAATCTGAGTTAAAAGCATCCCTGTCATAACAAACTTCCAGCACATCATTACGATTTATGTACCCATGTGTATAGCTCCAGCTTTTTAACATGATGCATATAAAAGGTGTTGCAGTTTTAAGATTCATTAAACACATGACAAGAGATAATTAAGAGAATTACCTTCAGTAAAGAGGTAGGTCTGACACAAGTGACTACCATCTCCTTGTGCAGGACAAGTTTCTCATGCCACTTGTTCAAATTTTCAATCTGAAGACACAAAATAATTGAAAATATCAGAGTATGCTCATTAAATATGTCTGATATGATATAACTACAGGGCTCTCGTTTGGCACAATTTGGGGCCGAATATATATAAAAAATCGGACAATCAGCGAGTACATTGTGAGTGCAAGGAACGGTAACTCTGCAATACCGTGTACTGTAAACGGCGGTCTGGTCCGGACAGTTTTTAGCACAAGCGTTGTTTCTATTTCCGAAAAAAAATGTTGCATAATTCAGAAACGTATGTTTTAACTTGTTGATATTAAGCAGAAATTAGATTTGTTTCAGTAAAGTTGATAAAAACTGTTGATATTTGTTTGAATTTTTTATATCATTTTGATATTACGAAAATTCCCCCTCCAAGGAAAAATCTTTAAAAATCATGCAAAATTCCCCCCTTGCATGGACCATGGCCCCAGTCCCAAAAAGTAAACGAGAGCCCTGTACTAGTAAAAATTTGTTAGATCTGGTAAATGTATCGAAAATTTTACACTGAACTAAGGGAGATGTTTTTACAGTGTGATAAAGGCTGGATGTTTTTGGTGAGCACTGAATTGATAATCAATACAAGCACAACATGTAGACTACTGCAGCGTTACTTCAATAATAAGATCACCATTGGTTCTGAAGAAAGTCTGTCTTTGTTGTGAGATGGTCTGACTTATCGAGTTAAAGTCTGGCAGAAAATTAAAGAGATAATATATAGTCTTAGTGACAATATAGTCTTACTTACGAGGTGGTTTTAATTTCGAAGTCTTTTAGTCAGGTTTTACAGTATTATTCAACAACGCAAAAAACCAGAGGTTTGACTTTTAAATAAATAACTGTTTAACAAAATAAGTATCTTAGACTTACCTTCACAACAATATTCACGGTGGGACCAAGTTTCACCAGAAACAATTGACTGTCTTTGATCTTAATCACTTCACTGACACATAACACACAAAATTTGATATTGACTGGATCTTTTACCCTCTCTTTTTCATTCTTACATCTAAAATAAAACCGAAAAATATAGATGATACAAATGCATTTTTCAAACATTGATTCTCAAGAAATGAGGACAATAAGCCACATTCTGATGCTCTAATGGCTACAATGTGCACATGGAACTTTGATAAACATTTTTTTGCAAAAGACATTTTTAAAAATTATTCCCTACACAACTGTATAGAAAAAATGTGATCCCAGGCGGGGTGGGTTTTGACCCCAGAGGCATAATTTAACCATCTTGGTAGGAGAGTAATTAACAATGCCACATACCGAATATCAAACTCTGGGCTGTGCGGTTTAGGAGAACATTTTCCAAGATTTTGCCATGTAACTATTGTAAGCATATGGAAAACATGTGACCCCAATGCAGGGCTCATTTTGACACAAGGGAGTTTGAATTTGAAGTGTCACAGTGAAGTGATTTGAACAATCTTGGTAGAGGACCACTAAACAATGTTACATACTAAATATGAAAGCTCTGGGCCTTATGATTCTGGACAAGACGACTTTTAAAGTTTTCATATTTAAAATCTATTTTTAGCTTCTGCGATCTATTTATGCAACAGACTGTAACCATTTGAACAACTTTGAAAGAGGACCACCCAAGCAACATTCCTGTGAAGTTTAGTCAAAATTGGCAGAACGGTTTAGGAGATATCGTTTGAATGTAAAGTTAACAGACTAATGCACACACATACACGGACACACGCATGCACACATGATGGACAATTCACCATGACATAAGCTCTCTTGCCTTTGGCCAGTACAGCTTTAAACTGAATTATAACTTAACAATCAATTTATTGCTGTCTAACATGAATTCACTTTCTTTAATTTAAGCAGCTATGTTCCATGAAGTAATGGATGCAAGAATCACAAAGGCCATTACACATGACATACTCAGCAAAACTGTGAATTGTGATATACAAAATGTATGGGGTCCTTATTCAGAAATATTCTAAGACTGAATCTCAGACTAAGACATTAAAACGGTAAATGTTCATTTGCTCCTATGTTGTTATTACAGAATGAATTATTATAAAACTTGGCAAAAGTGTCGAGTGGGTAACAAGAAACATTCAGACAAAATTGTATTTGTTTATATATAATGACAACGAAAGACTGGTTAATTGAAAATTAACTTAAGTCTAAGCCTTAAGTTTCAGTCGTAAAATGTTTATGAATAAGGCGCCTGATCAACCAAGTTAGACTTTCACAAGTTAATATTGACCGATTAATGAAAGTTTATGTAGTCTATAGATGTAGGAAAGTAACTTTAGCAAATGTAGAGTTCAGGAGTTCACTTGAAAAGATTCTGCATTGAACTAATGTACCACATTACCTGTGATGCAAAATGACATCAGCTAGATCTATATCTATGACACTGAGAGTCATGATGCAGATGTAAACAGGAATCTTGTAAAGGAACGTGCACCAAGAGCTGAAGACAACACTTTACCAGTCACATATTTACCACATTCTGACATGTACAGTCTTCCCTTAACATGAAAACCTGCAAGTCAAAGGAGAAATGAGCATTAATTCAACAATCTATCATAATTATATAGAATATTTTATGAAAGTGACTACGATTATGGGCCCGTAATCCTAGATTACAGGAGTTCCGTAATTGTAAATAATCAACACTGCCAGGGACACTGACCACTATCAGTCTTCAATGTGGCCCAGTTGAATTTCATTTATATTTATGTTTTGTGAAATATGGAACAATATGCTATGTAGCTGAACTTGTACTATATTGATCTGGAGGTACAAATTAGAAGCTTGACATTGAAATTGCTTTTGTGAACATTACATACCGTTAATGTGGCCACATTTGTCACGCGTGATTGACACAACCAACCGTTTTACACGATGGATCATACTTTCGTTCTGGCGAATTACGGATAATAATGATAGGTAAGAAAATATAATAAGATATAATTATTAAATTAGTTGTCACTCGCAATCTGTAATTTTCACATGCATTTTGCGAGTGTGCGAGTGTTAATTTCGAGCCTCAACATTAATGCTGATTTTAGGTTAAAATGAAAAATATGTACATTAACTGTGTATTTAATGAACATGCCATGACTTTTCTGCTTAGAAGCTCGAGTCTACGGGAGAACAACACACAAATAAAACCGAACAGGATCGCATTAAAGTTGCAATTTGACTTACTTATTCTAAAATCACCAAATGATAGGCATGGGCTATGTCAGTGGGGTTTCGCACCCTGGTCTTGCCTTGATGGTTGAAAAACATGGTCTGACAGAGGTACATGTATGACAAGGTAGAGAAATCAGAGCTTCATACCAGCTCTGTCAGAAGCTACTTAACCAATGTGGAGGACAATCACGAGGTCATCAATGCAGAACTCATATAGGCACAGTTTGTGAACAAGGCAAACCTGCCATTCAGCATGTCTGACAGATTCAACAAGGCAGTCAGGGTCATGTTTCCAGACAGTGACATTGCCAAGAAGTTCAAATGTGGGAAAACTAAAACCACCCAGATTGTCAAGGGTACTTTGGATCCAGATGTCCAGATGCCGGAGACAACCATTTTCACAGGTCATAGATGAAAGTAATGACAGGGGTGATAATAAGTTGTTGGCCATATTGGTACACATCTTTGACTTTGAAGTCGGATGCTCAGTTACACGTCTGTTGGACATACCTGTTTGCAATGTGGGGACAGGGGCCGCGATCTTAGACAAGACAGTACTTAGTGACAATAACATTCCTTGGAATAATCTTGTGGCATTTACTAGTGACAACTACAACACAATGATAGGGAAAAATAACTCTGTGCTCAGTCGTGTTTGTGAGAAAAAACCCTTATGTGTATGCCCACGAGTGTGTTTGTCATATGGCCAATCTGTGTGCTTCCGCTGGTGTTAAGGCCCTCCCCATCAATCTTGATGAGCTACTGGTGGACATCTATTTCCATTTTGATCAGAGTACAAAAAGGAAGGAATTGTAAAAGGAGTTCCTTAAATTTACAGGGGTTGATGCTAAAACATTCTTAAACATGTCAGTAGCAGATGCCTCAGCCCGCGGAAGTGTATTGACAGGACCACAATCCTGCACTGGGGAGTTTCTTTATGGCCCATTGTGACGTGGAAAGACCTGGGCGTGTGAGGCGTGTTGCGGAACTCCTCTCAGACCTTATAACCATCATATACCTGAGATTTCTGTTTAACACTACATTCCATACAGATGATTCTTGTATTAGCTACATGGCCACAGAGGTACAGCACATCATGAGGAAATATTTAAAGAGATTTGTCAAGTCTCAGGTCATTCAGGAAGTGAATGATGTAAGATCTGTTGACTATGAGAATTATTTACATCATTGCTGTCGGGCAAACTACAAGGACGTACATCAGGGAGCATGAAGATGAGCTGACTGACGAGCAACTGACCGAATTCTTGAGTTCGGTACGTGCCTTCTGGTTATACACTTTCCCTTCGATGATCCAGTTCTCAAGGACACAAGTTTCCTGGTACCAACCAGGCAGGGGGGGGGGGAGATTAAGCAAGATGCTGTTGTTCAGATTCAGATTCCATACCCTCGCCAGATTGGCATGTGCTTTACTGACCATACCCAACAGCAATGCTGATTGTGAAAGAACATTTAGTTCTGTGAAGAAAGTTCAGACAGAATTTAGCTAGCTATAAAATTGAAAATGGCGCACTGCCAGACCAAACGACACTGTTCCGCGTTGACGCCATTTTGTTTAGCAAAGCTAGCACTGTCAGATCACGCTACCTATCTAAAGATAGCCCTGGGCTACTTTCCCTACGTAATGCTAGGTTACGTAGGTAGAATTCTATTTTTCCTACCTGTATACACTGCGCCTCAGTTTGACAGGTCAAAACTAAGTCGGGATAATAATCATACTGTTGAAATGTTTTACCTAAATATTGACATGTAATTTAAATATCAATCAGAAACATGTAGATCTAGTTGAAGTTTAGGATTACGCACCCGAAATAGTAGCCACTTCTTATATGAAATGATTAACTGAATGAATCAAATATGAATCACTGATTTTTTTTCCAATTGTTATATTCTTCATTATTAGTAAAGTATAATGCCAACATATAGCCACTTAGCAATAGCAGTCGGATAAGAAATATCCGACGACTGTACGAGTTCAATTCACTACATCTAAGTCTCGCATAATAAAACACTTCACACACATGTAAATCATGTACTTAAAGTAGATATATAACGTTACATTTAAAAAAGCTGAGCCTGTTGAGTCGCAATTATTAAATCAATTTAAAAAGGTTGTTAGCGCTTACATAAAGACATTTCGTCCGTGGTACTTTCCTCAAATTTCCCGCCATATGTCAATTTAAACCGACGCTCGATTAAATGTCAACTTCATTTTTAATCGAATGGTTTCTACCTCATTGAAGTAAAATGGGCCGTGACTGAAGGGTTATATGGGAGGAAACAATATCTATTAAAAAATAAAGAAAAACAATGGAGGAGAACGGAGAGTAAAGTTTAAAAGAGCAAAGTCAATAAAAACAGCTATACAATGTTATAGGGGATAACGTGTTTGTAAACAAAACAACCCGATTCCGCGCATGCGCAGTTAACTGGTGGGCAAAAGGGTAAAAGGCGGCGGCGCCGTACTATACAACTAATATGGAATGAATGACACGGCGGTAGCCATTAATTTCTTTAATGTTTGACATACAATAATAAATTTGGTATCAATTGCAAGGTAATGCTCCCAGCTTTCCCACGACATAAAAATAATGAAAATCAGAGGTTGTTTTGGTTTTCAAATTAGACTCTGAAAATGGGCATTTTTCCGTGAAATAAATTTCAAACTGTTTTGGTTCGAAAAACACGGCTGTAGGTATTTCAATTCTCATTTTTACATATATGCATCAAATCGATACCAGATCAAAGGCTTCCAAAAATAAAATAAAAAATTGAAAATCGGTGAATTTTCTGCATCAGAATGTGACTTTGAAAATGAGCACATTTTACGACAAATTATTTTCAATTCGTTTAGATTCGAAAAACACGGCGGTGGGTATTAGAATTCGTATTAATCAATTTATGTCCATAAAGTTGGTACCAAATGAAAGATAATGCACCCAGCATTCTAACAATGTAACATATTGAAGTGTGCGAGTTTTCCGAAAATAATTATTTAGTATGACTTTGACTTTTCTGTATGACATGTGTATGTGCATAAATAATGTGTGAAATGCATCAATAGTAATTGTTAACATGTACACATATCTAACAAAGACAACAATGTGAAACAGTTCAGATTTGTCATTTTATGAGATGCATCATCATAGCGGGAATATCAAATCGAACATTGGTGATTTCACGATTAAAGTTACAATGCACAAGTTATGTAACATATGCGATGGCAAATACACAACAATCGGATGTGTTCGTTTGCCTTTGTACATCAGGTATTATTTATCGCATTTTTTTTAGATTCGCCCACATACATTTGTGACAGCTGTATGCTGATATTTGTGTTCACAGTTCTGTTCTTTAAACTGTCTAAAACATAAACGTGTGGAGTTGAGTTTGGTTACACTCGCCACTGGGATAACAAAAACATAACATAAACGGAGCCAGTTGAATGTTTTTATACGACGTTACCCATTGGTAAACTTCCGTCCATCAGCATATAAAAATAATTGACACTTCTCAACTTTATTTGTATATATGTGTCTGATGGTGACAGCAAAAACTGATTGGATGCATATTGGACTCCCACTGGGCCAGACACTGTGAAATGCTGATAAGGGGGCTGAATAAGATTGATATCTAGATAGTGCACGCCGGGGACACTATTGTTTATTGCATAACATTATATAAGTTGTCCAACCCAATACTGGCCTTGTTTCTGCCTTTGTTTCTGATTTTTATCATGTTATCTTATACGTATAATTTCTGGAATTTGTAGACGTATGTGTTGCAGGATTTATTGAAATTATTGAAATAATCCTAATAGTGTAAATTATTGTCTGTCCCTATTTTCTCCGTCCCCACACTAAACTATTTGCTTTAAAGACTGTAATTGTCAATTTTAAGAAATATTTTTTACTACATGAACTTTTGGCATATATTATAAAATCTTTTGGATGATTATAATAGACACAATATCCTTATATTATCAAAAAGATGACAAATCTTTGCATTTTTAGTTCAATGCAGTAGTATAAAATAATTATATTAGATGATCAACTATGAAGTTGATTTTTCTTTCTTTCTGGACAAAATAAAAGTTGTCTATGTACATAAATATTTCCTAAAATGACTTTTATTCACACTTAATAATATATTATACATAAGGGGACGGACATTACATATAGGTTGATGAGTCGACGTCCAGTTTTTCCTGTTTATGGCAGATAGCTGCTGTTTCTTTCGCTCTTAATTATTCTCATTAGGAATTCTGTGTCATGAAATCATAAACCCTTCCCCGCTTGTGTGTACAACCAACAACTATGAAAGACTGAATCATAACTTAAAGAATTAACAATTTAGATAAAGCGAATTAGCGTTATAAACAATATGGCGCTGTAACCGGATATCGACTTTCTGCCCACCAGCAATGTTTACATTCGTATAACCGGTGCGCGTGACGTCACGGCGTTATCCCCTATATCACGGACATAATGATAAATCTATAAAAAATTATTATTCATAAGATCAATGGTTATATCACGAACACATAAACCACCATCATGGTTTACATGTTCGTGGTTATATTGTTAAACATGTCCCGATTTTGATCTGAGTTGAAAGCCCCATTAGTAAATAGACATTGACACAGAGGCACATTTATTTGAGATTGGGCAAATACTGATGTAATTTAAACGGTCCCGCCGACCTTCGAAAAAGATGTCATTCGTTTCTCTCACATGATGGGGAGTATACGTGGTCCACCTGTTATTGCTTGTATCTCATTGACGCGGTAGAAGATCGACCAGTCCGACTATTTTGGTTAAGCAACTGTTTACATACTCCGATGAATTCTAGCACATCAACTTAAAAACATGCTCACAAGTCTATTCGGCTAAGTATAATGATTATGTTGGACCTTGTGAAAACGTAACGCCTGCACGACAAGTTTATATAATGAATATTACTGTTCTCGCAGTGTGCAACAGTGTCCATTTACTTAAATTTGAATTTCAATGCATTGTATTGTACTTTCAATACTACATGTAAATTACTAATACAATTAATGAAAGGGAATGTTTGAATAGAGAAATAACCAAAACTGAAATTCTTACCGTTCTGAGCTTTCTGACTTTGAGGTTAAGGTTGTTTCTCAATAAGTTTTATCGCTCAATGAACGTTAAAACAAAATATAAAAACATATATATATACAGTAAAAAACAGTTTTAATCAAATCATACTAATCGTAGATCGTCAGGTTTCGTAATTGAATCATAGCACGGGATCCTACAAAATCAAATATTAATGATTTCTTCACAGTTCACATTAGACAGTCACACGGTTGATACATTGAATCGCAAATTGTGTCGCCTACAAAGAGTAAATCGGATACGTGTATACATATTTATAAGATACCACAAGACAATGCCTGCTTATGTGCTGTACCCGGTAGTAATCGGTGATCAGTGATCCCATAGTTACCAAACTGCATCGGCTGGATTTGTCTGACCAATTGGGTTGCCACATGTCTCCATTTGAAAAGTTGGTGACAAAAGCATAAGCATATCCACTTGTTGCAAATATAGTGTTGCCTCGGTGTGATATAACACACCGATGACACGTGACATGATACAAAAAACACTCATGCAGTCACATTAAGCAGAGTGAGACTGTCAACCAAACATTGTTTGTGTTACGTAAACTACGTAATATTGATCAGAATTTCTATTGAATATAATAAACTGTATTTTACCGAAGTAAGTTTTTTTAAGGAAAATGCATGTTTAAACGATTTTCCGCATCTCTTCCTTATGATGGCATATTATTATTATTATGTTACACGAATCTTAAGTGAAATTCGCGAATTTCAGTTATTAAGTAACATAATAAGTGGTCAACTAGATAAGATTCGTGTTACCACTTATATCTAGAAGCCAAAATTGCATTTATGAATAAGTGGTAACACGAATCTTAAGTGAAATTCGCGAATTTGAGTTATTAAGTAACATAATAAGTGGTCAACTAGATAAGATTCGTGTTACCACTTATATCTAGAAGCCAAAATTGCATTTATGAATAAGTGGTAACACGAATCTTAAGTGAAATTCGCGAATTTGAGTTATTAAGTAACATAATAAGTGGTCAACTAGATAAGATTCGTGTTACCACTTACATCCAGAAGCCAAAAATGAATAAGTGGTAACACGAATCTTAAGTGAAATTCGCGAATTTGAGTTATTAAGTAACATAATAAGTGGTCAACTAGATAAGATTCATGTTACCACTTACATCTAGAAGCCAAAATTGCATTTATAAATAAGTGGTAACACGAATCTTAAGTGAAACTCGCGAATTTGAGTTATTAAGTAACATAATAAGTGGACAACTAGATAAGATTCGTGTTACCACATAAATCTAGTGTAATACATCATAAAAAGGTAAGAGGTGGCAGTTCTGGGCACTTTCAAGCCGGTTTCTAGTTGTATGATATTTATCTTACCGAAAATTTATCACGAATATTAACTAGATAGCTAGATAATTATCGTAATAATTAAGTGGTTAACACGAATTAATTCGCGAACGCTATCATGCTAACTGGTGGTAGTAATATGCCACCATACTTCCTCAATCTGATTTTCCCGACTGATAGTTTACTGGTCGTTATGCGGTTACCCAGTGGTACTTGAAGATCAGCACTGAAAGTTATACTTGCATCTATAACCGTAATATAGTAAATGTACATACATTGTATGAAAGAACAATAGACAACCAAAAAAAACAATATGGTCATGATATGGTCGAAATGCTATGAATAGAATGTATGAAAGACAATTATTGATACGGCATTACATGAAAGGTATGTATGTATGTCACTTTAAATCAGGCGATTACTCATATTATATATTTAATGAACCGCGTATTACCCTAGTTTTAGTGACTGACATTTCAACGTGACGTTTGGGGGCCTATTGTTTTCACCCTGTGGTGATAGACTGTCCGACAGATTGAAATGAACAGATTTTTATAACATATATTTGAAAGAGGAAAATGACATTTTGTGGTGAAGCCTCAACATGGGCGAAAGTAGGTCTTGTGTTAATCATTATATCATTTGGACTTCATTGTGTTGGTTACGGAACCAACTACTGGATGGTAAGGTGAGTTGAATAATTTTAATAACATATAATTTAAATACATGCATTATCAAATGAATGTGATCATTTATTCCTTTATGAGTATTTATACAAACATACTGATCTAAAGTACGGACCCTTTCGTACTATTTCACATAGCTTCTAAAAGGCTACTGGATTTTTTATTTTGATTGCAGTAAGCTACATCACTTGTGATACCACAAAATGAACTGAACTATCGAAAATTCGTCGATGTAATCCCATCAAAATCACGTACATCTTTAACAGATAACTTTGCCATATAAATGAAGTCAAAATACAAATGACTGTTAGCTCTTTTGACTAGTATATAATGACACATACATTACTAGTGCCACACAAACAACAATTGTTACTGGTTACCGCATGGTCTGTTGTGGTGATTAAAAACAAATACTTATTCGTGTTTTAACAACTTTAATGTTTTGCGTTTTATAGATAGAGCTGCATGTATCTCAGTAATTTTGATTTATTGTATGAGTTTTCATAACTATTTATGTGGTTCGGGATATTGGCGTATGTTTTTTTGGTAAGGATCGTGCAATAGTTTTTTCCGAGAGCAGAGCTTGTGCCTTATGCAATCACTGGACCATACCAAATTGAATATATGTTTAGCGTTCTCGGGCGTGTAGGTTTTCTCCTTTCTGTTCGATAAAATCACACACACAAACCGATAGAACAGAGAGGCAAAAATTAAATGTGAACTTACAAAACTAAACGATGTTTATAACTGTCAAAGGTTATGATGTGAACCTCTTAAATTTGTGACTGTACTGTTTAAGAATTTCAAGTTATGAATTATTGAAGTTTTTGGAGTTAATTCTCTATGTTCTTGTGTTGAACTGATTTTTTGTGATGTCTCTTATCGTTACATATGATCTCAGTCAAGATTGACATTGTAAATAGTGTAAACTATTTTAATGGAAGGTAACATATTTTCCTCTGAAATAAAAAATCAGCTATGTCTTTGGTTGCAGTGACACTTATGATGGAAAGTACTATTTATACGTTTTTTCACATTTGTATTCTTTCTATTGAAAATTAATAAATTAGTTTAACGTACTTTCTACCTTATAAACAACACATTTGTGTATAATACATTTGTTGCTAAAACTTGGATAGAGGTTTCAGAAGTCGTAGAGCTATCATTTAGAAAATGTTACTGAATAGCCATTTTCAAAACTGTTGTGTATGTTAATGTATTCTATTGGTCAGTATGTATTACTGATAAGCCCCGCCTACTAGTCTTATCTCTACCTGCCACACTCTGTAGTATTTAGTTAATAAATAGTAGTTCAGCTATATACACGTGTTCTTATATTATCTATAAAACACAACAATCTGGCGACGAGGATAAAAGACATTAAATTTTGGGAATTTTATCCATTAAAATAAAATGACTTATTGATAATGTGCGTAAAATTCTGGATTTAATTGTCAGTGCAAAATGGCTGGATTAATAGGAAATTTATCTGGATTTGATGGCAATTCTGAGACATGGACATCTTATGAAGAACGTTTAGAGCAATATTTTCTAGTAAATGAAATTGATGGTGATAAAAAGGTACCAGCTTTGTTAACATTACTAGGAGAAAAGACATATGGATTACTTAGGAGTTTAACATCTCCTGACAAACCCTCTACAAAGTCATATGATGAACTATGTGCTTTATTGAATAGACATTTAAGTCCAAAGCCATTGATAATCGCTGAACGATTTCGGTTTCACAAACGCAACCAAGGCGTTAGTGAAGGTGTAACTGACTATGTGGCTTCACTTAGGAAACTAGCGGAACATTGTGAATTTAAGGATAATTTAAATGACACATTAAGGGACCGTTTAGTTTGTGGCCTGAAAAATGAGCAAATCCAAAGAAGATTATTATCTACGGAGGACCTCACTCTGAAGAAAGCAATAGACACTGCTATTGCAATGGAGACTGCATCAAAGGACGCAGCAGAACTTCAGTCGTTGACGTCCAATGTCAACAAAATTGAAAAGAAGAAGTTTCAATATAAGTTGAAACAAAAGTCAGGAAATTCAAGCCCAGCAGTGAAACCATGTATTCACTGTGGTAAGAACAATCACGCATCATTCAAATGTAGATTCAAAAATGCTGTTTGTCACGGCTGTAATGGAAAAGGACATATTAAGTCAATATGTTTGAAATCTCGTGGTGTTAACACTGTGAATGATGAAGATCCGGTTATGATAATAAATACGGTAAAACGAAGCTCGAGCAAGAAAATTATTATAACACCGGAAGTGGACGGCGTACCAGTTGAAATGGAGGTCGACACAGGGTCAGCTGTTTCTCTGATGTCAAGAGAAATATTCCAGAAATGTTTTGGAAAAGTGACATTGGACAAGCCAACGTCAGTATTAAAAACTTATTCTGGTGAAGAATTACAGCAGGCCGGGACCAAAATGGTACGTGTATACTACAATGGGCAGACGGAATTATTGAAATTGTGCGTTGTGATGGGCAACGGACCAACGTTGTTTGGGCGAGAGTGGATGACCAAGATTACTCTGGACTGGAATAGCATTGTACATGTGAATTCCATTGATGACCAAACAACACAGAAACGTCTAGGGGATATTATGCAACGTTATGCAACTGTGTTTTCCGACGGCATAGGAAAAGTAGTCGGAATAAGGGCTACGTTATCCGTGAAGGAAAATGCGACACCTAAATTTGTCAAAGCTAGACCTGTACCATATTCGTTAAAACCAAAAATTGAAAACGAATTGGATAGTTTGGAAAAACAGGGGATTATAACGAAGGTTAAAACGTCCGAATGGGCTACACCGATCGTGCCAGTAGTTAAGCCTTCCGGAGCAGTTCGAATCTGTGGGGACTTCAAGGTGACAGTTAATCAAGCAATTAACGTGGACAAATACCCTCTACCAAGGATCGAGGACATATTTGCCAATTTGTCAAATGGACATAAATACTCAAAATTGGATTTACGACAAGCCTATCTACAGTTGGAGTGTGACGACAGCACTAAACAAATGTTGACAATAAACACTCACAAAGGGCTCTATTCGTATAATAGATTAACATATGGAGTTTCAGCAGCACCTGCAATATGGCAGAGAACAATAGAACAGATTCTACAGGGACTTCCGGGAGTACAGTGCATTCTCGATGACATGGTCATTACTGGTAAAAATGATCAGATTCACTTGGATAATTTAGAAAATGTCGTGCAACGTTTGTCACAATATGGATTAAAAGTGAACAAAGAAAAATGTCAGTTCTTTCAAGAAAGAATAAGTTACTGTGGACATGAAATTGACGAAAATGGTCTGTGGAAATGTAAGGACAAAGTGGATTCTATTGTGAATACACCACCTCCACAGAATGTAACGTCATTAAGGGCATATCTCGGATTACTTAATTACTACCACAGGTTTTTAAATGATTTAGCAACCGTAATTAAACCGTTAAATCAACTGCTTGAAAAGGGGCGAAAATTTGTATGGTCGAAACAGTGCCAAGACGCGTTCGCGAAATCAAAAGTATTGATCACGTCGGAACCCGTTCTCACGCACTATGATCCGGAATTACCCGTACGATTAGCAACGGACGCTTCTCCATTCGGTATTTCCGCGATAATGTCACATGTTATGCTTGACGGCAGTGAAAAGCCGATCGCATACGCGAGTCGATCACTTTCTAAGCCAGAACGAATGTATGCACAAATACAAAGAGAGGCAACTGCGATTTATTGGGCTGTACGGAAATATTACCCGTATTTGTATGGTCGAAAATTCACATTGATAACAGACTGTCAGGCATTGTTATCAATATTTTCCCCAAGCAAAGGTATTCCTGCTACGTCGGCTGCAAGGATACAAAGGTATGCGGTATATTTATCAGGTTTTGATTATGATATACAGTACAAAAGTACTACAAAGCATACAAATGTAGATGGTATGTCGCGTTTACCCGCACCGTCATTCTCGGAAAATGAGATGAATTTCGAGGAAGTGTTTTTCAATGAGCAATTTGATAAACTTCCCGTGACTAGCGCGCAAATCAAGCGAGAAACGCAACATGAACCAGTCTTATCACGTGTTTACGAGAATGTAAACAAGGGATGGAACAATGATGTAAACGATCCTAGGTTGAAAGGTTACCACACACGCCGGAACGAATTGACTATTCAAAGAGGTTGTTTGATGTGGGGAATCAGGGTTGTAATTCCATCTAAATTAAGGGAACGAGTGTTAGAACTTTTACATTGTAGTCATGGGGGCATTGTTAAAATGAAGAATTTAGCGCGTAGTTATGTCTGGTGGCCTGGAATTGATTCTGATATTGAACTAATGGTTAAACAATGTCAAGGTTGCCAGATGCAACAAAAATCCCCAGCGAAAGTTCAGTTGCACCCGTGGGAAAATGCGCGTACTAATTTTGAACGAGTACACGTGGACTTCGTAGGTCCATTTCAAGGACGCATGTTTTTAGTCATTATCTGTGCTCGTAGCAAATGGGCGGAAATTGAGGACATGGGTAATTGCACCACCGCTGACAAGACAATTCAAGTCTTGAGAACTATTTTTAGTCGCTATGGTTTACCGAAACAGTTAGTAAGCGATAACGGGGTACAATTTACCTCAGATTCATTTGCGCAATTTATGAAAAATAATGGAGTTTTTCATATACGAACTGCGGTAGCCAAACCTTCTACGAACGGTTTAGTGGAACGGCTAAACGGAACATTTAAGTCAAGTATCCGTGCAATGAAATTTGACAAGGGTGATCTCAACTTAAAACTGTCGAATTTCTTGTTAACGTATCGTAATTCGATTCACCAAAGCACGCAGGAAAGTCCTGCTATGATGTTTTTTGGGAGAAGTTTGCGAAATAGGTTAGATTTATTAAAACCAGATACAGACGGCTATGTTGAAAAACAAAGAATGAAACTAGCTACGTCAGAATCGCGAAAATTTAGAGAATTTGAGATAGGAGACACTGTTATAGCACGAGACTATAGACCAACGGCAACCGAAAAATGGTTACCTGGTACAATTTTATCCCGTGAGGGACCTCTCATGTATAAAATTGACATAGGAAATAATCAAGTCTGGAGAAGGCATGTTGATCAGTTACGCAAATCGGAATTTACTGTTCAATCACAATACCGGGAAAATGAAAGTTCAACGCTTAACCCTGTTACTCCGACTTTATCTACTTTCCCAGATAAACATATGGGAAATAATCCTTTGGTAGAAATCAGTAATCAGGAGAAATTGCCTACATCTGAGAATAATGAAAGAAATGAGAGTAGTTCTAGGTCAGATGACATAACCATGGAACGCAGGTATCCTGTTAGGGATCGTAAACCACCTGACCGTCTTTCATACTGAGAACAGTATAAACATTTGAGTGTGTGAATACAACAAACCATTAGCTATGGTAATAAACATCAGTTTAGGGGAACTTGTAAAATGTTAGAATGAACAATCATAAACAATCAGGACTTGTTTAAACAAATGTACTAATTGATACAATTATAAACACTCAAGATGTTTCTCACAGCTTATCAGATTATTTACTTTGAATACACATATATGTTATCATGTAAAATGATTATTTACAGGTACAACTTCCAGAATATCGGACTTCAAATCTAAGAGGGGAGAACTGTTGTGTATGTTAATGTATTCTATTGGTCAGTATGTATTACTGATAAGCCCCGCCTACTAGTCTTATCTCTACCTGCCACACTCTGTAGTATTTAGTTAATAAATAGTAGTTCAGCTATATACACGTGTTCTTATATTATCTATAAAACACAACAAAAACCTCACAAAAGGTTTTATGATAAACCAAGCCATTTATTTCGGACACTTCGTTGTTTTGTATTCTGGTATATTGTATTTTATATCTTGTTCAAATTCCTTGTTCTTGTCATGAAAAAAATGTTCAGATGACAAAACGAAATTTAGTATTTTATCGACAATTTGATTTTTCCCGTGCCTGGTAGGTAAGTTAAAATGAACCTGATGCTGAACACAAAGTCAATTTGGTATGGCCTGATGCTGTACCGACCTTAGGCCATCTCATTACAAAGACCATATTTTCTTGAACCAGTTCAATATTCTTCAATATTTTAACTCGAAACTCAGATAACCTCACTATTAAGCCTGATTTTCCCCAGAATGTGTGTTGATCTTATCATCGAGAATGCACTGTAAACCGTTCCCTGAGTTCACTGTAAACCGTTCCCTGAGTTCACCGTAAACCGTTCCCTGAGTTCACTGTAAACCGTTCCCTGAGTTCACTGTAAACCGTTCCCTGAATTCACTGTAAACCGTTCCTTGAGTTCACTGTAAACCGTTCCCTGAGTTCACTGTAAACCGTTCCTTGAGTTCACTGTAAACCGTTCCATGAGGTCTCCGGTGCGCAAAACCACTGTCTTGAACTTTGGGTGCAGACTTTTATTAGATAAAAATGATCCTATGGAATATAGTAAAATCTTGTTTATACTTGTTACAATAATACTTCTTTATCTCAGACATACAGCTCGAGATAAGTTGAACTTTGGTATAGGACTGTGGAAGCAGACCAATTGTTCAGGATCATACAATGCTCCGTGCACTGATGGAGATTTTCCTGATAGTTACAAAGAAAGTAAGTCGATACGTAAGTTTTATTATGATTCGTAAGTCAAAAATATTATATTTGCAAATCAGTGAAAAAACAGCGTCAATGTCAAGTGAATGCCGTT
This sequence comes from Mactromeris polynyma, assembly GCA_032209605.1. NCBI lineage: Eukaryota > Metazoa > Mollusca > Bivalvia > Venerida > Mactridae > Mactromeris > Mactromeris polynyma. Next base: position 52,256,010 of record JASFXZ010000001.1, read on the forward strand.
GAAATATGCTTACAAGTGAAATAGAATATTTCCATGTTACCAAATCAAAGTAGGCTTTATATGCAGAAAGCGTCAGGTATTTCAAAAATACTGAATAATTCTTTCACATATACATGTACCTAGCATTGTATGGGAGTCTTTCTTGAAATGGGTCGATAATGGTAACTTAATTCAACACCGGATCAGTTTTTATTCATACTGATTTTGAGTACTACTGGTTTTCAACATCTTTTACTGTGTACGTAATTATGGTGTTTGGCTTGTAATACAGACACTTGTTTATTTTGATTGTTCAGCGGTTTCGTGATGTGCTTATGTCACTTGGTGTCATTATGATGTGGTTTTACTATGGTATTAACGACTGGTATCTGAAATCGAGGTTTCAGTAATAAACGTATTGATCGGAACTAAGTAAAACAAAATGTTTGCATCGAGTTGGATTTTTGTCCAAATGTGTCACATACTTAATAGCACATTTTGTTTCATTTTAGCGTACGTAAAAGTAGTGCAAGGCATGGAATCTTGCGCATTAATACTGATGTTTGTTGCCATGGTTTGTCTAACATTTTATGTGGGATCACGAAGGTCTAGGACACGGGGTATGGCCATATCCTTAATGGTCCTATTATTTTGTACTGGTAAGTCGCAGAAATGTGTTATCTATCAATTACCAAAACCACATACATGTACTATTATAATTTAAGTTGATTAAGGCACTTGCAAATAAAAGTGTATACTAAATGGGAAGCTGGCCATTCTAATTACACACTGCATATTACCTAACATTCAGCAAAATTACTTATTTTAATATTTATTGGGTTTAAACCGGTGCGCAATATATCATACTGCATCCTATAAGATTCCCAGTTCTAGGAATAGACTCATAATTATTTTACTATTTTCTAGCGGCGTTTTTACTCACTGGCATGATTGTTTGGTTAGTGAGCATACCCGAACATCATTATGGGGGTTGGTCCATGGGACTGACTGTATTTGCTTGTACACTGTGTGTAACAGTAGCAATTCTGTTGATTCCGGACATACGGGAGTACGACTATAAAGATATACTGAAGGTATGTACATATGAACAAAGGTGGCACACATCTAAATGAAGAACGTTGCTCGTTGTAATGTTCATGAAAGAAATCGGCACATGAGAGATTGGAGATTGCTATTCAATATAAAGAAGTTCAGAGTAAATGATTGGCTTTGGTAAATGCCATATCCGAGCGCCAACTTATCCGTGTCAGAATCCTAAAGACCTTTCGTGTCACAGTAAGAACACCTTTATGATAACATATAACACTCGTATTCGTACATGAAATGACACTGATCATTCGGAAATTGCTGGCTGCGATCTTCATTAAATTTAACACCAATTCAATTTAATGTACGACAATAATCTTGCGATACTGTTAATCTTGCTGTGTAAGTATACAAGCATTAATTAGTGAATCAAAACAGCGCACTAAATATCTTACAAAGTGGTCTCCCTTTACAAAGCGGCGATACCGCCTGAAGAGATACGCGCGGTGATAGGTTAAACCTTGCACTTGTGTGATTTGCGCCACCTTCAGAATGTTTGAAATACGACATTGTTAGCTCGATCATGTATGATGTAATAATTTATAATTAAAGGTTGGTGGACAGTTCAGGAACTTGGCGGTCACCAGCGAGGAGCATCCTCCTCCGCCAGCTCGTGACATGTACCATGATGATATCAAGCCTGTTGTTGTGCCACAGGGTCCCAAAGCAGCACCTGTATACCAGTTCCTAAATTACGATAAAAGAAGAAATATGGATGGATTTTAACAAACTTTGCACTCAAATAAATAGTAGCACTGTATAACAAAACAGTGATTGCGCAGGTTAATGAAGATTTTACAACCTGTCGGAGATTGTGTTATGTGAGAGTGAAATATGCGCTATGTAACCGTTTCTACGTGTAATATATGTTTAATAGTATAAGTTACATGTATAACATTTGGAATACAAAATATGTAGTCACAAGTACATATAAGACAAACTTTATTATACATTAACTGTTCATTATGTATTTCCTAGATACAAATCTATCACAAGTTACACTTATCTAAATTTCCTATCATTGGTCGATTTCATTTCCTATTGGTTTTGAAAGCTGTTTGTTAAACAAAGAATCTATCGTCGAAAAAGAAATATCATATTTAGCAAATACAGTACAAAATATACTATTGTTCAGACATATAAAAAAGTTGCAGGTGCAAATCTACGAAATGCTGCGTCAATTAATGTCAAGTAAAATACATTGATATACCCGCCTTAAATCAAAATGATTTTTATTCTTCAATTCCAAATAAGTTCAGTAGACATTTTAAGAAGATAGTGTCGGCTATCATAAAAGAAACTTGCCGCATTAAATACCTTACCATTTAATGCAATATTCACGTAGGGTTTTGTAAATGTGCATGTGATTCTGAAACATTATATATTTCTTAGTAAAAAAAGTTATTGCGGTATGAAAGTGTTACCTTTCTTTTCGGACACCCTGTAGTTTACCATATAAAAAGACAAGTGTCCTGTTTATTAAGTTATTAATTAGATTATTATCAAGCTAGTTAAGTGATCAAATCCTGCCTTATAAAGGAGAGTATACTACATGTACATAATACTCGAGCAAATACATTTAACAATGTTCAACGAATTCGTAAAATAAAACAATACAATACAATAGTACACATGAATACTGAAGTCGAGCGTGAAATGTCACGTACCGTTACCCTTGGCCGAGTGGTTAAAGGCATCCACATTAGGGAGTGGGAGGTCGAAGGTTCGAAAAACGGCAAGGGTTCGTTACGATATGGCCGGTTGGCCGGTTGGTTGAAACTTGGTTTAAGGGTGGACAACACCAACACTATACTATTTGTGTTAGTTTTGGTCAGGCGCGTATAAACACCATTGGTTCCTTACTGCCATTTTGTATTTCATTTTAACTACATTACGTCATCTTTTGTAAAAAACACACGTTTTTGTATTCCGGTAAATGCATAAATATGGAAAATCATTTACATTTTACATGTACATGTATATGCATTCATTATAACGGAAGCGAAAGTTTAAACATACATGTACTGATATGGTTTTAGTAAATTCAATTCATTCTTGTCATGATTAGGGGACAGTGGAAATATATAGACACCGAACAGATTAACACTGACAATTCAGTTAAAGATTATTTATAGTCAGATCCATTCTAAACATACTACACATGGTGATATATACAATGATTGAAACTACATTAGTTATGTGTGTCGTTGTTTAATTCAATTGTAGTTTGTTCATGTGACTGGCTCTGGTTTGGTCTCCCCATGATTCCCCTGAATGGTTGGATGAACATCTTTTTAAGACAAGTGCGAAACTTCCCGTTGAACGATGTGTAGATAAAGAAGTTAGCTTGGAATAATAAAACTAGAAGTATTTCATAGGCCAAATGTATTTCTCTGTTCCTCTTTAAGTCAATAAGTTTGCTGTCATTGACTGCTATTTCAATTGCATTGTAGAGCAAGAAGAATCCGTACGGAACTTCTGAAATGAGGAACACAATAACGATAGCCGTAACAATGACAACAATGCGACGATTTTCGAGAACCCTTCTTTCAGTCTGACGATTTGTGTTACCTTGGCGTAGCTCGCGAATGAAAAGGATCGTTAATATTGATAGTACAGTACATGGAATCAATTGTCTGAAGAAAAATATGACCCACAAATAGACACACCCACCTTTGCACCCATCCATCTCTAAAGTCCACTCACATAAACCGTTCTTTGCTTTTTGGTCAATAAAATGGTATATATGCAGCAGCGGCGATAGTACAGCAATAAGAATACATGTGACAAGTGCTTTTCGTGTAGTCAATGCCCTCGCTCTGAATGGTGAGGCTACTGAGACGTATCGTTGAATTCCAAGACAGAGCGTCAGAAATATAGACATGGTGTGAAAAGACTTTGATAAGATAAATTTTGATATCATGAACCATTGGCATAACTCCTTGCTCAAATCATAGACGTCCATATCAATGATAGAGTTACTACTGTCGGAAAACATATCAGTGAGTGGGTAGCTGTCATTAGAACTTGTCTTGTCGATTACCTCGAAGCCTGGAAGTTCATTACTTGGGTATTCTTCATATGTTGTTGTTTCTTCAAGTCTTTGGTATACCATTATATATGCTGGTAAAGTTATTAAACCTGTCAGCGATTCTGACACAGCAATAGCTGTAAGGACTACATTGGTTGCATTGCGCATCTCTTTGCGTAGGAGAATAGATATAAAAATGATGTTTATAATGCAAGTGAAAATGACCAATATTGAAAACACGTATAAATAAACTGGTCGTTCGAAAGGATAACTACTATAGATGTAATCCTCGTAAACATAATCAGTTTCACTTTGGGTCTGGTCACCTTCTGATGTCATTTGTGACGTCATATAGGTTATTTGCGATAGGGACGTTGTAGGTTCGATAGTCATTATTCTTAATAACTGTGGCATTAATACCACCGTCCGTCAGTACAGTTTCAGTCCTTAAAGATATTTATACACGTTCTGTACAAACTAAAATATCTCTGAAGATGGTACAATATTTTACATCACCATAAATAACTATGTGAACAAACTGTAAGTACTTTTCACACTATATTCACAGGATAGAATTCAAAATCTCATAAAATCGCTGATCACAGACTCTGTTCTTGGATTGAATGTTCAATGACGAACTTTGTGTTGTGGGTGTAACAATCAACCGTCTGAAATACAAATACGCAATTCTTATAGTATTACCTGTTGCAATGAGAAGTAGTATAGTTCGTTTTTCTTTACTGAAAAATATTGACCAACAGACAATAACGGTATTTTGAATTATTTTTGAATGCACAGCACATGAATTGGTAAGGTTGTAAACAAACGTGTCCTCCTGTCGAGAAGCGGTTGTTATATTGTCTCTATATAAATAGTACCTTATAAGTGCCGGACTCCTGATGCGAAGCGATATTGAAGCGATAGTAACATATTACAGCAAGAAAGAATGATACTGTAGCTGGAGCGCATTTGTTGCTCACGAGAGAGTCGCTCTGGTGAGACAGTGGCTGCTTATCTAAGAATCAACACCTCGACTTGACACCATTTTGCATAAAATGATCGCAAACAATCTGTTTGGAGTGATTTGACCGGTATATATGTACCAGATATTATATTGAAATAATTCATACTTTTTTGTTACGCTTTCCAGTAAGTTTATTACATTGGCAATACAACAGCTATTAGTTTCGTATAATCGTTCATATGTTGACAGTTGACAGTTGACAAAATAATTCACGAAATATCAATAAACACGCCAACTAGTATCGTATCCCATGTTATTACATACTGTATAAAAACCAGCAAATCATTCCATTTTTTACCAGCTTTATCAACTAACACAGTCAATATTTTAAGGATTTCAAAGTGTTATCATTGATTTACATATCAATACATGTAAATGTATACAAATCACTCCAATCTACAGAGTGACAATACATAAGTTTACAAGTTCAAGTGCATTCGGAAATCCTCGACCAACTACGTCAAGTGCCTCGGATGTACGTTTAGCCTGCCCTGCGTTCAGTTACGGCTATCAGTGGCTAACGTTTTGCGTTGTATCCCTTGACCACCGTAGCACATTGGCTGCACACGGGAACCAAATTGCAAAACGTTTCGAAATGATAGGGCTGATAGCTGTAACTGAACGCAGGGCTGGAATTCTGATAAAGAAAATGCGCGCGCATGTCACTGTATTCCGCCATAGCAATTTTTAGCGTATTGACGTTTATAGCACGTTTTGCACGTGCGGGGTATGGACACATATTTGCACGTGTTCGTGTACACTTTTGTCATTGCTGATGAAAATCCTTTTTGAAAAACACAAAACATGGTGAGAATGACTGTGGAAGAACGCGCCCGAGCCGTCGGAATGATACAGGCCGGAACTCATTTACGACAGGTTGGTTTTATTTTTTGAAATTTCATAAGAATATTGACATTATTTGTTTGTAGCCATTATATTGAAGGTTCTTGCCACCTGAAATAAGTTGAAAACGGAAATAACCACCAATATAATGGCTTCAAACAAATAATGTCAATATTCTTATGAAATTTCAAAACATAAAACCCACCTGTCGTAAATGAGTTCCGGCCTGTATCATTCCGACGGCTCGGGCGCGTTCTTCCACAGTCATTCTCACCATGTTTTGTGTTTTTCGAAAAGAATTTTCATCAGCAATGACAAAAGTGTACACGAACACGTGCAAATATGTGTCCATGCCCCGCACGTGCAAAACGTGCTATAAACGTCAATACGCTTAATACGATTAATTTCATAGCGAGCCGGCTAAAAAAAATCAAGAATTCGCTGCATTACCTGTTCAAATATCGGTATGTGAAATTTTGTGTGAATACATGCATTATTAGAAAAAATAATAATACAATATAAACTGACCGATTAGGAATTTTGTTGAGTGTAGTAAAGGCATTCAAATAGTACATCAACTGAGGATAAAATAATTCCGTTATCGTATTTTTTTTTCAAAAATACTGTTTTAGCAATGATCGAGGTCTTAATGTCATATGACGGTATCTAAACTATATATATAGAGCTCAGTGAGTAGTGTTCGGTTTGTAGTGTTTAGTCATTAATATCAGCATAAATGCTTAGTTATGTTCCATAATTATATAATGTTGATGAGTATTCGAACAATAAATATATAAGTATAAAGTTATATAAGAAGTCTGAATTTTTAAGTAAATAAAAACCTACCTGAAACGGGATTCGAACTCACGACTTTCCGTTAACAAGCCAGACACCACAACCACTCCACCATTTACCCCAGTGATACAGACAGTCACAAACTGTGTATATAATGTAGCTTTTATTCTCAATTTCACACTTCTCTTTCATGACGAACTAGCACGATAATTCATCTTTTGTATATACTAGCAACCGGATATACTGAGGTCCAAAGACACGTATATGACAGCATTGACATTCCAGTTGCAATTGTTCGAAGAGTTGAATATTTTTTAAATGTTCATGCATGGATATAAAAGTAATACATTCAAGTGTTGTTTAACAATGTAAATAATCATTTTCACTAGTTTATTTAAAGATCACAGAAACCACGGTCAAATGTTGAAATTATATTTAAGTTGATTCCTTTCCTGGCGCCGTCTTAGAAACAAGTTCCTATTCACAACATTTTCTAATCAAGCATTGAAAGCACGAGCGGGAGATTCTGGGTTTTAGCCTCGTCCTACAACAACAACAGCAAGTCAAGTCTGCAGACGAAAAGATGAACAGGTCAATGAACTTTCAGAAGTTTTAAGTCATTAACTCACCCACGGACATCCGTGACTCACCTAACATAACAATTTATTTATCTGTTCATCTGTTCATTTAATAATACGTATTGCCATGATTTTAATACCGGTTGATGTTGATGTAGCTGTCACATAGTGCCGGGTAAGCCTACCGTGTGCCACCGTGTGGTAAATTTCGTGCGGACGGTGGAACACGGTGAGGGCAAACGGCGGGGCGTTGAGCGATCGGTGAACACGGTTGGGGCCCGTTAGTGGCCGGCGAGACCCGGCGAAAGTTTTGAACATGTCCAAAACTTTCGCCGTGTGGGTACAAGCGGTGGAACACGGTAACAACCTGGTAAGATGACGGTATAAGGACGGTGGGCCGGTACGAGGCTGTTATGGGACAGTTCATGGGGCGGTGACGACATGTTACCATGTTCATACCGGGCTCTCACCGTTTGCTCAACGTTGACCCACCGTCTCATACCCGCTACATACCGGCTATATACCGGCCCCTTACCGGTCTCTTAACGTTTAACCGCTCTCTTAACGACCTAATAACGTCCTGTTACCGTTCCACCGTCTTCATAACGTCTCCATACCTGCCTGTTGCCATGTGTTTTCATTGCGCCCGTTTAAAAACCGTGCCAGACACCGTGACTCCATAGTTTACTGTATAAAAACGACGACAATTGTCAAAGCTTCATTTAGTGCCTGCTCTCCATCGGACCAGTCGTCATCATGGAGTTTCATGAGAGGCTTCGGAACATGTATATGTTGGCCCTTGCCCAACGTGAACGCGACCAACTAAATATCGACCTGGCATTCCACGTCCGACGGCAGCAAAGACGGGCTCGCCGCGACTAACGGGGGAGATGTGCATGGACCAGGGGATGGATCAGTCGTCGCAAATAGTTTGGCGCGTACCATCAGCTTATGGTCGAACTGCGGCGTGAGGATCCCATGGCTTTCAATAACTTTATGAGAATACCTCCCGAGATGTACGATGAAATATTAACCCGTATAGAACATCGCCTCACAAAGCAACATACGTCGTATCGGGAGCCACTCAACCCAGGACTCAGGCTGGCTGTTTAGCTGAGGCACGTACACCGAACTCCAGTATGGCTGGCGCATCCCACCAAACACAATCTACATAGTGGTCCGGGAAGTCTGCCAGGCAATCTGCGATGAATATATGGATGAAGTGATGACCCCTCCGACGACACCTGAAGAATGGCAAGCGATAGCAGAAAGATTTCTGAAGCGGTGGAACTTCCCACACACGATCCTGCGGTTCTGGAAGCTTCCTTACTTTACCCACCCCTCTGCCAGCAGCTTTCATTCCACGTTTAGGCATTAGGATTTTTGAGAAAATTTATGAGGAGTACATGTACGTACAATTCGTGAACTGATGTGTGACCGGATGGGTGAATTCCCAGCTATTATATACCTTGTGTGATGTCAGCAAGGCGGCGCGAATGTTTAGTGAATGGAATGGGGGCGTTCCGGGCGGTAAGGGGCCGGTAGCCACACGGTGAGGACCCGGCGAGACCCGGCAAGAAAACGGCCAACACGGTGACACTGGCTGGTACGAGGACGCTGTAAGCGGTAAGGACCCAGTATGGAGACGGTATGGAAACGTTGAGTACACGGCTGAAAAAAAAAAAAATGCGGATGGAGAGATTATCACCGCTTGTCATTTAAATCAAACGGTATGGGCCCGTTGATCTTAGCCGGTGCTATGTGACAGCACCATTACTGTGACCTATTTGATAACGTTTTTGGACGGTACCGCTCAGGTTTACGTCTATAGTAGTGTGGCAATTTGAGAGGCAAACAACAATTGGTTCCCGATTTCAAAACGCAAAAAACGAGTTGCCAGCTTGGCTACAGAGACGAGTGGTACCTTCCCACAGCATTTTTGTGCTTTGATTTAACCAGGCGGGAGGCCGGGTGGGGTCAAACTGGGGGTTTCCGGGGAATAACATGAGTTCTGTTGATCATATTGTAACCAAACTTGGTGTATAGTAAGAACATGTGGAGAGCTCGCTTTGGATTGCTTTTGGGTTCGTTCCGCCAAAGGTCAAGGTCACCGTTACTAAAATAGAAATTTGGTTTCCGGCGAATAACTTGAGTTTCGTTCATCATATTGACAGCAAAATTGGTGTATAGTAAGAACATGTGAAGAGCTCGCTTGGGATCCCTTTTGGACTTGATCCGACAAAGGTCAAGGTCAACATTACTAAAAATAGCAATTTGGTTTCCGAGGAATAACTTGAGATCCGTTAATCATATTGTAACCAAAATTGGTAGACTATATAGTAAGTACATTAATTTTGGAGAGCTCGCTTGGGATTGCATTTGGACTCTTTTCATCAAAGGTCAAGGTCACCGTTACTAAAAATAGCAATTTGCTTTCCGGCTAATAACTTTAGTTTCATTGATCATATTGACATCAAACTTGGTGTATAGTAAGAACATTTGGATAGCTCGCTTGGGATTGCTTTTGGGTTCGTTCCGTCCGAGGTCAAGGTCACTTAAAATTTTAAAATCATTTTCCACTTAATACCTTTGCTATGTGTGGGTGTATTGATATCAAACTTGGTGAATAGTTGATGCATATAAATATAATATATCTAAGTGTGAGTGTGTGTATGGATGTATCACCTCTGGCACCTTTGCAGCATAGATGATCATCATGTATTCATTATACAAATAGAGCCTTGGTTACAAATAATTAGGTTTAAAACCTGGTTTGTGGGCATTGCCCATTTCTTGTTTATGATTTTGTTATCCTCTAACAAAACCTTTGACAATGAAATAGGAAAAAACATATGATATGAAACGACACAAGCTTCAACATTTCGGTATTTCTGGGGTGATAACTGTTGGAATCAAGTAGCGGTTGTGCAAAGAACAGCAGAGCTGTCCACTATGGCTCAATCCCAACAGACTCTTCCATGCTGTCTGCATGGGGACCGTGTTTGTGCCTCTTATATTTATACTGTTTATTTACAACATCATCAACAGGGTTTCCCGCTGAGAAACATCAAATTATTTGCAGACGATTGTCTTACAGATCCAACAACATTAAACATGACGAAATACAACTTTAAAAAGATATGACTTCATTAGTAGACTGGTTCAAACACTTGGCTCATGAAAGTCAACACGTTTAAATGTCATAATGATAATGATAATGAAAATCACAAGGAAAAGAATGTATATCAACACAGAGTACTACATTGGTAACACCATCCTCCAGATTCTCCCATCACCCATACCTTGGAGTGGAACTTACCTCAGATATAAACTGGAAAACTCACAGTAGCATTATTACTGGTAAAGCCCAGGAGATTCTTGACCTACTCTGAAGTCACATTTATAGCTGCAACCAGGAAGTAAAGCTCAGTGTTCAACACCCTAGTTTGACTACATCTAGAATATTCTTATTGTCTTATGTATGTGGCGTTCCCTGTAACAACTTACTCTCTCTTTTATTTAGTCTGGGACACATACTATAAACAAGATATTTAGTTTAATACCTGGGACCTCAGTTTTTAACTTAAACATTACTCATGCTGAGACATCCATGCTTGATTATTGAATTGGCAAACCCTATGTACAAGAACAGTTTCCTGTCTTGAACCAATTCAGAGAATGGAAAGCCTTTCCCCCTTGACCTGGTGCAGATCGTATTTGTGGAAGAATTCAGTGCAAATCTTCACACTTTTACAGCCTAAACAGCACATGAATTGTTACGGTTTTAATTGAATATATGCCACAATTGGCTTTTACCAGTTTGTTGACATCACCTGCCTGTGATGCATTAAGCCCTGGGTAGTAACAAAGCAGAAATAGAAACCAACTAGATTTCTGCAATTTGAATTCTAGAAATCTAGTAGTCCTGTTTTAGATAAAAGCAACACATGTATTTGAAATACAAGTACATGTAGATATCTAATGAGATATTAGATAGTTCGGCTCCACATAAGATCAGGACATAAAAAATTCAATGCTGGGGGCTCTTATTTTTTAGACTGGTGAACTTTTGAGGATTTTTTTTTACAATTGTTAAGAAATTGATCTTGAACTTTTTAATTTACCAATTTTATATACAGTCCACCCAAACCAAGACGAGAAGTTGCTTTATGTCTATCCACTGCCGCCCAAAAGCGAAGGTCATATAGGCCTACAGGTATTAATGGTGAGGAAATGGTGACTGTTCCCTACAGTGGTAAGTGTTCAATCAACTATAGATGTGATAATTGTTTTTTATGTATTGATTTATGTGACTTTAAACTAGGACATGACTGCATTTATTATACAGCGCAAACTTGTAACTTATTGCATTTATTTATTTTGCTATGAAAAACACTTCATATTAATATACATATATATATATTCTAAATTTCGTTAAAATATTCATGGTAATTGCATTAGTTGCAAAACAGTTGGAAAAAATGCATTTGTAACATGTTTTTTCCCAACTGGAAAATAAATCTTCAAATAGAAAAAGTGACTGAAAATACTTTTAAACTGAACATTAATAAAGACAATGTCAAACTTATTAATTAATTGTACAGGTATTTTCCCTAAATTATAAGAATATCATTGCTGAGTCAGAATTTTGGGGAGCTCAGCTGGTACATGCATTTTACAAAATTTGGATGAATCATCTTTAGGCGAATTGTCATATAGAGAACATAATACGCCTTACCATAGATTCGAACTTATGACATCAGATTTGCTGCACTCTTCCCACTAAGCTTACCAGAGGTGGTATGCTTATTTAAAAAGTTTCACGAATGGTTCTCTTGATAAGTTCTATAGTTACTTACTGCAAGTATTTAGAGATATGTTGTAAATATATTCTACTTGACATTATCAGGAGCAGGAGACATGACCAGTTTTGAATCGTGTCTTGTAGAGAAAGCCGTGTCTGACCTGCCTACACTAGCCTCTCAAGTATTCACTCTATATGAAGGTCAGAATTCAGAACTTTCTCGACAGCAGGAAGAGCTTGAAAAACAGCTGGTATGTTGTAATACAATTTGTATGGCCTTTTAATTACTGAGCATTTAAAACAGGTCTATCCATTTGTTAATTTTTATATACCAGTATGAATTAGATTTATTTCAACATTTCCAAATTATTTTAACATTGTTATTACTCCATGAAAATAATTTCAAATTGTTGAGATATAATGTGCATCCACACCTGATCTACATTGCAGCTGAATACATTTCCTGGTCATTTTCCAGCTGTGCTTAGTATTATGTAGAGGCTGTACTAAAGTATTCATATTTTACCTCGCCATCATTTACATGTAGAAAACTATATAAACCATCTATGTTTTTAATGTTTATTAACATTGCTGTGGTTGACAGATTTTGGTCACATACCAGTATGTAGAGAATTTGCTGTTAATGCAAATACTCAAGATAATCTTGCATTCTCTTTACAGAAACTCATTAAAGCAGGTATGTTTACTTTGTATCTTTCTATCAAAAGAAGGAGGCTGTCCTTTATATTTAATTCAAACTATTTGTTGATTTATGACGTTATTATACAAGTAAAGTGTTTATTTATTTCCAACCAGCCATCATGATGTCAGAACAGACTCGTACCAGGATTCGGACCTTTGACCTGCTCCCAGGGTGAATGTTGTCACCACTCAGCCAAGGGAGATGAATATATATCAGATTTGTTATACACTCAGTAAAAAAGAAACACAATTATTGCAGGTTTTTGCAGGCCTTGAAAAGTCCTTGAATATGATGCTAATCTGGGAAAATTCTTGAAAATGGATGAAACCAAAAAAATCTGAAAAAGTACTTGAATTTTTAAAAGAAACTGCATGGTTTTGCCAGAAACTACTTGAAAAATATGAAACATATTCCAAATCTAACCCTAGATCAAAAGGGGGTCTCAAACTCAAGGGCCTCACTATTTACGAGGAACTGGAACCCCCAGACATAAATTGCCGGATCTGCGCATGTTACTCTGCTTCTATACAAAAACACTTATAATTTGTTTCATCTTTAGATATACACTACAAGAATTCTATCAACCAGCATTTAAAGTTAATATTACTATATATCAACTGTTCAAACACAATCACTACAATTTCTGTGGTACTTTTTGTGCTGAGTGTATAATAAGTCCTCAGAGAGCAAACACAATATTCTACAAGCTGACTTAGGAAGTGGTAATTAGCAGTCTTGCCATGGACTTTTTATAAATAAATTTATTTATTTTCATGTTGCATTTTAAAACGACTCGATTATTATGTTTTATTGCCGACGTTTTGAAAGTTTTGTATTTGTTCAGAATATTTTTTATGCGAACTTAATCTTGTTATTTGCTTTGGTACTTTTTGCAGGAAAAGAAAATCTCTCTGCATTGAATTGCGACATGAAATGCTTGAGAAACAAAACTTTTCTTGCAGAGGAATTCAATAATGATACAAGTAAAAGAATACAATGTTTGGATTCAGGTAAACGTAGTTTTATTGAGTGATTAGAAAAAAGTTGCAATTAAATCACATTGCTTTGAAAAACGTTGTTTGTGCTGCTAAATTGACACAATTTGTTTGTTTACCTGGTAAGTAAACTACTGCTTTTGATTGATCACATTTGGCAGCATGTATTCTATTGATAGATAGTTTATTTACATGTCAAGTTAAATTAATATTTGTCCAATGTATGTAATGGGTTACAGTAAAACCTGGCTATGATGACATCCATTGGGATCATGGGTCTGTGATTTTATGGATAGGTTCTCGTTATGGTCAAGTTTATGATAAAAATAAATATGAAGAGTGTGTCGTCATTACTGTTTAACCCACACTGCTAATTGAAGAAACATATTCACATTCAATTACAGTCTGTTTGATGAAAATCAAGAAGAACTACATGCATATGATCAGATCAAAGACAACTCACATCAGTTTACATGTTTTTTAGTTGAATACACTGTATGTTACTCTCTCGTAACGATACTTTTGGTGGAGCAATAAGTAATTAAATAAGACAACACAGCAAGTTAATGGCCAGCCATTGTCAAATCTGCATTTCATGTGTTGTGAAATACATACCAATTATCAGCTAGGGGAGAAAAACTGTGCTGCTATGTATGTATCAGACAGGTTCTGCTATGCACATATTTTGACTGTATTTATTATACCGTAAAATTTTAGATTTCTCTTTTTACATTGTATATTACACATTTTTTCAGATATTCAAAAATTGGTAGCAATAATTGTTAACAAAGAAACAGAATTTAAGCATACAAAAGCATCAGCGGAATTGGAGAAGAGGTAGTACATCTTTACAAGAGGCTTTAAGCTTTGAATTTGATTGTATACAATTAACCTTGTTTATTTAACTATAGGTACTGAAGTAAGTCAATGTACCAGTATTTTTTATGTCAATGTTGAATGAATTGAAATCGAAAATGAATGTACATGTACTTAAAACACTTTTCATGGAAGAAACACCAAGGGATTAACCTTCTTTATTTAACTATAGGTACTGAAGTAAGTCAATGTACCAGTATTTTTTATGTCAATGTTGAATGAATTGAAATCGAAAATGAATGTACTTAAAACACTTTTCATGGAAGAAACACCAAGGGGTGGAGTAGTTCAGCTTTGCCATCTTCCACAACATTTTTAAAAAAAATAACAAGACTGTAATAAAAATAACAATTGCTTTCCACAAACCATATAGATGAAGAGGGGTTACTAGTGTGTGAAGCATAAACACATAACTTTAGATGTACAAAAACTGAATATTTTGCATCAGTATCTAAGTATGTGGAAGTCTGTACTCTTCATACATTTCTGCCTCTGTCTCGGCTTTGAATTCTCATTGCAGAAAGCTACAAGAAGACATAAGAAAGATGCAAACACATGCTGATTTAGTTGAAGAGAACATAAAATCCACATCAGCTTCTTACACTAAGTTGCAGGAAATAAAATGTGAAGTGGATACTCTAAGGGAGCAGAAGAGTAAATCACATCCTCATGCCATGTTATTCATAGCGAACCAAATTTTTTTTTCTTGCATGAAAATGCCTGTAAGGCATAATATTCATTATCTAAATGGATGTACACTGTTTTACCTTGTATTCTACTATTAAAATTTCTATATATAAGCAAGCAATGGAGCCACTGCATTTTATGTTTCAAATGGATTGGTATGTTTGAGTTTTGTGACAGTTTTCATGAGTCTTCAGTTATGTACGGTCAGTTGACCTTACACATGTCCCCTGGGTTACACACCACTATTAACCTGTTCTTTGGCAAGCCATTGACAATTTTCACTCAGGATTCTGCTCATTCCAGTTAGAGGAAAAACATCTTCAGTCATGTTGTTATTGAGAACATACACCTCACCTAGCACCTCACATAGGTGTTCGAAACTATGCCTATGTTTGCTGCCAAGTTTCCTTCCAAAATGGCTAACTTTAATCATAAATCATTTATTACTGATATTTTAACTATGATTCAATAATCATTTATTGCAAATTGCTAAATTGTTGCATTGTAACATTCATTTAACAGAATCGATCATAGAGAATCATTCTATAGGAAAAGACAAGTTGTTATCTGGAGAGGTTGAAAAGAAACTTGCGGAGGAGATTGATGGTATGAAAGCCGAAATGTGGAATTTTCAAAATGAAGCGAAGTTGTATGAAACTAAGGTACAATGTATATGTATAATTCATTTAGTACTAACTACTACTTAATATTTAACTGTAAGAAAAATGTTACTGTCATTAATTACTCGTTTAAAAAAACAAGACAAAAATGGTCCTATTAACAAAGCAGCCTGTCCAATTCACACTAAATACAACCAGAGAATGAAGCTCTGTATGTTTTGAAAAATAAGAAGCTTGTTTAAAGTCTCCTTTGATCAACATGGAATATGATCTACAAAGCTCTTGTGTGACCACCAAGGCATCCATCAGCAGATACTTGCCACCAGGGTTTCTGGTGCTACCAGTTGTATATTTTAGTGCCTAGTGAAGAGCTTCCAGTACCATTTTTTACTTCTTTGCTATGGTGCGGCTAGAGATCAAACCCATGTCATCCCATATGCTTAGTGGACAATCTACCTCATGTGATGTCACGGCAGAATTTTTATGCCCCCCTTCGAATAAGAGAGAGCATATGGTGTTGCACATGTCGGTTGGTTGGTCTGTATCATTTTCATTTCCGATCAATAACTCAAGAACCCCTTGGCCTATCATCCTCAAACTTGGTCCACACATTTGTCACGGGTTGCAGAGGAATCCTATTGATTTTGATACCACAGGGTCAAAGGTAAGGCCACAGGGGTCATTTGTACATAAACTGTTTCCGAAAACCCCTTGACTTATCATTCTCAAACTTGGTCCACACATTCTTCTTTGGTAGCAGAGGAACCCTAATGATTTTGGGGTCATGGGGTCAAGGTCATAAGTCAATTTGATTTAAAACACCTCCCATTAATTTGAATTTTCAGTATGACAAAATTGTGGACTTCTGTTATACATGACTTTCTATTTAAATTTAAGGTCAGTTCATTGCATACATGAGATGAGCTCTTTTATTACCTTAAGTTAACAAACAACCTGTTGTTTCTGTTAGTGTTTCCAATATGGCACTAATCAAACTATGCATACACGAAACCCTTTTTTACCATTTTTAAAATGTTCAATCCAGTTAATCAGCTTTAGATTTTTATATTTTATAAAATACTGAGTCAAAAGTCTGAGCTATTGCACAGTTTGATACCAGAAGGAATAAGATATTCAAGTTATTCATTTGCAATGTTTTTGTTGTTCAATCATACCACATTGGCACAACCCCAGGTACATGAGTATTTTCTTTTGACATTCAATACAAACCATCTATTTAAAATTCACATAATGTTATTAAGTATCCCTTTTTTCTTAATTAACCTGGAAATGTACCTTTGAATTACAAAGTTTTTGACGAGTGCATTAAATACTATTTATTAAAGTAAGAATTTTCCACAAAACATTTCCAGCATGTATATTTGTGCATCATATTTTGAACTTGCTTATGCAATTGTACAAAACACAACTCTATGAAAAAAAACATGAGGGGCATATGTTTTACAAACATCTCTTGTTTTATTGAGCATGTTGTCGTTATAGCCAAGTTGCACTGTAATTACTTTGTATTATTTGTGTAATGTCCTGTTAAATAATTATTATTATGTCATGCATGATTTTATGTGTGATTGAATGAAAGTCAATGTAATTGGTTATTTATTTTCAGATTGAAGAACAAAAAATTAAAAACCAGGAGATAAATCAAAATATTCAAGTCGCTCATGTGAGTTAGTTTAATTTTGTCTTTTAGGTTTACGGGCTCAGGTAAATTTTGATCTTGTTAATGGTACTTACAAATACAAAATGGGTCATAGATAGTTAAACTATGTATGTTGACTGTGCATTGAATATGACAGATAATAAAATGTTCTTTATACATGTAATAACATAATGCTTTTTTGGGGGTAAATTTTAACATAAGCAAACATGAAAAATATTTTTCATGTTGAAGTTATACTGTCAATAAAAATTCATTATGTAAAGAATACAATAATGATGTATTCCTCTGTATTTGTCAAAAAATTATTTGTAATAAAAATGGATACATGTTTTGCCCATGCATAATATGATTAAACAAGATTTATTGAATTGGTAATTGCAATTGTTTCTACTGAAGATGTTTTAGCCAATAGAGTTTATGTTCAGATGGGCCAGATGTATCTTTAAAAGCATCTGTTGTTGAAATGATTAAGACAAAAAAATTAACATTTTGCATGATGTAAAATCCATGCGGGATATATTTTGTTTTGTCGGTTTCTTGCATGTACTACCAATACCCATTTTTGTTTTATCATGTAATTGTACTCGCCAAGTATTTTTTGATACATTAGGTTTAATGTCTCACTTAGTGTTATAAAGTTAAAAATGCACTTTGTAAAGCATGTGTGCTGAAATTTTGTTTCATTTACTTTATATTTTCAGAAACGAAATACAGCACAACTGACACGTCTGAAAAAACAAGTAAATGATCTACGAATAAGAAATAATCAACGAGAACAACAACTTATTAAAATGAAGAATGATCTGATTGAAGGAGAAAAACGACTGACTGAACGTCAGTAGTGTGCTAGACTCCAAACTATAACCAAATCGTAATACAGGAAGTTATTTTAGCCAATACTGTTTAATTTCAAGGAGATTGTCTTGAAGGCATTATTGAATGTTGGCATTTTTCTATGACCCATTGCCACATTTTACCACTAGTTGTTCTAAATCACTGTACCTGCTCTAACAAACATGTAGATGCGCTCACAAACATGTAGATGCGCTCACAAACATGTAGATGCGCTCACAAACATGTAGATGCGCTCACAAATGGATCTTGTTAAGCTTGCTTTTATATCTGTTTTGGCTTAAAGAAGTCTGTGGAAATGATATTTCAATCCTGTTCGTCCCGATGAAGCAGCATATCATACAATATTCTGTCTATGGAATGTTAGGAACCAACTTGTTCTAGAATCTACAGTGAACGTTGGTGACAGTACTTGGAAAAACGTTTGAAATTTTGATAGTACTGGACATGTTATGTACATTTGGAGTTATTATTTCTCAAAACAAATAAGTTTGAGATCAAAATTAAAGGAGTGTTTGTTTGCTTTCTCTATTAGTTACTTTTAAAATATGCTGCGCTCTAAATATTTTTGTGGCCCTCGGCAGAGATGATCATATGATTATACAATTACTTAAAAGTGTTAATTGCTCCCCCCCCCACCAAAAATGATTTAACTACATACCCAACTTCACAAGGTAGTATTGAAAGAATCGCAAACAAATACTTTTTTAAATGTTGCCATAAGAAAACTGGAACTAGATTATTACAATGTATACATTGCATTTTGTAATGTTTAATAGAAATAAATAGCACTTTATGTTGATGAATAAGATAGATGTGATAGATGTATAATGATACAAATGATGATCAACACTAATATAGCACATACATAGACATGGGAGTTTCATGTTGTATATAATGAATGCAGCATAAATCTGGTGTTCAAATTCAGCAAATCCTACAATACAAACGTCAGTTGAATTGATTATATAGCACATCTCTTAAAAAGTTCAATCATAAAAATCATTGGTTAATTGGTTAAGTAGCAATTAGTAGCAGTCCATTTGGGTTTGCTGTGATTTCTTTCTCTTCATTACACACACAGGATAGCAAAACAATTCCTACGCATTCAATATATATCAAGAATATTTTTTATCTGTCGGTATTATTTTCAGCATGGTATGGTTTATTTCCTATATGGGTTTCCCGTATAGTTTGTGACATGGGAATGTTTGCAAATTTCACGCATTCAAATAAGTCGTCAAAATATCTGCTGGTGTATATATCCTCCAAACTACATGAATAATATACTTGATTAATGAACTAAACAAGACACATTTTGGCTATACACAAACACTAACTTGCCAAATATCTACTGATTCATTATTTATACTGATATGTGCCGTCTTTGCACAAGTTTAATTCAAATATCATTCTTAAAACTTTGGACTGAAATTGTCCAAACTACTCATCACTAAGATGGAAGTCGGATTTTATATTTGCGAATTCGAAAATAAATATATAACCAAAACTTGATCCCTTTATGATGATTTGTCTTGCTCATGCCAGGTACAGGAACAGACAAGAGTTTCATTGCGAAATAATTGTCTCTTGGTACAATTTGTGTGTCTAGGCCAGTTTGTGCCTATTCGAAATTGCAATATTTATTTGAACTCTTTGTTTCTAGGTCTAAGTTACTGGTACCTAACCACAATAATAATGTAATCTACAGAATTAATATAACGAAATTGTAGACCACGAAGCTTTCTCCATTTATAGAACAGAATCCAAAAGGTCTGCAGACTGACCACTTTGATATATACATGTATAAACAAACTCATACATACATTCAAATATACCAATTAAATAATTATACAACTCTACATGTAGTAAAATACGTTTTAAAATATAATTTACTAGTACTGGAAGGTAGTTCACATTTTCACAATAGTATGTTATCACTTGTCACAGCTAGTTGTGCAAGTGCTGCTTAACCCAAGAAGCAGACATTGAGAGTGATTAATATAAGCTGTAATGATTTGTTTCACAATCTATGTAAACTAAATTCGAAATAACCGCATTCGGAAATCACAGCTCCATGGTACTAAGAGTTATATAGTGATATTTTTTCAGGATTTGTTGCTAAGAGTTTGCGGAAAGGAACTATTGTGATGAACTTTGGAATCAGTAATGTGTGATTTAGCAGATGGAACGGTTAGTGGGGAGGATACTGTTTTATCATCGGGTGAAGCTGTGATGGTATCGGAGTTATTTGTATCATCGGTGCTAGGAGAACCGGGATGTGCAGGTACTAGGCTTTTTGTTTCTGAAATTAAAAAAAATTACATGTTAGTAAAAAGCTGAAATAAGCATTAAACACTAGTAGCACTCTTCATACATGTACTATGTTCTGATAAGCTCTGTTAAAATTAAGTGCTATTAATGAAATAAATTATTTTAGTGGCATCTTTGGTGACTATAGAACTTCGAAATGTAATTAGGAGTGGTGCATCATTAAGTGGTAGACTGGCTATGTTCCATTACCTACCTGAATGAGAAAATTAATATTCATTCTAGAAATGTAAAATTATGATTTTCAGAAAACTTCCAAAAGTGTACGAAATGAGAGTTTCCTGGTAAATTTCATTTTGACATTGCATCCTATGAATCGCTTCTTACTTTTTGCAGAAAAAAAACATTCAGCATTTAAAAAAGTACAGACACATCGTTTCATTCAGATAATAATTAATTGTATATAAATTATTTGACAAACCCTTTCTAATCATGCAGATTTATCGAAATTCGAAATAAACTTGTCATGATCGAGTCATAACTATTGGGTGCCATATTTGCTCCCCTGTCTCTAGGGTTTCCTTACAAAAGGTTCTGCAAATGCCATTTGCAATATAGCCATTCGAAACGAAAAGTTGATGGCAACAGATACTGATTTGTCAAGTTTGGAGATGATTGGAACTTAAGTACGAATGCATCAATAAGATCAAAATGATATGAATGGATCAATATGATCAAAATAATGCGAACATTATAATCCATGAATTTAAATCCTGAGAGTAGCATGTTTGATAGCTTGAAATTATGGAAAGCATTAGGTCGATTGCCAACGATAAATGTAGACTGATGGAAACCCGTGTTCAAACTGTGCATCGTTTTTTTTAAAATAACTAAGACAACGACAGTGGTTTAATCACTGTCATAGAAAAACGTGTCATTTGATGCTCTTGATTTGGCCAATTTCATGCACGGATAATTGCCCCAGTTTCGATAGGAATGCATGTCGCCTTCAGCAAACTGCCTTTGTATAATATCACAGCGTAAGCAATCACACCCTTCCCGCCATTTTTTATCAACTGTCTGTCCATGTTTGTATCGTGATGCACGCTGTAATTTTCTCGATCTATAACCACGTTCAGTTTGTGCACTGCTTACAGGTGGAAAAGGTTCGTGCTGGACTGGCGGTATCTCATTTCTAACATCACTTAGGTCAATCTGATATATACCCGATTGTTGCAAGATATGAAAATCACCTTTATTACCTCTTGGATATGTTTGTTCTGTTTTATTCACTTGTGCTTCTGTAGTAAGTTTAGGCAGTTCTTTAGTGTGATCTTTAACATAAACAAATTCCTTTTTGACTGCATTCTTTGTTTGTGCTTTTTCCTTGTCAATTTTGTATTGAGCATTTGCTTCTTTGCTGCGTTTATTGTTGTCCGTTACATTATTCCCCATGTGTCGCTTCAGCAGATGCTTCTTGTTGGAAATACTCTCATATCGATGGATATTTTTATCCTTCGATTCCTCTCGCTGTTGTGACTTTTGTTGTGGTGATTTCGTATCATCTTGAACCAAACTTTGAAGAGATTTGGAGAGATAGGCCTTCACATCTCGGTAATCTTTAAGCATACTCAAGTCGTTGTAGGATTCGCTGTGTTGTTCCTGCGTATAAAATAGCAATATTGTCATAGATGATAGGAAGTGTCAGGACTTTTTAGATATAACGCTGGTGGGCTTTTTGCTTCTGATTGTGGCAATGAACAAAAGTGAATTGTATTGTTTAACTATGGTTACTAGTACTATAACCGTATCTTTATTAGTTTAAACATATACTCAAATGCTTTTATAATTGGTCACTTCTTATATTGTCATATTTTTCAAAATAAATACCGTAAAACTATTCTTCTTTCTAACTACTTCCACAGTCTTTTGAAACTTAAGTTTCACACATGAATGTACAAAAAAGTCTACTTATAACGCGTCTATCAAAATCGATTAACAACGGAAACGAACTAAGGGGACCAACTAGAAAAGTGTATTAATGTAGCATATTTCAAACATCAGTAACTTTGTTGTTTAATACAATTTCGATGTAGAATAACTTTAAAGTAAACAAATTGACATTGCTGAAATAACACTGATAAAATCTTGAGTATTCTTAGAACATTTATTTAAAAGATCACGTGTAGTGACGTAAATGGAACATTTATATTTTAGAGTGGAAATTACTTAAAATAATCAAGAAGTATCTATAAAAAAACGAGAGAGTGTTTCGTACAATAGCTGCTATATATAATATATTCATGGGAAGGAAGACATGTATATTGGCGAACAAAAGCATGGTACTACAACTATCACCAACACGCAGAAGCACAAATACACATCAACAAAGAAACGCATAAATAATACCCTAATAGCTGAAAATGTCATTTCATGACTTAATGCCCCATTACAAATGCATACACGCGTACATGTATAGCATTGCTAAACATTAATAGTTTAAAAATACTTAATGATTGTTCTAATTATAAATGTATTTACATTTGGCATCATTAAGGAATTAATGACTTAATGCCCCATTACAAATGCACACACGCGTACATGTATAGCATTGCTAAACATTAATAGTTTAAAAATACTAAATGATTGTTCTAATTATAAATGTATTTACATTTGGCATCATTAAGGAATTAATGACTTAATGCCCCATTACAAATGCACACACGCGTACATGTATAGCATTGCTAAACATTAATAGTTTAAAAATACTAAATGATTGTTCTAATTATAAATGTATTTACATTTGGCATCATTAAGGAATTAACCAGACATGCAAGTATACATAATAACAAAAACCAGACTTGTTTGTAGAATAAGTGGTATTTATACCAGTTTAATGTACTCGAGTAGATCTCTTAAATTGAAATACGTTGAGTTATTTTATGCAAATAGTATAAAATATTCAAAACTCGGAATATTGATCAATTGTCTGGAAAATGTAATCTATCGAACACTTGCCCAAAAAGCATGTTTACACCAACACCGTAATAAATATAATAATTTTAAAATATTTACGATTCCCAATTTCCTCACTCTAGAACAGTGTGATCCACGCGGCATATTTGATCTGTTAGCAATGTCCACTGGTATTAAACATCAAAATAGTTGAGTGAAATATACACCAATTACATGTATCCTACTATATAATATTTGTTAAGCGACTTAAGTGGTTGCTCATTTATTTTTGTTAATGGAGATTATATGTGTTTGATTATTGCGTGGTATTTTGCTGAATATTTCGGTCACCAATTTCAATAAACCGATAATGGCACTCCTTCTAACCTTTTTGGTAAACACTTAAGTGGACAAATGGGGACATTCTGAATAAATAAACTGATCAAACAAGCATTCACAATTTGGTGTTGGAAAGTGGCCACTGGACAGATTATCTGTTATATTTTATACCACCTCATGAATGTACAATATGCGGTCTGATGATAAAACAAGGTTTTTATTGCATGCTTGATATGTTTTTTCTTCAATCGGAGATGTACTTAAACACAGGGTTTCATTATATATAAGCCTTAAAGGTTTGCTCTATAATCCTCAGCTGTGGGCTTAGTCTGTTTTTGTTTTTGCCCATTTAAAACTTAGGTCAAAATATATAAAAAGATTCATTTAATCGATTTAAGTACTTAAACCCTTCAAAACAGGACAACAAAGATCAAAACACGAGGTTTTAGATCTTAATCAATCCCATAAGTAGATTAAAGTATTGCTTAACAATTACTTTATTGGCATCATTATGAATGGGTGCATACATCTGCAAATTGCCATATATATATATCGATGTAAATCACTGGAATAGTAGGTGGCCAATTTATGTCTAATCTAATTGAGATAATCTTTTGTGATTTTTGTGTCAGTTAGATACCGATACATAAATTGACCTCACAATGTAATATTATTAGAATCCACGTATCGACACTATTTAGAAACGTATTTACAAATATCACAAGAGTGGGTGCTATTCATTCTCCAAACTATTGAGCAAAAGGACCCTTTTATTTTTTCATAATTACTATCACGGTTATATTCCCAAATGGAAGAATTGTTGAATATATATATATATATTCTAAATTATCGGTTTTATTCAGCCTTCTCTTAAGGATTAAGCAGCATTAAGTCTGGTTCACCTTTGAAAGCGTCAAAACAATTACGCCATAATTATAAATTGTATGCATATGATCATGTAATAATGTATTTGTTTTGAGGTCATCTATAATGTTTATGACGTAATAATGTAAAATTGCTGTTTTATCTGAAGAACGCCGATTTTTTCGATTTCGATTGTACTAAGAGCACAGTTCTGCTTTAGTCTAACAGAAAGTCCCAAAAAGTCTACTATTTTCAATGAACAATATAAGAAAAGCCGTGCTCATATTCTGAGCGCTTTCAAAGCAAAGAAAAATAAATACTATTCATGAATAAGAAGAAGTCCATACTTGTATTAGGGGTCCCAGTAAATCACAGAACTTGCGTATTACATTGAAACTAATACACGCATTTCATTCAAATTCGTGCTTATATTTAACACGTCATTTCTGCATATTCTCTGGAATTACGAAGTCGGAAAAATAAAAGTAGTAATAACACAATGCTACGATTGACTAGGAACACCCTCGTACAATATAGTGTGCTTAAAGTAACAGAATACGGGCGTACGATGTACGTATGTGGCTAAAAGCTGAATAGAAATGATGTGAACTGCTGTCGAAGAGTTAAGAAGAGAAAATATAGTCTGTAGGAATTAAAACGGTAATGCCAGAGCACCAAGAACAAAATGTACCGAAAGATGTTTCTATTTATACTACATATATACATAATTATATATAAAGGATATATTCTATTTTCTCGTGCGAAATACCTTGCGATGTATTGGCGTATTATATCTCCATCGCTCAAAATGGAATGCTCCCTGTGTAGAATAACAATCGTTAAATCGAAATGTAAAAAAGTATATTTTACATCAAAGACCTAAATTGGTATTTAGGTATTTGTTTACATATACATGTACATGTAGACGCATAGCTAACTGTAACGTTAAGTACGAAGTTACATACACACAGTTATCAAAAAGAAAGAAAAGATTGCCGAGGTAATTAATGGCAAGCATTTGTTTTTTTCATTGGGAGATTATTCTGGAGTAGGCTACATTATATAGATTCTAACAATCCAAAATCTACCGTTTTTGATTGTGAACATACCACCAGACTGCATTACAAACTATCTAGAAAATGGATTTTTCCGGGGGAGCATGCCTCTAGACCTCTTAAGATTGCTTGTGTACATACATTCTACAAGTCCTGGCTATGTCCATGACACATTCCCTATATTAATTAATAAATCTTCGCAACACCAATGTTGATCGAACAGTTGCCTCTACTCAACCGTAAGCCGAGTGAAGCTAGCCAGGGTTCCATCCTGCCGTTTGCTATTTATACATCTTTCTTACGACACAATGTCATCTTTCATCGAAAAGTCGATATCGCAGCTAACTCTATATAAAAACGTTGGCTGCTGGAATAATGACACATATCGGCGACTGAACCCAGGCTAGTAGCATGCACCGTACATGAAAACCGAACATATTGATTATGTGAAAAACAATAAGACGATAAGTCACATCAAATAGTGCCCTAACTGTAAATATCGTCCTCGGGCGATGTCACATCTCGGGTCGTTACTTCCTCTTTTATGATATTTACTTGCTAGCAAGCTATATACGTTCTCTGACGAAGACTGTAATTCAGTTGAATGTGAAATGAACAAAATGCGATAAAATTGTAGATTAATATTTCAGTATATTTGTACAATGATATATTTAAACGGTGCATGAAGACAACTTCAGTGTTTAGTACTTTTAGCAATTAGGTATACACATAGGACGTGTTACACGGGCCGTTGCTCCCAATAGTATATCGATACATTTATTATGTAAATAGTAGCCATCTTTATTTAATATGAATAGCTAAAAATGTATGTTTAAAATGCAGTCCGAGAAAAGTTCAGCATTTGTGTAATGAAAAGTTTACGGAGCACCTCAAGTGTCATACTCGATCACTTCTAAAACTGCCAACTTTACGATACACTCACGTGTCATACTCGATCACTTCTAAAACTGCCAACTTTACGATACACTCACGTGTCATACTCGATCACTTCTAAAACTGCCAACTTTACGATACACTCACGTGTCATACTCGATCACTTCTAAAACTGCCAACTTTACGATACACTCACGTGACATACTCGATCACTTCTAAAACTGCCATCTTTACGATACACTCACGTGACATACTCGATCACTTCTAAAACTGCCAACTTTACGATACACTCAGGTGACATACTCGATCACTTCTAAAACTGCCAACTTGACGATACACTCACGTGTCATACTCGATCACTTCTAAAACTGCCAACTTTACGATACACTCACGTGACATACTCGATCACTTCTAAAACTGCCAACTTTACGATACACTCACGTGACATACTCCATCACTTCTAAAACTGCCAACTTTACGATACACTCACGTGATATACTCCATCAATTCTAAAACTGCCAACTTTACGATACACTCACGTGACATACTCGATCACTTCTAAAACTGCCAACTTTACGATACACTCACGTGACATACTCGATCACTTCTAAAACTGCCAACTTTACGATACAATCACGTGTCATAATTGATCACTTCTAAAACTGCTAACTTTACGATACACTCACGTGTCATACTCGATCACTTCTAAACTGCCAACTTTACGAGACACTCACGAGTCATACTCGATCACTTCTAAAACTGCCAACTTTACGATACACTCACGTGACATACTAGATCACTTCTAAAACTGCCAACTTTACGATACACTCACGTGACATACTCGATCACTTCTAAAACTGCCAACTTTACGATACACTCACGTGTCATACTCGATCACTTCTAAAACTGCCAACTTTACGATACACTCACGTGACATACTCGATCACTTCTAAAACTGCCAACTTGACGATACACTCACGTGTCATACTCGATCACTTCTAAAACTGCCAACTTTACGATACACTCACGTGACATACTCGATCACTTCTAAAACTGCCAACTTTACGATACACTCACGTGACATACTCCATCACTTCTAAAACTGCCAACTTAACGATACACTCACGTGACATACTCCATCAATTCTAAAACTGCCAACTTTACACTCACGTGACATACTCGATCACTTCTAAAACTGCCAACTTTACGATACACTCACGTGACATACTCGATCACTTCTAAAACTGCCAACTTTACGATACACTCACGTGTCATAATTGATCACTTCTAAAACTGCTAACTTTACGATACACTCACGTGTCATACTCGATCACTTCTAAACTGCCAACTTTACGAGACACTCACGTGTCATACTCGATCACTTCTAAAACTGCCAACTTTACGATACACTCACGTGACATACTAGATCACTTCTAAAACTGCCAACTTTACGATACACTCACGTGTCATAATTGATCACTTCTAAAACTGCCAACTTTACGATACACTCACGTGTCATACTCGATCACTTCTAAACTGCCAACTTTACGATACATTTACGTCACTTACTGACTCCTATTCTAATAGTTATATGATACACAAGAAATAAATCAAAAGTGTGTCACTTAAAGACCATGTACAATTAAGTAACTAATAATTGTTTTTTCGAAAAATGAATCGAAACTTTATGTTCTCCGCGTTGACCAAATAAAACATTCACTTTACTCCATCGCGGCTTTACTTATCTGCATTGACACATACGGGGGATTGTAAAGGTCAAGCTAACGGTATCAATTGCAATCGATGTTAATTAACAAACAAAAGTGCTTCTCATTTACTTGTATATATATGAGTATTTCGAATGACTGTTTTACCTGAATCGTTTTGTCTTCCTTCCGACGGTAGCCGTCGGAATGCACAGATTTACCCGACACGCCGGTGATAACACTGCATGTAGAAATGGATGGCAGTTTCATCGAATCGTAAGTATGAGATCGACTGAACGAGCCAGCTCCCTGAAACTTCTAAAAGAATGAATATCGGTTAGTACATGAATGTCTTGGACGTATTAAATGTGTGTTCTTGCACATCAAACCTATCATGAAAGTTTATCTCAAATATCGATTTAACTTGAAACCCTCAATCAAGCAATTGGCCCTATTTATAGTTATACCCATCTTTTTGTCGTCGAAACATTTAAAGTTCAACAACATATTGTATGATAGCATGTTTCAAAGGACAGAAGCTGTCGAGCCTGGCATTGTCACTGAACTCTAAGATTTTTGCACGACGACTTGGCTCAGCTACGCTATACTTTTTATAATAATTGTTGACAAATGGTGGTTGACATGGACATTGCGGTGCTATCATCGAAATGTCTCCAGATATATCATAGTCCTGTAAAGTTTCCCATACATAGTGTGCATTCTATGATAGGCCTATATCAGAACTGACCACAACTGGTATCTTATTGTGATAGTTTGAAGTACGTACTTGGCCTACAATCAAAAGCGTGACATTGATCTGGCATTAGTTGCATTAACCCGTTAATTTAGTCTGAAGTATGTCTACATTGGCCGTTTATAAATGCACACTATTGGTCTAGTCCATTTATTTAAGAATGTTGAGACCCGCCGGTTAGATCAGTTGGCAGAGCACTGGGTTGTCAGCCGGGGGTCAGGTTTCGATTTCCGAGCTGGGCAGGTCATGCCTGTCCGTGACATGCGGCTATGGTCATTTGTCAGCTGCTTGTAGAATGGCAAGTTAATAATAGTTGATAATTAATTCAAGACAAACTGGTTAGGTCAACGGACCGCCATTTATACTGGAAATAGGTTCAAATGGCGTTTAACCCAATAAATCAATAATGGTTGTGGTACGTTTTGCCTTGAATGGCCGTAACAATCATATATACATGAACCTACTACAGTAAAATTTTACTTGCACATCTCCACAAAATCAAGACCAGCTTAATTAATAAGGCCAATTTTCAAGGACCAATTTTGCACTTTTCATTCCATATTTTAACTCAGTAATAATGTCACCATATTAATAAGACCGACTTTCTTCTGTCCAATGGTATTTTCACTTGAGGTTTCACTAACACAATTTAAGTGCAGACGGAAGGAATCAAATTTAGGTAGCATGCTCAATATGTAGTAGGGCATATTCTTATCGCTGCGGGTTTCCTTGCTACAGCACAATGGGCGTGTCTTTTAAAACCATTGAAATTATTGTGACGAGAAAATATTCTTATACTGAAATTTATCAATATTATAATAATTATTGCTTATTTATTTCATACAACTTCAACATGACACAATTGTTAAGTTCGTTACTTAAACAGATATGAAATTACAAGACTTGCTACAACCGTTTGTAAGGTGGGGTATTGCGTACACCGCAACTTCAATAATAAGACCTCCATTGGTTCTCAGTAAAAAGTTAATCGTAGTTGTGAGGAGGACTGATTATCGAGTTGAAAATATAAAGTAAACACTGGTACAACTTATTATTAAGATGGTTTCAACTTCGAGGTGGTCTTTAATTGAGGTTTTACCGTACATGTATTTTGAAATGACCACATATCAGTCAACTCGAAAACTACTTTATGTTTCTAAATTGAAAGTGAATTTTCATAATAACCGACAATAAAGCATGCTAGGCCTATATTACATATCAGAGAGTGAAAATGTGTTCAGGGGATAAAATGATTATATAACCTAACAGCGACAATGTTTTTACAGTAAACCCTCAATAATAAGACCACCATTGGGACTCTTATTGAAGTGGTCTTAAAAAAGAGGTTGATTATAGAGCAAAACAGTGAAAATATACTTCACTTTAATTTAGATGTGGTCTTATTATTGAGGTTGTCTTTAAGTGAGGTTTTACTGTACATGTACAAGGCAGCGGTTAATTTCGGTATAAACTCGTATCGGCGCAAATGTATTAATTTAAATAGTTTGCGTGACTCTGTCTATAGTCGTGATATGGGGTTATCCGGATATTTAACTCTGAAATCATACTTGGGACATAAACAACATGTCAATGATATAACTATTTCCAGATTGATTGCACTTGCGTGATGATACACAAAATACAAGTAGAATCACAAATTTATTTGTAAAGCTTTCAGAAGTAGTTAAAACTCCAAGGTTAAAAATAAAATAACACGGAATAGCGGTGAATTTGTAGCACAAATGTAAATCGTTATTTACTTAATATCGAACAGAAAACGCTTCAAGTTATGCTTCAAAATCAATTTATTCGAGTAGGTCACAGTCAGTGCATAATAAGGATTAACGCAAACACTTGAATTTGTAGTTACATTTAAACTCTCGCTGTCACGGAAGCATTTGTTGAAAGTCAATATCAAGATAATAATGCGAAACTAGATATTTATTCTACACTTGTGCTGTGACAATGTTTTATTACGCTGTTAAATGGTACACTCCAATATAAAATGAATTAAAAAAATATTGCAACGATGTTCAAAATGTTTTCACTATACGATTTGATAAATTGATTATTAAACAGTATTTAAAGTTAAATTATGGTTCGGAATTATAAATAATATGCTATGAATGCAAATATACGAACAATCTACCAATGAGAATGAAATACATTTACAAACATGTCTGCAAGTAAACCAAGCGAAAAAGAAAAACTTCTTTTGAAGTTACCGAATAAAAGTAGATTGTTTAAGTGAAATGCATCTATCTCCAATGACAGAAAAGTCAAAAGATAATTTCATTATAATTTGCGACACGACTTGTTTCTTGAAATATGTCTAAAATAATACTCGAGTCAATTTTGAATAGTGTTGATCTCGAAAAGTAATATACATACATGTATGTATCGTTTTAGAACTGATCTAACCAGCGCCAGTTTCAAATAGTATTCACTTAACTATTCTGACGAGAGTAAATAATGAAGCGGGCAACCCTAGTTGTATAATCTAAACATGTATTTCAATATCGTTGAGATAAGCTTGCATCGTACTAGTGAGTTTGTAAACGGAGCTATATATCACTTGAAGCGAGCGTTGATGTGCTCGATCTATGTAGATCTATCTTACCTTTGGAACACCGGCAGCTTTTACGTTGAAATCTAGCTTCGGAAGACTTTTGTTTCTTTTCTGAAGTACTTTCCATCTCTGTACGTAAGACCCCCGGCTTCTCTGTCTAGGTGGCGCCACGGCATAGGAGCTGCTGTAGCTCTCAGCCTCCGGGGAAGGGTTTTGGGCATCGCTAGTCCCCTTCCCCGTCTGTTCAACAAATGCTCGTCGATAGGCCTAAAAATAATGAGTGTTGTTTAAAGCAACGTGCCGACCGAAAGTTGTATTTATAAGGAACGCCCTTGTGACATTGAACAAGTGTTATTTACATCAGTTGTTCGATATATCCATAATGATTTGATAGCAAAATTTGCATTTAATAGGGATCTAAAATGTGTTCACTATCCCCTAGTGTTCTTTATGATTATCATTATTCGTTGAAAAACTATACGCATATAGAACATGCCATTACCTTACTAGTGTCAAACATGTGGACATTTTCATACAATACATCCGTCATGTCGAATAATAAATCCTCGGTAATTTTATGAAACTCAAGATTTACAATCCTAAAATTTCCAAATATTCTACAAATTGTGCATAAAATAGCGCACTTCTTTCTAGATACAACACATTTCGCTACTGAAGTAGTTCTATTGAATGTTTATTGATATCTAACCGTTTTCAAGAACGTTGTTGTACTAAAAGATATTATTGAAAAATGTCTTTAATCCCATACCTGAACATTTAACCGTCGTATTTACTTTATGAAATACTAGATAATACGCCGTAAATCGTCCATTTTAAGATACTATTTAAAAGGCCAACAAAGGTTGTTTTGGTTCAATGTAAAAGATGAAAATGGCATTAACAAAAGCTTAAGTAACACTTATGTACAAAACGGTGCAATAGCTGTTTGATCAAGTAACATTATAACGCCTGAACCGCCGGCTTTCAGTTCAATAAATATCATTCTTTCTGTGAGACATGTCCCGCTGGGCGATTTTTTTACGTACGACTGCCTGAACATTTCTACATAGTTTGTTTATTTCTGAAAGTTAAGCACATGCACAATGCAATGTTCAGTTTAATTGACGGAATACGTTCAACTGAATGTTATGCCATGCTATGAGTTATCACCAAATAGTGACCGAAAGCTTACATACCCGCAGCTAGATTACGAATTTCTTCAGTTTCGGTGGGATAGGTTTTGTATCCTAGTACGTGCTAAGTTTCGTCCTTATTCATTTAAAACAGTCGTCAGTACCAACTAAAAACATTTTTAACTTGGATATAAAAGTCTTAAAGATCTTAAAATGCGTTGTACTAAATAATACATGTTGATAGACTGTTTTCTCTAATATTGCAAATACTAGTAACTTGCTTCTCACACCAAATACTAGTGTTGTACCGGCATATAGGTCATTCCATAACAGTTTTTTACTTTAATTTTTAATGTTTTATCCGCACCAGTTTTAGTCAAACTACACAAAGGTAATAACAATCGAAATATAGTCATCTCGGTTTTCAGGTTAAGAGTGAAACTTTCTTATCAATCGGACATTCGATGAAGTGCTATCTAGAGCGAAAGCAGACGAGAAGCTAGTGAAGAGTACAAGATAAAAAGTTACCTTCAATAAAGAAGCAAACTGATCATCACTGAGTTTACCCCTATAGGGCTTCAGATGATCGGGAGTTTCTACGGAAGAAATGGTGGCGGTCGTCTGGTACCCCGTTTTGCTGATTTGTTTAAATACGTCTGCTTGAATTCTTCATTCCCTTAAAAGGGTCACCACATGATTGTCAAACACCTTGTAATTATTGCGATTACTCTAAATTCAATTATTATTTCTGAACGACGGCATGTCCACATCCACTTGTAGAAATAGCTATTTAAGCAGAAACAATGGTACGAACACTGTACGAATCGAACATTTGGCGCCAAATTGTATTTTTGACAATTTCACACATTAATCGCTCTCTTATATAAACTCCAGATAAAAATAAAATATCAAGCGCTTTAAGTTATTCTCCAAGCAATACGGATAGATAACGGCATTTAATCATTTATTTCAATACGTTGAACTGTATATTGGTTTTCATGTCACCCGTATGATAATCGTCTTGGCAAAATAAGGAACAAAGCAAAACTAGATCCTCTTAGTTTTCTAATACTCTGCTAATAATACCAAGATTTAATCAATAAAGGTTCAATCCAGTTTAAAATTTAAGAACTAAATTGGTAAAATGAAATGCTATTCATACATAATGAATCAAATACCACTGCATTATTTGTATGTAATAAGATCAGAGAGTTTCATAATTGATTGGTTTGAAATGTCAAACTGGCAAAAGTATATTGTACCGAAAATTCAATTGTTCTTTGCCAATGACGCAAAATCAAATAGGCGTTTTGTATTATCTTCCATGGTGTAAAATTTCAGTACATTAGTAAATAATCTGACAGTATTTCAACAAAAGGTAATTAATGTCACTGCTCTATTGCTTAAATTAGATTTTCTTGAAATGAAAACCTTACGAAGGTATTATTTCCAACTTTGAACATAGGTCGAGCGGTAATTGAATAAATATATACCAATTTAACAAATAGTTTAATCAGGCGCAATCGATAAATATGTAAATACAGTAAAACCTTCAGTGAACAGAATCCATACACTTCCCCGGTCATGTTAAGCATTGTGAAGATACCACATAACTTGAATATGCCGTGAACGCTTAAATTTTTAACCGCAACTTCTGCAAAATAAAACTATAGTCTCCCTTTAAATATATAAAAATATATTTACCCATTGTACTGTTTTTCTTTTTAAGTAAAATAAAATAATATTTAGCCCAAAACGTACATTCACAAAGCCTTATTCACAGGGATTTAAGACTGAATCGTAGACTTTAAATGTGTGAAAGTTATATTTACCAGCCTTTTGTTCACATTCAATCAAAATAAATGAAAATTTGTCTGAATAACTATTGTTACCCACTTAAACACGATTGTCATTTTTTATTAAAATTCGTACTTTTATAACAATATTGGAGAAAAAGAAAATTTAATATTTTAAAATCTAAGTCCGAGTTTCAGTCGTTAAATGTTTGTGAATAAGGCACCTGATCTAAAACTTATCCAGATTCCATCATTTGTAAGGTTAAACTGAAACAATCTTCAAAAGGAGGGCGATACGTCCTGCCTTAACCTACCCACTTCATGCACTCTTAGCCGAGCACTTAAAAAAAGCTCTAGGGAAAACCCTGGAATCCTTTATAAAAAAAGTTCTTTCATACCTATCATTACACGCCTGTTGATTAAAAGGATTGTCCGTATAGACAATGTCGATGTTGTCTTTCAAGCAGGTTTAACAATAATTTAATCAATATACCGAACTATTAGTAATATGAAATTTCAATGAAGAAATATTTGTCAAAGAAATAGGCCTACTATGGAACGGAATCAAATGTTTTTTGTGTCACTCTAAACTTACCTTTTTCTTCTAAACGTTTTGTATAAATAAGTACAGAGAAATCTCAATAAAATAAAAAGTGAATTCAGAAGAAAGTTGGGCTTAGATTAGATTGGCCTGATTATCAGGTTATTATTATATGGAAGAAAATGTGAAAACTGATTCTTGAAAATACTGGTATTTTATCAGTGAGCTGGTATAATAGTTTTGAAGAGGCCTTTACGTGATGTGATGCTTTACTGTATGTTGGTAACTGGGCTTACAAACAACATGAACTTATAGAGGTCAAAGCAGCAACCCCACTATTTAGTATTTTTCTGAGAATCTTCACTGCATTAAGGCAGTGATTGGAAACGTAGTAAATCGTCTACATGCATCATGTGTTTGATACATAAAACTGAGCAAGCAGTTCCAGTGTTAACAAGTCAGTTCTTCGCACAGTCACCTAATTGTGTACAATTTTTCATTGGTTAAGCATTCCTGTCACCAGACCCTTATATTTTATTCCTATTCATTGTTTTGGGTAAAAAATCCGAAAGCTAGATATAGTGTCTGTTTACAGAAGAGCATAGCCAGACTACCGACTAGATAATATTTTTTATCAACTAGATGTGTTTTATTTCTATTCTTTAACTAGATATTATTTGACTCTCGAGTTTTTGACTACGATTACCCATGTTTGACATACAAAGGGACATTACTTCATAAAAAAAAGTAGTTGCTTCGGGAGTTGTCTCCTATAAAACATAATGGAAATAAAAGTCTACTCTTTTGTGTGCTATTCTAGGCGTTGGTGTGTATGGCATGGGTATTATGCACATGTCATAATTATTATTTTAATATTATTGCGTGTCTTAATTATCCATGTATCATGTAATCAACTACTGAAATAAATATTATAATTATAAATATTATTATTATTAACATAGTAAAACATACGGTCTGTATACACTCTAAGAAGCACACTGTTAAAAAATATTAGAAGAAATAAAATCCCTACCAAAAGACCCACATTTTTTCTACCATGTAAAAGGATAAAGAACTATTTTTCCTTACTATTCTCAGAATGCTTGAACACCAATTTCAGGTCATAAACAATTAAAAGCCAATTAAAAAATATAAAGAAACACTTTATTCATGATTTGTATAGTAAACACCAAGATATGTATCACATGGCAAGCAAGAATGTTGCATAAAATACGTTTAAGCATAAATGTTTTGACAAAGACATAAACATATGATTATTTAGTAAAGCATAAATAGCTTCCTATTAGAAAAGACGGATATATTTTTCGCAATCTTAACATATTCTTCAGACTTACAGGAAAATAGTAGAAACATCACATGGTCACAAGACAAAGGATCAATGATGTTCTGTTTCACCATTACCAGAATATTTACACTTTGAATATCTAAATAGTTGAGTATATATACAAATGTTTCAATGTCCAACCAACAATAACTGCAAAGGTATGTTGAGAGTTGTCAGTAAGTGAATGTATACAGCATTTTATTCCATCAACAAACACTTGGCTGTAAGTTCAATATACTTGTCTCAAAGACATGTATAAAAAAGGGAAATCTGCAAATTTATGGTCATATAACATTTTATGAGAAGATTTTGGAAATGATAACCAATTAAGTTAACCATTTTTTTTATGAATTTTGGGCATTGGTCCTTCGTCAAGATAAAACATAATTATGCAATAATTATGAACTATAAAATAGACAGTTGGGACCCTACACCATAATTGTTTCGACTTGGGCACTTTATCATAAATTAATTTACCCAAACCACAACTTTGTCTTTCATTAATTTGTATTATGACAGAGATGATTGTCAACTACATATCAAGATGACAGTAAATATACAACGCAGTACAAGAGTCAAAATCAGTGTAGTTCCATTCCAGGGCACAGGTTTGGTCATGTTTGAAGCCATTTAAGGCTACCATTCCCCAGCTCAAATGTTTGTTTCCTGATTTCCATTTCAAATTCCCCCAATAAAAAAGGAAGAATATTATAAAATTAGTTGAGACTGACTCATGTTTCTTTAAACACATTACACATTTGTCACAAACACTGTATATTTGTCCTAATTCATTAAAAATGTCATTCCAAATTCATAAATTGATCATATAAGTTCTTCTCAAAATTTCACACTACATTGTTAAATGTTGCAAAATCCCTAAACTTTTTGGTATGGGTATCTGTCCCAAATCTTGTCTTGTACTTGGCATTCAAACAGCATACATTGTATACAATAGTTAAACAATTACAACAGTATTGTATTGAATGATTAGATTGTGTATGTCTGTTAACAGGTGGGTCCCAAGTCGTGGAAGTGCATTGTAACATAAAATGAATCAAAATGAGTTCGAATTTTGTGTTTACAAGTAAAAAGCTCAAAAGAAGATATTTTCCTAATGACAGCATTCTACCAACATAAATCACATACAACTAAAATAAAAAAATCAGGCATTTTAATGAGTTTGCTTTTATATAAGCATGTGACAATGAGACTGTGGTTATTCACCTACTAGAATAAACAAGTTTTTATGCAGATTACCAACAAACATAAGAAAATAACGTATACTTCAGACAATATAAAACCTCAGACTTTTCCCATCATTCCAAAAGTAAATTGTTATGGAGGAAGCATAAACATTTTGAATGTTCTTGTCTTACAAACATATAATTGAAAGTCCAATAAACTTAGGAAATTAAATTATACTTCAGTCAGTAAATGAATTAAACTTTGTTTGAATTAGGTTAAAATACGGCAAAATAAAACTGTTTTACAATTCGAATTAGCTTTATTACAAAACCTACCACAAATCACAGAACATATGTACACAAGAACAACGTTTGGCATCTAGTTCTGAGCATTTATCATTATATTGCCTTTACTAAGTGACTAGCACTAAAGCTTGGTGATTGAAAATTCATCAAACTTTGATTTAAACTGGCCCCAAGTCCTGATAAGTGTTGAAAATATTCATCTTTCTCTGTCTGTATTGTCACAGAATGTAAGCCAGCTTCCTTCAAGATGGCACCAATCTGGAAAATAAGTAAATTACCTTTGTATGATATATAAGTAAATATTTTATGATTAGGTCAAAATTAACCAAATGTTTGTTTTTTATTGTCTTCAATCAAAATGTAACAGAGTACAAATACCTCACCAGAGATATCAATATACAACTTCAAGATTAGCAGTTAAGTGCTCTACCTAGCTAACCAGCCAGGCCAGCGTTACATTATTAGGCAATGAGTATCCCGCATTAGTCTAAGATTAATTGAAACAATCAAATAGAAACTTGAACCAAACAGAACAACCAAATAGAAACTTTCAACGAAGATAACAAGATAACAAGAGCAACGATATTAAAAGTCCAGGATTTCATTGTTACATACCTGTGATATAATCTTTTGTTCTGTACAATCATGAGATATATTTACATGTAAAGTACCAAGTACTTTACTAGAGGTATGATACCAAAAATGAGGATCTCTGTATGAAATAATTCCTTCGAGATTCAGAATCTGAAATAAGACAAATACAACTTGAAAGTAACGGTAAGTCACGGTATCACTGAAATATCATGGACAGTTGTCATCATTTAATACAGTCACGGTATCACTGAAATATCATGGACAGTTGTCATCATTTAATACAGTCACGGTATCACTGAAATATCATGGACAGTTGTCATCATTTAATACAGTCACGGTATCACTGAAATATCATGGACAGTTGTCATCATTTAATACAGTTGGAAGACCATACAAATTAAAAAATGAAATACAAGATATAAGTGAACAGAATTATGCAAATATTAACAATGCATAGTGACAGATCTGCATAAAAGGCAGCACTATTCTAATGTACTACAATCTGGTAAAATTATCTCCTTACGGGAGATACTTAAAAGTGTAAACAGTGGCATAAAATATTTAGGACAGTCAGTGTTTCTTTGTATAGTCGCTCCACAAATTACTCATATTTCTGCAGAAATTCCGTAAAAAACAACAGCACAAGGGAACCATCTATGAAATGTCCTGCATCTTTTTGTTCAAATCTTCGTCGTTTGTTGATTACCGAGTCATACAGTTGTGAAATACTACAAGTTACACTTTACGAAAATTGATTCACAAATTTACACCTTGATCTAAACAAAACTGAAACTAACATTAACATAAACACCTATAAAACAAGACAGCGTATGGTGTAAGCATTCGTCATTCCCTCTTCGTGAAAAATGCTCATGGATAATCAACACAAACAGGGACATATTGTTCACACTTTGGGAAATTATAGATCATAAATATAAATTCATTGTAG
Organism: Mactromeris polynyma; assembly: GCA_032209605.1. NCBI lineage: Eukaryota > Metazoa > Mollusca > Bivalvia > Venerida > Mactridae > Mactromeris > Mactromeris polynyma. The sequence goes on from JASFXZ010000001.1 coordinate 52,295,840, forward strand.
CTAGTCAAACAAAAATGATATCTAGCTGAATTCTAACTGCCGTGGAAATACGAGGCCCAGTATATTGACTTTGCATTTACTCAATTACCTCTGTATTCTCCCCTGGTAGCCATGAGTGATAATGGTAGCAAATAGAGGATCAAACCTACAACTTCCTGATTGCTAGTTGAGTGCCAACTGAGCAACCTGGACTAACCAAGTTTATCAAAGTGAATCAACCAGGATCTGCTTCATGTGGACGAGACAAATAAAACTCACTTTCTCAGCATAGACAATAAATTAGAATTTTATCTTTGCATACATAAATAATTTTTACCTTATTTAATGCTTCAGATATATCTTTTTCCATATCGCTTGGACATCGTAATAACAATATACATGAAGTTTCTTTCAGTAAAGGTAGAACACTGAGTAAAATCATGGTAGCTATAAACAATGAGCATATAGGATCCGCAATATTCCAACCAAAATTTTCTATGAGTAAAGATGATATTATAACACCGACACTACCCAGGGTATCTGCTAACACATGTAGAAATACACCTACAACAGAAGAAAACATCATTGATATGTGACAAACACAGACAGTAAAATCTAAAGATAACATGTTGTTCATTTAAATTCAACATATTTACTTTACATTGACTGTGAAACAACTTTACAACATATATCAATCACTGCTGAAGACTGCTTCCTGGATAACTAAGCAGTGCTCACATTTAATTCAGGAATTGTAAAGTACTAAGTTCAACATCGCTCAAGGCCGAATTAGAACTCATGACCTTCAAATCTGGAGTCAGGTGCTCTACCCTGCGACCCCTTATGTCCCCCTCTACTAATGGTCTGATAACAGTTTAAAGTAAAACTTTTTCATATAATACTACATTGAATAAGCACTTTGAAATATTTAAAAGGCGCTACAAAAAATAGCCCTACGTTTTTTCAAAGCTGATGAGCAAAAATATTATATAATGGCATATAATAATCTTCAGTATTCAAATAGTATAGGATAATAAAGACATAAATATTTACCTTCCATATTTGTGTTATGCGACTTATGTTGTGAATGTGATTGACCATGACCTCCATGTGAATGACCATGACCTCCACCATGACTATGACCTCCACCCCCTCCATGACTGTGACCATGGCTACCATGGAAGGCAAATATACCAACCATATTGACCAAAAAACCTAAAACTGACACCACCTACAATAACAAAAACATTTATTTACAGTATAAGTTGTAAGTACCGTGACCACAAGTATTTTATATTTCATTTATTGTACATGTACCACTTTATTTCAGTAGCAAGGCAGTGATATCCGGTACAAATGTATACGTGGTAACGTTTGTGAGAGGAAAATGTTAGCAATATTTGCAAATCTAAGTCATGAAGACATCAGCCAGCATAAATTTCTTTTTTTCACAGAAGACAAGGATATATGTTAGTTAGTTACTTGACTGTTCAGCAATTCACCAACATTTCCACTTGCGAAATGTCTGTAATCACTGACTGGTGAACTTATTGACTGGCTAAAATATTCACTTATACAGTACTGTGTGATATGGCTGTAATCACTGACTGGTGAACTTATTGACTGGCTAAAATATTCACTTATACAGTACTGTGTGATATGGCTATCATAACTTTGTAAAGAATAAAATTGTTTTAGGCGATTCCTTACGGATTCCAAGACCAATGTACGATTCTCTTGATATCATAATAGAATTTGTACGAGAACTTACATTTTTTTCAGGAAATAATGCCACAATGTACATGTCAGAGCATAGTCAAATTTAGATAACGTGAGACATCTTTTCATTATAAATTCTTTTCAGTATAATAATACAAACCAAGTGTTACTTGAACATGGAAAACATTGGCAATGTATTTCACACACATTAGCCTGCAGATAATGCGCATCTGTTATGTTTAATTATTAATTTCACGTCAATACCTAAACCTCTAACAGGGTCTGAAATGACATAGAGGGCAATTTTTCTATTAGAAAATGTCACTTATCACCAAGATTCTTTTTGAAAAATGGACTTGATTTAATGTTGAAAGATACTACGTGGTTTGTTTTGGAAAATGTGCAGGAAAAGAACTTGAGGAAGGGCATAGGACAACCTGTTTCAAGGACAAACAGACAAAATTGACCCTTTCTGGTGAAGTAAGTCAGTTGAACACCTACCAGAAGTCTATTTGTGTCAATCTCCGGTGGCTCAGCCAGTCTATGTAGAGATTCCGAGAATACAAATATAGCAATCACAACCAGAAACAAACCATTTACAAACCCTGACAACACTTCAACACGATCATACCTGAAATATGGATAAAATATCACATAATGGTCAACCATTTTGGTATTCAAAGTCAAAGGTCAGCATCCAAGTACTAACTAGAGTTGTAAATAAGGATGCCAACCATAATCAGACAAGGCAATTCCATTCACAAGCTTAAAATAATTAAGTGTTATCAATTCCTTCGTATACACACCACAATACATGGAAAGTATTAGTAGCAACAATGAGTCAAGATCTTCAACACTGATTATCACCGACAAGAAACTGTTAATGACGATTAATCAATTCTATGCAATAATCAATTCATCTCTACTGCTAACTAGGATCTTAGTAAAGCTCATATTCTAAAATGTGTGCTATTCTAACCGGTCTCTGCTAACAAGGACTATCTCAGCACAAACATAACATCGAGGGTTTGGCACAAAACTATGTAACTTCGACATAGAAGCAGATACAACAGTTTTGATCAGAGTTTTTAGTGACAAAACTTGTCTCGTTTCTGCACTAGTTTATAAAACATTCTACATAACATAATATAAATTAGGGAATTTAACTTGCTATATTTAGCAAGAGTCTCATTTCTTGAAAACAAAATAAATACCCATATGAAAAAATTCTAGTAGGTTTCCAACGTGTCATCACAGCAGCATACAGCCCCATCACAAGAGCTGAGCAGTCAAACAACATATGAAATCCATCTGATAGTAGACCTAAACTGTTTGTCCATACACCATATATCATCTCAACAAATGTAAATCCCTAAAAACATTAAAATTATTATCAATTTTCAACAATATCAGTTGACCATTTCAGTGTTCCCAGCTTTCAAGGACATTCTAAATGCTTTGTTAGTCGCCTGGAACAACTACTCACCGTAAGTTACAGGCATAAGATAAATAACCTTTGATAATGATCTTCCGACCAATTATCACAACTTAATTTTGATCAAAGGACTTAAAAGCTTAAATCTTCCAACTGACCTAACTAGACAGACATTGAAGAACTCATGCAGTATTACACATCCAGCAAATTTTCTATTCTACGAGTGAACGAGTGACATTGTCGTACAATAAATACAAATTTATTGAAGCTTGATTTCAGATGAAAGCATAATGCTTATTTAGATTGCTGGAGTGGCTTCCTGGACAAACCAGACCAGGTGTCTTATTAGAATGTCTTGTCTGGACCTTTGCTGAGTTCAATCTCGAGCGTTATGTGTCCGACAACATATCCATTACTATACAGCTCTGTATTACCTTTTAAAATTAAAATAATGGCATAAACGTACAAGATTAATACACAGGAAGTAGAATATCTTTCTAGAGTCTGTATCTTCTAGCACCTGTCGTAGAGCATTTTTTATGTGAATAGCAAGTGATTGTGAAGTTCTTTGTAATGCTTCCCCAGTGAAGTTATACACAGGCATTCCATCCATACTATACCCAATAAAACTCCCTTTATTACTTCGACTTGGTCCTAACAATATTTTCGTGGCTGAAATGGAAATTTAAGCAGGTACTTAACATCAATCACTGAGTACATGTACACAAATTACTAGGACAAAGGGTGTCACAATACACCTGAGTCGATTGCAATACATCAGTAACATATTGCAATATGTACCACAATTGTTTGCTTCATTAACTTAACAGTTAGATGTGTCCCTATAAATTGCATCCCTATATACTAGGGATGTGAATGATTAATCGGTTAACCGGTTAACAGTTCGAAAATGCGGTTATCAGTTAGTAAAATCACTAACCGGTTAATTGTTTATATTTATAAAAATATCGGTAGTAACACTCTCAACACTTTGATCCTGAAAGGTGTGAAACCGCGACTTAAGAGGTGCACAATCGATAATCTGTAACTAACAGTTTGACACGTATGCATTTGTTACACATATTTCATGAAACGGTCATTTAATTGTCGTTTGTTTCAAATGACAGTCGGAAAACTCGTTTGGGTGTTCGAGAATTTAGCCATATCTAAATAGACAGACACAACATATTGTTTTAATATTGTTGTATTCGAATAGATTGTAACTGTCTGTTAAATTAAATGTCAAATATCATATTATAATGTTTGAAATAAAAATGATATATTCTTAAATATAATCGTACTGATTGATATTTCTTTTTGTTTTTATGATTTATGTTCTGTACTTAGCAGAAATAAAACACTATTCGAACTAGTTCTAATGTCATAATATAAGTCTAGTTTACTGGGTAAAGATATACACAGCAAAATACGAAACATGTAACGAATGTCATGTTCGGTTAACCGGTTAGTAAAATAACCGAATATTGACATCCCTACTATATACCAGTATTTCAAATTGAAAATTCTCTGCACAAGAAGGAATTATTATTTTCATTTGATTAGATAATACAAAACAAGGCCTAAGACCAACACTTATTTGACACAAGGGTCATGGCTTAAACAAACTTGAGAGCAGTAATAAGATAGTGCTACATTTGAAATTAACCAAACACTGTTACGACTATATATTACTCTAGGGACTTGATCGAAATCACCAGACAGAACCTACAAGATAATGCTTCACACCAACTTTGGTAAAAATCTGCCTGGTGTAATAAGAAAAGTAAGTCAATGCAAAGGTTTATCAGCAGATGACAGACAGACACCAGACAACAGCATGTTAGAACAGATCATCTTGAGGTTGGCTTTTTGATTGTTTTGACAGGTTTCAGGTTTCAAAGTTTTGTCTGCTTTGATTGTTTTGTTCCTTGTACCGGGACAAAGAGACAATTAAGCAATAAAAGAATGGTGGATATTTTAGTCTGTCAACATGTTTGCAAAATAATTATCGGTATAAATAATTGTTCTGATTCCAGTTACGTTTAAATTTTCATGTTTGGTCATTACAAGTCATTAAATTATCAGTCATTGATAATTGTATGTATTCCATATATTTAGATAACTGAAGTGAATAACAGAAAAACAAAAAGGCAGAAATCAACCTGAACTGTATAATTGCAGCCCATCTCAGTAGCTGAGCTTAACCCAATATTCAACATTTATGTGGTCACAGGCAATCAAGTTACAACAGTAACTCTTAATTTTTCGAAACAGACAAGGTAAAAATGAGTGAAAATTCTAGAAAATGTCTCACCTAAAACAAAAGCACCCAAACTGAACACAACACCCCAAGACAAAACATGATCTTCTGTTATAATATCCTGCAATTTATTCATACTGGTGATTTTAGCCGTGTATGGATGGTTCCAGGTTAGAGCCAGGAGCATGGCACCACCAAACATTGCGTAGGCTCCATACTCTGCTGTCTTTGTTGGCTGTAAGTGATTGCTGGCAACAGCTTCGATGTAGTAATCGATGATAAATACGAACAATATAACGAGTGTTAATGGCAACAGCAGAGCGAACCAGGATGTCACCTGAAAAATAGAAATTTAACAGTAAAAAAATCTGCAACAGGGCATTCTTTAAAAATGTCTGTTTGGTATAACCCTTTCTTCACCTGAAAATGGACCGTACACAACCCTTGGTGTGATGAAAAAGCTTAAGGGGGTGCATATCAATAGATGAAACTGAAAAGACAATGAAAAGTTGTAAATACATGTACAATATAAATTACCTGCTTACCTACCAACCTTTGTTTACAGGGTAGGTTAAGCCAACCAAACATATTTTTAGGATGGCCTCAAATATATTGTTTACTAATGATATATTCTAATATATATCCAACCAAACACTTTCCTTTGTTTCTTCATTTTGTCAATAAAATACCATGAGTTAAGTGTATACTGTGTAACAGAACTCATACAGATAATGTTTTCTTGTCTATCTATATCTAAATGCACTGTTCAGCAAATACTACCTTAATACATACCAACTTTAATAGCAATTGTAGTTTGTAGAACATGGAACAACCTGCAGACAATTCAAGGACATCATGACGTACAAATGATTTTTGAAAATACAGGTCATGCTAAGGCAGTTTTTGCCATAGGTGAAAAAACAATGGAAAAATGTGTACAAGTATACTTACTTCAAAATGATCTAAGAATACTGTTATTTTGAACATGATGGCTATAGGTCAATATTTTCCAAATCATGTTTTCATTGGCAGACCACTTCATTTTTTACAACCGTTCTCAAGTGAATAAACACAGACTACAGATGGTTAATTTACACAATACGATAAGTTTCCCAAAGGAACAAAGGCCAACACGAAACTCATAGAGACATGCCTATGCAGGATAATTAACAATTTCTCATATAACTGAGAAAAATAATACATGAAATGAAAAACTGCATATTATTTGAAGGCAGGATTACATACCTGCGATTCTGAGGTCGACGAAACAATGAAAGCCCAAGGTCCGAGAATTAATGCTTGTACTAAACTAGAAAGTGAGTGAAGACGTTTAGCTCCTCCTACATCTACTGATAATTTCTTCGCAGCACTGTCATAACCTACTTGTAGACCGAGAGTAAGAAACAGCAGAACAACGCCACCCTGAAATCAAACAAAGGAGAGTTACAGCCCTTGATTAAACACCACCTGAACTACATATTCATTGACCACGTCTTTATCAGAACTAAGTTTAAGTACCATAATATTATGTAAAGGTTAATAATTTGAATAAACAAGAGAGATTTAGAGTTAGCATTTATTTGTATATTTTAACAAACAAAAAGAACACTTAATTACAATGAGTGCTATAGTCATGCCATAGAAGTGCAGTATGATAGTGTGTCAAGAGTGTACAAAAATAAAGGGACATAATAGAATCAATATTAAACTCACCTTATGATCTGACCATCCAACTAAATTAATCACATGATAAAACATGAACGCCAGTATATTTTGATGTCTATGATCAGCTGATATATGTATTAAGGTAAATTTAAAGAAAAGCACAAGCAAAAATGGAGGTTTAACTGGGAAAAATACAATTGCACAGTTGAGCTGCAATTGTGTCTCATTAAAAAACAACAACCTAACCTTATCTTAATTATAAACATGTTGCTAATTTGATTTACAGTCTTACTAAAGTATGGGACATCTAGTTCTGCGAGGCCCTGAGTTTCACAAAGGCAAGTGATATGAAATATGCTCTACTATGACATGTAATCCACTTGGACATATGATTTACTTGGATGTGTGATCCTAGGGCTGTTTTTTGACAATATTTGGGGCCGATTAAAAGAATATATTTTCCCCCAAATTTGGGTCAAAATTCCCCTCCAGAATCACAAAAAAATAATTAATTTGTGTTTGTCCGATCACAAACACTCTCAACATGAGAAATAGAGCTCTTGACTTTTAAATACATTTTGGAATCTGAAATTGCTATTGTGGAAATGTGAAATTTACATTAAAATGTGTTTTGGTATTGATTCTTTGAGCTTGGAAAAAATTCCCCTTTTTTATATTAAAAAAACGACACAAAATTCCCTTTTCTCCGGCCCCATTCCATTCCCCAAAAGTAGAAAGACAGCCCTGGATCCACTATGAGAAATGATCCACTATGACATATAATCTACTAATTGTTTTAAATTGAAAGTTTATACTGCTTTTATCTTAGGTTTTCTAACTTAGAAAGGATACACTCATGGTCAGACAGATGATCTAATTTTTCATCATGATCAAACAGAAGCAATGTTACCACAGCAACTAAAAAACAAACAGCACCACGCATCTGAAATGAGACAAAATCAGGTAAATTGATTCTAAACTACTATGTCAAATAAATATGTCCCATAATTATTGTGTTACCAAATACATGTTGCATAACATCATCTTATACATATCACCTTTATACATGTAGAAACATTTAAGAACAAAAGGTAAATTACCTTGTCCAACTGAGATAGAAAATGTGTTTACCGAAAATAACACAACTAAATGAACAGAAAGTTGTAGGTAAAATCACATATAAGAGTAAACCAAATGTGTCTCAGTCTGACTAGTCAGGTAAGTCATTCAGTCTATTCATTTTTTAAGCACAACAATATACACTGACTGAATGATTCAGTCCGGTAAATATTGGTTTGGTAAATCTTTGGTTTTCTCCACTGCAAGTTCAGGTTTCATCAAACATGAATGAATCATAATTGAATTAAATGAAAATAAATTGATTAAACAACAACAGCTACTAAAATGAAGACAATCATATGTTGAAGAGATAAAATGATAATTGAAGATTAAATTACCAGGGTGCAATGTACAACAAGTAAACATGTTTCATCATTCTTAAAGACAATATGTTCTTAAAGATAATAGACTGGCATCTCAACGAATTCAGCATAATTGATTTATACATAGTTCTCTCATCTACAATATTTACCTCCCTTGTTCTGAAATGTCGGCCATTTTGATAGGCAAATTTTCTAAAAGTTTATGGGGAATATAATACGAAGATAAACTAATCCGATATATAAAAAAATAACTTATTCATTATGCTCATGTGGGCATTTGGCTCAGAAAGTTGAAGAAAAAGTGGTTGTCACATGCAAATTCTCTTGGTATTTTATCACATATTTGGAAATTACTCCTATAAGGGCTTATCAGTTTTGCCTATCGAAATGGCCAATAGTTAAGAACAAGGGAGGTAAATATTGCAGATGTGGGAACTATGTATTGATTTTAACCAAAATATTGGATGCAAATAGACTTCTTTACTTTCACTCTTTGTCATGATAAAACAAACCTTTGCTGGACTTGCTCCAGAACTTGTGAACAATGTGCTTCCCCATGCTATTACAATGATATCACTATGTTCAAACAGTAATATTGTACGTAATGGTCCACACAGGGACAGCCCAAACATCCATAGTACCCCTAGAATGCATCCAACAAATGCATGTCGACTTACACGGAACCACTGTGAAAATATAAAAATGATTACATGAAGTAAGAAATAGACAGGTGATGTACTATGTAAAAAAATTGCTTACAGAGCTGTGATGTATTATTCCAGGTTCTACTGGATAGAGGGTTTTTCATGATGGATCTTACAGATTTATTGAACAAATTCTCTGAAAAACCATATGCCTTTTGCCAGATATTTTAATAGAAACAAGTGTTATTAAATAAATTCCATAATAATATATTTTATTTCCATCATACATTGTAAATACTAGTTATATCTGTAAGAAATAGCTTTTCTGTATATAATAGCAGGCACTGCAATTATGAAAATCCATCAATAGAGACATTACCATTTCATAAATGAACGAAAACTTATATTATGCTAGGTTAACTATCTGGACAAGGAGTAGTGTTTTACAAAGCATAGCTATAATCACAATGTCGACAGTCATTGATATAACTAAACTAAAGGAATACAAAATTAAGGATCTTTTGTAAATGACAATTCACTATTTTCAGTACATGTACTTATTTTTACCTGGTTCTTAGTAATACTTTTACCACTGGAGAACGGTTTCTGTAGGAGAACAAGAGGTAATGTTGCCCTGAAATTGATGTTTTTGTACATGAATTATTCAAAATACTGAAACTAACTGAAATATACAATAACACAATGACTGCAATATATACAATTTAAGTTTAAAAATATGTTCACAAATATGGATGGAGCACAAAATGACAAATAATAATTATTAATAAAAAACATGTACTTAGCTTCTAAGGGCATGTCAAAATCAAATATAAAATAATTTTGGCATTTAACTTGAGATAAACAAGATAAACAATTATGAGTATTTTTAAAGCACTGTTGGTATGGTAACTTACCCTGCCTTCACAACAAACAAAAATACAACCACGGGAACAAGCTTTAGTAAGTCATAGGCAAGGAAAAGCCCAACTGCTCGTAAAAACTTAGCTAATACAAGAAGACCGATGTATACTGGAGCACTGAAAGTAAAAACAGTCAAAAACCTTATCTAAAAGGTAAGTATGAAAAGATCTTAAAGTATTGTAGTAAAATCTGACCCAATCACAATTGATAATAAAAAATATAGGGGAGAGTATTTCAATGTACAATCTGGAAAAATCATAAGTGTTATCATTTTTCTAATACATACTAGTACGCTAGTCGCTACATGATTGGACTGATGATAATAAATTGTATGGACAAATATTGTCTTCCTAAAATAGCTAGCCTCAGATACACATACTGGTTATTTTTCCAGCTTTACGTCCAAAACATATATCTAGTACGTGGAGCTCCACAATGTACACAGAGTTATATAATATGCAGTACATAGAGCCAAGTGCAAAGACTAAAACATGCCATAAGTAGCAGTAGCGACATCAACTTGTGACAGACACCTGTAACTATGTGTGTTAATTATCTCAAAATGCAGGAAACTCATGTGAGATTAAGATGTTCAATCACATTAATGACTAAAAGAAAAGGATAAAAGTGGATATTTAACAACAATATTCATGTAGTCATTAAAGTTATTTTGTTTTCAAGATGTGTTGACCCCTGCACGAAATGATCTATTTTGATGAATGAAGTAATTGGTCAATTTGGTGTCATTGTTAAAAAGTTTCATGTGCAAGGGTCATTCAGTAAAAACGTCAATATAAATTACGTCAACTATTGCATTTTGACACAATTATAATCTATAACAGTCACTGCTGTCAATTTAACACAAATTCCCCTTATTGTTGAACATACAATGATACAGTTACGAACTCCCGTTATCCAAGTATGTGCGTCTAGGACTACAGAACCGTAATCGTAGCCATTGCCACTGGTCTGAATTAAAATTCTCAAGGCATGTATTCTTGGCAAGTGTCAGGTACAAAAGAGATCGAACCATAAACTCACGCTGAAGATGGTCCTCTGTATATAGCATGTTTTGGCAGAATATTGTCACCGTAGTCTGCCATTTGTGAAATAAATTATGTTGTCATTACTGCATGATCATTGCATTTTAGAAGTAAAAATATTGCTATTTTCAGCAGAAATCTTCATAAAATGTGAGACCAAACAACGAGGTCATGAATGATATCTAAATGCTTCCATCTTAAAAGAAACCATAAGTTAATGATTATTGAAGGATAAATGATGAAGATATTGGCACAAACTGCATTAAATATAATTGAGTTCAGTGCTGTCAAAATTGGTGTTGATGTGCAAACCGGAAGCGGAAATACTACCGGCTTCTGTAAATTAACCAGTCTAAAAAGGAAAGTGTTCTAGTCGTACCATCGCCATTTCGTACCTTACAAAAATTTGGTCACGTCGTACCCTCGCCTTGATCCGTTCAACAAAAAGTGCGAAGAAAACGCTTGGAGCGGTTAGTGGCAAAGACACGTCTGGGTTTATACTTGGTGATTTGCACCCAATTTCACACGTATCATACATATATACAATCCCCCAAATAGTACGAAGCGTGTAAATAAGAAATTCTAAAAGAGAAGGTTATATATCTAAATATTATCGAGTCTTAGTGATATAATCATATTTTCATTGAAATCGTATGGAAAAATGACAATGAGCATGGTGGGTGTTCCAGATCGTACAATTATATTTCTGAATGTAACACAAGGTTGTCCACTTGTTTTTATGGGTCGAAATGACAGAGGCCGCATCGGAAAATTAATTTTGCAGACGAAATAAAATGACGCCCAAATTCTTTTAACACAAAATAATAATAGATTTTATACCATGATTTGGAGTCATTACGTACAATCTATAGGGACACTTCTTGACCATGATCTGGGGACATTACGGGCCATCTATAGGGACACTTCGGACCATGACTTATACTTTTAGATAACTATTTGTTTCAACATTATTCATATTTTACTAAATACTTGTAAATAAATACTTGTTATGTCAGTTATATGTGGTTGCAATCTTTGTATATTTTAATACACGGAACAAGAACATAATTCTATTGTATGTTGTTTATAGTTTCTTATCATGTGTATATTTTGTCAGGGCTAGTGTATACCTACTAGCCCTGATTTTGTGTAATAGTTTTTAATAAAGAAAAATGATATATATGTAGACATTTCTATGTCGACGTGATTTCTCTGCCCAAATAGGGTTTTCGCACCTTAATGTACCTGTTTGTGTCGACATCCTCACGACGTGATTGAAAATGAAAAGGTGTCAATTGACCGTGAAGAGATCAAATATTTTATCTTGTTTGTGTCACAATTAATTCGTTCACACTTTGTAAAACTGATCGATACGCACGGACCTATAAACCGTGGTTTATGGGTCCGTGATAAAACAACAACAACAACTTTGATTCAGCAAAAAGTAACATCGTAGTTATAGTTATCTAATTGATGTCGCAGCGAATATTTATCAAGGGTATTAAACCCGAAAAAAAAACAAAAAAAACTTACATGAAATACTATTGTCTCCGTGATATTACTTATTTAAAGTATACCAATTATTACGAATCAAATAGTTTACACCTGCAGCAAAATTCCCGTGAAATTCTATTGTATAATTGTTGACTAATGAATTGATCATTGGCAAATTCTTGTGAACATCCATAAGGTGCAAGAGACCTGTGTAGACCTACAACACATGTAAACAGTTTATTTTACACAGTTATAAAATGTACACTTAAACATCAACAAAAATCATAAAAATATAATAATTTATTTGTGTTGCTCTAAAATAGAGTTATATGAGACATAAAAGTCTATTACACAAAATATACACATGATAAGAAACTAGAAACAATATGATTCTGTTCTTGTTCCGTGTATCAACATATACTAAGATTACAACTACATATAACTGATAATTGTTTTCAAGCATGGTCCGTATTGTCCCAAAATCATGGTCCGTAGTGTCCCTATAGATGGGCCGAAGTGTCCATACATATGGTCCGAAATGTAAATACAATTTACAATGTACAAAGCCACTCTAAAATAGAGTTAGCTGAGACATAAAAGTCTATTAAACAAAATATACACATGATAAGAAATTAGAAAGTTTCAAACAACATACAATATAATTCTGTTCTTGTTCCGTGTATAAAAATATACTGAGATTACAACTACATATAACAAGTCTTTATTTACAAGTTTTTATAAAGATATTAATAATGCTGAAACAAATTGTAAACAAGAATTATAAATCATAGTCCGAGGTGTCCATATTGATGGTCCCAAGTGCCCATGGATACAGATGGTCCGAAGTGTCCATATAGATGGTCCGAAGTGTCCATATAGATGGTCCGAAGTGTCCATATAGAATAAGATGGTCCGAAATGTCCCTAAATGGTATGAATTGACCAGTGCAGGGGTACAACCTCACCAAGCCAAGGATTCAAGATTACAAATGTTGGAGGGTACGAAAATGCGAAGGTACGACTTGACCGGTGTCCAAATAAAATATCCAAAACCAGTCTAAATGTATACGTCATCGGATCCTGTGTAGATCATGACGTCAAAGAACAGAATGGCGTGAAGACCTCGACGTGGTTTTCTAACTTTCGTTTAGTTATCAAAGTCCTGCAAGTAGTAGGACATTTACCGGTGTTTAATGCTGGAACGGAATGTATTTTATGTATATATAAGTTCACTTTTTACGATTGAAGATGAGTGTTGACGCATACGGTCCGAATTCTCAAACTCTGACCTTCCTGGATACCGAAGATGACTTGCTCGGAGCCGACACGCAGGGATCCGAATTCGACTTTACCGACTTTACTCTTCCATCACAGACACAGTCTCAAACCCAGGCATCTCAGATCGAAACAGGACAAAGTCAGAGTCAGGTGAGATTACGATGTCACCATGGGCGTGTCGAAACAAGTCGTCGTTTCCATAAACTATTTACAGTGTTGAGTTTATCGGTCCCGAGTTTATCAGTTCAGAATTCAGTGTACCGTTGACATTTTGTTATGTTGTATAAGCAAATCGTTATTGTACTTAATCTTACCAGTGTCGAGATCTGTTGAGTAAAAAAACACTCTGTTACAAGGCCTTGTTTGGCTTGAAGGTAGCTAATGTCATGTGTTTTTGTTTGGCCTGTGTGGTTAGACAGTTAATTGTTCAATTTGCTCCATCTTTATAGTGCCCTTCTATGTGTTTGATCCCCACTTAAAGCTCATTTCCCCCATTATTTTATGACAATGGTGGCAATAAGATAGTTCACGGTGGTTGAGCTTGGTATCGGGACAACTCGACCCCTAACCTACTCGACCCCTACTATTTACCCTGCCCAACTCGACCCCTATTTTCTGATTTTTAGGCAAGTCAACTCAACCCCTCTTTTTTCTACTCTTTTTCTATAACTATTGTGTCTTATATTGTTATTCATACATCAAAGTTGTAATTAAATGAAGATGTAAGAACATCTTAGAAGTATCGTTTACGATATTGTAGTTTTATTGGTTGTATATTATGAACTTTTAATTTAAAAAGATGTATAAACGCGAATTATGACGTAATATTGTTCTATGTGTATGGTGTAAACGATCGAAATAAAATTTGAAATAAAGGTATAAAAACTATATCTATAGGCGATACTTTCGGAGTATGCTTTAAGCATTTTATTGTTTTACATGTCTTGAATTATTCATAAAGCCTTAATTATGGTATTAAATTCCATATGGCGCATCTTTCATCTTGCAAGAAAGTATTTGTTTACAAATGATTTCCTAAAGCAAGAGGATAAAATAGACATTTCAATTTAAAAAATAATAAATTAACACCTTCATGGACTATTGTCATTAAAACAATTTAAAAGGCTAAAGTGGCAAGTGGACCAAAGAATCCTGAACCAAAAAGGGTCAGAGAAAAGCAATTACTTGTGTTACATTAAAATTTTATCAATTTAACAATGCTACAACAATAATTCTTAACAAGACTTAGTAAAATGAACAAACAATCTTTTTACGCATATTTTACCTGATCCACAATACATAAATTGAAAATAAAAAAGAAGGGTCTACCGTCTAGTTGATTTAGCAAAATAAGGGGTTGAGTTGGTAAGGGGTCGAGTTGTCCCGCAGCCGTTGAGCTTAAGCTTTTTAGGACAGCAGGGATGGAGTGGTGTGGACATAGACGGTCGTCAGGTTATCTCTTTTGATATAGTGTCATATTTGTGTTGAGCGGCGATAGGTTTGATCCCACTTTGAAGACATTTTCCCCACATAATTGAGGGACACAGTAAAGGGAAAGTATGTCACAATTATGGAACTTGCCCTCTTTCCATTTATCAACTGTAGGTGTATGCAGCCTTGATAACTTGACTGGAAAGTCTTGAAGCAAGCAGTCTTCCAACTGATGATAACCCTTTATTGTGTCTTGACAATAGCCTATTGGGAATAAGCTTGACTAGTTTCTAAACCCCCTCTCTTCAAGAATCAGTACGACTTAAAAACTACAATAAAACTTGTTAGTTATGAAGATGTGTGATGACCAGTGAAAGAAACCCACAAGCTCATCATTAGGAACCATAAGTTTTCTGGCCTTGAATGGATTTTAGCCGGTTTTTCAGCGAAAAATTACGGCTTATAGATTGGCAAAAGTCATACTTACATAATGCTCCTAACAACACTATAAATGGTAGTCAAGGCAACATTTACTTACTCCTCTATAAACATACATCCTACTTCAAAATTGTCTTCGTCAAAATGAAAAATCAGACTTTGAGGAGGTTTCTGCATTAACCCTTGTTGTATCTTAGTTCAGCAACTGTAAATAGTTCTATACAAGAAATAGATATATTTTAGTTTTTGGAACCTAAATGATAGTTTTAAACTGTCTGTTGGCAAGAATATTATTTTTGAAATTTTATAAAATCAAATGTTTATCCAACACATTGATTTCAGGCTAATGATTTGCCAGTACAGAATGGAATTGATGGAAACGTTACAACCATTACGCAAGGTGTCGGTGAGCTGCAGTTTGAGGAAGAGGAGGAGGAGGAGCAGTTTTACATGAAAGATCTACCAAAATATGCTTGCTCGTAATAACCTAATCAAATTGTTTAAATTTGTTAAATTATCCTTTTCAGCTATGTCTTAGATTGACTGAAATGACTTGAACTTTATTTAGTGTTGTTTGTCTCACCAATTTCATAACTGTCTATTACTTTGGCTTAAATGTATTGTTATGTAAAACAAGATTTTTGCATGTTTACACTAATATATTGGTGAATGCCATTTACCCAATATTGGTCCAAGTGTCCCAAATGCTGTTAGTAACCAGCCATTTTTTTTCAGTTTTGGGGAAGTATGGCGAGTCCTTTTGATAGGGGAAATTTGCATCATGAATCACCACGTTTTGGTATTTATATATAAAGGCTAAAATTTTTAATAATTTGACTGAAGGGGAATTTTCTTTCTAAGTAGGAGAAAGATATATATATGCCTTTTTCTTTGGGGAATTGACCCAATATCTATATCTTATATCTTGGTACATGACAATGTTGTATAACAGCTAGCATTCATGTATTTCAGTTATTGTGGCATTCATGATCCAGCATGTGTTGTCCATTGTAATACAACCAAGAAATGGTTCTGTAACGGTCGTGGAAATACATCTGGCAGGTCAGTTTTATTTATTTATCATTCTATCTAGGTTTTCAGGTATTTTACGGCTGGTAAATGCTCTTCAGTGCTGTTACACGGAGTGTGTCTACTCTGCAGCATGCATTGGTATTATTTTGATCAATTATGACAAATTTGCTATTTTCTTACAACCAATGAGCTTCATTTTCGGTTTTGATTAATATATGTATTTGACTTACCGTAGAAGTGGTTATAATAATTATATATTTGCGACATGGAAATATTTGCAAGTTTCCAAAAAAAAAATAATTGTGAAAATCAATTGTGTAATCAGCCCGTATACTTGACCATTAAACAATAACAATGCGCATTTCAGTGAACCACAAGCATTTCTGCTAGCAAAACCTCTGAAATTGACTATTTGCGCAGTTCTTACTTGAATGTTCTCTTTTTATTCTCGTATTGCTTTTGTCTTCGGCATCAGTCCGTCCATCCACTTTTAGCTTGTCCGCGCTTCATCTCCAATACTGCTGGTTTGATTTCAGCCAATCTTCACAGGATTGATCAGCATCCAGTGTTGTTGTGCATCCTCATCATTTTGTTTGGCTCGGATAATTTTTCACTGAGTTATGGCCCTTTGATGTCTTTATAATGGTGAAGTTTGTCCGCGCTTCATCTCAAATATGGAAGGTTGGATTTCAACCAAAATTCACGGGACTGATGAACATCAAGTGAACTTGTGCATCCTTGTAGTTTCGTTTCGTTCAGATAATTTTTCACTGAGTTGTGTCCCTTTGATGTTTTAATACATATACAGTGCATGGTGAACTGATCAAAGAAAGGTCATATGACTATATTTCTTGTTTGCTTGATATTTTATTCTAACATCCTATCACTATTACAACTACTGACATACTGCCATTGGGGAGACATATGGTTTTGTTTAAAAAAAACAACATCTAGTTATGTTGTGTATTCGTCACAACTTAAACAATTTAGTTTATGTGAATTTTCTTCCATTCCAGTCATATTATCAACCATTTAGTTAGAGCTAAGGCAAAGGAAGTAACACTACATAAGGATGGACCTCTTGGAGAGACCATATTAGAATGTTACAACTGTGGATGTCGTAATGTGTTCCTCCTAGGATTCATACCAGCAAAGGCTGATTCAGTGGTGGTTTTGTTGTGTCGACAGCCATGTGCAACTCTAAGTAATCTCAAGGATATGAACTGGTATGTTAGTTCAAAGAACACTTCGTTAATTCACTGTTGTAAATTTTAACCTAATGCTACCTGAATTACCATTGCATATGCTTTACTGGGAAACAGATTATTTGTGATGGCTGGAATATGTAGTAATAATGTACTGTTTTTGATAATCTTCGGTTATTTCTTCCTTGTTAGAACTTCTGTTGTTATATCTCATGGCATGTTTGATATATTCATTGTAGAAAATCATTTGCATTTTATGCATTTAGTGTTTTTTTAAGTGATAACATTACACTTGACTTGTAACACTGAAGTCTTTCTGTTAAATGATAGTATTCTTTCTTCAGGGACCCATCCCAGTGGCAACCCCTGATTCAGGATCGCCAGTTTCTACCATGGCTTGTGAAAGTTCCCACTGACCAGGATCAGCTTCGAGCGCGACAAATATCGGCTCAGCAAATCAACAAGCTAGAGGAATTGTGGAAAGATAATCCCGAGGCTAAGCTTGAAGATTTGGAAAAACCAGGTGTGGACGAGGAACCTCAACAGGTTCTTCTCAGGTGAGAGTTCTTTCATTTATTAATTGATCAATCAATGCAATTTTCTCATAAAAGTTCTCGAAAGATTGATCATATATAAAGGTACTATTGTAGTCCAATAAGTTGGGAAAAATATAGACATATTGGATATCTTATAGAGATGGAGAATTGCTTGATAAATGGTGTATTCTTTACTTGTTTTCAGTATATTTGTATGTTCACAATAACATTTTACTTAAAGGTCATGTCGAAATTAAGACCACCTTTAGTATAGTCCCTTTTCTCGTGGACCAGTTAAAACAATTTCTTCTTTATTTTGACTTGATAATAAGATCACCTCACATCTAAGACCGAATTTCTTTAAAACCAATGGTAGTCTTTTTATTGAGATTTCACTGTACTTAGAACTTTTTAAATTCCAGTTGTGGCATGCTCAGTTTGAAATAATAGAAAATGGTTTTGAAATACTAATTGGTTTCATGAATGATTCAGAATTAACCATAAATATGGAATAACTACAGGAAACTTCATAGATATGTGACTGCATTAAAATTCATGGTGAAATGGCATAGTATGCATTATTTAAATCTGAAGCCTCTACTATATTCAGGTATGATGATGCTTATCAGTATCAGAGTATTTTTGGTCCCTTGGTGAAATTGGAGGCAGATTATGACAAGAAGTTGAAGGAGTCTCAGACACAAGATAATATCGTGTGTCGTTGGGATGTAGGTCTTAATAAGAAGAAAATTGCCTACTTCAACTTACCCAAAGCTAATGATGGTAGGTACATTGTAGCATGTATACCCAAATCGGTATTATTGTTAGCATGTTTGTTTGAAAGAACAAAAAACTGTTGTCATATTTTGATAGTTTTCTGTGTATACAAAAATGTTCAGTATTGCATTTAACTGAAGTTTCGGAGAAATGAAAATGTAGCCGGCTGACGAATGTCTGCATCCACTTGATGTGTTCTTGTTAATTTCTTTCGCTGTTACCACTTATGCTCTTAATTCAATGTTAATTTATCTTATCTTGTAAACTGTCTTCATGGTCAGTAATCAGATTGGTCGGTTGAGTAACGCACTTGTGTTATATCCATTCCAGTAGATTTGTATACTGTTTGCAAAAAAATAATAATTGCTGAATCAGTCGTTGCTAATAATGAAATTTGTTAGCTATTGTTTGTTGAAAGATTATCGTGTATACTTATAGATGTTCCTGAAAGAGTTATAATAACTGTGTTTTATCTTCAGAAATGAAACTGATGCATGGAGATGAATTAAGACTGAGATACATGGGAGAGCTTCACAAACATTGGTCTGGTGTTGGTCATGTCATTAAGATTCCTGACAGTATCCTTTTGTAATTTTTACATAAACAGCCAGAGTCATGTTATGACTATTCCAGCCATTTGAGTACATACATCATTTTTGTATTGGATGTTGTCAGACATTGGCTGGTTTGTACAAGTTTTGATCCTGTTAAATCTTCCACTTCTGATTCATGTGGAGAACTGCCTATGGAAGAACAGTTTAGTACTGGTTGGTAACCCAGGAATGCTTGTTAGACAGCCGTACATAAATGAAATACTTTCGAAAAATCGCCAATTCCCAAATTATGTTAAAATCGATTATTTAACACTCAACCTGCATCTCTACAGGTATGATATACCCAATCTATGTATTGCTTGTGAATTTGAAGCATTTAGTCAAATAGATAAAAATTTGCAGCTCAAGATGTTTGAAAATGCTATTCAATAATTCAATTCAAGACTTTCTTCAGCATAATCTATACATATCATCATCCTCGGTACAGAAAAGATCTTGAAACAGAATGTTTGATATAAAACTATATGATTAAGCGTAATGGCAATACAGTTATTTAGAGTAATAAACCAACAAAATAGATTGTAGATCCTTATGTCTAGATTACATAGTCTTGATATTTCAACTTCTTTATTTAATGGTGTAATGAAATATGTGGTTGATATGAAGTCCCTGTGAAACATTTATAAATGTGCTTATTAACTCCCAACATTCTCTATTAAAATGAGAATGGAATCTTGAATGTTGTGTTTAATTTTCTTAGTATTCCTTAATGAAGCAATAAGATCATAGCGATGAGATTGCAATTGAGTTAAAGAGCAATGCTGGTGTACCAACTGAATGTACACACAACTTTGTGGTGGATTTTGTATGGAAGTCTACATCATTCGATAGGTATACTTTTGTCATAGGTGTTGTTCATTTATTTGTGTTTTGCCCTATTTCTTAGTACAGTAAAACCTCGTTGTCTCAAGTATTATTATTACAAGCTCCCACTTGATCTTGAGGAGTCGTGAAAAGTCCTGGCAATATTGTTCCAAGTTGTATATTGTATAACCTGTCTATGATGAGCAACATCATCTCGAGACAGGTGATGGTCAAGTCAACTTATTTCAATTGTTGATTAACAATTGACGGCAACTAACAACTTTGATATGACAAGCACATCGTTATCTCAGCATTTTCCTTGTCGCAATGACTTCTCGAGATAAGTTTTTACTGTAATTTAATTCACAAAGAACATACATTTTGAGGGTAGTTACTACTTAAGAGACTAATAATTAGATTTTACATTGTTCTGTAATGCATACTGAGATTTTACAAAGTTAGTGTTAATACATGATTTACTTATTCTGTTAATACTAATAATGCATGCATAAAAGCAACTTCCTACTGACTTAAATGTAAGATACATCTAAGTATTGTTGTCAAGTGTTTAATTGGTCTATTTCAGAATGCAGTCTGCTTTGAAGACATTTGCTGTAGATGAAACATCAGTATGGGGTTACATTTACCACAAACTTTTGGGCCATGAAGTGGAAGATGTAGTAATTAAGTGTCAGCTACCTAAACGTTTCAGTGCCCCTAACTTACCGGAATTAAATCACTCCCAAGTGTATGCCGTCAAAACTGTACTTCAGAGACCATTGAGTCTTATCCAGGTATGGTTGAGTGATGGAAGAGTTTTTTACTCCTTTAAACTGATTTTGCTGTTCAAAAATGCTTCAGTTAAAATTTGAAGGAAATATTTTTTCATGGAGCTTTACTGTCTGACAACAGCTTAATAGACAGACACTTGAAGAAAAATGTTGATGCAAATGATGTAAAAAGTTGTTATAGACTAAGACTGTATATGTAACGATAGCTTTGATATTTGTGTACTTGCTTTCCACTCCCCGTGATTACTATTGCTTTGCCATGAATATGCTTAAATATTCATCTGCACAGTGGATAACAGTCCAGATGGCAAAGTCGCATTTGTAGAAAAGTATTTCCATGTAAGGAAAGAAGTATATCATCATTCATTTTTGAATCATGGATTGTGGAACGTTGACCCTGATGCGCAAATGAGATTGGATTGACCGATGACTGGGAATACACAGACGTATTACAGTTCATGATTTGAATAAAAATGGTGTGGAAAAATGATACAGTATAATATGTTCAAATTTACAAATCATAATTTTGCTGCAGAACTTTGATTTTGGGCTCTGTTAAGCAGAACACTTGACAAGACACTATGCAAGCATACATTTCACTGTTAAATGTTATTCGTCTGTTTTACAGGGTCCTCCTGGAACAGGGAAGACAGTGACATCTGCTACTGTTGTGTATCATTTAGCCAAACAAAACAATGGTCAGATGCTTGTATGTGCTCCATCAAACATTGCTGTAGATCAACTTACAGAAAAAATACACAAAACTGGACTAAAGGTAAAATAAATTATATTTGCTATTTTAGTTTTAAGGTGTCATTATTTGCTGGTTCATTTGTTGCTATTTCTTCTTCACACATCACATCCATTGCTAGAATACATTGATGTAAATATCTGCTGCCAAATGAATTGTCATTATCTTATCTCTTTGGTCAGTTTTTTTCTAATTATGTTACTGTAATGAAATACTTCCAGCCATTAAGACATATCTCTTCTGAATGGTGTGTACTGTGGGTTGAAAATATCTGTATTTTTGATAATTTTAGCATGACGTTTTTGTATTAACATATGATTTGATGTTTGTATTTCAGGTAGTGCGACTTTGTGCCAAGAGTAGAGAGGCAATAGAATCCCCAGTAGCTTTCCTTGCTTTGCATAATCAGATCAGAAATATGGACAGGTAAATGTTTATCTTGTAATCTGTTTACGTTATGTTAACATTGAAACTTTTTATTTGAAAAATATGTTCAGCCATAAAGGGCTCACTTTTTGTGCTTTTTGGGGCAGTTTATGGGTACAATTACCCTTCTTAATGTTTTCCCCCATTTCCATTTAAGATTTCGTCACAAAAAAGTTGATGTTGATCAACATTTCTTTAAGCATATAAATGCATTTGACAGAAGTACTGGATATTTGCTATTATTGGTTCTTTACTACTGTTTGATTCAATACAGTTTATATATTTTATTTTTCAGTTTACCAGAACTGCAAAAATTACAGCAGCTGAAAGATGAGACTGGAGAACTGTCCGTTACAGATGAGAAGCGATACAGGTCGCTCAAGAAACAGTGTGAGCGAGAATTGTTGCAGGTATGTAAAACTAAAGATAAGCCATGTTTTAATGTTTGATACCATTTTAGTGTGAAGTACAGGACCACCGTCTGAAAGACAGCCTCATCATCAATACTGCCTTAGTAATGAGTCTAATTCATGGTCTTGTTATTAATTTTTCTTTCATGATCCAGCCATTGTTTTATGTTTTTGGGCCAGTATGGCGGGTCCTTTTGAAAGGGGAAAGTTGCATCATGAATCACCAAATTTGGGTATTTATAAGGCTAAAATTTTAAATAATTTTACTGAAGGGGAATTTTCTTTCTAAGTAGGGGAAAAGTTTTTTCTTTGTGGAATGGGGTCCAATATTGGCCCCAAATTTGCCGAAACAAAAGGCCTGTAATCAGACCATCACCTTTATATTGGCAGGAGTTTTATTGTTATGTTTGCATTATCTTATTACTTTGAGATGGTTTGGTATGTTGTTTACTTAAAGTGTATGCATAGTATATGGGAAGGTTTAGTAATGGAGAATTGAAAATATGCATATCATTTTATGAAGAATAGGGCATTAAAAGTTAATCAATCATAAAAATACATGCCATGTATTGGTATGTCAAATGCTTTAGAATTTAGTGTCAATTGTCCTTTAAATTTTTTGTATATTTTATATAGAATGCAGATGTGATATGTTGTACCTGTGTGGGAGCTGGCGACCCTAGGTTGGCGAAGATGCAGTTCCGATCTGTTCTTATTGATGAAAGCACCCAAGCTACAGAACCAGAATGCATGATACCAGTTGTACTTGGATGTAGACAGGTAATTAACCATGTTTTAACAGTTGGGCAATTCAAGATTGCTCTGCGTCTTTGGAGTGCTGCAAGTGAAATGCTGATTAAAAATGGTGTAAAACACAAAATTCTTCAAATTAAGACAAACACTGCTTAAAGAGAATGTCTCTTGGGGCTAGTTAAAAGCTTAACTGACTTGTTTTGGGTGTACCATGATGTAGAGAAAAGTCTTGTTCTGCTTGAAAGAAGGCTTTTGTTGGATTAAGTTGGTAAAATGTTCAAGGATGTCTCTTTCAAAATCATTATAAATTGTGTTGATATTTTCTTTTGCTGATTAAACATATTGTGTTGTTATGTTTTCTTATAAATATTGATGATTCTCTTGTTGTTTTAGTTGATTCTAGTTGGAGATCACTGTCAGCTTGGACCTGTTGTTATGTGTAAGAAGGCTGCTAGAGCTGGACTGTCACAGTCTTTGTTTGAAAGATTGGTTGTTTTAGGGATTCGACCAATTCGTCTTCAAGTACAATACCGTATGCACCCAGCACTCAGTGCCTTCCCATCCAATATATTCTATGAGGGTTCCTTGCAAAATGGAGTTGCGCCAGGTAAGATTGTTAATTCTCTGTACTTACTTCGGTATGTTACAGTTTTGTTGCCATATTGAGAAATGTTTAAAGTATTAATTGTCAATGTTTTAATACTGCTAAATTTACTCGGACTATTTGGTGGTGCTTCATTTTTTAGTAAACTTTGAGTATGTGCTTCTGATAAAACTTTCAGCTTGTCTGTTTTGGAAATGACTAGTGAGTGCCAGTATTCATGTGCGGTGCTCATGTTATTCTTTTATTTCTGTACTATTTTGTAATTTTTTCATACTTCAGGTGATCGTCTTCGTAGCAGTCTGGATATACCGTGGCCTCAGCCAGATAAACCCATGTTCTTCTACACGTCGTCTGGACAAGAAGAAATATCTTCATCTGGAACCTCATATCTTAACAGGTAAAGAAAATTGTGTAACAGTTTCCAGATGCCAATTTAATACCACAATTTGACGAGTAGTTCAATAAAGTCCATTATATATATAAAAAATCAGGGATTTAAAAACTTGTAGATGTACAGCTTACCTATATAGAATAGATGCTGACATTTTGTTGTCATTTGTCCTGTAAGCCACAGTGTAGTTGGATACTGTAAGTGGATATTTTTCTGTATCGAAAATTTCAAGAATTGGCATTTTCATATGTAATAATGTTTTATGAGCAGTAAGTTTTAGACTGGAGGAAATAAGTATTGTTACATTTAATATTCAAGTATGTAAAAATGTATATCTGTGATGTGGGAAATTTACGCTGGCAGGTATTCTTTCAACTTTTTGAAGTCCAGAAATTCGCAATTATGTCCATGTCACAAACCTTAACACTTGCACAGTATTTATATTGCGTGTATTTTTTAGGACTGAGACAGCATCTGTGGAGAAGATAGCAACTCGTTTCCTACGTTCTGGTGTGAAACCAGAACAAATCGGTATCATTACACCATACGAGGGTCAGAGAGCATACATTGTGCAGTATATGCAGTACAGTGGATCATTGAATAAGAAGCTTTACATCGTATGTTACATTTGTTTTTATTCTTTGCTATATTTACATTGAAATAGGTTGACTTACAATGTTTTAGACAGAAATTTCTGTCCATTAGGTATTGTTAACTAAAGTGTAAATGTCAAACTTGCTATTTAAGTTCATGTAATTTTTAATAAAAACAAGCTATGGTAATTACAAAGCTAATATATTTTTAATGTGTAATACTCCATGTAAATAGTATGTTGTTGTTATTTCAGGAGATTGAAGTTGCCAGTGTGGATGCTTTCCAGGGGCGTGAGAAAGATTTTATCATTCTGTCGTGTGTCAGATCCAATGAACATCAAGGAATTGGTTTCTTGAATGACCCTAGACGTCTTAATGTGGCATTGACTAGAGCTAAGTATGTAATAACAATGTTCGCTCATCTTGTTCTGAAAGACCTCTGTGAGGATCTTGTGTTGTCTGTCCACATTTTCTTCAAGCCACCTCCAGTTTTGGCCTTA
This sequence comes from Mactromeris polynyma, assembly GCA_032209605.1. Lineage (NCBI taxonomy): Eukaryota > Metazoa > Mollusca > Bivalvia > Venerida > Mactridae > Mactromeris > Mactromeris polynyma. The sequence goes on from JASFXZ010000001.1 coordinate 52,321,775, forward strand.
GTCATTCCTGGTTGATAATTATGATCTTTTTTCAAACAAAATTATTATTAAAGAACAGTTGAGCGATACAAGCCCTCTGGGCCTCTTGTTTTTTGAATTTCTGAAATCATTTCCCATTCTAATGTGCAAGTGAAAGACCAGTACACAACATATATGGATGACTGCCGCAATGAAGCAATAATGATGGTATAATGTACATTGTTATTTATAGTTGAAATGAAGTTAATACAGTGGAACCCCTCGAAACCGAACCTCGTCCGGACTGGATAAAAAGTTTGGTTTAGAGGGGTTTCCGGTTTAGAGGGGTTTTAGGAAATGCATTAAACAACATAATTAATGACAGTGTATTTTATTCATTCCTTATACATGCACTATATACAGTACTTATACTATATTATAACACTGTTAGTTCTGGTTTTGAGGGGTTCCACTGTATCTGAAATAAATTATGCCGTAATATTTTTTAGATTTACACTGCATGTGTGAAGTTACTTTATTGTTACTTTTGGTTTAGAACTATTTTCAGCCATATTTCAGTTATGTACAGACAGTTGCTTATAGATTTTTTGTTTGTTTAGGTACGGAATCATCATTGTAGGAAATCCAAAAGTACTTTCAAAGGTAGGTGTGAACTTGGATAGAGTGTTATGGACATTATTTAATATTTGTCATTATGTTGAATTATGTTGCTGTGAACATATGCATAATATGTGGCTATGGACTTGTGTTGAATTATGTAGCTATGAATAAATGTAAAATTAGGTTGCTATGGACTTACATGGAATTAAGTTGTTATGGACTTATGTTGATTCATTATGCTGTGAATGTTTAATAATATTGCTATAAATATGCATTGACTTTGTTGACCATGTGGCTATGAATAAGCATTGACTTTGTTGACCATGTGGCTATGAACAAGCATTGACTTTGTTGACCATGTGGCTATGAACAAGCATTGACTTTGTTGAACATGTGGCTATGAATATACATTGAAATATGCTATTATTAGTATATGTTGAAATATTGCAGCAACCTTTGTGGAATCATTTACTGACATATTACAAGGAACAGAAGTGTTTGGTCGAAGGACCACTGAACAACATGAAGGAAAGTTTGATACAGTTCAGTAAACCAAGAAAACTTGTAAACTCCACCAATCCTGTAAGTAAATATATTGTCTAATTAGCTGTTTCCTGTGGTCCTATATTGTCGTATGTTGATATAATACTGGGCACAAGACTAGTTTTTGGGGAAAGATGCCCATACTAGAAAATAAGAGAATTTTTATTGTTAAAAGATGAGTAGGGGAATCTTGAGCCACACTTATATCAGCCCTAACTAGTCTAGCTAACTAAGAATTTTCTTTGAGGGGATTTGTAAGTGGGCATACGGGAAAAAGTATACTATTTCATTCGGGGATTGGTATCAGTATATGGCCTAAAATAAAACAAGTGCCTTGTAATAGTGGCTGGTTAAGTTCACATGATGTTAATCTAAACGTAAAAATGAGCCTGTCTTGTCAGCTCAGTGGTAAGAGCGCTTGGCTGTCACTGTGGAGGTACCAGACTTGGCAGGTCATGTCTCCATGACATTTGGCTACTTTCATCTGTCCGCTACCTCTTGATTTATGTGAAGACGATGTCAGCTGCTTGTGGAAGAGCAAGTTAGTACTGGTTGATGATTAACTCCAGGAAACTTGTAAGGTGAACTGGCTGCCACATATAACTGAAACATTGCTGATAAAACAATAGGTAAAATGACAACTAACATATGGAATATTTTGTAATAACAAACTTTATCATGAGACCATTGTTATTACTCGATGCTGTTTTGAACGTGATTCTGTTCTAAAAATAGGTACCAGAGAATTATTCAATATGATAGGTTTACTTAGTGACCAGTAGATACTATCAGAGGGAATGCGTTCGTATTTTTGGTTTTGAAATACTTGACTGTTTTGAGAACATTTTCTTTACAGATTTCTAATTTCATAACTCTCAGTTATCATTTGTTGTGTGCTATGGTACTATAATAGATTGATCAGTTGTTGATGAAGCCATGTTTCTATTGTTTTACAGGGTGGAAGGTTCATGAGTAACACAATGTTTGATGCTAGAGAAGTTCTCATACCTGGCAGTATCTACGACAGGAGTAAGTTGTTCTGCAATTACTTTAATTGAAATGGATTCATCTTAAATCATTGTCCTGTCTTATTGGACAGTGGGGATTTTTCTCATTTAATCTGTTAATCCTTTTAAATCCTTTTATTTGAGTGGGTACTTTCCTGCTTGGTACGTACATTCATGTATGATAGACATACACTTTGATATTGTCTGCTTTTCCTACGTACGTGGACAAAAACACTGATATTGTCTGCTTTTCTTACGTACGTGGACAAAAACACTGATATTGTCTGCTTTTCCTACGTATGTGGACAAAAACATTGATATTGTCTGCTTTTCTTACATACGTGGACAAAAACACTTGATTTAAAGGTCATTGTAAGTATTCCTTCCATAGATATCATTCTGAACCATTTATGTTTCTATCAATATGCTATTGTTTTCTCCAGGTGTTGGATACAGGGAGCCAGTGGTTCGTACTCATGACCAGCTTGGCTTCATTGGACCGGAACGTGCTTATACTGGCCCGGCAATGAATATGCCAGTACCTGTGAACATGTTTATCAGTCCAATGCCTCAATTTCATCCTACACAACAGCCTATGCAGATGCGTAAGTAAACTTAGATACAGTGAAACCTCAATAATAAGACCACTATTAGTTTTGAAAATCAAGTCTTATTATCAAGGTGATTTGATTATTCTTATTTATATCAAGGTGATTTGATTATTGAGTTAAAATGTGGAAGTAAAATTAAAAACTTGTTTATGAAAATAATTCAAATAGTAATAATCTTAAGAATGATGTGGTTTTAATTTGAGGTGGTCTTCAAGTGAGGTTTTACTGTATTTATGAAAGTGACATTACTGGCAACATTATTCTCCATATTTTTGGTCATGGTTTGCAAGAATAATGAAGTAACTTAAGTTTGTCCAATTTTGTGTTGTATGGTATGTGTCTGCTTTTGGTATTCTATAATTCACTGAATGAAGCCTCAAATATATTCATTGAATACCGCCTGTATGACAAGGCTTAATATGTGTAACATCCTAATGTAATGCGATACTTACCAGAATTGAAAAGTTAAATGGGTTTTAATGTATTCAATGAGATTACTGACATTAATCAAAAAGTGTATGAAGTATGTGTACTGTGTAGATTAAACTTTTCTATACTAATATCAAATTTGACATTTTCAGCTGCTAACGCTCGTGGTCGTGGTGGTCCTCGTGGACGTGGTGGACGTACAAAGCCTCCACGTTATAGTCAGAATGCACAGCAGAGTCAGGGCTCACAGCTTATGAACAGTCAGAGTCAAGCTAGCCAGGACATCTCGCAACCGTTCTCTCAAGGTCCACTAACACAAGGTGGTTTGTCTATGAGTCAACCTTTCCAGATGAGTCAACCAGGATTGTCTGGACTTTCCCAACCAGAACTCTCACAGGTTGGAACTGTAATATATTATCATCATATTTAAGTAAAGTTATTGATTATGTCTTGTATGTTTGTCTGTCTGCACATAGTTAGTTGGGGAAATCTTAATTAACTGCTGGTTGGATTGTGACCAAACTTGGTATGACTGGTACAATACTCCTCCTATATACCTTACATTAACTATTTTGGTAAATCCTTACCCCAATTACCTGCTGGTCGTATAACTTGGTTGTAATCGATTATGCATGATGTTTTGAACATTTATAGGTTATATTATTCAGTTGACTTATTATTTGATAACCAACAAAAAATTTCTTCTTCATACCCAAACGCTCGGCCACCTGAGTTAACATTTATGGTTGCTCCTTGTCAGAGCATTCACCTCAGGGTGCAGGAGGTAATGGGTTTATGTAGACCATGTCATACCAAAGTTGTTGAAAGTTGTTAAAAAGGTACTAGTATCTCCCTTGTTTATGCTCAGCATATCAAGAAGTGCTAGGTCTGGTTTGCCTGGTATGCTGTCAATGTGACTTGACATGGTGTCATGTTACAAGTCGATGGTATGATATCACTGACATAGTGTCATGTTACAAGTCTATGGTATAATATCACTAAGTAGCTAGCTGCGCTTTATCTGATACTAATAGACAAAGAAAATGGTGGGCTGTATTTGTGTGGGCACTTGTAGCCTATTTATGTCATAGCTTGATATTGTTGATGGATCTATAATTTACCATCGTAATTATTTGTTTTAAAGGACAGTTTTCTGGCGGATGATTTCAAGTCTCAAGCTGATGGCATGTTGTCGCAAGACTCCACATACCAAGGTGATCGTATGTTCTATGCCTCGCAGCTATCACAGGGTCCTTTCAACTAGACTGTTGGAGCTAAAGGCTTATAGACAAGGTAAGCTGTTATTTGAATGGGATAAACTTGGCTTTGTTTGCTTTTGGTTTGGATATTCACTTGTGTATTACATTGTCTTCTATCTTGGCTAAAGATTGAGGGTGTTAACATGCTCTTCTGTTATAAATTGGGAAGTAGACCATTTGTTTCTTAAAATTATTTCATTCTATGTATGTTTCAGAAACATGAACATTTTGAAAAATAATTCTGTTGAAACAGAAAATTGGGTAATGTTTGCGAAATTTCAATGCAGGATAGTGTATGCTTATTTTGGTGTAATATCTAGTGGTAGTTAGTTGTTATGTTAGGGTTCATGTCTACTCATGAAATCATAAACAAATGGGCAATTGCTTCTTGATGAACAATTTTGATGAAAATTCTCTATTTTATTTATATGTTTCAGTGAACAGTGGTGTTTGAATAGGTCAATTGATGAGACATCATCGTAACCAACGACAACCAGATGAGTAGAAGGAGAGACAGGAGCAGTGTCAAATGTTGGACGACATTGGCAACTTACAAGTGACACCATGGCGTCAAAAGCCATCACCAGTAGCCTGGCAGCATCCCTCACAGTGATTGATTGTCAATTACAGACTGTAGATCTGGCAATGGTTCACAATGTTGACTTGTACACATTATTCCAACTGTATAGGCAAAAGCTCGGTCAGCAGAATGCTTTACAAGTGCCAGTCAAATGCTGTACTGAGGATACCAGTCAATTTCGTTAAGATGGAACCAGTCTACAATGTTGACAGAAGATCAACTTCTCCTTGAAATGGGACAAAGCCCAGGCATTCGGAGAGGCATAGGGTATACATGTCAGCTGGATGTCACATGGCCATGTCATAGACACTGCTGAACGTCTGATTTGTTTTGTTGATTGAAATGATGGAAGTTGTTGGAAATAAAAACTGAAGACATATATTTGATGGGTCAACCATGATTATATAAATTACAACAATTAGATATGATTTGTGTTATTTGCCAATAGAGCTGTGGTGTGTTTAGAGGAAAGGGGAGAAAGCATTGAAGTGAAGAGTAGTATTGTGTATTAACAGTAGATGTGGAGATGTAATTGTGGTTTATACTAGAATATATTTACAAAAATCATTTGATAAACAAGAGAACTAGCAAATTGTCACATTTTTCATTACCTGTTAATCAATAGTAATACATTATTATTACTGTGCATGTCTACTTTTTGTGGTGTTGATTCATGTTTCTATGTCACAAAATGATTTGCTACTGTGAAATTGTGCCATCGTTCACATGATGCCTACTGAGTTTCTGTCCTGAAAATATGTCCTTAAAATCCGGATCAATATTGATCAAATTAGCGTAATGTTTGATCATTTTTTATTAATATTTAAGACAATATTGCCATAGTAACAGTTATCAAATAAATGCTATTCCATGATTAACACAACTGAGCTCATATGATGTGTGGCAGAAGTTGATATGTGACATAGTTATAGAAATATAGAAGGAACATGTAAAGATGGCAACTCTTCATGAATTATTGTATTTTACTCTTGTTAATTTGGTATCGACTGCTTTTTTAATATAAATGTAAAAGTTATTCTTCTGAGACGTTGTATTTTCATGTGGAGGAGACTTCATTTCAGTGCATTTTCCCTTTTACTGTGTTTAATTGGTTGATTTTTTAATTGTAGCTCTTTTATACTTGTAACAATGATATCCTATGTGATTATAGCTTTATGCTAATTAGGTAGTGGTTTTGTGTATAACCAGTCTGCAAAATTATATGTATAAAAGTATCAACCTTTTCACAATGAGTTTGCTTAATCTTTGAGATTAACAATTTTAATTAACAACTACAGCCAGTTAATTCAAATCTGGCTTCAGAATGACATACTCGAGGTATTTAGTTTAAACAAACTAATTTCTGTTATCTTGTGTTTAGTACCATATCAATTTTGCAGACTGACACTGTTTTTTTCCTCCAAAATGTTATCCCGCATAATTTTTTGTGTGCTTTGGACTATATATCTATTATTTGATGTATCCTGTTTGATTTTATGTGTTACACATTTACAGTTTATTGATTTCCCAACCTGTTTGTATGTTTAGACCAGATTTGGTTATATTCAGTCTGTTCCATATTATCTTCCTTAATTTTTGCCAAATTTATGTAAGTTTACTTTTTCCACTTGGAATGTGATGTGCTTACTCAGCTGAACATCCTTAATTATTCCTTTCAATTATGCAACTTCTTCTCCATCATGTGATGTGACTGATGTGACTGACATTGGATTTATTGATTTAATTATTATAAGCTTATAGTTTCTTTGAGCAGTGAATATAGTTATATATTTTTTAGGAGAGTGTGACTACTGACTTCTGTTATCTTTTCGTGTCTTTGATTTCATATTCACAAAATAATACCAATAAACTTCAATACTTAGAACAAAATTTGTCTGATCAGTTCACGTATGGTTATTGAAAATGGTTTTGTGACTGCAGAATGGAAAGTGAATTCCTAATACAGGAATTATTGCTTGTTTGAAGTATTTAACATATTCTGGGGATAAAGCACTGCATGATAGTTACATAACCAATGTGTGAAACTTTCATCGCATGTGATAGCAACGTATCTTGTTAAGAAATTATTTGTGGTTTTATGAAAGCTGGGAAGTTTTATCTATATATTTCTGTTATTGAGATGTAGTGACGAGAGTGCTACTTGCACATTTATTTACTAAATGTTGCTATGGAAAATATGCAAACTGTTGATCTATTTGTTGGTATGTTTTGTCCGTTGATTAGTGATGAATTGGTTAGACTGTTTTTTATATAACATCTTAACAGATAAATTGGTTAGTAGTATCATATTCTTGTTCTAAGTTAGACAAAAATATGAAGAACTTAGATAAGTAAATAGATAGATTCTATTGCATGTACTTCAAAAATAACAAACATCTAGCCTGGTTTTACAACCATGGATTTACAAGGTAGTATTTTACTACGTACACTAATGCTTACCCTTGCTTAAGTTACTTCTTCGTACTAAATCTTGCTTACTTTCACTCTATAAAGAATGAAATAAAGTTGCTTACAATATTAGTGTTTGTTATTCATTAGAAAGACTGGACATTATTTGTAGTTCCTTCATGGACAATACCTGTGTCAAGAACGGCAATTCTTACAGTAAATTGTTTTTACTAAAAGGAACATGTCCAGAGAAGATGCACAAGGGTGCAGCAGCAGGGTCAGAAGTCATCAAATTCTCTGCTGTAGTTACCTCCCTTATCAGTAAAATATAACCTACCAGATTAACAGGGATTTTATTTTTTGGTTGAATCTTCTAAAAATCACTTCATTTATGATTATTATTTTCTGCTAGTCGTAAAGGGACATTTTAAAGTAACTGTTAGTGTATTTGATGATCCAATTTCTTGTCATTTGTAACCTAGCGGAATGAGAGAGAATGAAATGGTTGTAAATATCTTGCACAAAGTGTATCGATTGACATTCTTTGAAGGTTTCACACACTTTGATAGAACATGATTGCAGGTTTGCAACTTCAATGAAATCAATTTTCAGATATTCTCTTCCACAATTTTTTACCTGTCATGTGACCTTTCATCAATCGTGTGGTTCCATATTGCTTAATGCAATGTCAGACGTAAGAGAAGCTAGCTAGCAGCTTGATTGACCTGAATAATTCGTACTACGTACAATATCCATAAGCTTCCCGGGCGCTTTGCTTAAGTGTAAATAATTTCACAGAGACCATACAATCCACCCACGGTTCGAACCTGCGGCCTACATATTGCTCAGTTGAGTTGTTGGTAGGACACTGAGGAAACGTCGATTTTGAAAATGGCGGTGTGAAATTTGCAAACTTTGCAAATTTTCTGAGAGTGAAGTAGACAAACATAACACCCTTAACCAAAAACTTTTGCCTGTATTACACAGCGTGCACCTGCGTGACAGCCTGCGAGCGTGCCAGTCCCTGACAGGTGTTTATGCCATAGGAGTGCCTTCACTGCTGAATTATGTTTATTCAATATTGCTGCGTATTTATTGAAGAAACATTGTATAGTTTGAAGTTGAAACTAGGGGGTTCAGTTGTGGAACTTATTTGCGGATACATGTGGTAATCATTGTCTTGACAAAATACAAACATTGTGCAGTATTGGTTTATTTATAATTTACATATAGTACTGTTAGATTGACCGCGAACAGGTGTATGAACTTCCAGGACCGATCCATGTCAGTTTAGGTAAAGAATTGCTCTCGTGTGTAAAACTATAGTTGCTGTTTGGATTATTTTTCTATCAAAACACAACCTTGGTTTTTTCTCCGTCAAGCTTTCGGACAAGCACGAACATTTCAATACACCTATTTTGAAATGTGATGGTCCAGATAATAAATTCATACGTTCGCGGTTAATAAAACCGCACTATATAAAATAGTTTTATGTTGGATGGAAAACGGTGACCTGGAAATCGAACTATATTGACTTGTCCAACATTCATCTAAAATCATGTTTGTAAATGATATATTGTTGTTGGGGAAAGAATATATTGGTTGATAGATATAACTGCTGTCTCAAGTTCCTCATACTGCTATTGATAATTATAACTTCAGTCATCACTTTTCTGTAGTGCAAATGGTAAATAACAAGATTGGCTCAAAGTACGCAAACAATCTGTCGCCTTGTCCCAGCAAGATTGCAAGCAGGTCATAAACGAACATGATGTACAGTAAACGAAAGTTTTCTTTTTTGTTCATTACATATTAACATAATACAACAGCGTTCGATCAAATTAAAATACATTGATCGACGCCAATTTACTCATTGTGATATTTTATCGGCCTATTTACATATACTATCCCCCCCGGTTTATTTGTACATTATTTTCACCCTCCCCATTTCAACATAGTAGCTGAATTCCGGAATTTTATAAATAATGGTGTTTATTCAACACAATACGAAGTTTACAGTACTGTTTTGTATAAATATAACTTATAAAGGGTTTGCGTTGGATTGAAATACAATAATTTGTATCTGACTAGAAATCAAAATACATAGTTTGATTTCCAATTCATGGATGTTTTTGTACTTCTTAATCCAACTCAAGTTAATATACTCAGGTAATATCTATACCAACAAGAAATATCTTGAAAAAAGATGGTCGGCGGAATTTGAAGGTTAATATTTGTTGTGCAACATAAAAAAGCCGAGATGTTACGATTGCTGGTCACTCCAGATCCAACATGGATTTGGGTAAATTTACCGAATTTCAGTGGATTTCGGTAAGGTAACGTACCCTTTATCGAAAGGTTAACCAATCCGCGTAATGGTTACAAACGGTGTTCGGTTGAAGAGAAATTGCCTTGGTGGTTAACCTAAGATTTGATTGGTTAACACAACACTGATATGCAATTAGAAAAAAAACATATAAGTACGGCTGTGCCGAAAAACAGTACTGCACACTTCGCATGTTGTTAAGCACTGTGATTTATCTCACCCGAAAGCGAACCCCGAGTTGAACTCCCAAGGGTCAAAATACAATTATCCCTTAGACTTTTCCGCAAACATTCAATCCAAAATAGTTGACGACATAACAGAAAACGGTCTCTGTTTTACTAGCTCATTTACTATTTTATATAGGCAAGTAAGCTCATATGATATAGACGATATATAAATAAAACACTTAAGCTGATCAATGTTTCTCTTCGACAGGTAATGGCAGCCAAAGTAACATTATGCTTTAAGACATTATAATTATTAGTTTTATAATTACATGGGCCATTAAATACTTTCTTGGAAAAATAGAATGCGTTCTTCATGCTCGATTATGCTGCATGGTTGTCAATAAATTGCTTTATTTTATATTGCAGTTGTGATCTTCATAAATGAATTTGAAGTATGGTATGGTACAACGCCGATAATCATAGTGTCTAATTGTTATTGGGACGTTGTTGTACCTTAGTTCTTCAACCTTAAATTGATATTTAACAGTTCACTCATGTTTTTTATTATACAAGTAGTACCTGTGACCAGATAGCACTATGAGTCCTTATGCTTGCTTTATTTGTTAAATTGTTTATTGTTTCTTTGTAAACTACGACACATTGTTCCAAAAATAACTATCTAGTCGACGTGATAGCACGTTAATGAATGCCACCTAGCATAATGGACTTTTAAGCAAACAGCAGGCAGCAAGTATAACGATTGAACATAATTTCAGGTTTCATTATTACTCCAGGTGGCGCTCGTACACTCTTAATATGTTATATATACTGAAGATTGAGACGTGTTGAATTTAACAAAAAAGTACACGTTCCTCTTTATTTCTACTATTCTACTACATGTATGACTAAAAAATACATCATTTATATGAAGTTGTGGTAAAGGAAATGCATTTCGTAGAAGTTCTGTAAAAAATACACATAAAGTAGGACACAGCAGAGTCCATATTATATAACATTGTTAAACAATAAACTATAAAGTTCAGAAAATGATAGTATTATTATTATCAATGTGACAAATAGCTGGACACAGCAGAGTCCAACAAACAAAGGCTATTAATTTCAAAAACACATTTTAACCATCAGAATAAGGCGGGTGGTGGGGTGGATCCGAGGAAAAGGGAAATATAAAGTGAACAATTTCTCTGCGCATTTTATCGACTAGGTTATCAGATCCAGGCTGGATTAATGAAAGGAAATATCTGGAAGTGACCAGATGGCAGTAAATCATTTAAGCAAAGTAACCACTACCTGCCTCCTCAGCTAATATGTATACATAATAAAGTAAAGTAGCCAAACAGCAAATATAAACTACTTCCTAATGTTGCACTTATAAATTGTGGTTTTATATAATGAGTTTCACGTAAATCTAAGTAATCAGCAATTTGATAATAAGAACGAACCATTGCCCATGATGAACTACAAATAAAGTCAATAAATTTGATGGCTGACAATTAACATAAACTGACACAAAGAACTCATAACAACGCTGCAGCATTATGTACATGTACCTTGCAATTAAAAGGTCATAAAGCATAATGTAATTTATGTAGCGATTATCTTCCACATATTATGAAGTTATACAATTTTGTGCATTCAGAAGTAGATTTTTACATCTATTACTCTTACTAGAATCTGACAACGTACTTCAGTTCAGGAATCAAACAAACAACGCATTTTATCAATACGGATATTTTGCCACTTACTGCCCTAGCAGCAGCCGGTTGTTACGTACTGATACCGCGCGTGCGCATGCTGATTTAGTGAAGAGATTTCCGCATACCCAACTTTCGTGTCACTGCGGTCCGGCCAACTTCCAATAGAATTATAGAAGGAAAATTTCTTTAAACCGCGATAAATCAAAATCTGTTAAAGGTATCTTTCGTGTGCAAACACATGTTAGAGATCAAACCTTCTACTGTATGATGGTATAAATACTATATGTCTGTGATTTCTACATCACTGTCCTTTTTTGAGGTTTTTAAGATCCCCTTTTTTACATTGAACTAAGAAGTGGCCAAAACAATATCTCTCAATTTAAATACTTCCCAATAGAGGTAGATACTGTGTGCAGAGATATATTAGAGTTCAAAATGTGTACTTTCGAACACGCTTTTTAGATTTAATGTGGGTGCTCTATTATGCTGTCATTTTTAACGATTTTTTTCCCTATAATTTCGAATACACTAGATATTGCTGTGTACGCGTGATCAGTTTCCAACAGCGCGCGCACAGCATGACATCTGATTGAAGTGATAAATCCGGATGCATCGATTATACATGTTAATTAACAACTTAGTGCGCTTCATAGGGAAGAATTTGGGAAAATGTGACCTTTTATAGAATAGCCTTAATTCTTAATTATTCCTGTGAAGTCTGGGGTTTTCATAAAGCTGTAAATGTGGAAAGAGTATATACTCAATATTGTAAACGTATACTGAAAGTAAAACGATGTACTCAAAATGATTCTGTGTATGGCATTCTTGGAAGATTCGATAAGTCATATTATAGATATTGTGAAATTATTAAATATTGCATATGCAACAATTTGTCTTCTGTCGATAACTAAAAAATCGATAATCGGCTATATAGAAATAAGAAGGGACGTTTAACAAATTAGGGAATAACTTTCTTATTTATTAACATATTTCAAGTTCGCATTCAGATTTGGAAAGATCAAAATCTTAGGATTTCAAATATATAAAAATAAATAATAAGAGACAGAATTTAGGTGGGGGAATTCATACAAACATAGAGTGCCCTATATTCCTATTGAATTACATACAAAGTCGGTAATTTCACTGAAAAATCCATAAAATTTTGTTGTTTAATTAGCTATAACTTTTTCCCTTTAAAACTTTTTTGAGGTTCGCATTCACTTTCATATAAAATATACATTTTTTGAAACAATGATGTTTTTAAATGTGAAATTGAAAAAAAATTAGGCGGGGGAATTAATACTTTTGTCAAACCACCTGTAATTATTTTATATGTTCGGTTTAGTCCGTTAAACAGTAGCGGAAACTAACGGAAACTTACGAAGTTAATCGAGTTTGCGGTCCGTTTATGTTTTTATAGCACGGCAATAAAACTCCCTTCAGTGCGGATTATAGAAATCTTGACAATGAATGATTAAAGTTATAAAGCCTTTCGGACAGGTTCAGGGTAATAATAGAAATAATGTTGAATTATCCTGTTAATATCCTGAATTACATGTTATCTAAAAAGGTCTTGAAATTGAAAAAAAACACTTGGTGATAATTACTAATTTGTGTATTAGTCATTTGTATCAGCTAAAGAATGTATGAAATTTATTTTATTGCAAAAAGGGGTTTCTTCTCACTTTGTCAAGTTTTGAAATTTCACACCAAAATAATTATTGTCACACCTGCACATTAATAAAAGAAGAAGTATAAATTTAAGACAGTCATTATCAAAGAGCTTTAAGTATATTTAGCGAAAGTGGTCATATGCACATTTTACTAGAAGTAATATTTTATATGTACATTTGTATTTATTCAGGAAAAGTTCGTATACACTTTATATGACTCTCTAATGCACGTAGTAAAATATTAAAGTGTCGGGAATAGTTACTTGAAGTTACTTTTTTACGGTATGCTGTTATGTAATTGTAACATACATGTATATAGTCATCTATATGCGTGACTATGCAGTCCGAGATTCGATGCTATCAAGGAATATAATGATTACGTTCTATAGTTTCAACATTTTATACACATACCATTAACTATTATACATGTATAAACGTGATACTTTTTAAAGCTATATGATGTGTTCATGTTTCTCTATAGTATTATTTAATTTTTAACGATGATAAATGTTGAAATACAATTACGTTTATAATTATGTACTTTAAAAATGACAAGGTTGTTAATACGTATACTATTCGGCTCAAACCCATGCACGGTCTATTTGGCACATATATTGCCGCAATTTCATAGACGACAATAATTAAAGGTATTAAAGTTAATCTGTAATTATCAATGCCTCGGGCTTATAAGAACGATGGTCAAAGTTTCAAGGGTCATTAAACAAGGATAATTAGCGCATAGTACTGCAGTAAGATATTTACCCCCAAGCAAAATGATAAATGGAAATGTTAAAATAATAAAATGTTTGTATCCAGACTAGGTAGTTTAATCCAGTTTTCTGGACAAGGTGTCAAGAAAACTAATGATATATAGAAGAAAATTCATCAAATGAAATCGAACAAGCATGATTGATCGACAAAAAAAGAACATATAATAAAGACAATAGTGACTATTGGGAAAGTAGAATTTACATGTCAAGATCGGCCAAAAAACTTAGGATAAATACGGAAATTGAAATCGCGCATGAAAATCACCAACAAGAAATATGTTCTAGTGTAAACTTCGACGACATGACCGAACAGGAAATTAAGATTTTATTGAAAAAGAAGGGAGCCAGCACAAAATTAAGAAAGAAAGAAAAATTAATTGATTTACTGAAGAGCGTTATGAATTAAAATTAAAAGTGGAATAAACTTAAATATGCAGGAGTAGGGAAGTTAAATATATAACGTCACACTTGAATATGAGTTTGCGTGGGCCGTAAAATATAAATGTACATTGGTAGTCATTAAATATGTGTACAAGCGTTTGCTATATATTAAATAATAGAGACATATTATGTTTGAAATCTGAGATAGAAATTTTTTTTTTATACATTTCAACTATATATACCTATCTTATATCTCAGATTTCAAACATAATAATTAAATAACGACAATTATGAAACATAAAAATACACTTCGGTTTTCTTATGTATACATATCCCGCTAAAACCACTATAACTTAAAACACGGTAGGCCTAATACTATTGCTAATCCGGTGTTTATGACTCTGGGGTTTTATGACCCTCATTAATGACTTACGATTTGCGTCGGTGATCTTCCGGAAATTGCCGAAAGATACGGAACAGTAGCGATCGATTGCTTCCATTATCGATTAAATTTATCGGGTATTATGTGAGAAGACAGATTGTTGGATATGGGGTGAAAATTCTATCAAGCAATGATACTAAATACTGTAAAATCATATATAACATGTTGAGATCAGATGCCGATCTTTATCCTAATAAAGTTTCATGGGTAACATTAGTACGCAACCTTAATTCTGTCCACTCTAGGTTTCTACGACGTTTGTCTCGCACAACATGTCGGCAATACTGACATTTTTTCAGTATTTTCAAGCAGCGTCTTAGAGACACACGTATCCAAAACTGGCATGAACGTTTAAAAAATTCCTGTAGAGCTTTTTTCTTTCTATCCATTATTAACTTCGTGCAAATAAAAACCATATCACATAATCACATAATCAATATCCAATTAACATATCATACGTTATGGATACATGCTTGAGATATTTTACATTAGGGAATTGCGAAGCTGGAAAGCTTTAAATATGTATGAACTATCGACTAGAAAGATAAATAGCTACATCACTACTCATAATATTTATTTATTTATTGTGTCGTAATATCGTTTTGAATTAGACCCATTTTCACCTGTTGTCAACGTCTGTACATATATATGTGTGTATGTATTGTATATTCACATGGGCCTTTGGCCTACTGAAATTGAAAATAAACTTCTTCTTCTTCCATCATTATTGAAGTTAAAACCAATTAATAGTAACTTTTAAACATCGAAATTCGCGGTACAGTGAGCGACACAATACCACCAATATCCTCTTGTTTGCCTACAGGACATGTCAAATTCCATTTATGTCATTGTGTAGAGTCAGATTCATTTCTCTAAACCTTGTCTACTAGCAAGAAAAAAGCAAACAGGGTGTCGATAAAAAACAAAACTTATCTTAAAGATTATTTAATCTACGACATCTTTCTACTCACAAGCAAAGGTACATGTATTATATATAAATACATAAAAGACAAACTTCTTGTTAACAAAAAAACAACACAAAGTACCAAGTAAATGACTAGATTTTCAGGTTCATCGATAACAAATTGTTTCCGACCTTTTAGCCATTACAGCAATAAACTTAAAAACACCTACCTACCTACCCACTGTTAAAACACCTACCTACTTACCCACTGATAAAACACCTACCTACCTACCCACTGTTAAAACACCTACCTACATACCCGCTGTTAAAACACCTACCTACCTACCCACTGTTAAAACACCTACCTACATACCCGCTGTTAAAACACCTACCTACATACCCGCTGTTAAAACACCTACCTACATACCCGCTGTTAAAACACCTACCTACATACCCGCTGTTAAAACTCCTACCTACCTACCCACTGTTAAAACACATACCTACCCACCCGCTGTTAAAACTCCTACCTACCTATCCACTGTTAAACTCCTACTAACCTACCCACTGTTAAAACAGCTACCTACCTACCCACTGTTAAAACACCTACCTACATACCCGCTGTTAAAACACATACCTACCTACCCCCTGTTTAAACTCCTACCTACCTACCCGCTGTTAAAACACCTACCTACCTACCCACTGTTAAAACACCTACCTACATACCCGCTGTTAAAACACATACCTACCTACCCCCTGTTAAAACTCCTACCTACCTACCCGCTGTTAAAACACCTACCTACCTACCCACTGTTATAAAAAACACCTACCTACCTACCCACTGTTAAAACACCTACCAACATACCCACTGTTAAAACACCTACCTACCTACCCACTGTTAAAACACCTACCTACATACCCGCTGTTAAAACACCTACCTACCTACCCACTGTTAAAACACCTACCTACCTACCCCCTG
This sequence comes from Mactromeris polynyma, assembly GCA_032209605.1. Classification (NCBI taxonomy): domain Eukaryota; kingdom Metazoa; phylum Mollusca; class Bivalvia; order Venerida; family Mactridae; genus Mactromeris; species Mactromeris polynyma. The sequence goes on from JASFXZ010000001.1 coordinate 52,338,546, forward strand.
TTAAAACACCTACCTACCCACCCGCTGTTAAAACTCCTAACTACCTACCCACTGTTAAACTCCTACCTACCTACCCACTGTTAAAACAGCTACCTACCTACCCACTGTTAAAACACCTACCTACATACCCGCTGTTAAAACACATACCTACCTACCCCCTGTTAAAACTCCTACCTACCTACCCGCTGTTAAAACACCTACCTACCTACCCACTGTTATAAAAAACACCTACCTACCTACCCACTGTTATAAAAAACACCTACCTACCTACCCCCTGTTAAAACACCTACCTACCTACCCACTGTTAAAACTCCTACCTACCTACCCACTGTTAAAACTCCTACCTACCTACCCACTGTTAAAACACCTACCTACCTACCCGCTGTTAAAACACCTACCTACCTACCTACCTACCTACCCACTGTTAAAACACCTACCTACCTACCCACTGTTAAAACTCCTACCTACATACCCACTGTTAAAACACCTACCTACCTACCTACCCACTGTTAAAACACCTACCTACCTACCCACTGTTAAAACACCCGCGAATGAACTTCTTATTGAGGTTTCATTCATCCAAAAAATATAAGAGACTGTAACCATATGATAACAACAATCGTGCAACATTCTTAAAACTACATGTATATGCAGTGATGAAACCCATCTAGTATATATAGTCCTTAGTTGGAAATACTACGCATGCGCGGATACTGGACTTTTTATGCCTTAAGGAAAGACAGATGATTAAACATACCTTATCATGGTGTTATCTTATATTTTGAACCTACTATTAAAGTTTAGTTATTTTGGGATACAATCAAAACAACAGATTAAACAAAATGATTCAAAATATTCAGGCACTATGTACTACATGTATAGATGGATTTCATTTATGTGTTTAGTACTAAACATACATATATATTATTAAACAATCATATAAAATAAAACAGTTTTAGTGCAATACAAATATTTTGTGCGTTTATCTAAAATTAAGCAACATGATTTTTGAGGCGTTTAGCGTCTCTTGCTATCGTCGTCAACCAGATGGTCCACTCGTAGTACCGCCATAATTATTTACCGTCTCAAAAAAATAGTACATGTAAAGTCTTCTGAATTTATTATAGATTTGATGAGTATAATGACTGTTTTGCCAGGGATATCAATTGTTAAATGGCGGGAGTCTTGATATAGACGGGTTTTCTGGATTATTTGTGTCATATTTGGCGAATGAGTTTCAACATCACAATTACAAATAAGACATATTCTATACGAAGTTGCAGTCTCTCAAACCGGCCAGTTTCAGGCCTAATCGTTGGGACATCACACCGGAACTTAACCATAACCGATATATATCACAACTATTAAAGTAAACATAATTCATTCCAGGAATAATAATCTCCTAAAAATTCAAAAAAATACTTTACCAAATATCAACATTGACATTCAAACACCAAAACGTGAAACTGCCGCGATATATACAAAGTAGAGTACTGCCATGTATCAAATATACGCCGACCACCAAAAGCAAAATTTTAGTGTAACATAAATTTTATATAGATAGTCGGTATGTTTAGAAGAATTTGAACAGCCAGCAGTTGGAGCAGTTAAATAATCCTTGTAACTCTAAATGCCATCTCGGTAATTTCCGTAACAGTTCGGAAAGGGAAAAAATAGCCGAGGTAGTCCGATTGAGTGACTGTATGCTAAACAGACGAAAAAGTAGCACATGGAAGTACACATTCACAAAACACGGCAACATTATTATACATATATGTACCTCCATGCTGTTTTAAAATGTATGTTTTGTCATAATTCTCGCTGATACTCAACTGAGAGACACAAACTAGTCCATCAAGCCACTTTGGTTATTACAGTACACGATGGAGGGTTTATTGTACGGCAGTATCAAACCTGGGACCTGTATATATATTGGTCCCAGATAAAACTGAGCTGCTAAAAACTATTTCTTGTAAAAAGATTTGAATCGTCATGACCGAAGTTTGGTCCACACCAGCGCCGTTTAGGGATTTAGGACTGCCCTCGTTTTTTAAGTGTTAATTATTGATGTTCACAATTTTGTATTGACGATTTTGGTTATATTCGTAGAAACAAATACTGACATACATCTTAATAAAATTGATTGTATGCTGTTATTTTTATCACATAACTGTCAAGTTTCTACGATGTCATAAAAATCATAATAACATATGTGTGCATAATATGCAAATGAGCGGAAAACATTTAATGAAATCTTTACCCTACTTGATTACATTTAACAAAATGAGTATATCAATTCGCATTTTCATGCTTGCACAGACTCATAATAGAAAATTCCGTGGCCCTGAATGAACCGTTGTACTGTGTTCCAGGCGCCAATAAACTGAACTAAAATGTCCTCAACAGTACTGTGGAAAAATATCTTTATTCATAAATACAATTTTCTAAACTTAACCAAAACTGAGTTAAGAATAGTTGGCCCATAGTTAAATTACTTTTTGAACAACAATTTATATGTTTGTCTCAAAAACCCTTTAACCAAGTACAAAATATAGCCTGAAAAAAAATCTTGCGTTCATGGCGTTATTATATAGTCAGACCTCGTTAATCATTCGACAACCTTCTATCCGAATATTTGGTATCATCCGAAATAAATATCAGCTCCCGATGTTTCTTCTTATGCACGTCGAATTGAAATGGGCTATTCGAAACCATGTATTATTCGAAATATAATAAATACATTTTCGGACCCAAGGAATTGGAATGAACGAGGTCCGACTGTATTTTAACAATACATTGTTCAACCATAAACAAGCGCAGTATCCGACATACAGTACCTTCAGCGCTTGAAGTTTAATTAAAACATAATCGGTTATAGTAGGAGAATCCAGACAAGTAGCTCAAAGAATGTCCAAGTTCCTGGAACTCTTCTGCCGATACACTTTTGCAATTGCACCCCTTTGTAGCGTGGTGGTACAAAAACCCTTTGAAGGCATTTCCGTGTTTATTGTAACAGATACGTGCACATTCCATCAATGAAGATATGCTGGTTTGATGAGACATGTCAAAACTGTATAAGTCGGTGTCCTTGTATTCATAATAGGCGCTATCTGGACTACTGACTAGTGAGCACACTGTAAAGAAAACCATGGTGTTAGTAAACATTCTGTAATTCTGTATTAATGCAATACAGTAAAACCTCACTTAAAGACCACCTAAAAATTAAGAACACAATTTTCAAGTCCATTTTCACTGCTTTGCTCTTTATTTGACCTTAATATTAATACCACACTAATATTACGTTAGACCCGTTTACAAAGGTTCAAATGGTGCTCTTGTTACCGATGTTTTACTGTATTTTGAATTTTACTGTTTGAAAAAGGTTACCCACCATTTTGAATAGAATAGAACAGAATAGAACAGAACATATCATTTATTTTTCAAACACAGATTGCAAAACATTATATTTTGCAATAATATGTGAACAAATACATGTAATTTCAATAAATGTATGTATAATAAGAATATTTACTTCATTACATGAGTGACATGAAGCGATGAAACATATCTGATAGGTTTACAGCGTAGAAGTATTGCAGCTTACTTTAATGAAAATCAAAGCAATTTCCTCGTACGAGAAAGTAACGCACACTTCCCTCCCACAAGAAAGTAATGTGCAATTTCCTCATACAAGAAAATAACGCGCAATTCCCTCCCACAAGAAAGTAACGGCGAATTTCCTGTGGAAATGACACTAGCACTACATAAGGAATACTATATGCCAACAAGCTGCAGTCATAACTTACCATTTGTGTTCCACAGAGCCACAATATCATTATTCCCCGTTTCATAGAGAAACATAGACTGATTTCCACTCAGAGATAGTGTGCATGATTTCGACAATTCATTGTACACAGCCATTGTATACTCGATATCAGTTGTGAGAGTTGTCAAAGATAACAGGCATCGAGACTTACTCGGCGAAACAATAGTATACTTGGTGTCAGTGCTGAAGTTTCTGCCAACAAATACGTCGTACTTTGTAAACGGTGAAACACTTCCCGATTTACCACCAATAATCGTCAGAAAGACGAATATTGTAAGTCCAAATATTCCATTGCAATTTGAATACATTTCTAATATATATACATGTACATGTAAATTTATATACTCGAGCAATACATTCGACGGAATGACTAGCGCTCTTAAAGTTCGAAACGACGACAATAACTAACTTGATCTTATTCAATGATTCCTCTGGGCTCGTGAAACGTAATTACATACCTTACCTAGTACTGATGTTGTAATCTTAATACATGTAGATCATTGACAAGGTATGTATTATTCATTACAAACTAATTATTTCACGACATACCATTGATTGAAACAATTAATACAATTGAAGTCCATCCAGTCAATATGGAAGCGAAGCCGTTTATCATAAATAAGTAATGTTTATCTGAGACTAAAGTACCGTTTGCTGCAGGTCAAATAGCGTTGCGTAGAGAAATACTGTAAGTCGGTCAGGGGTAAATGCGTCAGATAACAGAGTAATAGAGCACGTGGTACAGTGGTAAAAGTAAAAATTTATTTAATCAGGAACATTTGTAAAAAATTCTTGACGTAATATTGACGTAATGTAGTCTGTCCTATTAGTTTATTGACTAAAGCGCTAGGCTGTCACCTGGGAGGTCCGGGTTAGATTCCAGGGTTAGGCAGGCCGTATCCTGTCTGCAGTCATTGACTAAAGCGCTAGGCTGTCACCTGGGAGGTACGGGTTAGATTCCAGGGTTAGGCAGGCTGTATTCTGTCTGCAGTCATTTGTCATCCACCTCTGATTCATGTTGGGAAGTTTGTGGAAGGGCACATTACAACTATGTGTTAATTATTGTTGATTAATTCCAGGAACTTTGCTTAGGTCGTCTAAGACCGCCGTATATATACTAGAAACAATGTTGAAATTTTACGATTACATCTTTCACCAATTTGACTAAAGCCGTTTTATCTATAAGTACCTATAAGTACCTATAGTTTGACTCGATGGTGACCGAAAAGAGCACAGACGATTGATGAAAATGTGTTTTAAGTTTTCGATCGATATTCACCAGACAATGTTGGAAATCACCGGTTTCCCATTTGGGCGACGCCTCCGGAAGAACGTTAGTCATTTGAGATTTTTGGAGGATAGTGCATGATACAGAAGATGTCCCAGTTCCAGAAACATCCCTGGTTCTTTTACGTGCTCGATGTCAAGCATCCTACACGGGACCCCGGTTTTTGTCTCTATCTGAAAGACTGTTAGTGGTTGAGCGGGGGATCGAACCTGCGACCCCTGGATTACTAGTCCAGTGCGTTACCACTGGACCCACTACAGAGGTTGTCACGAGTTCTCTCTCTCTCCCTTTTATAGAATATAGTTAAGGGAGATCAATCGTGCCAACCTCGTGTGGTGGAAACATACAGCAACTATATCATAGGAATTTAAACGTGTATTTCGAATAACATATAATGCTGAATATAGTTGTTCGTTTATACCGCTCGTAATAATAAAACTAGAACACTTATTACTAAACTACAACTCATTCAATTGCTTTTAAAACAAGTTCTATTCATTGCTTGTAAAACAAGTTCAAAGATAAAAATCACGTATTGATTAGGGGACATTATATTTTATAAGCATGATGCGCAGAAGAAATAAAGAATACTGTGGAAGTAAAACCTCATGTAAAGACCTCCTCAACATTTATACCGCCTCATTAATTAGACCGAATTTTCAAGACCAGATTTAATTTTTTCTTTCCATAATTTAACTCGATAATCAGACCACATGAGATGTTCACAAGTACTCTCCCATTGTTCCATTCTAGATGTATCTCCAGTTATCTGTGGTCTTATTATTCAGGTTTCACTGTATTTGCAAATAAAACGCAAATCATCCTACCAGATACCGTACATAAAGCGTATATACATGCTAGCATGTCTTCAGTGTGTAGTCGAGACATACAGCAAATGTGACCACTTAAAGCAGATGGATGTTTATGACAGGTGTATTTTACATACAACGGCTTGTAATGATTCATTCATATTGGCGTCTTAATACAATGGCTATTTCATTCATGTTTCCAAGAGCAAAAGTTTCAACTGGTGAAACAATAATAAAATATAGAGTTTGCATCAGGGGCGTACCTGAATGAGCGGAGATTGCATCTCTAATTGAAGTAAAACACCACTGAAGAAAAAACATTAACAGCGCACATTGTTTGTAGACAGAGATACTCAGCCATGCGTTCAGTTATGGCTAACGAAAGCCGCTCAGGGTTCGCGTCGCTAACAAGTGTATTGACCGCCTCATTTTTGGACGGTACCGCTCAGGTAGCACTTCGGGGTATCAATTTTGAGGACTTATTCGTGAGAATTACACTAGTATTATCTTCTTAAAAATACTAACAAGTACCAACAGTTCAATTTCCAGGTGACAACCCCTCCTGTACAGGTCTACCCCCAGTCAGCCTTAAGTAAAAACCCTTGTCACAAGAGAAGTAGAAGCCATTTCATTGAGCACTCTGTTGATAATACTTAGATATTAAAAAAATCATCCTGATTTGGCAAAAGTTGACTCTTTTTTAATGTCCAAAATAAACATGATCAAGGAGCACACCTATAAACTGTTAATCGCCTATATGCTTTAAGTACAAACAGGTTTAGCTATGCTCCCTGAAATACAATAAATGTGTTGATCACTCCGTCATAAAATGATTGTCAACGACAATAACTGAAGTATTTTGCATGTGGGAAAGTTGGCTCAGTTACATTTAATACGAAGAACACGCTAGTACTGGTTAGATACCCGGGAAATATAAGAGACTGCACGCACGCCATATACATATTTTACATTTCGTCTCTATTCTTGTCATATATTAGTTATGGTTTGTTCATGGTATTTTCTCTAAATGAAAATATCGTTGTTATACGAAATGCGCTGCACTGCAGTGATCCGTGTATACAAGTTGATGTCCATATCTCTATTCCTGTCAATTGCTTGTTTTGTTTGTTCATGTTTTTGTAACTTTCGTTTTGAATTGTTCGTTGTTACTTGTTGATCATATGCGACGTTAAAGACAGCTTATCTTTATCTTTAAAGTGTTAGTTGTTATGTAGGTGCTGCAGTGATTCGTATATATATACAAGTTGATTTCCATATTTTATGTCTTTTTATCATCCAAATTTCATTTATCACACCCTTGGCGAATCGTTATACAACTGTGACGAATCGTTATTCAACTGTGGCGAATCGTTATTCAACTGTGGCGAATCGTTATACAACTGTGGCGAATCGTTATACAACTGTGGCGAATCGTTATTCAACTGTGGCGAGTCTTTATACAACTGTGGCGAATCGTTATACAACTGTGGCGAATCGTTATTCAACTGTGGCGAATCGTTATACAACTGTGGCGAATCGTTATACAACTGTGGCGAATCGTTATTCAACTGTGGCGAATCGTTATTCAACTGTGGCGAATCGTTATTCAACTGTGGCGAGTCGTTATACAACTGTGGCGAATCGTTATACAACTGTGGCGAATCGTTATTCAACTGTGGCGAATCGTTATACAACTGTGGCGAATCGTTATACAACTGTGGCGAATCGTTATTCAACTGTGGCGAATCGTTATTCAACTGTGGCGAATCGTTATTCAACTGTAGTGAATCGTTATGTGGCGAATCGTTATTCAACTGTGGCGAATCGTTATTCAACTGTAGCGAATCGTTATGTGGCGAATCGTTATTCAACTGTAGCGAATCGTTATGTGGCGAATCGTTAGTCAACTGTAGCGGATCGTTATGTAGCGAATCGTTATGTGGCGAATCGTTATTCAACTGTAGCGAATCGTTATGTGGCGAATCGTTATTCAACTGTGGCGAATCGTTATTCAACTGTAGCGAATCGTTATGTGGCGAATCGTTATTCAACTGTGGCGAATCGTTATTCAACTGTAGCGAATAGTTATGTGGCGAATCGTTATTCAACTGTGGCGAATCGTTATTTAACTGTAGCGAATCGCTATGTGGCGAATCGTTATTCAACTGTGGCGAATCGTTATTCAACTGTAGCGAATCTTTATGTGGCGAATCGTTATTCAACTGTGGCGAATCGTTATTCAACTGTAGCAAATCGTTATGTGGCGAATCGTATTTGTATTTGTATTACTGTGTTTATGAGGTCGCCCGTCGCCGCGCACATTTATAATGCACTTTATGGTATTTTGGTCGACACGGTATGTCCCCCGCACACCACAAATAGACTTTTTGAAACCGAAAGGGGGGAATTTACCTGCCAGTAGAGCAGTGTAGGTCAAACAGACACTTTTTGAAGCCAAATACGGTCACTGCACAGTGCCAATGAGACCCATCGTACAGTTACCATTTTCCTGGCATCTAACCAGTACTTTCCAGGAATATACCCAGTACTTACCTGGTTACATGTCAGTACTTAGTTAGGTGGGAAACACTGAAAAGCATTCCTGTTTTATCCGGTTATAGCATGGAGCTAATATCGATCAGATATGGGGAATCTAGCGATGAGCCAGAAAGTTGGACATGACTTCCGAATAAATAACATTTTTATTGTAAACATCTGACAGGTCGTCAGATCACACAAAACACGACCGACTGCTAGCGGAAATGGAACATTTAACGAACTTTATGGCAAGTGGGGTCAAGTAGTTTTTTAACAGCAGATACACTGAGAGTGTTCGTTTTCGGTAAATGTTTTTGTCTGAACATCGATTTTTTTGTCTTCGAAAGTGTCCCATTAAAGTCATTGTTACTGTGTTGATTTTTTAAAATGTCAAGCTGTATGGCACCACGTTATACAAAGTATCACTGAAACGCTGTGGTACGGAATCATTGCAGCCAGTATTTCATATGTAAAAAATTATCGTGTGTGTTTAAAAAATCTGTTTTTAATAATTTCATAAACGTGTCAAGGATTTTACTGATAGACGAGCATATCTAATTAATAGAACTATCTGTACGACACGCTATACTTGCGCTATGATTTTGCCTACATGTATAATTCTATTATCAGTTTATATACAGTGCTTGGAATGCAGTCATCGTTTTGAGTTGGAACCAAATGGAGGTAGATCAAGGATATAGATAAATTAATGAATATAATATCGAACAAATGTGTATGACTTCGTTTGTTACCTGTACTACATGTGTGTGACTACGTTTGTTGCCTGTACTACATGCGTGTGACTGTGTTTGTTGCTTGTACTGTATATTAGTGACTACTTTTGTTAACTGTACTACATGTGTATGACTACGTTTGTTGCCTGGATAACATGCGTGTGACTGCGTTTGTTGCCTGTACTGTATATGTATGACTACTTTTGTTAACTGTACTACATGTGTATGACTACGTTTGTTGCCTGGACAAAATGCGTGTGACTACGTTTGTTTCATGTACTGTATATATATGACTACGTTTGTTGCCTGTACTATATGTGTTAGACTACGATTGTTGCCTGTTGTACATATGTATGACTTCGTTTGTTACCAGTACTATTTGTGCGTGATTTATTACCGTCACTGTATGTAGATGGTTCATCTGTTACCAGCTCATTGTATGTGAGGTTTTATTGCATTTCAGATGGATACCTAGGAAGCACACGCACTAAATTTATTATGTATCATCAGAAGGTTACATTTAATGAAGCTCGGACTGTATGCCAGGATATTGGGGGTGATTTAGCCATTATTGACTCCCAGCAAGAACTCGATTCGATACTTGAAGTTGTTGATGAGAAATATAAATCAAGAAATGAATTCTTGTAAGTCATTCAGTAATACATTCTGAGCAATAATAATCTTAATGTGTGAAGTTGAGAAAAAATGACATATAATAAAACACGTGTTAATACCTTTGATGAGGGTTTGAATATAATATGCATATGCATGGTACCGCGATTGCTCGATGTAGGAGCCGGTTCGGCAAACATTTCCTACTTTTGAGACCTTAAACAATCCATGTAATGTTTTACATGACAACAGCCAAGCGAAATGGTCGACCGTACATTTGACCAACTTTTTTCCATATTCCTTCGAAACAATGACTCGTAGAAAACTATTAATTGCTCGAATGATCGTCAAAACAGTTAGGCGCCTCATTGAGTGTATTTTTTGGATTCTGAATGCGTTCTGTCGAATTGATATCTTAAACGAGAGTCAAACATAAATTGCCGCAACATATAAGACGGTAATATAAATTGTATTTATTGACGATCGTCGTAAACCCAATACCGTTGTTAAAGCTCGATTGTGTTGAAAGAAATGCTTATTTACACCATTCTAAAGTACGCCTCCTGGAAAAACTACTCGTGTCGTAATATGTGGCGTGGTCGTTACCTTTGTGGGATTTGAACCCACCGGCAACCTTTGGGTTGAGTGGCCGACGCTAAAGTTACTGCACTGTTGCTCTCCTTAAATACGTATACAGGATTAATGATCTATAACTCATACACAATGAGCGTCCGATTATACATGTTATTGGTTAACCAAATCTCTGAATTAGGTGTGGAGGACAAATGACCTATGATGATGTGTATTTTTAGTCGAGAAGACTACTGGCTGGGAATCGTTCAAGTAACGGCAGGCAAATTTTACTGGGTGACGGAATGCTCTCCTCTTTCCTGGGCAAGTAACTATGACACCGGATTTAAATCCAAGGAGCTTTGTCTTAAACATAGAAAAGATCATTACCATGGTCAACACGAACCATGTAGTAGTAAAAGGTCCTTCATGTGTCAAGTATCAACAGGTAAGTCAATCAACATTTCCGGATACTTATGTTTGACTATTCTATTTCCCTCTATTCGTCAACCGTCGGATAAATTGCTAGATTTTTTACGTTTCAGTTTTAGACCAGACCAAAATTCGACCTATTAAATTGATCCTTACATATTCCAATGTGAAAATACATTACCGAATTGATTCCAATTGATTTACAGACACACCCTGTAGTTACTTTCCCAGACTAGAAAGTAGAGCCATGAGTTCCAATGTTAGCGTCCCTTGTCAAGAACAGTGTTCAGACATGTCATACTGTTGGGGCACTCTGGATATAGAACAAAACGCTGTTTGTATACATTTTGTCACTTCCGGTTACGGAGACGTTAGTGTAAACCTGACTACTAAGTTCTGCTTAGAAGGTATGTATATTTTCCAATCAAATAAAGTCATGTTTTGAGGAACACGAAAAATCGGTCAATATGGCGCTACCGGGATTCGAACCCGGGTCTACGGATTGCCGGTCCGTTATGCTAACCACTACACCACAGCGACCTAACGTCATTTTCGCGTAAATTTAACTTATATTAAGTTGATTAAGGTTAACTACACTTTGGACGAAGTACGGGGCGAGGAATTTTTACATCCGCCACACAAGCACTTAACACCAGCTGTAGTAATATTGAAATAAAGTCATGTTTTGAGGAACACGAAAAATCGGTCAATGGCGCTACCGGTATTCGAACCGGGAAAGAATGACATTGCATAACTGTTGAATGTGCTTTCGAACTTTTACGTAAAGCGACGTTTTTGTAATAAATATTGAAACACACCATTCCGACACAAAGTTTGCAATAAATAAAGTCAAATTTCAAAGCAATTATAGATATATATTAAACACCGTTGCTACAACCTACGAGAACCGTACGGATGCACGGCATTTAATGTAGATTTTTTGAAAACATTGTGTATGTAAAGAAAACCTATTTTTTGTTTTGAAATTTTACGCATCTGAAATAGCGATCTAGTCGGTAGGAGCGCCATATCATTCATATTTCTCGTTGTAATGAGGTTTTGTCCTGTAATAATACAGTTTCTCCAATTATTCGTTTATAAGTTTACTTTTTAATTGAATCTTTCGGACGTTTGGAATGATTTAAGTAAAATCCCATGACTATGAGAATCTTCAATAATATTGCTTTTGTGCTGGCTATATCACTTTTTTCAACACGTATGATTTCTTTGAAATAAACAGTTTATCAATAAACATCTATACTAAGTGCCGTACTTTTCCGTAGAATGTGGTCAAAGTGATACAATCTTATATGTATATGTGCGACTGTCTACAATTTTTCAATCACACGAACCGTGTGGCTCATGCTAACATAGTATGTGTCCTGATTCAACATTTTTATTTAGGTTTAAAGTAAAGTGTGAATTTTGAAATAAATATGTACTTTCAAAAACAATAGTAAGGACATTAACCACACGTTTCTTGATCATGTTTTTAACAGCATTCATTTGTATTTCGTTTTTCAATCTGACATTTAAAAAGCTAGATCAATGTGTGGTAATCGGACTTTTCGACTTCGCCCGTGTCTGTACACGTTTACCTCAGATGGCATTCTTCCTAAACTAGTTAGTCAGACGCACCTAAATTTATATACTTGTACTTGACAATGTAAACCGTTGGTCTTTCTCCAAAATATGTATTTTAAGGCGATAACCAAGTCATGTGTTCTGACAAGTTTATCAATATACACGTTTATGGATTAACTCTATAGAATGTATAGTAAAGTTGTACATGTAGAATGACTTTTGATGATGTTTTACATTCCTGTAAATGCACACAAAATTCTGTTAAGTATTTTTTTAAATCAAAAATGTTTCATGATGTAGATTTTATTATTATCTTTGTATACATGTGTTTCTTTTGCAAAATTAATGCATGTGCAATTAGCCTGATTTACCCGTATAAAACAGTGTACATTTCATCTTACTTTGGTTGTGACCAAAAAGGACAACATGAAACCACTGGTCATAGTTTGATACTACATGTTGTTGTCGAACTACCAATAATCTGGTTTTACTCTCTAACACATTTGGTTAATATTATGACATCATTAAAATTATGAACTGAATAAAAGACGCTGTCGGACGCTGAGTTGACGTGATTGTAATAGAGTCACAATGTATCTTGTTTATATTACAAAATATCTATTTACGAGTATACAATAATGCAACATTTTTATTTAGTTGATGTTGACAGTACAAGTTTTACCCCGGATATCCGTGATGACAGCAAAATTCCAAACCAGAACTGCACAATTGTCGGTAAGTCAATCCGCAATCTGAATTAACGGTATACACAGCTTATTATAAACTTTTGTTCCAAAACTACTAAACATTTAATTTAAACTCATTTTTACTAATCACGCTCGATGCCTGCTTCCTGTGTCCCTAACTGGTGCGAAGTCAGAGATTGTGAAGTTCAACTCAGGACTCGAACTCACGATTTTCGGATCAGGAGTCAAGTGTTTTACCCCTCGATATTAATACAGCTAAATTATGAGCAGCATTTGTGTGAATTGTGAGTATATGTCGTGTTCACAGCAGCGCTTTTTTGTTGATAACAGTATGTTTGACTCGGCCATTTTGCAGTTTGGGCGAGTTTTTAATAGAGCTGATCACGTGATAGTGGAAGATTTCACGTGGTAATGGCGTATATAAGCGAGAGTTTGATGGGCAAATCAGTTTTTGTAGCGGATCCGTGGTCCAGTGGTAAAACGCTGGACTTGTAATCCAGGGATCGATGGTTCGATTCCCCGCTCCATCACTGACCGTACTAACAGTCTTTCGGACGAGACTTTAAAAATCGAGGTCCCGTGTATGATACTTTACATCGAGCACGTAAAAGAACCAGGGGTGCTTCTGGAACTGGGGCATCTTCTGTATCATGCACTATCCTCCAAAAATCTAATATGACTAACATTCTTCTGGAGGCGTCGCCCATATGGGAAACCGGTGGCGACGATAAATAAACGCAAATACAAACAAGCAAATCAGTTTAAGCGGATCCTTGGACCAGGGGTAACGCGCTGGACTAGTACTAGGGTTCGCAGGTTCGATCCCCGCTCCACCACTTACAGTACTAACAGTCTTTCGGATAGAGACAATCGGGCACATAAAAGAACCGGGGATGTTTATGGAACTGGGGCATCTTCTGTATCATGCAATATCCTCCAAAAATCTAAAATGACCAACATTCTTCTGGACGCGTCGTCAGTATGGGAAACCGGTTGTGACGATAAATAAACGCAATTTCAAAACGGCAAATCAGTTCTATGTTTGAGTTCACTGCATAAACTTATCATGTGAATCATTCAAATTCGAAAAGCATTATATACCTGTATGTTGTACATGTATACTATGACAAAATACCGTTATAAATTATAATATAAAAATTGCATTATACAAAACAATGGATACGTTGCACAAGTAATTACAACATGCCTGAATCGGGCCCGCGTGTTCTGTATTTGATGCTCCCGAGCTGCGTGCTGCGGACACACATTTCCACACAGAGGGTGTTCGTGGGCGGCTGTCATTCCGGAGATTAAAACTTGAGATCAATTTAAGCTGAGTAGGGTTCCCAACAAAGCCCGTAAGTCCCATCGGATAATGTAGGATCATAAGTGTTACACTTAAATGATACTACATACAATTTATATATATAGAGCCTGTGATAGTTATATTTTACATTATGATTCATGTAATGTTAGCACCATATTCAACATGTAATGTTAGCACCATATTCAACATGTAATGTTAGCACCATATTCAACATGTAATGTTAGCACCATATTCAACATGTAATGTTAGCACCATATTCAACATGTAATGTTAGCACCATATTCAACATGTAATGTTAGCACCATATTCAACATGTAATGTTAGCACCATATTCAACATGTAATGTTAGCACCATATTCAACATGTAATGTTAGCACAATATTCAACATGTAATGTTAGCACCATATTCAACATGTAATGTTAGCACCATATTCAACATGTAATGTTAGCACCATATTCAACATGTAATGTTAGCACCATATTCAACATGTAATGTTAGCACCATATTCAACATGTAATGTTAGCACCATATTCAACATGTAATGTTAGCACCATATTCAACATGTAATGTTAGCACCATATTCAACATGTAATGTTAGCACCATATTCAACATGTAATGTTAGCACCATATTCAACATGTAATGTTAGCACCATATTCAACATGTAATGTTAGCACCATATTCAACATGTAATGTTAGCACCATATTCAACATGTAATGTTAGCACCATATTCAACATGTAATGTTAGCACCATATTCAACATGTAATGTTAGCACCATATTCAACATGTAATGTTAGCACCATATTCAACATGTAATGTTAGCACCATATTCAACATGTAATGTTAGCACCATATTCAACATGTAATGTTAGCACCATATTCAACATGTAATGTTAGCACCATATTCAACATGTAATGTTAGCACCATATTCAACATGTAATGTTAGCACCATATTCAACATGTAATGTTAGCACCATATTCAACATGTAATGTTAGCACCATATTCAACATGTAATGTTAGCACCATATTCAACATGAAATGTTAGCACCATATTCAACATGTAATGTTAGCACCATATTCAACATGTAATGTTAGCACCATATTCAACATGTAATGTTAGCACCATATTCAACATGTAATGTTAGCACCATATTCAACATGTAATGTTAGCACCATATTCAACATGTAATGTTAGCACCATATTCAACATGTAATGTTAGCACCATATTCAACATGAAATGTTAGCACCATGTTCAACATGTAATGTTAGCACCATGTTCAACATGTAATGTTAGCACCATGTTCAACATGTAATGTTAGCACCATATTCAACATGTAATGTTAGCACCATATTCAACATGTAATGTTAGCACCATATTCAACATGTAATGTTAGCACCATATTCAACATGTAATGTTAGCACCATATTCAACATGTAATGTTAGCACCATATTCAACATGAAATGTTAGCACCATATTCAACATGTAATGTTAGCACCATATTCAACATGTAATGTTAGCACCATATTCAACATGAAATGTTAGCACCATATTCAACATGTAATGTTAGCACCATATTCAACATGTAATGTTAGCACCATATTCAACATGTAATGTTAGCACCATATTCAACATGAAATGTTAGCACCATATTCAACATGTAATGTTAGCACCATGTTCAACATGTAATGTTAGCACCATATTCAACATGTAATGTTAGCACCATATTCAACATGTAATGTTAGCACCATATTCAACATGTAATGTTAGCACCATATTCAACATGTAATGTTAGCACCATATTCAACATGTAATGTTAGCACCATATTCAACATGTAATGTTAGCACCATATTCAACATGTAATGTTAGCACCATATTCAACATGTAATGTTAGCACCATATTCAACATGTAATGTTAGCACCATATTCAACATGTAATGTTAGCACCATATTCAACATGTAATGTTAGCACCATATTCAACATGTAATGTTAGCACCATATTCAACATGTAATGTTAGCACCATATTCAACATGTAATGTTAGCACCATATTCAACATGTAATGTTAGCACCATATTCAACATGTAATGTTAGCACCATATTCAACATGTAATGTTAGCACCATATTCAACATGTAATGTTAGCACCATATTCAACATGTAATGTTAGCACCATATTCAACATGTAATGTTAGCACCATATTCAACATGTAATGTTAGCACCATATTCAACATGTAATGTTAGCACCATATTCAACATGTAATGTTAGCACCATATTCAACATGTAATGTTAGCACCATATTCAACATGTAATGTTAGCACCATATTCAACATGTAATGTTAGCACCATATTCAACATGTAATGTTAGCACCATATTCAACATGTAATGTTAGCACCATATTCAACATGTAATGTTAGCACCATATTCAACATGTAATGTTAGCACCATATTCAACATGTAATGTTAGCACCATATTCAACATGTAATGTTAGCACCATATTCAACATGTAATGTTAGCACCATATTCAACATGTAATGTTAGCACCATATTCAACATGAAATGTTAGCACCATATTCAACATGTAATGTTAGCACCATATTCAACATGTAATGTTAGCATCATATTCAACATGTAATGTTAGCACCATATTCAACATGTAATGTTAGCACCATATTCAACATGTAATGTTAGCACCATATTCAACATGTAATGTTAGCACCATATTCAACATGTAATGTTAGCACCATATTCAACATGTAATGTTAGCACCATCTTCAACATGAAATGTTAGCACCATGTTCAACATGTAATGTTAGCACCATGTTCAACATGTAATGTTAGCACCATATTCAACATGTAATGTTAGCACCATATTCAACATGTAATGTTAGCACCATATTCAACATGTAATGTTAGCACCATATTCAACATGTAATGTTAGCACCATATTCAACATGTAATGTTAGCACCATATTCAACATGAAATGTTAGCACCATATTCAACATGTAATGTTAGCACCATATTCAACATGTAATGTTAGCACCATATTCAACATGAAATGTTAGCACCATATTCAACATGTAATGTTAGCACCATATTCAACATGTAATGTTAGCACCATATTCAACATGTAATGTTAGCACCATATTCAACATGAAATGTTAGCACCATGTTCAACATGTAATGTTAGCACCATATTCAACATGTAATGTTAGCACCATATTCAACATGTAATGTTAGCACCATATTCAACATGTAATGTTAGCACCATATTCAACATGTAATGTTAGCACCATATTCAACATGTAATGTTAGCACCATATTCAACATGTAATGTTAGCACCATATTCAACATGTAATGTTAGCACCATATTCAACATGTAATGTTAGCACCATATTCAACATGTAATGTTAGCACCATATTCAACATGTAATGTTAGCACCATATTCAACATGTAATGTTAGCACCATATTCAACATGTAATGTTAGCACCATATTCAACATGTAATGTTAGCAGCATATTCAACATGTAATGTTAGCAGCATATTCAACATGTAATGTTAGCACCATATTCAACATGTAATGTTAGCACCATATTCAACATGTAATGTTAGCACCATATTCAACATGTAATGTTAGCACCATATTCAACATGTAATGTTAGCACCATATTCAACATGTAATGTTAGCACCATATTCAACATGTAATGTTAGCACCATATTCAACATGTAATGTTAGCACCATATTCAACATGTAATGTTAGCACCATATTCAACATGTAATGTTAGCACCATATTCAACATGTAATGTTAGCACCATATTCAACATGTAATGTTAGCACCATATTCAACATGTAATGTTAGCACCATATTCAACATGTAATGTTAGCACCATATTCAACATGTAATGTTAGCACCATATTCAACATGTAATGTTAGCACCATATTCAACATGTAATGTTAGCACCATATTCAACATGTAATGTTAGCACCATATTCAACATGTAATGTTAGCACCATATTCAACATGTAATGTTAGCACCATATTCAACATGTAATGTTAGCACCATATTCAACATGTAATGTTAGCACCATATTCAACATGTAATGTTAGCACCATATTCAACATGTAATGTTAGCACCATATTCAACATGTAATGTTAGCACCATATTCAACATGTAATGTTAGCACCATATTCAACATGTAATGTTAGCACCATATTCAACATGTAATGTTAGCACCATATTCAACATGTAATGTTAGCACCATATTCAACATGTAATGTTAGCACCATATTCAACATGTAATGTTAGCACCATATTCAACATGTAATGTTAGCACCATATTCAACATGTAATGTTAGCACCATATTCAACATGTAATGTTAGCACCATATTCAACATGTAATGTTAGCACCATATTCAACATGTAATGTTAGCACCATATTCAACATGTAATGTTAGCACCATATTCAACATGTAATGTTAGCAGCATATTCAACATGAAATGTTAGCACCATATTCAACATGTAATGTTAGCACCATATTCAACATGTAATGTTAGCACCATATTCAACATAATGATGCTATTGTTTATCAACCATCACCTCCCAAATCAACGGAGCATAATATAATATAAAATAAGTGTTTGTTATTTGAACCGGAATGAGTTAAGACGTACTGGTTGGTAACCATTAAACACTGTTCATAACTGAAACAATGTTGAAACACGGAGTAAATTCACGATCACAAGAACAACAACAACTCCCAATAAATGTCCACTTGTTGCGAGAGAATATATGTATAACTACCATCGCCATTTACACTTTCAAGTATTTCATTTCAGGAAGTGCACCGAGTATCAATCCAACACCGAGCTCTTCAGTATTTCACGTCCCTACGTTTACAGCATTACTCTGTCCGACTGTTATTGTGACACTTACACCAACACCAGTTTACGTCACAGACACCGTGACGTTCACCCTGACAGAAATTGTGACAAACTTGCAAACAGTCACTACAATCAATACTGCATACATAAATACGACCGACTTCATAAATGTCACGCAAATTCAGTATAGTACGGAATTCGTAACCATGACACTGACAGTATCTCCATCCGTAAAAAATATATCTGACCAGGAGGCCGAAGAAATGGCTGATGAAATGAAGAAAAACTCCACAATTGACCGAAAGAGCACGTCATCATATATTCGATCATTGACCAGCGCAGATGACAGCCGACGCGCTGCACAAATGCTTGGGTATACCGGCGTTGTTTTCGTTTTTATACCGCTGATTATTCTTTTCCTGACGGACGTACAAAAAATCATGGCTGACATCCGATCACATGCAAATATATATAAACCAACCAATGAACGAAGAGGTTCGCGTTATACCTAATAATCGAGTCGAGCTCTTTTGGACTCTTCCTTTTTTATCTTCATCAATTTAATGGTACTACTCAATGTACGAGTAAATGCACAATTAAGTCAACCAGCAATACCATAAATGTTTACCTTTTGGCAGCTTGTTGCCACCCAGTTTTATACATGTATGTTTTTTGCTTTGTATGTTTTTTAACAGTAGTTAGTTTTGTTATTTATAGCATTTTAATAAATGCCCATTTATACATGTATGTTTAACAGTAGTTAGTTTTGTTATTTATGGCATTTTAATAAATGCCCATTTTTCATTCAAACCACTGTTTTTATGTTTTTACTTCATCCCATACAACTTTGCCTGTGATTTACCATGTCCTGGGACAATACATAAATATGATTAGTTGTGATACTTTAGAGTAACATTTAAGAACGATGTGTGTAAATGGGACATGTTGTACGAAATGTTCATTTACAGACAAGTGTAGCTTAGGTAAAATTCGCAGAGTTTATAACGCCGCCAGCAATTCCTCAGAGTGAGGCACATAAATTGAGGGAATTGATAGAACTTAATTGCGCCTTGTTTGTTCTGAAATATCTTGACTGTATTCAAAAAAGAAAAAATACCGAATAAACACATGTGGGGTACAAATTGGTCAACGATGAGGAACCCATTCGATACACACTCGAGTCTTCCTCTACACCGAATTGCGCTGACAAACATGAATGGAGAAGTCGAGTAGGAAATGGCACGTACAAAGGTCACAGGTCCCCCCCCCCAATCAATGTGGAGAATACGGAAATGTTTAAAGGGCGGGATGGGACGCAATGCAAACAAAAACACAACGTGCAAGAAGAAAAAGCGAAAAACATAACTGACTTTAAATCACTGAATTTATCAACATTTTGGTAATACAATGTACATGTAATTATGGCAATTAAAATAGAATTGACTGAAATGTAACTGCTCACATGCTAAGAAACCTATTATGTGAGTACTGAGAGAAGCGCCCATTTCATCCCAAAATATTTGGATTTAATGTTGACATGTTAATAATATTGAGTCGGTCACTGTCATTACAATTCATTCGAACGATACATACATGTACGTTTATCCATGGATTCTATGTTTTTGTTCTATAGCCATATGATATTTAGTACATATCTCTTTTGTTTATGCACCAATAAATCGACGATAAATTCGGCTTTGACCCTCGAGCGTTCATTATAGTGAGACGTGATGAAGTGGTTATGGTCGCTGACTTCAAATCACTAGCCCCCTCTCCGCTGCGGGTTTGAATCCCACCCGAGATATAGTATGTGAGGAAAGCATCCACGGAAGGTCGGTGGTTCTACCCAGCTGTCCGCCTGTGGTCTTCCTCTATCCTGACATATGGAATAGTCACTCAATGACCCGAGCAGTTCAGCTGTGACTAAAGCCCCATTGAAAATAGTAATTATCCATGCTTAATATACAACATAATGTTTTAAAATCTATTTTAAAGTGCAAACATTTTTTTAAAAACAAACTGAAACTGGAAAAAATATTCAAAATGAAAATAGCTGAGGAGAAACATGTGTTCAGTTAAGCTGATACACTGAACAGGCGCGTTTATTGACACATAACGTCGTTTTCCGCTCAAATGAGGAGGATCGGTAACATGGTACGAACTATTGATTTAAGTTGTCATACTGTTGTCAGTATCTGCAAGGATCCTATAGAAGCCATACAATGACTTGCTGGAATGTCATTGTTGCCATGCGCGATCGTATAACGAACGTTGCCCGAGAACGCTATATGCGTGCCTTACAACCGTATCAAGCACTGCCAGATTTTTATACATAACACGAAGTGGTAGTGTCTTCCGGAAGAGAAATATATTTTTCTAAAACTTGTTTACAAACGCGCCGCGTATAGGTCCCTAACTACTACGCGATCAATATCGTTTTGATTATTGGAGCAAGTTAAATTTTAATAGCATAGTCACCAACATCATTATCGTTGTCTCTATCATCATTGTCAATATTATCGTCTTTTTCCAACTCATTCTTAAAGATGTATCTGGCTTATCTGAAGATAAAATGTTTGGAGTGGATTCATGCAGTATTGTTGTTACATTGGCTATAACATCTCTTATAAGAAACATTGCAATGTATAACCGATTGAAAATATCTGGTTTCAGGATATTACTAACAGACAAACCTTGTAAAATAGCCTGATTGTTAAAAAATGGATTCTTTTTAAATTTCATGATGTACAAACGCTTTTCTTCAACAAATACGGATCAATACATTATGAGTTCATTCTTTGTTTATTTATGGTTATTGATGTTTTAACTATAGGAACTATGTTTTTCATGTTTGTTTAGCTAAACAAATGAACAAAACATGAACATAATATTACTTTAATATCATCTTCAATGTTATATTTATGTTGCTTGGCACGTACTGATCATCTCGTTCGACCGGGCCGCACTGAGGGATCACATGGATCGTTCCATCGACGTTGAAATGGTCTTGAGTGATAATTTAATGTTGAAAATGGAAACCGAATATTTTCAACGTTAAAAACTTTTTTTCACTGGACCAAAATGGCATGTGTTTCTGTCGGCCTTGGAATCCCATCTTGTATGTCAGATCTAGAAAAAATGAGTACAATGTATCTTTATTTGATAATCGTGATTAATAAGAATAAAATGTCTGTCCATGCTATTGCAAAAATGCTTGGGAATGAATGTGGATATCATGTGTATCAGCACAATACCTTTTTTGAAGGGAAACATTTGGTTTGCACAGTTTCACCGTTATATACGGTCCTACATAGCGTGACTCCCTCGATTCTACACGGAGTTCCAATTAAATTGCACATTATTAAGTAAGATCTTATGTAGCATAAACAATCTATATATCTTCACACAAGAAACTTATGTATCAGATACCATGGTACAATAGAATATGTGTATAATATAGGACTCATATGGATGCTGACAGTATACGAAATATATAGGGAATATTACGTTAGTGTGGTGTTCTGTGGGTCTGTATCACTTCGAGTTGCTTGTGAAAAGTCGTATCGCCACGAGACCGAAGGTCGAGTGGCGATACGACTTTTCACAAGCAACGAGAAGTGATACAAACCCACTATAACACCACACTAACGTAATTTTCCTTTTATTATATACCCACAAACGACAAAAATATACACATTTACGAGAAATAACAATTTTATTCGTTTTAAACGACAACTAAATAGTCCAAACGTACAACAACAGGTAAACAGTGGCGTATGAATACAATGTTTCCAAATATAGGATGACCTTGCTTGTCAGCGCGTGAAACATATGTGTAGAGTGTATCGTGTAGCGCCATTTTAAACAACAACAACATTTTAACAATTTAGCGAGTGAAACTCACTCGCTATCGCTGTCTATAACTCGAATTCGCCTTCTCTTCTGTTTTGGCGACCGTTCGTAGTTATTGATAGTTATCTGACAACTTACGAGTTTAGCGTTCTGCAAAATTTACCCCGAAAACATGGATGTTCGGACATGTCACTGACATTGTGATTTTGGATTTGACAGTTTGAACTGGCGATTGTCGGAGCCGTATAAGATGTGACGGTGCTTGTACGGGCGGGTAAGTTATGCAAAGTATTTTGACATTTTCTGCTTTGTTTACACGGGAATTCCTTTCATGTACACCGCTGTAGCAGACGGACCGGAAATCTCGTTTCGCGGAGATAAGAAAACGATTTCTGTTAAAAAATTACCGGAGGATATAGAAAATACTATAATAAAGGATTCTTGAGGTTCATGGGCGTGAAAAAACAACAAAAAAAACATTTTCCACGTTTATTTATTTTGACATTTCTGATCGGATTCTATATATAGGCGCTTGGTACCGCCCATTCTATAAATAGCAGGGTTTTCCAATATTCCGTGACGGAAATGTACGGAGACGCACGATTTGAATACACAGAAAGTAGTCCGGCATATGTTACACGTCACACCTATGTGATACGGAATTTGAAAACCACACTGACGTGATACGGAATTTTTATTCCGGCGGTCCGTATTTGTTTAAAAAATACTGGGTGTATTTTGGACAGAACATTTATGGGTATATAATAAAAAAAAAGATCTCTGCATGGGGTTCTGATATCGAGCAACAGCAATACTAAACCCTAACACTATTGTTTCAATAAAACCAGTTTATGAAATATCAGGCCGTAGAACACTAATACAATGTACGTCCACAGTAGGTGTGTATACGTTCTCCTTAAAATCGTTTGATATAATGTGGAACAAATCCTCCGGCGGGCAAACTAAACACTAGCATATGTAACACTACCAAACAATGATCCGGTCTACAATTCAATACATGATCTCATAACAATTGGCAACTGAATGTTTGCAAATTCTTCATGTTGGTCAGAATGCCATTGTAACGAACATGGCAGTAATAGCATGCAGAACAAACGCAAAACATTTATTGGCAGCAAATATGCATTGAGCGCATTGAGTCAATAGTTTATGACTATTGAAAACTAGAATTTAATAGATATACTCCCAGACGATAAAGGAAAACAAAAACAAATGAAAATTTGGATAAATCGGGGAAAAGCGGCAGTACAATTTACGTTCACATCTCATCGGACCGCAGGGAATGACCACAAATCGACTGTTCTTAGTACAGTAAAACCTCATTTGAAGACCGCTTTGAACGGAAGACCACCTCATTGATAAGACCTTTTCAGTTTACATGGACCAATTTATACTTGCTGACTTTTACTTGATAATTAGAACACCAACTTTCTTCAAACCTAATGGTGGTCTTATTATCGAGGTTTTGTTGTGTACCCTTTGAACCTCTGGTAGATATGGCAGGTCACATATTTCTTGGGATCTGCTCTTGCTGGGAAGGCGGTGAACCTTAATTGCTGTTATGCGGACATGTCTGTTGTCCATCCACAGTTCTGAAGTTTGAGCAGAAGTTGGCATTCAAGGTATTGACCCTGGTGTCTCCAATATTTACTCGTACAGATATATTGATGAGTTTTTTGCAAGCTTCACAGTTTGGGGACACTGACTTCCGTACGGAAGTCATTACAGTAAAACCTCACTTATGACCATCTCAATAATAAGACCACCTCAAACACAATTTTCAAGTCCATTTTAATTGTTTTTTTCTTTATTTAACTTCAATATTAAGACCACCTCAATAAGAAGATCACTATTCAAGAGTCTCAAGGGTGGTCTCATTACCGAGCTTTTACTGTATCACCATGTACAAGTGGATGCCTCATTTTAGTGGTCCTAAGCGGAACAGTCTGTAATACATTTAGTAATGCTCCTTTAAAGTCCCGCAAAGGTTTGCCAGTGCTTTTCTTCGCAACATCTACCAAATATGATCACCGAGCCGTCCACTGTCCATGTAGTTTTTCTTGTACATTGAACAAAATACCATCATTTCTTTTCCATCGTATACTTTCTTGAAGATAAGCTTCAAACACAAGACGTGCGCAGTTCCGCTGTTTTCCGCACTTTTCATTGTCTGGTGCCATTCATGTACAACAAGAATAAATAATTCTAAACAATGTCATTCAAGATCTGTTTTTTTACGTTTAGCCTCTAAGTGTGCCCATTACCTTTCCACTACGGACATGGGTCTTGCAGGTGATACACAATGTCAACATCGTAAACATTTGTGTTAAGTAACTTGAACCCCCCCCCCCTCCCCCGATAAATGGCAGAGTAATAGTCATAATCCAAAGTGTGACCTTGCTACTGACATGGGTATTGTGCGCAACATAGAGTCTCATCATGGTGAATATTTGTGCCAAGTAATTTGAAAATCCCCTAATAAAGGACAGATTCAAGGTCCTGACAAAAAACAATGCGTTCGGACGGAAGGACAAATGCACATCCGCACGCACGCATGCACATACACGGAACCGCTTTTTTAGACTGTATCGAGCTCACGGCAGGCGGGCTCGACATAAACTGTTGAATTTATGAAAGGAATAAGAAATTTTAAGGCAAAATTTGTCCCTAAGATTTGAACTAGTGACCTAGTTTTTGACCCGAGATGATCCATATGCACATTTGTCTAAATATTATGGGAACAAATATTCTGACCAAGTTTCATGAAGATTGGATACAACAGATGAATTTATGACAGGGAAAATAACTCTAACGCAGAATTGTTAACGACATCCGACCGGCCGCCTGGTTTTCGCAAATAGCTGTAATTCTTTCGCTGAAGCGACGTAGACGACCACCATCGGTTCTGACGAAACTCGGTCTTATTTATGAGACTGTGTGGTTTACGAGTCATAATGTAGAAGAATCAATGACAATTCAATGGAAATATAGTTTATTAATGAGGTGAACTTAAAGGGGATCTTAGGGGGATCTGTAAATAAGATATTACTGTACCTTGTTAAAAGATAGGACATGGTAGTCGTAATATCGTACATATGTGACATGTTTCTGTTACATGCAGCATCGTAAATACACATTCGCCGCTTTGTTATATGTGTGATCTGTCGGCAGAAATATGCTACCATACTAAGGGCTACATTACAGAGACAATGAAAACGTTTAATGTGATATAGGTTGTTAAAAATCGTATGTTGGATTCTAATCTTGGAAAACAGAAAACAAATCAAAGCACTGAAAGTGCTGACAGCAAGGGACTCACTGCAGATCACAGGTGTCACTTGGACATATATTACCTATCACAAGAGTCTATCAAGAACACTTTGTTATGTAAGTATAATGCATAACGTAGGAGTTGAACACGCAAGAGGGTATACAATACAAGATAATTTCATTTTATTGCATAAAACATGTTACAAAGAATTTGTACAGACAGTCATAAGGATGGATGGAGAAGAAGTTAACATTACCTTAATGTTGATTATATGCCAAGTTTCAAGCAATCCATTGAAACCTAACATACTGTAGTTTGCAACATAAACTATAATGTTCTTAAATGTGTTCTAAAAGGGAGACTTCAGTTCAAAGGGACATAATTCAAAACATTTTAATGGACGCATAGCAAATTTATGACATTAGTAAATTTAAATGTGGTGTTCCGCCAATTAGAATTGAAACTGGCAGATATTTAAATTTTTAATATATCGGATCGTAAATTATATGAATGTCCCTTCTGTGGTGAAATTGAGACAGCAATTCATGTTTAGTTTCATTGCAACTATATAGTAGTATACGCACGCCCCTTGTACAGAAGGCTTTATCTCTTAGTCCACATTTTAATAATCTTGCTGATGAAGAAAAACTTAAATTTGTATTTACCAATCAAACGTGCCAAAACCTGTCATGAAATTTTAAATAGTAGAAAAATGTACCTATGTAAATAATGTCCGAATTATTTTATAGCTAAAGTGTGATTGTCATACAAGGAGCAGTTGTTAATCAGTTCATCTACGGTCTTACCGAGATGATAATGGATTTCTTAAATAATGTTTTAATTGTGCATTAGTACCTGTTTTGAATTCAGTTTTTTATTATCTTCATTTAATTCGTTTTTACAATAAAGATTAACGAATGCTCCTTGGTTTTATATGTGTAGATAGTAGGTCCTTCCAATATATATATATTGTATGACATAATATTATGTTTTTAAGAGTTATGTCATTATTTCAATGCTTAAATAATGTGTGTATGTTTTTAATGTATAGTCTCTTATAACTCAATTTGAGTAGTGATATACATTTTTACGATATAGTTGTTGAAGCTAGTATTATGTACAATGTGTATGAATGAGACTTAAATAAATGACTAAATGTAATAAATAAATGTCTACAAATCATGTATCATGGGGTTTGCAATCCCTTGAAACTGAAGTAGTTAAAAGAGAGAGAATACGTAACTACAGGGAACGCCACATACACAAGACAGTGCCTCCCCACGCAGACCTCCGGAAAAAACAACAATCCACAAAACATAAGGCATAAAGGAGGTCAAACGGTTCACATATTAAGGAACTGAGGCACAAGGAATGGCCCGGCAGACCACAAGGAATAACTAGGAGAATCAAAGTGGACAGTGAAGGGAGAGGGGATTAATGGATGGAAAAGATCACACCACAAGTCAAGACAACTGGCCGCAATAGGCCAAAAATGGGCAGGAAACAATCTAAACACTGTATAAAGTGACATAATTGCACAGGGAAAGGGAATTACAAAACACATTCATAACACAAACAGAAACAACAATCATACAGCGAATTACAGCCTTGGAACTGTCAGCAAAAATACTGGCCACACAAACTACATATGTTGTATATTGGACAGAGCGACCTATCGACCTACCTACAGACATGGTGATCCTAGTATTCCCCTTTACAAAAGAGAGAGAGAAAAAGTTGCTACAGGAAAGCGACATACATAAGACAATGTTAAACACTATTTGAGAGGAGTATAAATTCAAGGCATAAACTACTACTTAGATCATTATTTTGTAAAATATATTTAATAAAAATTCAAGTTAATTAGTAAAAGCAGTCATCCAGAGTTCAAAGCTTGGCTCTACAGTTCATGCAAAATAAGTATAAACAAACTAGTCCCACAGAAAGAAAAATGCTCAGCAACATCGATCCACTTTTAAATTAATAGTTTCTGGAGAAATACATATCAATATTACAAAAATGACACCGTGCTTGTTTTTGATATAAACCATATTTCATCCATACCCCGCCCACCTGAAAAGTACACAGAAAGAAAGGATTGTTAAGGGGACAACACTCAACTTTTCCAAAGACTAGTTTTTACTTCTTTGAGTAAGAAAACATCAGAACATTATCAAAAATAGGATAACCTTGCGTGAATTCTAACTATGAACAATGTAGAAGTATGACCCTGTCCTATTTTGGCCATCTCTATATAACATGTTAACAAAAATTAGGAACAAAACACAAACTACCAAGCAAACTATAACACGATATAAATTAAATTGCGAAGTATATGAATTAAAGTTACGTCTACACAAGCTCATAAAAAGGCAAATTAAAGAAAATGTCATTTCCAATTATTTTCCGTAATTACAGCAATTGCACAAAGCCATGCCACTTATCGTCAAAGACGAACGACTAAAATATTGACAGTCGCCATATGAAGTTGATAAAAATGCTATTTTTTAATTCCGGCTTACCAATTCAATTAAATAAACACACTCATGCTGAGTATAATGGTGGTGAGCCATAGAAAGAAAAAGTAAAGTTCCAATTTTAGTAAAATGGTTATGGCAAAATAAAATTAAATATCGATTGCGGCAACTGATCAATTTAATTTAACAAAAGTAGACATAATAACCACAAAAAATTAGTAATAATGAATTCCTACGCTACTTCTATATTGCACATGCGCAGTATAGACGATGTAACCAACATCTCATTCAATTAACATTTGATCATGCATGACAGCCGCCCAAAGGAATATGAGACGATGTTGTCTTTATTTATTATGCTAGGAATGTTAACTAGAGCTGAAACTACACACAACCAGGTTATCACACCGCCGCTATCAGGTAACCGTTATATACAATGTTCTTTCAACAGGTTTTTAATTGAATTAACGTAAGTGTGTGTATTAAAATGCCTGCAAGGACAGTTCAATTGTATACTGACGCAAAAATGAAACTGTGCGCGTAACTTTTTGTTCACGCAACTGGAAAAAGCTATTCAAATGTGGTACCGAAGTTTAGGATATATCTGCCTACAATATGCACTGGTTCCGCCATAATTAAAGATAAACGTAAAATAACTAAACTTCGAAATGTCAATTGTATACGTTATTTTCTTGATTTGTTTATTGTAAAATCATTCGTCAAATAAATGTGTTTGAATTTCTGTAATTTGCTTAATACCGAGAGTGTACACATCTC
Organism: Mactromeris polynyma; assembly: GCA_032209605.1. Taxonomy (NCBI): domain Eukaryota; kingdom Metazoa; phylum Mollusca; class Bivalvia; order Venerida; family Mactridae; genus Mactromeris; species Mactromeris polynyma. The sequence goes on from JASFXZ010000001.1 coordinate 52,368,272, forward strand.
CTATTCATCAAAGCATCTATTCTCGACCGCATCGCATGTTGTTCAAAACATATAGTTTTGTTGCCCTCCGTCCAAGAAAGTCCCGTATATGCTCCTTTGGATTCAAATTCGGGTAGCAAGCTGGTCTCCCAGTAAATTTAGACCCCGTTGAAAAATGACTACCGGTAAAATTGACGGCGACAATGTTTTCATCAATATTGCAGTGCAATTCAACCGTCAACCTTTCCGTCGTTCCGGGGAATGACCAGTACAAGACATGAATCGTCCGTAAGAAAATGCCACACTTCTAACATAAAGAGAGTGGTCGGTACTGGGGCCCGAATTCCCTAAATCGGTGAAATCTGAGTCCCAGTACCGGTCTCTCTCTGTATGTGAGAAGGTTGTCATTGTTGGGTCACTTTTCAAAGGGGTCATAATTTAATGTAACACCGGCCATCGTAACACGTTGACGTTATACCTGTCGAGGTAATTTTGCACACCTAGATGCTGACGCAGAAACGGAACCGTCACTGGATGGTGAACGGCACCAAAATAACACTTGGCATTTAGATTGTAAGGAACCACTACCAGATATGTTTTTCGACGCCAATTATCCCGCCAACAAATCGTTCCAGCTCCAACAAGCAATTATCACCTCGTTCACCTCAATGGCTAAAAGCGCGTACCCTACCATCAGCAAGGATAAACAACACCCTTGCCTATGGACTTCCACAACATTGACAATACTACCGAAGATTGATGATAGCGTTGCATCTGAAGTAAAATTGTCTTGAAACGTCAATGACAATTCCTTCCGACGCAAAAAGCACAAGAACTTGAAGTCATTTCCGCGAAGCCGTAGCATATTGTAAACGAGTCGACATCAATGTGAAATGTGATTTTTGATTTCTCATATCGATACATTTTACTACATTTGTACTTAGTTTGATGGAAACATTGACAGCGTTACTTTATTAAATAGCCTAGATGAAACACAATGAATGACGAACGATTAGAGGTGCCTGATGTATGTATTCGATACTTTCAACTTAGACACGCTTTTACTGTAATAATTACTTAATTAATCTTCAAAGCAAACATTAATTGTAATGAGGCTCAATCTGATTACTGACACTGACCATTTTGCAAATACTGAAACCTTTTAAATCGATGTATTTGTGGGAAACACTTTATCTAGAATAAAAATAGATTTAATAATTAAACCTGTTTACGTCAGCTTGACATTCGAAGAACTTGAATGACGAATGTTGAACGCCGAACCAGCTCAATCCTAAACGTAAATCATACAAATGAGATTTCTTAATTCAGAAATATTCTTTTGGTGGTGAAATAAGTAATACACCGCAAATATGCGAAAACAATTTTAACTAAAGAACATATGATTTTATTACAATAAACGGGTCATCTAAGATGGTTGAAAAAGAAAAAAATCAAATTTCTGAGTCCGTATCCCAGACAGTTGATATGCACTTCTTATTGGCTGTTGGCAAATTAGTAAGGCATTCGCATGATATGGTACATGCGTGTAATAGTGAATCGTAAAAAATGAAATAATAAATTATATAGACGATGCTGGAGTCATTTACCTTACTTAAATGTGTTAGATATTTATTTCATCAATTGTTCCAAACAACCGTTTCATTCAATAATTTCCCGCGATATCCATAGCATGTTAGCTGCCACAAGGCAGGCATTGCAGACATAATATTGATACCTTACAGTTCAAAACAATGAGATGGTGTGGCTGTACTTTGGTACGCGTCTCTAAAACAAACATACTGAATGTATCTGGAAACGTATTTACCTTTCGAGTATTTTTATTACCGTTTTTTATTTGGCAACGTAATTGGTGAATTAATGCTTTGAAATCGGTTATATCTTATTGTGCAAATTCGATCGTCTGAACACATTATTTCTCATTGATTAATTATATTTGTGTAAAATTTAAGGAGATCTGTTCATATTGGTTGCTTAATGCATATTTGTTTAAACGTCCAAATAACTATGTTGCTGTTATGCGGAGGCGGTGTTTATATATTTGTAGTATATACATGTATAGTGCTGTCACAAAGTGATACAGATAGACTCGTGGCATGGTACAACACCCAGTCACTCTTACCTGACATGTCAGCAAACCAGCCATAGTACACATGTACTACCCTTGTAATGCCGAGCGCGTAAGCAAATTAGCGCCTAGTTTCATAGTATCGACTTTGGAATATCGGGGTCCGGGATTTTTCCTGCGACCTCCTGCATCCTAGGCAAACACACTACTTCTGAGCTATCGGGTCGGATATTTCTTATTAGATCTAAATTTAAGACGGTTTCAAAAGTATGGTCGTTTGTGTTTGGAGAATAGAAAAGTACAACGGAAATTGATGAAAACATCAATGACGAAGTATGAAATGCCACAAGTGCACTGTCATTCCAAAAGTTCAAGGAGACAGAAGAATATGTACATACATTACAAAATCAAGTACGACACAAAAAATGATTGGGGAAGGTAGGAGTACGGACTATGAACAAAAACGGAAAACTGGTTTTAAGGTGCATGTAACCTCACACTTACACTTTTTGATATTGTGTAACCACAATTCGGTTCTTGGAAATGTTTTTGAATCCCGACGTTCCTTTCAGATATATTTGTCACCAACAGAGTCGTGACGTATGTAATGTTTACAATTCCTGCGACGTTCAATGATGCACAACGTGTTTGTAAACAGAATGGGGGAACATTGGCAAAACTCGATTCTCAAGAACTGTTGGACGAGATCAGAGAATTAGCTGAGAAAGATAAAAACTTCTGGTAAGTGTAAATAGGACATGGAGAAAATATATAAAGTGAATAAATCTCTGTTTTTTATTATTTGCAACTTATTATCTCTCTTTTGTGATGTCAAAATGGAATGTACATGTACATTGGACACTCACAAATTAACATATTTAAACTGCCATTTAAAAAAGAAATGGCTGGAGAAGTTTGGGATTGCAGGTTCATTAACAAATTAGAGGACTGCAATAAAACAGTAGTCGTCTTACTACGGACTATGTAGATAAGGAGGGGTTTACTGATGCGTGATGTTATGTGATTTTTTTAAATAATCTGAGGCTTTTTCGAGAACATTTCTTTAAAGATTCGAAATGAAATAGTATTTAACCAAGGACAATTTCTTGCAGGAGAGGTTGCACTGTATAATAATACATACATGTTTATGCTTAGTATTTCTAACATAGAAGCTTTTGACTTAAGTCCATTAACTATACTAGTCAAACCCGCCAGTACTATTTCACGTAGTTTTTAAAGAGCCACTGGATATATATTGTGTTGATTTCGATTGCAGTAAGCTATACCATTTAAGATTTAAATGATTCGAAAAATTGTTTATGTAAACGTGTAACAATCACATTCATCGTTTCAAATCACTTTGTTATAACATATCTAAAATACAAAATGGCGGATTGGATTTGTTTGACCAGTATAATATGTGTTACTAGGCTGTTATCATTCATGTTCGTTGATATTTTCCAGTCGCTGTCAATAGTTCAGATCTAGGCATATCTGTAACAAAGGAAAAAGTACCATACCACAACTGCACGCCAGAAGGTAAATATAAAATAAGCATATATATTATATGGAACGGTTGCAAATTTCTGCCATTTAGTTCTTCCGCTCTATTGAAAACTTCATCTAAATCGTTTAATTCTTTAAACTTGTTTTCTTCTGCGAAACATCGATTGCCTTAAACCATGTATCAACTCTTTTATAACGTTTTCCTTATGTTAACTCAGCCATCTACTTTCACCATTTTTGTGTATTATGGGTTTTACTTGATGTTTTCGGCACGGTCGTACTAACATGGCTTTACCATTGGTGTATGAGCGTTGTGTAAACCAATACAATCTTATGTTAGCCACCAAACAAATTCCCTGCAGCCGAACAACGTCTGTAACGCGGATTAATTAACTTTTCGTTAAGGCCTTTATATTTGTTTACCAAACATAAAAAGTTTTACTTCCGAAGCAAATAATGAACACAATTATTGCAATAATAATGTTTGCAAAGAAAACATTTTGATCACGATAGAGGCTGTATTTCTTATTATTGTAAACATGAGCGTGCTGTATGAAAACCAGATGAAAATAATAGTGTTTGCCTTCACAACTGCGTCTGAAAGTACATTATATAGGATATTTCAAGAATTATTTAGTGAGTAGTATTGTTAATCAACCCCACAGAAAATTGCCCAGCGTTGAATTAAGAAGACATTCTTGGCTTCATGTACCAGTCACGAACATTTATAGTGTTTTAATCATATTAATCGTATGAAATAAGTTTATTAATATGAATGTATAAGTTCAGATTGCAACACGTTTGCTTGCATCGACCATCTTTTGACAGATATTTCTTGTTAACCATTATTTCACAAAAATAAACTATCAAAGGGATGCGTATGACTAAGAATTTCTTTATATATGAGTATCCGCATTAAGATAGTACATTGAACAAAAGGTATGTATTGTATTACTTATTTGGTTCGTAAATGTATTTGCAGCTGTAACTTCGTCTTATTTCTCGACTATGTCCGAGACATCTGTATTCAGCTCCACCATGACGACCACATCCGTACTATGTCCTACAGAAACCCTAACCATTATACCCACGCCTGTCATATCGGTTGTCACGGAAACATTACAATTGACGATCAGGGACACTGTCACCGTCTATCCGACCATTTCCAACGTCACAGACGAAATAGCAGAAATACTTGCGGAAGAGATTGTCGTTAGTTTAACAGTGGATGTAAAGACCACGTCCATGCACAAGAGGACTTTAACTAGCGCCAACGACCAAAGATATTCGTCACAGCTGATAGGATATGTCGGTGTGATGATTGTTGTTGTTCCTGTCACAATACTAATGATAGCAGATATAAGCAAGCTGATTCATGATTTCAAATTCAGTCCGACTGTATTGAAGAAGACCAAAAATCCGAAGTGATTGAATGTGACTTAAAACTTGTAAAATAATTTAATATTAACAACGCTTATCATTACATTTTCAGTTGCTATTGAATATATACTTAAGGACTTTCAAAACGCACGCTTTGGATATGTGTGTTTTCACAACGAAAGCACTTACTATATGATTATATTCATACACGTTAGTTGTAACCTATTCATTGCCGCCATTTAGACACCAACACATTTAATATTGATTGAGTAATAACGAAATTATCGCATGATAAAGACAGTGCTCCAGAAATCGAAAGTAACACTTTTGCCGGCTACTTGTTACTTTCGATTTCTGGAGCACGGTCTTTATCATGCGATAATTTCGTTATTACTCAATCAATTTTATTGACAACATTCTCATTAGGAATATTGGGGCTACTGTAACGGGCACATGTTTACGTTTGTTATCTCTGTATTACGATTTCATTAATGTAAAATATACTGAATTGAATTGAAAAAAAAAAAAAAAAATACTTTTCAATTTTAAGTATAAAGATGAACAATATCATCGCTATGATTATACATGTATTTGTTGTTACCAAGTTTAACTGTGTTAAACTCACACGATTACATATGTAAAAGTAAAGCTATCATCAGCAATAATGTTTCATTTTAATGTTATGTGTTGTCATATTTCCCCAAATTTTCACACAACTGTACACTACATACCTCGTGTATTAGAAATTATAAAAAATGACATTTTTACAGGGGTCATTTTTATCCAATTCAAGAGCAAAAATTGTAAAATTGTTTGAAAAAATACGTCATTTTTTACCCTGTTGCGATGTGCGTAAATTGCCTATGTTCTTCCATCACCTTGGGGTATAAATATTCATCACAACACAATATTAGTATTGATGAGGTCCAGCACAACTAAAACAACAACAACAACTGATCACATTTAAAACTGCCATCACTTGATGGAACGTCACCGGTTTATGTGCACCTTTCGGATACAATCAGGATCACCGATAGACCGCGAGTGGAAACAAAACCAGGAGAAACTAGGTGAAGCTAACCGGTCGACAAGATAAGTATTTACTACTTATTGCGTCTATTTTTAATCTTGAAATATGACGGGACAAACTTCGTGCGTCAATAACTATGTTTTATTGTTTACATAAATATAAGTTTATACTTGATAATGCAGATGTTTAAAATTAAATGCATTTTGACCCTCATTAGATGGGACTAGAACAAAAGTCGTTAAAATGCTAGCATTAGCATAATAGCTAAAATGCATTCAATCTGAAAATTGCGTTCGAGGGTATAAATTTTGAACTCTGATACATCCATGCATACAGTATCTACCTCTATCGGAAAGTGTTTAAATTCAAAGATATTGTATTTCAACGTAAACAGTGAAACCTAACAAGGCTAATAAAGTGGGAATCACATAACTATAATATCTACATCATCACAAAGTAGAAGGTTTGATCCCGAACATTTGTTTGCATAGATGATAGATACCTTTAACATATTTTGATTTATCGCGGTTTGAAGATATTTTCCTCCATCATGACACGAAAGTTGGGTATAAAAATGTAAATATTTAATCAAGAAAGTATTTTTGACAAAAAAGAGAATTACACGTTTAATGCACTTGTAATAATCAGGCAGTGGTATATCGCACAATCGTTTGGTCTTGAATTGACGGTTATTTCCAACGTTTTGTTAGCATGATCCTGTCGTCCAGATCAATTATAGCATGGCATTAATACATAGATCTTTATGTTACATGCCTGTGAATTGTATACAATTGATAAGTATTAGAATATAGTCAAACACGCTTTGATTTGGTATGAGATTCATCGGATTTTTATATGTATATTCAAAACTTACTTGGAGATATTTAAACGTTCTGGAAAGTGCAATACCTCATATACGACTCGAGCGAATGAAATCCAAAAATATACGATAATACTAGCTTACAATAACGAGTTAATGTTCATACCAATTGTGGCAAGTTAACATTGAAAGCAGCATTTACTTCTGCCAGACGTTAACACAGATATAGGCCTACACAAATGTACAAACTATCATCATATCAAATAAAGATAGACATGAAAGCAAGATCATAAGCACATCCGAAGAAATAGTAACATTCCACAACATGTATTTGTTCCCTGATTAATATTTGTGGTGAACTGTAAAAACACTAGTACATCGCCATTATGTTTATGACTGCAGAGACAAGATCTGTTCTTTGATATTCAAATACGATAACAAGATGTACTCGTAAGCAATCATAAATACTTGTAGCCCTGTCGACGGACCGAACTACTACCAGTTGTTTTATTAAAAGTATTTAACTACTTGACGAAGATGCAGTAAACATGAAAGAAGTAGTTATGTAGAAAAAAATTAGGTACAAAGTGCACAGCTACATACATAAATGATTGGTGAAGATCGAAGCACCGTCATGGAATGGTCAGTGGCAAACACGCCACTTGGGGCTTAAACCTGGTTTAAGGTTGCACCAAACCATTATCAGACTTATACTCGCTACTGTTGTTGTTGTTAACTGCGTGTGGACATTCTCATCGAAATGCAATGGGTAACAACAGTACTACGGCTTTTTGCAACTGTAATCTACTTGCTAAATGTTTTAATCGCACGTTTGCCTCGATACCACAGTCTCTTAATGATTCGGCCCTTATAGAGCACGTAATCTGCCCGAGAGCTCTTTATGATCAATGTATTTCATGTCATCAGTTCGTACGATGTCAACTGTTTACATACTTACAATGAGTACTGAATAAGAGCATTTTATAGACTGTGACGACTGAATACTTAATGGACGAGCATTTGGACCCATGCGTCAATGGATTCAATTTAACATCAATTTATTCCATTGATGTGACTGATCCTTTACTTTATCCCTATTCCCCTAAATGGATTTTAATCAAACATTGATCACGTGTTCTACTCATCAAGGTCAATGTCAATTCAAACCATGATGCGGATTGTCATGACTTTCGCTACGTTGTCGGCAGATTTGTTGGACACCGATGTGGAACCAGATTGCGTCCACCTGCCACATTCAGCTCTCTCAGTGCTTTGATATATTGCATAGCAAGGTGCGCCAGCGATTTACTATAGGCTAGACATGTATACTTGTTTCTATTTTGGGTTTTGTATCACGCTTGTTGATAAGGAATACTTCATATACATAATAAAAATAATATATTTATCACAATTCAATCCTTTTGAATACGAAGAACAGCTGTCAAGGTAAGCTCTTTTGAGCGGAAATGCTTTAGTAAGTAGTTGTTTAGTTTTGACAAACTTTTCTACGTTCGGTCACGTGATTTTAAGCAGTACTGAAATTTTTCGAATGTGAGAAATGAACAGCATGGCTAGTGCCAGTTGCAACCACCGTGTTCAGTGGTTACGATTGGCATGGTAACGTTCAAAGGCATACCAAACTTTCACAGTTTGATCTGCAATTTTCTCTGTTCACTCCGAATTTTACATTTTCAACCTACGAACTGAATTTGTCTGTTGCATTGCCGAGTTACATGCACTTTCATTAAGCGTTTGGTAGAAAACACAATCAAACAGTGTACTTTAAAACGGTGTTCTTCATTAAAGGTCTGTGATTGTAGTTTCATTTCGCGAATTAGACATACACAAACATTTGGAAGAGAAAACAAAACATTTACGAACGACAGAGACAAAAAACATACAAGTGTGTTTGTATCTAGCTAGGTTCATAATCGGTGCAATGGTTTATGGTTGATCGAATACTGATAAGCACAAAGCTTCGTATTAGTTATTGAAGACCAGTTATTTACAAGCAACGGATGGGTTGTTAGATCGATGCATTAATATTTGATAATCGTTAGTGTCATTTCATAGAGTGCAAATCAATTATTTATCCACCAATCACGGTTTTCTTTGTATTAGGATCACTAAATATCAAACCTTTCACAAAGTAGACTCATAGCCCCTTGTCTAAAAGCTAGTTCTAATCAAGAAGTTTCTATGAAATGATATTAGCGCGAAATCTGTCCGCGCACATTACACGATTCTTCATTAAAATATTAATTACACGATTATTATTGGATAGATTGATTACCATGTCACAGAAGAACGATACCATCAATTCTCTTTTATCTTGCTACAACACAGCGTGACATGATAGGAATTCAATTAAACCCATATGAACATTATGTTAGCGGTAGTTAACGGTTATTTAATAAGCACGAAACATGTCATTTAAAACTAATTTCATTTAGAAATGATCTCAATAAATGCGTTTTCCTACGTGCAGTTATAAGCACGTTGTTGTATGATTTAACTTATCTTTCCGACAGTTTCACACGTTTTTTTTAAGTAAAGGTTGTTTGCTAAGAGAGAAAAAGTAAGTTGCTACAGGGAACGCCGCATACAAACATAGGTTTTGATGTTAGATCTGGGGCCTCAATATAAACATAAAATGATTGAAAGTCAGACTTTGACTTTAAAATGTTCACGGTTCTTTTTGGTGTTTTGTTGTTATAACGGTATAGCTTGTGACATCCTCGGCACCCAGTCAATTAATAACATATATGATACCCTTGGTAAATTGGCTAGCGAAACTTCTTAATGCATGAATATTCATAAGCATTATTCGACCAATGTAATGCTCCATAACAAAAAAGAAGGAAATCACCTTTGTGAATAGCTATCAGCAAATTCCATTTTAAAAATTGCAATTTGTTTTGGCATAATAAAAACAGATAGTATCGAATGTTAAACAGTGACAGCATTGTTAATCAATGGGGATATATTTTTCAACAACTTATTTAAATTTTCCTCGTTTACATGCATGGAAGCTGCCATATTTGATGTCCTGCCTAACACTATTTGAAAGCCGCGATCTTATTGGATCGCTCTAAACCTCGATTTCATCCGTAACTCCTCCGTAATTTCCATATCGCATGCGGTGTGTGTCATGCGGCCAATCAAGCGGCTGGATTTCACCTCATTAATTATTCATGAGTACGAGATTTGTACAGCCAGTTTGCCCAGGGTATCATACATGTCATGAGTAGCCTGGGTACAGAGGATGAGATTGTGATAAAATACGACAAAAGTGCAGTGTGGGTTACAAAAATATTCAGACAAAAATTCATTCGTACAGATTTAATGCAAATGAATAGCTGGTAACTATAACTTTTGCAAATTTAAAGTCTAAGTATGAGATTCTATCTTAAATGGTTTGTGAATAACGCCCCAGTACACTGAATCAGAAACATAAGTTGCATGTCCCCATGCATATAATATCCTATAGAACATAAACGTTTCATGTGGTCAACTAGTTTGAAATATATTCCATAATGGCAAACTAAATAATGCATCGATGCTCCTTGGCCTAATCTTAAATGAGCACTGAAGTACTCTTGCAATTTATCTTGAGACGAGTGTTTGCTTGTCCATATCTTACATTCAATTGTCCTATCTTGATGGCCTGTAATTAATGTTGCCATAGTTGATGGCATTCACCAGCAGGTAAGTCAACACAACTGTTTGATTGATTGGGTTTTAAAGCCAACTTTTTCAGTTATATACGGCGCTTAGTTGACCTTACCAGTTTCCCAGGAATAAAGTATCAACCATTACTGACTTCCCCTTCCGCAGGTATCCGGCAACTCCACATGAATTAGAGGTAAGAACAAATGACAATCGTCAAATGTCTCAGAAGGACATGACCTACATTCGCTTAGGAATTAAACCCGGAACTCACGACAGAGAACACAAATGAAGTTATCACTACATTTGTCATCTTAAATATTTCAAACCTATTCAGGACTTTCAATTGTTCAATTCAAAGACAAAAGGTTCAAGAGGGCCTGATGATCTACTGGCTATATAACTTTCACCCTGTCGAACGCCAAGATTGCACGAAAACCATTCGCTAACCTCGTTAAAAAGTTTAACTATTGATGAGATGCCATTGTACATAGATTGAATGACCTTTAGAATATTACCTTGTCCGCCATACTTATTTGTGCCACAAAATATCTCTTATTATGAAATCAAAAGCTTTCTTGAAATCTACAAAAGCGCAGAACAGTTTTTCGTTATTATTCAAACAATGAGAGATTAATGCATTAAGTACGAATATATTATCGATGGTTCCCATTTTCTTTCTAAACCCCGCTTGAGCTTCAATATAAATTTGGTAGCTTTTTGCCCATGTGTCAAGTCTGTTTTTAAAAATCCGAGTAAATAATTTTCCCAAAGTGCTAAAAAAGTCATACCTCTATAGTTATATGGATCATCTATGGATCTACTTCCCTATATGTATCGGTACGATATAACCTTCGTGTTTGTGGGAAGTAGCCAATGCGATAACACGCGTTAAAAAGTGTTTCGAGGTAAGATAAAATTTGGTAAGTTACATTTTCGAAAAACTCGAATAAATCCGAACTCGCAGCGCCATTTGATCTTAATTGTTTTATAAAATTTCGAAATTCTGTTGAACTTATTTCTCTGTTAAGTTCGTCTAACATTATTTGTGTCTCATCGTTTAGAAGTGTTTCGTTAAATTGCAGTATGTCATCATCAGCTTGATAAAACTTATCTTCAAGATTGTTTATAGCTTAAAATATCGCGCAAACATGTCTACATTTACATCATTTGTATTATATTATATAGCAGATTTGTCCGACCGACTAGAAATGTTGGATACAGCGGTTTGTCGTTATCAACAGGTGTCGGTATCGGCAGTTTGCACTGTATAACGATAACGTATTATTTAAAAACATGAAAATTGGCAGCCTTTTGATGAGTCAATGTAAAACTTTGAATGCGGAGTGTTTTAAATAGATATGTGTCAATGTGAACCGAAGTATATATTTTTCTATTTTCGGTACCGATTACATAGTTAACTACTTAGCTAGAATGTCCCAAGGATAACGTGATTCCTGCGCAAACTTAGAGGCGCGTCCATTCATGTAAACGTACAAAACAGTACAGTGTGAATAGGGATAGCTTGAAAGTGACAAAGCTCAGCATTGCATTACCCCTACTGAAAAGATAGATAGATAGATAGATAGATTTATTCGGTAAAAATATGAACATAACATGGCACTACATAATGCAGACAACTTATAAAATATTATTATCAATGCATAAACAATAGAAACCATGAAATGCACACACAATACCAAGGATAACACAAAAAAGAGAAAAATGATTTTCACTTATTTCCATTGTGGTCCTTGAAATTGGTGGCAGTAACCATGGAACAGTCATGTTATTTAGCAAAATTGTTAAGTACAAAGATAACAAATCTAGACAAATTTCTTAGCTTATATCACAGAGAATTACATAAATTATATCACAGAACTTAATGACCTTATCACACTGCATTCGTGGCCTATACATGTATTATAACAAAACACTTGCAACATAAAAAATGTAAAAAAAAAAAAAAAAAAAAAAAAAAAAAAAAATGAGATCATAAATGTAACCAGTATGGAATGTGATTGCCTTGCAAAAACTGTAAAACAAACTTAACATCACAATGAAATATGATAAGATATAAAGTAATGCATATGAATAAGAAATTTATATACTAATAAAATGAATTTATTATGATAGCTAAAACTGTAAATTTAAAATGACCTTTAGGACTGCAATAGGTACTGTTTGATGGCAGACTTGAAATGGTTTGGTTTTGAAATATCCCTTATATTTTGAGGAAGACTATTCCACAAATTAATACCATTGTTTGAGAATGTCTTTGTCCCAAAACTACCTACCCTAGGCTTGGAGAAATTAATGGAATTAATGAAAAGGAGATGGAAACACATATAGTTTATATTGACACATACAAAAAAAATGAATATATTTAAAAGAAAACTTGCCACACAATAACGTTTGTTTAGACTCATCCAATGTCTACAATATTTATCAACATGTTTATAAAGGCACGTTATCGCTGTGGAATTATATGTCGCTTTGCAAATTATCCTGTATTGCTGGTCAAGAGAAATATTTACACTTGCTGTTTAGTCCGTTTACATGAAATGAACGCATCAATTGTTAGCACGGACAGCAGAGGTCAGCGCATGCATATAATAGTTTTTCAGTTATATACAACTATGAACAGACATAATTCTCATAAACACGTATCTCGGCATACCTTACAGTCTCTGTCCATTTATTTTAAAGTTCAATCTTGGGTCAATATTTGTCACTGGTTTGATCAACAAATCGCAATACAAATGCATACTATAGGTAAATATAAAGCAACACGTTGAATTATATCATTGTCGATGGTAATATCAATGAGGTGTACGTTGCTGGGCATATAGGATATTACAATGTCGATGTAATCGTCAAATCCAACCAATCAGATCAATAGACTTGTCGCTATTAGCTGCGGTTCCAAGGTAACCGTGTCAGTTACACATTAGGAGCACGGGAGAGTGCAACATAATATAAATTGGTACAGTAGATGCTTGACAGTGCTTGATGATATAATAATAAAACATGGATTTAAATATCATATTGGTTCTGGTATCAACATTCATCAGCTTCATAGACTGCTCTCACCGATTCAAAATAACGGAACCCGACCAAGGTATGAAATATTTAGTTTGAAGTTAATAAATGATTCGGAACTAAAAAACCGTTGCAAATCTAAGGAAAGGATGCATCATTGTTTAGTAGATATCTGCAAGTAAAAGAAAGAATATATACCTTATAAAAGCAGACAGTTTAAGTGGACAGTGCCGGTTATTTAAAAACTAATTATTTTATCATTTGCCTATACATTTATGTCGAAGTGAGCAGGATTTATTTCAAGAAATGGGACGAAAGTGATTATTTTAGAATATATTCTACTTAATTTAAGGTCAGTGTTTATGATTTTAACAGTGTTTTCAACACTAATACCTCTTTAAACTTCTTTAAATTTCTTATTAAGACCCCTCTCGATAAGCGTTTGCTAGGTTTCCAACCATAACTCGTGCCGAAATCAGATTGTCAAGGCCGTGGAAAAGCCTTTCACATACCAGGATTCCACGACCGTCAGGTCAGGAGCCCGGCGTTCTACCTTTATACATATACCATTAGAAAGTGTGTATGTTTCATTCAGTCGAACATTGCTAACTACGATGTATAATCAAGTGGTAATGTTTTTATCACGGCCGTATAGATCTCTACTAGTTATTGACTCATCTCAGCCGTTTACCTCAGTTCGTCGAGCGCTGGGCTGTTACCCGGGGAAGTTACTGGCGGGGCAGGTCATGTCCTTCTGTGACATTTGGCTACAGTCATTTGTCATCCACTTGATTCATAAGAGTTTTTTGTCAGCTTTTTTGCGAAATGGTAGTTAAGTACTGATTGATAATTAATTCCAAGAAAACGGGTTAGGTCAACATGACTGAAATGGCGTTAAACACAATAAAGCAAACAGTAAGTAACGTATTGCCTACATATATAACACAGAAAGACGACGAACACTGAATATATAATTTACTGTATATAATGTATGGTATGTTATATCAATGACATTTGCACACATAATGCGTTTTATATTTCATATTATTGTGAAAGGAATTGGAATAAATTTGAATTTGGTAAACACTGTTAAACTCGTCATTATACAACCTGTGGGTTTCTGCATGTTCTAAATCGGTTAAGTGTATAATATTGACGACTGGTTAAGAAAGAAAAATCATTAAATACTTGTGCAGAAAAACAGTATCGTTCCCCGGGAGGCAATTCCATTAAAATCCAATCCACTTTTGCTTTGATACCTTTACGCAAAGTGGAAAGTATTGTAGGAACTTTATTTACAGTGCTTGCTTCTACTGACGGACCCTGCGAGGAGTGGGCTCTACATGTTCTCACAGTGCTTGCCTCTACTGACGGACCCTGCGTTTCGTTGTACACTTTGTCACTTTACCCATTTTATATATATTATAAAGGCAATTATGTGTTTTGACTATTTCAGAATCGTACGTATCTAACTCACTAACTAAATATATAATGTACCATGAGAAGATTTCTTTTAATGAAGCTCGAACTATATGCCAGGATATTGGTGGTGATTTAGCGGCGATAGACTCCGAGCAAACATTCGATTCGATACTAGAATTGGTGGATGAGAAATATGAATCAAGAAATGATTTCTTGTAAGTTGTGAAGTACATGTAATACATTCGTAGAAATATATCATTTTTAAAATAATGAAAATGACAATCATTTCTTTATTTGCGGATCTCAACGCCGCAACTCATCTGTATTTTAGTGTGTTATAGTTTAGGTTTAGATCATTCAGCGCGCTTTAAACATAGGTCACAATGATACCACGATAGGAATACGCAGGTTCACGACGAACATTTGGGGGATTTCGTGGTTTGTCTTGCGATGTTGTACGACAGTCGTAATAAAACAATGGGTGTCTTGCGACGAAAAATCTATCGTGGCTTGAAATTCGGACTACCCTAGACAGATTCTTCTACTTTTTGTCTTAATGGTGTCGTGTTGATAACGTACGGCAATCGTATGGCATTCACATGACGTTCGTACGAAAAATGACATGTCGTTGATGCCAAGAGTTTGGTGTAATTCTTTCAACTATCTCACGACAATCGCACGACTTTCGTGAGATTGTGATGAGATAATCGTGCGAAATTCTTACGAAATCAACTTATTCGTACGATGTGTATCACGAGTGTTGTACGGCATGTATACATGATAATGAGCCACGGCAGGTCACGACAGTCGCTGGTTTGTCCCGTGACTGCCGTACGACAGACCTGCGATATAACCACGAAATGCTCTGCCTTCTCTGTCTATTTACTTTGACAACTTCCACAACATTGTTCATATCCTAAGACATTTAATCACGACAGAAAAATGTAATTTTTTTACAGAATTATCGTGGGTTTCATTGTGACCGAGGCTTTAAAGACAATGTGTATTTGTAGCCGACGTACTGCTGACACATCGTGATACCACGCCATAGGCACATGATATTATATCACATCTAGTCACATTAACTTAACATCTTTCCAGTCAGCACTTATACCAACTTATAATGCTGAGCTTAGGCATAGTAGCAACAACTACCACTTTCCTTCCTTTCTGTTTATGGCCAACTTGTTTAATTGACTTTATGTGGCGTTCCCTGTTGCAACTTATTCTTTCTTTTGTCATGTAGTGTATTCCGTCCACCTTTTGTCCCCTCCTACCCATTAAACCTACATATTCAGCCAGACAATGCCTTATCTCCCCAAGCCTTGTATTTACTTAATGTCTAGTGTTTTGTGTGTTAATTTCCTGTGGGGAAGGGGAAGCATTGTCTTGTGAATGTGCTGTTCCCCGTGCCAACTTCATTTCTTTATTAAAGCCTTGGTAATACGATAGTATAAGTCCAGCCCGATAATTTGCAATATAAAAACAAACGTTAACTGTTTATATTGTGTTTATGGGTTAAATTCAGGGACGCATTAAAGCATACTGAACAGCATATTGAGTTTGAATGCTTGTTTGGAAAATACAGAAATTGCAAATGTATCAGTAAAATAATGTCTTAGAAAATAAGTAGATTTATAGCAATACAATGACGCGTATCAACCTAGTTTATATCACAACAGTTGATAACCAACCAGTTTCATCCAAGTTTATATCACAAGCAGTTGATAACAAACCAGTTTCAACCTAGTTTATATCACAATCAGTTGATAACAAACCAGTATCAACCTAGTTTATATCACAATCAGTTGATAACAAACCAGTATCAACCTAGTTTATATCACAAGCAGTTGATAACAAACCAGTGTTAACCTAGTTTATATCACAAGCAGTTGATAACAAACCAGTATCAACCTAGTTTATATAAACCAAGCAGTTGATAACAAAACAGTATCAACCTAGTTTATATCACAAGCAGTTGATAACCAACCTGTAGGCGAATGAAGAGGTCAAGCAGGTAATGCAATACAGAAAGTACACAGCCCCCATGCACAAGCAGACATGAAATTTATACATACTAGTGAACAAATCAGAGGCACATTTCATCATTTATCACACATAAACAATAAAACATAGCAGACCAATGCAAACCCACATGAAAGAAAATGAGAACCATATCAGGAAATTACATTTTTGAAACATAATCAACACGAAATAACCAGTGTAATTATGCAGTGAAATTGCGCGGTACAGCATCCCGTGCGATAATTAGTTTGTTATTGAAAATGTTTGATATTGCAAAATCAATAACAGAAACAGTTACATCGACATCCGACTGAGTATTGTGCTATAGGGCAACGGACTTCAGCTACAAATCAAGTAAAGTGGATACAAAACAGGGACATAGTGCTGTGTGTTCATCTGAATTACCTGCGGAAAAAGACATAAATTGATACCGAGCTTTTGGAGTGACTGCACACTTTGTTGTGACATTTCCTGCTCGACTGGTGCAATCAACGTATTAACAATGGTCTCATTCATTAATCAACATTGGTAATCATCATGAAGTTCCAACTACTGGGATATGTAATCCATTCCAACGCAACAACACGCAATGTGCCTGACGGAAATCACCATAATGAAACTAACATTTTTAAATGTTGGAATAATTGGTTAACTTGGTGTTTACAAAAGTGACATCTAGTAAAATGCAAATGGTGAAAACGTCGAGCACTAAATGACACATACAAGGTGCACAGCCACAGAGCATGAACATATTTATATACAATACACATAAACAAGGCAAACAATCTTCTCAGTGCACTTCAATATCCTTGGATGGGTGTTCATATCTAACAGTGTTAATAAATCTATATTTATTCTTTTGTTAGGGAGTTCAATTATGATGATCCCTATAATTAGTTCATAATTATCGTCCTAGCTTCAATTATTGTCAATTGTTTCGGTCTATAACATCGTCGGTTAGTTACGTTCGCTTCTTACAGTACGCTTCTCATACGAGTAAAAACGAATTGCGTTCCGACAATGGGTCTTTTATATATTTAATTATTTATCGATTTAGATCAATGTCATAGTAATCAACAAAAGACTTCAATAGTTGAGCATCGTTAAAGTAATGGCACCAATCCATTGACCCTATGAATTAATTATTGTCCATTTATTCTATTTTTCATTCGGTAAAATGCTAGTGATTTTCTATGCATTACCCAGCTCATTTTCACGTTTTCTAAACGGGAAAGAACATATTTTAATCGACTTTCTATATAAGTGTACAAATAAATAAATAATTTGCTAGTCACAAAATAAAGGTCAGTACAAAGAGGCGATCACTGACCTGAAGGTCAAACAGTACATATAAATCGTTACGTAAACTTCGCCACAGGATAATATCACTAGGTTTGGGGAAAGAAAATGACTACAATATAAAAAGAATTATAATAAGCGTTTTAAAATTGCAAATACAACAAAAAGTACCAGAAATGGAATCCGTCCAGCTTTTTTTATCTGAGGGCAATGGTATTGAAAAACTGATAGCAACTATAAAGGATAAAATAAAATGGAATTGATTTTATTATCGAACATGAAATTGTAAGATATGTATGATTTATGCTAAAACGCACAAAAATCGTGATATATACGATTGTTTAGTTTTTTACATAAATATTCTAGCTTACAATGATTCTTTTTTTCTTCCTTGATATTTTTCTTTGTCATAAACTAAACTCATCTGAATAGAAAATATGATACATCTCATTGGAATCATTTATACTATGTCATGAATATGCCGTTTATATAATATGGTTGAGTGCGATATCTGTAATCGTCAAAAGTAGTGTATGTGTACAGTGTTTGACACTCAAATGAACATTCAAATGAGAATGCAACAACATGTTAACGATGAAGTGAGATAATGGTCTAATGAGCTAACCCGCCATTCTACATATTGACAATATTCTCTAAACTATGACAAGATGTTCTGAAATTATGAACATGATTTTGACACGTTTACATCAAATTGCCCGATAGCTCAATTCATTCGATAAATAATATAGCTTACTGTGATCAGTAAAATCAACAGCAGGTGTATTCAGTAGCTTTTAGAAACTACCTGAAATAGGAATTTTCGGGTTAGCTTTTTCTACCAGTATATTATATAAACATGAGTGAAATTTAGTCTCATGGTAAATACATTCTATAACTATTAATTATGATTGATGATGATTTTTAAATATTTCAGTCGAGATGATTACTGGCTGGGCTTGATTCAGAGCACTGCAAATAATTTCCACTGGGTACATGATTGCTCCCCACTTTCCTGGATAGCTAACTATGAAAGTGGATGGAAGGACAGTGAACTGTGTATAAAACACCACAAAGATCAGCACATTGGTAGCAAAGATCCATGTAATAGTGACAGAGCGTTCATGTGTCAAATATCAACAGGTAAATCAATCTAGTTAGGTTTTCTATAGCAATATGTCTAACTCATCGCAATATACCCCAGATCTGATTGGCTGCCGTATACACTACTCTAACGTATCCTGATCAATATCCTTATAATTATATGGGAAGACGGTCGGTTTGACGTGACATGAAAGTTGGGTACAGTCAAACCTGTGTTAAAGACCACCTGCGAACAAAGACCACTATTGCAAAACCTGTCTGCAAAGACCATCAATTTTATCTCCCATCAGACTATTTTCAATGATATTTAATCTGTTAATAGAGACCACCTGTAAACAAAGACCACACTTTGCTGTTCCCATGGGTGGTCTTTACAGACAGGTTTGAGTGTACATGTATGTTGGAAAATGTTGTTTATTTGTGATTTTGTGCAGCCTTTTATTGCATTTTTAAAAAGTCCACATTTTCATATTGTCCCGGTAATAAGATTTAATTTTACAAAAGCGCTATCAAGAGACGCCGCTATATTTGCTTTACTTTATATACTTTGACAACATCTCATCTGTCATCATGTGTAAATACAGGCTCTATATATAAAGGCTGCAGTTCGTAACACAATTAGTTCGTAATTGTTTCGTTAGTTCAAGGCAAGACCTTTAAAACAGAGAACATTAAAGCTAACCTAGGAAGATATTTCCTCTGTGAAAAGATGCGTAAGCCTTATTTTTGATTTACGGAATTTGACTTTTGGATGCCATGCTACCAAAACAATAGACTAATAGATACAATTTTGCAGATTTGTCTATTACCTCTTTAATGAAACTTTAATTTATTAGTATACTGTGGTTGCAGAATATTCTATAGTTCCTCGATCAGCTTATGTTCATAAATAAAACAATAACGTATCAGAAATACACAACATGAAATGGATAAAATACCATTTAATGATAAAAGCAAGTTGAGTTGGCTCACTACTTTATTTAAAAGTTAACATTGTAAGGCGCTAAAACATTGATTCGGTCGTGATGTCTCGCTGTTGTGTTATGTTTGCTTCCATGAAGCCATTTTTTGTGTTCGAGTTGTTTGCTGATTTTAGTCTTGCAATTAAAATATTTCATTTTGAATAGATTCCAGATTGGGAACAATGAGATATGTTGAATGTAAAAAAACACTAATACACGAAATGCTTTATTTGGTGTTTGTCACTCCCTGTTTCCGTTTGCTTTCACAGACGAACCGTGTATGTATTTACCTAGACTAGAGAGTACAACGCTGACTAACAGTGATAACACCCCTTGTCAAGAACAGTGTTCAAACATGACGTATTGTTGGGGAACAACGCATATTGACGAAGACAACTCATGTATGCATTTAGTGACTTCCGGCTATGGATCCAGTAGTGTTAACCTAACTACAAAGTTTTGCTTGGAAGGTATGTATTTGTTGGTACAAAATAAATTATATCATTTTAAAACTATTCAGCGTTTGTTTGAACTTTTGCATTAGCTGTGTCAGCTTAAATGTTCAAAACTGTATTATTTGCAATTCGTAATATTTTCACTACTTATTGCAACTCTTGTTTCAATTGTGTTATTAATATTGTTAGCGCATTTGAAAAAGCCGCATGACTTTATGTTAACATTTTCTGTGCATTTTACCCGTTGTATGCAAGCCTTTGTTCCATATATAATCCTTTGAACCTAATAAATCAATCGTACTCAAATTTACAGAAACGAAAATGGACTGTTTGGTCGTTTACAAAACCGAATATTGTTGCGATCTAAAAAGGGTGTCAAAAATCTGTAACAAATAGTGGGTTACATTTAACCAGGCATTAGGTTAAACGCGCCCACCAATGTATTATATATTGTCAAGTAATTCCGTACTGCAGACGACCAGAGAGATAGAACAGATATCGCTCAGTCAGCTGAAACATTACTATCTTTGCCGTTTATTTATGTATGTCTATACAATCCTGCAATACTTTTCATTCAGTTGCTGTTGACTCCTCAAGTTTTAAGCCAGCAGTGCAAGATGACAGTAAAATTCCAAATCAGAATTGCACACCTGCCGGTAAGTTAACCCACTCTTCCATTAAACATGATTTATACATTTATTGTTATTTGTTTAAAAAAGTTTGTATTTGTTAGTAACATCATGCCAATATATTGTATAATTTAAATTGACCTTATTTATCAGTACAAATGAATCAATATGTCGAGCAGGAAATGTCACTTAATTGTAAAGTGCACAGACACCGCAAACGCACATTGAGAGAAACATATACATACAAGTAAACAAATACAAATGAACAAGGCACATAGGAGTATCGCCCTTATTGGGGCTGACCAACTTTTTATAATTAGTGCTCGTAAAATTGACCCTGGTCCATTTCTCTTTCAGCACCTTTAACCAGCTCCAGCAGCATCGTGCCCACAACAAGCTCAACAATATTACCCACATCCACGTCATTATTTTGTCCAACCGTTATTACGACTATGACGATGACTCCGTCGCCTGTATACATAACAGACGTTGTAAATGTGACAATCAATGTGACAGATACTACCACGGAATATGTAAATATCACTCAAACGAATACACAGTATGTGAGTCTAACAGATACTGTAAGTATAACAGAAACGTTCACAGAGTCGATCAATGTCACCCAGACAGTTACGGAATTCCTAAACGTCACTCTAACTGCATATCCGATTGTCAACAACATCTCCGAAGAAGAAGCAGAAGAGAGGGCCGAAGAATTAATAAAAAATTTAACAGTTGATGAAAAGACAACATCAGCTTATAGACGAACTTTAATTAGCGCGGAGGACAAGCGGACGGTGTCGCAGTGTATGGGATATATAGGCATTATAGTTATTGTAGTTCCACTGTGCATATTAATACTTGGCGACTTACAAAAAGTTTTTTCTGACTTTAGGTCACACATTAATGTGTACAGACACTCCAATGTGCGGAAACCCTCACCTAAATCAAACATGAACTCTACTCTGTGATAAAAACATTGCTTACTTCATGGACGTTCATTGATAATGGTTGTAAGTGACTCACTCTGGGCCACATTTAGAACTATTTACACTGTACAATTTTATAAATACAACATCAGTAAATCGATGCAAAGTAACTATAGGCACTTAGGCCTAGTTCGTAGGGAATTTCCAGAATTACGTTTTACTAACATCAGTCCTCATACAATCTGGTGAAAGTACTGACATCAGAGTAATAAGGAAGGATTAAGTTGGTACAGGGAACGCCACATGCACAAGACAGTATCTCCCGAAACAGATCCCATGGAAACGGCAGCTCACAAATTCTAGGATTTGAGCAGTTTTAAAGGGGCCAAATCTTTGGGCTAGGACGATAAGGAATTGTCTGGCTAAATAACAAAACGATTAGGGAGAATAGAATTAGGGGACCAAATTTCTTCTTTTCAGCTCTTGAAGTAGGTATGGTCCGATTGCATTAATTATTCAGTTCTGTCTAAAAACATGGCCGTCAGTGGGCGGGGTCTAGTCCTGATATGCATACGAGGGGTGAGCCAGAAACAACCGGATTGTAGCTGTATCTTTTTTTAACCTTATATAATGATGAAATAAAATTTTCTCCAAATACGCCTCTATTTATGCTTGATCTAAACTCGAAAAAATATTTAAAAGAAAAACAATGGAACTGTATTATACTGTTCACCGTATAGTATCTACTCTTGACACAGATTGGTATTCTGATATGTTCGATAAGTGGACAGGCATAAGAAATGTGTAGCGTGCAATGTAGAGAAATGACTGGTACGCATTAGAAACACGACGTCGGACAACGTCGTTCTGTGTCTGGCGACGCTTCCCGCATGTCCGATACAGACTGGTTGTAAATGTACGTATGTTCATTGTTTTTCATGCTAACGTCGTGAAATTTTCAGGTTTTGTGTATTAAAGGTCTGTGAACATGTGTTGTGTTGGTCATTAATTCGCTCATTT
The DNA here is from genome assembly GCA_032209605.1 of Mactromeris polynyma. Lineage (NCBI taxonomy): Eukaryota > Metazoa > Mollusca > Bivalvia > Venerida > Mactridae > Mactromeris > Mactromeris polynyma. The sequence continues at coordinate 52,391,626 of JASFXZ010000001.1, forward strand.
AGTACGGAAGTTATAGACACAGTCCGGTTTATTCGGGATCACCCCTCGTATAGTGGAAAATATAAACGACAACACCGCCAAAACTGCTAAGCAGATTTTGACTGAATTTGACAGGAATGACCCTTGGGTGGTCCTGTTTCAAGATTATATAATTAGTATCGGGCTGCTGCTATAGTAGGTCACAGCACATAATATAGATATTAAAGTATGAACTTTTAAAATCTTTAAACCATACGGCATAGAGTATTGTGTAGCATTGTCTAGTGGTTCTCTTACAAAATTGCAAAAAATATAAAGTTTAGTAAAAAATGGCCACCAGGGATGAGGCATTGTTCCCTATATTAACAATATATATATATATATAGTGGAAAATATAAACGACATTTCCTCCTAAACCACTAAATGGACTTTGGCCAAACTGCAAAGGAATGATCCTAGGAGGTTCTCTATCAAAAATATATATATTGTTCTGGACTGCTGCTTAAGTAGGTCACTGGATTTGTAAAATATTTAAAAAGGGTAAACTACGAAAATCGTCGTGTCAAAAATCATTTGGCCTAGAACTTTATATTTGGTTTGTAACATTGTCTAGAGGTCCTCTTTTATTCAGTCTAAAGACATGGCCTCCAACATGCGGGGGTTTGGTCCTTAAAGGCATATAGTGTGATTGAAGCAATTCTATATTGTGAATGTATAATCTTTTCCGCCATTTCGTACACATGTAGCAGCATTTTACGGAATCGGAGTGGCCGAAATACTCATTACGTCAAGAGTAATCGTTCATGCAACGCTCCAACATACATCAAATTGGAAGTCATTTGGTATAAATCATACAGACAAACTGAGTTTTACTGTTTCGTTGGTTTCTAGAATGTTAACTGTACATATTAAATTGTATCATGGATGTAGTGTAGTAATTTACAGAATAGAATTATGTTTAAAAGTATATACACGTATTTTAATACTTATGTTATCAAATCTAAAATTTGGAGTTTTCTCATAATTCTTGTAACTTCTACATTAACACAGATGTACTAGAATGTGGGAGCGAACAGGAATGAGATCTTCGATAGAAACTGCCTCTTGTGTTATAATATCAGTCGCAGAGATGTGATTTTCTGATTCAATAATCAATTATTCTGCAATCATGTTTTATAATTACTAGATTATAGTGCTCATTGACTGTAACCTTGTGTGTTATGAAATTGTCTCATAATCTACAATACTTATTGTTGTGGTTTTAATAATTCCTGTTCTTGTTGAGATCAAAGATAAAAGATGTGAGTAAAAATATTATTTTCCATCATGCAATTCTTGGATGTGACACTACGTCAAAATTGTATGGTTTTGACAAAGGGGTCGCACTGAAGTTCTTTGAAAAGAACCAGCTAAGCAACGACGTTTCATGAACTTGGTTCTTGTAGAAATTGTTATAGTTATGCTGTTTAATACATTTTACATTCCCGCTCAAGCGAACACATATGCAACGACTTTTACACGTCGTTTTTGAGGCGCTTTAGCGTTTCTTTGCTTTAATCGTCTTGACCGGAAGTTCTACTCGATGTACCGCCCTCCATATTCATCGCCTCAAGAAAATAGTACATGTACCTTCCTCTGATTTTAGCTCACCTGTGCTCAAGGTGAGCTATTGTGATCGCCCAGTGTCCGTCGTCGTCAACAATTTTACTTTGTAAAAAAATATGGACCAATCGCATTATATACACATTATTATACAGAACTATCAACTTTTTCGGAATCAACTATTTATTGAGTTACCGTTCCTTACACTAGTGGAAGTTTAACGCGCATGCGCTGAGAAAACGGTTGTATCTTTACGCCGACTTCATTTTCATTTCAGAATGCTCATTATGTTTGCATTACACAAACACATGCACTGAACATATTTAACGGCAGACTTTTTTCTGACAAGGGAAGCGACACTTGTTATCTTCTTGTGCAAACTTTGAAGAGTGGTTCTAACATAATTTTAGGCTGTCTTGAGTAGGGCGTGTATTTTTTATATTTGTGTATTTTTGTGGTAAACCGACAATAAAAAAGTCTTGTAGATATGCTATAAATGTATTTATCACATAACATACGACACAAGAGTGATAATGGCAGCGAGGACCCCTGGAGAAGAAGACTATCCTATGGAGGGTCCACGAGCACCCCAAGATCCCACCAGGAGGGGTCTGTCCCCATAGTGCTGTCTGATGAAGTGGAAACTGCCACCGGGTGTTTAAGAGTTCTACTACACCTCATCATTCGTCAGGGCAGTGGGGATGTTGAGGACTTCTTCAGATTTATCTGCTACGATGCTTTGATAATGTAGGAGATAGTGTTGTGGGCTACTCTGAATGAGTACATTAGCGAGTAATAGCTGTCTCAATTGGCGAGGTGACAGAGATTGACCGCACCTTTCAGACCAGGTGGCAGCACTTTCTGTAACAAGCCTTCCTTCTTCTTTATTATTGGGGTCAAGTCTGTCCACCAGCTCCTGGAATAGGAGGCGGTCAACTCCGAGGAAGTTCTTGAAAACATCATCCTTCCTCAGCTCCTCCATGAGTTGGTGGTACTGGCCGAAATCTTCGCGTCGCAGGAGCCAGTCCCTGTAGAACATGATAAGCGGGGCCCGCTCTCCCCTTCTTCTTTTTTTTCTTCCCTCTGGAGCTGCAGCCTATTTTGCAGCATGTCTTGGTCCAGGGCTAGGGCAGCATTCGCCAGTTGGAGATCCATGGTGGAGGTTCAGCACTTGCGCTTAAGCAAGAACACAAATGATTTGAGGTCCTAGACGTAGGGGTATATATATGTGGTCGTTGGCAGATGACATCTTACATCCTTGACGCGGCAGAGCGTATCATATAAAATTATAACGTACAACAACATAGCAGAAACGTCGTACAGCGTTTAACACTGTAGCATAACGCCGCTCATAACGTCGTACAACGTGTTACAACGTATCGTAGCTTGACACACCATGGCATAACGCGGCACGAGGAACATGGGAGCAACGAGGCCACAACGTAGCATACCGCACACAACGTGTCAACAAACGCAACAGAACGTATCAACCGGCGGAACGCGCTATGTTCAGGTTCTGTTGCGTTTTGCTACGTTATACCACGTTCTTGCCACGTTGTAGTACGTTGTGGGAAATGCCAGCGAATTTTTAATTTCGTTCTACGTTTGCTCACGTTGTAGACACGTTTCCAAACGTAGTTAAACGTGGCGGCAAAAACGTGACACTATGACTGGGGCATTATTCAGCGCAGTATCCTACTGTCAATTAAAACCCGTTATTGTGTGCGCTATGTCAATAATTTCAAAAATAAGTTGTAATTGGCTGACCACCTGTTGTTGGTTTACATGCGTTCTCAGTAAATAAACACGGGCTATAATCTTCCGATAAATTTATTAAGGGTATTGGCATAAGCATCGTGCTGTTTTATTATAGATAAACCGCAGTCATTCGGGTGTAACTGTACGTTTAATAATAAAATAGTTCAGGTGAAAAGGGGGTGTATTTACCAATCAATAAAATCACATAGTTACAACAGAGGTCGCACGATTACCTACGATTGATCTTGCGATCGATCTTCTCCAATCGTTGGTGATCGCACGACCGCGACCTCGTTAGATTTGGAATCGCAGGTCAGAAGTTTTGAACATGACCATCGACCTTGCGGCAACTAATTTTGCTCTGGCGATCACCCACGACCTCTGTCACCGGTCGTGCGCTCTTTATACGATTTGCCCGCGATTCCATTTTTGTCGATCGCAGCCGCGTAGGTCGTAACCTGGTCACAAGCCCGGTGTGACTTGGGCTTTTGTAAATTCTTTGTAGTAACAAACAGTTGAAACTCGCTATATTGAATTGAGTTATGCCTCAGTCACACTGGATCTTACGAATTCTTGATCGTGCGATTGGTGGCAATTTGGCCGAGATACCAACAATCGGCAATGTTTGCTACGATCTCCATTAGCTATCGCATACTGCGATTGCTCTTAAGACTGGTGATAGGTCATCGTACGATCGGTGGTGCGCATGGTCGTGCGATGACCAACGATTGGAGAAGATCAATCGCAAGATCAATCGTAGGTAATCATGCGACTAGTGGTGGCGATCATCGACCGATCACACGATCAATCGTGGCGACCTGCGACCGCTCGCACCATAGATCGCAACCAGAGGCCGCACGATTACCTACGATTGATCTTGCGATCGATATTCTCCAATCGTTGGTGATCGCACGACCACGCCCACCGCCGATCGTACGATGACCTACCACCAATCTTAAGAGCAATCGATAGGTGGCACCATCAATATTCAAGTGACAGGTCCGGTAGCACGATCCATCGTGCGACTACTTGACCTACGATCATGCGCGACATGTGGTACGTCCATATAAGAGCTGTCTGCAATTTTACGATTTGGAATCGCAGGTCTGGAGTTTTTAACATGACCATTGAGCTTGTTGCGACTGATTTTGCGTTGGCGATCACCAACGACCACTGCGACCAGTCGTGCGCTCTATCAACGATTTGCCCACGATTCCAAATTGTTTCGATCGCAGCTAGGTCGTAACCTTGTCGCTTGCCCGGTGTGACTGAGCAGTTATTGACGTATAAAAATGTTTTTACATTTTATTGATAGTTAGACGATTTGATTGTTTCATATTTTAAGGGGAGGGGCACCAAACGGGGTATCTCGAAAAGATAATTCACCTTTTACCAATTCTTTATTAAAATGAATGCAAGAAGAAACGTATTAATAAGATGATATGTGTTAGTTTCTCTACCAAACATTGACATGATTTCGTTCAATTTCAATAATTTATGAAATGTATTTGAAAGATATTTCTTTTCTCGCAGCGTACCCTTCTGGCAAAATCAGAGTTCCGAATTAGGTAGATTCGGCTTGTTAGGAACGTTTATTGGGATTGTAATGTCCAAAGTTCGAAAACAGATTATAGATAAAGTTAACTAGCCCATGATTCTGGGCTCTGTACTAGGTCTATGTATATCTCAGTTGAAATAGAGGAATTAAAAAGGTAATTCTAAGTTTAAAATACTGTAAGTAATTCTGTGTTCTGTCCTCATATCCAATCTATTTAGTTAAGGAGATACTGCAAGTATAGAATTTAGTTGTTAAGTCACTCGCTCGTAACATTATGAAAAACTAGTAGCCACAATTTTATTTATCAAATTAATTTTGATGAAACGTGTCTTTGTTTTCATTTCTAAATACTACAGCAACTAAATAAATTTTAAAACCCACATTGTTGCCCAAAAAAAACAGAAAAAATCACCTTTTAGTAAAAACCCACATAAATCGCTTTTAAGCAAGTTTTGGTAAAAAAAACACTTTTCATTTAGGAAAGTATATATACTAGCGGAAAAAAGAAACTGTGCATGTGTAAAATGTTCATATATCCTTCAATTTTATAAATTAAAGCTTGCAACTTTACACAGGTAAGTTGTGTATCCCTCTCGGTCATTTACACTGGCCAGTGCATGAGTTGCACGGGTAGTTTGCCTGTAAGGCTAACGTCTTCCTTTTCACGTTTTTTTCGTGCAGCAGTCAATTGCAAACACGTTTGTCGCCTAAACCTGTGTTAAAACATAGTGTTGTTACATGTAAGACACAAAACCAGGATAATTTTGAAAAACGTCGTTGATACGCCATGCCAAGGTTGAATGAAACTGACAGATGCCGCGCCGTAGGCATGATTGAAGCTGGTGTACGTCATACTGACGTTGCCAGACAATTTGGCGTTCACCGAAATACTGTAGACGCCTTGTGGAGACGGTACCAACAGTTTGGGGCAACCAGAGACCGGCCTCGATCAGGACGTCCACGCGTAACGTCTATTCGCCAGGATACGTACATCCGGGTGGTTCATCTCCGTGACCGACTCAGAACTGCTTCTTTGACGGCTAGAAGTATTCCTGGCCTTAGAAGAATCAGTCCCCGAACGGTACGTAATCGATTGCGTGAACGAGGCATACGTCCACGACGTCCTGCCATACGTCCTGTTCTGCAGCAACGTCATCGTGTAGCACGTTTTGCCTGGTGTAGAAGACACATACACTTCACGCAACAGGACTGGGCACGTATTCTTTTCACGGATGAGTCCAGGTTCCATCTCGACAGCAGCGACGGCCGTTCTAGAGTGTACCGTCGTGTTGGTGAACGTTTCCATGACAGTTGTGTGATTGAACTACGTCTATTCGGCGGAGGTAGTGTCATGGTGTGGGGTGGCATCTCATTCCGTGGTAGAACAGCACTTGTGGTTGTAGACGGCACACTGACAGGCATCAGATATCGTGACGAAATCATACGGCCTCACGTCCTTCCATTTGTGCAGCAACGTAACGCCACCCTGCAACAGGATAACGCTCGCCCGCACGTCGCGCGGGTCGTCACCGACTTTTTGACCCAGAACAATGTGAATGTGCTGCCCTGGCCTGCAATATCACCGGATTTGTCGCCTATAGAACACGTGTGGGATGAGATGCAGCGACGGTTACGTGGCCTCCAAAATCAGCCGTTGACGTTACCTGACCTATCACGTGCGCTTGTCAGAATCTGGAATGGTATTCCCCAGGCATTTTTCAGAACACTTGTCACATCAATGCGGCGTCGTTGTCAAGCATGCATCGATTCCAATGGTGGACATACACGGTATTGATGAGCTGAACTTTGTTTAGAGAACGTCTCTGAAAACTGATCTCTATCTAAGACGCAGCTGATTCAATAACCATATCAATTGAGCTGGTGTTAAATAAAGGTAAGATAAAACCTTGTTGAAATTTTTATTGCGATTCCTTACATACCTCCTAAGTTATAGCATATTATACACATGCACAGTTTCTTTTTTCCGCTAGTATATATATATATTTATTTATTTAAGTCTCATTAATATACATATACAATACTAACTTCAACAATTATTTCGGTAAAAATGTATATCACTACTCAACTTGAGTTATAAGAGACTACATTAAAAATAAACACACACATTATTTAACCATTGAAATAGTGTCATACATTATATAAATATATATTGCACGTACGTACTATCTACACATATAAAACCAAGGAGCAGTCGTTAATCTTTATTGTAAAATCGAATTAAATGCAGATAATAAAAACTGAATTTCAAAACAGGTACTATTGCACGATTAAGAAATTACTTAAGAAATCAATTATCATCCCGATCAGACCGTAGATGAACTGATTAACAACTGCTCCTTGTATGAATATAAAACTTATCACACATTAACTATAAAGATAATTCGGACATTATTTACATAGGTGAATTTTTCTGCTATCTAAAATATCATGACAGGTTTTGGCACAAATTCTAATGACTGTTTGATTGGTAAGTACAAATTTAAGTTTTTCTTCATCAGTAAGATTATTAAAATGTGGATTAAGAGATAAAGCCTTCTGTACAAGGGGCGTACGTATACTACTATATAAGTTGCAATGAAACAAAACATGAATTGCTGTCTCAATTTCAATATATAAATGTTTTCAATATCAACACTCCCTCTTCAACGAGGTCAACATATTTCCTAGCATAAGATTTTCTCTGGTTTTCTAATATGTAATATGTTCATGACTTTCACACAACATGTGGGGATTATCTTGTTTTGTCATTCTAGTTTTTTGCATCTAAGATACAGGAACAGTATGCAATAGCAACATGTGTAAAACACATCTATCTTTTCTATCAATGTAAAACTTCTATAACAGTTTTGTTTTAAGTAAATTTCTATTTAACGAACTGCAAGACATCATTCCATCTACGCCGTTTAATTGTTTGAACATATTTCTTGTTTTACACGCTGCCATGTGTCGTTTAAATTGAAAAGGTGAAAGTTACAGACTATGGTATCATACAACACCACAGGATATTAGTTGCTTGCAATAATATAGGGCGTTTCGAAAGTGCTATATGCGGATCGCCACGACAGATCAGCCATTGTTTATAATAATCGATGACAACGAGTCCTATTCTGTTGTCAATTCATCTACATTTCTATGTGCTGTTTTTTCAATTTTCATGCAACATTTAGATTATGTAAATATCAAATGTTTTATATAAAGTACAAAATTAAGGTAAGCCATCCATCATTGGCATAATGTCTGCGGTTAATGAAACCGCTGTTGTTTCAATATATATATATAGTAATGCTAACAAAGATTGAAACTCTTATAATTTTTAACGTTCCCCCAAAGATTAATGGCCCTTTTTCTTCCTTAAAAATAAACCGGTGAATTGAAAGTTACATTTATTTTCCTATTTCTTCATAGTATCATGTTGTAGTTAAACCACCTGTGTACTAAACAGACTTTAAGAAATATTTAAGAAAAGGCAGAAATATTTGAAAAGAATCAAAACAAAATCATTTGGGTGTGATTTTATCTCGTAAAACATTTAATATGGGAATACTAGTATTTCATTTGAACGTACAAATATTGACTATGTTAGAAACCCAAAATATGGGCATCAAAATTTCTTCAATGAAAGTTATTTGTAACATATAACATGAACTACACCCAATTTTCAGAGACATTTACCGTCTAGTTTTGCAAAATTGCTTATAATGCAAAAACGCATGATGAAACTGGATTTTGCACATTTGCTTATTTCTTTCAAAAGTATGATTTATTTATGGCAATTATGTCCATTGTAGTTGTTAAACATAAAAATATTGACACTGTCGCCAAACTATGTCACTTCCAAAATTTAAACTTACATAAAAAAGAAGTATTTTAGTGAATTACCTCCCTTCAATTACACACTCTTATATTTTTCAATAAAACACGTATTAAAACTATATATAGTGAATGACTGCCTAGAATATTAAATAACTTGCAACTGCTGTGAAATTAAATTTAACATATATACAATTTCGAAATTTATTTTGTGTTAAGTTACCATATAGATTAAACGCAAATTACCCAACGTTATGGATGGAAAACCTTAACCAATGATGGATGGCTTCACATAAGGTAAGGTAGTGACGAGTGTATATGCTATGTTCTTTCAAAACCGAGCAATCATCGACATGTCTAACAGATAAAACATTTTCATTTATGTGTGGTGCCTGTGAATGTTGCGCGTTGGTCATGGATCGAGCAATGACATCACAAATATTGCCCTATCATCAAATATACATGTAAATATTAAATGTCTTTTAACAGTTTGGCGGGCCCATGTCTATGTTGATGTTATCTACTTCACTGAAGGGAACGCCAGGTTATAATCACATTTAGATTTTTCAAATGTCCACGTTTTTTGCAAATTGCATACCATGCTACATGCGGAAGTGATCCGCGAATCACAGAAGCAGCCTCTCTTACTGGTATTATATTGCCAACTTGATGGTCCTCGGATCCAATACCCTGCGAGACCTATGATCTTCGTGAAAGTATGTCTTAAGATAATATATTCACACTCATTAGTATTCCATCCCCTGATCGATTATGAGTACTAAATACGTAGAAGATTGACGTACATAACTTAACTAATATTGTAACACGGCGTGAACCCCCAACATAACACAATCAAACTTTATAAAGATGCTGTTTTCCTACCAAGTTAGATACTGCTTGTTTTGCCTATTGCAGTATAAGAGCACATTTCTCAGCATGTGAACGGCGCAGTATATGGAACATATAAGGTAATACACCATGCAAAATATAAAATCTCTTTATTGTTTTGTTATTAGCAAAATATATATGTAAGCAGTACAGTGAAGTACATCGTAAATATGTCAATTCGGTTTACATACTTACTGTGATCTCTTGCAAAATCGATCCATACTAAAACCATCCATTATCCACAGGCAATAAAGTGGGAGTTTTATATATAAATGAATGAACCCCAACAGCTTGCATAATTTAAAATATCGTATAATACAAGCATTTACCCAGCCAGACCAACTAATTACGTCGCTGAATTTAGGGTAGCACATAGGCAGCGGAATTGGCTCGAATCCCACAGAATACCATCCACAGGCTATTTAGTAGCATGTTACTAGCTAACAAATGTTAGGGCTTAAAGTAAATATACATTTTGTATATGTAAAGGGCTTACAAAAAATGTATACGGCAACATTGACCTTAGCAGATAATTATCTAGTAAATTAAGTAGTTAACTGGTGGCAGAAATATGCCACCATAGTATGTAATATCATCTTATATTTCTATTCTTAATCTAATTTTAATCATTAATTTGGTGTTAGGGTGATTGTCCTGTTTTTTTTATATCCTGTCAAGATTTATTTCTAGAAGGTGATATACGCTGCATGACCCGTATAACAATAGATTGTCTGATCAATATGTTAATACGCTTAGAGTAAGAATTGATTCAGAGGTTGATAACAAGGCTGAGACCATATAAACCACTTTTACCCGCATGGAATAAGTTGATTTCCGCGTTTAATCCGGCAACACAAACTTATTTGAAGCATCAATATTTACAGCGAGGATGAAAACTGTATTTTTGGCAACATTTTCTGTGATGATACTTGTTACCCGATCAATATGCGGAGTTTACGACATTATTTCCGCGCCTCACAAAGGTAAATAAAAAAAAATGTTTTTTAAATTTATATACATATCCACAACTCGATAAGAAATATATTTTCTACATTAGACAACAAATTCAGACATTACTGGAGATATTAGGGCAAACCATTGGATATTTTAAAATAATAAGTCGCTGAGTATTTTACATTTTTTATATGGTTATATCTCGTAGTGGGTGACTTATCTCAATTAATTTTATAATAATATCCCGAATTGTAATGAAATGTTCGAATTAACACAATTATTCAATTTCTATTTATAATTACTAGAAACCACTATACACATGTAAACGAAGTGTTATTTCGGAAGATTGTGAAGAGCTAAGCATGTGTGAAGGTACACGGTCAGATCATGAATGTTGTTAGTAACATGATATGTCTTGCCTTCCGTCCAATAAAGTTCCATATGGGCTCCACTGGATTTTTGTCCGGTGAGGAAGCTGGCCATTGTAGCACGTTGACGTTATGCCTGGTGGGGTAATTTTGCGTCCGCCAAGCAGCATGTGAGCTAACGTTTAGATTGTAAGAATGGCGATCAGATTTGTTTTTTCGACTGCCACCAAATTTTCCCGCCCCAAACCATGACGCTGCCCCTACCAAACCGATCCCGTTCCAACAAAAAATTATCAGCAAAAAAATCACCTCGACGACGTTACCTACCACCAGCAGCGCTAAGATTGAAACGGAACTCGTCGCTAAATAATATCGTTGCCCGTTCGGCACGAGTCCAACGTAAATGACGTTGACCTAGAGCCGCCGAATGTTACGATTACAATTATTAATTATCTGGCCCTTATGAGGTCTTCGTTCGCGCGCAAACGATTAAGAACGGTTTGTCTAGATATGCCGTAGTGAGTCGCGGCACTTGTAGCGGTTTTAAACATGTTACGTGGATGTGTTAACGTCTTGTACCGATCTTGACGTTAAGTCGTGAACGAATTCTTTCCATGAAAGCTTCTAGATTGGTGAAAGCGTTGTCGCAAATTGATTATTGTGCTGCGATGATATGTAAGCCGTCTTGTAACGTCATTGAAACGCCCGACGCAAGAAACACAAGCGATTGAACTCGACGCCGTGGCATCTTGTAAACGAGCCGATTTCAATATGGAATGTGATATTTGATTGTATAAAGGTTCAGTAACAAAACAACCGCGTACAACATGTCGCTCGATGTGCACGTGTAGGTCGTCACGTGACACCCCTCTGTCAGTTTGGAGGACAGGTGCTCCCATTTTTGCACCTATACACAATTTGATGACGACGAAATTCATTTTGTATCTAAAATTTGACAGAAATGTTTAAGGACAATACAAGGTCATTCGTTGCGCCTCTGGTCCCTTACGTATGTACCCTTTAACCTCATCAAGTGCCTTATGTTTTATGGATTGTTGTTTCCCCGGAGGTCTGTGGGGGGAGGCACTGTCTTATGAATGTGGCGTTCACTGTAGCAACTTATTCTCTCTCTTTTTACTTATTCTCTCTCTTTAATTTCAACATAAAAACTTGAACAAACCGTGTTAAATGAATATTGTTTGTTAAAATTTGTTTAACAACTACTTGTTTCGTACACAATGGTTTACTTGGATCCTCAATTTGGTTGTCAGGCTTTCGCGTATGTGATTCTTTTTCCTGTCGATAGATGTGAGCTGATAAATATCAAATTATTTATGATTATTACTTACGTATTCTTAAATTACATAATACGAGGGTTTATCCAGAATTACTTTTTTTAATAAATGAAACATTTCCAACATAGTACATTGAAATTTCATGTACAGTACAATAACACATCAGATACAAATATAGAAAGTTTCGAAGCAAAACATACACAAGTAACTGAATTACACTGAATAAAAACATATGGGTGAACGCGACCGGCGCAGTCCAACGAATGGCTTCCGGACTCGAATAGTTTCATAACTCATATCAAATGTGTACAGTAATACTGATCTATATTATTCATAGTGCACACTAAGTTTACCTTTTCTATATTTTACGACCGTTTTCATCAACATGAAACAGGTACACAAAATACACAGAGGCAAAATTCAAAACGTGTGGGAAATGTGCTTATATTGTGCACCGCTTACTCATAAATAAACGTGTGCTTAGGTCATGGATCTAAACGTCTAGATGCGCCAAATTCAGTAATATGTATCTCTTCAGCATATTTACATGACCAATTTTCTGAGAATTCACCATGAGTGACAATTTCTTCACGGAACAATGTTCCTCTTAAATATCGTAAAGATTTGGACCTTTGTTGTATGTTGAGGATGTGGCGACAAGAAAAGTTTGGTACAGCATATAAGATTTTCCATAGAATTTCCATTCAGGATTCAAAACGGACTTGAAATTCTTGTTTCCACTTTTAGTTAGCATTCTTTGGAATCTTTTCTTACATTTATCTGTTAACCTTTCTTATCACTTTCGCTTAAATGGAAAAAAGTGTCTTTGATGAAGGTGTATAAAGTTTGGAACTGGATTTTTTAGGAACCAACCGAATAATCTCTTGTGTATACATTCATCGTGTGGACGTCGAAAACGACATGCTTAGGTAAATAAAAAATATTTACTGCGGCCTACATGTTTGTTTAGCTCGACGGGTACGACTCCGTTGTTTACCTTTTCTTTATTTACTATGTAAAAGGCAATTAAGGCTGACATGTCAATGTGTGTCTAGTACCTTTGGTTCCGGTCTTTTAGAAATGTGTGCAACAGTCTCACACGCAACATATTTCCCACTGCAACTGTTAATAATAATTTAAAATTCGGTATATTATTGCAATAAGTTTTTGCGACAAAATCCAAATATTCATAAGTCTAAGAAAAAGGTGTTGATGAGGTCCGAATATTTAACGCCTATGCCATGAGGGCTACTATCAGCAAAACAACGTTCGGCTTAAATATGAGCTCGGTTTATCAGAACAGAACAGAACAGAAATTTTATTTCAGATTTGAGCAAAGCTCCTCCTCCATACAACATATTTACAACATAATGTCAAGGTACAAACAAAATAGAAAATTAGTAAAGTAAACTAATGCAGAAAAAACAACAACAAAACAAAACAAAAACAAAACATACAGTATATGAAAACATGATACTGATTTACAACAATGCGTGTGTGTGAGAGTGAAGGAAATAAATAGAACATTTCAAAATATAAAAAAAATAAGATAGAGTAAAACATCACACTTAGACTATATATATGTAATTATCATAAATGCTCTATTGAAGTAATTTTTTTCTAATTTTCATTGCACAGTTTATGAAACACGCTAAATTATTAAGAATATCGTCATCTTTTGAAGAAAGCAATTGAATTAATATAAACATACTTGGTCTTATATAAAAATATGAGTCTATGTATCTTTTTCTAACAAGCCTATATTTATTACAGATTAAAATAAAATGAAATACTTCTTCACTGTCCAGGTTAAAACATACTTCACAAATGCGTTCGTTTCTTTCAAGTCTATTTTGTACATATCTGCCAGTTTCAATCCTTAATTTATCGGTAATACAAACAGACACGCAAGAGTCGGAACACAAAGGATTAATTCAAACTGTTATTGGTGGTATAAACCAAACACGACTGTTTTACCAGGTTACTTGTATACATGTATATACCAATATTAGTATGCTGTTTCATCGTAACAAACACTTCTGAGAAATAGTTTCATATTAATATTTCCATATCCAAACGTAAGATATTCTCCATCCCTTAATCGATCAATTGATAATCTACGTCAGAAGTACAGACATGTGTTCATTAAAAACACCGTAATCCGCTGTAACTAAGCTTGGAGAATCATCGTCGTCGTCGACAATAATGGACATGGAGTTCGCTATCTACAGCATTCAGAACATTGGCAGATTTTCATGTTGATCGGAGAATCGTCGTAATTACAATAATAAGATGACGTGTCGCGTTCAAAACTGTGTCAATAGCTCAACGGTCATGGACGCGGTGCAGGAAAACTTTGCTCGTGTCCCCAAAATCGTTTCCGAAATGTTGATATTGAGATTTTGAAACATTTTGGCATAAATGATACTCAGTAGGTGCTCCCGTTTTCTATTGACACATATCTAGTTAAATAGTGCTTCTCAAGGGCGAAAATCAACGGAACTGAAAATCTTAAAGTTTGAAGGAATATTTGCGATATTGTTTATTTGTGTAATCATTTTTTCAATAATAGTTGATTGATGATCAAACATGAAAATACTTAAGTCTTGTTGTCAGCGAAGTATTATATTTACATGTTAGATACTGGAGTTGAAGTCCACAGTTCTAATTCTTTGATATTGTCTATGTCCGTTTGAATAAATCAATCATTATACTCTTTACTGCTGTGGAAATAATGTTGTAACATAATGTGTCCTTCACAGTTTCTTTCACAGCACGTATATTTCGTAGTTATTTAATTTTCATATAGTATATTACCCAAAATTTGCTTAAGGTCACTCGGTAAACCTTATATTTTACATTCAGTGTATGAATATGTCAAACTATTGTCATTTCAATGAGTGTATACATGTTAATGGTTAATAGAATTAACTTAATACACATGTCGTGTTTTATAAAAATGTCACAGTGACCCTGCACACGGAGCACGGGAGATGGAAATGCCCACGAAAAGCAGGTGGTTGGAGTACATGTATCATAGCGTACAACATTTTGAAAGTTTTGCTCGTTTTTATACAATATTGTGTTGAAAATTGTCAGTAAAAACATCGAGGGTGTCTAGATAATGTAGAAATGAATATAAGCTTTGGTTTGCCTGAGGTAGCTAGGGCTCTCTCACAGACAGGTTGCACGGCTTATTTTCATTTCACAGCATTTGACATAATTTGCAACTGAAATGACATTTGTCTCCTATTCAAAGAACTTCGCTGTCACTGAAGAACTCTCGAAGAAACAACGATTTTTTTACATGAAAATAGTTTTTAATGTCACTAAATGTCTTGTCATACCGTTTTCGTAATTAAAACGATAACTCAGAACATCCTCATCAATTTTCCAAAATCCCTACTTTCGTTTTCTTGTCTAAAATCTGCTACTTTCGGTTTAGAAAAACGCCAATTTCAAACTAATGTGCAACGTCTTTTGGTTAAATGAAAATAGGTGATGGTAATTTGAAACGTTCATATAGCCGTCTTAAAAACTAGCATACCGCTTTAACCATTACTACAGTAAAGCATCACTTTAAGACCACCTCAAAATTAAGAAAACAATTATCATGTCCATTTTTTTTCTCTGTTTTCAACCTTAATATTAAGACCAACTCAATATTAGGACCAATTTTCAAGGGGCCCATGAGTGGTCTTATCATTGAGGTCATACTGTACTATCTTGATGATGTTGAGTACAAGCAATGATGCTGCAAGTACCATTTTCACGATTAACGTATATCTCAACCGGGGATTTAGACATGTCTTCATAAGGATAGGCGATAGAAATGACGTTACATTGACAAAGAACGAGATTATTAAAGCGGTTAGATTTTGGGTTCACACATTTCATAACATTTAACATGCTCCTTTGTTATTACAGACTTGTACAGTGGCAATGGTATGATAACGTATTTAATGTACCCAAACATGCAATCATCATTCAACGAAGCCAGGTCCGTTTGTCAACAGAACGGAGGTGATTTGGCTAAAATTGACTCGATAGAAATATTGGTGAACGAAAAATATGACCGCGATGTTTTCTTGTAAGTTAATATATACTATCCTTCAGTCTCCCAGCGCTCTACTTTTTTATGCAATATTTAATTTATTATGAGAACAATACATATCGTGTGAAAGTTGGAGTAGCGTGTGTCCAGTCAATCGTGAGGGGATTTTTTTGTATTGTTAATGAATTCATGAATGTGAAAACATTATAGAGATTAAAAAATAATTAATATTTAACTGAAAACAGAAATTGTTTTAAAAATCTATGCTGCCTTAGGAGTGTGGGATTGTACAAAATATCGGTGACGCGGTGAACAATCACTACTGCTTCGCTGTAACATCACATTCGTTTACAAAGTAAAGTATATGGTGTTATTTATTCGATCGATGGCACTTAATTTATAGTTGAATTTACGTTTTGGGGATATGTTTCGATATTATATCCTATTGTATAATTGTATATTTAGTAAATAGTGCGATGTAATGTCTGTTACACCGTACCACAGGAAATTGCCACGAGTTCTCTCCCTTTACCCATTATTGAGTTCTGGAAGAGATAAAGGGAGAGAACTCACGAACATCTCCTGTACACAGTAGTGTGCCATGCTGTGTTAAGGTAAGCCATCCATCGTTGGTTAATGTATTCCATCCGTAACAATGGGTAATTTCCCTTCAATATACATGTATATGGTAACTAAACTCAAATTTAATAAATTTCTGAATTGTTTATATATATTAATTTCACGTAATTGGATATTCTAGGCAATCATTCACTGTATATTTTTAAAAGGTGTTTTATGGCAAAAATAAAAAAGATTGTAATTATTGATAAAGGGAGGTAATTTACTAAAATACTTCAAAACATTTTGTAAAAAAATGCTAGTTTAAGTCTCGGAAAGTAGCCTACATAAAATTTGGCAACAATGTTTTACAACTACAATGAACTTCATTTGCCATAAATAAATCATACTTTTGCAAGAAATAATCAAAATTGCAAATTCCAGTTTCATCATGCCTTGGTAAAATTTAGGCATCGTTCTGTTCAAAATGAAACTTTGCAAAAACTAGTCGGTAAAAGTCAATGAAATTTGGATATTGCTCATGTAATAATTATGTTACAAATATTTTCATTGAAGAAAATTTTGTATCCTGATATTTGGGTTTTCTAATATAGTCAATATTATGTTAAAATGAAATATTCCTATTTTTAAATATCTTATGACACAAATGTCCCGCCCAACTTCTTTTCAAAGATTTCTGACTTTTCTTAAATTTGCACGTTTGTTTAGTACACAGGTGATGTCACTATATGAAAATATGAAGAAAAAAGAAAATAAAAGTAACTTTCCATTTATCGGTTTATTTTTGGCACGGTAAAAAATCATAAATTCAAATTTTTTCAGCATTGATATATAGATTGAAACACCAACTGTTTCATTTACCGCAGACATAGTGCCAATGATGGATAGCTTACCTTAATTGGTCTAGGTATGCAATGAATTTAAGTAAAATGCTTTAGTTGAAAGTCTATACGAAAACACTGCATCATCGTCCAGTTCCAGTCCATCAATCACAGGTTGACAAACCATACTGAATATATTGTCTCCATCTCGCCGAATAGTGTTGACATTGTAAGCGGTAAACGTCATATATTTAAAACTGACATTAAATACTGTAGTAGTATCTACATGTATTAAATAAGACTTAGATTCAAACGTTTCACGGTTTTAACCCTACTAATTAATGCATCTTAAAAATGGATATTAGACGTTTGATTATCAAAGCATGTAAGGCATCGACAGTCCTCGGTCTTACGAACGACAATTCTAATCTATATAAATGTCACGCTTCCAAATCTACCCATTATTTATTATTTGTTTATACGCGGCCATATTTAAATTTACAGCGAAAAAGATTATTGGGTTGGACTTATGCAACCAACAGAAGACGTATATGTTTTGGTAGCTGATTGCTCTCTTGCAACTTACACATCTCACTATATCCATGATTGGAATGACCAGGATCTATGCTTCCTACATGAGAAGGAAGATCATGAATCAGACCGGAAGTCGTGTGACAGCGACTTAGCGTTCTTGTGCCAAATTTATTCCAGTAAGTATTGTATAGAAGCCTACGTGTAACCAGCGATCCAGGAGCCTTATTCACAAACTCTTTAAGTCAGAAATATAGACTTTAAATTAGCTTATATTTATCATCCTTTTGTTGTCATTAAATCTCAACGAATATAATTGTGTCTGATATTGGTCGTTATCCTCTGTACACTTTTACCTATTATTATTAAAATAAATATTGTTGTAACTGCATAGGAGTAAAATGAACATTTGTGTCTGAATTTTCTACCAGTATAATGATTATCCCACCCCCAATTCAAAATACCACCGATATTATGAAATAGTTTTCTTATTACGACCCTTGCCAAGTATGTCAAATCGATTAAGCCCTCAGCTAATTAATCATAAACCGTTCATCATATACCAGTAAAATGTGAAACATAAAAGATTGAAAGCTACTCTCGCAATCGGAAAAAGCTCTATAAAAGGTAACTTACATTTTTTATTTGAAATATTTCATACAATACCTTAAAATGGATAGAATGATCCAAAGTCGTACGTACATATGACGAACAACGATTTAGCATAATTGAGGAAATCGAGTAGAAAAATGCCTGTATGACATGAACAATCTTACACCGTAAAGGCAGAATGAAATTCTGTTGGGCTAGAGGTGGAGGAAAAATGACCCTAGCCAAAAGTTTCGAAATTACATGAACTGCCCAGCCCGGGAACCAGTTAGATTGAACATTCGTACATCTTCCGTTTAATGTTCTATGCTCTATGACGTTGTGTACAATTTGTTTTGACATCTCTTGAAATCGACAGAGGACCTTGAAATAATGGATGCATCCTACCTCCCGGTAACCTGAACACGACTTTAAGTTACCAGGGGTACCTTGAAATTGGATAGTATGAAACAAGCACTGAGCTATGTTCAGAAGACAGAAGAAGTGGATAATACATTGTAATGTACTGTACAGAGATGTACTATATTCTGTCAAACGAATCGACGAACCAAAGTTTCTTCTGGATGTCCATCACAAAGCATCGTGTCGCTCCGAAGTGAGCTAAAAGTAAAATATTGCACGGGAAGACGTCGCAAATACTCACGATGAAGAAAACATTTTAAAATGATGACCTTATAATGCGTTCACCATCGAACTTTATAATTAATAAGCTCATTTTGACCTGAAACCCTATAAGCTCCGTTGGTTCTGTGCTCCACTGTCGATCTGGAAGTCGTGGGTAGGTATACCTGGCGAGGCAAGTTTTTCTCCAACACAATTTGACTGAAGATGATATACGTGTAATGCCGAGTGGAAATGTCGCCAGTTGCTTACGTACACTCGAACAATGACGTGACGGTATCCCAGGAGCAGGTTACCTAACTATACGTGAAAAACTTAAATACAACTGTACAATGGCATGTTATTCTCAGTCAAACAGAACATTACCTACATTGTATATTAGTCTATTATGGTCGTGTATAAACCAAACCAAATGTATTGGAGTAAATATCGTTTTAGTTAGATTGGGTTGGAGATTTATGACGTATTTCAGTAATGTAAGGTGAGCAGTTGACCTCACCAGTTGTCTTATGTTACAGACCAGTTTTAACCTGACCATCCACAAAGAACTGACAAATATCGTGATGATAAATTAGTCAAGAAAACTTAATATAATGATAGAATGGTATACCTCTATCTTTGAAATCTATGTTTGTGTTATTATATTTGATCAAAAAACGGTCATCTCTGAGGTCCTGCTTTCACCGTAATCGTGCACGATTATTTTCATAATTCAGACTCATTATGTCCATATACAACCCGGCTAGAAAGTTTCGCCAAGTACCCAGCTCCTAGCGTTCCTGATTGTGAACATCAGTGTGACATCGACAGTGATTGTTGGGGAACAATTCAAATGTTGCCCACTCAAGATTGCGTGTTGTTGACGGAGGACAGTACGGGAATAGGAAAGGTGAATGTAACATCAAAGATATGTGTAAACGGTACGTATTTATACGATTAATAATATGTTAAACAACACGGCTTGGCCCGCCCGGTTGTCTCAGTAGGTAGAGCTATCGAATGCTAATCTGCAAGTCGTGTATTCGGATCTCAGGCGAGGTGTATGTTCTCCAACATGACATGTCCTCCACCTCTGATTTATGAAGTTGTCAGTTGCTTGCAGAATAAGAAGATGTGGACAGCCGATCATTAAGAGTATTTATATACTAGCGTCCAAATCATTTACATTAGACATAGTATTCCAAATAGCTGTATTCTAAATAGCTGTTCCCCTTTAAATTCAGCAAATTATACATTATTGCATATCTGTTTTATCGTGCAATTAAGTAAGCCTATTTCATTATCTCATTTTTCGGCGCAACCTTACTAACATGGTTTAGCTATTTGCATATCTGTATTGTGTAAACCAATTAAATCTTACGTTAACCACCAATGCAATTTCTCTTCACCCGAACAACTTGTGTAACATTGACGCGGATTGGTTAACCTTTCGATAAAGGGTACGTTACCTTACCGAAATGCACTGAATTTCGGTGAATTTACCGAAATACATTTTGGATCTGGAGTGACTAGCAATCGTAACATCTCGACATTGCTTCTATGTTGCACAACAATTCTTAACCTTCAAATTGCGCCGACCATCTTTTTCAAGACATTTCTTGATGCCATTG
Organism: Mactromeris polynyma; assembly: GCA_032209605.1. Lineage (NCBI taxonomy): Eukaryota > Metazoa > Mollusca > Bivalvia > Venerida > Mactridae > Mactromeris > Mactromeris polynyma. Next base: position 52,412,684 of record JASFXZ010000001.1, read on the forward strand.
TTTTCAGGTTTACAGATATATGTACAGTACATGTATACTAATTTATATTATTTTATCTAATATTACAGTTATGTTAAACTACAGTACGCCATATGTTGATGCAGACAATGAGAAATTACCTGACCATGGATGTTCCACTTTTAATCGTGAGTACTTTATGTTATATATGACGAACCGTTCAGTATTTCTATTCCATGCGCGACAAGACCGGATTCTGCCAGGTCGCCAAGATGATCCACAAACAGTTAATTTTCATAATTAAGGCGATAGCCTTGCCATGTGTTTTGACAAGTTTATCAATATACACATTTATGGATTGTATAGTAAATTTGTACATGTATAATTACTTTTGATGATGTTTTACAATCCGGTAACTGCACACAAAATTCTGTCAAGTATTTTTTTAATATCAAAAGTACTTTTGGAAAGGAGAACAAGTATACTAGTTTATGCTATCGATTTTTTTTCTCAAAATTATATCTATAAAAATATATAAAAAACTAGATTTTCCGTACTCACCCCTTGTTTCTGTTGTTGTTATTTTGGAAAAAAAAAATTTTTTATGTTTTTAAAAAAAAAACTCGATGGAATGAGGTAGATTTGATTATCATCTTTGTATACATGTGTTTCTTTTTCAAAGTTAACGCTTGTGCAATTAGCCTGATTTACTGCACCAACATGTACACTTTGACAGTTAAACCAAAAGTTCAAATAACTTCATTATTTTTCAACATTTTTACAAAATTATAGCAGTATTAGTTGAAGGACTGTATAACGATAAAACAGTGTATATTTCATCTTCGTCTATTACGTAGTTTCCAAAATATCGCTTTAAAGCAAATATGGCTATTTTCTAGGGCATATATCGCCTTAATGGAAATTGTTTTTAGTCAAAAGACATCGATATCGACAAAATAAACGAAACAAATTTGACTTCGGAAACAATTATCAAAGTAAATTTCCATCTGAAATGTTCACTCAAAAAAATGAAATATGCACGATAGAAAATTAGAAATACCACGGACCTGTATATAGGTCCGTGGAAATACCATGAATAAATTTATAGAAACATTCAAACGAGAATACCTCAATAACGCGGTGAAAATAAAGCAGACTCTTAATACAATTATGTGCACTGTAAAAGGACAATAACAATTCACTTCCAGTACAGTTTATTGTAAACAATGATACTGTATCAGGTACTCAAAATACACTTGAATCTTTTAATGAACACGTTGTTAACATGACACGTTTTGTTTCTGTAAATTATTTAAATAAATAAGAATTCGCTGACTTGCAGTCAAGACTAGATAAAAACAAGAAATATCTTGAAAAAAGATGGTCGGCGCAATTTGAAGGTTTAGATGTGTTGCGCCACATAAAAAGTTGCCGAGATGTTACGAATGCTGGTCACTCCAGATCCAAAATGCATTTCGGTAAATTCACCGAAATTCAGTGGATTTCGGTAAGGAAACGTACCCCTTTATCGAAAGTTTTTAAAACCATTCCGCGCTAAGGTTACAAACGTTGTTCGGTTGAAGAGAAGTTGGTTTAGTGGTTAACGCTAGATTTGATTGGTTTAAACGACACTGATATGCAAACAGCAAAGCCATGTTAGTACGACTGCGCCGAAAAATTGGTCATACATCCTTCAACTTAAATTTCATCACTCGTGTGGAAGTAAAAACAAACTTCGCAAATTTAAGTACATCACACGCAACAGGTGATGGCGATATTAGTTCCAATTTTCTTAAGATATGAACCGACAATATCAAAGCCCCAGTAACAAGTATGATTAACAAAAGCGTTGAAACTAGAGTATCCCCCATTATAATACCCATTCATAAAAATCGACCAAACGAAGATAGAGGTATGATTGCATATTTCTATATAACATAACTGAATAACTATCTCAAGTAATTCCAAAATTATCGTGAAAACGGAAGAGAACTTTTCATAAAAATAGTATTAATTTGTATTTTCCGCTACATAATAATTTCATTGAAAAAGAAAAAAAAACTCATGATAGTGCCCACTTATGCATACGATAATAAATGGACAACTGAAATATTGTTCGCGAAAAATACATGTTTTCGTAAAAATAATTATGTTTCAGATAGCTAAAAATAGAACATTATAATCGGATTTGTTCTCACTTTTAGCTGTTCCTCAGACCGAAAATCACTTTCGCAAAAATTGGCATAGTAACGTTTACTTGATAATACCATTTAATAGACATATGCCATACCGGTGGTATACTTCTGCAACTATAACCACACACTTAATTATGTGGGAAACTAGTTAAGTAACGTGATAACCAGATATTTTTGTTATTATCATGGTAACTAGATATGTAACGAACTAGCTACTCATTTTTTCTTGTTAAAATTATCTAGTTAACTAGATTCTATTCCCATTAACCACTCAACAGTTATTGAAAATTTATGTAGCTAATGTGTTTTCTATCTTGTTAACATGATAAGTTACGAGAAAAGTATATGGTTAACACGTTACTTAACTCCTTGCACACATAATTAACAAGTAAGTATGTAGTTTTTGAAAATATCACGACACTTATCTAGTTATCATAATTGTGTAGTTAACTAGATAAGTATCTCTGTCTAACTTACTTCTTTATTAAATTCCCTATCTAAAATATTTGAAAGGCATGTAGCAACACAATAGTATGAATATTTTGCTGAATTTTGTAAAAACTAGACGTAAAAAGTTAGGTACAGCATGATGACGTCGCGTTTGTCATGGCGCAGCTCAAATGTTTTACCGATAGAAGATAATATCCATGCATTGATATGTACGCAGATTATTCTGAATGTTAACAGGTTATTATCATTTCATTTTGTTATTGTATACTAGTAATTGCTTGGGTAATAAATGTATTGCTTTAATCTGGGACCAATATACACATGTACATATTGGTCCCAGCTTGTATACATTACTGGTTGGTGGTGCATCTTGACATTGTATGATTGTCGTTACTCAACGAAATGTAAACTAAATTATTATTTTTCTACTAATTTGTAAAATATTTGTTCAGAGGACCTTATGTTAGATAAGTTTGATGCTCTGTAAATTAATGAGATACATTCTATAAATAAAACTATTTTTATTTTTATTATTCCAATCTCATGAAACATCATTATACAAAAACATAGTTATGGAATTTTAACAGCACACGTACGATAATTCAACTAATTATTTTTCCCCACATATTCTGATATCTAATTAACAGAGTCGATTCACACTTTTTACACACACAATGTAAAACTATTATACGCGATAGAATCATTATTTGAAAAAAAAGTCCATGCCCCGAAAATGATTAAATTTTGCGTGGAGTAATTAAAGACTTAGTGTAGAGTCAAAGTTATTTCTCATCTGAGGGTAGCGCTAGTTTATTGTAAGTTCACAGGTTGTTGTAGTCAATCTGAGCCCTGAAAAACTGTAGATTGGTCTTAATTGCAAAATGTCACATCCTGTACTGTTCAAAGATGAACATGCAGGGGCATCGCAATCTTCGAGCAATGTATGTGGTGAATGCAAACTTGTAAGGGGGAAGTGGGAATGTGTCAAACATTATTTTTGATCGTAGTTTTTTTGTTAATGATATAAATTTTCATAGCCAAAATATTAAATACTGACTTCAGAATTGCATTGAATAATTAATTAATACAAACATCCTTAACAACCTATTACAAGAAATGAAACGTACCACTCGCGTGATAGATATAACTTATGTAGATGGTAAAAATATTGAGTTACTAGTTTGTCGTTTCTAACTGCCTCACACTTTCCAATTAAATGCTTAAAATTTCGAAAATATAATTATGTCCTTTTGCACATGTAGAAATATGTCTGCGTAACATTGATGCAGCATTCTTAGGATTTGCATTATGTTTTATTTGATATAACGTGTTACTTGCAACTGCATTTTATTCATTTTAAAGTAAATATATCATTTTCAGAATCACCAAGTACGGTCACTCCGTCTAGTGTCGTCACTCCGTCTAGTGTCGTCACTCCGTCTAGTGTATCTTCATCCATAGTTTGCCCAACTGTCACGGTAATACCTGCACCGGTGTACGTGACAGGCACTTTATCGGTAACAGTCGACTATACCGTCACGTCGATGGCAATCTCTACTGTATACGCCACAGCAGTGACGTCATATTTTGACACCGTGACGGTAACATCAAATATAGTATGTCCAACTGTTACCGTCACGATCACACCAACGCCTGTGTACGTGACAGATATTGTAACAGTCACAGCCACTGTACAAAGCATTCACACTTCATGTTCAAACCCGCCTCCTGTGACAAGTATTGCAGTGGAAGTAGCTGAATCAATTGTTGAAGAAATTGTTAAAAATTTAACCGTGGATGTCAAGGGTACGTCTTCACACTTGAGGACTTTAAGCAGCGCCGACGACCCGAGATCTTCTTCTACATTCATCGGTGTGGCCGGTGTGTTGGTTATAGTTGTTCCAATGGGAATTATCGTGGTAGCGGATATCTTCAAACTAATTCGTGATCTCCGCTTCGGGCCGGGAAAAAAAGAAATTAAATTATAAACTAGACACTCATAAACACTTGCATGTAACTGACGTGGACATCAAAAGACTACTTTCTGAACATATTCGACAAGCGTAGAGGACTCTTAAGTGATTGGACTTTTAACGAATCTCCTAAATCGTCGAATTCCGAGCAGATCGGAGTATTGACTCGAGTATTGGCACGTGTTCTTAGAGTTTTGTGGTTTTCAATATTTTTTGCAGACGTTGTTTTCAGTCCAGGTCCCTGACACAAGATTTCATATCTTTTGGAACAGAATTGTCTCCCTTCCCAAACCAGATGGCACAAACCCGAAGGCTGATGAAACATGCCTGAAAATGATACAATATAATCGTATGAACACTCAATGCATGTACTTTACAATGAAGTGTAAAGTTATTCATTTTGCATCGATTGTCAAACAATTTCTTACAAATTATACTTATTACTCTCAATGGCTGTATGATAGGCTTAAATACTAACTAGAACTAGTTCGTTATCAAACCTTGCTTAATGCAGGGCACGAAATCACCACCTTCGGACCAGAATTCTACGTCTCGACCACTACGTCTCCACCTAGTGAGGGTGTTAGTTTCACTGTATATAATTTATTGTTATATATTAATAAGTTATTTGTTATTGATTTTGTTTCTTTTACGAATGTCGGTAATGACACCGAAACAAATTTCCTGGGTTGCCAATCAGTACTTACTCATTTTTCCTCAAGAAGACGAAAACAATCCTCTTAACTCAAAAGTGGAGAACACGTGGTGTTAGAATATAATATATATATTTTTCTTCAATGACGTCATCAACAGAGATATCGACCTTGAGTCGAACTCACGACATTCAGCATGGGAGTCGTGGACTCTGTGTAACTTGTATATTTTCCATAAAAAACAATTTATTTAGATTTGTAATAAATTACAATGTAATAGCTTCCTAGGTATTCTAATTGATGAAATAGTATTTTTTATATTGTACAACAAACTTGTTGTGACAAGTCTTGCAGTTTAACCTCCGAGTTTTAAACTCTACGCATTTATTAAATGTCTCTGAATAGTATAGCCTTCAATCGAAGTCTAAAATATAGAAAACCCACGCAATTTGTGGCAGTAACAACGTTATAACTCCCAGCGCTGCGTACGGCACTATGCATTAGCAATACTTCTCCCTTTGTCTGTTCTTCATTGGGACATGGCGATAGATTTCAAAATAAGGCAGATTTGCATGACTACCAAACACAGCGTATGATTAAAAAAATATTTTTTTCTAAAATGCTCAAACACCTACGGGAAATTACAGAATATGCTAACATACGTCCCATTATGTATACTAGAAATTGTTATAACTGCATACTAGAAATTGTTATAACTGCATAGAGCTACTATACCGAAAGGCTGTTGGCTGTAGAGCAGTTACTTGGAAATAACTGGCAGTATCGTTATCAATAAGAGCGGTTATACTGCTACTACTGTTGTATCTGCTATTACTGCCAACTTCACACCGATTTTATTTTAAGCATTTACCGAGACAAGTCGTCATTCCGGGAGTTGTCGCCCTTGCTATATACAACGGATCACCCGATCTAGAACACCCACACTGTACAGGGCGGCTAGGCATCTGACCATCACAACATGCAATCCATTGATAACCCATCACTCGCCATTGATTTAGCATGATTTCTTGTGCCCTCATGCTACCATATCTATAGTCGCTTTCCGCGCCAGCTGTGCCCCTGCAAACTGATAAATACGGTTCTTAGTACAGTGTCACCGTGGTGAACCGTGCACGCCGCATACACGACAGATACGCCGTCTTATAGTACAGTATACATGTATTGAAAGATCAATTACGAATATGTAAAAAAATAAAGATTAGAATATACGAGTGAGTGTGGTAAGAAAAAAACTGTATTTTATTGAAGTAAGACGTATTTTAAATAGCGATATAGCCAGTATGAGCGATATATCATTGACGTATCCCACACTTAAATATGTTATTTGACCGGTTATACTGAAGTATCTTAAATCATTCGAGAAATCTGACGGATAGGCTGCAGCTCTGAACATTGAATGTTCACTTTCAGCTCAACTTATGTATCCTTAAACATTATTGGAGCTCTTAAAATGTTTACTACAAGAATTTACAACCTTTTAACGTGTATATGTACTTGCGTAACAATGTATAAAATAATTAATAAAGTCATATATTAGATATTCTTTGATTCCTTTGCATGTTTTAAAATACGCTTTTAAACTATTTACTCAAAATTAGTTCAGTTTACGAACGAAAATCGTTGAAACCTGCTCATGTACACGATAGTCACAGTATGCAATGATTAAATACGCAGTTTACTTCCTTACTCAAAAATATTTTTTCCATGGAAGTTATTAAAAGTTCGTGCGTGGCGTGCACTGTTCACGCTAGTCGGCAAATTGGTGTATGTCAGTGTTATGGTCTTGTATAGTGCTGTTTTATTAACCGCGAACGTATGAATATATTACCTGCACCATTACATTTCAAAATATGTGTATCGAAATGTTCGTGTTTGTCCGTAAGCTTGATGGAGAAAAAGCCGCGGTTGTGTTTTGAGAAAAGTAAACCAAACAGCAGTTATAGGATTATGCACGAGAACATGGGCTTACATAAATAGACATGGATCGGTCCAGTTTCGTAACTCGAGCGAGTGTTAGCCTTAACCGAACGCTAGGCTGTTCGCGGTCAATCTAACAACACTATTTTATATGCGTAAAAATCCCAAACGTTAGAAAAGATAAACAAATAGGGATGAACATACGTTTCATAAATTGATCTGTACTTGGTGTCCTTGACCTTGCTGTAGATTTGGGTCGTTGCATTTTAAATATTCATCCATCAACTATGATAATTTCTACAAATAAAAAACGGTTCTTCAAATTTCATCTTCAAATAAACTTTATATATCAAGCATAGGAGAAATATACAATTATAATGACATTAACAGATACCGTTATTAAGAGTAAAATAACTGCATGCTCTAAACGAATTTCTTTTATTACAGAAATTACAAGAAATCCACTAGTCCGACGTTCCGGACAAGTCTAATTGCCAATTTGTGCTACCAACAGTTGAGTTGAACTCAGTCAGGATAAGTATGTTTTGCATACCCACTCAACTGTTAATCCGTACAATATTCTATGCTTGGACAACTAGCCTCCCATGTCGAACAAGTCAACTTTGAAATATACACTAGTCCGGGACAACTGGGACAACTATACTTAAAGACAATTTCTATAGCCCTGAGAAAGGCATAACCATTTCAAATAATAATAAGATAAACCGCAGATCACGATCAAAAGTTTCACTCAGTTAGATCTTAAACGGTACGCATCAATTCAAGTTCGAATAAACCAGTCATTCTGTTATCATGCTATGACGGTTCAATTTAAAGGACAAATACCAATATATCATACCCGTAAATAAAGACAAATGTACACTTATCGAACTTTTATATGAATAATGTAAACTTATCGATCCGTCTTCGTGAGGAGTATCGTACGACTATAGATATTGTTCAGGTCAAACAAGTAGGCCGCTTTGATATTAATATTGTATCCGTTGCATGTTGGATCAATTTTTCAGGGTAATGTTTATTTTTGTATTGGGTGTATTGCCATTTTTCAATTTTTTTTAGTCAATCGAACCAGTATTCCTGTATTTACATTCTCAACCAGTTCAAACTTGCCATTCCACAAGCAGCTGACGATTTTCCCACAAGCATTAGTGGTGGAGGACAAATGTCCTTAGCCAAATGTCAGAGAAGGACATGACCAGCCCTTCTCGGGAATCAAACCCGGACCTTCCGGGTGACGGCATAGCGCTCTACCAATTGAGATATCCGGACGGGTTGGTTTTATACAAGTTAGACAATCATTTATTATGCAGGTATTGATAATTGTAGTAATTTCTGTTCTATTTTTATTTCTTAAATTGTCTGAAAATTTTGTATCAAATCCGGTGCATTTTTATACTGTATAGAAAACCGTTAACTCGCAAATGGTATGCTACATGCATATATCATATATTGTACGTAAATATCTTATCATGATAAAGAAACGCGTATATGAACTATATTGTACAAACACAATATTATTGCACGAGTATTTATTGGCTTAGCTTAAACATTAAGAAATCTTAGATACAAATACGAAATGTTTGAATTATTTAAATTTTAGTGGAATTATATTACATTGTATTATTCGTAAATGTCTTAATGGCGGAATGACATTGCATTTTAACCATCAATAGGATGAAAAGCTATTTAAAAACATGTACACAATCCGCGATATTATTAAATTGTCTGCTACAATTCGCAAGCGGTTAAATATGTAATTAACGGAGACAAATTCTAGTTTCCTGTCAGTTTTGTTACAATTAATAATCTTACAGCAATAATGAAATAAATCTAACTACGAAAGTTAAACACGGTTATAAAATCTTACCCTAACGTGGCTTAAAGTCCTTAGATAAGCTAACAAGAATCGGTGCAGACAGACGCTCCTTAATTTTATCAACGATATAAATCTGAAGCTTTGTTTTTTATTTTGTTTAAACAATGAAGTATTGAGTCTAAAGTTAAGGAGTCTAGCTGGTAAAGGTTAAGATCAGTCAGACGACACGTATAAGTTAGAAGATTGAATATCAATCATAAATGTATACTTGCAAGTGTCAATACCAGATAATTACAATTATTGATTCTCAAGGGTGACTAAGTTTGAATGAGAACCCTTCAGTATAGCAGACACCACACAAAGTCAACAAAAGCTATTTAACGCTGAATCGGTTATATAAATATGAAATCATATTCAAGATCTTCTCTCGTTGAAATCAATGTACTGATATATCACCTACTTACCACTGTCATACCCGAGTGGATGCATATTCATATACAGTGCATGCAAAATTTTGGCACGCTAACATTCTGTTTAAAAATACGATAAGTTATTTTCATATACCTGAGCTAACAACCACTACCTGATTTAGGGGTCGGGACGATCGCGGTTCATCGACGCCCAACGCGGGATTCGAACTCGGACCCTTGGAATCGCGAGGCAGGCGCTTTCTCCTCTATAACTATGCTTCCATTCTACATTCAATTTTCTAGAGTGTGAAAACTCGTCGTAAATATCTACTTGAAAATACGCCAAATTCATATTTCCCTTCCAATGACAATGCGATTAACCATAGTAGAAAATGTACGCATATCTTTGAGCTCGTCCGGTAAGCTAAGTGGATAGAGCGCTCGACTGAAAATCTAGAGGCCGTAAGTACGAAACCCGGTCTTATATAACTGAAATACGGTTGAGAAACTTTGAAGTTGCATGTTGTTTCAAGTTAATCAGCAACAATCTTGGAGGTGTTTCTTTATCGAAGAATGTACATCATTTAGTAAACCAAGGGAACCTAATCAGTCTTAATGCACATAAGAAATAACATAATTCACATACGTGCATATTGCTTCGAGGACGATGATTGGTACCACGATATAACCAAAAACCACTTCAAATGATTTTGAGTTATCTCCCTTAGTCACGTTCTTTTATTCTTGAATTCGTCCATTTACTCACAACTAATTACACCGATTTAATCTATTACACCACTACGATAATCAAACGTGGAATATAACATTGATATTCCTAATGTCTTGGCAACAATGTTTTACCGGTGAAGCAAGTCACATACACAAGGTACTGCCAGACACGGTTGCAAGACAGCATTAATCCCCAGCACGACTTACATATAATCATTGACAATACAATACTGGACCTATGATCATCAAACAGTTTGATGATCATAGGTCCAGTATTAATATATATATATACTAGGTTTGTCATATCATAAAGGGAAGATATTCCCTGGCCAAAACAGCTTACCGGCTATTTGTATTTTCAGAACCTTCACTACCATATGACAAGGAAATCTGACATGATGAACATGATTTTGGTGTTTCAATAGTTCGATCCAACTGAATGACAAATGTATCATTATCAAGCAGCGTGTATATAACATAGTATTGATGGGTTAGTACTTTTGTCCTTCAATTTGCTACTGCAGACGGCAAAATTGAAAGAAATTTTCACTTTCTCGAATTTATTTTGTAAACATGGAAAAGGGAAATTTGACTGTTTGGAGGAGTAAAAATGTCGTCACAAACTGAGTTAGCTGTCACTCCTGTTTCAAAATCAGAGTACAGAAATTATACCATAACATCAAAATAAACCAATTGTAGTCAAAATACTTTATTTCATTTTCTTGACATAAAATACTAAAAAGTTAGTAACATATAAATATTAACTAAAAAACAAAAAGAAACACTGAGACATATAACATATATAAAGTATTATCTTTTATCTAAGTGCGAGGGATGACTAAGTGTAACTAGACTTTTGCAACTATGCTTGACTGAAGGATCACATTTATTTCAAATAATTTAAATACCACAAAATTTTACACTTAAATCTAAATCATATCTATGATTCACATTTAATGCGTTTTCATAGTAGGGCCTTATAAGGGGTTAGTGAAGTGAGCCCTTCCCCTGGGGAAATCTGTAGTAAGTAAAATGGTCGGAAAATCATCATCATAGTAATCAGAGCAGATGTGTTCATGACAATAACAATTAAAATATAACAATTAAAATATATCTCTCACAACAAAATTCATTTCAAATGTCTCATTACTTTGTTAATATCTTCCCTCATAAAAACATAAGCTCTATATGGAGATTCATCTACTAAGAAAAAACGGACAAAAACACATATATAATTACAAACCCAAATATATTATCATAATCAGTCAGCATCCTAATAGAAGTTCCGCACTTTAACAAGCAGCGTTTTTTAACATGGGTAACATGATAAAACAAGAATTGTTGAATTGCAACTGTTAGCATAAAAAATGTCTTTGCCAATGTAGCAACAACAATGTAGCCTGTTCAAATATTTTACTTCAGATGGGCCATCTTTAATTTTAACATTCAGTGAAACGAAATAAGAGTAATCCTAAGCAACAAACTTAATATCTGAACTTATAAGTTACCTTAAAGCTACTGAACATCATAACCTATTAAGGAATGCATAATAAACAATGAATAAATATATTCCAGTACACTTCAGCACTTTTTTTTAGCTTACTCCACAAATACGTGCAATAGTTCAAACTTATGTATTTTACATCAATTATGAGACAATCTATTACAACTTATATTGATCAATGTCAATAACTGCTACCTCTCTTGCTAACAAGTACTAATGCCTAACTCAGGGAATGTGAAATCTTGAGGTTCAAACTCATCTAAGATCCACTTGGAATGCTCTACCACTCAATCAGGAGTCAAGTGCTCAACCAGAAAGTATTTCAAACACACTTACATAAAGGCACTAAGTTAGGCCTAATTAAAAAATAAATGCCATTAATCAGACATCAATAATATACAATGTATCATAACAATAATGTAAGAATACATGTAAGGAGAAATCAAGTCATGTTTGTTCTGCATTATAAAATTTTCTCCCGCAATTTAGAAGGTCTGAAATAATGTTATTTTTGTTCTGAGCTCAGAAAATATTCCCATCTTGACATTCATGTGTTTAATATTACACACTCCAAAATATATGGTTTAATCCATTTGCAATAGGTGACAAGCTTTACATATTTAGAATACAGGTATTAATTTTATAAAAATTTTTTTTGCAATATGCATACCCACTATGGGTACAAATAAAGAAACATAATATTATATAATGTACATACAGTCGTATCATATAGTTTACAGACACATGTCGTACATAATTTTGTCATACAATTTAAGGTATCAGTGTATTGTACTGTTAAACAGATAACAATATGAGCATAGAAACTTCAATATTTTTCCTATTAGCCAGTTGCCGAAAAGATAACAGCACATAATTGGTTAGCTTCAGATTCAGACACGGATATGATCACCTCACAGTGGATCATCAAGAAATATCTGAAAAAGCTGCCATTCACAACAAATACTTTTATGACACAAAAACAGAATCAATTTGAAAGCATGGAATATCACAGACAATATTAAACAACAGACCACTACTATACATTAAAACACTATCTAAAGATTCTGCATGCTGTCACCGGCCTGTGATTTCTAAAAATTAATGCCACATTAGATTGTGACAAGATTTTTCCCTTTATCCCATCTAGAGATCTCTTCCTTTATTCCTTCTATAGTGTATGTTTATACTGTAGTTCTATATATACATATACTATAGATGGGATAAAGATCTAGATAGGATAAAGGGAAAGAACTGGTGACAATCTCCTGTGATGGTGCCGTGTGAGGTGGGAACTGGATTCCAAAAGTTCAATTCTGGATTAGTGTGTAAAACTATACATTAGAATTCTGAACCAGTCTGGAAAATTCCCTGGTCTATAAACACACACTTAAACAGAATCTACCAGCTTACCATAGACAAAACAGTCAAAAAGATATATAGGTGGTCAAAACAAAACTGTGACTCAAATATCAATGTATAAATAACATTACTACCAATACCGCTCAGGGATGTCATTGATATACTAGTATATACCAGTATACAGTTATTTCATGGTAAGTTTGGTAACAGTCCAAACTGTTGTCCCGAGGTGGAGGGGATGACATCTGAACTGTTGCCCGAGGCCGAAAGGCTGTTTTGACTGTTACCAAAATAACCCTGAAATAAATGTTTTATTACCTGAGCAAAAGTTTATCTAATACTTCGCCATCAAGAATTTCCAAAAAAATCGTGAATCAAATACGTAAACGACCGAACGTTAAATGATATGCCGTCTAAAAATAAAATTTGGAAATTCCAATGATGTCATAGCGACAGAGGGAGACAGTTCATACTGTTGACCGGGGAATAGTTCAATCCAAGACAAATTGATAGCTTTCATGTAAAACAGCAAAAAATAACAGATTTGTATTTATATAAGGAATCAGGTAATAATACATTTTAATATGCAGCCAAACTCTACTGTGATATAAGTCAAATATTTAAATAGAAAAAACTTACTGTTTAGTTTTAACTGATGCTTTCTAGTCATGGAAACCTAGTATTCAATTTCTAGTCAAAAGCTGAAATGAATTTAGGTTATGCACATTTACTTTTTGCAACACTATTTGGACAGTGTGCAGCTGAATGAAAGAAAAAGGTCTACATGCATATCCTAGGTTAATGAAATAAATTATAATGCAAAGTACATACCGAAACATGATGTCAACACATGGCAAACATACTGCGGTATGCTTTAGGCCTATCAAGACACTCTAAATATCTACACACTTTATACCATTATACAACACCTAGAAAACATATACAGTAAACCTAGGAAACATTTTACTCTTTAAAATCGCGACCATGATTGGTGTCGTTGTGTGAAATTAAAAAGCCATGAACTCTGTCTTTCTAACTAGTGGTCATGTAACTCGACAAATTCTGTTAGCTGGGAAAAAGTCGAAAATGTTGGCATCATGAAATGTAACGTATGGTATATACCAACATTGTCTAGGTTTACTGTATAGCAGCCCAGTCTCCAACAAACAAATCATTAATGTTTAGTTTAGAGTTAATTTGAGTTTTCATATTACAATAATTGACTAAACACATTTGAGAGCATAGTAACATAGTAACACTTCTCTATGTATGACTAGTTCTGTCAAGGTCCTAAAATACTGCAGATATTTCCCTTCTAACGATTGGAGGGCAGACACACCTTATTACTTTTATATAATTTGTACAACATTCTACTTTGTACATTTTAATACAACAAAATTATCAATCGACAACTACTCTCACAGTATCACTCTGGAAATATACAAAAAAATAACTAGAAAGGATAAATATACAATGCCTGGAATGTGACTTGCGTTCGTTTGTTTGAAACAATAAAATAATATATACTTAACAACATATACACAGACAATAAATATGTGGAGTCTTACACAATTACACAGAAACAATCAATAACATATTCTGTACAATTCATGACAAAGCATCAAGTGTTTGCGAGTATACTCAACCAGCATTTAATCAGATACTATGTGTTGTTACAAACTAAAGTATCTATTCATCAAAAGTATAAATAGCACAGATATAAAAGTTACTATCATGATGTTAATACATGCAACAATGTCCAGAATGCATAAAAAGTGGCAACATAAAAATCATCTATGTGATAAAAAATACACAATTGGTAAATTATTTTTAATGAGTTAAAACTTAGATGGTATTTGGTATAAAGTTAAGTGTTAATTTGCTAGAGTGTCACCCCTAAGTAAGGCCAGCCATTTCTGACAATTTCCATTGGCTGAAATGCAATAGAATGGTGACCTGGCAGAGAACAATCATAGATTTGGGGAACTGTTTAATTAACAGGATTAGCTCTGTATTGTTGTAATGATGTGAAACACACTTAACAAAAACATTATATTATGCAATCAAGGATTCAAATAAAAAACTCAAGCTATTGGATATTAAAATATTCACGTTGAATGTACCAGTATACAAAATCTCAACAATTTATGTGAAATTAAGAATTTCATACAAAATATGTAACCAGCATTTAACTTAAATATAAAAAAGTTATTCGAAGAGTGAGAACATGCTTTTTCTGTACCTAATGTATTAAGAGTGTCACCATGGCCCCTTTTTTTAATGTAATCAAGTAAAATGGATTGGATGATTGTGTGAGCCATAAATAGAAACCAGACTAATCCCCTTGTTGAATATACTTTTATACAAAGGTTGATGAAATCTTTTCATGTTCATAATGCTGGTTTCATAGAACAAGATATTTGAAGTTGAAAGGTAGGACAGTAGCCTGATCACAGGGTGTAGGACAGTGGCAATAGACTATTCATGAGAGCTCACCAGAGCCATCAGGTGAGCTAATATAATTAAAACAATAAACTAACTCTATTTTCTAGAGTACTACAACTCTGCCTCTGGAGTTCATGTTTTAAGCTAACTTATCACAAGTAATTCAAAGTTTCATTGGGGCTTTTCAAAAAGTGAATATAAAAATACCTTTAAGTATATGAACTAACAACATGATCTTTCCATGCCCCCCCATGATTGAAGTGTATTCGGAACCAGCAGTATTTAAATACATGGCACTAGTCATACAAAATGTTTCTAAATCCGGTCAAACTCTCCCTTCTCTGCACTAGAGGACATCAGAAGAGCATTATATCGATGGAAGCCTTTCTCAATACCAGATTTATCTGATGCAGTACAAGCTTGTATAATCCAGGCCCGATCCTGATTATCCAGCTCAAAGATCTGTTTGATCTGAAAGTAGAGTAAAAGTTGTTATTAGCAAATCATGTTATGAGAAAGTATGTATGTAAACATACATCAATATAATACAACCTTCTTGTAAACAGGGTGGGTGAACACGTGACTTATTTTGGGCACAGAATATTCAGTTTATTTAGATCTAAAGTTGTGTGTTTATGCTTCACACACCAGTAATCTATATGGTCCATGAAAAGACAGGTACTATTCCTCAGTACTGTTGTTTTATTTGTTTACAAATGTTGATGAACCTGACAAAGCCAAACAACTCCATCCTTGGTATTTCTTTCATGAATGGTATTTTCAATATGTTAATTGTTAACCTAGGTGAGAAAGCTTCTTAGAGAAGTATGTGAAATCCATCTGATTTCAATTGGAATTTTATTCCTGAGATTGAGAAATAAAGAGCTTATTTTTCATTGGGAACGGAGCCCACATTCGGCCCCTTTAGACAGCTAGAAAAGCTTCCATATAACTTTACAGAAATTCCACATACTTGCTGTTCATTCCTTGCTCCAGGCACATCTTGGTAATTGGCTAGTACCAGCAAAGGTAATCTGTCCAACTGATGATCGCTCATAGCTCTATCAAACTCATTCTTTGCTGTCTCCATGGTCTTATCATCCGCTGAACTATCTACTACGTATATCACACCCTGAGCTCCTGAGTAATATCTGTCCCAGTATGTTCGTACGTTCTCACCACCTTTAAAAACAATAAAACGCATTTCTTATTGGACTGTATAAGAAATTCTATCAAACTAAAGATCCCAAGTCCACATAAAACATAAACACTTTTATCAAAACAGTGAAAGTATAAAGATCAAAATGAAAGACATTTTAAATACATTCTTGGAAAATTGGTATAAAATATTTTATAAAATATGTATTCCTTCCCTTTTATCTTTTTAACTCAAGATTTATTTTTTACTGCAGTGGCTAAGTATGTATTGTGTAAACATATTTGAGTGAAATGCCTCAAAGACAGCTTACATGGAACTGTAAAACACCATCAGGTAGAAAATCATGACAAATCAAGCAATAAAAAGTTAAAACAAACCTCCGAGTTCCTTCACATCAACAAAACACTCATCAAACATCAATGCTTTGATACTAAAGCCTGAAAAGGTAAATCTTGAATGAAAGCATAATATGAAACTGAACTCACATAGCCTGCAAATACTTTATGTCATTTTCAATGTTTCAAGAAAAGACCCATGCTCCTATAGCTATGTACATACCAATGGTTTTGATTGGACAAAATATGTTGAAAAATAATTGCACAAGGAAGTTTTTCATCCCAGGCCACTTTATATCCCATAGATAAAAACTATGCTAGGATTTTATACATATAGTTAATACTTTCAGTAATTCAACTTTCATCACAGAGAGAGATAACATCCAACACACAAAGCAGTTAATCTATAGTCCAGGTAACTATATAAAGGAAAGCATTATTTATGCTATGGGTGTTTTTATTAACTTTAACAATAGCTTCAATGGATTTCATTTTTCAAAATTAATAAGGACTTAGTTGGGTATCTGTACCATTAGTATTTCAGACAGAATAATAACTGTTTTGTTTTACATACCAACGGTTGGCTCTATTTCATCGGTAGATTCACCACTAACTTTTGCTAAGAGAGTGCTCTTTCCACTTTTGCCTATTCCTAAGCACAGAACTGTAAAATTGGGACGTACTGGTGGTGGACCTTTACAACACAGTCGACGAAAAAGCTGAAATAGAGTAATGGCCATGTTATTGATTTGTAATCCACAGACTACTCCAGGCCTGTTTAGTATAATGATTCACAAGAGTATGTACATATATCTCATTATCTGTTCAAGAAAATTTGATCATTTATATTAGATTGCTAGAGTGTACAAAGCTTTGGCACAAACATACTTCTTGGCTGTCATTAAACTTAAGAAGGCAGATTCTAAGTCAACCTTTTCAAAAACAATTGAGTTGATGGACAAAAAGGATCAAACTTTCAAATATGTGGTATCAGCACAGATGTGCCATCTATGGGCCATCTGTAATAACTTGTTGCAAGTATGGGGTTGGAATAACTTGTTGCAAGTATGGGTTTGGAATAACTTGTTGCAAGTATGGGTTTGGAATAACTTGTTGCAAGTATGGGGTTAGAATAACTTGTTGCAAGTATGGGGTTGGAATAACTTGTTGCAAGTATGGGGTTGGAATAACTTGTTGCAAGTATGGGGTTGGAATAACTTGTTGCAAGTATGGGGTTGGAATAACTTGTTGCAAGTATGGGTTTGGAATAACTTGTTGCAAGTATGGGTTTGGACTATTTTTTGCAAGTATGGGTTTGGAATAACTTGTTGCAAGTATGGGTTTGGAATAACTTGTTGCAAGTATGGGGTTGGAATAACTTGTTGCAAGTCTGGGGTTGGAATAACTTGTTGCAAGTATGGGGTTGGAATAACTTGTTTCAAGTATGGGGTTGGAATAACTTGTTGCAAGTATGGGGTTGGAATAACTTGTTGCAAGTATGGGGTTAGAATAACTTGTTGCAAGTATGGGGTTGGAATAACTTCTTGCAAGTATGGGGTTGGAATAACTTGTTGCAAGTATGGGGTTGGAATAACTTGTTGCAAGTATGGTTTTGGAATAACTTGTTGCAAGTATGGGTTTGGAATAACTTGTTGCAAGTATGGGGTTGGAATAACTTGTTGCAAGTATATGGTTGAAATAACGTGTTGCAAGTATGGGTTCAGAATAACTTGTTGCAAGTATGGGTTTGGAATAACTTGTTGCAAGTATGGGTTTGGAATAACTTGTTGCAAGTATGGGTTTGGAATAACTTGTTGCAAGTATGGGGTAGGAATAACTTGTTGCAAGTATGGGGTTGGAATAACTTGTTGCAAGTATGGGGTTGGAATTACTTGTTGCAAGTATGGGGTTGGAATAACTTGTTGCAAGTATGGGGTTGGAATAACTTGCTGCAAGTATGGGGTTGGAATAACTTGTTGCAAGTATGGGGTTGGAATTACTTGTTGCAAGTATGGGGTTGGAATAACTTGTTGCAAGTATGGGGTTGGAATAACTTGTTGCAAGTATGGGGTTGGAATAACTTGTTGCAAGTATGGGGTTGGAATAACTTGTTGCAAGTATGGGGTTGGAATAACTTGTTGCAAGTATGGGGTTGGAATTACTTGTTGCAAGTATGGGGTTGGAATAACTTGTTGCAAGTATGGGGTTGGAATAACTTGTTGCAAGTATGGGGTTGGAATAACTTGTTGCAAGTATGGGTTTGGAATAACTTGTTGCAAGTATGGGGTAGGAATAACTTGTTGCAAGTATGGGTTTGGAATAACTTGTTGCAAGTATGGGTTTGGAATAACTTGTTGCAAGTATGGGTTTGGAATAACTTGTTGCAAGTATGGGGTTGAAATAACTTGTTGCAAGTATGGGTTTGGAATAACTTGTTGCAAGTATGGGGTAGGAATAACTTGTTGCAAGTATGGTGTTGGAATAACTTGTTGCAAGTATGGGGTTGGAATTACTTGTTGCAAGTATGGGGTTGGAAAAACTTGTTGCAAGTATAGGTTTGGAATAACTTGTTGCAAGTATGGGTTTGGAATAACTTGTTGCAAGTATGGGTTTGGAATAACTTGTTGCAAGTATGGGGTTGGAATAACTTGTTGCAAGTATGGGGTTGGAATTACTTGTTGCAAGTATGGGGTTGGAATAACTTGTTGCAAGTATGGGGTTGGAATAACTTGTTGCAAGTATGGGGTTGGAATAACTTGTTGCAAGTATGGGGTTGGAATTACTTGTTGCAAGTATGGGGTTGGAATTACTTGTTGCAAGTATGGGGTTGGAATAACTTGTTGCAAGTATGGGGTTGGAATAACTTGTTGCAAGTATGGGGTTGGAATTACTTGTTGCAAGTATGGGGTTGGAATAACTTGTTGCAAATATGGGGTTGGAATAACTTGTTGCAAGTATGGGGTTGGAATAACTTGTTGCAAGTATGGGGTTGGAATAACTTGTTGCAAGTATGGGTTTGGAATAACTTGTTGCAAGTATGGGGTTGGAATAACTTGTTGCAAGTATGGGGTTGGAATAACTTGTTGCAAGTATGGGGTTGGAATAACTTGTTGCAAGTATGGGGTTGGAATTACTTGTTGCAAGTATGGGGTTGGAATTCATCTCTAATCCACTGTCCCTGGGGTTCTTGCCTGTAGTGCAGATCAGACATGGGGTAATCGTATTCAGTAATCATAATCAGCTGTAATCGATTACAAATTCTTAGGTAATCATGAGTAATCAATAATCAGATATTTTCTGATTACAAGTAATTGTAATTTAATCGATTACACTTGCAAAAAAGCTGTAATCATGATTACTTTGTGATTACATTTAGATTACATTACTTTTTAAGTTTTATTTATTTTAATTTATTTAAAAAAAGATTTATTTCTTATAATATAATAATAATAATGACTTTATTTAAAGAGGCAACACAGTTGGGCAAGCCCAGTCTTCCCTGTGAGCCTCTATTTATTGAACAGAATGTCAGACCTTAAAAATATACACATTCAATGTGCAGCTTATGCATGTATAGGTAATAGCTCATATATATATTGGAATTATAAGCAAATTAAGTGCAAGGGAGCGTCAGCGATCAAAACATTTGATGATATGAATATTCACATACTGCATTTAATTGTTAAAAGAAAATTAACTCAAAAATTATATTAATAATAATAATAATAAATTCTTTATTTTCAGAAGGTTACATAGTTAAGGTTAACAATAAATTGTACATCTTTTTTCAATATGGCCTTCTATTAACAATATAAACACGCACAAATAAACAAGAATTCACACACGCACACCTACACACACCCAATCACGCACGCATTCACACACGCATACACAATACATTGTACATGTACATCATGTTTTAACATCAGGATGTAAATGAGACTATTAAAAACTACAAAAGTTAAGATAATCTGAAAATAAAATTGAAATAAAACAACAACAATAACAGACACCTCACATAAGACACATACATACAATAATGAAATATTATTGATATCATTGTTTAAGCATTAAGTAGTTCCTATAATTATTTTTAAATGTTTCTGTATCAGACAGACAACGTATATTTACAGGAATTGCATTCCATACCTCACGAGCATAAAAAGAGAATGTTTGTTTACCATAATTTGATTTAAATGAAAAGGGTGCTATGTCATTGTTGGTGGTGGATCTTAATGAGTATGTAGAATTATGGGTGAAAGAAATTATATCATGAAAGTAAGTGGGCATTTTATTATTTGAGAATTTATGCACTATAGTTGCTGAGAGAAATTTACATCTATTTTCAAATGATAGCCACCCTAATTCAATGAATAAGGGTCGTGATGGTGTTATTTGTGGTCTATGAAGAATAATTTTTGCTGCTTTTTTCTGTATTATGGATATTTTCTTGTTGTTTGCTACAAGCCCTCGACACCATATAGGGCAACAATAGTCCATTGAAGATAATATGTAAGAATTGTAGAATAATTTCCTTGTGTTGATGTTTAAGATATAGTTTATTCTTTTTAATAAATTTAACTTTGATTTCTTTTAGTAATTCTAGATGGTCCTCCTTTATTGTGTCGAATGGACTTTCGCAGCTGGTAACACAACCCACGAGAACATCTAAAACGTCGAGTACAATTATTGACCACCTGTATTCTAATCCTTACGAATAATAGAATAATTTTGAATAAATAAATCTTCATCTAAAATTCCGTCATGCAAAAATGTTTCACAAAGACCCAGTATGTCAATATTTATAGAAGCGAGAAGGCATTTCAATTCGTCTAGCTTAGGCAATATGTGTTGAACATTTAGATTGACAACATGTAAACCTCTGTTCTTAAATTCAATATCGAAAAAATGTGTAGTAGGTAAACCATGTAAATTATTACTACCAGTACTAATAATTGTAGAACAAGATAAATTAGGTAAGGAACTGTTTACATCAAATATTGTCTGAGGCTTATTTAATGATATTATATTATCAGAACATTTCAATTTTCTTCTGTACAAATTAAAATCATTAGTGTTACACTGTAAGTCATTAAAAGAACAATTATGGTTATTGCAATCGGCACATATTGATTCTGAAAGTTCATATTTGTTAAAAGTGTTACCACTTGTTTCGATAAGATTATGTGAAGGTCTGTTAAGCTTATCCTACTTCTGGGCCATCGGACTTCTTGGTGCGTAACTGTTTCCACGACGTCTGTTATCAGTAGGACGCCAGCTGTCGTTCGTGTAGCCGTTAGACATCCAGTTCCGGTGGCACTCGATAGTGTCATGATTGTGCATGTTACAGTTACGACAGAATCTAAATTGTTCATTCCATCTTGATCTCGGTTGATAGGAGTTTTCGAGTGATTTTCTATCACTATTTCCACTTCCAGTCCGTTGCTTGGTAATCGGAACAACTCGGTGGATGACTGCGACTAGAGCGCTGGAACCCTTCTGGCTGAGGTGAATACCATCCCGATGAAAGAATAGTCGAGCGGCATTTCCGTCACCATACACAAACGCTTGGTAACAGTCGATGATGGTGGCTCCCAGTTCTTCACCAACCTGCTTCAACGTATCGTTTAGCGAAATTACATCCGCGTCGACCCTAGGACAACTGGTGCATAGGGAAACAGCATAGGATTGGTTCATAATGCCCAGAAGAGACTTCATGTCATTATAAATGGTGGTTTGGGAAGATCCCGACGCAGCGTCATTTCCACCCGCGTAGATGATGATTTTTTCGTACTGCGAAGTATCCACATTTAATAGTTTCGTGTGGATACCATTTATTGTTGTCCCCGGGCATGTCATTATATCAGTATTCATTTCCAGTCCTCTTTTTTGGATGCCTTTTAAAATGGAGTCGCCAATGATGAGTGTTTTTTTGGATTTATCATCAGTGGTTTCAGATGGCAGGTTGGGTTTTGACGGTTGTGAAGGCTGTGCTAATACATTTTCTTGTTGAGAAGGCCTTTGGCTAGAAGAACTTAAACATGGTCTATTATTCTGAGGTGCCATTAAATTAGTCAGTTGTGATTTGATTGAGTCACCAAATGACTGCCATCTTTTAAGTAAAACATCGTGCATACCGCTCAACTGTGTCTTGACACTCTCCGTATCAGCCCTGACCGCGTCTATCTGGGCGGTTACTTCACTGGAGCTACTGTGGTAATGTTTCTTCAGGCTATACACATTATCCTTGATCTCAGCAATCTGGGCCGCAGATGATTCAATATGTTCTGTCATTTCCCGTCGTAGTGCAATAATTTCTCTCGACACATTCTCCATGAATTCCGACACCATATTCTTAATGTCATCATTAAGTGTATGAGCCGACCGTCGAGCTTGTTTGTCTTTCCTGACGCTTTCAACTGTTTGGTTCAATCGCAGTATGTCTCTGTCGTGCGCATTCGGCGAACCCCGGGAGTTCGGCAGTTCTGTCTTGTCAGTTTCAGAGGCTGACCTAAGAATTTGTTGAATTGAATTATTGTATTCTGCAACTGACGAATTACTATTCTTTAATTTGTCCTCTATGTTTTTTAGAATAAGCGGAAGATCATTGTCAGTGAACTGTTGAGGTTTCTTCCCGTTGATAAGACATGAACACTTTGTGTGATACAAGTTTAGCGTGTAGATTCCGTGTCGGCCAGAGCTTAACTTGTATTGAGTTTCCACTAGATTTCCTTGTTTATCATGCACAGGTATCTTGCAACACTTGAATAGGAGATTATCGTCGTTGTAAAATTGATCTACGGAAAACTTGAAAAGTTCGAACATACCGGTATTCATTATCAAACGAAGCCCTCCATCGGTCTCGTACACTACCACGTCGTCCCGGTCTGTTGAATCAAGCTTTTTCTGTAGCGCCCTATTCACATTCAACTTATAACGTCTTTCCTGACCGTCGCTTCCTCCAACCGTCATATTTTCCGTAACTTCCGCCATTCAGACAATCCTTGAAATGCTATTTTTTATCAAGTATAAAATGCTATTTTATATCAAGTATAAATATTCATACTTGATATTCATACACACGACTTTCAACACCTTTCCAAAATCTATCTTCCGTTTATTTTTACATATCATCAAATGCTTTATTTTATCAAACTCAAATATTAGCCCGTTTTATTTCATTTTGATAAAAATCATTCTACTTTCTTTTTCATGTTCAACAATGAATATGTAACTTATTATTCAGTCCGTATCGTCACCGGAAGTCATGCACATAAAAGTTTGACAATTCAGTGCATCGTGATATACGGCGACGAAAATTGACTTAAATCTTTAGCAGGCGTGATAGTTGGGGAATGGTACTGGTTTAATTCGATAGATAAATGTGTACTCTTTCGATTGCAATAGGTGTCCAGTTACCTATCGATGCATACAGTATTAAACTAGTAGTAGTATGCGTCCATAGGACACAGATGCTCCCACTTGCAGCCTTTGTCACACAAGCAAATGCTATTATTCCGCTCATGGTTTGTGAATGGATATCAAAATTACCAACAACTGTACTGATTATGGTGATTAGTCAAGGGCCATAACTTTGCACTTACTTTACACAGGCAAACATGAAATCCCAGGTGCACAACTATACAGGTTGGTGAACATTCCTGTACAGTTTGGTGAATGTAGCTGATATACTGTTGGAGATATGCGTGACACAAAACTGCACGCTCTTTATGCTATATTTTCAATAAATCAAGGGCCATAACTTTGCACTTACTGGGCTCATCGAATTATGAATCCCCAGGTGCAATATAACACATGCATGTGAACATTTCTGTAAAGTCTTATAACTCTTGTTGCAAGTATGGGGTAGGAATAACTTGTTGCAAGTATGGGGTTGGAATAACTTGTTGCAAGTATGGGGTTGGAATTACTTGTTGCAAGTATGGGGTTGGAATAACTTGTTGCAAGTATGGGGTTGGAATAACTTGTTGCAAGTATGGTGTTGGAATAACTTGTTGCAAGTATGGGGTTGGAATTACTTGTTGCAAGTATGGGGTTGGAATAACTTGTTGCAAGTATGGGGTTGGAATAACTTGTTGCAAGTATGGGGTTGGAATAACTTGTTGCAAGTATGGGGTTGAAATAACGTGTTGCAAGTATGGGTTCGGAATAACTTGTTGCAAGTATGGGTTTGGAATAACTTGTTGCAAGTATGGGTTTGGAATAACTTGTTGCAAGTATGGGTTTGGAATAACTTGTTGCAAGTATGGGGTTGAAATAACTTGTTGCAAGTATGGGGTTGGAATTACTTGTTGCAAGTATGGGGTTGGAATAACTTGTTGCAAGTATGGGGTTGGAATAACTTGTTGCAAGTATGGGGTTGGAATTACTTGTTGCAAGTATGGGGTTGGAATAACTTGTTGCAAGTATGGGGTTGGAATAACTTGTTGCAAGTATGGGGTTGGAATAACTTGTTGCAAGTATGGGGTTGGAATAAATTGTTGCAAGTATGGGGTTGGAATAACTTGTTGCAAGTATGGGGTTGGAATTACTTGTTGCAAGTATGGGGTTGGAATAACTTGTTGCAAGTATGGGGTTGGAAACTTGTTGCAAGTATGGGGTTGGAATAACTTGTTGCAAGTATGGGTTTGGAATAACTTGTTGCAAGTATGGGGTAGGAATAACTTGTTGCAAGTATGGGGTTGGAATAACTTGTTGCAAGTATGGGGTTGGAATTACTTGTTGCAAGTATGGGGTTGGAATAACTTGTTGCAAGTATGAGGTTGGAATAACTTGCTGCAAGTATGGGGTTGGAATAACTTGTTGCAAGTATGGGGTTGGAATTACTTCCTGTACAGTTTGGTGAATGTAGCTGATATACTGTTGGAGATATGCGTGACACAAAATTGCACGCTCTTTATGCTATATTTTCAATAAATCAAGGGCCATAACTTTGCACTTACTGGGCTCATCGAATTATGAATCCCCAGGTGCAATATAACACATGCATGTGAACATTTCTGTAAAGTCTTATAACTCTGGCTCATATACTTTTTGAGATATGAGTGACACAAGATTGCATACTCTGTAGGCTATATTTTAACTAA
Source organism: Mactromeris polynyma (assembly GCA_032209605.1). Classification (NCBI taxonomy): domain Eukaryota; kingdom Metazoa; phylum Mollusca; class Bivalvia; order Venerida; family Mactridae; genus Mactromeris; species Mactromeris polynyma. Next base: position 52,438,736 of record JASFXZ010000001.1, read on the forward strand.
GTAAAGTCAATGGCCATAACTTTGCAATTACTGGGCACAGCCAAACATGAAACCCCAGGTGCACAACTTCATATGCTGGTGATCATTCCTGTAAAGTTTAATGACTCCGGCTCATATTGTTTTAGAGATATGAGTGACACAAGATTTTGTGACGGACGGAAGGACGGACGGACAAGGGCAAATCTACATGCCCCCTTTTCATAGTGGGGGCATAAAAATAGCCAATAATACCGGCGGTCAAATTTTCGTACCAGTTTACTTTCGCACCTTGTGGTGATGTATAAGCTGGACGGGCATTTTTTTATTGACTGAATCGAGTGCCTGTGACTGTGATCCTGTCTACGAATTTACAAATATTCTAGAACCATGCAAAAAAGCGAATGCAAGGACCATACGACTCATGATATATGCTAAAATATATAGTACTTACAGAATACACAGATATTCTCAACAACGCGAACAATAACTGTACATGTTCACACATCCTTGGTGCAGGAAGCAGTCAAAACTTGTCGCGAATAAAAACAAAATTTAACAGGAAGTGTGTACTACGTCATGAATTTGGATGTCAAGTATTTCGACACCAAGACTTATCGACCACAAGATACTTCGTCCCTAAACCAGGTTCAGCTGCAACATTTCAACTCCAAAGGCGAAAACTGGGCATTTCGAACAGAGTTTTAAGTTACAATGATTTCATCATTGTTTCATAATTACATGATTTATTTTCATAAATTGAATTAATTCTTTTAATGTAAATATTTTACGACAATCACATAATTGAATGTAATTAATTTTCATGCGAAAACCATTTAATTGTTTGTCAAAAGAAGTAAAACATGATTTATGTGGAATTTTATTGTAAAAATGTACATGTATTATCTATGAATACATGAGTTATTTAATTTGTAAAATTGCCAGTTTGTACATGTATTAAAACTTTATCTAATTAAGCTAGAAAGATGTTATGAGAACTCTCCTAGGTTTTCAAAGATAGAGGAAAATATATACCACAGAGATACATGACTTTTAAAAATATGAAATAGATAAATGTGATTTAATTATTACTTTAACTTTTCAAATAAAATGAATATATGAAGCAATTTAAGTGACAAGCTCACTACATTTTACTTCATTAAACCACGGACATGTCCGTGATTAAACCGACATATTGATTAATCACACCATAACAATTTATATACGAAATAGAATTCATGAGGTATCACTGTAACAGCTAGCATACTATCTCTAGTGCATCAAAATTACTAGTAATTGTATAACTTAAAACATGTCAGTATTATACACGTCACATAAACGAAAAGGATAATCACATTTTTCTCCTGTACTGTAAATTGTTTATAAATATATATCTGTACTTTTCATTTGTCATCCAACATCGGTCGAGTATTGGGAGCAGCACTGGATTGAAGAGAAACCCAACCAAGTACTTCATTGTAACATCGCCAATATCCCACATTTAAACAATAATTAAATTACATAAGACTATTAACCAAACACTTAGCAATACAAGACACCGTCAACGTTAGTTCTAAGGATGTATTGTAACGCCATGCGATTATGATTTCTCTTAATGTTTTCAGTGAAATATTACTTCGAACGCCAATGGTAATGGCTGCTGCGAGGATTTTGTCCCATGTGTTCTATCCCGACCAGTCGGGACATCACACGCTACTTTTCACTACATAAAATCAGAGATTCACGATCCCTGAATCCTGATATTCCACCCAATACAAAATGACAAGTGTCATTATCAATCTGACTAAAATTAATGAGCTCTTCAATAAACGCTTCGCATGAAGATCTGAAGGAGAGATTAAGTTGTTACTGGGAACGCCACATACACGAGGCATTTCCTCCCTACACAGATCCCCGGGTAAACAACAGTCCACAAAACATTACGCACGGGGTAGGTGCAAGGGTAAACATGCATGGGTCTGGCAGACCAGTATAAGAGGTTACGTTCAGTGACATTTCCATTAACCCATCAAAAGTGGAAGTAGATGAACACACGCAGATGTTTGTATCTTTCTGCTTTTATTCAGTTTGAAATTTGAATTAAAAATGTAAATTACCGTGAACTTAAAACAGTTAAACTGTCAATTGAAGTTTGTTTCGAAACATACATGTACGTTTTCCTTTGGTGGGTGCTGTTCCTAAACTGTCTTCAAGATCTCAGTCAAAACGCCATTATCAATATTACACAGTGTTATGACGCAACTATAAATTGCAAAAATCAAAATGCAGGACAATATATAGTTGCGTCATAACACTGTGTAATATTGATAATGGCGTTTTGACTGAGATCTTGAAGACAGTTTAGGAACAGCACCCACCAAAGGAAAACGTACATGTATGCAAAGACCTAAATACCATGGTATTTAGGTCTTTGATGTATGTTTCGAAACAAACTTCAATTGTGTTAAATCCGCCATCAGGGGAGTTTAGCACTGCGAGGACTTTACCAAACTCCATGCAGCAGTTATCTTCCCTTATAGTACAACAATAACTATAAGGGGAGGTCACTGCGTAGAGGACTTTACGTTAACAGTAGACCGGATACCGGAGTTAAGTCATTCTAAGGCCAGCACGTGCTGAAAAGATAAACAAACATTTCAATATGGAAAACGTAAAACCTGGTGGTCCGAATATTCTTATAACGGGTATATAGTTATAACGCTTTGTTTCAAAACGTTGTTCAGTGTAATATACCGGTATATATTTGCTTTCAAATTATGCCGTGTTGTATGTTATATTGTCATGAGTTTTCGCGAGACTGGACTTGTCAATGACTCGATTCATTCGATAAGTGTTAAGACATCCCTTTTTTTGTACGTACTCTTGTCATGGTTATCTCATACAAGATAACTCGCCTAACAGTTACAGCCATTATGTCGTTAAAACATGTTTTATAGCCAATAGCCTGTGGGAACAAATTCTCTAGACACCCAAGTTTTTCAAGTTAGACAGCATAAAAATAAACTGAAATTGTGGCTGTTGTACAAAATTTGTTCATATGAAAATTTCCGTTTGCTAATAAATATGTTATGTTGGGATTATGAACAAAATATCACCATAAGTCTATTGTGAAAAACACCATATACATGTATATGTAGTTACATACACTGCAACATTATAACGCGATCTCTATTGTAACGTGAGCTGTTCTCTTGTAAAAATCTTCGCCCTGCGGGGACAAACTGCTGGTAAAATCCCCGCCAAATGCCCCAACAGACCGGGGACATCCTAGGTAAGGCCCATTCCCTGCTACAAAACCACCGCATTCACTCGGCACTGCGGGGCCACCTGGAAGGTAAAAACACTGCCCATTTCCCCTGCTATCCCCGGTATACCCCCGGACTTGAGGGGGCCGTGGTTACAATTGACTGGTGCATTATGCTCATGTGGGCATTTGGCTCAGTAAGTTGAAGAAAAACGGTTGTCATGTGCAAATTCTCTTGGTATTTCCTTAATTACCACATATTTAGAAATTACTCCTATGGGCTTATCAGTTTTGCCTATCAAAATGGCCGACAGTTAAGAACAAGGGAGGTAAATATTGTAGATGTGGGAACTATGTATTACAAATTACAATTAGTCAGATTGATAACATTCGTAAACAAAACACCTAAAGTGGCCTGAATTGTGAATTTTTAGCCAGAGTTTTGTGAAAAAACATACTTTATGCAACTGTGAATGGGGCAAAAAAAACTGCTGAATAGGTTACTGTAATTTTGCTTTTAATACCTAACAAACATATCTGCAAAGAAGTATCAATTTGTAGTATTTAACAACACACTAGCGGTCTGACAAGTTTGCATTCGGTCTGACAAGTTTTCAAAGGTCCGACCAGTCTTAGAAGTCATTTGCCATGACTGCAACTATTACATTTAAGTAAAAATGATTTCATCTATTCTTAATCTTAGACTTTACACTATTTATGTTAAAGTATGTATGTGTCAGTCAACAATTATTTTACAATAACCCATATGGAGATGGTTTTTACAATTTAACTAGTCTCTTATCAGGATACTGGATTTAAATAGAGTGGGGGTCTATGGATTAAAGGGTTAAGATCGTCACTTGTTTCATTTTTCAAATCATGTAATTAAGTAACTACAGTAAAACATATGTATTGGAGGGTCACCTTGGGACCCTAAAAAACTGTTTTTTATATAAATTGTTTGCTATATTCTTAATGATTTGAATACTTGATGTGCATATATGAATTTAAAATGTGTTCCATAGTAACTTTACTAGTGTTCTTATAAGCAAGTTTTCTGTATATTCCTTTTTCTTCATGTTCTCTACAGGAACTCCTGGTACAGGAAAGTCTACATTAGGTCTTGAATTATCACAGAGAACAGATCTCAAGTATGTTAATGTTGGTGAACTTGCAAAGGAAGAACAGTTATACGAAGGATATGATGATGTCTATCAGTGTCCTATCTTAAATGAAGACCAGGTATATATCTTTTTATACATCCGTTCAAAGAACAGACGTATTATAGTTTCACCTGTGGCAGGCAGGCGGTTGGTCGGGCTGCGTCCAGCAAGTTGTCAGATCAATAACTTAATTATTCTTTGTCCCATCTTCACCAGACTTGGTCAGAATGTGAATCGGCATACTTTCTTGGATAAGTTCGCTAACCAGCCATATCGCACAAGTCGCTCCAGAGTAATTGCCCTTTAATTAGAGAAATTACCTAAAATTGGTCTTGTCCAATCAATAACTTTAGAATTCTTTGTCCAATTTTCACCAGACTTGATCAAAGAGCACTTTTTATTCTTATTAAATACATTGCATAAATATCGAAAACAGTTGTTGGAATATTTTTCCCAGTGGTACTTAGGTTGATTTTATGCAAATGGATCAAGTCAGGTTCAAACCTAGGTCACTAAAGGTGAAGTCATAGAAGTTGTTTCATTTTTACACTGCTTCATTTTAAACTCTGGTGACAAAATTTTATAACGGGCGTATTTTGCAATGGTATGCGGTCTTGTTTATATTAAAAAAGCTGCTTTGCATTGGGAACTTTTTGGGATAAGTATTGGTGCTATTGATTGATTTTGCTTATACAGTAAACTCCCTGAAAACCGGACTCTTTTAAAACCAGAATCCTTAGAAATTTCGACAATTTGCGAAGTCCCATGTTTTCCTCTTATTAAATCAATGCAAAAAATTCTCTGAATACTGGACTGTTGAATTCCGGATCAGAACTGCTGTTTGTGGCTGCTGAGAGATATTGTAAAATACATACTAATTTTGGAATATTTTTATAGGTGATAGATGAGCTAGAAGACCAGATGTCAAGTGGTGGTAACATCGTGGATTATCATGGTTGTGATTTCTTCCCAGAGAGGTGGTATGATATTGTGTTTGTTCTACGCACAGAAAATCCAGTATTATATAAGAGATTGGAACACAGGTACATACAGTCTTCAGAAACTAATACTGCAATTATACTCTAAGATGATAATGTTTCTGGCTTAAACAATTACACTCCCCTGTTCAATTCAATTCAAAAAGGGGGTATTTTGTTATGCTTATGTCTATAGACCATTTGGTTTTTGATCAACAATGGGAAGAAGTTTGGGTCTGCATGGACATAACTTCATAGGATGATTGTGTAAGGACACTATACCCCTATTGTTTTGAAATCAGTTGGACAAAGGTCAAGGTCTCATTTGACTTCGTGACTAAGTAGTTCTTGATCAGTAAATGAAGAGTTATATATTGGGCCTACAACTCTCAAACTGCTCAGGGGGTCTATGGTATGCAGATGATGATTTTGTTGTGGGGATCAGTGGCTAAAAAGTCGAGAACACAATGAGGGTTAGACTGAAAATACTTCATGGCTGGTTAACTGTTGTCTGCTTACAGATCAGTAGGTCAAAGGTCACTTTATTAATACTACAATACCCTCTTGCCTCTGACTGGCTATCTTGGGGGCATATGTGTTTCACAAACAGCTCTTTTAGGGTAGTGAAAACAAATAAGCAGTAAGGATAAATTATACCTTGGACTTACTGTAAGGAGTACTCGTACAAAATGCCTGAACTGACAAACTAAACGAAGAATACTAGATAGCTCTAGTCCAAGGTTCTTCAGTAAATTATGTATACTCATCATGATATATACAGTCGCTAATTAACATTTTCAGGGGATATTCTGGAAAGAAGTTGGAGGACAACATTCAATGTGAAATATTTCAAACTATTCTGGATGAGGCCAGAAATTCATATAAGCATGAAATTGTTCATGAGTTACCTAGCAACTCGCCAGAAGACCTTGAAGATAATTTGGAAAAAATCATTGCATGGATTGAAGATTGGAAATCTACTCATTAGCTAAATGCCTGTGGACCAGTGTTTGGTTTTTGTTTTACATGAATTAAGCATCCAAGTAACCATGATTACTCTTGTGCTAGACTTGTATGGTGATGAAAGGCATTCATTTCAACACCAGAAGGGTGTTGCTTGTTTAGCAGTTGTCCTAGCCAAAGTATGGTTTGTTATTGCTGTGAAGAAAATGTTACCATATATCATATAAGAGGAGATGTTGGTTTGAGGTCACATTAGTATTTTGTATTGATGAGACAACTGTAGATAGCCGGTTCGAGTTGGATTGAAATGTTTCTCCTTTCTGCTTCACGTGTTCTTCTTCTGATACTAACGGGGCTAGAGGAATTTTTACCAGACATTCCTGGTGGTCAGATATTTTTTACATACACTTGAGACAATGATTTTATTAAATCATAAATTGCTATGTGAATTTTGTTGATCCATTAAGGTGATGGTGAATTTAACATTTGATAAATGCTTGTTGTTTCAGATTGTTGAACGATTGGTTAAAAGTTTCTATGTTGCTTATATTAATTCTATATCTATGTGCAACAGTGTGTTACATAAGTATAAATAAAGCTAGTTGTAGGAGCTTGTAAAATCAAGGAGTTTAGCTATACCTTAAATGTGGAGATGACAAATTTGTGCTTGCCCAAATCGATTTCGGGCATTTTGGTTAGCTGCATGCGAAGACTGTTGTATGTGAAAGTTACCTAATGTGACACATGAATTCCTTTTGTATTGAATAAACACTTCATCATTCTTTTATTAAATTCTAGAAAGGTAACAAAGCTATGTTGCACCAAATCAGTTCAACTTCTTGTTAGAAATAGTTTGAAAAATTGTTTTTTTAACAAAAAGACAAAATAAAAAAGGTACAGAATTGAACCTCTGTAAAAGTGTACAGATTTTAATGTAAATGCTGTTCATGTTTTGACAACTGTAAGGTGGACAATGTCGGCTCTATATGTTTAAACATTGTTCATCTGGATTTGGTTTTAATTTCTTTTAAGAAATGCTAATTTTACAGATATTTATTATCATGTATGTTTGAGAATTTGTTTGGATCTGCCAATTCACATTCAACTTTAGGGTTTAAGTTTTGTTTTACATCCTTACATTATTCATGTGGCCATAGTTGGTTATTTTTGAAAGGTGCTTCGAAATGTACTGGGCTTTCCTTTGTATGTAGAGAAATAAATTGTACTTTTAACTGATTTTAAAATGGTTGATTTTTCATTTAAAGTATATTCACTAATAGACAATACACTAATTGAAAACAATGATGCATTGGGCAATATTATTTATTATCCAGGCATAGGCACACCTGACTGAAGTGCGCTTTTCTCAAATCCAGGCATAGGCACACCTGACTGAAGTGGCTTTTCTCAAATCCAGGCATAGGCACACCTGACTGAAGTGGCTTTTCTCAAATCCAGGCATAGGCACACCTGACTGAAGTGGCTTTTCTCAAATCCAGGCATAGGCTCACCTGACTGAAGTGCGCTTTTCTCAAATCCAGGCATAGGCACACCTGGCTGAAGTGCAGTTTTCTCAAATCCAGGCATAGGCACACCCCTGGCTGAAGTTTGCTTTTCTCAAATCCAGGCATAGGCACACCTAGCTGAAGTGTGCTTTTCTCACATCTAGACATAGGGCCATCTGCCTGAAGTGTGCTTTTAAAAAACCTGGCTCAAAATTGAACTGTGGAAAAAAGCTATCCATTGTAAAATTGGCATTGTTTTAAACATGTTGTTGCAACCAAGGCAAAGGAGTATGATAGTTGATGACAAAATTCTAGGTTACCATGGAGATAAAACAGCACTCTGATTATAGGAGTATTACATTAAAAAATGTTACATCTTTGTTTTCAGATGTATGTTGATCCTTCCATATTTGGGTATACCAGCCCAGTTTTGTCACTGAATGAACTCCATGTGAAAAATACAATTTTTGATTTATTGTAATTGAATTTCCCGATGAAAACATTACATATTTTACCTTTCTTATCCAATATTTTACTGGTAATATTTTATCATTTATTAAAATTGAGTGTGACTGTTACTATATTATGGAATAAATTGTTAATATGAATACACATGTGACTTAGTTTTGAGTTTACCTGAACTTTGTTTTAGCTCACCTTAAACTAAAGGTACAGGGAGAGGTATCAATATTATATGGATTTGCATCCTAGATTCTGTTTTGAGCAACATGTTATGACACAAGATGGATATTCACCAAGCTTGGTATGTAGAATTAAGGGAAGGGGGAGTAATTGTATTGTGTTACATGCATACTATAACAATTGGAGTTCTTGTGTACAAGTTTTTTCGCAAGGAGCTTCATGTGCAAACTATATCCCCCTCCTTAATTGAACATGCATATAGCACATACAATGATACTATCTCTCATGACCTCATTACAGTCTTCAAGATAATCTGTTTTGAAGGACTTGCCCATTCAGGTCCATTCAGGCCGACAGCTTACAATATCCACTTGCCCAAATTCACTTTCACTTGTCTGAGTAAAATTAACAGCACCGTCAAAATAACGAAGAAACATGTTTTGATGGTTGTTTTGATTTGTTAAATCTGAAACAAAGACTGATAACGATAGTTGATGAAAAAGTGCTGTTACACAAACAAAATTGACAAAAAATGAAAACCAATCAAAGTATTACATAACATGTCATCAATTTTTGTGACAGCTTGGGTAAAAGCTAGTCGGACCAGACCAAGAACACGACTTGCCCGTTTGGGTAATATTACTTGTCCCGGCCTTTGTACAAGTGGGTTATCGTGAAGACCCATTCTGAGACAGAAATCACATTTAACTCATTGAAATATATTGCACTAAACTCTATGCATGAATGACAACCTCTATTTTATTTGAGGCTGTTAAGAAATGTTTGTTGATTCACTCCAACACATGAAGTTGACAGTGCAGCTTTTGTATCGGTCAACTACTCGTACTGCCAGCCGTTGTTGCAGTTAAATGGTCTTAATGCCAGCTTTTTCTGCAAAATAATGGTCTTACTTCCAGCAGCTGTAGCTGTTAAACGTGGTAACAGCCAGCTGTTGTAGCAATAAAGTGGTCTAATACCAACTGTTATAGCAATCAAATGGTCTTACTGAATGCTATTTCAGCAATAAAATGGTCTTACTGCAAGTTATTTCAGCAATTAAATGGTCTTATTGCCAGCAGTATACCTATTAAATGTGATAACATCCACCTGTTGTAGCAATAAAATGGTCTTACTGCCAGCAGCTGTAGCTGTTAAATGTGATTACTTCCAGCTGTAGAAGCAATAAAGTGGTCTAACTACCAGCAGCTGTAGCTGTTAAATGTGAATACTGTCAACTGTTATAGCAATTAAATGGTCTTACTGAATGCTATTTCAGCAAAAAAATGGTCTTACTGTCAGCAGTTGAACCTGTTAAATGTGAAAACTTCCAGCTGTTGTAGCAATACAGTGGTCGTACTGCCTGCAGCTGTTTAATGTACTTTCTTCCAGCTGTTGTAGCAATAAAGTGGTCTTACTGCCTGCAGATATAGCTGTTTAATGTAATTTCATCCAGCTGTTGTATCAATAAAGTGGTCTTACTGCATGCAGCTGCAGCTGTTAAATGTGAATAATGTCAACTGTTATAGCAATTAAATGGTCTTACTGACAGCTTTTTCAGCAATAAAATGGTCTTACTGTCAGCAGTTGAACCTGTTAAATGTGAAAACTTCCAGCTGTTGTAGCAATACAGTGGTCGTACTGCCTGCAGCTGTTTAATGTACTTTCTTCCAGCTGTTGTAGCAATAAAGTGGTCTTACTGCCTGCAGATATAGCTGTTTAATGTAATTTCATCCAGCTGTTGTATCAATAAAGTGGTCTTACTGCATGCAGCTGCAGCTGTTAAATGTGAATACTGTCAACTGTTATAGCAATTAAATGGTCTTACTGAATGCTATTTCAGCAAAAAAATGGTCTTACTATCAGCAGTTGAACCTGTTAAATGTGAAAACTTCCAGCTGTTGTAGCAATACAGTGGTCGTACTGCCTGCAGCTGTTTAATGTACTTTCTTCCAGCTGTTGTAGCAATAAAGTGGTCTTACTGCCTGCAGATATAGCTGTTTAATGTAATTTCATCCAGCTGTTGTATCAATAAAGTGGTCTTACTGCATGCAGCTGCAGCTGTTAAATGTGAATAATGTCAACTGTTATAGCAATTAAATGGTCTTACTGACAGCTTTTTCAGCAATTAAATGGTCGTACTATCAGCAGTTGTAGCTGTTAAATGTGATAACAGCCACCTGTTGTAGCAATACAATGATCTTGCTACCAGCAGCTGTAGCTGTTAAATGTGATTACTGTCAGCTGTTGTAGCTGTTAAATGTGATTACTGCCAGCAGCTGTAGCAGTTAAATGCGAATACTGTCAGCAGTTGTATCAGTCAAATGACTATCAACTTCACTTGATGCATTATGGAGACTTTTGTTCATGTATTCGGAACTCGATATATTTTGTGTCATTAAGTTTGACTTGCTTTTATTGACAAGTTTATGCATTTTGAAGTTTAGTTTACATCTTAAACAATAAGCTAAAGCTGACAGGTTTCAACTTGATGACATATAAATGGTAATTTGTTTTGACAAAACACTTGTTATTCTAAACAAACCAATTGTAAATATTATTTGAGAACTAGAAACAGTTATTCTTAAAGTTGATGACTTGTAAATGTAGGTTAGAAATTAATGAGTTGTATAGCAATCACAGCCCTCAATTTGGCACCATTTTTGTCAGGGACGAGCTGATTGTACGTCTCTCCCATAATACGGTTTGAATCGTCTTGTCAACTAGGCCATTCTAAAAGTAATTGTTTGTCGGGCAAAGCAAAACTTTAAGGAGCACTTTGTCCGAAACGGGGTTTGTTTTTCTTAAAGTTCATGCTACTATAGATTTATCTGTAGGTATTATGTATTTGAGAAGAAACATCTACTTGTTAAGCATGTGTTCCGGATTGTCTCGTAGTGTACTGTGCAATTAAAGCCTGGCTGTATATGAAGCTGTTGCGCGAAAGATAGGAAACCACACACGTGGTTTTACAATGTTGTCAATATGTTTAAATACTTTGTTTTGTTTTCATCGGGTTTTATGTCATTTTTCAACAGGTTTTCAGTCATATACGGTGGACAGTTGACCTTACAGGGTCGTCAAGTTGGTTACTTATTCCCTATTCCCTATTCGTTACCTATTCCCTATTCCCTATTCGTTACCTATTCGTTACCTATTCCCTATTCCCTATTCGTTACCTATTCGTTACTTATTCCCTATTCCCTATTCGTTACCTATTCGTTACCTATTCGCTTTTTCTACATTGCATCTTTTAAATGATTTCTTTTCATGTCCCTGGTGTTAGCTCGAGGTTTGTAGATATGAAAAAAACCTTGTTAGCGCATATGTACCAGTTTCTGCGCTCGGCTGATACCCTGTTACCTATTCGTTACCTATTCGTTCCCTATTCGCTTTTTCTACATTGCATCTTTTAAATGTTTTATTTTCAGGTCTCTGGTGTTAGCTCGAGGTTTGTAGATATGAAAAAAACCTTGTTAGCGCATATGTACCAGTTTCTGCGCTCGGCTGATACCCTGCTACCTATTCGTTACTTATTCGTTCCCTATTCGCCTTTTCTACATTGTATCTTTTAAATGTTTTATTTTCATGTCCCTGGTGTTAGCTAGAGGTTTGTAGAGTTGAAAAAACCTTGTTAGCGCACATGTACTAGTTTCTGCGCTCGACTGATACCCTGTTACCTATTCGTTACCTATTCGTTCCCTATTCGTTCGCTATTCGCTTTTTCTACATTGACCCTTTTGAATGATTTCTTTTCATGTCCCTGGTGTTAGCTAGAGGTTTGTAGAGTTGAAACAACCTTGTTAGCGCACATGTACCAGTTTCTGCGCCCGACTGATACCCTGTTACCTATTCGTTACCTATTCGTTCCCTATTCGTTCCCTATTCGCTTTTTCTACATTGACCCTTTTGAATGATTTCTGTTCATGTCCCTGGTGTTAGCTAGAGGTTTGTAGAGTTGAAAAAACCTTGTTAGCGCACACATACCAGTTTCTGCGCTCGGCTGATACCCTGTTACATATTCGTTACCTGTTCGTTCCCTTTTCGCTTTTTCTACATGGACCCTTTTGAATGATTCCTTTTCATGTCTCTGGTGTTAGTTCTAGGTTTGTAGAGTTGAAAAAACCTTGTTAGCGCATATGTACCAGTTTCTGCGCTCGACTGATACCCTGTTACCTATTCGTTACCTATTCGTTCCCTATTCGCTTTTTCTACATTGACCCCTTTGAATGATTTCCGTTCATGTCCCTGGTGTTAGCTAGAGGTTTGTAGAGTTGAAAAAACCTTGTTAGCGCATATGTACCAGTTTCTGCGCTCGACTGATACCCTGTTACCTATTCGTTACCTATTCGTTCCCTATTCGTTCCCTATTCGCTTTTTCTACATTGACCCTTTTGAATGATTTCCGTTCATGTCCCTGGTGTTAGCTAGAGGTTTGTAGAGTTGAAAAAACCTTGTTAGCGCACATGTACCAGTTTCTGCGCTCGACTGATACCCTGTTACCTATTCGTTACCTATTCGTTCCCTATTCGTTCCCTATTCGCTTTTTCTACATTGACCCTTTTGAATGATTTCCGTTCATGTCCCTGGTGTTAGCTAGAGGTTTGTAGAGTTGAAAAAAACCTTGTTAGCGCACACGTACCAGTTTCTGCGCTCGGCTGATACCCTGTTACATATTCGTTACCTATTCGTTCCCTTTTCGCTTTTTCTACATTGACCTTTTGAATGATTTCTTTTCAGGTCTCTGGTGTTAGTTCTAGGTTTGTAGAGTTGAAAAAACCTTGTTAGCGCATATGTACCAGTTTCTGCGCTCGACTGATACCCTGTTACCTATTCGTTACCTATTCGTTCCCTATTCGTTCCCTATTCGCCTTTTCTACATTGCATCTTTTAAATGTTTTTTTTCATGTCCCTGGTGTTAGCTAGAGGGTTGTAGAGTTGAAAAAACCTTGCTAGCGCACATGTACTAGTTTCTGTGCTCGACTGATACCCTGTTACCTATTCGTTACCTATTCGTTCATTATTCGTTCCCTATTCGCTTTTTCTACATTGACCCTTTTGAATGATTTCTTTTCATGTCCCTGGTGTTAGCTAGAGGTTTGTAGAGTTGAAAAAACCTTGTTAGCGCACATGTACCAGTTTCTGCGCTCGACTGATACCCTGTTACCTATTCGTTACCTATTCGTTCCCTATTTGTTCCCTATTCGCTTTTTCTACATTCACCCTTTTGAATGATTTCTTTTCATGTCCCTGGTGTTAGCTAGAGGTTTGTAGAGTTGACAAAACCTTGTTAGCGCACATGTACCAGTTTCTGCGCTCGACTGATACCCTGTTACCTATTCGTTACCTATTCGTTCCCTATTCGTTCCCTATTCGCCTATTCTACATTGCATCTTTTAAATGTTTTTTTTTCATGTCCCTGGTGTTAGCTAGAGGGTTGTAGAGTTGAAAAAACCTTGCTAGCGCACATGTACTAGTTTCTGTGCTCGACTGATATTCTGTTACCTATTCGTTCCCTATTCGTTCCCTATTCGTTCCCTATTCGCCTATTCTACATTGCATCTTTTAAATGTTTTTTTTTCATGTCCCTGGTGTTAGCTAGAGGGTTGTAGAGTTGAAAAAACCTTGCTAGCGCACATGTTCTAGTTTCTGTGCTCGACTGATACCCTGTTACCTATTCGTTACCTATTCGTTCCCTATTCGTTCCCTATTCGCTATTTCTACATTGACCCTTTTGAATGATTTCTTTTCATGTCCCTGGTGTTAGCTAGAGGTTTGTAGAGTTGAAAAAACCTTGCTAGCGCACATGTACTAGTTTCTGTGCTCGACTGATACCCTGTTACCTATTCGTTACCTATTCGTTCCCTATTCGTTCCCTATTCGCTTTTTCTACATTCACCCTTTTGAATGATTTCTTTTCATGTCCCTGGTGTTAGCTAGAGGTTTGTAGAGTTGAAAAAACCTTGTTAGCGCACATGTACCAGTTTCTGCGCTCGACTGATACGCTGTTACCTATTCGTTACCTATTCGTTCCCTATTCGTTCCCTATTCGCTTTTTCTACATTGACCCTTTTGAATGATTTCTGTTCATGTCCCTGGTGTTAGCTAGAGGTTTGTAGAGTTGAAAAAACCTTGTTAGCGCACACGTCCCAGTTTCTGCGCTCGGCTGATACCCTATTACATATTCGTTACCTATTCGTTCCCTATTCGTTCCCTATTCGCTTTTTCTACATTGACCCTTTTGAATGATTTCTTTTCATGTCCCTGGTGTTAGCTAGAGGTTTGTAGAGTTGAAAAAACCTTGTTAGCGCACATGTACCAGTTTCTGCGCTCGACTGATACCCTGTTACCTATTCGTTACCTATTCGTTCCCTATTCGTTCCCTATTCGCTTTTTCTACATTGACCCTTTTGAATGATTCCTTTTCAGGTCTCTGGTGTTAGTTCTAGGTTTGTAGAGTTGAAAAAACCTTGTTGGCGCATATGTACCAGTTTCTGCGCTCGACTGATACCCTGTTACCTATTCGTTACCTATTCGTTCCCTATTCGTTCCCTATTCGTTCCCTATTCGCCTTTTCTACATTGCATCTTTTAAATTATTTCTTTTCATGTCCCTGGTGTTAGGTCGAGGTTTGTAGAGTTGAAAAAACCTTGTTAGCGCATATGTACCAATTCTGCGCTCGACTGATACCCTGTTACCTATTCGTTACCTATTCGTTCCCTATTCGTTCCCAATTCGCTTTTTCTACATGGACCCTTTTGAATGATTTCTTTTCAGGTCTCTGGTGTTAGTTCAAGGTTTGTATAGTTGAAAAACCTTGTTAGCGCATATGTACCACTTTCTGCGCTTGACTGATACCCTGTTACCTATTTGTTACCTATTCGTTCCCTATTCGTTCCCTATTCGCTTTTTCTACATGGACCCTTTTGAATGATTTCTTTTCAGGTCTCTGGTGTTAGTTCTAAGTTTGTAGATATGAAAAAAACCTTGTTAGTGCATATGTACCAATTCTGCGCTCGACTGATACCCTGTTACCTATTCGTTACTTATTCGTTCACTATTCGCTTTTTCTACAATGACCCTTTTGAATGATTTCATTTCTTCTATTTTCTTGTCTCTGGTGTTAGTTATGAGTTCGAAGAGGTGAAATTACCCTGTCGTTTGTATTTCATATGTCAAAATGCATCGTATTCTTTAAAAGGAGCAAATGGGTTTTTAACGGAAATACTGCCACTTCAATTAAGTTTATATTTCATTTTTATCAATTACCCTGATCAATTCATTTCATGATTCGTAATACGATTCCAACAGAGACATATGTCTCTGATTCCAAGTACTGTTCTGTTAATCAATTAATACTTTTCTACACATGTTTTGTTTTTCCTTGTAAATGTGACGAATATGTTTGGGACGAATATATATGATAAAGGACAAAGTCATTATTTTCAGTCGCCTTCATTATACATGTATATGAACCTTTTAACCAGTTATAAAAATGGAGAAACGGAGAAATGAGAACAACGGAAAAAAGTAGAGTAACAAATTGGTCATTAATTGCTTCACTTGAACTTTTGTTTACAAAAACACATGATGGTTTTCATGAACTACAAGAATGTAGCTTCAATTGAGGCAACCGAGGCAGCTGCCTCGGCAATGCTCTGTAAAAATAAAGCAAAAAAAAAGAAAAAAGGGAAACAAACGAGAAAAAAAAGAAAGACAAATACTTCATTCTTATATTTTCTAAAAGTTCCACCTCGTGAAGCAGGCTTTGGCTAGTTGTATGCGTCCTCATCTAGAAAAGCTATACAAATATTATGCTTAAATAATTTGCTTTTCACAATCATTGGTTATAAAACCCTTTTGTTTAGGTATTTTGTTATTCAAGCTCGTCTTTAAACAATTACAGGGTCAAGACTCTTGACTCAGTATTACTTGACAGAAAGATTCTTTATATCTGACAAGCAGTCAGGAAAGTTAGGCATAGCTAGTACATAAGTGTAATCGCAAACTTATATGAACAATAAATCAGACATATTTAGTACAAAAGTGTAATCGCAAACTTAGCTGAACAATAAGTCAGACTTATCTAGTACATAAGTGTGATCTCAAACTATCTGAACAATACGTCAGACATATATAGTACATAAGTGCAATCTCAAAGTATTTATTTCATTTTTATGCCCCACTTTGAAGCGGGGGTGGGGCAAATAGATTTGCCCTTGTCCGTCTGTCCGTCACAAAATATTGTGTCACTCATATCTCCAAAAGTATATGAGGCAGATTCATAAAACTTTACAGGAATGTTAACAAGCATGTGTAGTTTTGCACCTGGGGTTTCATGTTTGGTTGTGTCAAGTAAGTGCAGAGTTATGACCCTTGACTTAGTTATAATATAGCCTACAGAGTATGCAATCTTGTATCACTCATATCTCCAAAAGTATTTGAGACAGAGTCATAAAACTTTACAAGAATATTCACCAGCATGTGTAGTTGTGCACCTGGGATGTCATGTTTGGCTGTGCCAAGTAAGTTATGGCACTTGACTTAGTTAAAACATAGCCTACAGAGTATGTAATCTTGCGTTACTCATATCTCCAAAAATATATGAGCCAGTGTCATAAGACTTTACATGAATGTTCACCAACCTGTATAGTTGTGCATCTGGGGTTTCATGTATGGTTACGCCCAGTAAGTGCAAAGTTATGGCCCTTGACTTATCACCATACTCAGTACAGTTGTTCACTTGGTAATTTTGATATCCATTCACAAACTATGAGCAGAATAATAGCATTTGCTTTTGTGACAAAGGCTGCAAGTGGGGGCATCTGTGTCCTATGGACGCATTCTAGTTGACATTGATTTCCATGATGCAAAATATGTCATCCATTACTGTACGCAATGTGTCAAGGGACATAACTCTGCACTTACTGGACACAACCAAACATGAAACCCCAGGTGCAAAACTACACATACTGGTGAACATTCCTGTAAAGTTTTATGACTCTAATAAATCATCATTATGACTTACATTTATTTATATTGTAAAGTGTTATGCTTCATATTAATGCTGTTTATGCATTTGTTCATTGTGTAATGTGTTTAAAAACTGTTGAGGATACTAAAAAAAGACTCAAGTATCAATTGGCTGAACAAAAACTCTACATGGTTACCATAGCAACACATGTCATACTTATTTAGACATTGTTATACAAGTCAGTGTCACTATACAACATTTTGCTCTCAGTATATATGCTTAATTTTATTAAACACTGATTTTTGCATTATTTAGTAATAAGAAGAAATGGTTGCCATGGCAACAAAAAAGAAAGAAAATGAAATAAAAATGTTAAAATCATACACAGTGAGTTTATTACTTTTATTTGACAATAATTTCATAAACATCTGATTTGGGGCCAAAAACACCCCTTAAAGAACCTGGTCCTTTGCTAACTTTCGTGACTGCTTGTCAGATATAAAGAATCTTTCTGTCAAGTAATACAGAGTCAAGAGTCTTGACCCTGTAATTGTTTAAAGACGAGCTTGAATAAAAAAATACCCAAACAAAAGGGATTTATAACCAATGATTGCTTTTCATGATGAGGACGCATACAACTAACCAAAGCCTGCTTCACGAGGTGGAACTTTTAGAAAATATAAGAATGAAGTATTTGTCTTTCTTTTTTCTCTCGTTTGTTTACCTTTTTCTTTTGCTTTCTTTTTACAGAGCATTGCCGAGGCAGCTGCCTCGGTTGCCTCAATTGAAGCTACATGCTAGTAGTTCATGAAAACCATCATGTTTTTTTGTAAACAAAAGTTCAAGTGAAGCAATTAATGACCAATTTGTTACTCTACTTTTTTTCCCATTGTTCTCATTTCTCCGTTTCTCCGTTCTTATAACTGGTTAAAAGGTTCATATACATGTATAATGAAGGGGACTGAAAATAATGACTTTGTCCTTTATAATATATATTCGTCCCAAACATATTCGTCACATTTACAAGGAAAAACAAAACATGTGTAGAAAAGTATTAATTGATTAACAGAACAGTACTTGGAATCAGAGACATATGTCTCTGTTGGAATCGTATTACGAATCATGAAATGAATTGATCAGGGTAATTGAAAAAAATGAAATGTAAACTTAATTGAAGTGGCAGTATTTCCGTTAAAAAACCCATTTGCTCCTTTTTTAAGAATATGATGCATTTTGACATATGAAATACAAACGACAGGGTAATTTCACCTCTTCGAACTCATAACTAACACCAGAGACAAGAAAATAGAAGAAATGAATTCATTCAAAAGGGTCATTGTAGAAAAAGCGAATAGGGAACGAATAAGTAACGAATAGGTAACAGGGTATCAGTCGAGTGCAGAATTGGTACATATGCACTAACACGGTCTTTCATATCTAAAAACTTAGAACTAACACCAGAGACCTGAAAAGAAATCATTCAAAAGGGTCAGTGTAGAAAAAGCGAATAGGGAACGAATAGGGAACGAATAGGTAACGAATAGGTAACGAATAGGTAACAGGGTATCAGTCAAGCGCAGAAACTGGTACATATGCGCTTACAAGGTTTTTTCAACTCTACAAACCTCGAACTAACACTAGAGACCTGAAAAGAAATCATTCAAAAGGGTCAATGTAGAAAAAGCGAATAGGGAACGAATAGGTAACGAATAGGTAACAGGGTATCAGTCGAGCACAGAAACTGGTACATATGCGCTAACAAGGTTTTTTCAACTCTACAAACCTCGAGCTAACACCAGGGACATGAAAATAAATAATTTAAAAGATGCAATGTAGAAAAGGCGAATAGGGAACGAATAGGGAACGAATAAGTAACGAATAGGTAACAGGATATCAGTCGAGCGCAGAAACTGGTACATGTGCGCTAACAAGGTTTTTTCAACTCTACAAACCTCGAGCTAACACCAGGGACATGAAAAGAAATCATTCAAAAGGGTCAATGTAGAAAAAGCGAATAGGGAACGAATAGGTAACGAATAGGTAACAGGGTATCAGTCGAGCACAGAAACTGGTACATATGCGCTAACAAGGTTTTTTCATATCTACAAACCTCGAGCTAACACCAGGGACATGAAAAGAAATCATTTAAAAGATGCAATGTAGAAAAGGCGAATAGGGAACGAATAGGT
Organism: Mactromeris polynyma; assembly: GCA_032209605.1. Lineage (NCBI taxonomy): Eukaryota > Metazoa > Mollusca > Bivalvia > Venerida > Mactridae > Mactromeris > Mactromeris polynyma. The sequence goes on from JASFXZ010000001.1 coordinate 52,458,387, forward strand.
AACGAATAGGTAACAGGGTATCAGCCGAGCGCAGAAACTGGTACATATGCGCTAACAAGGTTTTTTCAACTCTACAAACCTAGAACTAACACCAGAGACCTGAAAAGGAATCATTCAAAAGGGTCAATGTAGAAAAAGCGAATAGGTAACGAATAGGTAACGAATAAGTAACGAATAGGTAACGAATAGGTAACAGGGTATCAGCCGAGCGCATAAACTGGTACATATGCGCTAACAAGGTTTTTCAACTCTACAAACCTCGAGCTAACACCAGCGACATGAAAAGGAATAATTTAAAAGATGCAATGTAGAAAAGGCGAATAGGGAACGAATAAGTAACGAATAGGTAACAGGGTATCAGTCGAGCGCAGAATTAGTACATATGCACTAACAAGGGTTTTTCATATCTACAAACCTAGAACTAACACCATAGACCTGAAAAAAAATCATTCAAAAGGGTCAATGTAGAAAAGGCGAATAGGGAACGAATAGGTAACGAATAGGTAACAGGGTATCAGTCGAGCACAGAAACTGGTACATATGCGCTAACAAGGTTTTTTCAACTCTGCAAACCTCGAGCTAACACCAGGGACATGAAAAGAAATAATTTAAAAGATGCAATGTAGAAAAGGCGAATAGGGAACGAATAAGTTACGAATAGGTAACGAATAGGTAACAGGGTATCAGTCGAGCACAGAAACTGGTACATATGCGTTAACAAGGTTTTTTCATATCTACAAATCTCGAGCTAACACCAGGGACATGAAAAGAAATCATTCAAAAGATGCAATGTAGAAAAAGCGAATAGGGAACGAATAGGTAACGAATAGGTAACAGGGTATCAGTCAAGCGCAGAAACTGGTACATATGCGCTAACAAGGGTTTTTTTCAACTCTACAAACCTCGAACTAACACTAGAGACCTGAAAAGAAATCATTCAAAAGGGTCAATGTAGAAAAAGCGAATAGGGAACGAATAGGTAACGAATAGGTAACAGGGTATCAGTCGAGCACAGAAACTGGTACATATGCGCTAACAATGTTTTTTCAACTCTACAAACCTCGAGCTAACACCAGGGACATGAAAAGAAATAATTTAAAAGATGTAATGTAGAAAAGGCGAATAGTGAACGAATAGGTAACGAATAGGTAACGAATAGGTAACAGGGTATCAGCCGAGCGCAGAAACTGGTACATATGCGCTAACAAGGTTTTTTTATATCTACAAACCTCGAGCTAACACCAGGGACATGAAAAGAAATCATTTAAAAGATGCAATGTAGAAAAAGCGAATAGGGAACGAATAGGTAACGAATAGGTAACAGGGTATCAGTCGAGCACAGAAACTGGTACATATGCGCTAACAAGGTTTTCTCAACTCTACAAACCCAGAACTAACACCAGAGACATGAAAAGGAATCATTCAAAAGGGTCCATGTAGAAAAAGAGAATAGGGAACGAATAAGTAACGAATAGGTAACAGGGTATCAGTCGAGCACAGAAACTGGTACATATGCGCTAACAAGGTTTTCTCAACTCTACAAACCCAGAACTAACACCAGAGACATGAAAAGGAATCATTCAAAAGGGTCCATGTAGAAAAAGAGAATAGGGAACGAATAAGTAACGAATAGGTAACGAATAGGTAACAGGGTATCAGCCGAGCGCAGAAACTGGTACATATGCGCTAACAAGGTTTTTTCATATCTACAAACCTCGAGCTAACACCAGGGACATGAAAAGAAATCATTTAAAAGATGCAATGTAGAAAAAGAGAATAGGTAACGAATAGGTAACGAATAGGTAACGAATAGGGAATAGGGAATAAGTAACGAATAGGTAACGAATAGGGAATAGGGAATAGGTAACGAATAGGTAACGAATAGGGAATAGGGAATAGGTAACGAATAGGTAACGAATAGGGAATAGGGAATAGGTAACGAATAGGGAATAGGGAATAAGTAACCAACTTGACGACCCTTGACCTTACCTGTTTTCCTGGCATCAATTATCATCCAGTACTAACGTTCTCTTCCGCAGACATCTGAAAACTTCTCCACATGTGGAGGACATGATCGTAGCCAATGTCACCGAGGAACATAACCTGCCCAACACGTGAATCCGGACAGTCTAGCGATCTACCAACTGTGCTAGCCGGGCTGGCTATATGTAAATACAATAATTAAAAAACAATCGCGTATTATTTCATGAAAGCTTTCATGTCTTAAAATTTAAAAAAAATGGATGGGAGTCGAGAATTTCTGCGCGAGTATTAAAAATTGCAACATAAGTAACATAATGGCAAAGTAATAATATATACACTTGAAATACAATTGTAATGCTATATTTCTTGTGCTTAGCTAGTACACCAAGACAAAAAGACCGCCATGGTACGGTTTATGTTAAAACCATGAAGTTTAAAAAAAATCGAAAACACCGTGTATTCACAATTTAACAAAGTGTAGAAAGTTTAGTTTATGAAACTTAAATTAGAATGAGATAACGTTCAAATCAGTAATACATGTATATAAATACACTACAATACAGACCCGGATAATTTGCAAGTACTAATCTTTAGATTAAAATGTATAGTTTGAAATGTGGATTATGTACATCACGGTTACAGAAACATGGTTACAGTTTTTTTAAATTATCTTTTAAAGCCAATTTTGTCGTAGTAGATTAAATAGACATTATGTCTAACTATGTAAAAGCACAAAAACATTTCAATATTATACGAGTATTAAGCGACCAGATTAAAAACTAAATGATTAATGGTTCAGAGACACGTATCTATGTCTCTGAATGTGTCCCTACTTTCTATCAAATTACGGACAATATACTGGATTTTAAAGACTCGTTTTGGTTTTATCAACGTGACATTTATTAATAAAACTGATCCAGCTGTCTATTTCCCAATAAGACCCGTCGGATAAATTTCTCTGTCTGAGGACTTATCTATCTACATGGATCTCTGTGTTGATGTGGCTTGATACCATTAAACACAACATTGCGCAAAACGCCAATAGGTCAGGTCACTGTATTGGCTCCATTTTAAATTCAACGGCAACATTTCCGATCAATGTAAATTTATGCACATGTGTCAAATGTTAGTCAATGTCCGAAGCGCGTCTAGGTGATGTATGTATATTTCTGTAAGAAGAGACTTGTTAACATTCACTTGTTGACACAAATACAGCCGACTTAATGTCCAGAAGTCAGCTATTTTAACTACATGCAATAATGTGCTCAGGTTTTGTTCATTATTTATTTAAACAAATGTAATTCGTATAGTTAAAACATCAATGAATATGCATCGTCACAGAATACAGTAATGTGATCATCTGAATTTGTCAAAAATCAATTAATTAAATTCCATTCTTTAGATACGTTCTGGGACGGTACCACTCAGGTACAATCTATTATAGAGTGTCAATTTGAGAGCCATACTCCAACAGTTCCCGTTTTCAAAAGACCGGGAATCCGGGAACATGTTCAAAACGTTCACATCAAAAGTTCACCCAACGAAGAAATATCATAAATGATTCTTCAAGAAACGAAATGTTTAAAAAATGACGTGCTAAAGTGGCCTGTGAACTAATAAGCCGTTTCTATCGATTTCAAATGGGTTTCAAACACACAACTTTGTTTACATTTTTGGGTGTGCTCATAATAAAAAAAAAATGTTTTGAGGGGCGATCAGCCAATCAAAATGTGTTATTACTACTATAGTGCTATTTTCTTGCTATAATATTAAATAATATGTTGATTTAAATCAACAGACAAAAAATCTAAGGAAAACAAATTGCATAATAAGGAAATTATAGTCTACCGAAATACAATTGCCACTACCGAAGTTCATTAGGCGGTACAGAAATCCGTATATAAACCAAATAGAAACCATTTCTGGAGAAAATATTATTTGATATTATGAATAATATCAGTTAAAAGGCTGCATCCAAAAGATGGCTAACAACACTCTTGTATATGAATTGATTCTTTGATTTTCTACGCATGTCATACCAAGAAGTAATATCTGCGTAACACAGTTGTTCCAAAGCCTTCGACCTTCTTTTACACGTCTTCAAAACATTGTCAGACTCAACATTGTTGGAGTTCTTTGGAAGCTGTTCTAGTTTAGAGAAGATTTTCAGGAGGGAGGCCATATTTTATGTCATATTCTCAAATGTTACTCAAAGGGTCTGATAACTTGGGACTTCATTTGCTGTTAGTTGTGACCAGAATGTTACTAGTACTTGTTCTAAAATTTCAGGTTCCACTACTATTACTAAAACAATATTTTTCTTTTCTATTTCAAAACCCAGAATGTATCGAACAATTGGAGATAAAGATATTCGTTGCTTTAATGTACCATGAATTGACATATCACACTTTTCTATGTCTGCTTTAAATATTATGACACATGTCTATCTGTGTAAAAAGATAGCGACTTTGGATTTTTTCCATATACATTTTTAGCGGCAAGGCAAGTGTTATCATAACTTCATACATGGGCTAACTGATTTTGCTCTACTTGGGTGCTGATATTATTTGAGGTGGCAGTTTATAATGAAATATCCACAAACGTTACATAAAGGGTCTGATATCTTTGTATTTCATTTATTTACAATAGTGACACACGTTTCACTTGTTTTACAATTATAAGTTTCCACTATTCTACTATCATTACTAACCATATCTAGCGTTTCTAGAACAAGTCAGATTCAAGATCTCTTGGAAAAAATGCTTACTATTTTTTCAATAAATTTCTATTCTTTTCACGTTTCTGCTTTATGTTTTAGTTTTGTTCCATATTCCATACGAACCACCTGGCATATTTACTCATAACTTGATATTATAAAACTGAAGTATGCAATAAGACGCCAGCTTCGCCACAGAGACGAGTGGTACCGTCACACAGCACTTTCAGTGCTTTGATTGTACAAATTATGTCCGTGGGTAACATGATAACACAAATTATTTTTGAATCTGTAATATATTGCAATTCTGGTTAAAGATGTCCTAGTCAATGTAGCAACATCTTGCATCAGATACATCTGAAATATACGATATCATTATCATCGTCGATACGAAATTTAACGTCACGTGTCACATCTGTAACGCTACGTCGCGTCACTAAGTCCGCGACATTGAATAAAAGTAATCTAGCCTAAATTTTCTGTACTTCACTTCATTCTTGGGACCGTCACCTTGGGGCATCTTTTTCAAAACCCAGCTGTCAGATACTGGAAAAATAGCAATTCACTCAGTTATATCAGTTAAGTCCACACACATTATCTACTAAGAGACAATATATTACGCCTATTTTTATTTCATCCTGTTACGCGATTGTTGTATATTAATACGCACAATTATCTGTTTTTAGTAAATATACATTCGTATATAAACCTGAACGTGATGTAAAATGGTTTGGGTATTTTTATTTTTAATGTCACTAAAGTCAAAGGATTTAAACAAAATCCTTTAAACGTGTCACTATGTGTGCGAATAATTCCGGTCTTTACATGGAAACACTTTCTGAAGTAGTGAACATTCATTTTGTTATCTTTTAAGTGTAGTATCCAATGCATGATTATTTCTTTTGCTTGACAAAAGTTCTTTTTCGACGAGTTTGAGATTTCACCAAATCATGGGGCCATATTAAGCCTTCGTGGCTCTAGTTCTTTATCTAAAATAGTACTCAGCAAAACAATATATTTGCTTTTTAAGTTGTTCGATAACGATGCAAACTCATTATCATTTACCCCAGTGAAAATGTCATATTCGTGATAATAGGTTATTCCTTCATTTGGGTATAAAACTTTTATCGTGTTTCGGGGGTCACGACAATGTTGACTCAAACGACTTAAGTATTTTTGCATTTTCTAAACTCTCCAGGATTATCACATGAAGAGAGGCAATTCCCCGAAAATAAGATTTGAATAGTATGATATCTCGAAACCGCGTCCGTTGTACAGACTTCAATAGTGAACGTATGTTAGCCTAATTCTAATGATTTTCCCCTTTTTTCAGAAAAAGATATTTGTACCATTATCTTGATGGATTACAAAGATACTAGTTCACGTGGGAACACGCAATGAGTTATCTAGATCTATTTTAGGACGAGCTTTATAAAGAGTACTTCATTAAAACTGCACAATATGCCCTTTTCATTCAAAAAATGCATATTTATATTAAATATGAATTCAAATTTCAAACAAAATTAGTTTATATATGTTAATGGTGACGGTACTGACGACTATAATCTTGGTGTTAACGGTAATGGCGGTGATGATGAAAATGAAGAAGATGTTGATTATCGTGGTGACGTTAATGATGATGTTTATGGTGATGATGCTAATGATAATGGTGTAGATACATATGTTTATAGTGATGATTATAATGCGGATAATAATGGTGATGATGTTGATTATGATTATGGTGATGGTCATGGAGGTGATGATGGTGATAATAATGTTGATGCTGATGGTGATGTTTATTATGTTGATGTTGATAATGATGTTGATCAATAATGAAAAATGTTGATCTTGATATCTTGAAATCAATAAAAATCGCTTCCCGATTATGCAATGTTCTAAATTTGACAAAATTGTCGATTTTCCTCCACATGTGGAGAAGTTGCCGGCTCCTTGTGGAATGGTCAGTTAGTACTGGTAAGAATTCAGTCCAGGAAAAACTGCAGTGGTTAGGTGAACCGGCCGCCGTATATAACTGAAATATCGTTGAGAAACGGCGTTAAACCCGATGAAACAAACATATGCAATGTTCTAATTTTCGTGGGATTGAGAGTACTGGTAACCAACAACACTGGTTATCGCAAATTTATAGCAGTTAAGCCGAATATAGCAACGCATAGCGGCGGTTGGCAGTAAACCGTAAGATTGATAATAAGCAGGGCACTTCATTACCAAATAAGGAAATAAGGCCAGCCAATATAAAATCAGTATTACACGTGACTACTTGAAAGTATGACCTTGGTATATAAACGTCTGCTACGACCTGCATTCATTCAGTATAATATTATGCCGCGGTGACTTGTACTTCACTCAATTCACTGATACACATTCATTTTGGTCTACAGGAACGTTTCGATTTGCAAAATGTTGGCCCTTGTCGGAATTGGAGTATCTGCAGTGGCACTGTTATTAAATATAGTGGGTCTAGCCATCCCTTACTGGTCCGTATCTGAATACTATAAGCTTGGGTTATGGAAAGGATGCATACTAGGAGTTTGCTCAACCTTTTCTTCGCCTGGTAAGTAATTGTTTCGTTTCATTTCTGTTAGTTGATCAGACTTAAACGTGACAATATTCGGATTAAATTGTCACAAATTCCTGATTTTTTAAATCAGGTTTGTGTTAAAAGTTAAAAAGAAGCCTCTGGCGACTTTTAACCTTTTGGAAAACAATGTAAAAAATTCATTAATTTAATTAATTTCAATACACGAATTCAGTATTCTATTTCATAATTGCAAAACTCACATTTTGTCGGTTAAACTGTTTTTTCGCAGTAGCGCTCATCACTTTGAAGCAAGTTATGTAAAGGTATAATTAATTATTATTTATTATTATTGATGTAACTCAATCGACCGAATAACTCGTGACACAATAATTATATCACACTTGCATATTTCTATAAACTGATGTATGTTTTATCTTTTTAAATTGCTTACTCGCGGCTAAATGAAGGATAAAATTCAATCGAATGTGTTACGATATCCACAGACCCTGGTCCCTTTTCAATTTCAAGTAAAACATATAATACTATGCTCATTTTCTGTTCAATTATTACCAGAAAAAGCATAATATATTTCATACAGTTAAAACATTTACAAATATGCGATATCAAAGAATATGCTATATTTGTATTTGTTCATCTGTACGAGTATTTGTCGAAAAAAGAAGTTTGTAATATATTTAAATTAAACAAGATTTGTGTGTGCGTAACATGATTAGGCCATGCCAAACTGGAAATATGTTCAGCGTCCGCATGCGCCTAGGTTTTGCGGTCCTGGAGCCAAAAAAACTACAATTTTTACTAGATAGTTCTGAAACAGGGTCCGGCCTGTCTCTAGACAATCCCAACTCTCTAAACATTTCTAATCAATTATTTTCCTAAAAAACTACCTAAAGTTTTGGCAACGTTGATCCATAACAAGAGTTTATGGTCCTTTGAATTGAAGCTGACTCATGTCGATACATGAGTATTATTCATAATATTTTTTATACGTTTTTAGATGGCTCTTTGCAAGCCACTCGAGCTATGGAAATACTTGGAACATTGGTGCTAACTGCTGCTCTTGTTTGTGCGATACTCAAACAGTTTGTCATGAAAGATCAGAAGATACTACCGAAAATAAGTGGTGCAGCCGCCATTGCATCAGGTACAGTAATAAATTGATGTTCTATATCGCTTTATTGCGATACGCCGCTGGTATGTAGTGTTTCTTTTGTTGAAATAATGAAATCGGGACTTCATAAGTCATGAGTATTTTTTCTTCACTATTTTATTAACAAAACTCATATCCAACATTTTGACAAAGTCATCTGAAAAAATCAATGTGATGATAGTTTTATATCGACAAATTTGATAGTTCACTTCATTTGAATCTTGAATGTTAGTACTTACTGCAGACAGAAGCAGCCGAAAATGTGTTATGTAGCTTTTTAAAAACTGTGTGAAAAAGTACTGGCGGGTTAGCAGTTATGACCTGTATGCAATTCAATATCGCCCGCTTCAAACACTGTATTTTACGGTATATTTTCAGGAGTCTTCATGATTATTGGTGCGGTGATTTATGCTGTGGAAATCAATCCAAGTGGATCAGATCTAAATGCCGGATTTGCGCTTTGTGTCGTGGCTGGAGTACTGGCTATTGTTGCTGCTATCTTAATATTCCTTGGTTTTAAAGATGAATAACATTTTACAAATATTCACAAAGAGTAGTTAAATAAGTAATATGAGTAGTTTGTAATATTAGTATTATTTTTGTTTAGTAGTATAACAACTTAATCTCTCATTACTATCATCTGTCATTGGTCCAAAATGGTCGTCTTTTGTGAGAATGATATCTATATTTGCTAGAGGATTAGTCAAAGAATATATTTCTCTGTCTTTTTATATTGATAGTTCTGTGTTTATGTTTGTTATTGCAAGCCCTTATTCCTAGAGAAACATGTGTATTATGTAATAGCTTATAATTTTGGAAAATCCTTTTAAACTTTTTCTCTGAAAACCCTATGAACAACTGTAATTCACTCTCCAAAGCTTTACATTGTTTCACTCAGTTTGCTGCGTCTTTCGGGAGCAATGACTGTAACATATTGAACTATTGTCTTTTGAAAACTGCAGCCTTGAGATACTACTTGCACATATCATCTCGAGTGTTTGTGAAGTCTCCAACTGCCCAGCAGGATCTTGTAGTACCCGAGGTGGCGGGCACACTGCCAGTCTGTTTTCTTTTTTCTTTTAAGGAAAACATGCATTGCACATTTTAAATGTACTAAGTATACATGAGTGATTCTGTGAATGAAATTTATGTTAAATATACATTTAAGTAATACAAAAGGAACGAAAAATAAATTTAAAGACATATTTTCATTTATTTTATTTGTCTACTGTATACATTATACAAAGACACACGGTACCGTGCGTAAGTATTACCAGGCACTCGTGAGTATTCCGTATACATCTGTAAAAATAATTTCTGTCGTCCGAATGTACACTCATTCCCACAATATAACATTAATCTGGCGTTTCCCGGTTCTACAACGAGAACACACTAACGTACTGCCAACGCTTAATGAGTGCCCGGTAAACACTAATGTACTAAAAGTCTTACTGATCTCATGAAAATGTTCAATCTCACTGATATATGGATAGTTAAACACCCGCTGAACAATCAGTTCACAAGGAAAAACCTAAACGGGATTCAAAAAAGTGGAATAGATTTTTGGCTTACTTATAAAAGGCATGTCCTATGGTTTTCAGTTGTGATAATAAATGCAATTTTAATCCTTAAATAGCGTGGGAACTAATAAAAAATGAAATAAAACAGTGAACTATTGATTCCTCAAAAAAATGTTTCTAAACAAAATAAAGATAAACCAAATGAACTACAGAAAGAATTCACGCTAGAAAGCGAGCAAAATCATTCTGATGTCATACAATTGCGAATCAACAAAATCACGACAGAAATACATAATAGCTATGCTCAAAAGGCAACAGGAGCAAAATAAGATCACGAATTCAAACTTTCAAAAAGGAACAAAACAGCAAATTCTTTTCAAGATCAGAAAAGGTCAGACAATTCAGAAAGGTCATGTCCTCAATAACACTTAACAATGAACAAATAACAAACGTGCATGATATTTTACAAGAAGAAGTTAAATTATTTAAAACATTGTACACTACCGAAACACCTTTCAAATACAAGCGTAGAAAACAGGTCTAGTAAAGATAATTATTTCCAATGTGACGGTCTCTTAACGAATGAAGAATATAATCTTGAATGCAATCATTCAAATGAAAAAAGATTAGAAAAGGTCAGACAATCCAGAATGCTTATGTCCTCAATAACAGTTAACACTAAAAAAATAACAAACGTGCATGGTATTTTACAAGAAGAAGTTAAATTCTATAAAACATTGTACACTACAGACCTTATCGATGATGATCATCATCTAGATACCTTTCAAATACAAACGTAGGGAACACGTTATTCCAACCAGCAGCTACTGACATACGAAATAAAACCTTAAAGCTGTAGACATACGCATGGCATATATGTGCATTAAAAGGAACAGACCATTCCAATATTGAACAGCAAGATGAAAAATGACGAATGCACATAATAATCTTCTTATTACATACTCTTGAACGAATAGCAACTTATGATTGCTAAATCAACAGTCCTATAAAATCTAACATGCAAAATGTAAAATTTAAGTGCGTGCAGATATTTCATCTGCGGAGTTAAAACAAAATGTTTACTGGTTGCAGCACACAATAATAAACGCAAAATACAAAACAAAAGCATGCAACCCAAATCCGTAAAAAAAACAGTTTAACGCCTGGTAAACCCAGCTCTGTGGATATGGAATACGAATGGATTTGTAAGCAAGTACTAGCAAGCGAACGTCACTGTAGCAGCATTAAGTTTAAACAAGCTCTGTTTACATTATCTTAATTCAGAAAAGCCAGTCCTAGCATACTGGTTATAGAATGTGATTGTAAGATACCGATGGTAGGACTAACAATTTCATTCTTAACATCGCTGTCCTACTATTCTACAGTTGTCATTGTAGCTTTGCCAGCCATCTATCCTGTACTGTTTACCATCGAAGTTTAGTATATGGGAGATGAGTGATAGACATGAACAATACATGATTTCGTAATTTAGCGCGCAACAAACATCACAAGCATGTAAATGGTAGGGGTTAAACAACGTGAGTATATTTATGTTTAATTAATCGTTGATGTATGTATTTTTACTGATATTATTTCACCGAGTACATCGACCAAAATATATTACAGTACATACCCAAATTTGTACTCAATAGTTTGATGTGCATACTTCAATTTGACTGGATATCATATGGATATTGAAAAATACAGAATCATTTGACGAAACAAAAGTGGAATGACATTTCATATTAAATACAGGAACATAACAAGAACAGTGAATAAAGTCGGAATAGCAATAAGGGCAGTCAGTCTACCGTTAAACATTGTTCCAACCATTGTCAACACATCTGCATGAAAATAAGTATCAAGTACACTTATATTTTTACATTTATTCATTACTTAGCTTATAGTAGGAAGGTAACATATAGTGTTTTAAGATATTGAAAGAAATTAACTTTATGTTTATAGAATACATATATTTAGGTTAAAATTAGTTTATTGTAGTAAATTTATATGGGTGTCAACTGTAATGGTTTTTATTGATCTCACTTTTTTCAGGACAAGAAATATTTCAAACAATATTCGTTCATTAGTGGTCGCATTATTGACGTGTGCATATAAGTTACGGTTCTTTGTGTTGTATACAAGTGTTGTAAAAAGAATTGTAAAAGTAGTGATAACATTTAATCCAAGAAAAATATATTTACATGACAAATATACCAATGGAGACTGTATAAGTACTTGCTGTTAGGATGGTTTTCAAATAAAGAATATAAGCAAACAAACAGAAATATGGATCTTGTAGTTTAAAACACATAAGGTTATGTATCAAAATGTTCTTAATATATACATACACTATGCAATAAGTTTTGATACCCAAATAACCACTTGTATCAACTGTAAAACTGAGTTTGCATTTAAAAAAAAAATTGAAATAAAACATTTGTTTTAATTGCGTTTCAAATTAAATAAACATTATTACAAGTGCAAGTCAGATACCGGTACCCTGCCTCAGAATGCAATATTAATTTTGCAAGTGGTTACTTATTAATTTACATAGATAACTGTATGCATCATACAATATATCACCCATAACTTTAATAGAAAATAGATTGATCATTTGATAGAAAAAACAGCGTCTGGTTCAATCGGATGTGAGTACAGAGTAAGACACTATTATGACTATTGCCAAAATAATATACATGGTTAACATTTCAAACCATGGACGTCTGTATAGTCTATATAGATTCAATAAATGCTTGCAAGAAAACATAAAGAGCACAAAATGGCATACGGAGACCAAAAACAGTGCAACCATAATGAGACAATTTTAGACACATATATTTGAAAGTTGTTTTGTTTTGTCCGGAGATATGCATGGTCGGAGTGTACAAATTCGGACAAATTTTCTTATGATATAAAAGTATCAAATTTCTATTACAATGGGAGAAGCAATTGCATCAAAGCAGAACAAATTTTAAGCGTTACTGTTGACTTACCTAAAAATTAGGTTCCACGACCACAATAATAATAATTATTATTTCGGTATGGCGTATATCATGCATGGATGATAAAAACATGCAATAATATTAAAATAATTATTATGACATATGCATAATATCAAACACCTAAATTATCACAAAAAAGAGTAGAGTCATATTTCCATTGTGGTCCTACGTGTTGGTGACATGACATAGAGAGCCATGATAACTTAATCAACTAGTATCACAGAAATTAAAAAGTATCACAAGAAAATAAATATATCACGAAGTCAAAAACATTTGCACCTAGGTATGGTGAAGTAGTGCCACTGACGTTTTATAGTCTAGATAATTGTTTCTAGAGACAAAATAACCACAAACCGAATATTGATCATTCCAAGAACGTCTTTAACCATCTGCGTTTGGTTATAATGGTCAACTGCCATCTATATCATGTTGAGGAATATGAACACGAAAATGCACAGCTCAAACTAGCTTATGTTCGAAAAGTCGTAGAAAATTCCTTGTGCCTTATTCTGAAAATGTTTTGATATAAATCAGGTGTATCTAGTGCAATTTGCCAACAATACCCACTAGAGCCTACTTATAAGTTTTGCTCATATTAAACATGTACATTTACATTGTATTTAGTACTCGGTCAAAGCTGAATATGAGTTGCAAAGGAATTCTAGTTACTATGGCAAATGTAAAAACGGCAGGGGTGTACTTGGCAATATAGACTTACAATTTAAAAGGCTAGCACTATTGATATATTCTATGGGAGAGTAATCTGAAGATTACATTATGTGTTTGTAATTCTGTTGCCTCCCTTAATTTCAGGTATCGCAGTTAACTTCACAAGAAAAGTGTTGATGTGTGTGATGAAACTTTGCTGCTTATGTCAGTATATGATATGCATCATGAACAAGTTTTACACCTGCTTAAACCCCTGTCACACATAGCCGCCCAGAGCGCCGTGAGATAGCAGGAAATATTGATCTTTTTAATGAAGATGGCGATGTCACGGCGTTCTCACGGCGACCTTGGCGTTTCTACGGAGCTCCCTGGGCGTTCTACCGCGTTTCTACGGAGTTCTAGTTGGCGATTGTCTGCGCTCGCATGGAGCTCTCACGGCGTTTCCACTGCGTGCATCGAGTTGTCACGGCGCGTGCACTGCATGTGCACTGCGCTTTCACGGCGCTCACACTGCGCTGACGGCGTGTTGTTTTGTTTTGCACTTCCTATAAAAACGATATCTCCATCAGTTCTCCATTCTTCCATTTGCTCTCGAACAGTTGAGACCATGCCCGCCAAAAGAGGTGGAAAGGTGAAGAAGGCAGGGAAAGATAAATGCCCACCGCAAACAGAAGCAAGTCCACCACCATCACCTCATCAACCAGGCGATGAGTCACCACAGGTGCAGGCTTCTCGGGCGAGCACCCCATCAAACTCTACATGTTCCTTTTGGTATCCAGGTCTTACCCAGTCACTTAAAAATAAACTCCAGACTACCCAAAATAAGATGATCAGGTTTGTTTTACAGATGGATAACAGGTCTCATGTTGGTCAAGGGCAATTTTCAAGTTTAGGTTGGCTACCTGTGTCAAAAAGGGTAGAGCAAATTATGCTTTGTCATGTCCATAAGGTAAAGAATGGCCTTGCCCCTGAGTATCTTGGTGAGCATTTTAAACCACTCAGTGATGTACACGGTTGCTGTACAAGGTCTAATAAGGTAGCTCAGCCAGTGTCTGATCATTTTGCGGATACTTTTACCTTTGTGGATACTGGTCGTTTCTCCAAGCCTAGGGTAGGTAGTTTTGGGACAAAGACATTCTCAAACAATGGTATTAATTTGTGGAATAGTCTTCCTCAAAATATAAGGGATATTTCAAAACCAAACCATTTCAAGTCTGCCATCAAACAGTACCTATTGCAGTCCTAAAGGTCATTTTAATTTTACAGTTTTAGCTATCATAATAAATTCATTTTATTAGTATATAAATTTCTTATTCATATGCATTACTTTATATCTTATCATATTTCATTGTGATGTTAAGTTTGTTTTATAGTTTTTGCAAGGCAATTACATTCCATACTGGTTACATTTATGATCTCATATTTTTTTACATTTTTTATGTTGCAAGTGTTTTGTTATAATACATGTATAGGCCACGAATGCAGTGTGATAAGGTCAATAAGTTCTGTGATATAATTTATGTAATTCTCTGTGATATAAGCTAGGAAATTTGTCTAGATTTGTTATCTTTGTACTTAACAATTTTGCTAAATAACATGACTGTTCCATGGTTACTGCCACCAATTTCAAGGACCACAATGGAAATAAGTGAAAATCATTTTTCTCTTTTTTGTGTTATCCTTGGTATTGTGTGTGCATTTCATGGTTTCTATTGTTTATGCATTGATAATAATATTTTATAAGTTGTCTGCATTATGTAGTGCCATGTTATGTTCATATTTTTACCGAATAAATCTATCTATCTATCTATCTATCTATCTATCTATCTATCTACATCCCACAGCCCCACCCAGCCACAAAAGAAAGCGAAGACTGTTACAGATCTCACCGTGGCAGAAGAAGAAGACATGGCTTCATGGCTACAGGAGAATGAACTTCTCTATAACAAAAAAATTAACGCTTACAAGGATTTCAGAAAGAAAGATGCCCTGTGGGAGAGACGCAGTGTCATCTCAGAGAACGCCGTACGATCGCCGTGCAAGCGCCACCGATAACCATTGCATTCGCACTGCAACCTCTGTGCGCGCCCGCGGCGATCCTGTGGCGTTGTAGGAGACCTAACTGTGCTGCTGCGGCGACCTCACGGCGATCCCACTGCGCTCTTATCAGAACGCCGAGCGACGGCGTTTGTTTTGGACATGCTCAAAGTGCGCGCCGTCGCTCGGCGTTCTATGCGATACCACCGCGTTCACTGGCGATGCCACTGCGTTGCCGCGGCGATTGCTTGCGATTCCACTGCGCGCAGATCGGCGTTCTGGATTTTTCTTGGACGCCGTGGGAACGCGGCCCTAGTGTGACAGGGGTTTTAGGGAGTATTCATTTTGACAGTTAAGAATATATGCATGTGAAAGGTGGCCCTGTGGATCAGTGGTTAACTGCTGACTACGAATCCGAAGGTCGTGGGTTCGATCCCTCGTCTCGCCGGATAAAACAGAAATGCTTTTCAGTGTTTCCCACCTAACATAGTTCTGATATGTAACCAGGAAAGTACTGGGTAGATGCCAGGAAAGTACTGGTTAGGTGCCAGGAAAATGGTAACTGTACGATAGGTCTCATTGGCACTGTGCAGTGACCGTCTTTGGCTTCAAAAATTGTCTGTTTGATCTATACTGCTATACTGGCAGGTAAATTCCCCCCTTCGGTCTATTTATGGTGTGCGGGGGACATACCGGGTCGACCAAAATACCATAAAGTGCATTATAAATGTGCGCGGCGACGGGCGACCTCATAAACACAGTAATACAAATACAAATACATATGCATGTGACTGTATGGTTATTACACGGGTTATGAATGTAAATGTATTGAAAGGTTCTGTATATTGGTTTACCCAAGTAAATTGTTAGATTTGTTATTGTTTTGTTGTGTCTATAAAAGGTTATGGAATGGTATTCATCGAAATTATTTTTTAATCAAACAACAAATGCGAAATTTATCATGGCCACGCCTCGATACACTTTCACCACGATTAAGTGTCTCTGACCAGTCATAAATGAATAACGTCATGTGTTTTTTATCAAATGAATGTACTGGAATAGTGATATCAATTGCTACAAAGGGAGGCGCAGTGGTCGAGGGATAGAGCGCCTGACTCCTGGTCCGAAGGACATGAGTTCGAGCCCCGCGACAGGAAACAGTCATACAGAATGATTAGTATAAGTTGCAATCGATGTAAAATAAATAAGTTTAAACTAAAGAAAAAATACTACAAAACTGATTCAAGTTACAGGCATACATTTGACTTTTAGCTTTATACATCGAATGTGTACATGTTGTAGTAGCTTTAGCATACTAATGAAAATGAAAAACGTTTATTTATTCTGGTAGACACCATATTAGACATACGGGTCCAATACGTTGAAATAGCTTTCCATTGTCGAACAATTGGAGGTTGCCAGGCCATTTCACCTATGACTGCGACATTGGGAGTATACTCTCAACTCAACGACTTTGTACGGCGTTCATGCATGAGAAAATTTTACTACCCCAAATTGTTGACCCATAATCTATAACAGGCCAAAATAACGAATTGTATATCTAACATTATCTGGCGGTGTTGGTTTTCTAATGAAAATGAATTATGTGATATTTTAAATAGTCCTGCTCTTGAAATTTAGTTAGAAGGTATTTTGTGGCTTAAGTTAAGCCATAAATATGAAGATGTCACTATCATGTGTGCTACTTGCCACCGGAGAATTCTTCCAGATTTGTTGATGCTACATTTTTTGTTGAAAACTTGCTAGCAGATATTTACAAATATCAAAACCATAGTCTGCTTCATGTTTGTGAAGATCTTAATGGAAGATGTGGTGATACAGATGATTATTTTAGGGGTGCAGATAATGTTATTGATGCAATTTTGTCAATCGGATATTTTGGTATTATAGTCGACTTAACATAATATCACCGTCCAGCTGACTTCGTTGTTTAATTATGAACAAACAACACCGGTTGAGGGTAAAGTGATTATTAAATGATTGTATCATGTTACACATTAACTGATATTTAAGTGCTATTCAAATTAAATATTCAAACTCAAATTCATAATTCATCTCCGCGTTGTGACTTAACTATTACCGAAATTCGAAGGCTTCACGGAATCTTGTATTTCTATGTAATACGGTGCGGTTCAAACCGAACCATTTATAACTATCTATGTCTAAAACTTTACCAACCACATGAGTTTCTGCTAGATACAAGATACACATTTTTATTTAAAGTCTGGTTTACATAAAAACAAACATTAGCTATGTATAGCTTTTGACCGACACGGATAACATAAGATATATTAAAATAACAAACAATAGTTTAACCTGTGGAAGATAATAAATAAGATATTATTAATTTGGCGAGTTCACCTGGAAATGCATCTGTTAATCTAACAAAGCTTTTGTTATAAAAATACATGAATGTAACAATTTATTTCTATTTTAGGTAAACAAATCAAATAATAGAAGTATATATATGTGTTTTAGCACAGTTAAACTCATTAGAGCAGGCTTTTTGGATGATCAACAGAGGCATTCGACATGAATAAGAAATTCAAAGGGAGGTTATAATATTAACTTTACTATCCACCAAACAGTATAAAATACATATAGACATGTGAAACTAAGCAAAATTAAGAATACAATCAATATTAAAACAAACACACTTTCTTTAACAAACAAACCGTCTTGAACAAAATGGAATATATCGTTGATACAAATGTTAGAAAGGACAGGGCCTAGGATAGATCCCTGAGGCACACCCTTGTATAGAGTTTGAAAACTACTTTTAAACTTACTAAGCTTAACGCATTGTTGGCGATTGTTTAAATAGCTGCCAATGAGTTCAATGGCTTTTCCAGTAACACCATAGTTTTCAAGCTTTAGAAGGAGCAGATCATGAGGTAAACGATCAAAAGCTTTGACAGGTCCATAAGGACTGCAGCTACATATTTATTATTGTCAATGTCTTTTTTCAAAGAAGTGTAGACTGACACCAATACCATGGTCTAAAAGCTGATAAAATGCATTAAAATGTGAATTAAATAAATCTGAAATTTGAGCATTCATAGCCCTTTCAAAATGTTCATGCAAAATACTGACATGCCTATACTTGCCTTTATCCAAAATACTGTTCTTTTTAAAGGTGTGACTTGAGCCAATTTTAACTGATCAGGAAAAACTGCTGCTGTAATTGATTGCTTAAAATGTTTCTCTCTCTTTTGTTATTGGACTAATTATTGTTGGCTTTGCCAGTTTTATCAATTTACTTGAAATACCATCATGTCCAGTAGCTTTTTTAGAATCTAGCTTATTTTTTTTTTTACAAATAAATGATTCATCAACTGGTTTAAAATCCGAATTGGACATTACTTTCCTGTTTTATATTATTTAAAAAATACTAGGGTGGTTTTCAATCACTTGTAATCTGTTATTTCCTATGTCCTTTGCTGCATTAACAAAAGAGTCATTAAATATATCATATACATTTTGCTGAGTTGTATTATATAATCTTTTTCACATAAAATTGTATCTTTGTATTTAGTACATCCGTTGTTTGTAAGAAATGGCTTTAGAGTTGGCCAAAATGTTTTAGATTTAGACCACAACACATATATCAATAAATATTTGTTTAAAGATTGTCTTGATATTTTTGTAACTAAGTTTCTCTGTTTCCTGAAATATTCCCAATTTGAAGAGGATCTGTTTGCATCATATTTATTTAGTAGCATTTTCTTTTTATACAGTTTGTTTAAGGACTTATTCATAAAGGGTGCAGGCTTTTGTATAAACCTTTTCTTTTTAACAGGTGCTTGTTAACACTTAAAACTTATCACTAAAATTGGAATAATTTGTGTTAATATCATCACGAAGCCTCCTATCATCATTACATTGTCCTATATCATAAACATTTTATCTAAAGTAAAATTGCAATTGTTCTTAAATGTATCATTTGAGAGTGAAGAGGATTTATATGCCCCACAAATAAGCTATTTTAAATTACTTAAATTTACGTCTATACTAAAAGATTCAATGCTATTGCTAAATATCTAAATTGTTATTTAAAATACAATATTATCGTAAAATAAAGTTCATAGACTCATTATCCTCACTCCAACCACGAACTTTCCAAAACCCGGGTCTTAATTACTCGCGACTTTGCCGACCCCTGTAATTGCCGCGACGACAACTATTGTTGTTTTTGTAACGTCCTCGCAGATTTTTCCAAACACCATTAGAGCTATGTGTACCACTGCCTCGTTCACTAGCGCGACTATAAGCACGTATGCCGTCACATTCACTAGCACGGTCACATTGGTGCAAGAACCATTATTTATGTTGGCGTCGCGCTCACTCTGTTGCAGGGCACTTAGAATGGTTCAAAACCATTATCATTTCGCCAGTGACTGATCATGGTTGATGTAGAGTTTTTAATATTGTTAATGGTACTGTATGTTTACTTATGTGTTCATGACCTGACGTTTATCATCCAGTGAATTTAATCTCGCCGATACCAAGCCAATTTTTCTATCGTCAGATGTACCCTTGCGTTATGCACTGATACAGGTGATACCCGGAAGTTTAAATCCGTCTCGTATGTGAGTGTTTACCTTATTGCAAATATGCTCATTGACACTCTAGGGTAATTCTTTTTATGACAATCTTATAGAAATATCTGCTTGGGGGATCGGAGAGATATTCACAGCAAGGGAATCAACCTTCGATCATTGTTAACCCATTTATCTTAAAACTGGGCAACTTCGTTGGAGATCCGTTGCTCAAGCCTTGACTCAAGCTTATCCATGCGTTCCTTTTGGGAAGTAAACATCATGCTCATATCAGTAGAAAGCTTAATCACCAACTGCTCTACCGAAGGATTATAGTCTACGTGGACCTCTGTCTGAAATATAACAACATACGAGGAGCTTGTGATGTGCCCATGCTATATAACACTCGCTTCGCCTAAGCCGTCAGCCTGGGGTTTTCACGTCGATTCTATGTGGTAAGGTTCAGACGCGTTGCGATTTCTACCATTTCTGCCATTTACTATAGTGCGGGCAAGATCTGATGGCACAATAATAGTTACTTATGCTAATTAGCCGACGGTTTCACTTTGCATAAAAAGGGGTGATCATTTAGAGTCTCGGTCAATAAACGCTTGTGTCGTACACACTTTTCGTAATATGAACCATTATTCAAGTATGCACTTACGTGTGCTTCTGTGGCTCAATTAGGTGAGCAGTCAGTTAGCAATCTAGAGGTTACGGGTGCAAGCCTCATAGACATGTTTTATTTTTATTCACAGTGAAAAATATCTTATACTTGTAGAATTATTTTTCTTTATTTACCCTTCTATAGGTAAACGATTAAGTTATATTTACTTTCCATTCATATTCAGCTCTTTGTTGTCATCATACTATATATAATAATATATATACATTGTATACGTATATTCGTTTGTTTTGAACAATTAAAACAATAACCTAAGGATAGAAATATTGAACAAACTCGTATAAAATATTGCTTTAGCATGTATATACAGTTTAGCATGGTTCATCATGTTGGTGCTGGACTTGTTAGAAAGGCTGACACATCTTGTTTAAAATCATATCATTTACTGGCATGCGAACCACAGTAAGATCAAAGCAGTTCAATGATATGTTACTTCTTGTTTTTCTAGAAACGTTGTTCGCTGCTGTCTTTTTTCGCGACATCGTCCTTTCTGACACCCCAGTCCTTAAAAAAAGTCATTGTAATTCTTTTTCTAGAGCAAGACAACGGAATCACATGCTGCTTTATAGAAGCCTCTTGTAGATTGATATCGTGAACTTCTAAAACAATGTCTCTGTCTAGCTGAGACAACATGAAACGCTTTCAATCTTTTTTGCCAAAATAAATTATGTTTACATCTATTTATCTAGTTTGCTGCTTTACAACGACACATATTTCGTGAAAAGCATGATACTTTCGCGCTAAAAAATAATAAAAAATCACGAATGTCAGGATTCCAACTCTGATAGTCTGCGTTGAGATTCTGATGCGTATCCATTAAGCTATGAAATAAACACGCTGATTGATATGTTCTTTTTCAAAATAAAAAATGCGCCTATATGATCATGATCATTGAACTAACCTGCCATTTGATATGGACTGATCCAACCAATGACGTTTTGTCAATATTATTGTGCCATCAGATCTTGGCCGCACTTTATATTATGTGTATCAAAGGCGTTGCCTGTTTATGTGCTGTGCCTGGTAGCTGTCGGTGATCTTCGGGAAATCGACGACTAATTATGGAAACTACCGACTAACGGTTTAACTGCTGACCAGTGTCCCCATCGTTACCAATCTGCTTCGGTTTTATATGTCTGATAAACGTTATTGTTTGTTATGCATTTTCTAAATTCACCGGGATTTGAAATGAAGGGTGACAATTTCCTAAAATTACGATTTCAAAAGTGTGGATTAAAACTGAATGTAGTGTTTCTATTTTGTCTAAATCCTGGAAAGATAAAGCGATGGGCCATTTGCCTTCACCAGAACCCGCTCCCGATGTACAGACTACAATAGTGAACGTTTGTTAACCTAATTAATGTGGGCGCAATATTTAACACGTCCCCTTATCTTGAATGATTATATTGATATCTGTACACAAAGGTTTATCTAGATTTACAAAGCGTAATGCATAAAAATTAACAATATGCATTTTTCCATTTATTTCTATTAAATTTATCTCATATTTTCAAACATAATGAGCGTTTATTTAATTAAGAGAACATTCTAAGCGATAGATAATATCCATATACATGTACACACCTATATTAATTAGCACATTCTAGATGTATTTCCAAAATTAACTGTCTACAGTGACTATGGTGCTTTAACATTTTTTGCTTGAAACACCATTGCTACTGAAATTTGAAGACTGTAATGATAATGGTGTTAACAGTGCTGTGGATGATGAATGTGATGACATTAACGCTGATAATAATGGTGTCAAAATGATGAAAGCGATGCTGACGGTATTGTTTGGTGATGATAATGTTAACGGTTATGATAGTGGTGACAGTTATATTGCTGTTGACGGAGATGGCAATGTTGATGATGATGAAGGCGATGTAGAATATCGTGATAACGTCTATGATTATGGTGTGGATGTTGATGTGGATGATGATGATGATTATGGTGGTGATGATGTTGATGGTGATAATAAAGGTGATGATGATGATGATAATGGTGATAATGGTGATGTTGATAATGCTGCTTATGATAATGTTGATGAAAACATGATATTGATGGTGATGATGGCGATGGTGTCAATGGTGCTTATGAGTGTGCTGACGATGATGGAGATAATGATACTAATTATGATAATGGTTGCGTTGCTAATGATTATGATGATTATTAGGATTATGACATTGGTGGATGTTTGGGCAGTGAATGTTGTAACTTACTATGGTCTATTTGTTGCGGTTATGTTGATGATGGGTACTATGTCATTTATGATGATGAATTGTTGTTGATTAAAGTGATGAAAACAATGTTTATCTTGATATATACAGGTGTAGTTTCAGTTTGATTAAGTTAAAGATAATGTATCAAAATAGACCTCAAACCTATCTGCAGTTTGATTGCTTATGAACTCTTTCAGTTCAAAGAACACGTACAAATACGGAGGTGGATACAGTATTTGCCATGACTTCTCTAAGTCGTCTTATGGACCGCTTGACATCCATATTGGTAAACAAATGATGTTGACGTATCGGCAATTAAGCTTAATTTGATAAAGTCATGTTTGTGGAACACGAAAAAAATCGGTCAATTGCTCTACCGGGAATCGAAGATATTTAATCACACAGTTGTTACAACATTTCATAGACGTATACTTGAACCATCATACTCACCGTATATCAGATATCTACAAACCATACTGTTTAATCTACAGCATAAATATACACTAAAATGCACTTGAAGAAGCTCATTTAAGGAGGATAACATATCACAAGTCTAAACAATGTCTCTAGCTACTGATAACTCTAATCTTCTTTTCTTAGAAACGTTTGAGATATAAAACTTCAATCTTAGATCTTCTTGTTAACATTATATACTAGATCTAGTATCTTTATTAATTTTTACTTAATACATGTTTAAGTTTTCAATCTAATGTCTACTTATTCACATTATATACATGTACATCAATCTCATTGAAATCAACCCCTAACTTTAGCTCCATTACTTTCCGCTGTTATGATCTGACTACACTCCGTAAGAGTCATATAACTCTCTAAAAATAGATATGCGTAACCAGGTGCTCGTTCGTGGTCCAATGAAATTTCACCTTTCAAAACCGTGTTTGTCGTCTTTCTCAAAATGGCTTCATCATTTATTTTGAGTTTCTGTTTATACTATTTTTAATGTCCTTCCTGCCGCTTCCGGTTATAAACACCACACAAACAACACTTATCAACCAAAGAATGTTAACCAAAGAATGTTGCACTGTCGGAGAAACGGTTGTGCCCATGGGCGCAGCCATATTGAAATAGACGAAAATACGTAATCGGAACGTCTTGGTGATCTATACGCTCAAATAGAATTTACGGAGCTCGCCGGAGATCGACGAATATTCATAACTCTATACCAAAGCACTTTGCAGCCGACGATTTGATTGGCTACTCAAAGGTCACAAGAACGTGACCTGTATTGTGCTGTGATGAGATCCAGTTTGCGTATAGTATAGGAGCGTGCGACTGGAGCTGATTTTAATGAGATTGACATGAACATGTACTTGTATTTTTACAAAAAAAACTATTTCAATGCAAATGTAATGAAATTAATTCTCATTGAACGTTAAAATTAAAAAAATTATTGAGGCATTATTATAGTAGGGCCAAAATCTTAGGGCACAATAAGCCGTCGGTTTCAATTTGCATAAGAAGGGGTGATCATTTAGCGTCTCGGTCAAACGCTTACACAATTTTTCTTAATTTATCCTTCCATAGGTAAATTATTAAGTCATATTATATTTAATTCATATTCTGTTCTTTGTTATATATATTCGTTTTATTTTGAACAATCAAAACAATAATACAAGCATAGCAATATTGAACAAACTCGTATGAAAATATTGCTGTAGCATGTATATAAAGTTTAGCATGGCTCATCAGCAGTGTCTGTGCTGGACATTTACAGTCTTGCAAACCACAGCGAGATCGAAGGAATCCAATGATATGTTACTTGCCACTTCTTATTTTTCTTTAAATGTTTTTCACTGCCGTCCTCTAAAAATGCGACACCGTCTTTTCTGTCACCCCAATTATTGTAGTTCTTTTTCTTTGGCAAAACAATGGAAAAAACAGGCTGCTTCATAGAAACCTCTTGGACACAGAAGTCGTGTGAACGTTTGAAAGAATGTCTCAGTCTCGCTGCGACAACACGAAACGCTTTTCAATCTTTTCTGCCAAAATAGATTTATGTTTACACAAATGTATATAGTTTGCTTCGATACACCCACACATATTTCGTGAAAAGCATGATATAATAAAATAAAATAATTTATGAAAAAATATGAATGTCAGGATTCGAACACGGATATTCTTTGTTGAGATTATGATGCGTATTACGCTGAACTGACCTGCAATTTGATATGGACTGATCCAACCAACGTTATTGTGCCTTCAGATTATGGCCGTACTATATATCCTGGTACAATTTTGATAATTTAAAACATGTATAAAATCAAAGTACTCAGAATACTCTTCGAATGTTATTTTAGACAGTTGTCAAATTAACAGGAATTGTAATTGCAATATAAATTGATACATTAATGAAAAAAAACATCAAAACATCAGCTATCATAAATAAACAAAGAATATGCTGTAAAGATTGATAATCAGTAATAAGCAAGAAAACGAGAAACTGCATAATGACAATTACTCCGTTTAAATTGTGTTCGACAGTTAATGATTAATCAGGGGTGCTGAAATCTCATAAAAGTTTTTTACTAATATTGAGAAGTTCTGAATGCAAACACATTTTAGCTTTCAAAACTCGCTTGTCCACAGACAAGCAAACGGGGCAAATGTGCTTTTCCGAATACAAATTGTACGACTTGGTCAATTGATTTCCGCATCCCCGTCTATAACACCGATTAACGGCCCTACATCTCCTCCATGTTTATCGATTTTTAGCGAGTAAATATTACTGACAGCTTATCTCTTCATACTACTGATCGAATAGTCAAGATATGTAGTCAGGTTTAACAATTTATTCATTTATCATTTGTCAAATATATTATTAGTATATTTTTGGGAAATTTGGCAGACGGACAGTGTAAAAGTAACATTTTCTATCAATTGTTAGCGTAGCACATGGGGTGTACTCGCAATTCAAGTTAGTTGAACTTTGTTTCACGCGACACGCTTCTGATATTAACCTTGTACAGTTTGGACACTGTTCACAGATTTACTTACAGCCCTGCGTTCTGTTACGGCTATCAGCTCTATCGTTTCAGGTGGTCAAGGGATACAATACAAAACGTTCGCTACTGATAGCCGTAACTGAACGCAGGGCAGATTCACACTCTATAGGGAGAACACATCTTGATCAGTTTATCAATCAAGTGTCATAATGCCCTATTTTTGCCTATTTATAAGCGCATAAATATCTATGACGATTTGCTTTAAAAAACTTTATTATTTTAAATAAAAACATTTTTACAAATACATGTTTGCCTGTAAAAGTCTTGTGGGATGACCATTGTTCGAGTGGTACTTCTTTAATATTTCTCAAATACATGTTTGCCTGTAAAAGTCTTGTGGGATGACCATTGTTCGAGTGGTACTTCTTTAATATTTCTCAAATACATGTTTGCCTGTAAAGGTCTTGTGGGATGACCATTGTTCGAGTGGTACTTCTTTAATATTTCTCAAATACATGTTTGCCTGTAAAAGTCTTGTGGGATGACCATTGTTCGAGTGGTACTTCTTTAATTTTTCTCAGCGTAACACTCAACCATATCGTGAACACACGATGCAGTTGACATGTCGCTGATTATTTTCCAAAACGATTGTTAATTTCATCAACAATAATACTCTTTGTTCGGAAAATTTTGTTAAAGTATCATTCATCAGACAACAAAATTAGTTATGATTTTATCCTTAACCCAATTTCGCAATATTCTGATATTCGCCAGTACATGTACTTGTTACCTACAATAATGGCTATCGCTTGTAACAATTTAAGCGGGGCATAAATGTACGCATAAGCGTATGAAGGATGATAAACGGGGTATTTTATTACCAAATATGGACATGAGGCAAACCAATAAAAACTCAGTATGACACGTGACACCTTAATATATAAATAAGGGCTTCTACAGCCCGCATTCATTCGGTATAATTTCATCCTGCGGTGTCTTGAACTGTACACATTTAACTTATACACATTTTGGTCTACAGGAGCGTTTCGATTTTTTACAAAATGTTGGCTATTGTCGGAATTGGGTTGTCTGCACTGGCGCTGTTATTAAATATAGTTGGTTTAGCCATTCCATACTGGTCCGTATTTGCAGAAATTAAGTATGGGTTATGGAAAGCTTGCAGTCAAGGAATTTGTACAGACTATCCGTCGGCATTTTTAAGTAAGTAACTGTTTCATTTCATTTCATTTCTGTTCATTGATTAGACTAAACATGACAATATTTGGAATAAATTGTGATAACGTTTTCTGTTAACAGATCAAAAGTAGTCTCTGTGGAACTGTTATCATCAATTTAATTAATTCAATACACGAATGTAGTATTCTATTTCAAAACCAAATGTATTTTTTCTCCCATAACCGTAGCGCTCATAACTGTTAGGCAAATTATGTGCAGGTATTATTTATTATTATTATTATTAATATAACTCAATCGGCTGAATCAAACGTGATACAATAATTATATCATACTTGCATATTATTTAAAACTTGTTTATTTATTTATCTTTTTTTATTGGTTTCCTCACGGCTAAATCGTTTTTTTGTCAAAATAAATTATAAAATTTACCAAAAAAGAACATTTGTCGAAAAAGAAGTTTGTATAATATCTTTAAACTAAACAAGATTTGTGCGTGCGTAACATGATAAAACACGATATCTGAATCAATAATACATTGCAATTATTTATCATAAATGCGTTTTCACCAATGTACGAGCGTAGAAACATAGTTTACGTTCAGATGAGTCAGACACATCTTTAATACGTATCTTTTTGGTCAAATGAACCACTACACAAACATCAATTAGTAATGGTTTTGATGGGGAAAAAAACAGACATTCTTTATCAGCAATATCATGAGGTGATCAGTTCGAAAACTATTACTGTCTAGTACATCGTTTGTAGTTGTTCATAATGTGTGTAAAGACCACTAACACACATAAAAAACCGTAATAATAACATAAACACAATTTGACTAAATCGTAACGACGCTGAATAGTGGAGTGAAATTAATTTTATACAATTTGATTGCCTCGTATGTTAAACTGCTTTTTAGTCTTGTAAAAGTCAACAAAAATGAATTTTCATCTCTTTTTATATAGGCTTAATAGAGATATGCATTCACTAACTTTAAACGAAAATGGAAGCAAAAGGGAATTCAAATAGGTCTACACAAATATTTCGACGTAAACTATAGATTCTGAAGTTTGTTTCACGAACTTTTAGATATTAGAAATAATTTATAAAAAATTGTTCTTGACCGAATAAGACCTTTCCACTGAAGAGTCTCTTTGTATAACGGTACTAAACAATTTAATATTATTATGCACGAGCATATCAGTTAATGTTGGTTTTAACTTATTTATTTAATATCGATTGTGAAATAATTTCATACAACTTATATCAAATACTCAATGACTGCTGTGTGTCTTATTAGAACACTGGTCCAATTAGGGATACAAGGACTGTAACATTATTATCGCCTGAAATGCTTAATACGCAAAACCAGCAACAGTGTACTCTGTTGTGAAGAGGTTATAGTCGCTGACCTCAAATCACTTTCACCTCACCGCTGCGGGTTTGAATCCTATTCGAGATGTACACTTTTTAAAGGAGGAATCTATCAAGTCAGTTTAAGGAAGATCGGTGGTTTTACTAAGGTGTCCTTCTGTGGTCTTCCGCCACCCTTATAGCTGGAATAGTCATTACGAGGCTCTGACTTGTTTATGCCACGTAAAGCCCCGTATCAAAAAATACCCGGGGCATGGTAGTTATAACTGGTAAGCATCTAGCTTCTTGAGGCATTCTGTTTGATACTCTTCGAACACATGACTACTGAAACAGGGTCCGGTGCTTCGTCTCTAGACCAACAAGACTCTCTAAACATGTCTATGCATAGAAATGTTTAGAGAGTCTTTCCTAAACAACTATCGAAAGTTAATCTATATCATAAGCTGACTCATGGCAATACGTTTGTATTATTCATAATCTTGTATACGTTTTAGCTGGCTCGTTGCAAGCAACTCGAGCTATGGAAATACTTGGAACATTGGTGCTAACTGCTGCTCTTGTTTGTGCCATACTTAAACAGTTTGTCATGAAAGATCAGAAGATGCTACCGAAAATAAGTGGTGCAGCCGCCATTGCATCAGGTACAGTACTAACTTGACGTTCTGTATCGTTTCATTGCGATACGCTGCTGATATGTAGTCTTTCTTTTGTTAAAATAATGAAATCGGGACGTCACAATTCATGAATATTGAACTTTCTCTTAAATATATTAATCGTTAGTTTCACATTTTTTCTTCACTATTTTATTAATAAAACTCATATCCAACATTTTGACAAAGTCATCTGAAACAATCAATGTGATTGATAGTTTTATATCGACAATTTTGATAGTTCACTTTATTTGAATCTTGAATGTTAGAACTTACTGCAGTCAGAAGCAGCCGAAAATGTATTCTGTAGCTTTTTAAAAACTGTGTGAAAGAGTACTGGCGGGTTAGCAGTTATGACCTGTATGCAATTCAATATTGCCCGCTTCAAACGGTATATTTTCAGGAGTCTTCATGATTATTGGTGCGGTGATTTATGCCGTGAAAGTCCATGTTGGTGGATCAGGTCTAAATGCCGGATTTGCGCTTTGTATCGTGGCTGGAGTACAGGCTATTGTTGCTGCCATTTTAATATTCCTTGGTTTTAAAGATGAATAACATTCCAAGAGAAACGTGTGAATTATATAATAACCTTTAATTTGGGAAAATCCTTCACAACTGTTTTCTCTATAAAAAAACTATGAATAACTGTAATTCACTCTCCATTTGCTGCGTCTTTCGGGAGCAATGAATGTAACATATTGTACTATATCTTGTGAAAACTGCAGCATTAAGATACGTTTTGCACACATATCATCTCGAGTGTTTGTGAAGGCAGTCTCAGCAGGATCTTGTTGTACTCGTGGTGGCAGGCGCACTGCCAGTCCGTTTTACTGTTTCCTTTGTGGAAAACAGGCATTGAACATTTTATATACTAAGTATACATTAGTGATTATGTGAATGAAATTCATGCTTAATAAACATTTTTTATACGTAAGGAACGAAAAATAAATTTGAAAAGTCATTTTGTCATTTGTATTTTATTTCTACTGTATACATTATACAAAGACACATGGTACCCTCGTAAGTATTACGAGGCACTCATGAGTATTCCGTATACATCAGTAAAAATAATTTCCATCGTCCGAATGTACACTCATACCCACAATATAACATTATTCTGGGGTTTCCCGATTCTTATAAAACATAAATCTCACTGATATATGGAGAGTTAAACACCCGCTGAACAATCAGTTCACAAGGAGAAGACTAAACGGGATTCAAAAAAGTGGAATAGATTTTTGGCTTATTTATAAAAGGCATGTCCTATGGTTTTCAGTTGTGATATAAGGCCTGCCCAAATAGAATTTACTGACCATATGGCTGTATCACTAAAACTAAGGTTTCCAAACAAGAGATATTGGAAATTAAACAATTCTTTATTGCCAATAAATATTACATTGCAAAAATAACACAACTTATAGACACTATCGCCAAAGATTGCAATAAACGCAATTTTAATTCTCAAATAGCATGGGAATTAATTAAATATGAAATAAAACAAATGAATGTACTATTGAGTTCTCAAAAAATGTATCTAAACAAAATAAACAAGAGAAATAATTCACGCTTCTAGAAAGCGAGCAAAATTTTTCTGGTGTCACAAAATTGCGAATCAACACAATCACTACAGAAAAAACATAATATCTTATGTTCAAAAGGCAACAGGAGCAAAACTAAGATTACTAATTCAAACTAAAGAAAATGAACAAAACAGCAAATTATTTTCAAGATCAGAAAAGGTCAGACAATTTAGAAAGGTCATGTCCTCAATAACACTTAACAAATAACAAACGTGCATGATATTTTACAAGAAGAAGTTAAATTATTTAAAACATTGTACTCTACCGACCTAAAATCGATGATGATAACATATCTAGACACCTTTCAAATACAAGCGTAGAAAACACGTCAAGTAAAGATAATTCTTCCCAATGTGACGGTCTCTAAACGAATGAAGAATGTAAGAATGCAATCATTCAAATAAAAAACAATAAAAGCCCTGGTTATGATGGTCTTACTGTCGAATTATTTCAAACATTCTGGCCGGTTCTTGAAAACCACGTCGTTGCTTATTTAAATTATGGCTATACAAAGAGCGAACTATCTTGGTCACAAAACGTGGCATCATGTCTGTATAATATAAGAAAGGTGATCCCGAAAACAAAAAATGGAGACTAATTTCATTGCAGTAAGTTGATTATAAAATAGCTGCCCGAGCTAAACGACTACAAAAAAATCTTACCTTTAATAATCACTCACGACAAGTAATTGTACTTTAAATATCGGTTCATTGGTTTCAATATCCGACTAATGCAAGACATACTTGATTACACTGCATTATTTAACATCGATTGAGTTATTTTGTTCTAAGACATTTAAAAAAACCTTTGACACTATAGAATGGAACTTCATGCTGCAATGCCTAAAACGTTTCAACAATTCATTTATTAGATGGATAAAACATTTTACAGTAATATCACTTCCTGTATTACAACATTGGTCGGCGTTCTGAAATCTTCACACTAGGAAGATCTCTTCCACAAAGATACCCTTTTAGCTCCATCATACACTGACCCAAAATGAAAACATCGATTTCAAAAGTATATATTTTGTTGAAAAATGTATATTCGGGTTTTTTTTTCATTGAAGCTTCAATGCAATATCAATGTGTTGTTGTAATTTACTGGGAAAAATCAGACAATGCACATTTTTTATGAACAATTAAGTGTGAGGGGTCGAAATGAAAATTCCAGAAATATGTAAATTATCTTATATGTACTAACAAAACAAATATTCAAAAAAATAAAGTGTGAAGTCTTCATTTTGGGTCAGTGTACTTCTATTATTTGATTTGTTTACCTAAAACAGAAATAAATTGTTACATTCATGTATTTTTATAAAAAAAGCTTTGTTAGATTAACTGATGCATTTCCAGGTGAACTCGCCGAATTAATTATATCTTATTTATTTATCTTCCACAGGTTAAACTATTGTTTGTTTTTTAATATAGATAATTATATATGGTTCGGTTTGAACCGCACCGTATTACATAGAAATACAAGATTCTGTGAAGCCTTCGAATTTCGGTAATAGTTAAGTCACAACGCGGAGATGAATTATGAATTTGAGTTTGAATATTTAATTTGAATAACACTTAAATACAATTTAATTTGTAACATGATACAATCATTTAATAATCACTCTACCCTTAACCGGTGTTGTTTGTTCATAATAAAACAAACGAAGTCAGCTGGATGGTGTTATTATGTTAAGTCGAATATAATACCACCATATCCGGTTGACACAAATTGCATCAATAACATTATCTGCACCCCTAAAATAATCATCTGTATAACCACATTTTCCATTGAGATCTCCACAAACATGAAGCAGACCATGGTTTTCATATTTGTAAATATCTGCTAGCAAGTTTTCAACAAACAATGTAGCGTCAACAATTCTGGAAGAATACTCCGTCAGCAAGTAGCATACACAGGTGATGATAGTGACATCTTCATATTTATGGCTTAACTTAAGCCACAAAATACCTTCAAACGAACTTTCAAGAGCAGAACTATTTAAAATATCACAAAATTCATTTTCATTAGAAAACCAACACGGCCAGATAATGTCAGATATACAATTCTTTGGTGTGGCCTGTTACAGATTATGGGTCAGCAATTTGAGGTAGTAAACATTTCTCATGCCTGAACGCCGTACAAAGTCGTGCAATGCGAAACTTTTTAGGAGTTGGGAGTATACTCCCAATATCGCAGTCATAGGTGAACTGGCCTGGCAACCTCCAATTGTTCGACAATGGAAAGCTATTTCTGCCTGTAACTTGAATCAGTTTTGTAGTAATTCTTTTTTAATTTAAACTTTTACATCGATTGCAACTTATACTTATAACTCTCGATGACTGTTTCCTGCCGCGGGGCTCGAACTCATGTCCTTCGGATCAGGAGTCAGGTGCTCCACCCCTCGATCAATGCGCTCCCTTTATAGTAATTGCTATCTCTATTCCTGTACATTATTTATTTATGACTGGTCAGAGACACTTAATCGCGGTGAAAGTGTATCGAGGCGAGGCCATGATAAACTTCGCATTTATTGCTTGATTTAGAAAGAATTTCCCTGAATACCATTCCGTAACCTTTTGTAAACACAACAAAACAATAACAGATCTAACAATTTAAATTTGTTATTTGGAAATCTCATACTAGAGAAAGCACTTGGGTATACCGATATACGGAACCGTTCAATACATTTAAATTCATAACCCGTATAATAATCATACACATGCATATTTTCTTAACTGTCAAAATAAATACTTGCTAAGCAGGCGGAAAACATGTTCATGATGCATGTCATATACTGACATAAGCAGCAAAATTTCACCACAAACACTTTTTTTGTGAAGTTAACTGCGAAACCTTAACTCGAGGGAGTCAACAACATACACACACATAATGTAATCTTCAGATTTCTCTCCCTTGAAATATAGCAATATTTCTAGCCTTGTAAGTCTATATTGCCAAGTACGCCCCTGCCATTTTTACATTTGACATACACTGACCCAAAATGAAAACTTTACATCGATTTAAAAAGTATATATTTTGTTGATAAATGTATATTCTGGGTTAATTAGTTTTCATTGAAGCTTCAATGCAATATCAATGTGTTTATGTAATTTACTGGGAAATCAGACAATGCATACTTTTTATGAACAATTAAGTGGAGAGGGGTCGAAATGAAAATTCCAGAAATATGTAAATTATCACACAACATTTGGAGAACTGACCACATATATCTGATAAACTGTTGAAAAACATTTTTCGTTATATATCTTACTTATTGTAAACCTTTTAGTTTACGAATAGATTCTTTTTTTAGCAAAATGTATTTCTTTATCATTTTTGACATCGTATAAACAAAATTCAACATTTAAACATAAATACTATACAATTTGCACATTTCACTCACATGACATACACCATTTTATTCACTAAACAATTTCAGTCTTTTACTCACATTACATGAACAATTTCGATATTTTCATTTCAAAAACAATTTCACATACAGTATATAACCAATTTCAACTTTGCGCTCACAAAAACAATTTCACTCGCTGTGTATAATGGTATTCAACATTTCACACAGTACATTAACAATTCTACACAGGTATATAAACATTTTGAACATTTCACTCACAGAACATAAATAAATTCACTCACTGTAGGTAAACAAGTTCCCACTACACTTACATCACATACACGGCATATAAACAATTTCAGTATTTCACTCACATTACATAAACGGCATATAAACAATTTCAGTATTTCACTCACATAACATTAACGGCATATAAACAATTTCAGTATTTCACTCACATTACATAAACGGTATATAAACAATTTCAGTATTTCACTCACATTACATAAACGGTATATAAACAATTTCAGTATTTCACTCACATTACATAAACGGTATATAAACAATTTCAGTATTTCACTCACATTACATAAACGGTATATAAACAATTTCAGTATTTCACTCACATTACATGAACGGTATATAAACAATTTCAGTATTTCACTCACATTACATGAACGGTATATAAACAATTTCAGTATTTCACTCACATTACATAAACGGTATATAAACAATTTCAGTACTTCACTCACATTACATAAACGGTATATAAACAATTTCAGTATTTCACTCACATTACATAAACGGCATATAAACAATTTCAGTATTTCACTTACATCACATACACGGCATATAAACAATTTCAGTATTTCACTCACATTACATAAACGGCATATAAACAATTTCAGTATTTCACTCACATAACATTAACGGCATATAAACAATTTCAGTATTTCACTCACATTACATAAACGGTATATAAACAATTTCAGTATTTCACTCACATAAACGGTATATAAACAATTTCAGTATTTCACTCACATTACATAAACGGTATATAAACAATTTCAGTATTTCACTCACATTACATAAACGGTATATAAACAATTTCAGTATTTCACTCACATTACATAAACGGTATATAAACAATTTCAGTATTTCACTCACATTACATGAACGGTATATAAACAATTTCAGTATTTCACTCACATTACATAAACGGTATATAAACAATTTCAGTACTTCACTCACATTACATAAACGGTATATAAGCAATTTCAGTATTTCACTCACATTACATAAAAGGTATATAAACAATTTCAGTATTTCACTCACATTACATAAACGGTATATAAACAATTTCAGTATTTCACTCACATTACATAAATGGTGTATAAACAATTTCAGTATTTCACTCACATTACATAAACGGCATATAAACAGTATCAGAATTTCACTCACATTACATAAACGGCATATAAACAATTTCAGTATTTCACTCACATTACATAAAAGGTATATAAACAATATCAGTATTTCACTCACATTACATAAAAGGTATATAAACAATTTCAGTATTTCACTCACATTACATAAAAAGTTTATAAACAATTTCAACATTTCACTCACATTACATAAAAGGTATATAACAATTTCAGTATTTCACTCACATTACATAAAAAGTTTGTAAACAATTTCAACATTTCACTCACATTACATAACAGGTATATAACAATTTTAGTACTTCACTCACATTACATAAAAAGTTTATAAACAATTTCAACATTTCACTCACATTACATAAAAGGTATATAACAATTTCAGTACTTCACTCACATTACATAAAAAGTTTGTAAACAATTTCAACATTTCACTCACATTACATAAAAGGTATATAACAATGTCAGTACTTCACTCACATTACATAAAAAGTTTATAAACAATTTCAACATTTCACTCACATTACATAAAAGGTATATAACACTTTCAGTACTTCACTCACATTACATAAAAAGTTTATAAACAATTTCAGTATTTCACTCTCTTTACATAACTTATTGCATCTACACAAATTCTTACGTTCGCCTTACAAGAAATGTAAGCAAAAAGAATCATATATATATCCGTGCTGATGTAATTATGAAATTGTTGCGTAAAAGTGGACGCCTTCTTTTGTGCAAGCTGTAATTCCTTCATAAACAAGTTTTTAAAACTTCATTGTTTTTTCTCCTTTCAGTGACAAAATATGAGTTATAATTGCAAAAAAACAAGTAATTTTATGATGATATTGATATCAGAGCATTCCTTCAATCCAAATTTGTAACGTAAGCCAAAAATGTTTTTTTTTCTGATTTAGTTTCCCAATACCTGTGAAATTACGAGGTTTCCACTCTTTGTTTAATAAGTATATTATAAAGGTATTTGTTCTGCATGCTTTATTTAAAGAGAAAGAATAAGTTGCTACAGGGAACGCAACATAAATAATTCCATTCGGAGGGTATCGCTTGTCTATGATTTTTTTACGATATCCAATTTGTTATAATTATTGTTTAACTTATTTAGAATGATAATTTCATTTATTAGTCCTTTGTTGTCTAAAATGTCATTTAAAAAGTAAATATTCGAATTTATCAAATTCTTATACAGTAAAGAGGTGTTAGGATTTGACTTTTTGTATCTAATATCATGGAAGGATTGTGGTTCATGTTGGTGTACGCTGTTTTGAAATTCGAACAGTACTGTTAGGATAATTATCACTATAAAAGGTGGAAAGTTTGTGTTTAATCATTGGAAACATTTTTAAAACAGCAAGGTTTAGTGTAGAAAATGAGCTGTTTTTCCCCATATTGGTTGAAGTATTAGGTATTAATTTCCAATGTGCTGTTTCACCGTTCGTTATAAATTGTTTGACCTAATCTATTTCAATGTTTATCACGATTTCATTGCGGATAACGATTATGCAATTGTTTTAAAATTCGCCGGTATATTCATGCGTCCAAACAGGGAAAACTTTTCCTTACTTTGCACGTGCGCAGCAACCTTGGTTTCACTTACAGGTTTTACTCTGACAAGTAATCATTTGCTGCTTAGCACAGATAAAAAATATTGAATTTGTTTTAAAAATCAATTGCATTTAGTGATGCAACGTCTTTCTGAAGATCAGAGAAACCAGGCTATTGGTATGCTCCGGGCGGGGTCAATGGTAAATAACGTAGCGCGTCATTTTGGCTGCTTAAGACAGACAATTCATAATCTTGCGAACCGGTACAACACTACTGGATCTTTCAGAGATCGTGCAAGACCCGGTCGCGTACGTGCTATAACATTACGTACTGATCAAATTTATTTGAAAGTTGTTTTGTTGTGTTCAGAGCTATGCATGGTCGGAGTGAACAAATTCTTTTTAATATATAAGTGTCAAATTTCAAACTTAAGTTTCACTAGTGACTTACCTAAAGAGTAAATACCACGATCACAATAATAATTATAATTATTATTTCGGTAATGGTGTTTATCATGCATGAATAATTACCACATGCAAAAATATTAAAATAAAATATTCATGCCATACACACCATCACCCATGATTATCACAAAAAAGTCGATTCTTGTTTCCATTGTGGTCCTACATGTTGGTGGCACGACAAAGAGAGGCATAATAATTTAATTAACTAATATCAGAGAAGATTAAACGTATCACAAGAAAATAGATATATCACGAAGTCAAAAACATTTGCACCTAGGTATGGTGAAGTTGCCACCGAAGTGTTTTAATCTTGATAAGTGCTTTTAGAGAAAAAATAACCACAAACAGAATATTGAGCATTCCAAGGTCCGTCTTGAACCATCTGCGTTTGGTTATAATGGTCAACTGCCATCTGTTTCATGTTGAGGAATATGAACACGACAATGCACAGCTCAAAGTAGCTAATGTTAGAAATGTCGTAGAAAATTTATTCGGCCTTATTCTGAAAAAGTTTGGATATAAATCGGGTACATTGTATATATAGTGAAATTTGCCAACAATACCCACTAGAGCCTACTTATAACGCCAACAAATTTGCTCATATTATTCATGTTCATTTACATTGTATTTGTATACACAGCCAAAACTGTTAGAATATGCAACACCTGATGGGAGTTTTATTTCCAACATAGTAGACATGATCGAGTTGCCAAGGAAGTCTAGTTACTATGTCGAATGTAAAAACGGCAGGGGCGTTCATGGCAATATAAACTTACAATTTAAAAGGCTAGCACTATTGATATATATTAAGGGAGAGTAATCTGAAAAATACATTATGTGTTTGTATGTTGTTGTCTCCCTTGATTTAAGGGTATCGCAGTTAACTTTACAAGAAGTGTGTTTGTGGTGAAAATTTGCTGCTTATGTCAGTATATAATACGCATCATGAACATGTTTCCGCCTGCTTAGGAAGTATTTATTTTGAAAGTTAAGAATATATGCATGTGTATAATTATTATACGGGTTATGAATGTAAATGTATTGAAATGTTCTGTTAATCGGTTTACCCAAGTGCTTTCTCTAGCATGAGATTTCCAAATAACAAATTTGAAATTTAGATCTGTTATTGTTGTGCCTATAAAAGGTTATGGAATGGTATTCAGGGAAATTCTTTTCTAAACAAAGCGAGAGAATACGTAGCTACAGGGAACGCCACATACACAAAAACAACAATCCACAAAACATAAGGCACTTAAGGTGGTCAAAGGGTACACATGTGAAGGAACAGAGGCACAAGGAATGGCCCGGCAGACCACAAGGAATTACTAGGAGAATCAAAGTGGACAGTGAAGGAAGGGGGATCAAAGTGGACAGTGAAGGCAGGGGGGGATTAATGGATGGAAACGATCACAGGACAAGTCAAGACAGCTGGCCGCAACAGGCCGAAACTGGGCAGGAAACAACCTAAACGCTATATAAAGAGACAGAAATGCACAGGGGAAAGGGAAATACAAAATACATTCAAAACACAAACAGAAACAACAACCATACAGCCTTGGAACTGTCAGCAAAAACACTGGGGGTTTAAATCGATTTTAACAGCTAGCTAACCTCACACTTAATCGCTATATGGTCCTTGATTTCCAACATATATACATAAATTGACTCAGTAGGCAGTAACTAATCATTAAAAGCAACCAACCACCACGCACATAACAACAGACATACTGTAACTAATCCAGCACGAAGTGCGAAGTTTATCATGGCCTCGCCTCGATACACTTTCAACACGATTAATTGTCTCTGACCAGTCATAAATAAATAACGTCATGTGTTTTTTTATCAAATGAATGTACTGGAATAGAGATATCAATTTAGGGTGACGCAGTGGTCGAGGGGTAGAGCGCCTGACTTCTGATCCGAAGGACGTGAGTTCTAGTCCCGCGACAGGAAACAGTCATCGAGAGTGATAAGTATAAGTTGCAATCGATGTAAAAAAAATAAGTTTAAACTAAAGAAACATTACTTCAAAACTGATTCAAGTTACAAGCAGATATTTGACTTTTAACTTTATACATCCAATGTTTACTTGTTGTAGTAGCTTTAGCATACGCTTAAAGAGAAAAACATTTATTTATTCTGGTAGACACCATATTAGACAGACGGGTCCAATACGCTGAAATAGCTTTCCATTATCGAACTATTGGAGGTTGCCAGGCCATTTCACCTATGACATGAAACGTATCGAATTGCACGATTTTGTACGTCGTCCATGCATGAGAAAAGTTTACTACCCCACATTGCTGAAAGAATTGTACAATTTTGTAAATACTTCATATGGAACACTACCAATTAGTTTACACTTTGTGATTAATAAGCCAAGAGAACGGCTTGCATATAATGATTATCGTGATAACGTTAACGATTATGGTGTTTATAGTGAAGATAGTGATGATGATGATGATGATAATATTGTTGATGAAGATGTTGAAGGTGTTGATGTTAATAATGATGGTGGTGATGATGTTGCTGGTGATACTAATGGTGATGACGATGATGATGATGATGTTGATTATGCTGCTAATGATAATGGTGATGAGAAAAATGATGTAAATGGTGCTGATGGTGATGGTGTTAATGATGAAGATAATGATGCTAATGATGATAATGGATGTAATGCTAATGAGTATAATGATTGTTAGATTTGTGACACGGTTGGATATTTTTTTTGGCAGTGGTGGTTGTATTTTATTATGGTCTATTTGTTGCATTTATGTTGATAATATGTACTTTATATGTCATTTATGATGATGGTTTTTCTGATGTTGTTGATATATGATGATAAAGATGTTTATCTTGATATAGACACTTATAGCTTATCAAATCTTACAGTTAATAGAACATGTACAAATACGGAGGTAGATATGCAGTATTTGTCGTGACTTCTCTGCGTCGTCTTGAGGACAGCTCGACATCCATATTGGTACATAAATGGTGTTGGCATATCGGCAGTTAAGCTAAATTTGATAAGATATTTAACCACAAAGTTGTTACAACATTTCACAGACGTATACTTGAACCATCGTTTTCACCGTATATCAGATATCTACAAACCAAACTTTTTAATCTACCGCATAAATGTACACTTAAATGCACTTGAAGAAGTTCAGTTAAGGTGGGTAACATATCACAAGTCTAAACATTGTCTCTAGCAACTGATAACTCTATTCCTGCACTAACTACTTTTCTTTCGAACGTTTAACAACTGATTATATCCAATCAGTAAGAGCACTAGGGAGTGTCATTGACTTTCCTTGTTTTCTTTCGGGGTGGCGTACTACTTTGTACGGGACATTTCCTCATCTACGTCTTCAGTCATTTCATTGAGATATATGAACTTTAATAATACTGCAAACAAAAATCCACTAATTTCATTGGTTAAAAGGCTCGCGTATAGGATTCTATATACACGGCGCTGACAGGGTATATGACGTCCGAACTCATTTCCCCTTCATGCGCCTCGTGACCATTTTCGCTCACGGCTCGACTCGAAAACTTTTATCTCTTGATGTCTGCAAGTTACTAGAAATTGACAATTGATCTTCACAATAAATATTGAACAGATTACATGTGTGCTAGTATTAATATTCAAAACGATAGATTTTTTAAGGTTTGACCAAATTTCAGTTCGATAAAGTCCATGAGATCAGACGCTTGAAAATAAAAATTAGAGTGCAAGCGCGGGCGTTAACCATGTGTATTGAGGTACCCTAAGGGGTAATGTAAATAATTTTGAGGCAATATAACGTGTGAGTGAAATAAGAATATTTGATCTACAGCAAGTAATTCCCGATATATTTTAAAAGGAAAACGTTTTAATTACTGATATAATACAATACTAAAACACTCTAAACAATTTTATGAACAAAAAAACAGCAAAAATGCACATATCTAATTCTTAGATCTAGAGCTAGGCATTGAAACATCGCTTGTTTAGCTAAATTCTTATGAAAACACAGATTTGCAGTATTATAAATTCGTTATACTGGTTGTTGACAGGGTATATGGGGGAATATAACCTGTCTGTGATTCATATAACCCTCGGTTAACGCAGACGCCTCGGGTTATATAGCACACAGACAGGTTATATTCCCCCATATACCCTGTCAAGAACCTGTATAACTAATAATATACTCCGTGCAGCTTAATTCCTTGGATACAATGCTTTTTCAGGCCAATGCTTATACTGATAAAGGTTTATTCGATGTTATTATTATATGTAAAATTGCTATTTAGATTTGTATCAACATTTTGTATTTACATTTACTAGAAGTGTTACTTCTGTTGAAATATGTTCGGACATTATTGATGTTGCCATTGACCATATATCGTAAATTTTCAACTATTGTAAACATTAATTAATATTGTATGCTCAAAGATTGTAAAGTCTAAAGTATTGGGAAATAAACCATCTATAAACTTCAATCTTAGATCCGCTTTTTAACATTATATACTAGATCTACTATTTTTCTTTTTATTCATTTTTTACATTTTTTTAATTATTTGTACAAAAAACAACAGTATTGCACTGCAAATGTAATGAAAATTAATTCTCACTGTATGTTAAAATTAATTGTTTATGTTATCATTATTATCTTGGTGCAAATTTGATAATTAAAAACATATATAAAATCAAAGTACTCAGAATACTCTGAAGAAGGTTATTTTTGACAGTTATCAATCTCAATTCAAATTAACAGGAATTGAAAAAAGTTAATTGCAATATAAATTGAAGCATAAACGAAAAGACCAGCCATCAGTAATTAACAAAGAATCTGCTGTAAATATCAATAATCAGAAATAAGCAAAAATAATGCAAAACCTGCTTAATGACATTCACTCCTTTTAAATTTGTATTCGACAGTTAATGATTAATCAGGAGTGCTGAAATCTCTGAAAAGTTTACTTATATTCAGACGTTCTGAATGCAAATACACTTTAGCTTTCAAAAATCGCTTGTCCACAGACAAGCAAAATGGGAAAATGTCAGTGCCCGAATCAATAAATGTACGGCTTGGTCAATTGATTTCCGCATCTCGGTCTATAACACCGATTAACGGCCCTACGTCTCCTCCATGTTTATCGATTTTTAGCGAGTAAATATTACTGACAGCTTATCTCTTCATACTACTGATCATAAAGTCAAGATATGTAGTCAGGTTTAACAATTTATTCATTTATCATGGTTGTGGCGGTTAAAATAAATATATTATTAGCAAATAGTTGGAAAATTTGGTTTGTAAACTATCGAAGGAGAAACCATGTCAGACGGACAGTTTAAAAACATTTTTTATTAATTGTCAGCTTAGCACATCGACTGTACTCGCGATTCAAATTAGGTGAACGTTGTTTCACTCGACACGCTTCTGAAATGTACAGTGTGGACAATGTTCACAGGTGTACTAATTTATACACACTGTACAAAGAGGGAAAATGTGGCAGTGTCTGTGATTTTTGGCCCAAATGACATATATGGACGAAATTGAGTTATTAACATTTCTGAATGCATGGATCTATGTAAGTCAATACCAAATCAATATTTTGCAAAGAGACATTTTTTCAGGGAATTACAGCACTTTTAATATGGTCACCAAGACTACAAAAGTTTATGAGTTTCACAAATTTAATACATCAAATATGTTATCAGATACAGTAAATATTTCACAAAAACAAGTTTATTATTCTTTTTTTATGAATAAATCAACAATACATGCAATGAGAATTTCCCCCATATATTGCATTAAAAAATCGTTACCATGGTAACTCATTTATTTAAAGATTGAAAAACTTTAAAAACATTAAAATTTATTTAAACTGACATCATAGATTTTCTTCAAAGGTCATGTTTTCTGGAAATCTTTTTTTTCTTTTAAAACACCTAATATATATATAAGTTCTTATACAATGTCTTAATATTGATATTTTAACTTCTTACAAGTGGTATCAAAACAGTTGAAAATAGAATGTCCATGTTTTGTTTACAATACAGGCAACATTTTTACCAAATTTCAAACTGTTTGTATTATTGAACTATTATTATGTAAAGTTAGAAACTTAAAGATTTTATACCTTGGCAATACCATGTTGAGCACAAACAAAGGTTGTTACAGCAACCAATTACAAAAATAGTATCTTTCAATATGGACACATTCATCAAAAAAATACTTTGCGACATCTTTATCAACAAAAATTAAATCTATTACATTTCAGTAAAATATACATAAAGGTAAAATCTGTATTAATTTACCTCACAACAATGTAAGGGTGTTACAGTAACCTTAACTCATCAAGTATTTTGTTTCAAAGTATTCAATGCAATGCATCACCCCCCTGTTTATCCTCTTTAATTCTCCTAGAATGTAGATATCCCTTATGGTCGACCAGGCCATTCATTGCGCCCCTGTTCCCTTAAGTATGTACCCTTGTGCCTCCTCAAATGCCTTATATTTTATGGATTGTTGCTTTCCCGTAGGTCTGTGTGGAGAGGCACTGTCTTATGTATGTGGCGTTCCATGTGGCAACTTATTTTCTCTCTTTTACACTGAATAAAAGAAACTGAATTGTGCTATTGTAACACAATTCAACACTTTTTTTAACTTCTGATCTAGGAACAGTAGGCAATGGACATGCTTAAGCACAGTTTATAAATAGTGGTCCAAT
The DNA here is from genome assembly GCA_032209605.1 of Mactromeris polynyma. NCBI lineage: Eukaryota > Metazoa > Mollusca > Bivalvia > Venerida > Mactridae > Mactromeris > Mactromeris polynyma. The sequence goes on from JASFXZ010000001.1 coordinate 52,502,792, forward strand.
GTCATCATACAGGTACCACTGTCTCATCGGATCTAGTCCAGGGTTTATAATACAACTGGAAAGCCATGAAGGGAGGTACTTTGCTTCAAGACATTGAAGGACTCTTCCTCAGAGAACATGTACTGTTTCATGTGCACCGTACCTTGTGATAAAGATGTCATTCTGAAAGTAGAATAAAGTTACATAAAAATGTTTTACTGTTTACATAAAGTGCATGTTAATTATTGTGATATGTAACCAAATCAACTGATAAAATCATATCTGCATTTTTTTGAAGACCAATTTAGATTGCGACAATCCTGCTTAAATTAGCAGCAAAGAAAAGCTGTGCACTTTGTAACAAAGATACTTTAGTACAGCCATTTTTAATCAAGACCACCTCTCAACAAGAGCTCATTTGCTTCTTGTAGCTGGCGTAATGTGTTTACATGTTAGTAAGTAAAAATAAACTGTAAACTATGTTATACCAGCTTTAAAAATGTGTATCATTACAACTACAATGTTTAACAGTTTCCTAATTGTATGCAAAAATAAAATCCGAGACTTCTCTGACCCTATAGCCTTTTTTTTCTTTTTTTTTGCGGCTTAGGGTCAGAGGAACTCCTATAGTAAAAACCCGGGGATTACTGAAAACCACACAGTCGTGTACAGTCGTGTACTTTCAACGGTGTATGTGGCGTTTGGTCTCATTTTAACGGAAAGTTAGCCGAACAAATCGGTAAATTGATATTTAATTTACCAATCTGCAATTATAAAACTGCCCCTTTATCTACTGTAGTTTCATAAAAAAACATTTATGTTATGCAGTACCGAAATCGTTACGAAATCGGCCATATTGTTCATTTGCATAATAATGCAGTACTCTCGCGAGGAAAAGTGACGTCATATAAGCGGTGAAGGCATTAAAAGTCCTCTCGTTTTCGATCACGTGACAGCCAGGTGCTTTGACCCAAATACATATTTACATGAAGAAAATTATTTTTTTAGCTTACTCTGAAAAGGATTGACCGTTACAACGTATTAAAGGTTTTCAAAACAAATGTTACGGTTCAGATAGGTTAATTAATATATTGATAATAGATGTATATGCTTGAAATGTTAATCCAATGAATTTTTACATAGATATATTGATTTAAAGTTCCTCTCCCGCGCGGGAGAGGAAATCCCCGGGCTTTTACTATAGGAGTTCCTCTGACCCTAACCAGCAACATGAAATATCAAAAATCGTAAAAGGGGCTGGTTTAGGGACAGAGAAGGCTCGGATTAGCAAAAATATGACTTATCCAAAACATTTAATACATACACAACTGAAATAGTTGTACTTTGTGACGTTGGGAATTTTCCAAAACAACTGTTTGAAGAAAGTACATCAGTCATAGAATATGACAGGACTCTGTTGATCCCCTATTAACTGAGGGATTTTATACCCGCTGCCGAATGATATGCGGACAGTCTTTGCGATATCCTCCATACTCTCAGCTGTAGACTGTCTCCATTGGAACTGAACAATAATTATATTCTTATTTCCAGCATTCATATTGTTATAAATATTTATTTATAGCTTTATTGGTAAATAGATGGCTGTATAATGTAATGCTTAGTTTTGCATTCTGTTATTGTTATTTCTTAAGAACATAACACTATTATACCGTAAATATTTGAAACTATACAACAGACCAGGCCTTTTTCTATAGATAGTTCACATGTTTTTTCCCAAACAGAAAATAAAATTCCTAATCAGAAGCACCTGCAAAAAAATCACCTACTGAAGCGACCTTATATATCTTGAAGCTCTTTGAATAACTGTGGCAATTTAAGTATGTGAACATCCATCCCTTGTGTCATAAATGTTTGTTGACATTTTGTGTGTCTTTTTCACAGTTGATATCAGAAATGTAGATTAGAATGCTTGCTTATACAACATTTTAACTTTGAAAATTCCCAAAATTGGAGTTAAAGTTTTCCCAAATTAGCAAATTGGTGACGGAGCAACTTATCAAAATGCTGATGTATCTACTACCAGAAGTGTCCACAAAAGAAGGTTTACGCCACAAAATGAATGATAATAGATAAATTATCGATTATATGTTTGCGCAAAACTGTGAATTAATTCATTCCAATTAAAACAATTCGTTAAAAACTTAAACTGAGCCCAAAATGATTGAAATAGCGCAGAATTTAATAAAACCGTTCTCCTGGCTCCGTTTTGGTATTCCATGAACCCTTTAATAGCTAATGTGACACCATGAGTGATATACCAACTTGAAGACCATACATAGGGCTACGAAACAACATAGACATTATATCCCCATCTTGGGACTGAAAGCCCGTAGTGAGCCCAAACTTATTGAAAAGAGCAGAATTTGATAAAACCGTACTCCGACACTGTTTCGGTGACCCCTGGACCCTTTAATAGCTAATGTGACACCATGAGTGACATACCTACTTAAAGCCCTTACATAGGGCCACTATAAAACATAGGCATTATATTCCCACCTTGGGGCTGCATGCCAGTAATGAGCCCAAAGTTATTGAAAAGAGCAGAATTTATTAAAAACCGTTCCCCAGACTCTGTTTTGGTGACCGCTGGACACTTAAATAATGAGACACCACGTGTAATATGCCAACTTAAGGCCCACATATAGGGCTACAATACAATACTGGCAGTATATTCCCATCTTGGGGCTGAAACCCAAAATGACCGAAACATCGGATATGCTGACGAATGAACTCAAGTGTTACACGGCGCGTGTTATTCACACGTTTAACCAACGCGTTTTCCGAAATTATTATCGTAAACATGACCTAAATCAAGTTATCACTACACTGATTAAACAAGGGGAAACACTCCTCTTTCATTGTGACATTGGGGAAAACATTTAATTAAAAAAGGGCCGTCTCAATGTTTACCGATATTAGTTTTGATTCTGCTCACCGCAGAACCGTAAGTCTTTGACTGAAATGTCTCAATTAGCTGTTGCAATTAATGTGAAAACATGACGTCATCTTTATCACGATTTTCTCAGAAACGAGGCTCATGTCATTTGGGTCAAAAGTCTCAGACACAAATTATAAGCGTACTTTTTTGAATAGCCTGGCATTAAATCGTTCATTGACGAAACATCTAACATCGTACATATGTCATATCCAAATGTTTTATATTCACAGTTTAGTCACATGTAACTAGGATCGCGTTACAAAAGTCTCATTCATTTACATTTACATTCAAACGACTTATCACCGTAGTTAGACGAATATATGGCAACTTGCTGATCCTGGAATATATGCGGTTTTTTAAATGTTATATTTTACATAAAGTGCTGATCAGCTTGTCCTTTATGAATTTGAAATATTTATCGTTTTATGTGATCCACCATTTTCCTTTATCAAAGGTCAACCAGGCTGGGCCCTGGAGAGCAAACATTGAAGAATGTTTTAAAGGTCAGTTTGAGGTTAAGCACATACACATGTACAAGTAGTAAACTATTTCCTGTAATACTAACAATGTCAAATAATAAATCGTGGTGCAGAATGCATGTGTTTATATTGCGTCCCAAAAGTTTTCTTTGTTTTATAAGGAGGCCGGTACTTGGCAAATCCCTCCGAGTTTCAAGCTTAAACCAATGAAAATTGTCTAACGGCTTACAGTATTCTATCACGAATTGTCTCTAAATCGTATTCAGTTTCAGTTTCGATTTCGTAAAAATATGCAAAGGGCAGTTTCATGGAAATATTAAGCTTTCTGAAAATATTAGCTAGACAACGAGTATAACATTAACAACTAGCAATTAACTTTTCGAATAGAAACAAGGTTAACGACGATGGAACGTCCGTTTTATAATTATGAAGATAATCATTCAAAAAATTATAAAATCTACAGATTATATGTTCAAATTTGAAAATAAAATATTTGAATATGCATATACCGTTCAAAACTGTTAACCAACCAAAATAATATTGATCAGATAGTTTCTAAAAACGGTAAATGGATACATCTGTTGAGTTACTGCTTTATTACTATTTATACGTTATATAGATGACATGTTGAACATCATTTGATTAGTATTTCTATATAGTCTACAAAGCTATCATCAGCGATTATCAGGGGCGTATCCATGATCTCAGCTTTGAGGGTGTGTACAATTTTGGTTGATAATCGGATCCGTTTGTAGTCTCAGATACGATTGAAGTAGTGCTTTAATGACGCACAAAGGTCAATTTTTAAATAAAATAATTACACACAGGGGCACAATATATACGTCTTTAGGACCTCTAATTGTATTTTTTCCGATTGACCCAACCTTGCACATTTCGGCAATGTAGCCTAAATGAAACATTTTTTTCTAGACTTGAGGTCCAATAAATCCATTTCGTATAACATACATGTACTTTGTATTACAGTGCAGCATACACATGTACAACTTTGATTTTATCCTTAACCCAATTTTGCAATATTCTGAAATTTGTCAGTACATGTACCGGTAACCTACAATCTATCGCTTGTATCATATCAACGCATTTTCAGAAAATCGTAGGAAGGGATGATAAACGGAGTATTTCATTTCCAAATATGGACATGAGCAAACCTCAGTATGACACGTGACACCTTAATATATAAATGAGGGCCGCTACGACCGCATTCATTCGGTATAGTATCCCGCGGAGTCTTGAACAGTACTCATTTAACTTATACACATTTAGTCTACAGGAGCGTTTCGATTTACAAAATGTTGGCTATTGTCGGAATTGGTTTCTCTGCAGTGGCACTGTTATTAAATATAGTTGGTTTAGCCATCCCAGACTGGTCCGTATTTGAAGACAATAAGATTGGGTTATGGAAAGCTTGCAGTCAAGGAATTTGTATTGACATACCGTCGGAAGCTTTACGTAAGTAACTGCTTCATTTCAGATCTATTAGTTGAATAGGAAAACGTGAATGGAATATAGTACATGAGTGGTCCGTGATTTATAACTGAATTTTGACATGCATTTGTTTACGAGTCTTTGGCGAATTAATTGTTTCCGAAAACAACGTTAATAATTTAATTGATTTTAATACACGAATGTAGTATCATACTGCAAAATTGTAAAATCACATTCTATCGGTAAAAATATGTTTTCTCTCATAACAAAACAACTCATCACTGTTAGGCATATTATGTGCAGGTATTATTTATTATTAATGTAGCTCATTCGGCTGAATCACACGTGACACAATTATTATATCACACTTGTATATTGTTCGGATATAAACTTATTAATGTATGTATCATTTTCTGATTGGTTTCTGTAACATCATCAGATTTGTGAAAATAAAGGATGCAGTTCAGCGGAGTGTTACGATTCATACAGACTCTGGTCCGATATCAATTTTTCACGTACAAACTTAAGTGCTATGCTCAAATGTTGTTCATTCATTACCTTAACAAACATAAAAAAAATAGTTGTACATAGTTACAACATTTAATAATTGCGAAATAAAATAATAATCTTTCCTCTGTGTTTGTCAAATAAGTTTGTAATCAAAGAGGTCTTTGGTAATATATTTCACATACGCATCATTCTGTGCCTTTTAGTTATAATATGATTTATTAGCCACTTGGACAATTTTACGGAGTTTTATTATATGTTCTATGTAATAGGTGATACTTTTAAAACCGAATTGGAAGCAAGAAGATGTTTAGTTCGAATAAATATGTTTACACTAAATGAAAGAGAATAAATTGAAGAATATTGTCATAACTGCTAAAATAGTCTAGTATTAAGATAAAGTGTTTAAATTTTCGTATGAAAATAATTGCCCTCTATAATATATTGATCTGGGAACTCGATATCGATTTTCGGGACATTTTCAAGGGAGACAATCCACTGCTATCAGCCAACTAAAAGGCACGGAAAGCTGCGTATGATACATTTACTGTGAAGTAATGAATATTAATGTACATTTACATCACTTTTGTTTTATTTGGTCTTCAGATTCACTTAAAATATATCTCAGTAATAAGTTTGCTTCACTTTTTCTGGAACATTGATGCCCTGCACCAAATTGCTATTGTTCATAATCTCTTGTACGTTTTTAGTTGCCTCTTTGCAAGCCACTCGAGCTATGGAAATACTTGGAACATTGGTGCTAACTGCTGCTCTTGTTTGTGCGATACTCAAACAATTTGTGATGAAAGATCAGAAGATGCTACCGAAAATAAGTGGTGCAGCCGCCATTGCATCAGGTACAGTACTAACTTGACGTTCTATATCGCTTTATTGCGATACGCTGCTGATATGTAGTTTTTCTTTTGTTAAAATAATGATCTCTGGATTTCAGAATTCATGAGTATCAACGAATTCTCTTAAATGCATGTGTGTGTATACTCCAGTCTTTAATATCTGTGCAAGTTATTTGTCCATTATGGTGTCTATGATTCATGTATGATGTTTATATAAATATATTTGTATTTATACGTATGTAAGTATACTGCGCGACTGTTTGTGTATCTGTCCCTTTTGAACATCTTCGTGTTGTATGTACGCATGCTTTATATTTGAATGCAATATTGTTTGATGTGCTCTCCTACATCGGAGGTAATATAAGTACAAGAAATGCATTGATGCAAGCATCCAAGGGCGCCGCAAAACTGGTGCACAATGTTTTGGAATAGCGTAATGGCGGGAAAATGTTTTGGAATAGTCCATTTTCATACTATCATTGGTGTGTATTTCCTTTTAAACATCGTACCTTGCATAAATATCCACGTTACAAGTACCAATGTGTTAATATTGATATAAGTAAATTGAAAATGAAGTTTTTTATAATTAATTATTTTTTATTTTATCTTCCGACACCTAACACACATGCTGTTTATGTAGAATCGTCCGTTTTGGAACAGTTCATTTTCACACTATCATTGGTGTGTATTTCCTTTTTTACACCGTAACTTGAATGAATATCCACGTTACAAGTACCACTGTATTAATATTGATTTAAGTAAATTGAAAATGAAGTTTTTTATAATTAATTTATTATTATTTTGTCTTCGACACCTAACACACATGCTGTTTATGTAGAATCGTCCTATTTTTCGGGGATCAGCAAGTATTTATCATAAACATATCGTTTTAACTTTGTAAAAGATATTTATTCGACAACACAAATGCGTTAAAAATATTTTATTTCTAAATCATAAAAATACAAAAAGTTACGTGTTATATTTACTGCAGTTTAACCCTTAATAAAAATGTATTCAGTTATAAATAGATGCTCCTACCATAGTCTCAACAATTTCGTGATTCTATTAAAGGTCCCGCCCTCATGGGCGGCGCCAATTAGATATCCACATTTTTTTCTTCACAATTTCTTAATAAAATTCATAGTGCACATTTTGACAATGTGATCTGAAACAATGTGATTTTGACAGTTTTATATCAACTTTTATAGTTATACTTCGTTTGAATATTAAAATGTATTTTATGTCAAAATTGATTGATCATGAGCATTGAAATCGAAAATTAATCGATTTGAAATACCATTTATGAAAGAAAAATACCAATATATGGTTTGGCTTAGTTAGGTTCGGCTACATTTGTGAAGCATAAATGCACAACCTTAGATGTAAACAAGCTGTATTTTTCGGGCAAATTTAAACAAAGAACAAAGAATGAACAATGAAATAGTTCCATATTGAATTATCATAAATGTCCTTATTCGAATAAGTTAATCTTGATGTTTGACTAAGGAAGTGAATGTAAGCTGCGTGAAGTGAAACATACCCTGTGTCATGCTGTTAGTTGACTGAGATCACTTTTATATTCTAAGCTCTTTATAGATGCTCATTCTAACTTCGTGAATGTGCGTTTTTATGTAACACTTGAATCATGACTGAGAATATCTCTTACTATTTTGTTATATCTCTCTTTATATGCTCATTCTAAGATTATAATATTGCTTTTTTCTGAATGTGTGACTGTATCATTTTATACTTGGATTAATAATTGAGATGCCAGTCTCTTATCATTAAATACTGGTGCTTACTACAATCAAAATCAACAGAAAATGAATCTATTACCTCTTTAGAAACCGTTGAAATGGTAATGGCAGATAAGCACTTCTGATCATTTATAAGGTCGCTTATACATGCATTTTCTATATCTTCTGCGCCAAAGTTTAACGCAGGTTTATATTGCATCATACGGTATATTTTCAGGAGTGTTCATGATTATTGGTGCGGTGGTTTATGCTGTGAAATATAGTGTTGATTTACCAAGTGAATTTGATCTAAATGCCGGATTTGCGCTTTGTGTTGTGGCTGGAGTACTGGCTATTGTTGCTGCCATTTTAATATTCCTTGGTTTTAAAGATGAATAACATTGTACATATGAACATGACGAGAGTTTAATGAGTATTATGAGTAGTTTGTAATTTGTTTGTTTTAGCGGTATTACTATCACTTTATACATGTGTATAGTTGAAAAAAAATACATATGTTTGAAAGAGGTTTTGTTAAACATTATATTTCTATGTCTTATTCATATTGCAAGTTCTGTGTGTATGTTAGTGCTTGAAGTTCTGTGTGTATGTTAGTGCTTGAAATGGTACGATTTATTTTATACTGTGTGATTTAAGATTTCACTATAAACCTTGTCATTTATTTCATGTGCGACTTACTAACGTTCAAGATTGCGAACTTATGTTTTGCTGCATGTTCACCCAATTCACAAGTTTTGGTAAATACGAGTCCTAGCCGACACCCGTGTTTCCTAAATCATATGTTGATCTATTGGATTCACTCAGGGAATTTAAAAACACCACAGACAATTTTTGACCAGCCATAATTCCGCTAAATGTTATCTAAAGTATTGAGTAGCTCATTTTTTCATTTTCTTGCGTAAACATTGAAAACATATATGTATATATACATGTAACTTTTGTGTAAATTGTGTTTGCTTGTTGAAGCCTTATTTTGTCCATGATATTTCAGTGAGGAAAACCTGCACTGTGGATTTTTATGTACTGAGTACACAAACCATGCTTGTGTGCGAGAAATGTATTTTTGAAATTATTTAGTTCACATTCTCAGTTATTTACAGTTATTGAACGACAAATAAAAATGAAAAGTCGATCTTGTCATTTATATTCTTGGTCTACAGTATACATTATATAAGTACGTAAGTGTTTACCTGACACTCATCATTATAGCCGTAAAACTCATTACCGACGTTTTAAAAGTTAAAGGCACACTATAGCATTATTTTGGCGAGTCCAGATTTAATCAAAGCGCTGAATGAACAAAACTGTTTCGGTATTGAACACTCGTTGTGTATTCAACACTTCCGGATTCACAGAAATCATTATTGTCATTTGTTGAACCACTAAATTTAATTGCGCAGAAAAGAGTACTACCAGTATTGAGTATGTTATGCAGTTTACGCTCAGATGTTGCACTATTTTTAACCGATTCACTTTCCTGTTATTTTTGCGCCACTTCCGGAAAACTAGTTTTCGTACTAGGGTGATACGACTGACGAAAATTGCCACAAAACTAGTTTTTATATTTAACAACTAAAAGCGAAAACACTCAAACATATTGCCTTAGTTTAACGAGTGGCAGGTAAATACAATCTGCTAGTGTGGACAGTGTCCCAACGATAACGTGATTCATTCCCGCGTCAATAGTGGGACTCGTACATTCAATGCAAACCGATGACAAATACTGTACTTCACACGTACGTGTTTCATTTGACCAGTAAATAAACTAGGGGACAAGGGATAGCGTGTAAAGTAACATAGCTCACTATTGATTGTATGCCTACTGAAAATGAAATAGACACATCTTTGTTTTATATTGATACATACATCGTATTTACTTCAAGAAACCTCGCGTATCTTATTTTTTGTATGCGTGTTATAAATAAAATTATCGTTTGGGTGTTATGGTTACAGTGAGATTTCAAGGTCAATGTTATTATATGAGTATTGTCAGACAACAATTAACTCCCAAGTTTCAAAACATAGACTACTATTTACGAACATGATTATACGGAACTTGGAGCGAGTTTCTGACACATAGATTTGCATCAGTTAGCGAAGGACTAGTACATTGATCAACTATGTTGCTTTACCAATGTCGTAGGTCAAATAAAATAAGTGTAAAGTGTTATTTTGTCCGTTAACACAACATGGATTATACATCCTATTGTTGGAGCAAGAATCACGCTATCGTCGGAAAATAGTAATTCGGTTTTGTGGTCAGCGTTCGGACTCTTCTGTTGATCAAGTAATTCGTCGTGTTTTCTGCATTGAACCACATACACTGCACATGCACTTCGATTTTTTATTTCAAGTAAGCAGTATAATCATAATATTTGATAGCAAACAGTGTATATAAATATGCTTTCAATAAAAAAATATGAATATTACACATGCACTAATTTCTCACAAGCCAATCATTATTTTTATTGAAAGCATATTTATATAAGTTGGAGTTGTAGATTTAGGCGACTTTTTTCAACAGTATACCAGATGTATGCGGTCAGTTAACATAACAGTTAACCTTTTATTCCACACGCAACTGACACAGTTCCCAAAATGACATTTGAACAGTCAAACTGTCACGAAGAATATGCTCTTCGTCTAGCCTTTTGTAGCAGTGGATTGCTCAACCAACGGATCTAACCGGATGGGCCATGACTGCGCTATTTTGCAATTTAAGTTTGCGCACGCGAGATGGATCAATTAAAACGGAAGTCGTTTGGTTTATTTCAGCATTTTATTTGCTTTGGTCACCATTAAACCAAGTAATGATCCGATGTAAAAACTGTGAATAAAATAAAACCAACAAATAATACAAAATAAAATCAAGTCTGCATTTGGAAAGGTGACGTATTCATGAAGATGACGGTAAAACGCGTACGTTCACAACAAAACGGCTTTTGTACATACAATTTATAATGATTCCAAAAAAAATTCTAACAAGAGAATGGACGGATTAAGATACGTTGAATAAAGTTAAGCACATATTCCAGAAGGCATTATTTAAACATCTAATTAGGATGCTGATATTTTGACAGGTAATACGGAAACGCAGGCATTTGAATTCAAGGAAACATGAAAATTGAAGATAAAATAAATGATCTATCCGCAAAAGAAATTTTGTACATCGTCAATATATATTGGAAGTAACACGTTGTCATGGTAACATATATAATGATAACAATATAAACATATTAACAAGTGGACATTTAAATGCTTAAATACATCGAAATATGAGCAAATATGGAAAATAAAGATATTATAAAAAATAAATAACAAATAAACAAGCATAAAATCACAGATTCAGCAAATGAACTCCGGTACCGGAATTGTAATTAAATGAGATTGAATTATTTAATTGTTACGACCTATGCTTGAGTTCGACATTTATTAAGAACCTCAATGTACTACATGAAATCAAGATCTTCAAGATTTCCTAGCTTACTTCCCTTAAGGTTTACTATACTAAAAAAAGTATTTAAGTCTCGTCAGATTTTTTTTTAATCTTAAAATGATGGTAACCTACTTGTGCAATGGTCAACCAAGGGCCTTACATTGTCTGGTAGAGTTTGGAAACATGAACAAGGTATGATAACATAATATATGTATACAAACATTAAAGGAGAAAACATTTCTGCGGCTAAAAATGAATAAAATCTTAAAAATGTAACGATAAAAGATAAAAAGCAATTTCATTTCCCCTCAACTCCAGCTTCTACATTATGTCATGACACGATTCCAAGGTGACGAAACATTTATTTTTAGAAATTAAATTTCCTTACTCAACGCAAAGAAACATCGTTTAAAGACAAACTTATACTTTGACATCGACCAGAATGTGGTAAAATGAAATAAATTTTAATTCAAGCTTAAAACATTTGCAGCTCGTTGTCAAATATATACATCTATATCAATAGGTTACTAACATAATTTTGAACAATTGATTTTTATTCACATAATCGTTTGAGGGAGCATTCTATATTTTGGCTTCTTTTAAGACACATTCATATACACATGATTCAAACATTCCAGTCACTGCATGCATACACTAATTTCACACACGAATATTTTCAACAAACAATAACAAACTTGATACCTTTGCTTATCAAGTCATCGAATTTTATGGGTTTTTTTACCTTAAACATTTCTTTCTTCTTCTTTACACATAAAACTGAAAAGCTTCACTATTCAATAGAATTGTATAACATTCCGACCAAATGAAGGTTTGGTTCTTCATTTATTCTCAAGGTAGTTTGCAACAACAACTCGATACAATACCTCAACATACTTGCACAACAATTTAATCGAGACAACCATACCGTTTAAATGCTTGACACATCGAAGAACGATTGAAATGCTTTACAAATATATGAATAATATAAAAACAAACTATGTAGAGGACGGATAAATATCGTTCCAGGTTTCAAAGCAATGTATACAAAAGTCACACTGATTTAAACATTTACGCAAACAATGAACATACTACACGCCATTAAAAACCCAACTAAATTTGTCCGCGTCAGCACGGTGACATTATAATGAATTAATTATATTTTTATTCTCAAACCTAATTTCCTAAACTTAATCAATTATTAAATATGAATACTAGGGCTTTAGGTGTATTCCTTTTTGAAGAATGATTTACACATATGTAAAAATAAAACGCCTTTTTACACTTGGAACTAAATGAAGGCTTAAGGGATATAGTTGCATTTTAATGGCGTTAAGTATATAATAACATAAATCGTATCAGAAAAAATCAAAATGCATTTAGTAAGTGAGAATAATATATGTATGTACAGTATAACAATATATCACAGGCTGTTTTGACAATGTTATGTCTATAAATCAAAGTGTAGCACAAATATACATGCAATTAACTCACCATTAAATGAAGATATTGTTTATGACCATATAATGTAAAGTGTAAATCGATTCCAGCCGCTTTCATATTACATTACAGTGGTATAACCAATACGGATATACATGTATATCTTACATTTAACGGTTTAAAAACATTTTGATAAAGACCAAATCAACAATGTTTATGATTTTCGTCTTCGTCAATAAACCCTCTCTTCATAATGTTCTTACACAAAAAAGCACGACTTAAGACCATTCATTTCAAAACAATGCCTTTGTCGATAAAGGAATATTCATCACAATACAATATCAGCGTCTTTTTCTGGGCTATATAAAACGGACACTTTCGGCATCGCCATTGCGCTACGAACTCTTTCCGTCCTCGAATTCGTTGCCGTTGTTTTGACAGCGGGTTTCTTCTCTGTGGCAACACTTGTCACACTTACTCGACTGATAGCACTACTTGGCCTGGACGCACCAAAGAAGTCTGTTAAAGCATTTGACAGGCGCATACTAAGATTTCTAATAGAGCTTGCCTTACTCCTAGCTCGGTCAGAAGTCGTCGTTTTCTTCTGTTGGTGTTGTTGTATGGCCAGACTGGCGATATTTTTCATTTGTTTCTGTGTTTTCCAACCTCTCCAGGCTCTTTGCAATGTTTTAGCCGCTACATCTTCTTTCTTTCGCATCATCGTTGTAGTTTTACGATTTGTATTGACGCGAGTTGGGAATGCTTCCTCAAACTGCACTTCAATTTGCTCATGCAATAGATTTAATTCTGGTGATTCATCGACGCTACCAAGCACATACTTTACAAGAGCCATAAGTACATCTAAACAATGAAGTTTATCTCCTTCAGCAATAGGAAGATCAAATGAAACAAGGGCTATTTCGTTTGGCTTAGGAATACATAACGGCTGTTCTAGGTCTGCAACAAAATGTGACAATTGCTCATACTTAATAAACTGAGTGGCCAGTGGATCATAACGTTCCCACACAGAATAAAACATTTCAAAATCATCCTCCGTAATTCCCACTTCTTCTTGTTCGTGTGCTTGGTTGAAATTTTCTAAAATCACAGCGATGAACATGTTTATAACTACTAAGAATATTATAAGAATATACGAGGTCAAAGCTACTACAGCCATGAATGAATTTCCGCAATCTCCCGGTGAACCTTCCGTTATTTCACCATCTGGGCGAGTGTAATGAGTGTTATTACAGTTAGGTGTTGATATCATCATTGGTATTAGAACATCGTTCCAGCCTGCAGCGGTTGCGAGGCGAAACAGCAGAAGAAAGCTATTTCCGAAAGTTTTAAAATTGACCACATCTTCATCCAATACTCCCGTTATTTTAAGATTTTGAAATGTTGAAAGGCAAACAATAGCATATATGTACATTATAAGGAATAGTAACATTCCTATATTAAACAACGCTGGTAAAGAAATCACTAAAGCAAACATAAGTTTCCGAATTCCTTTGGCTGCTTTGATGAGACGTAAAACTCGGCCGATTCTAAACACTCTGACAACCCGAAGCAAAGTTGGGCTGAAATTGATACTTTTCAGCAAGTCTTCCAAAATCACGCCTGAAATTAACCAAAAAAACACATTTAGATAACAGATAACAAGTTTGTCTATATATATGTATATAACTACATTGGTTAGCTAAATATGAGAACACTTGAGAATGGACACGTCATTCAAATAGCATAGACAAATATGAAAGAACAATAACAAACACCGTGAGGTACTATTACCAATAAATCACATGTACGCCAAAAAAATCAACATTCAAAGAAACATATCAACAATATTATCAATGGGACATTACCTTCTCAGTAACTGAGCTAAATGTAACATTGAACTTTTTTGTGGACGGAGGCACAGACAAGGAATATCAAGCTTATACAATAACACTTCCTCTTTCTTCAAAACATAAAACTAAATGATTTACCATTTTTGAAAACGTTATTTGACACTGGTGATTTGCACTGAATTTACAAGCGAAGCTGTTACGAAATTAATTAACAAATATTCACCGATATATATACACATATTGGTCAATGCACGCAATACAACATTTATTCAAGACTGATCAAACACTAACACAGAACAAAATGCCAATGCTGAGAATAAGGGTCAACAGTTTAAACCAAACTTTCAACTGACACACACACGAACAGCCTGGTCACTGAATGGTTATAATCCGTATTTTTTGGTTCTCTTCAGCAGCCTGTCATAATGGATCTAATATTTACAAAACAAAAGTTGAACAATGTACTTATTTTCACGATGGAATTTACAAAGAAAACAATTCAATGCCACCAAAGTTAAAAACTCAGAAACAAGCATTGCTGTATAAATAAACACGAAAAGTTGAACCAGAAACTTTAACAGACTGCTGTTCTATGGAACTTTCTATGGTGAATATTTCAGCCAAGCTTTTTAAAGATAAAATTCTCAGAAAATAAGATGTCTATATTTATAACTCATAATTAACACATGGGTCAAAACTAATCAGTACAAACAAAATAACTATTATACCCCAACGATAACGTGTAAATTACAAACATGAGAATAAACAGATTTTGGGTGAGTCAATACAATACTTAGGATATGCAAGCTTTCTATAAAGAAATGAGTATCAATATAAACCGCTTGTTTATTTACATTTCCTTTTCAGTAGGCAAAGTGCAGTGCTGAGCTCTGTCACTTTACAAGGTCTTCTATTTCACCATGGTTACTGGCAAAATAAGATACATTACATGGACGCCTCCCAATGTTTGATCAGGAATGACGTTATCGTTGGGTTACTAGAATTCCATCATAAAATAAGTAGGTCGTAACAAAATTCAAAAAACATAAAACACGACCACTCTAGGTAGATAACAACTATAGGTAGATAACTAAAGATTCATTATCATAAAATTAAAACCATATGTTTTCATCACGTTACTATGGCGACAGAGAGAAAGTCATTTCAAAGTTCAGATTGTTGTTTCGAAATTCTTTCATGATTTAAGTCATTTGTCTTGTTGGCTGTCGTACGTTGCGACTGAAATTGCAGATTGTTTTGGTATCGATGGATTTTCCAAACCACAAGATGGAAGTATACACTCAAATGTTTGTGTTAGTGATTGCTCTTAATATCGTCATATTTTCGTCAAAAAGCGATAGAATTTTGTGTACAATATAAAATCATTCTTTTTAAACGATTTTGAGAAAATACAGGAAAATAAAATTATCAGACACAGGGTAAATATGATGCCCATAGGAGGAAATCTTCAATGCAGACTATATTCCATAACAGGGCCTCAATTTATTTCAAAATATAATAGATACTGGTATTGACACAAGGAGGGGGGATTGAAACAAGCATATTGGTGTGTTATACTCCTTATTAATGGAATTTTGTTTTTGTGTAAAAGTGTAAAACCCTTATGGATACCTCTAGGAACGTACACATAAAAACATCTAATAGATGCCGATATCTTCAAATATTGCTTCATTATCAACATGTTAACAGTGGTGAATTCAGCCTCAACTATCAACATAAAACCGATACTAATGACTTATTTTAAAGTTCGTATATTTGTCCTCAGTCCTCAAGAAAACCTTTGTTGAAAAAAGTTAGTTGGAAGTAAGATGTAGGAATAGCTTTTTCTGGGTTCTGTTTAAGTCAAATATATAACAAACTGTCACGTATGTTACACGGGAGTTTTACGCCTTGTTTGCGACTGTACACCAGTAAAGCACGGCGGCCAGTTGTTCAATACTAACCCATTCTTTCGCAAGCAACTGAAAACTTCCCGATATGAAGTAGAGGTGGAGGACACATGGCCTAGGGTGTGTCATCCTCCGGTTAATTGACACAGAGAGCATACGACAAGACTGCGGTACGAAACTTGGACCTCAGGGTTGGCAGTTCCTGGTTCCGGGTTAAAACGTACTAGACAGACAATCTAGTGCCCTGCCAACTAAGCTTACAGAGCGGGCTCACATGTCAAAGACGCAAACAATTTGCACACAAATGCCATTGTACATAAGTTTTAGCGAATACAAAGGAACCTTTTCATTTATCATTTTCAATTAAGATTCATTTTTTATTTGTTCTCATATTATCTTTTATGAATGTGGTTATTGATAACGTCAGGTGAGGAAATCTCACCATACGTACACTACTCCGCTCTGTGGTTAATAAGCTGTAAAATAACAGCAAATACTGATACAATATGCTGTTAATTCATTAATTCGAATATGATACCAAAACGTCATAAATTCCTTAATGCACATCGTCTCTGGTAATTTTCCCACTCGATATAATTGCATATCTGATAATTTGAAATCCCATCTAAACTTTACTCTTGTGTTCATGCATTATATAATAAGTCGATTTGAATCCTTAAAATACATTATGCATGATTACGTTATGACTCGACTCGGACCAAACAAGATATATTGTATTAACTTTCTGGTCTTAGTCATTTCTGTGAAAGGACGTCTTCGCTATCAATGTTCATAGGAATTGGCGTTTTACTCGCGAGTGAATGTTTAATGGTCCACATAGACTAGATTCCGTACCGCGTTATGTGTTCATCTGAGTTAATTTGATTCATGAGAGCGATTGTTGGATGAATAATTAGAAAAGACTGTCATTTACAACTGTTCTATGTGCACATGGATTATCGAATTATGTGTCTTGTAAAAATGTAACTGCTGTTGTTTTCGTTACATGAAGGCCGTACTGAAATTAAGTTTGCTTATAATATATTTAGTTATACACAATGTACACTATTTAAGTAATCTTCTTTAAATAAAGATAACTATTATTATTTTTATTATTACATATAATAGCCTTCACCAGGATACCTTCACGAATCTGACGTAAGACTGTGTCACGGCATGGTACGCGGCATGGAATTTAGTCCTTTCGGTGAATGGACATACATTTCTCGTTGTTTAGTGACATGTACTTAATGCAATAAGGATTTTGCAACACACTTGTTATTTAGATAACTCCATTGTCCAACTTCAACTACCAGTTGCAACGCATGGCTTGGGATTTGTGGAAATGTTTTCAGTTAAAATATGGCAAGTTTCAATACTTATATGTAGGGGCCTACAGCGAAATGGTTTAAGTCAATAGTCGCGGCATTATGCAAACTGTGTCAGAGAAAGCATAGAATACTTGATTAGGTTACGATACCACAAAAGCAGAGAAAATACGAACAGTGGTTTGACCATACACCAGAATTATTGCATAACAGCATAAAATAGGACTTTATAGCATGTGCACGAGTTCTTCGACAAAATGGTTCTATTTCACGACAATGTGCTATGAATTTAATACATTAGTACAAACATTTTATTTTGGATTATATGCATTATAGTGTTTACCTGCGAGAAGAGCTACAAGAAAAGCATACCTTAGATGGATGTATGTATACTATACCAAACCTATGAAACATTGCATATTTCAGACAGCACAAGTGTGCAGAGACGCCTAACTAAACATCGTTCGTCTGCAAAATAATGCTTATGTGCTGTCTAGTATAAGCATTTTGCTTGTCGTGGACAAACTTTAGAGTACACAATCAATATATCATCGAGCAATTACATAGGTTTGGGTCGTATTTTATAAAACCAATTTTACATATTAGCCAAGTTTTTTTTATTACACTGACTATTTGTTATGTCCTGTATAGCTTCGTGAAAGATGAGGCTACATTTGTCAGATGTTATATCTGAGTGTTTTATGAGTTATGCTACTAAATAATGGCACACAGTTTATCATGAGCCAATTCTCTTTATCGAGGCATACAATCAAATAACAATGTCTTCAAATTGTTCGTAAGGTAGGTACCACCAAAGTTAGCTTTTGACTCCTGTGTTTACAACTTATCACTTTATCTAATGAGCAGGAGAAATGGTAATATACATTTCTGGCCTGTAGCGGCATTGTGGTTATTGCTTCGGTTCAAATGTCTTCCGACTCCGAACAAAGTTCTCACAGCGCTATTTTTATCGTTATGTAGAAGTCGATGTATTCCTTTTGTCATTTAACCACCTACATTACCAAAATAAGTCACTGTCCTTGTAAACGGAGACGATGTGTCTCTTCAAAAGATTCACGGAACATTGACAAAAAATTACATATTTTTTATGGCGTAAATGCACCCGAAATCCCCTTTGTCCCACCAACTCTCTCTACCCACCAATAGATTATCACTCAAGCTAAGGGCCTGTATGTATATCGATAAACGAGAGCTGGTGTGTTTGTTGATGTAAAAACTGTTGTCATTATTTCTGAATATGTTGAAGGGTATATTGTTCTATAAACTCGTACTGCTTATGTACGAGTTTTATTGTTACAATTACGAATCTTTTGCGGAACGAGTTACCCCCCTACCTTTGAACGCTCATTCGGAATACTTATTTCAATACTTCATGTGAAACTCCGTACTGGCCGAAGACGCTGATCACAGTAAACGGCAATGTTCGGCACAACATCTATGAAGAACATTTCCTATTAAGGTAGACTAAGTACTTCTCTCTTTTAGTATATTACAAAGAACAATCGGTGAAATCACCTAAGAAGATTTCGTGAAGATTGAATATTCAAGTTATGCTTTAAAACTTTCAAACATGCTATTTGATTAAATGGTAAACACACGATCAAAGTTCGAATATTTCTTCATTTATTCAACGCAGAACATTGCCTATCATTTACTGTGGTATAGGGGCGATTACAAAGGAGGTAACTTTATATCATTGGAAACTGTTGAAAAACTGTTCTAAAATCGGGACGTAGGCCTACACAATTAGCTAGCGGTTACAATTGAGTACAGACCAACGCATATAACATATTTGTACGACGAGATTTTCTGCAACAAAATGTATAAAATGGTACAGTTAAACAGGGACATCATTCAAAGAAATTACATTTTAACAAAAACCGAGTTCGAGTAAATATACATCAGATGCCAGACAGACGGTCCGATGGAATGGTTACAATTGTCTATAAAGAATTCTTCTATAAAACTGCCCCCGTGTTGCTAAATAAACATTCAACTAATATAGATATTGAAAGAAACTGCGCAGTTTTTTATTTCAAGAACCAACATGGAATTTATGTACGAGAGACGAAACATCAGCGAAGAATTGCGTAAACATACAGAGACAAAAGTACACCAAATTAATGTTGCTTAGCTGTGAGTTAATAATTATTGTAGCGCGACAACACACGTATATTATATATATATACGAACACATATGCGATGAGACAAAACATGTACATCTAGATACACATATGTGATGAATATTAGTTAGTTTGGTGTGTATGCTATTCCGTACATTGGTTTTAACAGATGGAGAGACTGAAAGCAGTCAGTAAATGCGAAAACACGCTAAATACGCAAGTATTGTCTCAATATCATCGACTTTGGCCGCCACAATGCGAAGCATTAGGTCACGTGGTGTTCGAAACAACCTTTCTGACTCGCAAACGTTGAGCGGTTGCAGCAAAGGGGTTAATGTGTTGGGTTTAACGATCAACCAACGGGGTCTGCTTGGAGCAGACTTAATGCGCGCTGCAACACCGTGAAACCACGCCATAATCGACAGGTTAACCTGACGCGAGTCCAAAAAGTCCTAGTACAACTTATATTATGAGTGTCAAGCGTATCTAGACATTGGCCAATGCTCGAAACCGAGAGCCCTTTACCACTGGGCCACAGGGCGTGTGGAGGTTGTAGCTAAGTACGCATCTTTGACTACAATAATGCGTAAATAGTGACACATTATGTCTGTATCTACCATAAATAGCTGAACAAGCACTGTGTGATCTAAACTGAGTTGTTGCTACTTCGGAATAACCTAACGTAAGAGCACCTCAGGCGGTTGTCAATGCTAACCAGATGCTTTACATATAACGCCATTTTCGATGGATAGTTTGGAAGAATATTCTATGTTTTAAGTACCAAGTCCGTATCTTTGACAAATGCAGAGTTATGGTTACTGGTCTACTTGTTCACCAAACAATTAAATGATACAACAGAAAACATCGTTCTGATAAAAATGACCACTAAAACATTATAAAATGCAGGGGAATGCAGCTCTCTAGATCGACTTACTTCAAAACAAATCTTGAAAAAAACACGTGTAAAATGAAAGGCTAACGCTTTTATACAAATCATTTTGTTTTATTTTCATCGGGGTTATCACCGTTTTTCGACACAAATGGTGGTCAGCTGACCTATCTAGTTTTCCTGGAATTAATTAACAACCAGTACTAACTTACTCTTCCGCAAGCAACTGACAACTTCTCAACATGAGGAGGACATGACCGTAGCAAATGTCACGGAATAACATAACCTTCCCAACCCGGATATCGAACCCGAATCTGTCTAGCGCTCTACATATTGAGCTTGTCGGTCAGGCTTTAAACATTTCCATAATTAATGAAGCTAAACAAAAATAACAATTTAATTCTAAGAGCTAAAAAGAGATAATTCTGAAAAGATCAGATCGTGAGTTACAGTTCTTGGCTCATTTTTTATCTACGGTTGACACACAAGTGTTCAAAGTTTGAAGTCTATAACCCGTGTAGTTTTTAAGAAATATGGACGAAAACTGTGCTAATCCATTGATCATGCGACGACAATACCCATTTGACCCCGGTGATTTTTTTTTAATTAAGACGTACTAATATATTACTTTTGTCTCTCAAATGGACGTTTAGAAACAACCGTTTGAATTTAATGGAATTATGAGTCATTGTAATTTTGCGCGTCAATGTTACCGACCGTACAAATTCCTCGGATTACAGACCTCATGTCATACAAATCGCTCGATGTTAGTTTTTGTCGAATAATTGGAATACATATAAAACGAACGCACTTGATTAAGAAATTTATTTGATAAACTTTTGGTCAACGTTAAATCAAATATCTCAGGCTCAGGTTAACAAACATCAACAGTTTGGAAAAAAACAAACATAATTTTACATCAATATAATTCAAAAGTTATACATACAAGTTGTATAATGCATAAGCATGATGTGGACTCATTAATGATCATGTCATTGTAAGTGGTTTACAGCTCGTAATGTACACTAAGAATGGATAAAATCACTGTACAATTGTCGAGAGGGTAAGTGTGCATTTAAAAGACCAATGAACATTGGAAGACATTGTTCGCGGATACAAAGTTGAACATTTTCAGAACGCCGACAATCGCATAACATCAAACCAAGGTCTTTTTCGCGACAAATTAATTCAACAGAAATATACCAATCGCGAAATTCGCTAATTTAAAAGAAGGTAAGAACTACTTTCAATGTTACGATGAATACAACATATGTATAAACAATGAAAGGTTATCGTGGGTTCCGTCGATGATAGTTATTGTAAAATGCAGTTATAAGAACCGATAGAAGTAAATATGCATTTTCAAAATTTGTAATAGTTTGAAACTGGATTTGGACATCAATTGACGACTTGTAAAATGAATATACATGTTGATATAAAACTAATTCATCTGTTAGTAAAAGGAATTGAAGCCAAATAAGCGGAAGTGGTTGAACAACTGGAAAATGTTTATGTACCGTTCTTTGTGGGTAAAAAGAAGTAACAGGTAGATTAATATGAGGTATCTGAATTATTCATACTAAGCAAATACAGCATTTATGTAATATTAAATATTCGTTGACTTACGCACGAACAAAATGAACATATACCGATTAAGTATTATGGTTTCGAGAATGACGACAAAAAAATGGAAAATGCAGTCTTATAATCTTGCTAACAACGTGAAACAAAAAATGAAACATAATATAGTTTTATGAGAAGAAACTGATATTTTATACAAGCATCAAACACATTCAATGCATAAATAACCAGAACCCTTCACTCATATAAGGGCTTAGCAGTTAAGCCAATCACCCAATAACAATTATCTTAAACTAACCATAATGAATGTAAAATACATGTTAATCTTACAACAACTAACAATGAATGCAAATATGTAATATATAACATTATCACAGTTGATTAATACTTTTGGCAAAGGGTTGGTTTATCATGAAGGTGTACATCATACTATGGATATAAATAATACACAAAACACAGAAATGAGCATTTTGGGATATGCTGTAGACACCTTTTGTCATGTTCGTTGCTATGCATGTTACGCCGTCGAAGTCATACATGTATAAAACATTAACATTTTCACCAAAACAAACTCTGAAATGAGCATGCCCACTGAAAAGTATTTAAAACATTCCTAGGTCACTAACGGAGCTCCGTGTCAATTCTGTTTTGTTATGCTTGGCGTATTGACTCGACCACAGGATTCAAAATTTCTCAAGCGCAGTAAGAGAATTTGAGAACATGTGTGTTTTGATGTGAGTAGGTATCAAAACCAACACTAAAATTCAAGGCACGGCTTGTTAATCGAAGTGTTCAGTTTGTGGCTCCCAAGCCGTTCTCTGAACGTGACATTCAAGACGAATTTAGGAAAATTTACACATATTCAGTGCAATCAAATCCACTATGTAAACAAAATTGTGGTTCATTTGTAATATGTAGATTCGTCTCCTGACTTATCAACAGGTTCGCATATGACAGATCAGATTTATCTCTCAATTTCAGACGGAACAACTTGTAAGTTGATGTGCATACCACATACGTTTTAACAAAACACACTTTCAACAAAACGAACATGTTAACGATCGACAACATTTACCAGAACCGGAAGTCTCATACTGACTTTAAAAATCATTTCAGCCCTGTCATAATAAAACATCATTCCTTGTTCCTCGAAATCCCGAAATATTCGGCATTTCAATAGCGCTCTGAACCTGTCTATCAGCCGTCCCAAGAGACGGTCCATAATTATTGTCACTTTTAACACTAATACTACTTGTAGCACTACTAGGGCGTGGGGAACCAAAAAATGCACTTAAAGCATTTGAAAGTCTTACTCCAATATTTCTTAGCGGACTTGTCTTGGCACGAGCTTCTAAATTTTCAAAAGATGGTATGTTTCGCTGGTTCATTGCCCTCACTGCAAAGCTTTTAATTTGTATGTGAGCTTTGTATTGTCGCCAAGCCCTTTGTAGTGTTTTGGCAGCCACATCTTCCTTCTTTCTCTTCATTGTTGTAGTTTTGCGTACTGTGTTAACACGTGTGGGGAACGCATGTTGAAATCTTCTCTCCATCTGTTCATGTAGTTGTTGAAATTCCGGTGATTCTTCAACATTACCTAAGTGGAATCTCACTAGACCCATAAGTATATCCAAACAGTGCAATTTATCACCCTCTGCTATTGGAAGGTCGAAAGAAACTAAGGCAATTTCATTTGGCTTAGCGATTCCCAATGGGCGATCTAAGTCTGCAACAAAATTGGATAACAGCTCATATTTGATAAACTGCGTAGCTAGCGGATCAAACTGCTCCCAAACGCAGTAAAACATGTCAAAATCGTCCTCGGTGATTCCAGCCTCCTCCTGTTCGTGAGCTTGATTGAAGTTTTCAAGAATTACAGCAATAAACATATTTATCACAACCAAAAATATAACAAGAATATAAGATGTAAGACCAATGACAGCCATCCAAGGAGTTCCACAGTCACCTGGTGAGCCATCCACTCTAACACCATCCGGCCTGATGAAATATTGATCATTGCAGTATGGCGGTTGGATCAACATCGGTATAAGAATATCATTCCAACCAGCGGCTGTTGACAAACGAAATAACAGCATAAAGCTGTTAAGAAATGTTTTGAAATTCACAACGTCCGCGTCTAGAGGTCCAGTAATTTTCAGATTTTGAAATGTAGACATGCAAATAATTGCATATATGTACATTATAAGGAACAGAAGCATTCCAATATTGAGTAAAGCAGGAAGGGAAATGATGAGTGCAAATAATAATTTTCTTATTCCTTTTGCAGCCTTGATCAGTCTCAGAACCCGTCCAATCCTAAACACTCGCACAACACGTAACAATGTTGGACTCACAATATTTCCAGACATGAGGTCGTTCAAGATAACACCTGCAAGGGAGAAATGAAATGACTTTAGACTGGTCTTCTGTAGAACAAACTGATTTTGTTCAGGATATGAAAACAATCGTGAAGAAATAAATGAAGCAAAATAATTTAATTGCAATTATTACCAATGACATTACAAACTGTAAGACGAATAGCAACTTCAATTATGATCGCTAAATCAACAGTCCTATAAAAATCTAACATGCAAAATATAAAATTCAAGTGCAGTTATTTCATCTGCGGGGTTAAAACAAAACGTTAATTAATTGCAACAAACACTAATAAACGAATAAATACTAAACAAAAAAACTTACCAACTATAGAAAAGGCCACATGGAAATAACAGAACTGAAAGTTTTCCATATGGGTATTTCTGGTTCCATGCAGGATAAAAGCATGCATCCCAAATCCGTAAAAAGAAACAGTTTTACGCCAGGAAAATGACGATTTGCCAGCTCTATGGATATGGAATACGCGTGGATTTGTAAAGCAAAAATTAGCGAGCATACGACCGTCACGGTAGCAGCATTACAGTTTACACAAGCTCTGTTGACATTATCCAAATTCCAGAAAGTCTGTTAAAGCCAGTTTTAGCTCATTTATTACACATACTATCTCCACACGTATTTTGCATTCTGTCCATATCCAACCATTTCATAAGGAAATGCTATTTCAAACTAGAACATTTTTTCAGAAAGTTGTGTAAAATATCACGCAACAACTGATGTTTACGATACGGTCGACTTATTAACCATCTTACTCAACTGCCCGATTTGGAATAACATGCAAAAACAACATCACCAAGAAAACAGCTTCATAACATAACAGACAAGTTGCAAAACTCGCATTAGTACATAATAATGTTTTGTTCATGTCCCGCGATCGTCAATCACACACTTATCGAAACGTGATAGTAGGATGGGAGGGTTTTTTTGATGGTGGGATGGTAATGATAACGTAATGTCGTAGCAATAGATGGATAGACTGACACGTTTCCCGTTGCCAGGAAAAATACTTCAATATTACCATCGCTGTCTAAACATCGAAGGGT
This sequence comes from Mactromeris polynyma, assembly GCA_032209605.1. Classification (NCBI taxonomy): domain Eukaryota; kingdom Metazoa; phylum Mollusca; class Bivalvia; order Venerida; family Mactridae; genus Mactromeris; species Mactromeris polynyma. Next base: position 52,528,782 of record JASFXZ010000001.1, read on the forward strand.
TGTGAATGTTTGATAGGATGGCACGATAAAAAAATGCCATCTTATCATTACTGTTCTACGATTCTACCATTGCCACCCAATTTTGACATCCATATACATGTACCATGTATTTTACCATTGCATTTAAATAAATGGGAGATGAGTAGGACATAAACAAAACAGGATTTCGTACATTAACGGTCAACAAACATCATACAGATGTAAATCGTGGGGATGGAATTGGACAACGTGCAGTACATTTATATTTAATTGTTGTCGTATGTTTTTTTAATGATATGATTAGACTGACTACATTGACCGAACTATTGCAGTACGCAGCCATATGGTGTTACTCAATTGTTTGATTTGCATATTTCAATATAACTGGACATCATTTGAATACTGAAAATCATTTGAGAAAAAGAAAGTCGACTGACAGTTCGTAAAAATACAGGAATATAACAGAACAGTGACTAAAGTTGGAACAGTAACGATTACAGTCAGCCTACCGTAAAACATTGTCGCAACAATCATCAGCACATCTGCATGAAAATTAGGATCAGTTACAGCTATAATTTTATTTGGAAATTATTTATTACTTAGCTTGAAAGTTTATGGAATAGATAAGTTTAGTTGAACTTAGTTTCTAGTATATTTATATGGGTGTGAACTGTAATGGTTTTTACTGTTCTCACTTTTCAGGACAAGAAATATTTCAAACAATTCGCTCAGTATTTGTCACATTATTGACGTGTGCATGTGTTTGCATGAATTTCTCCTAGTGTTGTAGAAAGAATTGTACGAGAAATGATATCATTTAATCTAAGCAAAATGTATTCAAATGACAAATAGCCCCAATGGAGACTGTATAAGTACTCTCAGTAGGATATGTATTCAAATAAAGAATATAAGCAAACAAACAGAAAGATGGAAGCTATAGAACTCTGTGATGGTATCATTCTATGTGTAATGCCTATGGCCTCTAACAGGCCGAATCACTCGTAACTTTACCTCCTTCTATCTCTTTGAATATTACATCTAAACAAAATATTTTGGATTAACCATTGGTTCTTATTACTTCTTTTACCCCGTATTGAACGTATGTAGTATTATACATGCATCTAGTAGTTTCAAATACAAGAGTTTGTATCAAAATAGTCTAAATATATACATGCAATATACACTATTATGCGAACCAAATAACCACTTACATAAACTGTAAAATTGAGTTTGCATGTTGAAATAATACATTGAAACAAAACAATTTTATTTTTATTCTGTTTAAAATCAAATATTTTTTCAAGCGTTAGTCAAATACTCTTCCTTAGAATGCAATGTCAATTTTACAAGTGGTTATTTATTACTTTATACATAGATAACTGTCTACATGATAAAATATATCACCCATAACTTTGATAGAAATGTGCTAAACAGCGTCTACTTCAATCTGATGTGAGTAATACAGGGCAAGAAACTATTCTGATTATTGTCAAATAATATATATGTTTTACATATCAAACTATGGACAAATGGACATATGTGTGGTCAATATAAATGTAGTGCATGCTCTCAAAAAAACGCACAAAAGTCACAAATAGGCATAGCCAAGACACTGTTTCACGAAATATCTCAAGTGTAAAATTATAATATGAACTAGATGTTAGGATTTACTGACTGCCTTGAATCTCTAGCAATGATGATAATTTTTGGCACCAGGCCGCAATAAAAATATGTTTGTTTAGCATAGTCTTCATAACCAAGGAAAAATACCCCTATTCAGAATGTTTTGAGGGCTCTGATTATTTTCTCGGCAGCGTAGTAGTAGTTAACATAGTACGACCAGAAAAAGTATAATAAATCACAATTAAGTACCTGCCGACCTACCAACTCTGCTGGGTAGGGTTATACTAAAAAAAACATTTTTTAAGGATGAACTCGTGAAATGTGACCCAGTGCAAACAAGTGCAAGCATGGTTTCCGCATAAAATGACAAGACAATAGTAAACATTGACCACACAGAACAAGACAAATACATGCAGCAATCTGGTCTTAACATACTGTTAGTACAGAGATAAAACACATGTCATTAAATGTCAAAAGCATTGCAACCATAATTTGACTATTTTACACACATTTATTTGAAAGTTGCTTTGTTGTGTCCAGAGATATGCATGGTCGGAGTGAACAAACTCTGACACATTTTGTTGCCATATTAAAGTGCCAAATTACAATTGCAATGGGAGTAGAATTTGCATCAAAGCAGAATAAATTTAATGTTTTACTGTTGACTTACCTAACAAAGAAAGTACTACGACCACAAAGTCAAAAACATTCCAAGGCATCGTGAAGTAGTGCCATCGAAGTCCAATAATTTTGACAATTGATTCTAAGGTAAAAATAACCACAAACAGAATATTGAGCATTCCAAGGACGTCTTGAACCATCTGCGTTTGGTTATAATGGTCAACTGCCATCTGTATCATGTTGAGGAATATGAACACGACAATGCACAGCTCAAACTTGCTACTGTTTGAAATGTCGTAGAAAATTCCTTGAGTCTTATTCTGAAAAAGTTTAGAAATTATCAATTAATTAGCTACATCTAGTGCAATTTGCAAAAATACCCATAACACCCAAAGTTTTGCTAATTAAACTAGCATATTATGCATGTACATTTACATTGTATTTAGCTAACCAGCCATGAAGGTGTTCGAATATGCAACATCCGCATATTTTCTTCAGAAATGGTACAATGAAGCTGAACAATAAAATCAATAACAGTTTGGATCGGTCTACACTCAAGGAATAAAATCCTTCTATCTAATGTAGTTATACTAAGCTGAAAGTCATGACGTTTCAGGATAGAGTGCCAGACTCTTGATCTGAAAGTTTTAGGTTTAATTGGGCTATATGCTAGTATTTATAAACTCGGAATACCACAACTGATGCAGGACGCAATCATCAAAAGTGTTTTGTATAAGAAGTTGTAAGTCCCAATGGAAGTAAAATAAATAAGTTAAAACTAAACTATGCTAAACTCATGACATTTGCTCATTGAAAAATCTCGAAATATTTTTTTCTGTTTTAGTTCATAGTAGAATGGCATTGTCAGCTATTTCACATTGAATTAACAAAGCATACACATGTCATATTTAAATGAAAAACTCACTGCTGACAATTTTTCTGATGATCAAAAAATATATGTCATACTAAATATTTCTTTACTTAAAAACAAAAATAACAATTTGTGCAATTGGACCAACGGTACTTAAATGTTTTTAAAGGAAAACAAATACGTCAAATATGAAGAGTGTATATTGAAAAGTGTTAGATTATACAGAAACTAACTGTGGTATCATTACTCTATTCTAGTTTTAGTAGAAAAGTAGAAAATATTAGCAGATTCACAGAATACACTTGAATATCTCCAAGCAATTTTTTTAATCTTTCACAGATTACACAAAAATTGAAACTGTCAAAACTGCTGATATTTCTATGATAAATGTGTGCATAAACATTCAACATTGCTTAACTTAAAGACAATTATCATTCATAGTCATAAATCATATCTCTACCCATATGAATCAATGCTAGAATTGTGTAAATTTTATTAAAATTAATTAAATTATGTAAATGTCTCGTCATAAGACATTGGTACAGTCAAAGGGAGACAATCTCAACATACTAGAATATATCATAGACAATGAGTGGCATTATACATTGTATATAGACGCAAGCAACATATCTTAATACCATAAACAAAGCCACAAAAGTGTCTATCTGACTTGTACCAAGTGAAATTTATGAACATTGTCTATGGCATATCAAATGTTGAAATGGAGGCCACTGTTTGGTCGGACTGATGTAAGCATGGTCTAAAACAAGTACTATCTATTTGTCACCATTTTCAGCTTATTTGACAATGGCTGTATATTTTTACAACTAATCTAGAAAATACAATACGTCTGTAAAATGCATCTGTAGCATTAGTTTTGAATAAAAGTTGTGCTTTTGTACATCACTTACCAGCCATACACAACAAGTCTTAGCGTGAAATATAAACCAAACTTGTCATAAAGTACATACAAATACTTAACACACCAAAGTTTGATTGAAAGAATGATTACTTTGCTACAGTGAACGCTACGAAAACTTGCTATGATTCATATAATACCATTATTTCTATTATTGTATTGACTTTCAACAGTCAGGCAATTATCAGCAATATAAAAATCTTTTATGATGAAACAACTTTGGAAAGTTCTATTCATATTTTAAAGTATTACTAAGGACATTGATTAGTTATTTTCCACTTAATTCAAGACACAATGCTAAAAGTAAGTTGTACAAAAAATCATTCAAACAATTTGTTCTGTCAGTCGAAATTCCGTATTAAAAATTTGCAGAATCATTTACCGCACAGGAATTCGAGTAATGAATAGTTTACAACTTAATAAGTTAATAGTGTTATTCTGTTAACATTCATTAGCACTTTAATATCTGAGTAAGTATACCACTTGTCGAAGCAACATGACCCCTGGGAACTCTGCAAACTTACCTTTGGTCTTTTAATAGTTTTCTGTGGTTTTTTATTTCCAAGTTTTTTGATGGTGTTGTAATACTGACGTTGACCAGATGTCAAAAACATGTCCAAATAACTTCCATCATACTGCAATACAAAATAAATTTTAACATTGTGTAATTTTACTAAAACATTGTTACAGTTTCATACAAATTTACCACATAATCTCTCAGTATTGTGCACCTAATGCTATCAAATTAATTTCGCCACGTTGCGTTATTATTCCGCATCTTACAACATTGTGTAAATTTACCAAAATAATGCTACATGGTTGGGAAAACTTTAGCGAAATATTGTTACAATATAACCGAAATAAACTTTTCTGTAAATTTATCAAAATAATCTTTATATTTTTAGAAATGATGCAAAAACTAATAATAAGAACATATTTGCAAGAATTCAATGAAAACAGCTAAATAAAATATATATTTTTCCATTGAGCTTGACCGAAACTCAATTAGGTAACTACACGTGACAACTAAATGCAATAGGAATTTGCTATAAATGTTTGCGACGAATTATGAACTTTTTTGTCAGTGGTACGGCATTTGTATGCTGCCACCCAAGCAAGATATTTGTTCAGAAGTAACTTGCAATAAGTTGAAATTGTTTCACCAGTAGGTAGTGAAATTGAATTTCTGAATTGAAAATCCACAATAACAAAGATACATATAGGTAATTTATCTTCAAAACTGATATATAAGCTGTGGCACATAGTAAAAATGCATTTTTAGGTTTTTATATTTTCTTACTGATAATTTGTTAACTTTATAATAGTAAACTTCAAAAGGATGACATCACATCAGAATATACATGATTTTATGAACAAATATTCTGCTCTTCAATTGGGAAGAAAACAAATTATGCAATACTTATAAATATTTCCAGGCTAAATTAATTTTATTAATCATAATTAAGCTTCAAAAGCATCTTCTGACTAAGGGCTTTGTTTTTGATGTCAAAACTTTGGTATTGAAATACTCGATATTGAAAATATAGTTACCTTTTTCTTGAGCATATTAAAGTTGTCAATAATAACACCAATGAATAGATTCAAAGTGAAAAACGCTCCGAAGATAATGAAAGCCACGAAGAACAAGTACATATAGAGAGAGTTCTCAAACTTTGGTTGTTTGTCCACTCCCACACTGTCTACTGCCAGTGACATAACCTCCATCCATCCTTCAAACGTAGCCTACAAAAGTATTGTTTCTATCATTACTTATTATAGAATAATAGTTTACCATGTCTGAAATAATATCCAATATTTTGCGATGTACTCAAGTATCTATGCTGTACAAATAATAAAAGTTATGGAAAGATTGGCATATTTTGATTTTTAGGCAGCCAAGCTAGGATTCAGTATGCCATAGTAACATTATTCCACTTTCCACCTTAATTATTTACATTATTCAAGAAAATGCCTAATATGAATTACGCTGATTCAACAATAACTGAAAGATGTACAAGTCCTAAGATTTGCATCCTATATTTGGGTAGCAACCCACAAAAAAAAGAAATTTAAAGTTACCGCATTAACTTTTGAATAGCTCAACCATCAATTGGTAAAATACTGTTTACATATTCAGTAATTGGTTATTTCACCAGTGAATTATCTAATATATTAGGTGTGTGTTTTTACAAAAATGTAAAAAATACAAAAAAATATCAACGATAATTACCACTTGGAACAACGCCAAGAATCCAGATCCGACATTGTCAAAATTAATGTCATAATTTTGCCAGGTTTTATTTAGGGCAAGACACGTTGCTTTATCTGGTACAACATCAGGGTCTTCCATGGCGTCTGCTGATTCTCCGCAGAAATAAAACTCTCCTTTAAAGAACTGTACACCCATGATACTGAAGATTAACCAAAATACCAAACACACCACAAGTACATTCACAATACTTGGGATAGCCATCATAAGGGCATTTACGACAATCTGAAATATACAGGAAAATGATTCATTTTGCAAGACAAATTCATAGAATGTCAAGGTAAATATTTTAGATCCTTCAATTAGGCCTAGTTAGAACAATGTTTTTGAACATAAAGCTTTAAGTTTTCATAATGGCACAGTCAGTCGTAGCATGGATATGAATTAGAACATTGAAAAGTAGTGCACATTAGACCAGAATAAAAATGTAATATCTATTGCTAAATATCAATGCACACTACTGCCTGTGCATGCAATACTGTCTTAACTCAGTTATTGGTGAGGTAAAGTATTTCTGATAAGTGTTAAATATTTACTCTCATTCCCTGCCATCTTGAGATTGCTCTCAAAGGTCTGAGAGCACGCAATGTACGCAGTGAGCGAAAGGCGGAAAAATTAGCAGCACCATAGGCCTCTGCAACCAAACTTGCCACTGAAATCTGCAAGGAAAATGAAATATTTAATATAGAATCTTTACAACATTTTGGATGTTATATCAATTGTTGCAGATTAATAACTTATATTTGTAACGTAGTATGCTAAAAAGTCCTTAAGAATGAGAAAATAGAATAGTTCAATGCTAAATGTAATTCTAATAGCACTGAAAACCTAAGAAATTTGGACTAAAATTAGCACAAAATGAATTAAAATATGCTTGGATAACAGGTCAAAGTCATTTTACATAGATTATTTGCTTACAAAATTTGTACGTTCATCACCAAGATTTTGGCAGCATGAGAAATAAGCAAAGGGAAATGAAAAACGATATGACAAAAATGCCAGTAATTCCGAAGGACAAATGATGTTATTATTATACTTACAACAACAATAACAAAGTCCAGTAAGCACCAAAAACTGGTAAAATATTTCCTGAAGCCGAATGCAGCCCATTTGAGCAACATTTCAATACCAAACAAGACCGCAAAGATTATATTGAGCCAATCTAGAGCATCCTTTAGTTCTGTCCTGGAGTACAGGTCAACATCTTCAAAGGCCTGAAAATATAATATAAACAAGATATGACGTATGTTCAACCAAAATTAGAATTTGTAAACTGAGATTCTTCAACCAAGTAGACTCTGAATATTATTTTTATGATGTGCTGTCCTTTGCATAACGACATAAGGAATGAATATTAGGTTAACATATCTATTTACCATCCATTCTAAAATTGACTTCTATGATGACAACAACAAAAATGAAATCTTTAAAATAGCAACATATTTAAAAAAAAGCATTTTTTGTCGGAATGAAAAGTTGTCACTGGGAACATGTCTTAAAGAGTGAATGGGTTCAATGTTTATATATAAGATAGTTGTGCATGCATATGTTTTAGTTCTGTTACTTGTCCGTTATAACACCAGACCTGGGTTCTTATTCACAAACGTTTTAAGAGTAAAACTCAGACTTAGACTTTAAATTTGCAAAAAATATATTTACTTTTCTATTGTTTTCATTGAATCCAAACAAATGATTTTTGTCCGAATGATTGTTGTTACCCATTGTATATTTTGCAAATTTTATTAAATTTGATATTGTTAAAGTAATGTGTTGCAGTCTTATCATGGTTATGAATAAAGCCTCTTGGTACAATACTGACAACATATGGCCTTCTGGTCCATGACATTGGCTTCTGACAATAAATACTCCACATCTTCACTTAAACAGAGAAAGAAACTTACCAAAGAAACACTGCTGGCAAAAATAAGGAATAAGATAATTCCTTCAAAGATTTTGTGGTCAACGATACGATTCATTAGAACACGGAACTCAAACCATCGTTCCCAGAACGGAGAATTACTGTCTGACCAGCAGCAGAAACATCTGAAAAACAACAGACATAAAAAGTTAAAGGTGATTGGTTAAAATATAATCTGAATTTGGCAACTGAGTTGTCCCGCCTAATATGTCCAGTTAAATTTCATATTGTCCGGTAAAATTTCGGGAAATCTTGCGATTAACTAATGTGAGAAACGTTTCTACATCTGGTACAGATTGGCTGGCTGATGAAATGGTAGTATCCCGAATTAATTTCATTCATAAACTAAACACAAACAATTACATCATGTTAAAAATAATGATTTTTAAAGTAAAAGTCAACACTCATACTTATGATTTGTTGGGGAGGGCATTCTCATTGTGGAAATTCAGGTTTTTTCTTGAATATTATATTCGATATAGCTATCTAGTAATATTCAGTGGTTAATGATTTATTTTCGAGTATTAAACACTGGGATGCACGGAATTATTTACAGAGGCCTACTATCAGTTCTTCCAAAAACCACTTACATAAACAGCCATGGGTAAAAGACAGAAATGCCTAAACATGTTTTTAGACTGTCGGCCGCAGGCCGGCAGTCTTTAGTACCGCAAATCCAAAGCAAGCATCGTAAGATCTACTTTTTTTCTAGTCCGATTTCACAGCGTATGAATTATAAAGCCAACCGTACACGCGGTTAGAATTGCGGTGATCACTAATTTTGACGGGAAGTCAAAGCGGCCTTTTAATCGTAAACACTTGACGAGATTTAGTCCGTTATTTTTATACATTACTGTTGAAATAACTGTAGGGTTACTGGGTATAACTGCAGTTCTACAAACATTTTAGTATAAAAACCAGAAGAGGGGATAAATAAAGTAATAATAACCCTTGGATTAAATACTTTGTTTAAACATGACATTGAGGCTCAATTAAGCAGAACGTTGACACTAGGCCAAGTGCAAAATGTGACAACCAGATTATCAAATCCAACATTTTGTAAGCGTAAGATCCAAAGTGGAAGTTTTAAGTTTCTAATCTGGCTGTGAAAACTGGCATGACAAACATGTATGTACAATGCATACATAGTGTTTGCTGGTTGAAACTGGCATGACAAACATGTATGTACAATGCATACATAGTGTTTGCTGGTTGAATATCAATGTACTCAATTTAAGAAAAAGCTACATATTTATTTGCTGTTTATCTTCTCTTCCTTGTTCATTGTTTGAAAGATACAATAGTGTTATGATTGAATGTTACATTCGTTGCATTTAAAAATAACAGAAGCATCATGATTGACCCATTCAAGAAATAAATCACATTCGCTTTGAGACATAGTTACCTGTAAGTGTATGTAAATCGTTAAAAGTATGTAGTGACTAATCTATCATTTAAAATACCCAGCACTTTCTGATTACAACATCTGCATTTACTTGGTAATATGGAATTTTGAGACTATTTATTTGCTTGTATACATGTATTTTAAAGCATTTACTGAACATTGATACAACTGTTTTAATAGATTAACAACTGAAGCATTTTTTTCCAAATTCTGAACCATAACATATTAGAAATAAAAAATTGAATAAAGAAAAACATTTTTGAATTTGTAATAGTTAAGAATAATATCATCATCACAAATAAAGTTTTCTAAATGACAAAAATCTCTTGCTCAAAACGATATACAGTACTAGAAATTGTTTTTTTTTGGAGAGAAGAAAAAAATGTGCAAACTCCAAAAAATTCTACCCGACACATTGGATTTGCTATTGGTATACGTAAAATTGCAATAAAATGTGGCATCACTATAACTACCAAAATTGCTTAACAAACATGCAATATGACATTTATCTACATTTTCATACTAAGGATAAATATAATCTGCATGTGTGTAATACAACATGTTGTAAAATTGAAATAGAATAGGCCAAGGCCTTGGTTTCTGGAAACTCATTCGTACCAAACTAGACAGATTGCATGGTACTTTTCTGAAACTGTTTATGTATACTTAACGTGACAAAAGTAATACGCATATAATGAAAAATTTACTACTTATTCAAAAGAAAAGAAGTGCAGAATATATGAAAAAACAAAAATGCAGTGGGCAATTCCATCAAATTCATATGGAATCATGCTGACCCATAATATCCCATTTCTATTAATGATATTCATGCGATGTACATATCTAAATTAGGGGAGTACTGGCATAACATTATTTACTAACGATATATTATGTGATTTATACTTATAAACACAGTCATATACTATATACTAGCTTCTATGCAAACACGTAAGATATGTAATGACTGATGTAATGGCATCATAGTTAGGAAACAAACCTGATGATTAGATGAATATAAATTGTATTTGGAACCCCTCGAACCTTTCTAACAACAATTCTCTTGCTTTAACAATTCTTATGTTCAAACTATCTTACAAATCCATGAAAAGCATAAATTCGAACCGACAAATAAATCATCATAATTGCCAATTAAAATATATAATAAAATTTATTACATAACACAAAGTCAATCAATATTATAGGCACACAAAAAATTCAATGTAATTTTAAATCTATAAATTATCAGCAACTGATAATTTACTTAATGAACTAAAGTATTTATTATCTCATTTCAAACATGAAAGTATTATATGTGATAGGTTTGTTTTGGTAGGAACTAAAATGGTAGAAGGAATATGATGTCAATAAAGAATAAGCATGATGGATGTGGATATCTGTTATGTAATGGGGGCTTTAAGTCACATCAATAGGCAAGGTCATGAAGTGACTTTCAAGGTAAAAGGATGGGAAAGGTGCCACTTCTTGCATTTTCTTTTGCATAGATGCGCACCTGGGTCGAGACACCAACTTAAGCTGGATATATTCCTCATATTCTGATTGGTATTCATGGATTTCTTTATCCACACTGCATGTTGTATTCAATTGGAACAATCACAATGGAACCCATACTCATAAACTTTCTCAGAATTTGAGCTTTTAACATACAAGTTGATACAGACAACCATGATGAAGATAAAACCTCTATAAACCACTTCATTATCTCAAAAGAAACAAGCGCATATAGACTCATATACGAAAAATAATACAAAGAAAAGTGTGTGTTTTTGCATGCAATGTTATAATGTTAATCAGGATAAAGATTATTAAGAAACAGGATTATGTGATTTAATAATTTACTAGGGACTATTGCAACACAATAGTAACTTAAGTCAACTATGAATGTATTTACAACATTTTTCAGCTGACCAATCTCTATAAGCAACAATGACAATAAATGACAACACGAACGATAGTCACTAAAAGCAGGGACTAAAACAGGCTGGTTACAGTTTGATAAGGTTATATTTTTTCTAAGTGGCAATTAGTTTTGTATTCCCCTTCTTACCGGTCTTTGTCTTTCAATCTGTTACATGAAACACAAAACATGTTTTAGTATATTTCACAGACAGGCAAGCAATTCAGATAACATAAACACAAATGCACAATGCATAGCAATCAAAGGCAGTATATAAAGAGTTAGAAACTTGAAACTGTTCAGTCAAATATGGTTATGAATTTAAAGAACAATAAAAATACTTTCAGAGTATGAGCTAAATACAATCTTGGAAGTCTATGACCATTTGTAAAGTACCTTGTACATTTGTATATATCATTCAAAGGTTTAGTCCCTTTGAACAATTAATGTATATTGAGCCATTACTTATAGATTTGTTCCTGGATTATAAGTTCACATGGAGACTTACAATTTAATGCACCAGATTTAAGAATGAACAGCTTCAAGACAACATAGGGAATGGCCACATTCCATAATCTCAACTTTCACATGATATATAACTTTATTAGTAGAAAGTATATCAAAAATAAATATTTTGTTATGACTAGTATAATCATATTTAAAAAGATATGACTAAACCAAGCATAGAAAGTTACCTTCTGGACAATGGAAGTGGCCAACAGTCATAAATTTCAAAAATCTTCTCCTCATCCTCCTCATCTTTCTTGTCATCGCTCTTGATAGTTGATGCTTCAGCACCAAGTTCTAACTCATCAGCATCCTTCCTTTCCTTATCTTTGATACTCATGGTTGTATCTACTTTGTTTTTATCTTTTCCTGTCTTTTTCTGTTTTGGCTTAATGGGTAATCTGTATATACGAACTCCTTCCCTATCTTTCTTCTCCGACTTTTTGTCTGAATCTGTTTCATGTTTTGGCTCTGTCTTTGGAGCAGCAGAATCTTGTGCCTTGTCGTTTTTAGTATTTTTGGAAGCTTCCAGGGTTTTGTTAAAATCTACATAGTCATTTCGCTTTGAATTGAAAGGGTCATCAACATTCTTGCCTGCTTTGTTCACAGCACCATTAGCCGGCTTCGATTCTACTCCATCTGTAAGTCATAGGGGAAAACCATAATTAATTACTTTTTCAAAATAAAGTTTAAGACATGTTCTGTTCATCACAGATGATAGGAACAAAAAATCATGTACAGAAATTCAAAAACATAATGTACAAACACTTGTATTGTAAATCATTGAACTAAACACTTGCTATGTCATCTGTACAGATGTCTTGATTGAAATATGTTTGGTACAAAGGAGTATAAAGTTTAAATTTATTTTTACACAGATTGTGACACAAGTTTACAACTTCTATGAATCACTCTCTATTCAGGCCTCAATGGTTATAATTAAACCAGTAGATGCACCTATTTAAGGGATTGTCAAGTTAGCATGCTGCATTTCAATCTCGCCAATGGCATAATTCGAACACCTTTGGATCAGGAGTGATACAACAATGCCTCTCGGAGTGAGTTTGACTGATTGACTTACTTGTCTTTTCGTGTATCTCTTCTACAGAGCCCAGTTCTCCATCCTCAGGAGTCGGGGTTACCGAATTTACATCAGTCTTCTCCTTTTTTTTAAAACAGCAGCAACAAAGATCAAACAATCTCTTAAATGCAATTTTGAGCTTCGTGTCTTCCTGGCTCTCTTTGGCTTCACGTAAAGTATCACTTGCAAATGCATTCAACAGCAACGCAAGGAAAAGATTCAATACCTGTGGAAAGCATAGAAATAATTTTAATTCTTGAAATTTTATCATTTTCACATTTATTGTACAAGAAACTGTTGAAGATTTATAAAGGGACATAAACAGTATTACTACTTTTTATTCTCACTCTTCAAATAATTTGTCAGTTGAAACTCTCCGTTTTCAACCAATACTCAACATGTTCTTCCTCAAGCAACTGAAAACCTCCCCACATAAACCTACAACTTTTAATGTATGATTTTAAGCATTATTATCATAGAAAACTTGATTTGAGCATACGATCATAGAATCGGCAGTTGAGAAGCCATAAACCGTTACAATGCTATGTATCTCTTACAATACAGTACCAAACAAAAACAACATAAAAATCCAGTATCAGAAAAATCAAAAATACTCAGGCAGAAAATGATCTAAGCAGGCGAAAGTGAGAATGTGTGCTTACAATGAAATATCCGATGACAAGGGTTGGCAGGAACACAGCCATACAGAGTTCATCTGCTGCTCGCATACAGTCCCATAGAGGCTCGATCCATTCACCACACAACACACGGAAAATCATCATAAATGAGTGGAAGATATCTTTGAAGTGCCACCTAAAATGTAATAGAAGAAAAATTCAGAAAATAATCCTTATTTAAAAAAAAAATACAACCAGAACAATTAATGGGAAGCAGTTATAACATAACAATAAAATCCCAATAAATTACATAACCATTCCTAAGAGTGTTTTGGGAAGTTTTCATGCATTTGAATGACAATATTTCAGATCAGGCTACATAAAAATATTTACAGATCTGATTTAAGGAGCTAAAAACTTAGCAAAATGATTCTTAGTTGCCAACAAGCAATACAGAGTATTTCTTCATGAAAATGTCGCGCATGTGAACCAAACTATTTGGGAAATTATGCAGAGAATACATATTAGATTATATCTTAGACAGTTTTAAAAACAAAATCACTCTTAATTATGATAACACTATAAGGTTATAGGTCAACTGATCATTATATTAATCATTACCTGGGCGGTTCCCCATCAAATTTGTCATCTGTGTACTTATCATTGAACAGCTGTAGTCCAATAACAGCAAAGATGTATATAACTATACAGAGAATCAGGGTCAAGTTCCCTAGAGCACCCAGCGTGTTCATGATGATGGACAGTAGCAATCTCATTGTCGGCCAGGATTGGGCTAGCTTGAAAACACGCATCTGTAGAAAGACAAAAATATCACTATATTTTTGTATTTATTTCAATAAGCAAATTATAATGATATGATGTATACAATTATGTTTCTGCAACAATGACTTCACTAACTTAATTGCTTCTTTACCAAAGCTGAATCACAATAGTTTTGCATCAAAGCTGTGATGTGATATAGAGATTCATATACAAGGTCAAACATCTATTAGAATGGGGAAGTAAGGAATAGTCTGGTTGACTATCAAAACAACTATGGATAATTTACGGGGAAAGAGATTGAATGGATGGAAGACACTGCAAGACCAGCTAAGGAAGCAATTGAGATTAATGAAGAATATTATATCAGTAGGAGATTACAATCACTTTTAATTGAATTTGTTCGATCAATGACAAACATGGAATATTTTATGATCCAAGATCAAAATATACGTACCAGTCTGAAAGACCTAAACACGGAGAGACCATCAATGCTTGTAACACCCATATCAACTATACTGGCAATCACAATAACAAGATCAAAGATGTTCCAACCATTACTGAAGTAATGTTTTGTCAATGCTGTTAACTTCAATACTGCTTCAAGAATGAATACTGCAGAAAATACCTGTAAAAAATACAACATGATTGTCCAGTCATTATGTTTGTGATAAAACCTCATATCTTATGTCAGTTTCAAAAATTCATATTAGGTCAGTTAATCCACAAAAAACATTGGAACACAGACATTATAAGTGTGTCTCTATTGCTTCAGAATACAATTAAACCCTATAATTATAAGACCACTATTAATATATGGGTTCCAAAGAGTCGGTCTTAGTAGTGAGTAGGTCTGATCATCTATTTAAATGTGGAAGAAAAAGTTAAAATCTGACTCATGAAAGTATGGTCTTACTAATGAGGTTATCTTAATTATTGGTTGGTCACTCAGGGAGGTGAAACTACTGTATGACAGTGATAGAATGGATCTATGAGTGCATATCGAAGTCTTATCAAAACTGCATAAATAAAACCAAGATTGATTTAATTGTTAGCAGCTTTAGCAATGTATCTCAACCGTCATTTACTAAATAAACACTGCACAAGTTACGGACATTGCCAATATAACTATAGTATACATAGTAAAGCTGGGTGGGGTACTTACAAAGTTTGAAATATCCAGTAGACTGGAGAGACCGTCTGGTTGATTGTGATGTTCTGCTGACATGAAAACAGTGTTGAGAACAATGCATAAGATTATAAACAAATCAAACAGCGGTTCAGAGATGATGGCATAGCAGATTTGCTGTAAACGTAACCAAGGTACGAGCAGCCTTCCTCCGCAGCAATCATAGCAACAACCACAGTTTCTGTTGATCAACTGTTTGTCTTCAGGTTCAATCTCAAAGTCTTCTTCTTCAACTGTAACAATACAAGACAAGTCTTTAAACAGACATATGCAGTAAGTTGTGATGTAAATTGATAGATTTGTCTCCAATATTGCAATCTTGTGTCAATTGAGATCCAATAATGCTCATACAGTAGTCCTTACTGCAGTACATGTTGGGAAATATGGGGGAAATGGGTTGGAAAGATTTTAGAGTTGCCAGTTTTGGCAACGAAAACTGAAAATAATTTTTAATCTAATAAGTTTAATGCACCCTCTCAATAGCATCCCTGTTTGTATGTGTACTTGTCAATATTGATGATTGGCTCCAGGGTTACTAACCAATACCTGCTCCAAATTCATGAATTCAAACCCAACTCAAGACCTTTAGATAAGGAGTCAGGAGCTCTATCCCTCTGCCACATCTATCCCTCTGCCACATAGCCTTCTTAAATCAGAACTAACATTACATGACACAAAATTATTGTCAACATTTTAATTAGAACTCAGTTGTTAGAATAAACTGTCAAGAAAACCTGGTGTAGGCAAGCAATGGGATCTTATTATTCAAATTGCTAACACTCGTTTAATCATAACAATCTGCTATGACAATGTTCCCAGGTGAGTTATGATCAGCTACATGTCCATAATCTGGCCCAGGTGCCATAGATGATTAAAAATATACAGGTATTGAAACTTTTATTACGATACGGATCACAATTTTAATCTTTTGTGTAGAATCAGACCATGGTTGTTTAAAGTAATATAATCTAATTCAGTATGTGAACAATACATCGTATAATGTCAATTGTATATTTAAATAATTATAACAACCAGTGGACCAATAATTTAACCAAGTAAGAAAAGGCAAACTTTTTGACCTCATTCTTGTAACTAACAACTTTAAACTTTGTTTGGACAAATTTGTGCCACCTTATAACCTCGATAAACTAGACTTCATAATTCCATTGCGTGATACTGAATGTTTTGTGCACAATAATTCATTCATATAAATACTTGGTTATTGGTAAGACTCAATACTATTCCAAAAGGTATTTACTTAAATGACAAATGTATTGATGTATACTGTCATACAAAGGTTATTAAAAAATTGATCAATGTATTAAAGTATTAAATGATCTTTTCTTCAAGTTCACCGTAGAACCTCGGGTGCATAAGCAAATTGGTTTAAACAATGGCATAAGGAAAATCGAAAACGTATTATACAGTAAAACGTTGACTTAAATGATTGACAAATGACTTAGAATATTTACTTAGAATATTTACTTAATGTTAAATAAATCAATATGTCTAGTGCAAACAGCCAGGCATTGGAGAAATTGCATAAATTGTGATTATAGTTATCGATATAAATTGTTCAATATGAAGCATGTACCTATTTAATTTTAAAACTGCATTTCAAGGAAACATACTGAAAACGAATTTTACAAAGGAGAAGGTACGGTAACAGTTTCCAAAATGAATCTATTGCATATACCGTATTTATTATACTAAATCTTTACCTGAAAGGTTATGCTTGGTAAAGACTGAAAGTTACACCCACTCAATGAAGATAAGGCATATATTACAGTTAATTTACATCTTAAAACTTTGCAATCTATATCTTTATTCATTACACTGCAGTTTTACTGATGTAGTTAACTGTGATACATCATCGTCATCACCTCTAAAGATATCATCATTATCATCTTGAATCACATCATATACACTAATAGCATTACTCTACTAATCCTCATCTTGACCAGACCCTATCAACATCGAGTACCATTTTTCACATCCTGGTCAGCAGTAGCAGCATAAGAGTGCTGTCGTCAGTGGCAACAATATGACTGTTGTATAGGAGAAGTGTTCAATCATTAAACTTACCATCTATAATTACAACATTAGGATAGCGGTCCTTCAAGTATTTTCGACTAGCAGAATGCTTGACAGATTCGTTCTCCATGTCATCCATTTCAAACATGCCTTGATCAGTGTCTTCATTCTCAGGGTAGGGTTTGTAATCATTAGTCAGTGTAACGCCAGAGGAAGAAACCTGCAATGTATCGTTCGGTTTTCAATTTTAATCTTGTCTACGTATGTCAACAGCATTCAATAGCTAAGTCAAGTGTTTAATCCATTACATACTCAGAATAAAGTGAATTCATACAAATGCTAAATAATTATTTTTTATGTTCAGTCTGACTCTGATTGTATATATTACTGATGCTACTGATTAAAACAATTTACAATACAATGATAACCAGTAATATTTTAAACTTTTCTACTAACATTAAAGGAACATTTTAGGGAGCTAAAAAAACTCAAAGACAAAACCCCTATCACCAGTGTTTCCTAAGGCGGACAAAACCTGTGTAAGTTTTTTATGTTTTTACTGGCAGGACAAAACCACTCCTGTGAAAAATTCAAAGCGGTCAAGCCACTTCCTTACCAAACTGATATGAAATGCTATATAAGTGATTATTATACTTTTATCTAGGTCAGTATGTATGTTTTAGCAGGCAAAAACACATTTGTAGTAGCATACAAACTGCTTTAGTATACATGTATCTATTTTCAAACCAAGTGGGAGTGGTTTGTCCTACCAATTAAGTTAATGGGAGGGGTTTGTCACTTGAAATATTCACACAAGGGGATGCCTGGGAGGGCTCTTGTGCCATCTTGTTACATCATCACTAATTTATTTCATATGCAAAACACAGTAATTAAGTCTAATGACGAGAATCTACAGTTTGTTTCACACCACAGAAAATGAGAGTCAAAACTTTTTCAAATTTAACCTCAGTAAATTTTTGTGACCACCTACTGTGCCTTTCAATACAAAAATTGTGGGCCACTTATATCAGTGCAAATAAAATAGTTACAACAAGTTGCATGCTAAGCCTATTGATTATATTATTCATTCCTCACACACTCTGTAAAAGCTCATAATTTATTAAATAATCACAAAAGTCTTGCATAGCAATGTTGAATACCAGTTTATACACTTAGTGAGTACTAAATATGCCATTATGGCCCATATTTTGAGGTTACACAACAACTGACATATTTAAATGTTTGGTTTTGACCCTATGGGGTTAAGCTTACTGGTACCCATTTAGGGATTAGGTAAATCATAGTGTTTGCTAAACCAAAGACAAACAGTGCACAGAACTGTTTTATCTAAGCTATACCTATAAAATGGTACATTGTATGTGCAGGATTGAAAAATACATTAACATTCCCGACCTAAAATTAAAGTTAGCTTGAGAATAAGTAAGTTTCAGAATCACAGACACTGTATATTACACAGGCCTGTGATTTCACACACCCAATTCCAGCCCTGAACATTTTGGGCACATGGATATGGGAGTTGACATTAAGGAACTGAGTAACCTTAAACACTCCGCGTAAAAATTCTTGTAGAATGTCCTAGAATCACATCAAGACGAGTCTTAACACTAGAATTGCAGGTAACTCTGGACAAAATAGCTGGTTTGATTTAATGAAAGGATTTGCAAATAAATTTGTATTATACATTAATTGAATATACCCGTAATTTTGATGTTAAAGTTGAATGAACACAAGCATCGAAATGAAAGATTAAAATATTTAAAATAACATAAATGAAAGAAATACAAATGCAGGTACATATAGTAGTTAATTGGCTTTGTCAGGGTCATTAACATTTGTAAAGGAATGATATAACAGTAATAATAATAGTACTTGTCTTTCTGCAGGTCATTATATACTTAGAAGGGTTACTGGTGCGTGGAGCACAAACACACAACTTTAGATATAAACAAACTGAATATTCTGTGCCCATGTAAACAAAGAACAAACAATGAATTAGTTCAATATTGAATGATTTGTAAATCATTTGAAGTATTGAGTTATTGTGAGAAGGTATTTAATTAAAGAATATATTCTAAAATTTACAGTTAAAAATAATTATGCTAATTTTGTTGAGATGCCAGTCTACCTTTTAAAGCAGATTTTCGATAAAATATTCATGGCACAATATGTGAACTCAGAACATATACATCTTTATAATCCAAACAATTGTTTTATACCCACTTAACCACACTTATAGTAAATTAAATAACTGTGCATTAAAACATAGATGCATGGTGTATTAATCAAACAACATAACAGAATAAAATATGACATGTATGTATAAGCCTAAAACATGCTGGGTACCCGGTACCCTGTAGAAGTCCTGATGAATGAATTTATGACTGGGTTGATCAAATTGAACAGGTGATAGCGGTGCATTATGCTCTGCTGTTGTTGCAGAACTTTATAGTCTGCAAGATTTCATACTTGATATATATGGGGCTCACAGAAACCAAACTAAAAATACTGCATAGATTTTTCAAGCATTTTATGGTTCTTAGCATTCATACAACTTTACAGCTATGAAAAGATGTAGGTAAATGCTAGTCATAGACTACAATTTTAACAAGCGAAAAAGCATAAAACAAACAAAATTTGCTAAATGACAAAATACGGCTCAATATTGTAAAAATAACTGTAATAAGGGTTTGGGTCAAAATATTTGGGAGATATTAGTCAAGTGGGGTATTCAACTGTCTACAACCGCTAGCCCCACGTTAGTAGACAAACTCACCGGTGATCTTGCGTGTTCGTGTAATGTACTTATAAACTGAAAATATTTTTATTCTGTGTTAGGAACAAAACATCTTTCAGATATGAATATTTGGATTTGTCCTAAATTATTTCCTTAGTATTAAGTACTAAAAAGCGAGTGGATTAAAGTCATAGTCTAGAAATGATGCAGAGGTTGAGTTATACATTTGGGTATAAATATGATTACAGACAAACTGGTTCATGCATACATGATATACTGCTTTATAAATGACATGATAAACTAACGGTAGTATACAAATGACATGATAAACTGCTTTACAAATGTCATGATAAACTAACGGTAGTATACAAATGACATGATAAACTGCTTTACAAATGACATGATAAACTGGTTAACAAATGTCATGATAAACTAACGGTAGTATACAAATGACATGATAAACTGCTTTACAAATGTCATGATAAACTGCTTTACAAATGTCATGATAAACTAACGGTAGTATACAAATGTCATGATAAACTGCTTTACAAATGTCATGATAAACTAACGGTAGTATACAAATGACATGATAAACTGCTTTACAAATGACATGATAAACTGGTTAACAAATGGCATATGATATACTGGGTTAAGAAACGAGAAACATTGATTTTGTGGAGCAACCTTCTACTTCTTGTTTAGCTACATGCCAACAATGTAAAAATGTGTTATGTTGGAAGCAGAGATTAGGAAACAGCCAGTACCGTCAGTTTTGACCATTTTTCCAATGCTGGCAGGTTTTAGTCTAAACAATGCTGTAATGATCAGTTCAAAACAGCCCCACAAATTATCTCTCATGCTCCATTTAGTTGATAACATTTTGGATTGCAGCATTGCATATATATGAAGCAATATATTTTGTAACATAATCAGCCCTAATTATAGCAGCTTACGCAGTAGCTGTACTCAGACAATCAAGTGATGTTTTCTAATTGAATGTTACGGTACACACTTAAAATACCAACATACTAAATGCCCAATTTTTCATCTATAAAAACATATCATAATATATTGTTTTTTCATAGTCTACATATAAAAAACAACTGTTTTAAGTATAGCAAAGTAAATGAGGAAACCAGACACAGAAAACCATAATATTGTAAGTGATTATTAACAAAGCAATAGTACTATACTTCAATCAGAGAAAAGAGAGCTAGAAAGTGGGAATTTCTGAACACTTTGCAAGGTTTTTACCAATCAATTCTTACATACAAAAATTCTGGTGAATGCAGATTCTTGCCAAGTTAAGAAAATTTGGTTAAGTTGTCTTCATACACATAACTGAATGTCTAAGAGGTCACAACCGGTTAAAATATGTGTGGCCAATTTAAGTTTAGGACATCAGAACAAACTCTAGGGCACCTGAGAAGCCTAACCATTGGTGAAAAGGTAGATACAACAAGGCAAAACCTGAAGATCTTTGCTGATTGATGATGTTTTAAGCCTATCCATCGGAGATTTGTACAAAATATGCAAGGTTGCTCCATGAAATAAACTAAAACATTGAACAATAATTATACCAGTAACTAAGGGAAATAATAAATGCCAACTTAATAAAAAAAAAACATTTAGTAACTGCTCAAATTGTGCGCCAATTGTACCAAACTACTACATGTGGAATTACATGTACTATACTTTACTTACATCATTAGTCATCTTAAGAGATGGAAACAAAAGATATACACAAACAATTCTTGTCAATTAAAGTCTAACTTAAAGGATTAATAACTTCTAGCAGACATTTAGTAACACACAATGAAAGGTGTCTAAGACTAAAACAGAATTGTAGAAGAATATCATTGTTCATACAGGTAAACAAGATTACTGAGAAAGTTACTGAGAAAGTAGAAAGTAGTCAAATATGATCCTTGACTACTAGGAGATGTTTATTTTTGTGAGCTGATAAATTCCAAAGATGAACCACACATTGGTTAAAGTAAACATTTAAGATAATGTTGAGAAGAAACTCACAGGAAGAAAGGTACAGCTATATAAACATTCGATAATAATGTACAAGGAAATGACAAATAAATGTTAGAAGTATTACAAGAAGGATTGAAAGTTTGTCAATTAAAGAAGGGATTGTTCATTATATAAAGGATTATTTCTACAAGGTCTGTGGAGATGGGTAGCAAACATTGCTCAAAGCTTTCATGATTGCCACTTTTAATAAAGCAATCCAATGCTAGCCAATTGCAACATTTACAGTGTTAAATCAAGCACCCACAGGCATTTTATTTAAATCTTCGGTATAAATTCCTAACTTACCATTCCAGAACTTTGCTGTTTCACCAATTGTTTCTTGAATGGAAGTCTCGCTTCCCTCTTGATCATATCCACTGTACTTCCATTGAAACTGCCATCTTCGTTGATCAGATAGTCCCCGTCTTTGCTACCATTTGACCTTGAACTTTCCACGGAGTTCCCAGTACCACTGTCTTTGCTTGCCATTTTAACCATTGGGTTGCGCTTAATGTGCGGTTTCGGCTTATCCTGTCCTGATATATGATTAGGGTTCCCAAGGGGTCTGGTTGTGGAACTTGTTGCAATTTTAGCATGTGTGTGGGGATATGCCAATTCCACGGCAGCCTTGACAGCTTTTGTTGTCTCTGTAAGTGAACCATAAGATATTATGTGCCCTATCAATGACGACCTAATGTGATCCTATACATCATAGGGTAACTCAAATGAGGTATTTAGTATCATCATCCTGGCTGTTTACAGCAAGAAAAGAATACAGATTTAAAGATATACAGTTATCAATTACTGTATTGATCAACATGCATTTAAGCATTTAATTATGCGTTAAACACACTTCTAAGTATAATATGACTGCAAGCTATTGTTGAATTTAGACTGCAAGCTTTTGTCAGAAATATGTCCGCAATAAGAACTGCATTTTTCTAATGATAATTAATTATCCTAAAAACAAATAAATGAACATTTCAAGGGGTAAAAACAAAACTAGCCTATTGGCTTCTTTAGTTACATGCTGATAGGCTAGTTTAGCTACCACCCCACAATTTGTGCTCTAAAGTATTGTGGGCATTATATAAATGCCATAATTTCTAAATTTGGCAAACTCTGCCATGTATCCAGACAGTGCATTATTAATTTACATTTGCTTCACCACTTGGCCACAACACAGACACTGAAACTGATCTGGTTCTATTTGCTGATTAAGTTAAAACACAAAACTAGTGTACATGTCATTTAATTTTTAAATGACAATCAAATTTCTATTTGACAAAAAGACTAAAGTTCTAAACATATAAAAATAATCTCAAAATCTTCAATATGGAGGCAAAGGTGGGTAATACAGCGCCTAGCCGCAATATAAACACATATAAAATAATCTCAAATATCAATAAAACCACATATGTGGGTAATCACTATCATATATATAACAAAAATAAAAACAAACGCTTCACGCAAAAAGGGTGTGCAGGGCTGGAGGTGGGAAATGAAAGTTTTACAGAAGGCAAGATTGAGTTTAACTAAATTCTAGCAAAATGTCTTCTCACAAAGACTTGTTTTGTTATGATTCTGTAAGGGTCTAAATGAAAACGTGGCTGAGCCAATTCCTTTGTCTGCAAGACAGCATCGCTTTTAAAACGAGGCTCCAGTCACGAGTGACGCACGTGTTATTAATGATATATCATACGTGAAGCGAATGCACATTACAATATTATCAAATGGTCAAGTGGCAAACCAAACAGATTTATCTACGCTACATTAACATTTGCTTCACCACTTGGCCACAACATAGACACTGAAACTGACCTGGATCTATTTGCTGATTAAGTTAAAACAACACAAAACTAGTGTACATGTCATTTAATTTTTAAATGACGATCAAATTTCTGTTTGACAAAAAGACAAGTTCTAAACATATAAAAATAATCTCAAAATCTTCAATATGGAGGCAAAGGTGGGTAATAAACCGCCATAACAAAATATAATACGTAGCACAATTATCACCCCAAGATCAGAATCAGTGTTAGTAATATGATTTAATGATACAAAAATATGTAACAGTTTGAAATATGAAATAATACAGGCCATAACATGCATTATTTCTATAATACACAGTGTCAAAAAATATATATATTACCAGTATGTGGCAAATGGGTAAAATTACCAGATCTGCCTGTAATGTTTCTAAATGAAAGCTGATAAAAAATTGCCTCAATGGGATAATGAGATACAATTATGCAAGAAGCATTTAAGCAGTAATCCATTCTTCATCAATTAATGAGTTATAATTAACATAAGCCAAATTATCTTATGAGACTTCAATTGAGTAAATGATTTATTTATGATTTAAAATGACATGCACAATAGTTTCTATTCTAATGTCATTTTTTCCATACAAATTAAAATGCAAAAGGTAAGGTCCCAAAACATAACTATTGTATGCCAATGGTCTCAAAGCAAGCCAAATATTAGATTTCAATGCGAATACAGCAGAAAAACTGTGTTGTAATCTATCGTAGGTGTAACAAAGAATTATTTTAGAGACACAAAGAGGACAGACCTCTACAGGGTGATATGCTAAACTGTGATGAAGCATTCTACACATTAAATTATACCTCAAATCTTCCTACATTAATAATCATGTTGTGTATCTAAGTGACAATTATAATCAGATAATTTTATGTGCTGACCACAGCATCGAAATCACATTAGACTTGGGAATGTATTCTTATTATTTATTACAATACAAATAATTGCAAAATCTCACAACTTCAACCATCATAATTATGTTAAAACGAAGCATTGTTATAAATTGATCAGCAAATAGCATTATAAACGTACCATGACTGACCGCTGTTTGATGATATGTTAAATTATAAAGTAAATATTTTAGAAGCATGCTATGAAATAATATAAATCGATATTAAAATACAAGATTTTTTCATCAGAAAAAAAAAAAATGTTTAAAATATTGATTATATATGATATATGTATATAGAAATAAGTTTACCAGATATATGTACATAGTTGGAGTTATGTTCCTTTTTACGGCGACCTAAATTATACATAACATTACAAACAATGGATGAAGCAATTTGTTTGACAATAGAAAAACATTACAAAATGTCTAACCTTTACCAATGTTCTGGTTTCCTGAGAAAGCATTTGGAAAGAAGGAAAAAAGAAACAAATGATACAAATAAATTCTACATAGTACATGTAGTATTTAACTGCCCGTACTGCTAACAGAGGTAGGTGACAGAAATGATAGCTGCTAGTAAGTGCTGTTACTGCTACTTCTGCTTACTTTATACCATCAAGTTATTTATGTTTGATTATTATGAAGACAGTTTAATGCTTACTTAAATCACTCTTCCACTTTCTGGAAGGCACCTGAGTACTGAATGATATAAGGAGTGATGGTCAAACCTTCTAAAGGTTTGAACCCCCAACTACCTGGTTGAATGGCTGACTGTTCATTATCTACAGTATCATTCTCATTGCCCAGCAAGACCGCGGGAGTTCCAACTTATAAGTCATTAACAATAATGGAAAGTGTCACCTCACAAATTTTGATATGCAGACTTGAAGTTTACAGACACAAATTTAAAGTGACTAAAATCGAGACAAATACACTTCCAAATTAAGTTACGTAAGAGACAATAATGTAACATGAGCCTGCCTCAACATTCGGCACTAAAATGTCTCAAATCCTGCATCTCTACAACACGGTATAAACAATTAAACGCTACTATTTCACACCATGAAAAACCAGTTAAGACAGGTTTCACATGATGGCTCGAAGGAATAACCATTTATTTCAAAAAGACTACAACACCACAAAATACTGGTAATGAATTACACACCTTACAGGAATTTAAAACAATTTAGTACAGAAAACAGTATATTATTCTTTGTATTCTAGTCAAAAGGAGTGGAACAAACAATGTTCTGTTCAGAATAACTTTGCGGAAATATAATCACATGATTCTGTTCTGAATTGTTTAGTACTATTTTGCCAGCTTGGGTCACCTTGTATCTAAAAGTCCAGCTGTCTGCCAATACAATATTATTGCTTACAGTTAATAATCCTTTATAGAGAAGTAATCCCAGTGGCTTCATTAGAGGGAAATATTACAGGCTGGTATATCAGTAGCTTCCATTACTGTAAACCTCGAAATATTCACGGATACTATTTTTTGCAATTTTCCGATCGCTGACAATTCTGTGGCTATTGTACTAGCTATATTTAATCTACCTTATGTCTCTTATAATTACAGGTTGTTTGTGGCTAATGAAACCAGGCATCAGAGAATGCAAAATTTCAAAATCATCTGAAAATTCGGCAAGGGGTCCAGGAGGGCGCTGAAGCTCCTTAAGCATCTAATGTTGCTTAAATTGTCTCAAAAACAGTCCTTGCCATCGTCAAATCTGCGAATCAGCGGAAAATTCTCATGCCTGTGTTACTCACTGAAAGATTAACCATTCACCAAAAAAGTTGACTTAGAGCAAAATGTATACTAACCATCAGCCAGTTCTTTCCAGGCATTCTTTTCTTTATCCTTCTTCTTTTTCTTCTTCTTTTTATTTTTCAGTTCTTTCTCCTTCTCCTGAAAAATTGGATAGGAGAAATGATTACAACATTTGTACATAGATGTTTAATAAGTGCATATAGTGCCATAAGTGACATTTAATTGCTTTCACTAAGATTACTTTACTATACAGTAAATTTACTATGTACATGAGTTATCACATAAATTTTACAATATCGAAAAAGTCACTAATTATATATTGTCTAGATGTGCTATGTATGGTTATGATTTTTCAATGGTGGAAAAAGTAGAAAAAACGATGATTTGTAAAATACACTTACTAACAACAATTGCTGATGTTAAGTTATAATGTATTATCCTTGTGGAAGAAGTTATGACAATAAAAATAAAACAAGAAATAAACAATATGACAATTCTAGTACTGTGATAATTATGAAAGTTATATAATATCTGTAAAAATTAATGACATTATTACATGAAAATGAAGACAACTTGAAAATCTATGTTGATAATTCAAAATGTGGTCCAATGGAAATGGTTGCTGTCAGCAACCATTCCCAAAATCCATACTAAAACAGTGTTTAACATGTTAAAACAGATTTTTCTTAATTAGTAAAAAATAACATTCATTACATACAAACACGGAATATAAATTCAGTAAAGAGATAATATACTTTGTAAAAAATTTAAAATGGTAACACACAATAATTTTCTCCGTAAGTATCTAAAAAAGGATTTAAATTAAAATGCTACAAGGAAAACTCATCAAAGACTGGTTTTGATAAAATATGTACAGTTTGTTTTCAGAATATAATACCTTCTGGCTGGCATCAGAAAGCTTTTTTTTCATTGATAAAGCAATTCGTTGGATTAAATTGATTGTTAACAAAGTAATGCAGGATGTTAAGTGCAACATCTCCTGAGTAGGGCTTACTCTTAACCACAACCTCTCCTGAGTGGCCCTCTCTAAACCACAACCTCTACTGAGTGGCCCTCTTTAAAACACAACCTCTACTGAGTGGCCTTCTATTAACCAAAACTTCTCCTGAGTGGCCCTCTCTAAACCACAACCTCTACAGAGTGGCCCTCTTTTAATCACAACATCTCCTGAGTGGCCCACTCTTAACCAAAACTTCTCCTGAGTGGCCCTCTCTTAACCAAAACCTCTCTTGAGTCAGGCCCTCTCTAAACCACAACCTCTATTGAGTGGCCCTCTATTAACAATGTCTCCTGAGTGGCCCACTCCTTACCACAACCTCTCCTGAGTGGTCCTCTCTAGAGCAATAACCTCTATTCAACAACAGTATCAATTTTCCCTGCAGTAAGAGTTTACTTTCAGTGCAACCCCTCTGGAGCAAGTATTTCTTAGTAAACAGCCAAACTTCGCATCGCCCAAATTGCTCTGGACAGGTTGCACATGATACACAGCAATTACTTAGAATAATCAACAATGTGTCTTCTTCGCAGCATACAATAAAGTATTCCTAAATAAATAACCAAGACAAGTAGTGCAGTAAAATAATGAACACATTCGCTACAAGTGCATGAGATACTCCAAGACAGAGATATAAAATGTGTAACATAGGGGTATAAATAGGGCTGCAATGATTAACCAAAATTCAATTATTGGATTGGTATGTCAGGTGACATTTTTATTTCTGAAGCAATATTCTAATCAGAGAACTCATAAGTTTATACTCATTAAATTTTACAGTTTTCTTTTATTATGGGACATGAAGTTCTGTTTCTAGTCATAATATGCTCTTCTTTATTTTATATCAGAACAAATTGTTGTATAATATTCCACTTATCTAGTCAAATGTTCATCCCTGGCCTCTACAAGTCATTAAAATATCAGTAATTTAAAATTTTATGAATTTAATATGTTTATCTAACCGAACCGAATAACAGTAAACCGTAATTGTAAGTTATCAAAACCAACACCTGTATCGTCGCAGCCCTATAGCTATATGTATAAATACTAAAGTGAAAAACATATAACATATATATGGCATTCTACATATCCCCTAACAAACCCAGTTCTAACTGATGTCCAAGTCCTGATATCACAAATAATTTTTTTACTACCTCAAACTCAAATTTAAAGCACTCATATTTGGAGTAACAGAATACATAGCTTGAATTAAAGGAACTGGATGGTAGACCAGTTTTAGACATGCTAACATTATCATAAGTGTAATTAAGGACTGTCACTGTTGCAAAAATGGAATATTTCACTTTAAGAGTAGACCATCTCAAAGTTTAGGACTACACCCTTAGAAATGACTGTTTCCATGAACCTGTTTTAATATTTCTTCAATGTCATAACCTAGTAATCAGACCACTTCAAAACTAAAGACTACATGTCACTGTTTGGAACCATGGATGGTGTTAAAAAATTGAGGTTTCAGTGTAGGATGTTTTTAATAGTAAAATGTCCCTTACAGCATAACTGGTGTCTCCATAGCAAAATTAACCGTAGAACTCAGGACCCTAGAGGACTGGACCCTCACATGTGATCATATCTAAATATAGACTCATCAACACAATTACTAATAAAAAAAATGTCAACAAAGTTTTAACTACAATGTACTTTTGTACAAAAATCTCCACCAAGTTTCAAAACTTTAGGAACCAAACTTCTATTGAATGTCTGTCAGACAGCTTTTATAAAACTTGAAATTAATCTCAAACACAAATCTCATTATTGTGCTTAAATATTCTCACTTCCGATGAGTCTTAACAAGACTGTGACAATGATCTATAAGTGTTTTTAATTGGACATTTGAAATGGACTATTCCAAACTAGGTATTATTCGAAATAAAATTTCAGGCCCAATCAATTCGAATGAACAAGGTCTGACAGTAAGTTGAGAATGAATTGATATTTGAAAATATTGACTGTTCTCAAGTATATTATAACCTCGGTCCCAGATTTTTCATTTTTACACTAAGTCAATACTTCAAACTTCTGAAGTCTTCAGCAACAGTGCAAACTACTTAGGAAGTGTGTGTAATTGCGATGTATGAACACTTCAGTATAAAAAGCACTAATATTTTAGAACAATTTAGCTAAGGAATAATATAAAAATTATTAATTATTCTTATACACTCTTTCAAGTTTTCCTAATTTAAGCAGACCATTGTAAAACCAAAGAATTTTTTTTAAAGGCATTGTATTTCAACATAAATATTAATTATATACTGGTATGTTTTAAAAACAGATCTATTGGCGTATCAGGTACAGACAAGGGTATGTCAGCCCATTATCCTGATACATAGTAGAACCATTAGTATCATTTCAGTACACAAATACCAATATAAGCTGGGCTGATTATCTAACAGTGAGTCAACATTTGCCTTGTACCACAAAACATAATGCCCCTAATAACATTACCTTATATGTACCAGAGACATACAGGATACAAGTCACCAATAAGAAGTTACTGGGTAACATATCAGTCTCAATGACAAAATTCTTAAACCATAATTGTGATAAAAAGTGATAATATGTTGCTCAGTGCAAACCCAATCCAAAAGATGATACATGTACAACCATTTATATAGAAACAAGACATGTGAAGCACCAATATTTAAACCCTTTGTGAAAATGATGCAAAATTATAAACTCCATCATTCTGTGTCTGAATATTTATAATAAAACCTTCCACAAAAGTACACTTCAAAATAAGGTATTACTTACAAATTTCAAACCCTAACAAAAAAACAAACAAAATGTAAAGCATGTCTTAAAAAAGGGGGAGTTAAGTAGAAGTCTGAAAAGCACATTTCCACCAACTGGTCCCAGTGTTAAACCAATCCTGGATGCTACATCTCAGGGAGAAGGGACGGTCAGCTGGGTACCAGTTTAACCCAAAGGTTGTACGGAGACGTGTTTCAACAAAACATGATCAGCCAATAGGCTTACGGAAATGATGCTCAATATATGTCAGTGCTGCTATGAAATTTACAACCTCTTCTGTAAGTGCCTTAATTTCAAGAAAACACCACATGTGATGTCACTATTTGCAAGTAGCTATGTACCTGGAAACAATATTTACTCCATAATTATGGTCACTTGGTTTTCATATTGCCATGTGTGGCAAATATTACTTACTGTCATTACATGGTGAAGTCACATTTGTCGTTTTCTTGAAATAATGTCGCTTAAAGAAGAGATTGGAAATGGTACAGCAGCGGTCATATATAAATCTAACAGTAAAGGATGTGATAAAAAACGAATACATGTACCTTACAATCATATAGCAAACATTTATACAATCAGAAAGATTAAAAAATCACAAATATAAAAGTGAATGTTAGAATCGAGGATGACGTTGTACATGGAGCTGAAGGTACAACTGACAAAGAGCAACAGCTGAAACTTGAGCTAGAAAATGAGAGAGGTGAATATAAATGCGAAAGTTGACCTTTTACAAGTAACCAAGTCAAGATGCAAAGCACTGAGATTACACTTTTATACTGTATAAGTGTACTTTATAGCATTAGTCAAAAAGTTCATGAATTAGTGATTCCAGATGTTTCACATGAAGAAAATGTTTGCAAATCACAAAAATGTTCAGTACATGTATTGTGTTTAAGTCAGCTAAAATGTACTTCTGTAAATGAAAACTTAAACTACACTGACTGATATGTTCAGGACTTTCTTAAATCCAAAAAATTCAAAAACATTTCCACATAACAAAATGTTACCACTTATACAGTACCTGAAATCAAATTAGTATAAAGCATAGAATTTCAGTGGACTTAAAGCAGGAAGCTAAGAAATATATGGGACACATTGGCAGACATAGAAATGGGAGCATTGTGGAAGTTTTCAGTATTTCATCAATTTTAATTTTAGCTTCCTGAAACGAGTTTTATCTCATGGCTATAGACTGTTTCAACATCAGTAAGCTAGCTAAATAATAAGTACCATGCAGGTACACATTTGCGTTGTACTGATGTTATAACATAGATTCGCATTGATAGATGAAGATTTAATGTATACATGTTTCAAAATGTCATGCTACAGCTATGAATTCAAAGGCATGTAAACATGTTATCTAATGTTTCCAACTAGCGTAAACCCTAGTCAATGTACCATATATCATCAAGGTCAAATGTATCGTTTGTCAAGACTACTTAGCCAAGTTTGAAGATATTTGACATAATGTTCTTGGCTTACAAACAGCAACTAAACCAGTTCTTCCCCAAGCAACTGACAACTTCCCAGAGTGAATCAAAGCCAATGTTGGGTCAAGTAAAGCATGCAGTTTAGTTTAATTTGTTACATGTACTACACTTAATGCTTCAATTTTCTGATATGTTGCATTATGAGGAATAAAGTTCCAAGCAATCAATGATTGCACATGCATTAATGAATTGAATTTTTAAATAAATGAATGCTGATATATCGAAATGATCATTCAAATAATACTTTTAAAAATTCTAAACATCTACAATCAGATCTAACAGTGCTTGCTTTGTAACTAGATGAAGCAGGAGTCGACATGACAGATTTTACTCTAATAAAAACACAGTGCTATATGTTAATATTCTAAAAAATATTCTCCATGATGGCAAGCTTCAACACGTGCTCATTCTAAGGAGTACAATACTTGTATAATTACCTTTGCAGCAAGCTATGTATATATATATAACCTAATTTGTTAGGACAGTTTTCATGTAATAAGAATGAAGTTATTATCATCTACTCAAGTAGTCGTCATTTTTGGATGAGGCCTAAATGAAATTAGTAGTACACAGAACACAGTCTACTATAGGCTTTCTTGTGTTACAAAGTGTAAGTCATTATAGCTTGTATGAGATACTATCGTACAAGTTACCTCATTAGTACCATCATTTTCCTTGACATATGCTTTAAACATTGCCATTTTCTTCTTCAGCTGAAAGTTTTCACCAACAAGAATTTTTAATAAGTAGCTATTTTTGTTGCAGTAATTAGAATCAAATTTATATGTTTCATTAAGGGCTACTAATTCAATGCTCTGATAGTTTTGCTTTTATTGTAGAATATACCAGTAACCCAGATTATGTGTTTGGCTATTTTAAAGAAATTATTGACTACTTTGCTTGATATATCGATACATTGATTAATTAATCTGACTGACCGACCAACTGAAATAGGGACTTATTTAAAGATTGATTGATTGATTACTGTTCTGTTTGATTGACTAATAGAATGACTCAATGACTGATGAAAATGGGATTTCTCTATATACATAAATAAAAAACTCTACTATACATGTATTATGTAAATTGTAAACAAAAACAAAATAACTACATTAAACAAATTTCTAAATTAAGTTGCACAAAGACTTGAACAGATCAAACTAAAAACTTTGCAATTTATTTAATTGTAAAAAAGTGATAAAACTGTTGTTTAGAAAAAGAATTTTAGCAGACAAACTTATAAAAAATATAACAAGGAGAAATTTTGTCATAGAAATCGATGCAGTAACACGCATTGAAAATCTGATGGTCTTTCTTTACTTGGAAATGAACTCCATTTGAAATGTGTTGTCAAAACTTCTATGAACTTAAAATGCATATCAAAATTAAGAAAAATAAAGTAAAGTCTACAACAGAAGCTATGTCTTATCCAAATGTCAGTTTAAATTAATTCTACAGAGAATTACAAAAACAAAATTAATGTTCAGGATTTAACTAATTGAAATCTATTTGTGTAGATTGAATATTTACGTCAGATTTTTCAGCTTGTTTTGGTGTATAGGCTTGGCGTCGCTTTGACTTAAGTAATCCCTAATCATTAAAGAATTTAACATAGATTAAAAGGAATAAAAATCTCTCATCTGTATATATCAGAAAAGTAAAATGTGGTATGCTGAGAAGAATCAATGCAAATATGAAAAGTACAAATTTAAAATGGATTCTCATTTGAAACTTCATATAATTTTGTGTTAATGATACATGTGGTATGAAACTTTTTAGTGAAAAATTAAGGTTCATAAAAAGCAAATGAGCATTATGCCATAAAAACTTTTGCACAGATTATCAAAGAGCAGATAAACTTTTAGATAATCATGCAAAATATCATGCAATGCAAAGTAAATTTTGTGCAAAGTATATTTATAAAAATTAAATTTTTAAAAAGCAAGCCCTGTTTTTTATTTCTAGTAACTAAGCAGCATATTTTTATGATTATATGGAGATATCATGATATTTTTAATAGAACGGAATTAATATATCAAATCAGTGTTAGACTTGCATTTCTTACAAACTAACAATCACGATTTCTACAACAACAATATTATCACCCTAACAATGACACATACAATATGAATGGTCATAAATAATGGAATTTATTAAACAATATTTCTAATAACCAGATTGTGCAAGTCTTTTATCGTTTTCTGAAATCGAATACATTGTATATTGAATTATCATTAATGAACATGAATATTATTCTCGTTTATATTGTCATAAAGAGCATATAAACATTTAATCAGTAAAATATTTTTCATGCAGAAGCAACAATTACTGTAAGGGTATTGTGATGTCACATTATGTGTTATTTTTCCGGTTAATTATTGGTAATACTACATGGGTATTTTACACATCTGTGATGTCATTGAGAAGATTTAAAGAACCATAGAACCGCATAATGTTTTATATGTAGCAATTAAAAATGAGTTTTATACATGACAATTCAAACGTGCATAATTCACAATCAAGCATATTGTAAGTCAAGTACCAGAGTATTTATCAATTCATTAAATTGTTAGTATGGTCTGAAAATTGGGATTTAAGAATAAAATATCAAAACAACTAAAAAACAACTATATATTTGAACTATTGATAATTGTAAAATGGGGACAATGAGCAATGTAAAATACATGCATATTTTAGAGTGGGAATTATTGGTCATTATAATATAAAGGGAAGTAATTCAGACAATCTGGATTTTCTTCTACAAGAGTTGTCTTACCTTGCCCGCTGATTCAGCTTCCTGTTCGTAGGACATTGCGACGACAGCCAACATGAGATTCACTAGATAGAAAGCTCCGAAGAATACAACGAAGATGAAGAATATTACATTCCATGGCCCAGATGTTTGCAGAACCTTAAATGTAACGTTTGTAATATGTGTCATTCTCCGAGATTTTTGGCCTACATGACATATCTGGGCGAAATTGATTTATTAACATTTCTGAATGCAGGGATATATGAAGGTCACTTCAAAACAAAATTGTTTGCAAAACAACCTTTTTTCAGTGAATTACAGCACTTTTAATATAGTCATCAAGACTACAAATTTAATACATCAAGTATGTTTTCAGATATAATAATATTTTACAAATAAATGTTAATTATTCTTTTTTTAATGAATTTTTCTCAGAAACAATGCTCAGTGCATTTGGACCAAAGATCTCTGAGAATTCCACATAAATATTATAATGGTATGCTCAAATTAACACATCGCTTTTTTCTCTTATTTGAAGGAGAAATCAGAATGTATTCAACTAGTTTGTAGGTAAAATGGCTTACTATTTTTTTATGACTTAAACTGTCTTCTCTCTCTTTCTCATCAGATGAACATACATTCCTGGGTATGCTTCCTTGTATATATGATGAGATGTATGAGAGTATAGACACAGAGACAACAACATAAAATAGAAAAATAAGCTAACCTTATTGTATGTATCTTCCCAGAAATCCAGAGTCATCAGTTGAAATGAAGTCAACATAGCCCAACCAAAGTGGTCAAAATTTGTGTAACCCCAGTTAGGATTTTC
This sequence comes from Mactromeris polynyma, assembly GCA_032209605.1. Lineage (NCBI taxonomy): Eukaryota > Metazoa > Mollusca > Bivalvia > Venerida > Mactridae > Mactromeris > Mactromeris polynyma. Next base: position 52,564,635 of record JASFXZ010000001.1, read on the forward strand.
ACCAATATCCGGCAGACACTCGTACTGACTTGGGCATTTCTGAGATCCACTGGCATTGCCGCAAAGAACATAATCACCATCGCTCTCATACCAATTTGCTGAAATGAAAAAAATATGAATATGCCGTTTTTCAACAGTATTTCAGTTATATACAGTGGTCAATTGACCTAACCAGCGTTTCTGGTTTACTGACCAGTACTAACCAGTTCTTCTGCGAACTGACCACTTGAAATTCCCACATGAATCAGAGGTGGAGGACATATGACTTCGGATCTATGATCTTCAGTCAATTTGTCATGGATGACCTAACCGGGGTTCAAACATACAACCTCCAGAATGGTATTCAGTGCTCTACTGACAGAGCCAACATGATGGGTCAAGATTAATGAGAAATAAGGCCAATAAAAAACTTAATTTACCGAATCATTCTGTAGAAAGAAATGTGCCTTAAAACTGTTAGATTGCAGGAGAGGAAATATTCTAATATACCACAGCTGCAGTTGATTGATCTTTTTATTTTCAGAGTATCAGTACATGTTTATTGTGTGGCCTACTCCAAGTTTCATGCAAATTGCTTTTTATACAGATTGATTGCATGAACAGTATTGCTTCTGGTTCAAGAACCTGAGTTGCAAGTTTGGACTACTTTCGATGTACCTCAATTCTTACCAATCTTTGTCTTATAGCGAGTACAATTGTATTGAACATTTAATTTGCAAAACATGAACCTGTATGTATATGTTGTACAGTAAAACCTCACTTTAAGAGCACACTGAGGATCAACAGAATTCATCATTCAACCAAGCGGAATGGTTTGACTTCTCAGGTATGCAAGAATGATCAAGATTGTAAACATCTAGAAAAATGCTATTGTAAATCAAATCAATGCTAGAATTGTAATACATATACTTTTTTCATATAATCAGTAGACTAATGATTTTCTTGCTATAAATCACTGGAGAATATCTAATCAATTATTCATTACCCCTGATTGTTCTATTGTACGGGTAAATGATATAAGGTGTAGATACCATTCATTGTGTGCATCAGATTGTGCACAGAACAATTTGAGGGTGTTTCTTCAGCATATACAGTATACAATGATACATTTCAATTTAATTGCGATCAGTGAAGTTTCACATTGACAAAGACATGAATATTTGTTCCCTGATAGATAAATGAAATACTTTATGACTTAATAATATAATAGATGAATGAAAAAAAGCTATTAAACTCCCACAATTACAATTTCGTGTCAGGTAAATACATAATGTATTACAGTAACCTTCAGATGTTCATATTTGTATTGAAAAAGAAATTGATTGTATTGGATAGGGACAAGTATAATGTAGCAGTTGATAAGTGTAGGTGATACTAAAGGCTGCTATCTGTGAAGAAGGGGAAATGAAAAATGGACGCATCTATTAAAAGGTTGTCAATTTGAAAAATCACGGCAAAATCAAGTAATGATATCTCCTTGTGGTGTGAATTTTATTAATTACAGTTTATGCAGGTCACAGAGTGTCATTAATTTAAGTGTATATCAGATATGGGTGTTCCCTTGATATAAAATACAACTAGACTACATAGATGCTTTTACACACTAACACATGCCTCCTCTAAAACTGCAAGTTGACCTTGTGGCCTTGACCTTGAACTGACAAGGCCGAAATTCCATAATAAACATATCCAGACATGAAGCAGAAACACTGCTGTGATGAATAGCCAGACAGACAAACAAACAAGTTGATGATCGAAACAAAAACAAGTTTTTGAAATACACATCAATAATGAGTTCATTGATTTTTACCTTAAGATCAAGTTTTCTTATTGTATAGTGAAAATTTGCAAAGGGTGGTCTTATTATTGAGATTTTACTGTAATTACACAGGAAAAAAGGCAATTATAAGTTGCATGAAACCAATAAGTTAAGTTAAAAGAACGAATGGGTTTTGCGTAACCACAGAGTAAATATTTTAGCGATAAATATTCAAGGTTCATTAGTTATGCAATGAATATTCCACACACCTAATCGTTTGGTTGATTCACCAGTATAAAGGACGATTAACACATTATTGAAACATTTGAATATTTCATATCTACACAAAATTTATGCATGACTGATTATACGCAAGCAGATTACCATTCATTATTTATCATCCTATGCTATATATTGAAGTACAAAAACAATGTTTAATGTACAAGAAATATGTCGAATACATTATGTATATATCAGTACAGGGCAACCCCTTCAGAGTAACACCCTTTAGAAAAAGTAAATTTCTGTCGTTATTGGGAGGTTAATTATTGCTCTAGTGAGGTTAAATTTGCAGTTAATTGTGGAAAATTTGCCAGGGGCCTTAATCATTAACTTTATAAGACTGAAACTTAGACTTTAAAATAAGCTGTGTTCCTTTGGCTCAAATGTTGTTAGAACAGTACAGATTTTATTGAAAATTGGCAAAAGTTTACATTAAAGGAAACAGCATTTCTTCAGACAAAATATCATTCATTAGGTTCAATAAAAAAAAGAAAAGCTGTTGTATGAATTGAAAGTTTTAGTCTGAGTTTCAGTCTTAAAATGCTAGTAAATACGGCCCCTGTGTGCATTGAAATTACACAATTTATCCCTAAATACTTACATGAATTCTTTATAAAGTCATTATAATACTGAGGATAACTATATGCTTGTGTAGCATTGTACGCTGGAACCTTGAGTACGCATTTCTGTCGTAGAGTCCCCATGTAGATTTGTAACGAGAACAACGCAAACACCATCAGACAGAAGAGAATCAGCATCATCACCTCTAGCAACATTCGGAAGGCTCGAAGCAGGGCATTCACAATAGTTTTGAGACCTGAAATACATACCATATAAAATAATTGTACAATAAAAATATTCATTAATTTTTTCTGGTAACATACGGAAAGCGCGAAGTAACGCATTCGCAAAAGTTTCAAAACCTGAAATATGTACAACATAAAATGATTGCATAATATAATATTCATAATTTGTTTAACCCATTTCTCACATATACACCTTTTCTGTCCATATATTACTGCATAGGGATTTTTCTGACTCTTTTCTATGTCCGCTAGATAGCTTCCTCACCAACAAATTCTACCTCCGAGGTAGGATTCAAACTTAAGCAGTGGTTTATGGTTTTCTTCATACCACCATTACCCCTCAACTATAAATGCCCCTCTTTTATGTCACAGTCTTTAAATACAAAAGAAAAACCGTTGTATAACGAAATTGAGGGTCAATAAAATAATTAAGGACATTAATTACATTGGGAGATGTAAGAGCGTCAAATTTCTATTTGATTCTTATTCAAAACCTCAAAACAATTCATGTTAAAGCTTTTAAAAAAGTATGGTTTAGAGACTGCTTAAAACAGTAATTTATATTAATCTTGTAGGTCAGTCAATATATTATGTCACACTGTTTGACAGCTATAACTGAACTATTCACCTTTAATCTATTCATTAATATGTATAACAACCATGTTTAAGCTTAATAAACCGATTCATAATGAATTGTACCTTGAATTCAGCCGCTAATTGCCCATAAACTTAACCCCAGCATAAATGAGACGATTACATGCATTGATTCAACACTGTTTATATTTATCTATAGTAATTACTTGACATTGTATAATTGAATTTTCAAACAATGGATGTTTTATTTTAAGATACATCTGGGGGCAATTAATTTCAGATTATTTTGTTTGCAATCACTATTATTTAACATTATATAGACCTAAATGAAGAATTGACCTAACTGCAAACTGCCGGCTTAGCTCCAGTGGTTAGCACTTGACTTACCAATCTGAAGGTTGTAGACTCAGTAACCCCAAGCGAGGCATGGTTTTTACAGTGACCATTTATAGGTATGAAATAAAGTCATGTTTTGAGGAACACGAAAAATCGGACTGTGGCGCTACCGGGATTCAAGTCTTGTTTGTTTCTGTGGAGTTCATCATTAAGATTCCAACAGGAGTCAGGGGTGTCACTAATTTTTGAATTAGCAGGGAAATTATCAAAGTAGGCGGGGTCTGGGGGGGGGGGGGTACTCCCCTTAATTATAATCAGCCATACAAGCAATGTATGTGTAATGAGGCATACGTTACTGGGTAATTTAACTGGCACCTGGCTCTCATTGACACGGCCCTGATTGAGTGCTTACATGACCTACAGCAAGCAACTAACAACATTGCCCCTCCATGAAACAGAGGAACATGTGGACAATGCCATAGACATGAGATGTATGATCATGACTAAAGAGAACACACGTCTTGTCAGGGTTTCATACCCGTAACATCCGGATAAACTCATTGCCAAATGAGCCAACTTTCAGCCAACCCAAAAGATTCAAGTAAAACAGGGCGATAAAAGAGACGTAAAATAAACTATAGAGGAAAATATTACCTGGTACAATGGATATTGTTCTGAGAACTCTGAATACACGGAAAGTTCTGATACCCTGAAGGTTCCCTAGCCCCGAACCTGAGCTTGTATTTTCTAATATTAATGTTAGATATCTGAAACAGAAAGTATGTGTAAGATTAGGGATTAAAGTAAAATCAAGCAATTAATATTACACTGAATTATTTAAATTTTTCATCCTCTGACTACACAGCTTTAGTGTTTTTAGGAGTCCATTTTCACAACAGAGGAGGAATATATGTTATAATTGTTATTGAATATTATGATTCAAAGGAAATCACAGAACAAAGATAAGGAGCTTGCAAATTGGTTTATAGTTTTTAGAACACTAGCAAACAATAATGAGGAAGCTTTTTTGTACACAGATAATTTAAAGGAAAATGTATGTTTTTCTCATCAAATTTCTTTTTCTCAAGATCAGCATAGTACCAAATGAGGAGCAATATCTATTCTTTTACTTTTCTTTATCAAAGTATAACATGCACCGTATTGAAGCGATCAAGAAGAAAAAGTGTGAAAGCTTGACCCTTTGATAGTCGCTCTCTTATCACGGTTTTAATTTGTAACTTACGCTGACAAAATGACTATAAAGTCAAGCCAGTTCCAAGCATCACGTAGGTATGTATATGAGTTAAGGATAAACCCTCTAGCAAACAGCTTGATGAACATTTCAAGAGTATAAACAGCGAGAAACACATACCTGAAAATAGAAAATTGAGACAAAAAAATGTAATAATGATGAACAAGTTCTGCAATGTGTAATCTATGGTACATAGGTAAATAATTAAGTAATATTTTTCCTTGCCAGCAGTATAGAAACAATTACATACCTAAAATAATTGTGATATAATTGCTTATCTGTAAATTGCATAATTTACAAATTGATTCTTGCACAAGTCAGCTCTGCTAGAGTTTTTGATGCTTAAAGACAGAGATTGTTAGAATGTTGTACCTTTAAGTGCTAGACATTTCCAGTAAAGATTATTTGGTCGGGTAAATAAATGTAATTAAATTACACAATAAAAAAGAGGGAATTAGTTTATGGTCCATTAAAGGCAGGACTAGTTAACAAACTCTGATAGGCCATGATAAATAAAAGGTTTGATTTTCATATCTACCCCCTTAAAAAGATTTGTCCTAACGTAATAACCTATGACATAATAGTCTAAGGAAAGCAGGTTGGACATTTTTAACAGATTTTAACCTAATACACTTCAGATTAAGCATACACTTATAATCTTCTTCCCAGACAGATGTATTTAAAATAACATGAAGTACTCTTTTCAGCCACTCATGTCTTGCCAACATAAAGTTAATATTGCTCCAATTTCTGGAAATAATTTATTCAATGTATTTATAATCTGGACTCGTTGGATGCTGTGGAAGCATATCAAATTCTATTCAATCTCTTCAATGGATGTGTTCAATATACAATAAAATGCAATTTAAAGTTTAACAAGATCACATTTACATATATCAATAAACCAAATAGTTGACAAGTATGGGCTGTCTCTGTGAGGCCTGTACTATTATCGATCATAAGTGAAAAAATGTAGGGAAATATATTGTTTATGAAACTTAAATTTCCTATTTTTGGCTTATGAACATAATACTTTATTAAGATCAATACTTTCTGCACAAGATGTGTCAGTGCAGCTTCTCGATACGTGAAACATGAAAGCGAAACAGATCTATCCACATACAAACATAGAACGAGTTATACCCATTTGTTCACTCTAAGATCTATGGTTTGATTTATATAGACTGTGTTTAAGAAGAATGCATTACTGCAGGAACATATCAAGTGTTTGTTTTGATCACATACATTTATTTAACAATACATTTAATGCTGGTTTCATTATTACAAAGAATGTTATGTACGTCATTCGTTTTAAGCTATATTTGGCTAAGATATCTTTGATACGTATGGAACAGCCTGTGAACTAACAGATGAACAATGTATTTGAATCAAAGGGCTTTGATGGGTCACACATTAGGCCTATATTAATACCAACCCCCTTTTGTATTTTATGTAAATTAATACGTCTAATAAGACATTATTAGATTCATTCATTGAATGATTTATGGCTTTATTTCAAATGTTTACAGTGTTCAATTAATCGAACATTTTCATCTTGATAAATTTTAGGGCACACATATTTTCATGCCAGAAATATGTCACCAAAAAGCACTTTAAGGATAATTATTCGTGTTCAAAATTACTGTGAAAATTATTAAAAACTGACCAGTGGTTTGCACTAAATAGATAATCAATGCTTCATTATTGACCAATTACAAAAAAATCGCTTTCACAAAAAGATCGATTATTACATCTGATGGGCAAACTTTTTCCACTTTAAATGTCTACTCTATCTTGTAATATAGAAAAGAGATTTTCTTTTACATAATTGTAGGTATTTACATTGCACTTATTGGGCTTTTTGTAAATTATAAGTAGTAATTAAAACTGTAATCTACTTTTTTAATTCTAAACAATAATGAAAAGTTTAGTAGAGTATTTCCTCTCACAAAGTTATCTAGAAATACAAACTTTCATAAAGAAAAATTAGCAATATGGTCTAGGACAATATCAATCTATATTCTTTGACTTCATAGCTTCATAAATTCCGATAAAGTGTTTCAAACAGCAAGGGTACAATAACATGGAGTTTTTGACAGTGTTTGAGGGAAGTTTTATTGAATCTATTTAAATAAATGGTAACCATGTGACAATCTGGATGAAAATCAAGCGTGCGACAAAGATGATGAGCTAAGTTTTGAATATGTTTTATATATCAGTGCCAGTAAAGCCGTTCATATCAAGACTCATGCCATTCCACAATTGATATACCCCTGACAAATCAGCCATTAAACTCATCAAATCTATAATAAAATCTGAGGACTTTACATGTAGCTCTACTCTTCTCTTGAGACTATGAAATTAATGGCGGTACAAATCGAGTATACCATCCGGTTGACGATGATTGTAGTAATGTCAAGACACTAAAGTGTCTCAAAAATCATGACATTTCCCACTTTCCTATCCACGATATTCTCATTTTAAAAGCAATGCCATGTATATATAAAGCCTTGGTTAAAGGAAATATAGTGAGAACTCTGCTATTACAGAGACTATTAGGATTGGTCAGTCTGTGCCGGTGAAAGTAATCATTCTGTAGGATAATTGTAGGTCCGATGAATCCTTCAGACAATAATATAGAGACTCAAGTATTTGACATTTCCTATGCATCAAAGGAATTGACCAATTACCTAATATGAATAAAACAATAAGTTAATTACCGCTTAAGGACTTTCCTCTCATGAATCATGGCATAAGAATGGTGGTATATTGGGAGATAACTTTCAGTGATTTCTGTAGGCACACTCTGACCGGATATTGAAACATCAGAGGTGCCAAGAGATTAGGAAGTCATTGCACTACACATGGATTGTTTTCAAAGGATTTTTTTTTATCATTTCTTAGTATCATATTGGTGATTACTCTAACAACAAATAACAAGCAGCACAGGCCTGAGCCACCCCAAAACTGTAAGGAGACATGTCAAATATACACAGACACATAAACAATAGCAAAAGGAACGCAAGACACAAGTAAACTGATGGGTGAAATTACCAACCCATAAGTTGAAATTGTCAACAAGAATGCCAGTCTTATAAATGTCCTCTTGAGTCAAAATGTTCTACTTTGATTTTTGTGAGTCTCAAGACACAAGTAATTGGTAAATAGCCAGATTTTCAGTCAATTATTAATTATAAATTTACTTAATTTAAATTATTCATTGCGAATAAGGAGATATTTGAGAAATTGTGTCATAATGCCTGGACTTACGGTATTTAAGACATGCAATTTGACATCAATCAAAAATAGAATGAAGATGAGATATTACGTATTAAAGATCGAAATGTGAATAAGAAATAATATAAGTCATTAATTGTATATGAAACAACTTCTTCATAGCCAATGAAAGATTCAAAAAACAAAAACAAAGATATTGTATCGAACAAATTCAATAAACGAACACAGGCCAATTTTCCGCCGATATAAATGAAAGGCCGTTGATCATGCTTTCACTAAGAAATTAATTCCCCAACCGCATTCGTGACCGAAATTGATTAAGATGACATTATACCGAACTGAGTGCAATTACCCATATATATCCCACAAAAACTTCTCTCCCAGTTGTAACAAGGTGTCAAAACAACAATTTCTCTATGATTACATAGATAGGACAAGCTTGCACAAAAGAATATTTTCTTCTGACAGCTGTTTTTTTTCTGGTGGAAACAATTTTCCCTTCATTGAAGAAGAATTCCCAAGGATGAAAAAAACATAATATATTCTACCAAGCAACATAATCATAGTTATTGTAGAAACATAAGATTAATGGGTCAGACTTTAGAATATAGTTATAAACACAACGAATTTATGCAAATGCAAAAATCGAATTGGTCAATATTCTTTCTTATTTGTGGATCTGTCTAATAACTTATATCCTATCAATGCGGTCCTGTTTTATGCTGTGACTCCTGTCTCCTGCAGTAACAGTCCCCTGTTTAATGTATAAGGGTCCTATTTCATGAAAGATTTACCCATCAGTGAATTTTTTAGGAATGTCATAAGACATATTCTGAGTATAATTAGTCAACGTACATACTTTCACTGGCTTTTATTCATTTTCCCACTCTCCCAAGGCTCTATCACCTTTCTCGGGTAAAACCACCTTTCTGCCACTCTCCCAAGGCTCTATCACCTTTCTCGGGTAAAACCACCTTTCTGCCACTCTCCCAAGGCTCTATCACCTTTCTCGGGTAAAACCACCTTTCTGCCACTCTCCCAAGGCTCTATCACCTTTCTCGGGTAAAACCACCTTTCTGCCACTCTCCCAAGGCTCTATCACCTTTCTCGGGTAAAACCACCTTTCTCCCACTCTCCCAAGGCTCTATCACCTTTCTCGGGTAAAACCACCTTTCTGCCACTCTCCCAAGGCTCTATCACCTTTCTCGGGTAAAACCACCTTTCTGCCACTCTCCCCGGCATAATCACCTTTCTCCGGCAGAACCATCTTTCTCCCACTCCCCCAGGCTCGATCACCTTTTTCGGGCATGAACAACTTTCTCCTACTCTCCCCGTGCATGATGACCTTTAATTCTTGCCAAGTGAGCATGATTGTGATAATTAATTCAGTCAGTAGTTGCTCTTTACATTTTGCTGATGATAACTTTTGGATTTGTAGGAATATTCGTGAGTGCCTGAGGTCAATATTGTAGGAAAAAGAAATTTTAGGACACAAGAAAAATTGCAAATTTAAACATATGGTACATGACACCATTGTAGATGCCTCAAACATTCAAATCATTATTTTCATGTTGCAAGTACATAAATCAGCTGAGTACGAGAGCTTTTTACATCAATGTGTCTATGTTCAAAGGTCACAACACTTGATAAAATCCTACAGAACTGACTAAGTACTGAAGTGTTGAAAGTGATATTATCGATGATTGGAGATTGATATATTTATTGTCTGGCCAACAAGTCAACAAACAATACTTCGATGATTATACAAAAGAAATTCTTATCTGATTATAGTAAATCAAGTCAACAGAGAGGAAAAATGACAGCCAATTTTTACTTTAACTAAATTCAATACCAATAAGAACATTCCTTCAATTGTAGGAAATTAAAACATTCCATAAATTATTTCCATATCAATTTTCTTTTTTCAATATAAATATTTTTTAAGTTATGATAAAAAAAAAATATAATAATAAGATAGGTTCACAAACAGAATCAAATAATATATTTCTTTGATGTATATATTCAGTTAAATGAGGTATGAAATAATTCTAGTACATGTATCTTTAATTCAGAAGCATTTAAAGTCGCTAAACAAATAAAGCAAAGCATTATGCAGTGGCATTTTTGTACTTGAATTTAACAATTAAAAATCAATAAAGGAATTTAAGCAGGGAAACAATTTCTCTTTAACATTAGATACTGGTTCGAATTTCAAGCTCACTGTAATTCCAGGCCTTATATCTTGTCGAATGGGTGTTACAAAAATAAGGAATCGTAATGTCCTGAAGATATTGACGTAATTTAGGTGGGTGATAAAAAACATAAATCTCGCAACTAACTGATGAGAAATGGTGAACAATAAATCAATTAGGAACATATCATCAGCTCTGAAATATTCATAACTTCACGAAAATGTATTATGAAATCCGCGTTACGTTTTTGATTTATTTACGCCCCAGGATTTAAACACCATCCCTTTGGCATTAAGTCGATAATATTACACAGTACCGATATTTTTTGGTTAAAATCCTATCAAATTTTCACTGATCTTGTAAATAATTTAACAAGTCATTATAAAATTTCTTGCATGAGAATTAACCAAACTTGTAAATGAACAGTCCTTAAAACAGGCAACTGCAATTTGTCTTTGAAACAAATTAGGAGCCTATTGTAGGCTGTACGTGGCATTATGCAATTAATTGAACCATTACATACATTTGTTAAACTTGCACATTCTAATTAAGACAATTTATCATTTTTGTCTCTTCCTTCTATAATTGGTAACTGACTATTAATTTAACATTTTCACAAATTATCATTGTTTTCCAATTCGATGCAATTAACATGAATCAGCAACAATGATTGTTTCTCTATTCACGTCATTCTGATCAGGAACATTCGAGCATTAAATCTACTCTTGTAACAATCTGATGTATGAGCATTGACATATGTTAAATGATCAGTGAAATCTCAGTAATAATAAGACCATCATTGGTTCTGAAGAACATTTGGTCCAAGTTGTGAGGTGGTTTGACTTTAAAATATATAGAAGAAAAAATAACTGCATGGTCCATGAAAATGTTATCTAATTAAAGAGGTGGTTTTAATTTCGAGTTGGTCTTTCAGGGAGGTTAAACTGTATAATTGTTTTCAATGCAATGAGTGAAAAATACTCCATGGAATTCATTAAAGTTTAGGGGCTTTATAGTCTAGTATTATTAGATAATTGCAAACCCTGCATATATTTCCTAAGACTGTATTACTTCTCACAGGTAGCAATAATTCTATAAGTTCACTATCTTGACTGGAATTTTGTCTTGGAATAAATGTTATATGTGTAACTATGATATAAAATATACTGCAAAAACATACTTAAAAACTTTGTATTGTAATGAGTTGGATGATGTACAGATTTGATGATGGCAGCTACATTTCCAGGGTGAAAAACAAAGTACCCTATATGTTTATATACACAGAAACAGATAGACTTGTTTTGCTTTCACCCGCACTAGTTTTACGGTATAATTTTCGCTCAAAGATATAAAAAAGTCGGTACTTACTCAGATGTATTGGCTGCCTCAGAGTTTGGCATGGCGAGAAAGATACAGTTTGTAAGAATAGTTGTAATGATGAAATAATCAAAAAACTGATTGGTGGCTATGTACACACAAAATCGTCGAAATGGGTTCCAAACATTCAACAAATAGAAAGACGGTGTAGATGAAAAGCGATAGATATATTCCTTCTTGAAGCGTGGAGCAATCACACAGAATGTCTGAAAAATAGAAAAGAACACAGTATAGAATATGAACTGGTAAATCAGCTAATTAAAGATCAGTGCATGCATTTAAGTAACCTTAGCATTCAAATTAAAATATTTCTTAAATATGGTATGCTCAACATTTATATTTGCCCTGACCCAATTTAATTGCTCATTGCAAAATCAATCTCTCTCCCTATATACAACAAAGATATCCTAAGAATAAAATACCTGGGATAAACCAACCAAAAACACTTCCAGCATGTAAAGGGAAACTGATATACTTATTTTAGGCATAGTGGGAAAATATGTTACAGTTTGTACATGCATTTGGCTAAAGCTTTTAAGTATTATTTACTTGTAGACTATAATATCAGATTTTCATGAAAAATAACACATTATAATTGTTGAAGCAATTTTTATTTTGATACTACTTTCATGTAGATAAGTTACAGTATTGGAGATAATGCTTTCATGTATTACAGTTATACAGTATGTGAAGATTCAAAGGGCCATTACTCATTACATAATTTTTTCCAATGTGTTTTAAACTTATAAATGCATGTATTTTAGTGGTCAGTATGTCAGCTTCTGTGAAGATGGTGATTTTTTCATCACTGACATTGAAATACAAAACATTTAAACAAGTTGTATTAGTTCACATAGAAGTACACTGTATGTGCATTGTTAAGGTAACCTTATATAATGTCATACGCTTTTTCATTCCTTTAAGGTACACAATGAACATGCACATACCTTTTTTCCACTGCATTTAACCCTTTCATCATTATGTTCAGTAAAAGATTGCAGAGTCATAAAACCAGTCATATAGAACCATTCAGTTTGATAACTGCAGTACAATTTAGTTTCTTATACTATGTTGGACGAATATATTTCATTCCTTCCATGTATTAGGATGCAAGTACCAGAACATTCAGTTCTATTCAAAGGTCACTAAAAGCTCGAGAAGATTAATACTAGTGTCCAATGCTAGCAAGACTTAATTAGCATTGTCTGATGGGGCAATACGCTTCAATATTTCTTCCTGAAAATATTCACAGTCAATTATCTATCATTTGTCCTTTATGCAGACTACTTATTCTGCCAGATTATTTATGTCCTGGCTTTAAACAAGAAATTTGTTCAATAAAATTTAAATAAAATCTAAATGTTAAAGACATTGACTTGCAGTGAAACCTTTTGAAAACATTAAAGTTTGTAGCACAATGATTGAGTTTCTCGAAGCATTAAAATGTCAGCAAGAAATTTTATCTGAATGTTGCCAAGGATAGTTTAATTGGCAGGCTTGTGACCATGCATTGTCAGAGCATGAACATCAAGTAAACCATGAATATCTACCATGGTCACAGGTATCTAATTGTTTAACCATGGCCTCAAAAATCTGATTATTTCATGTCCAATGGCCATAGATTGGATGAAGGTGTTTCATGACATGCAGGTAGTTCATTCTGATTTGTTCACTATTTCCAGATGTTTGAAAGTTGATCAGAAATGCAGTAAGAGAGAATAGTAAAACCTGCAAGTGTTAAATTATAGATTCAAAAACATTTCTGCTTCCAAATTCTTGAAAATCATTGATTTGCAAGTTTTTGACTCGCTAAAATACCCGCTTATATAAATGCAGTATAAAACAGATTCACAGTATAAAGTAATTAATCTTATCACATAACTTGCACTCCAGGAGTGGCATCAAGCTGTGACATAAATATCATATGTAACTAGTTACATAGATAGCCGAATCACAGCAAGTGTGCTGTTTTTGTATTCAATTACGCCTGACATCAAGACGTCATCAGTGTACACAGGTACTTGTAAAAATTATATTCATCTTTGTTCGAGGAGCTCAGTCCTATATATCAATCAAAATGAACTAGATTATGCACACTTGATAGCGATTTGAGTCAGATAGATGGAACGGATTCACCGAATGCGTGTATACTGAATGACGTCAGACTTGTTTATGTTGATGACGTCATTAAAAATATTTACTCGATGACATTTTGAGAGGAAAGGTTTTCCTTAATTTATGCTTTACAGTTACGTTTGATTATAGCGAATTGTAAGATATTTTTAATAAACTAGAAAATGAAAAAATATTGATAGAACTGGGGATAGTTAATTCTTTTATAGAAAAAAGATTTTGTGGATCGGTCTACTTTTTCGGCTCTTTAATTTAATAGCCTAATTACTTCCGCGATGCTGCTGTCTATATTAATGAGGTCAAGCTTATTTGTGTGTTTTACCTTGTTTTATCGGTTATGTGATAAATAAAATATTAAATTTGTATGGTATAGTATTGAATTTATTGAACTCGCTGAATAAAAAGAATATGAAGCTCGCCAGAGGCTCGCTTCATATCATTTTATTCAACTCCTTCAATAAATTCAATACTAATACAACACTCATTCAATATCCTCTATATACGGTTCCATTTAAGCCTCACAGATGGTATATCAAAACAATGGAGAAAAAAGTAGTTGTTGTGGTGGAGATACAAATGACAGAACATTATCTTAGAGGTGTTTTATCAGCAATTAACAGCAATATTCTGACATCAGGAAAACAAACAGTATAATTATTAGAATTTTGATATCAGCACTATGTATCTAAGAATTATTTTCAGAGATATATTTCCTTTCGCAAGCACGTAACATTGATCTATCGTGATAGAGTATATTTACATAACTACAAGTTTTTTACTGTGAATTGTCAAAGCAGTATGCTCATAATTTTGATTGAATTGTTGGTAGCCAGGAAAAATTGTTTTACAGCGTTTTTTTAACCATGAACTTCTTTGCCGTAGTGGCATATTTTACTCCTGTGACGCAGGACGAGTTCATTCCAGCCAATTATGCCGCCTTTCTGGCCTAGAGCGGGTACTATAATGGAAAACATGATTGATCAGTTATTGATCTTGTGTTCTGTACAGTCATACCTTGGTACGGCTACTTTGGTACCTAATAGAGCCTGTCTGATTTGTTTTATACTGTCAGGTAGGCAACAAGAACTAAATAGTAGCAGACATGTTGTGAAAGAACCATTGTGTTTTCTTTCAATCAAAAACTGACTGTCAGTTGTTTGCACAAATTTAGACATTTTGTATTCAATATATTGATATGAAGAAGTCTGCAAATTGATTAGTGACTATATCAAAAATGCCTTTATAAACAAGTACGGTACTTAAATAAATAAGAAAACATGGCAGATGACATTCCACTATGTATAAAGTAAGAAAAAAAATGAGGAGTTATACATTATTGGTTAGGTCTTTTATTATGCAATGTCTTGTGTCCCTTGTGCTTTTGTTATTATTTACAATATGTATGTATATTTTTCATGTCTGTTGTGTTTTTGGTGGCAGAGCATTTTGTAAGAGGCAATTCTGCTCAACTTCTTTGATCATTTTTAGAATAAAATTCTCAATGACTTGAAGATTCAAATACATGTACATGTATTTCATTCCGCCTATTTTTCAGATGGATGATTGTTCCACTGTTATATAATCTGTATTTTGGCAAACAGGTGTCAGCATGAAGAACACAATGTATTGAGATAGGTTCTAAAGAATGCTTGTATTTACATGCTATAAAGCCATGGTCTTACTTTGATCCAAACAATTACCAGCACACTTGCAGTTCATCATTCAATTTCGTAACATAATTGGATAAGTAAGTGGTCAAATTGAATAAACCTGAAGCATGACCATCACCTATTGTTAGAAACCTGACTAATTAACTCTTGTTTTATTGTAATTGACTAAGGCTGCTTTGTTCAGAAATAATTATCCTTGTTTTAGACAAAATACCCCCTCGAGGCAACCTGTCAAAGGACTGTAAGGGAGGCAATTAATAATACATTACTGCATTCTGCTACAAGCGTTGTTATATTGGTAAAAAGTTAATGAATATGCATTCATATATGTGGATAATTATGACGTAAAGTATCCTAGAACTTGCAAATTACATCTGGTAGCAATACGCAAATTAATCTTTTTTTTCTTTGCAATGTACGTATAGTGGTGATGCATTGCTGATAATAGAAAAGAAATTACAATGATTTATTTAAATAAATACTGCTGTTACGAAGAAGTGTAAAAAGGTTGCAAAAATATGTACTAATTCGACAGAGTAAAATAAATACATTGTACTGAAAAGGAATTGATTATTTATCTAAATGGCTCAGACATCTAAGCTTCAAAATGGCTGACATAATTCCAGTCCACAATGTTTTCTGTTTTTTTTAAAAACTTAAGAATATTATACTTTGTATTATACGTCTAAAATGCAATGTATTTGCCCCTTACAATTCACCAGTCAGAATGAATGTAAATAGAATAAATGTATAATAATACAAAAGATATATAATAGAACTTATACAAAATGTTGTTAAACCTTCTAGGTACCGTATTTGCTATAATTACTGCACTTAATTCAGAGATAAAAATGATAGACAAAATTTTTATTCCATGTAACACCATAGAAAGATTGGCTGTTCTAAATTATGCATAATTTAACAATAATGCAAAGGTGAAGCAGACTGCCAAGTTTTAATGCCAAAGGTAAACGGGTTCTGCATGCAAGAATTATTATTACCTTATATTTAGAGAGTAGTTCACAGAATGGGTATAATGTCTTGTGTGTCTGAATTATCCGACAAATTATTTTGTAACAGCAAGATGTCGGGACAGTAAAGTTGCTTTGTGGGTGATTTCAGTTTAACATTTGAGACATTACCAATAAGGAGAAAATATATTGATATATTTGCAAAATATTTAAAGGTTTAGTTATTAAAATGACAGACAACTGGGCTTTTTTCAATTCAGGCATTTAATTATGCAATGTTAAAAAATCTCACAAAAGCCATTTAAACCTGCACTATCCAGTTCTTTGCATAATTAATGTCAAAATATTGCAACATAATAGTTATCAAATCTACTTTATAATATTGTGTTAGAGGGTTGATAATAGAGTTCAATTCAAATCGCTATTCATGGCATAACGTTTTCACAATTACAAAACTTTAGTATACGGAAAAATGATGAAGTATAAGGCGTTAAATAACACCTTGATCTCAATGTTCAAATTAAGAAAACACACATTTACTGCATGGCTCAGTATGTACCAGTCATTCTATGTATTATTTGTCTGCTTTGGAAACACTATACCATTCAACTCCTGATAAATGTATTAAACTTTACCACTGTGTGTTTTGTCTGTTTTTGATAAAATAGAAAATCTATAAAGTAAATATGTACATTCTGTATAGATATTTGAACCCAACTTGTTAATACTTATATAGTTTGGTACAGCACTATAAGCTTATGAATTCTTTCCTATATAAAAACCTGTCTATTTTTTTTGCAATCATTTTGAAATCTGACAACTTTCACAATTAGTCCCTCTCCAATCTAGTTGTTAAGATGATTAAACAAGCGCACACACTTACACCAAATCACTTTTAATATCCCTATTAAAGTAAAAACCTGAATTGACAATATATTCAAACTGTGCTACATAAGTCAGTTTTCAATTTCAAAGTATGTGAAATTTATGATGTATTCAAGTTTTATAGAAGACTTTTAAGAGTATAAAAGTTGAATATGTATCAATGTCTTTGAAAAATTGAAGTAGTTAATGTGCATATAGGGTTAAATAAATGTATTCAGATTCAACAAATTGGTAAGGCCGTGCATACTTAAATATATTACATAACTGAACAAAATTTTAGAGAAAAAAATCAAGTATAATTGCAAATGTGTTTTAAAAAAGATATAAGCACATATACATTGTATATCTAAACAAACAGAAGTAAACGCAAGCAATGAAGATTATGAAATTTAATAACTTAAATTGGATCAATAAATGTGTTACTGATAGGAATTCCTAAAGATATTGAGTTGATTACATCTGGTAGCATTATAAAAAATAAACATAAGCATAACAAAACTATCAAAATGGAAAGAAATTTCAATCAAAGTTTGCTACACATTTTCATGACAGTCAAGATTCATTCACTGCATATACCATCCCAAAGGCTTCAGTTGAAATTTATCCCTATTTTTATGTCTTGCATTGAAATTGAAAATACATGAATTGCCACAGTTGACAATAAAACTTGACATAAATGTGGGATGTTATCACACAATTACTGAAACATGTTGAGTTTATTGTGACAAATATGCACCTTTACAGGATACAATACAAAGAACAATCTCATGAAAACCATTGTCGACTCAAGGTTGAAATTAAATATTTGTTTGGAATTGAAACTTCTTTCAACAGTTAATTTCAGTATAACCAGCTTTGTTTCCAGTTGTTGCTTCATGGTTGTCTCCCCTTAGATATATAATTAATTGACAAACATCTCATCCTCAACTCAGAGGTGGAAGGTAATGAACTCAGAAGTCACTTCATTCAAATCATAATGGATTAACATAATAATTATGCTGAACATATATATCCTTAATAATTTATCAGCTTGTAATTAGTTATATTCTTCTTCAAAACTGTTATGAGTTGGTTTTCCATGTGAAACATTTCCGTTTTAAGATTACTATATATATATAGATCCTTAAGAAGTCCTAGATAGATGTGACAATGTCCCATTAAAAAAAACATTTGAGTGTTTGCCCAAAACCACAGTCTTGAACTTGCAACATCCATGATGGCTCTGGTATGGGATCCACATACTGAGCTCACCTGAGTTGGACTCTTTGAATTTTTTGGAAGTTTGCAGAACAAATATTAGGAGGACTTGCATATAACTGTAGAGTTTATAAAAGCGGCGCATGGCATGGTTCAATGTTTGAAATCAATGAATGGCACAATAAACCTTATCTGATTGTGATCAATCTGGGTAAACAGAAACATTTCCACTCTGTGGGTAGTAGAAGAAAATTCCAACAGTCTTAATGAATGATTAAACATTCATGCTTATCGACAGAAGCTGTGTTATTGTGACGGCTTTCAACATGGAGTTAATGATTTTAATAAGATGTTTTTAGAATGACGATTCCATCCGAAATATTTTACTTTTGCAGCATTGAATATAAATCAAAGATTTCTGTTGTGAATGAATGTTTCGTTTGTATTGTTAAATATACCTACACAATATTTACCTCCATATCATAATGTAGACAGATACAGTTGTGTATGTACATGAGAACGGTAGTAAACGGCGATGTGGTCAGCCAATGAAAACATCATTTGCAAAATATTGCCCAATAGACATATTGTATTCTCAACTAATTTTGAATCGACAACTATTAACGTGAATCTTATCACATAATACCTGATGTATTTCTCAAAATTAAACTGCAAGGATGAAAAAGTGCAAATCTCATAACCTTGTACAACGTCTACTGTTACCGAACCAACATGTACGTATTTTCGAAAAAAGTCATCTAAGTAAGTGGGCCAAGATGTTTCTAGCGTAATAACAGTCGTCTGGAGATAGTTACTCCTACACAGCACATACCTGTACCATATACATTGTACATGTATATCTGTACAAAAATATCTACCATGTGTTAATACTTGCTTACGTCGATTTTTCCGTAATAAATTTCCCGAAATCTGAGAATGACGAAATGTAATCAATTAATCTTAATGCAGTCATATTGTCATAAATAGATTTAATGTGTGAACTGTTGTCTCAGATTCGGTGTTATCATTACAGATTCATAATTCATGCAGCCGAATCTGATAGTTTGCTCATACAAATTGTCCTTGATTCAAACTGCAAGCGACGTTTTCAACGTTTTTGCAGGTAAATGCGTTCTCAATCAGAAAATCTTTTGTACCACAAAAATCTGGTCGCGATCACGTATCAATCGATACCTTACTGTTATAAGAATAGACATCACAAGAAACAAGCCAGTTGTTGTAATTAAAATAAACAACCGAAGTCAATCGGAGTGCTGTCAAAACAACACGTTATCGGCTCAGACAGTTACATGCACGGTGTTGTCAGTATACGAGTAATATTGATGGTACAACTGTTATTAGTAGATATAGCGATAATATAGTAATCAACAGTGGTAATATTCGCATCTGTTTATACTTACTATAAAGGACAACCGTATACATTATATATATACACTGAATCGTATATCGTGAAAAACGTGCTGCGTTAATACTCTCCATTATTACCCAGTTGGCAGCGATATCATAGCTTATGTACGATATTGTGCTACGTTCTATATTTCATGTTCGCGACTGTTACGCCATCTGTTGAGCAGGCTTTCCATCTATCTGTCCACGTGGTCATCGCGATAGATTACAGCATCTGAATGCTGAAAGTTCCCGTCCCATCTAAAGTCCAACTGGTCAGCACAGCAAAGCACACAGGAACTTAGGCCGGAAGCTGCGAGTTCGAGACAAGTCTGAGACCCATTCGATCAGCGCAGTACAACACACAATTTCACAGCTGCCCTTCTGATTAACAACGCAAGTATAAAGCTATACGTATCAAACTCGGCCATAAATAGCAGAAACACACAAACATATTATAGGGTTCAGCTATTACCAATTATCACCATTGTTTAAGGCGGGGAAGTGAAAAGATGTATGGCGTCATTAAAATTGCTCATCTCATAGACGCTTGGTGTCCTTGTAAATGACATAAAATATGTTCAGAAATTGTGCCTTCATAAATTCATCAATTATAATTAATTTATGATAGCTATTTTTTTTGTGTGTATATGGCTGCATTCCAGGGTTATAATCTAGGGACCTTATCAACATTATAAGACTGAAACTGACATTTAGATTTTAAAAGGTTAAATGTTTATTTTACTCATTGATATACCGATAGAGATTTTAGTAAATATTGGCGAAAGTATTAAGAAGGTAACAACAATTATTCAGATAAAATTTCATTCGTGTAGATTTAATGAAAACAAAATGATGGTAAATACATTTTTTTGCAATCTAAAGTCTAAGTCTGAGTTTAAGACTTAACGTGTTTGTGAATAATTCCCCAGAACTCGCACCAAATTCAGTGATAGTGAAGTTCTTGATCAACTTACACTATAGTTAAGGCGACAGGTAAGAAAACACACGGGAACAACATTGCATTTCAATTAATATGTTTATCCATACGGACTATGCATGTATTCCTACTTTTTTTCTAATTGAATGATACGGTTACCATAGAAGGCGAAGTCTATTTTCATCAAGACTGATAGTCATTCAAAAGCTTGTTTCTATTGGATATGTTTGAAGTGTATATAGGTTACATTATAGTATAGGCCTTGTAATTACATTACCATTGAACTTGTCAAAGTCATTTAATAATAGTGTTCCCTTGTGTATTTATTGTATATAAAAATCGATTTATATGATAATTTAGATTTCATATTACTGCCATAACAAGAATCAGCGATCCACCTCTGCATGCTTGTATAGATAGAATGTTTCAATGTTTGACAAATTTTATCCACAATAATTATCCTGTAGTGGTACAAGCTCGATATCTTCTTATTGTTGTAGTACAATATTGTGTACAGGTCATATTGAAGTTTATTATCAACATTATGGTGTATGCCTGGTTGCGATGGGCAATGTCGTCCGACGAGGAAGAATTTCATAGCTGCAACACAACATAATGCTTTGTGATGGAACAAAACTATACATGTTCATGAAAACTTAGACGTTGTTGAGTCACACATAACAGATTGATGTAGTGAAGTAAGACGATTCAGTCGATGAAAAAAAATATACTGGTCAAAAGTGCTGAACCCCAGTTTGTATCTTGAGAACATTCACTTCACTACGACCAACCAAGTTATCTGAAACGATTCACGAACGTAACTTTACACCGACCTTTTCGATAGTTCGATTCATTGAGACAATAATTGTTCTGGCAAACTGCAATCATACCCAAAATAAGACGTATCCTGTAGCTTTTTAGAATTGATGTGAAAAAAGTTATGGCGGGTTGGCACTTTTCACCAGTATGTTTAGTCATCTTTGCAGTCACGTTTTGCATATATGTATTTGTCAACGATGCTGTTTTGAGATGATATTTCTTAAAATTAGTTGCAAACAAGAATAAACCCGTCCTTTATATTGTATTAAATGATTTTATTCACTGGATACTAAGTATGGTGTTCACATGACTCCGAATGTCAGAGTTAGCGACCGGTCAAACAAACAAATCAAGTTATCGACGTTCGAGACAAAATAAAATCACTAATTTGTGATTCTTGAATTAAATGTTAATGAAAATGCATGGAACCCTCTCGAAAGTTCTCACTGTCGACTGCAAATAAAAGTTAAGGCTAATTTATTCTACATCGCTTGTGAAACAAGTTATAACAACTCATATTAAACATTGACAATGACTACGTCCTGGGTTACAAACCAGTACTTGCACCTTATTTAAGGAATTTGAAGTTCGAGGCTCAATTTCACACACGGCGAAAGTCGAAGCCACAACATTCGGATCAGGAGCCAGGCACTGTACCACTCAACTGCTTTGCCCCTCCGCAAATAATTAGTAAGTGAGACACAGTGGGGTTGGTATTTTAATTCAAACACAAAGTACAATTCATATAGACATGTTAAGTTCATAATTAACCATCTCAGTCCGTGTATTGTGACAATGCCAATTAAATTAGCGATATTCGTACAGATTTGACAAAGTACGCGCAAAGGTCAACATATATACATTTTGTAGTGATCGTCACGAAAGCACCTTTATTATCAGCGGTAATTAAAATGAGCTTGAGTGATTTTATTGTTTCATCATTGTAAACGTTTTAATTGATATTGCTATGAAGTTCCTTTGATTATATTTGCGTGAGTGGCAGCAATAATTATGACTGGTAAAATGTTTTTATTTTCCGCACCAATTTAAACCATTAAGCTTGGGAAAAATACGTATGTCAGAGTATGGGAACGAAAGATAATTAGCCACGAAACAAAATTGTCAATGCCTTGATAAAACTATTTTACAATGTACTTTAACGAAGCGAAGTTAATTTCGTATTTTTATTGATAAAATAGTCTGAACAAATAGTTAAAGTTCATGTTTTCATGTGCCACAGAAACAACCAACGTCATAGTTCTGGCAAGAAGGAATCAATATAAGACCGGAAATGTTACATCCAGTTTGCTATCAATCATGAAATTGTCGCGCTATTTTTTCTCACCTTTTCCTTAATGGTCATTTCTAGACTATTTGTATGTTTTTCCAACTCAGAAATAAAGTTATTTACTTCAGAAAGCATTTCTTACAATGAAACTGATCTCATGAATAAAACATTTGTTTTGCTTTGGGCTTTACACCATTTCTCAACAGTATGTCAGCTACTTAAGGCAGTCAGTCGACATAACCAGTGCTCCTGGGTTACCAACAGGAACTACCCTGCTCCTCCTCAAGAAACCAACAATTTCCACATGAACATATTTCTGAGGTGGAGAGCACATGGCTTTGGGTGCCTTATCTTCAGTCAAATTGTCGCGGAAGAACGTACGCATTCTATTTGCAGATTTGCAGTCGAGCGCTCTACCGATTGAGCTAACCGGCCGGCTGAAGAAACCACTTGAAATGCAAACTGATACTATGGCAATGACGTTACCCAAGTGGTACTGACATACGTTACTCCACGAACATGCTATAAAAGTGATATCTCTAAGCATGCATTGTTACTCATGATAGAATCGTATTGGAAGAATCAAATGGAGAACCCGTTTTAAATGGACTGAATTTCTACAATGGTGATACACCAATAGACATTGTGACTGTGCGCCGTGGTCCTCTGTAAATATACAATGTCATAGTTCTATTTAACTGACAGCATATTTGGAACACTTAGAGCGATAACATTATGAGATAGCATTTGCTAAACACAAAGAACCAATAACAAATGGAGCATCGATCGAATACTCCTACAACGGAAATGTCAAACAAATGGTTATAGAAATTTATAAACTTGGATAGATTATTCTGTTTTATAAATAATCGCATGACGTATTATATCGAATATGAAATTGACCAGTGTTTTATATGCAGGTTTAATATATCTATCTTGTCCTTGGTGTTTGGACTATGTTTGTAAAAACAAGTCGTTATATTGCTAATGCACTGTCTTGGCATTTGTTCATTTTTGGAAAGGACAGGTCTATGTGAATGGCAGATACGAACTAACACAATGCTCGACATCGAACACTTTGGTTCATATTTCTTACATAATTGAACTCGGCACCGACTAATCGAAGTCTATATGCTTAAATATGTAAGAACAATACACAAAATTCCTTGAACATCTTTACTTTTAAATACAAAATATTAAGCAGATTGTTACACAGAAAGTATGAACGTGGAGAGAATGCATTCCAATTTCACTGGATTTACCTCTCATTCCAAACAAATTGTTTATATCGCACCCATTCTAGATCTGAAAGCTCATTATTTCTGGTGCATTGTGCTTAATTACTATTTATCAGGTTTTGAAGCAAACTTGCGCAAGATCAGATATAACACTATTAGAACAAGTCGACCAATGCACAGGATTGCATGCAAACACGGACATTGACCGAGATGACACAAGCACTATCGAAGACAAGATAAACATCGATACTGATCAAAATCCTTTGGCTGTATGATGGTGATTTAAATTGAGCATAATCAATATGTACTTAAACCAATGCGCCATATCACATGATAATTGATTACTTTAGACAATAGAGTCCAATTAAATAACCGCGATATTAAGGTTTAACGATAAATAATACCGAAACTCAGGTACACAGAGACTATTTCTGTTTTTGTGAGTTGATGCTTAAAATACTTCTCTTTTTCACAGCGTATGCTAAGAACAAGTTTCTGGAACAAAAATACCGCAGCAACGAAACTCATCAGGTATTACGATGAGATGAACTGTGTCAAAATGTATGCTAGCACTCCACGAAGTAGATCTTGTAGGTAACAGTATATACTGTGTTATATTTTCATTTGAAGTTAGAACTTAACAGGGTACATCACTTTATGTAAGTGCTGTTTGATCCATTCATATGTACCACACTCTTGTTCTCTTACCTCCAATCGCCTTACACATTGGGTCACGAATGGCTTCGTAATGACTCTCAGCAGACATTGGTGTGTTTGATCTTTGAATGTCGACTAAACACAATACTCAGTGTATATTGTATAATATAATAGTTAGCATATGTTCGACCTGTGTTCCATACATAATTCATGTCTAATCATGTTTATCAAACATAGATTATTGTTGCGAAACAGTTGTGTTCCACATACCACAACACGTGACCTGACCGCGTTCCTGACTATGTACCCCCAGAGGCGACATAATTACTGTACTTTAATTGTTTTTGAATAGATTTTAGGCAAATGATCAAACAAATATATCTGTTTTATCTTTTATTTTAATGTTCAGCCCTATATGATCAGGTTTGGAGATAGATATAACACCTAAGCAGATACATTGAACCAAATCAATTAGAGATCTCTCCTTCAACCATTTGCAGTACTGAATTTTGACCTAGGTACCAACGTATAAGTTTAAAGGCATTAATAGAACGGTCATAATTTATTGCAACATTGATATCCGAGAGACGAAATATCTAGGCAAGTAATATCTATTAAGAAGTAAATGTTAAAATGAATACAGTCGAACAGGGTTATTTCGACAACCTGCTATCCGAATACTCGGTATTATCCGAAATCAATATCAGGTCCCGATGTATCTTCGGTTCGTCGAATTGATACAGACTTTTCGAAACCATGTATTATCCGAAATAAAAATTCGACCCCGTATAAATACGCAAGCAGTTATCGACTACATCTTCAAACAAGACCAAATTATTAAAGCTAACACATTTACGAGCGCATTTACGCGTCATTACGGTTGTTTGAAGGCAATGTAAAATCAGGAAATTATAGCAGTCTACAAAACAATAAGTCAGTTTTATCGCCCACTATTTCTAGACACAAACAGGAACTGCAAAAACACGAAATATTTAATGACATGAAACACCGAGCGACATGCTTGGTAACAGCAATGCTGACGTAAATCCGTAGTCATGACTAGCGTTTAACACCTGACTAGTGCCAATCGTAAGAGAAATGCGTCAAAATCGAAACTAATCATACTGAAGAATACTAGACAGAGGTTTGGTTCGTGGAAGGAAGGAAGTGTATTGATCCTGCCGTGATCTAAGAAATACGTATATGTTTAAATCACCTGAAAACACGAAATGGTGAAATCTGGAAAGTTGATTGCTTGCTTGAGACTGGAACGTATTGCACATAATTAAAATACACGAGAACTTTCAAAGTTTCTGAGAATGATATTGGACAAATATGGCGAATCGGCCCAATGGGACAAAGACATCTCTGTAACTGCATTATTCAATTTTATCATCTTAGAATTGTTTAGTTCAGTCTGTTTTCATACTTCATCTGATTACAGCATGTGTCCCTGAATGTAGCTAATTGACCAACTAGAACATTTACAGAGCAAATATCGACACGTTCAATAACGGCGAAGTCCTATTGAAAAAAACCTATGCATTATTAATTTACAGTCACTAGAATTGTTTATAACTGGTGGCAATATCAGCGCATTTCTTTTAAACTATGTGTCCGTCTGTTCGACTGTTGTAACGCTTGATGTAAAAAGACTCTTGACACAAACCGTTAAAATACGGGTTTATTTTTTCACAGAAAGGGTAGTTACTGTCTTCTTTCCTGCTATCTTATAGGCCGATCAAAATTCAGAGACTTATGGGGCAACCCTTATTGCAAAAATATGTGAAGGGTCATTTCACACTGAGGTTGAATAAGTACTTTGGTCCCCTTCACGTTACAATTTCGGCGATGTAAACATACTTCGCAACCAGGGTAAATGGTCACTTTTTGCACAATAAGAGTAGCATGAAAATTGAAACAATTTAAAGTAATGGTTTTATGGACTGTGATCTTTCTTTGAGATATTATCGGCAAATCAAAATTGAAATAGGCGAGTGACTATACTTAATAAAAGTACGGCCCTTAAAAGTAAAGAACTCACTAATAGTAAATTAGCTCACTCGTTGTACCCATTAAAAATATCGTAAACATTGTTTTACATTAAGGAGTCAGATGTTTCTTTTCCTTTTAAAGTTTAGATTGTACATAAGAGTTAAATAAATTTTGTATATTATAGCCCAATGTTTCTTTTTTATGTGTTCTTATGCAAATACATGCTTTGATATTGTCTAAATTCCGTCGCTAGGCTAAAACTACACGCAGTCTACCGACATTTCTGTTACGTTCATCAGAGTCTTACCAGTGACGCTAGAATCCTACCTGTGACGCTAGAATCCTACCAGTGACGTTAGAATCATACCAGTGACGTTAGAATCCTACCAGTGACGATAGAATCCTACCAGTGTCGCTAGAATCCTACCAGTGTCGTTAGAATCCTACCAGTGACGTAAGAATCCTACCAGTTACGCTAGAATCCTACCAGTGTCGTTAGAATCCTACCAGTGACGTAAGAATCCTACCAGTTACGCTAGAATCCTATCAGTGTCATTAGAATCCTACAAGTGACGTTAGAATCCTACAAAGTACGATAGAATCCTACCAGTGTCGTTAGAATCCTACCAGTGACGTAAGAAACTTACCAGTTACGCTAGAATACTACCAGTGTCATTAGAATCCTACCAGTGACGTTAGAATCCTACCAGTGACGATAGAATCCTACAAGTGACGATAGAATCCTACAAGTGACGATAGAATCCTACCAGTGTCGCTAGAATCCTACCAGTGACGTTAGAATCCTACCAGTGACGATAGAATCCTACCAGTGTCGATAGAATCCTACCAGTAACGCTAGAATACTACCAGTGACGCTAGAATACTACCAGTGTCGATAGAAACCTACCAGTAACGCTAGAATACTATCAGTGACGCTAGAATACTACCAGTGACACTAGAATACTACCAGTGACGCTAGAATACTACCAGTGACACTAGAATACTACCAGTGACGCTAGAATACTACCAGTGACGCTAGAATACTACCAGTGCCGCTAGAATCCTACCAGTGAATATATATTCCTAGCAGTGACGCTAGAATCCTACCAGTAACGATATAATCCTACCAGTGTCGCTAGAATCCTACCAGTGACGTTAGAATCCTACTATTGACGCTAGAATCCTGATGGCAGGAAATATGGACTGGAAACACTGTAAAACTCTAAAACTTCTCATGCTGAGTAATGACATTGCGAACTTCAGGCATTTTACGAGTATTACGAGTATTCTTGAATTTCAGTTGGAGCCCGATGCTCTGCATTGAAATACTAGATTTTATTAATGTTTTTGCAATCGCAATGTTTCAATAAGAATATGATCATTTGCTATTTGCATATCAGTGTTGTGTAAACCAATCAAGTCTTACGGGGTACGTTACCTGACCGGAGTCCACTTAATTTCGGTAAAATTACCGAACTCCATTTGCCACTACAGAAATCCACTTCTAATACAACGTCTGCACTATATATTGCTTAACTATTAAATATTAGGTTGATTTAAATGTACAGTATACAAAAAATCTAAGGAAAATATTGCATATGTTAAGAAAATATAGACGATTACGTCTCCAGTGGTTTTCGGTAAGGTAACATACCGTTCGATAAGGCATATATACATGTATGTGTTGACCAAACCCAAAAACATCAACTTGTTTATTGATATGTATTTTGTCTTCCGAAGCAAAGTAATGAACACTATTAATGGTGTTATGTTTGCAACGGAAACATTTTGTACACGATAAAGGCGTTATTCTTATTATTGTAAGCATGACAATGTTTTATGAAAACCAGATGAACCTTATATTGTTTGCCTAAACAACTGCGTTTGAAAATAGATCTTTAGTATGTTTCAATACTTATCTAGTAAGTAGTGTTGTAAGTCAACCCCTCGGGAAATTGCCCGGCGTTGGAATAAAGAGTTGTTGAATCCTCGAGATAAGTACAAAATACCTATTTGACGAGTTTATGGTCCGAATAATACGTAAACTCTTATTGAAAATACAATGTAGTCTGCTTACGGACAGGGATTTATCTTTCGCAACAAGTTTTATAACAACTGGAGAACAGGTGCTCATTACAAGTCAGGTAGGCAAACACGCGAGACTTGAATGCATAGAATGACTGTTTGTAATTACTTGTGACGACAGCGATATTTTGTGAGATGTATTAATAGAAAATTGTCAGAGTGTATTATACCTAACCATTACCTGCTAAGAATTTACGTTCATTGCAGTTTATGTGTGAGGTGAAAGGCAGGCTGGCGAGAATGTCGCCTGATTATTATGTACATTGTCGAGATACGTCGTACGATAGACACATGGAAGATGTTCTTGTCTTAACTAAGTAAAACCAAGTTTCTTGCTGCATATAGCTAATGAAAATCATATATTACTTATGATCGAACATAGTAGTAATTAACATATAAGCATTTTAAAAATAATATGCATTTAATTCATAAATGAGTAGCTAAAATTGATATCCAATAATTCTTTGAAAAAAATACTTAAAAATAGTTCTTCCCAATATAATGTAATTATACAACAGTACATACTTTGAACGAATAGCTGATGAACGGATAAGAACGGAAGACAAGTCTAACAGAAGACTTCCTCTTTGAAATATTAAGCTGACAGTCTAAATTGTCCATGAAATATTTTGATATAACTTTATGTCAAAAAAATATGATTACGGATTTTACTCTCAAACGGAATCATTACAATTACTGAACTAGTTGTTTTTATTCAGATAAGCAAAAAGCAACATTTTAAGAAGCACATTGTGCGTATTTATAAATTGATCGGTGTTCAATGATTTGTGTATACAAAATAATGATGAAAAAGAAGAAACACCCTTCCTCAAAAAGTAGACTTCAGTTCATGAAAATTTAAGGTTAGATTAACTTCGGAATGCTTTTGATTATTTGGTTACAACACTGTTAATACCCATACATTTAACATCGATTTGAAAGTATTAGAAAACGAAGATATGAATTACAAAATTTGCATACATTTTCAATGTTACGATTTAATGACCGACCATGGCTTATTACAATATTAAGAGGTTTAGCGTTATTCATAATGATCTTATTATAGAAATTGAATAATAATCCAGGTATGAATTGAATTGAACGATTTACAGTTACTCTGTGTGTACTTCGATATTGAGCTAATGTTTTATATTTGGTTAATGTGACTATAGTAATTGCCCGGGCAAAGTTGTGTGACATATCAACCAATGTATTGAAACGAAAACATAGGATTTTCTGCTTATATTAAACACTAGTCAACGATTTAGGATTAGAAGTATTGTGACGTTTTTGTTATAAATAATTTCGATTATAATTTAGTACTGAGATAATGGTCTATGTGAAAATAAAATCCTACGTTCGTACACTAAATGATATTTTCAATATCTACCTCTTCCTATATGTCTCCTTTATACCTAAACTACATAAGTTACAAGGTTGGATCATATAAAATGATTGTCTTACATGGTATTATGTGTGAGTATACCTTGGTCAATGTCATTATTTAACAATTGCATGGTCTTATCCGGACATTCTTTTTACGAAGTTCAAATTGCACATTATTAATGTGATTTTGTAACATATGAGATATTTCATTTAATAATTATATCTGTATCAATGTTTTCGTAAATAGTTTATTTAATCTGATGACAATGTTAAGCAATGGACAGTCATGTATACGTTAGGAATTTTATAACATAATTAACATAACCATTGAATTTTTTATAACACAATTCACATGGGCGTGTTTTTTTTAAATCTTGGAACAAATTAGTTGAAAATCACCCGGGTTCAATTTTAAGCATTCTTCAAAATGTGTTAGAACTGCTCATGGCACGAACTAAAGACTGTTTAAAGTGGATATATACATTTTGTTATTGGCTTGCTTACTTCCATACATAGTGTACTTTATGAGCGACAACTTGATAAGCAAATGAAGTGACACAAATGATGTGAAATATTCGACCAGTTAGGATTGTATGTAAAAATATCTGTGAAATTGCCGTGTTATAGGCATATATTTTAATAAAATAGCAGGAGGCTGTTTAACAAAATTACTTTGTCTCTTACACTTATGCTTAATATTATATATATGGTAATATTATACCCAATGGTAAAGCAAGCCATGATGAGCGAAGTTATTCTGATTCTAGCGATAATTATAGTAAACGGAGAAGGTTTTTCAATAGAAATGTATTACATAGGTTCCGGTCCTTAACTGGTTACTGAAAATAGTCGCAGACAAACGTGGTACAATAATTTCCAATTTCATCATTTATATTTCCAATGGTCTGTTAAGACAATACATAGTTACAGAATTCGTATCGATCAACGAAGAAATTCCCAACTCCTATTATGAAAAGGAATGAATTTATTACAAGAATTACTTTATAGCTAGGCTCTGCATTTAATCCGGTAATTATTTTAAGTCATTAAATTTCCTTTGCGTCATTGGTGACGAAAAGAGAAAAGTGTTTATTTCAAGGCATATAAATTCCCACCAGAAGCCTATACCACACCGATTTGGTCATGTGATAAAACGATTTTCACGCAGTAGTTAGCATACTAAGGATGTGGCAATTACAGAAACCCCAAAGGATCATGGTCATTGTATATTCAACACTGAGATAGTCAATACTTGCACATTTCAAAATGGCCAGACACCATCGGCTGTGAATCGGCTCCTGTGATGTAAGAAAATGCTGGCATTTTTTTATTGATTAAGACTTAAAGTTAATCATTATACTAAGATCAATTGCGATTTTCGGAACGTATGGCTGATGATCGTGAAGTGGTGGCAATTAAATAACAAAGGTACAATAGTGCATGGTCTTATGAAGGAAATAAACGCCGATGTCGCTTTGATGAATCTAATGGTACGATTCGAATTAAGTTGCAATATACCCGTGATCATGCTAGCTTCTTTTATGATAATAAGAACATTACAGTTATTGAATTTCGGTGAAGTAACAACGTATTAAGACAGTAAAAGAAGTAAATAACTTGTAGGCAGTGAGTTCCGTTAATGCATCAATCTGGAGAACGCAGATTGCAGAAATATACGCAACTGAAAACGGCGTAGTAAATTCTAGAAGTTAACGAAATTCTAATGGAAGTACTGAAAGTTATTAAATGGACAAACCATGTACATGGGTACTTCAATACCTCTCAAAATGGTACTTGACTACCACACTTTACATCAATATTGACAGTTTAACGGTGACCTCTGAACCAATAAATCTCAATCTAGAGTTTTATACAAGTTCTTAAAGTTTACATTACTTTTAATTCGTGTTGACATTATTTATTCGCCCTATCATAAGCGTTAAAATAGATTGTTGTAAATCGGTCTCCTATGGTACTAATGTTAACCTTCAACTAAATGTACTTCAGCTTTTTACGTAGATTCAGTGTTCTAAATAAGTCGAAACTATACATATATGAGGGTACTATTTTATTCAACAACTATCCTGTATTGTTTTAAAGATGCCTTTAATTCAGATGTGGATTGGTGGTCTGTAGATAGAGAGTATCTGTCCCAAATATCCTTTAAGATTTTCATATAGTAGAAATTAATTTAAACTTGTAAAAACTTTTGTATAAAGCTATATGATATTTGAAGGTTTAAATAAATGAATAGTAGAAGCGATTTCAGACGGTTGTTTGTTCCATATTTTCTAAGTTATTATCACATACATGTATATTTTATTCGTTTGAACCAAATGCAAAATACGCTGTACAAGGGAATTCGTTCTTACACAATTTAATCATGAAATAAGTATAGACCGTTTCGAATTTTACTGTTTTTTAAATACTTATCCGTCATAGTTTAAGCGCACCAACGTCGCTCTCTTAACAACAGCATAACATTTTTTATACTTAACAGACAACAGAAAAGTCAACAAATGTATTTTATCTAACCAGTGACCCTATATTCATTGCTTTTCATTACACAGTTGGCGACAAAGCGTGTCATACACAGTCAATCTCGGTGATTTTTCAATAGAAATTTCAAGTATAGACAACCTGTGGACATGCTTAAGTAAATAAAGGTTCGCTCCATTTCAAAATGGCATGAACTTCGTGATCCTTTGAGTATGTGTATGTTTTATGAGCTGTCAATCTATTCAGATCAGAATTTCTTTTAATATCAAATTGATCGTTCGGATTTATCGTATTGAAGTATAAAACATAAAGTTATTAGTATCTTGTGATGTGATGAAGGTTATGTATATTGTATATCACGTCCATGAATGTCCTAATTTTTAGAAAGTTATAAAATTATATCAATTATATCTGTAATATGACGGAGATTGTTTTGATTCAGTTGTGTCAGAGTTCACCATAATTTGGAAATCGAGACCATTTGTTAACACAAAATACGCCCAAGTCTCAACGAGGCTACCAGATTCTATTTTGACCAGTTGTCCGGAGTAAGTACAAAAGATCGCTATTAAAGTATATCTCGATGCAGTACTTGGAAAAGAACGTATTGTCCCTGTCACTGGTTAGCATAACGGACCGGCAATCCGGAGACCCGGGTTTGAATCCCGGTAGCGCCATTGACCGATATTTCGTGTTTCTCAAAACATGATTTTATGCCAATGTAAATACGACATATGGCTTCTGGTCAAGAAACATTGGAAACAAATCGCTGGATCTTTCAACAAATCAATAGTGTTTTCAAAAGGATATGTTTGAATAACTTGGAATCTAAAAGAGCGCAGAGTTTTCTGTTTAGTTTGTCTTAATGAAAATGTGAATGTACTTTTTTGTTAAAGCACGTTGTACTTACCTTGTCCCTATCTCTGATAAGCTTGTCAACTTCTTCAATAGGTTTCCCGTACATGTCCTTTGGGCAACCCGACTCCTCCCGGAGAGTATTGCCCTCAACAAGGGCCGGGTTTCTAGTTTGCTGTGGTCCATGATGCTCCTCTGAGTCAAATATTATTTCTCCGTCCACAAGATGGGCTTCGCCCGCATTTTTCTTATTTTCTTCCGCCTTTTCCTTGTTTCTGTGCTCTTGTTTGATCTGTTCCTCGAGTGAGTCCACAGTAAACAGGTTGAACACAAGAGTTTCATCTTCATCATCGTCATCAGAGTCTTCTTTGTCCGAACCAGGCGGGTCATTTTTAGGAATATCGTCTTTGGACCCCTCCACAGTTGTCATGACGACACACTAAACTATATTTAACACCAGTGCACTTAAGGAAGCAAAAAATTCACGTTATTAACAAGCTGTACAACACAATGTAAGTATTCCTCTGTTTCCGAACACTAAATAATTCCTCACATAATCCATCAAAGCTCATTGCTGATTCAAAGTCTTCATTTCAGAACTACATTACCATTTCCTTTACCTGAAAAATAAGCAATAAGCTTTATAAACAATTTGAACCAAGATGTTATTGAGTAATTACATTAATTTGTTATTCCAAACTTAGATTCGCATACACATAAAATACCCATGATATTATAATTTTTAAAAAAAAATCATAGTTTTGAGTAACAACAATATTGTGTGTATCCGATTTTGTACAATTATCAACATGTACTAACGAAATAAAGTGAGCATTTAAAACACCGTATGTCACAGCTGGTTTTCTTTAAAATTTGTTCGATACTTAATTTCATAAAACTTCTACGTCACTTCACAACATATACACCGAGCTTTATAAAGCTCTATAACCAACTAAATAATTTTCAAATTCACTAATCCAAAATCGATAATCAAATTTCGTATTTCACTCGGTCACACCACCGTCGCCATTTATATAATAATTTCGTTAAACATATACCATGCTTCACAGTTTTAAATGTTTTGCACATGTTTCGTTCAGAGAATAAACTCCCTTTTGTTCAAAATTATAAAAATTCTCCGCCCAATAGCAGCACTATGATTTCATTGATTCTTCGCTGCGACCGTGGAAATAATATCAACACAGTCCTTAGTAATACGACAATATAGAAATTAATATACGTTTCTAAAGCCAGCGCTTAAATAAACAAAGTAAGGTCGATCGAAGTACCTGAACGGTTCAATTCAGAATAAGATGAATAATTTACGATATGCTACATAATAGCTCGCGACAATAAGCGAAGTTCAAAGACATGTACCGATTCCTCATGATCTAAGCGCCGATCGATCAGCCTAACAGACTCTGGGCGGTAAGAGTTTTACTTATGTCACTAATTAGCGAAAACTTAGGCCAGACTTATCTGTTTCTTACAAGTCAGTCTACATTAATCCGTTCTATTCAGGTTCGGTGCTTAATTATTTGCAACCGCCGATAGTTATACGCAATAAACGTATTGCCGACAGAGAAATAAATCTGCGTCAAGAACTTTCGGAAATGAATCTGTAAGCGTGTACTCGGATACAGACAAACTGCAGTTATTAAGACTGATTATTGCTAAGCTACAGTAGAAATGTGTTGATTGAAATTGTGTTATTTTTTTAATTATATTCATGTTAATATGGAGTACAGTCGTATTTCCCGATCTAAATGAACGTTGCTTTTATATGTAAAATAAAACAAACAGAAACTTAGTATTGACCGGTCATTTAGTATGAATCAACGTATTATGTGAGTTAGTTACACAATGTAAAACTCGATCGTCTAGATCAAAGATTTCCAAAAGTTTAATTACATATTTAATATATTCTTGAGGTTCTTATGTTAAGCTTGAATTTCATAAATGTTTTAAGCGGAATGGTATGCTAAATAATCGCAAACTATTCTATTATAAATGTCTAGCCACGATGTAACGCACAGAAAAAACGAGATTTTTAGCGTTACTAGCTATATTGTTTATTAAATTACTAAATAGTCCTTTAGTTTACAAACATTATTATATTATTTTTAACCCTATTAAGTTCTTGTGTCAATGTGATTTTGTTTGTTATTTTGGGTAATTCTGATCATGTTAGGGCGTGTTTGTTTGTGTGCGTGAGCGTGCGTGTGCGTGTGCGTGTGTGAATTATTGTTTGTTTGTGTGTGTTTATATTGTTAATAGAAGGCCATATTGAAAAAAAGATGTACAATTTATTGTTAACCTTAAATATGTAACCTTCTGAAAATAAAGAATTTATTATTATTATTATGTTGTCGGTGTTTAATGGGGCAGTATAAACGTCAAGCCATTTTGTAACGCTTAACGTAATTGTGTTGTCACGTCGCGTATAGTTTAAAAGTACAACTGGCAAATTTAGCAGTAAAGTTTTATTAATCAAAACAAATATCCTCTGTTATCGGGCACGTTTAGTTCATTTCTTTATCAAAATATATTTACATTTTCAGTTCAGCGAGCATCCCTACAACTTGCACATGATGTTAACGACGATTGGGGAAACACATTTCCGGCAAACTCTAGCGTCGTGTCGGGATTATATTTCCAAAAGAAAGACCAAGAACACCAGGACAATCATTCCAATGTTATACAATCAAGAAAGGCCATTGTGTACAGTTCAGTCGTATGCTATATCCTAGAAGATAAGATTAAGGATGGAGCACTAGTCACCAATGAAGAGGAACATGTGAACATTATGTATGCCGTAGAGCGCCTCAAATATGACTACTTTTAAAAATTGTAAAAAAAGTAGTTTGCGTCATGTACAGTTGCTATAGTATACCATGTACTGCATAAGTTGCACATGTATTTGTATCGCATGTATTGTACATAACCATAACAAATAAACCTTCAATGTATTGAGTGCAATTGGCTATACATTGAAAAGATTTCGAATACATGGGTATCATTACTGTTCCTGACGCATACACAAGGTACAGTTTATGGTGTACTGTTTAATACAAACAAAAACAAAGTGCATACAACTTCTAAACATAAAGGGAAGTAATTTTCAAGCTTCACGTGAAAAGGGAAGTAATTTTCAAGCTTCACATTGCGCTTTTTCATAGATAACATGTACCGAATAAGCGGATTAATTAATAATGAAACGATGTGTGAATAGTGAATATCAATATTATGGAAGGTGTGTAAAACTCTCGAATTAGCAAGACACAATAATGATTGATTTGTTTCATTTCCTTAAAAATCTATTGATAAAAAGAACCATTGGCGGGCGGTTGTAATTATAATTCCGTAAATATCATTGCGATGATTAGTATCTCCTCTGAGGAGAGTGAGATTATATCAAGGAACGCTTTCTTGATCTTAATGAAATAATAATGCCCGTTCATTTTGGGAGCAATTAAGCACAATTACAATACCGCTTAAGATACAATACATACTCACGAACGCTGGTTCAAATGCCATTACAATGCAATAGGCTTCAGAATAAGGAAGAAAATGTATATAACCAAATTATTTCCGTAAGTACAATGTTATTATTGCAGACTCCGTTAGCCAAAGTATTGGCATACCTCTTTTTCTAAAGCAAAAATGGTAATGATTGCCCCACGTTCTTACGAAATTGCTGGACGTAAAATCAACGCAACGGATACTGTAACAATGTGATGAAATTGTATAGGATTTGAAAAAGTTGCACTTATAAAGCAACTAACGATTGAAATCAGTTCTTGTTACAAGAATAATGACTTCATAATGTTTGCACAGTAATGTAATATGAGTTGTAAAGATATTAAGTTTATTAAATAACATTTTACTCCAAATGCCATCGGGGGTGGGATTATTAACAGTGACTCGATCTAGGGTCTGTAGTTGAGAACAAAAGGACACTTTATAACAAAATTATCGGACATGCACTTGACTGAAGCGTTTCCTAGCAACCGGAAAGTTTCGATGTCAGAATTTAACTAAAATGATCTAAAATGCATATTGAATGTTGTCAGACATTTGCTCTGTCTTCAGTAATGCAATCTGCTTGGAAACAGGAACTGAGTAAGTCGACTACTTGTGAAAGTAATGAAGCAACATAACATGACCATTTTTCGATTGAAGATGGTTGACTGGGGGGGGGGGGGGGGGGGGGCGTAAAGTAACTGTTAATATTGTTATTTTTTACACAACAAGAGACAGACAAATTACTTTTTATGCATACAGTTCCTAGAAAACATACTAGACAATCCTAAGTTCACAAAAAAATGGGTTTTAATTATTTACAATACCATCATAAATGCTACCCGCACCTGACAGCGTACTTTCAACAACATAATATTAGTTGCGATTGAAAAGTATGGGTCAATCTTGCATTAATTTTCTATACAGAGTATCATCTTCTATTCCAACGTTCGATTGATCAGGTGTTGTCAGAAATCTGGAAGAGGTCTTAACTTTCCATATTTGGAAAATTTAAGACATACGTATTTATGGTAAAATTAGTAAAAATATGTCGAATTTCGCAGAGGGAGAAATCTAGCAAATAAACTTAGCAATTATTTCCAAAGTAGTTTAGATTAATGTGGGCAAAATTGGGGCTTCAGAGACGAAACTATAATACTGACTGTAGTTTGTTGAAGATATTCTAAGCACAATGCAATATCGTATTGTTGACCGCAGCTTTAAAATCATTGACAAATTGGAATATTGGGTTACTGCTTTCTGGAAAAGTCCTTCCCAAAATTGAATAAAAACATGAATTGGGAAGTAATCTGATCTCGGAATCTGCGATATAAGGAAAAAGCTTTGATTGAAAACAATCATTCACAGCTCCGAGGACATCACCTATCACAGTTTAGAATTGTATAAGTATTCTACATACTGTTACAGCTACAGTTTATCTCTATTTTGAGAACACTGGGCACATCATTTCCGTCATTTTCCTAATTCGTATATTCGGTCTATTTCGTTTCCGTTATTTCATGTTAACCGAATAATTATATCCGGTGGCCGCGTTCTTGTAATAAATCAAAGCACACATACATACTCACACTCACACATGGTATAGCGCATTGTCTCAGTGTGCTGTGTTATGTATAACAATGTAGCTGTTCCTTCAACAAGTAATCACGATTCATAAGTTATAGTAAACAGTATGTAGCCATCAACGAACGGTAACTACATGTACATTATATAGCGGTGTAGCAAGAAACATCAATTTTCTGGCGCGTCTTGTACGGTTTGCCCCTTAATTGTCATTTCATTACCAATATATCACTGAAGATAGTATGATAGAAATATAAAAACATTTCTAGACCATGGAGAGTTAACATATTTCGACCCAAATTCAAATGACTGTAAAATGAGAGTGTATTGAAATGATTTCGGAAGCGAAATCTTACACCATAATGAAATATAGTTTCTAGATATTTTTATTAATGTATAATGCACAAACAATTGTCGAAACAGCCGACATAAATAAAATTATTTAAATCAATAAAGAAATGGCCGACGCCCCTCATGACGGGAAGTGATACACTAGTACCATCATGATTGATCGGTTGGTTTCAATTCATAAAATTGAAGAACCTTGAGAACTTAACTTTAAAATCAAATCCTTACTGTGTCTTCGATGGGGAACATATATTTTAACCTATCCGATATCCAATATCTCATGGGCTATTTATATAGAATGATTGAACCACCTATTGACATTATACTGACCACCGGAATACGACGTTCAAACATAGAATTATAAACATCGTACATTTTGATATGAAATTGAATAGAATAATACAAATAGTCCACCGGTGCCAAATTTGCCCTGACGTTTAATCCTACCTTTGTTATAAATATTTATCTACTTATTGAAGCCATAAGCAAACAATGAAAAAGTAATTGCACACCTGAAATTTAAGATTGACGCAAAGGAACTTCGTTATTGTACCAAGAATAGTATCAATACAAAAAGCATTTGAACCTGTGGTCAAAGCATATTTGAGAAGAGTATCATGTGCCTAAGTCCATACTTCATGTATTTAGTCAGAAGAGGTTTTCCATTTTGATGGTTTCGGTAGCCACCGAGAAACAAGTAATAAACTTTTTGAGCATTGCTTAGTCACTAGGCAGTAGTAATAGCTTGCCTTGGTCTAAGTGGATATCAAATATTCCGTACGTCATGTTCGGTTCAAATCTAAAGTAGAATTTACTGAGACTTTGACTTCACATGCTAAACTTCTAGAAAATATGCCTTCAAACCTATGGTGCATAATATTAGCATAGCAAAACTACTCGAGAAACCACGCAATACAGAAAACTTATCTGGGACATGTTTTAAGAAAGGCGCCGTATGTTCGGATTGTTGATGAATATTGTTGTAGCAACAAGAAATATTCCATGAGCAATGAATCAGTACGATTTGCATTTAAAGTTGAGACCAAGAAGTTGGGTTATAGTTGTTGATTATAGTGTGGTTAACCAATACAGTGCAACCTCTCCGGGGCTACAAACTCTGGGAGATGCAAAGTTGGCTATTGTAGAGAGGTTTTTGTTCTAAAGAAGTTATAATGACAACTACTATTTTGGACAAATTGATAATGTTGTTGAAGAGAGGTTGTTTCCCAAGAAAGGTTGGAACAGTAGTAAATCATTTCTATAGGAAATATTGATACCGTTAATGAAGTGAGGTTGTTTCCCAAGAAATGTTGGAACAGTAGTAAATCATTTCTATAGGAAATATTGATACCGTTAATGAAGTGAGGTTGTTTCCCAAGAAAGGTTGGAACAGTAGTAAATCATTTCTATAGGAAATATTGATACCGTTAATGAAGAGAGGTTGTTTCCAAAGAAAGGTTGGAACAGTAGTAAATCATTTCTATAGGAAATATTGATACCGTTAATGAAGTGAGGTTGTTTCCCAAGAAAGGTTGGAACAGTAGTAAATCATTTCTATAGGAAATATTGATACCGTTAATGAAGAGAGGCTGATTCCCAAGAAAGGTTGGTACAGTAGTAAATAATTTCTACAGGAAACATTTATAACGTTGTTGACCAGAGGTTGTTTCCGAGTCTAGAGAGGTTGTTCCTCATGAGAAATTGTTTCTCACGAGAGGACCGTTCACGTAAGGTTTCCCTGTAACCATATTGTAGGCGTAGTATCCCATGCGGTTGATGGCATACACCACGTACACCATATTGTAGGCGTAGTATCCCATGCGGTTGATGGCATACACCACGTACACCATATTGTAGGCGTAGTATTCCATGCGGTTGATGGCATACACCACGTACACCATTGAGTCGAGTGTAGGCTCGTCGTTGTTGTATGAAATGACAGTAAAACGATGTATTTAAGGTCAGATCTTTCTATACACAGTGAATATATCAGGTTTTAACAACCAATCAAATACAAAAACACATGTCGTTAGCGACAATAAAATACATTGTAAAAGGCAAATCGAAATTTAAGG
This sequence comes from Mactromeris polynyma, assembly GCA_032209605.1. Classification (NCBI taxonomy): domain Eukaryota; kingdom Metazoa; phylum Mollusca; class Bivalvia; order Venerida; family Mactridae; genus Mactromeris; species Mactromeris polynyma. Next base: position 52,606,024 of record JASFXZ010000001.1, read on the forward strand.
CCTAAACATTAACGAACCGTTAAATTGTACAAGATATACAGTCTTAATATTCTCGATTTAGATTTTAATTGAATTTTAAGGGGACAGCGTAATGGGGAAAATCTTCTTAAAATATAAAGTTGTATAATCTATTTAAAGGCTTTCAACTCACAAGTGTAATGTTAACGTTCCAAACTAGGATTATGCTGTAATACAACATGTATAGCATTGCATGATTTAATGCGTCTTACGCAGAGTCAGACATCAATTCAACGAGAGGCGAATAATGTGCATCTTGAATTGTCTTCTGTCACAAGACCAAGCATGTTTATTTTAGTAGCATCATGAGGGAAATAAAACAAATTCAATGGCAAAGTAATTTCATGGTTGCCACTCAAATCTGAATTCAAAAGCCACTGAATTTTACATGACCTTTTCTTGTATTCTATCTGCAACGTGTTTTCGTGACATGTCTGGTAAACATTGGTCAAGTAAAAAATTGGGAAATTTTACAAATATGTATATACATTTTCGGTCTGGTAAAAGCTGGCTATATTTGTCAAACTAAGCACTGATGTCTCTCAATACATCGCTCTCGTCCATCGCCTCATTGGCTCAATTGGTAGAGGGTCCGCTTTGAGTGCGGGAGGTCATGGGTTTGATGCTTGAACTTCCTTGCTAGACACTCAGTATATAAAGGGTAGTATAAGGCGATAAATAAGCCCGGGTAAGTATCTATTCGTGAATACATTGTACAAGAACTTTATTGCTAATGTTATTTGTTGATTATATACGACTTTAAATCTTTATCACCCATTTTTTTCAATTCTCCATACGACGTGTTTCAATATTTAAAAATATGTTTAAAGTAAATGTTTCAAATTCGAATTTGTTAAACTCTCATGAAGCATTCAGAGGGTCCATAATATCAACATGAGATTCGGTTATATGTCTGTATAGAAGAATTTGCCAAGTGTGTCTGACAACCTTACATGTCTGGTAGAAATCCATCAAAAAGGCTTAGTAAAATAATTCGAATTTGACACCAAACATAGAATGATAAGGATAAAGAAGTTTTATAATGTCATCAACACGTAAGATGAGCTACAAAGGTCTTGTGTGGCTATAAGAGGTATTCACTAATAGATAATAATCCGGGCTTATCTATCTCCTGGTACTACCCTTTATATGGTGATTGCCTACCGAGCGAGCAACCAGTACCATTTTCACATTATTGGTGTGGCGCGGCCACGGATCGAACACACGACATCCCGCATTCAAAGGGGACACATCAGTTTAGCAATGTAGGCGGCGTATGCACTTGCATTGTTTGTCAAATAAAACTAAATACTGGCAACAGCATGGTCAGCATTTTCTATACAATCATAAACCTCGCGTTCACCATGACATGTACCATAAACCTCGCTTTCACCATGACATGTACCATAAACGTAGCGTTCACCATGACATGTACCATAAACCTCGCGTTCACCATGACATGTTCCATAAACCTCGCGTTCACCTTGCCAATTGTACCATAAACCTCGCGTTCACCATGACATGCACCATAAACTTCGCGTTCATCATGACATGTACCATAAACCTCGCGTTCGCCATGACATGTACCATAAACCTCGCGTTCACCTTGACATGTACCATAAACCTCGCGTTCTCCTTGACATGTACTATAAACCTCGCGTTCATCTTAACATGTAGCATAAACCTTGCGTTCATCTTGCCATGTACTTGATCAAAGATATTGTACAAGTTGCCGCAACTAGATCTGTACCATATGGCCAAATCAAAGTACACTATAATATATGAACTACTATCAATCACAGGGATCTGTCTTAGGTCTGTCCATATGTTAAGTCCTTACGTACATTTCAAATATTATGATTCAGTTTTGTTTTAATCAGGTTTAACGTCGTTTATTTAAAAATAAATTTGCGGCATTCAGTTGACCAGTCTTGCTGGCATGGAGTATTAGCTGAAAACTTCTTGGCATGATTAGAGGTGGAGGACAAATAGTCGTAGTCAAATGTCACGGAGACTTGACCTGCCAAACCAAGGATTCGAACCCGGACTTCCCGGGAGAGAGCCTAGCGCTCAAACAAATGCGCTAACCTGGCGGGCTAATGATTCCATGTGATGACATATTTGTAAAATAAGCAGTTTAACACGAAATTAAAGATTAAATGGCCAATTCTTCCAGAATGACGCCTAGAATTTCTCAGATTATCCAACACCAACATTTCTATTCTGTTCTCTAACTTTTCTCAGGTTGATATTTGCCAACTTTCCCCAACTTGACACAAATGCCCTGACATTTCACTGACCTGGAAAAATGCTTATGTCTAGATATTTATCCCTGTCCGTGGCAACCATGTACTTTTATATATCTTGAATAAACATTAATATTTAAAAAAATATTTGTGACCACACTAAGTACACCTCCTTTGTTTGATGACATAATTGCTTTTGAAACATTGTAGAAAATCGACAGGTGTTTACCTAAGAGGTAATTATTCCGCCCTACTCGATATTATCACGAAATCCAGCAGAAATCTATAAAAATGTGTCATATTAAGGTTATTTAATGGTGTAGTATAACTATCAACGTTTTCAGTTGTGATTTCAAGTTGGCCTTTCAAGGTTTACAGCGAATATTACACGATCTAACATACAATGGACACTATATTTTATATTTCTATACACACGGCACATTTCTTAAATAATAATTATAGCATTACTGAAAATAAATCTTTATTATCAGAAGTTAACATATTAAGATATTCAATCAATATATATATTACACCACGGCCTTCAATTTCACCACGGCCTTCAAATTACACCTCGGCCTTCAATTACACCCCGGCCTTCAATTACACCCCGGCCTTCAATTACACCCCGGCCTTCATATTAATACGTGTTCTTTTCTGTTCATATATTCACAAATAACAATCTAAGCATTGAATTGTCTGACTTTTATTACGTTATACAGAGTTACATTTCGTCCACAATCACCATTTTACTCAAAAATGAAGATATAACCACAGATTCAATGTATTCTCAAAAATGCGTACACCAGTTTGAGTGGGGGATTCATCGCACCTATACGACGCTCTATACTACACGGAACGGATAAAAGACAATTTATAATGAGAAAACAAAGTGTAAATAAAAAAACAGTAATTACTTTAGGTATGGAGGCAACATAAATGTCTTCAGATGAGAAAAACGTTCCACATACGCGCGAAGAATGTTCGGTAGAACGGTAACAATAAGAAGAATTTCTTACATGTACACGTATTCACATATATAATATACACACAAACACTAAAATCAACAAGTGATTTACTCACCGAAAATAATTAAAGATCCTTTTTAAAATCCTGTTTTAAGGCACGTTAAAACGACGAAAACATTCAATAATTAAAATAGTAGTTCCACTACTTGTTTATCGGGTTTTGTCCTATACACTTTGCCAAGATACAATACGGAGTCTATAGAGCGTGCAGAGTAATCCCGTGTTCAATGTATGTATCTAAGATTAGAATAAAAGGCTGGAGTCAACATTAACCTTTTGTACCGTATAATTGTTCGTTAATATCTAATTCAATACGACCTTTTCAGCGCATGCATAGGTAAAATATATTTATCTTCGCCAGCAACGGGATAACTATCGTCTTATAATTATATGCGTTTATTTCGGATTAAATCTCACCCCTTAAAAACAAGAGGATTCCGAATATATTTAATACATGATTTAGAAGAAGAATAGGCTTAAGTTCGTTTTGGTTTTAAGCGGCTTAGTGTCGAGTTAAATGCCGGGATTTGATTAATTTATGATCCACAGAAAACACTCTCGAAACTGTGAACATATATAAATGTTATTGTTACCGAATCATGACTGAATTTCTAAAAATTCGTATAAAAGACTGGAAGTATATAAAAATAAATGAAAACAATATAAAAAATGTAAAATGTTTAATGCCAAAATAAAATGTATTGTATATAAAGTAATGATTAACTTCGGCAAACTATGAAACTAAACCATTACAAATAGTACCGGCTGGACGGCACGACATGACATTATTGTTCGTTTGTTATAATTGCTATTTGTATTGGAAATGGTTGTATGTATGTTTTTGTCAAATAAATATTTAATTTACATGTTCACTAACAGTTTCTACACAAAGTCGATACAAACTCAGAAACTGGTGATCTCATTATGTGGTATGAATTAATAACTGCAATAAATGAGGGACTAACAAACTTTGACGTTATGTCTATAAGTTTACAATAGTACTTGTAAGTGTAAGGCTTCGATCGCTAAAAAAATGAAAGTGTAGGTTCAAACCTCTGTTCCAAATAAGGCATCACTACTTGTGTACCCAAGAAGCGGACTCGTGAATTATAAAACAGACCTTTCATTTATTCAGTAACACTAAGATCAAATATTAGAATAAATTAAGTTAGTATGTACCTGGAACAGAAAAGAAAATATTCAATATGTAAAAGAAACCCGGCGGAAGACGTAATGGACGGGGGGTAGATGGCCTGACTCCAGATCCAAAGGTTGTGAGTTCGAAGTTGCAGACATGGTTTGATATGTGTATATTGTATGTATATTGTATGTATATATATATATATATATATATTGTATGACATAACATTAAGTGTTATGTCATTATTATTATGGTTAAATAATGTGTGTATTGTGTACTGTATAGTCTCTTAAAACTCAATTTGAGTAGTGATATACATATTTTACGATATAATTGTTGTAGTTGGTAATGCACAATGTATATTAACGAGACTTTAATAAATATATAAATAATTGAAATCAAATAAATAAGTTAAAACTAAACACCACGTTTACCGGGCAATGTTGATAATGAAGAAACAGGGTATGCTATACTCTAACCAAAGTAATGATAAACGATCAACTACTTAAAACATAATATATTTATCATTGTATCACAAGGCTTGACTTAATACGAGTTTGAACATCTACCTGGATATAAAGGTAAAGTTTGAACGACTACCCGGGTATAAAGGTGAAGTTTGAACATCTACCCGGGTATAAAGGTGAAGTTATGTAGTACAAAAAGTAAGAAAATCGAACCAGAATAAACTAAAGAAAACTGTAAAAATATATAAATTGTATAAATTAAACAGTGTATAGTTTATGTGCAGACAAAGACCATAAACGCTGAATGGAAATATACATCGAGTCTTAATTATGCTTGAAAATCCATGTGTAAATGATGAGCAGAAATGACAACATGCACGACAATTTACTGTTATATACATTAACAAGGACAAAAGCTATTCGTTCAGTAATAGCGATACACATCAGTTTTTCCACGCTTTTTGGAACATGATCGGTCCATACCCATGGACTATCTTCGTCAAAACTGTCAAGTTGGACAGATATGTGACATTTGGTGCAAACATGCAATATACGAGTACATATCCAATTCAGATTAGCTGTTGTCTATAATTGAAAAAAAAAATTGAACATTTTTATCAGAAGTTTTTGTCAGATTGACTTATGCGAATGGCGCATTCAATTTGCGGAAAATGATACGTTTTACCATTTTGCATACGACCCAATGCTTGAACCATATTCTTACATGGATAATAAAGGCAAATAGAGGAACATTATGTCAATAAATGATCTATACGTGTGTTAAACGTGTGTCTACGTCAGAGCAATCGGTTTATAAGTATAAAGTCCTCAAACATAAAAGTCATAGACCATAAATAAAACAATAAAACAATGAATTATTTATTGCCTATTTACAGAATCATCAATACAAGTATAACAAGCTGACAGACAGGTGATAAGTTGTAAAACCATCTGTAAACAGTATTTGAGTAGCAAAATTTCTGCAACCGTGCGTTTCAAAAGCAGTTACATGTATACGACACAATACAACCTCTACAGTGCGACGCTCTCTTGAGAAACAACCTGTCTTCAGCCATAGTATACTTTTCCTGATGTATCAATGTACTATCCATCTATCCTATTTAGAGCAACAAACCTCGAGGTAATGAATATTAGATAATTTGCTAAAAGTGGACATGGAGACAAAACTCTAACAAGGGGAGTAATGTATGAATGTGACTTGTGGCGAGAATATAACCTCAGATGATTCCCGCTAAATTACATATATCATTACCGTAAAAGGTGATGCTGTTTTTATTAATTTGTACAAGTAGTCATTAAAATGTCATTACGTTCCCATTGTTATAGATACCATTTCAACGTAACTTCATAGTTTACTAGTACATACCAATCAACCAGGTTATTCATATGGAGACGCCTAGCATGTTATTTATAATGATCGAAGCTTCTGGAAATGGTTATAAGGTTGTGATGTTTGACCTTGCACATGTTCCTCAATGGCATTTGATGACTGTAATTGATTTTTATACATATTTATGGAATCCCATTGGATGTAAATACAACAACATGGTCTTGCCGTGACCCGTTTCGAGCGAAACTTTTACTTGTAATTTGAATACAATTAGGGACATTTCTTCCAAATATAATCAACAATTACTGCAATAAGTCCACATGAAGTAATTATATTAATCTCTAGGGCAGGAATCTGGTCTTAAATCGCTGGCTTTCATTCATTTACCGAACCAATCGATTTCTGGGCGACAAAGTCCGAACACAGTCGAATTATTATGTAATACTTGGTTGAGTTTGCCAACTGTGAATGACCGCCTGAAACGTCTTGTAAAATCATTCGTTTTAGTAGGTAAAGTTAGGAATTCGATTCACGAATTGCGCTTTCGAACTGGTCAAATCTATCTCTCTTAAGCGACATCTGACTTCGGCGATAACAAGCAACATGCATGTTCAAACATACGGTTTCATTACGAAAACAAATTCTATTGTTACTACAGAAGATTTATCAATGATTAGTAATATACATGTACAACCATACGCAAAAATAAGAAGGGCGATACGTTACGTTTGAAACCGTTCTGTGATCAATTAAATCCATGGTGACATTAAAACCACGCCCAGACCAGGAAACACACGCTATGGTTACTGACGTATTTAGATTGTAAAATGAACCATTGCACGCAATGCCCATACACGACCTCATTTCTCAGAGGCACAAGGAATTACACCGTATAATTAGTTTAAACTTATTTATGTTACATCGATTGTAAACCAACTTCTTACATCTTATGTCAATCACTTTCGATGGCTGGTTCCTGGGTTAATGACCAGTACTCCGTGCCAGTATTCCAGACCAAATTAAGGGATTATGAAGGTCGAGATAAAACCCCATTCAAAACGAGGCTCGGAACAACGACCTTCAGATCAGGATGTCAGGCACTCTTCCACACGACCAATGCACATCACAATACTTGTATAATACATGTACATATAAGTATTGCAAAAAACAGAATAATTGGTCAAACATTCTCGAGATTTCTTCAAAAGCTCCGAAAGCATGTTTTGATGTTTGTATACAGTATTAAAAACATCTGGGCAATTAGACGACAGCTGAATCAGTTCCCTTTTCCAGAAAAAATACGATAAAATTTACCAATTCAGTTAATCTCCCTTAAGTGTATACTACTAGGCAAGATGTTTTACTGAGCAATGTTTCGCTTGACCTTTCCCGTAAGGATCTGTTTATTAATTACATTTCCACAGATCCTTCGTCAAAAATCCTTTCTCAGCTTCTTTCCGCGGTTTTGAGTGCTCTCCTGATTTAGCTAAACTGGGCGGACTGGTTCAATCGTACAAGCAATATAAAACAAACAAGGAATACAACATTTAACAAAATGTTCGAACACGAAACGCACTGTATAATATTGCAGGGGGTGGGGGTGGTTGGAATGTGAATATTGTTAAATAAACATTGTAAATTGAGTTATAAATTGTCATCACGAAACTTTTGTAATGCACATATCAATATTTTGGACCAGGGGGGGGGGGGGGGGACCCAGGGCAATTCGAAAATTTGTCTTTTTGGGAGACAAATATTTTGTCTTAAGCCCCACAGTGGGGCGATACCAATTCCCCATTTTCGGGGTCTATTAAAAATACGGTCAAAGTATATTTCCCGGGACGCGGAATCATATAGTCAAATTCCCACCTGTTGGGAATCGTCTCAAGTCAGTTGTCCCGTGTATCCCCGCTGCCTCCCCCCGGAACAAAACATCGACACATTCATAATTCGCTACAGCTTACTTAAAAGCTTATACTACTTATATGTATGTTCCAATTGAGCCATATCACGCATCGATGAAGAAACAGTCATGTTATGTTTGAACAGACTGTAAAAATAATTCCATTTAACAAGCATTTCTCACAAAGATTAAGGTGCGCTTAATAATATGTCAGATCGCCAAGTATGTGTGGTAGAAAGTTCAGGAAAAATAAGGGCAGAAATTGCTGTCTGTTAGGGAATTCTCGATCTTAAACTTATTATGGTATGATGAAAGTCAGGGCTCTCTTTCCACTTTTGGGGAATGGGGCCGGGGCCCTGAGAAAGGGTAATTTTGCGTCGTTTTTTAATAACCAAAACACATTTTAATGTAGATTTCACATTTCATAAATTGCAATTTCAGATTCCAAAATGTATCTAAAAGTCATGAGCTCTATTTCTCATGTTCCGGAGTGTTTTCGATCGGACAAACACAAATTAAATTATTTTTTTGTGATTCTGGGGGGGGGGGAGTTTGACCCAAATTAGGGGGGGGGGTAAATATTAATCTGCCCTGCGAATGGGGCCGATTTACGCCCCAAAAATCATCAAAAGACTGTACTGAAAGTGAAGAGGAAAGAAACATTTCGAAATATTTCCCGGAATAGGTAGACTCGTAATAATGCACTCGACAAATTCTGATTGGTCACTTAGGTTTAATAGATGTTTCTGGGGAAAATGAGACGATAATGTTTTTTCTGTATAATATTATAGTGATCTACGTCACAATTCGTCTATAAAAAACTGAATTTCAGAAGTACAAAATGTACAATGATGTTAAATACACGTATTTTTACAGTCGATGAATAAGAAGGGACTGTGAATGGTACAAGGTGGGAAACTTATTGTTTCATTCTTTATTTAACTCTCATTCTTGAATAGAATAACATTAGAGTATCATCCATAATGAACACCATAAAATAACATTTCCAGTATCATTGTATCGTTTATCTGCCATTTAAAAAAAATAAAAAAATAGATAAAAATGAAAGATCACGAGACAAAGAGGTTAATATTGAAAGTAATCTTAACTGACTATATCACTACTTACTAACTTCTAGCTACAAGGAAATATCAACATGTAACCTAACCCAACTATACCTGACTGTGTATGTTCTAATTGCTTGTACTAAATCTCTAGCATACTGCACTTGAGCAAGTGGACTATCTTCTAGTACCATCAGAGTAATTATATGAGTGACATTGGCGCGTGTTTGTAGAACGACTGGTCAACGTCCGAACTCTAGGTACATATGCTTCTAATTGGCTTTTGTTATACTCACAGATGTCAATAATCACCATTATATGCCTTCATTACGGTAATAGGTGGGTAATTCGGCAAGTATAGCAATGTAGGTTGTAAGTTGGTAGTATAACGCTCTATGAATGTCAAATATGATCTCAGGCTAGTACAACGGGTACAGGGGAAACCGTGCACAATACAAAACCGTTCATTAAACATACACTGTGTACTAGAACTGTTACAACTATATAAATATATGCTGATATTATTACTGTTGCCATTGACCATATATCTTGCATGTTCAATTGTTGTAAATATTTATTAATATTGTATGCTCATAGACTGTAAAGTCTAAAGTATTGAGATATAAACATATATAACATATAATCCAACATTTATCATATCAGAGTCTGTTACATCTATCTAACCACTTGAAGAAATTGAAATTTTACAAACAAATAATTGAATATTTCCGCGAACAGGTTAAGGTTAAATTTGCGTCACTGATTCATATACTAAATGGCGTTGAAATAAATGAAGCTAACACACAATGCCATGAAGAATATTCAGTGTGTATTGTCTTTGAATTAGCAATATCATTAACTTGACAGCAAGTTATTAACACTCTGCAATGTGGAAGACTAGGGTGTTTTCACATTCCTCACAGCCCAGAATGTGTAAAATATAACGAATTCAATTTCCCCCAACTTATTAAATTCGTAAATTTAACTGAAAATTGATGAATGACAAACGCGTCATCGATTTGCGTAAGTACAATACTTTACTTCATTCTATATATACCAACATACATCATCCATTCTGTAATGGAGCAAAAAGAAAATTAAAAGAACATAAATCTAAAGCTCCCGTTATATACTGGAAGCTGCTGCACATATATGCATCATTAGAAACATATCAATTGATCTGACGAATTCAATACATGAATAAATTATAACAAGAAATATCTTGAAAAAAGATGATTGGCGCAATTTGAAGGTTTAAGATTTGTTATGCAACATAAACATGCCGAGATGTTCCGATTGCTGGACACTACAGATTCAAAATGGACTTCAGTTAATTCACCGAAATTCAGAGGATTTTGGTAAAATAACGTACCCCTTATCGAAATATGTTTAACCATTCCGCGTCAGGGTTACAAACGTTGTTCGGTTGAAGAGAAGTTGGTTTAGCGGTTAACGTAAGATTTGATTGGTTTACACAACACTTATAAGAAGGCCATGTTAGTACGGCTGCGCAAAATTGCAAAATAGAACAAGTTTTTACCTGACCGAATAAAGATTTCCTTCATTGTTTATTGTAAAGTTTCAAATTTATACCGGACCGAATATTTCAATACATTTTTGAAAGACAAGTCGACGTTCAGACTATTTTGGCTTCGACATTTGTTGGCGACGTATTCACACCTTTGTTGCTGAAATATTACCGAAAGATACATACAATTAATACGCGAAATACGATTTGCTTTTGTTTCCAACATGGGAATTTGCACAAACTAAAATGTATTTGTGTATTTTCATTAAGTGAAGACTTTATCGTAATAATATTACAACTTTTATAATTTGATCATTTTGCACACATTTAATCCATAATTATAGTGTGTACCAGAATGAGGCCAGGTTCGACAGCACGTGCACTTCTCACATTATTTGTATGAGGTGAAACAAGTATAACATATACCTCTCAGACTTATTACTGTGAGTCGAGTGTTCATGCCATCTGAACGTAATTTATCTTACTGTTTAGACGTATTGTTCTGTCGAGTAGATTTGTGTAATTACGGAACATTAGACAGACAAATATGTTATACTCCGATTATTAGAACTGTCTTAGTAACGAACGTGTTGGTTACCTCTACATAAACATTTCTTTTAAAGCTTCAACCTTTTGCAAATTAACGAATTGGTAAATAACTAGGACAGGATGTCACTTATAGACACCATATTACATTAGGCCTAAAACAATATTCTTGTTTCCTGTCACCCGACCGACCCTATTTTTTGCCGCCGACCCTAAACATTTTTGGCAAAAAAAAATAATAATAAAAAAGTTCTATCTATCGAAGGTAAAATTGGCATAGACTTATGTATCAGATTCGAAAGAGATATCTGTCCAGTGAATGAAAGATTAGTAATATGAACTAATGTTTGGTAAAAAAATTTTTATTTAGCCTACCTACCTACCCTATTTTATTCTCTCAATGTCATTGGAAACAAACAGTTTTTGTTTAGGCCTTACCACCAGTTAAATACATGTAATGCAAGCCATTGTCATTAAATTTGGAGATAATTACTTCGCACTCGGGTTAAGATGTGACCTTCTGACTGTATTAATATCGAGCCGACAGGGAATGCATGCCGCATGTTATCGAACAAAGCGAGGAATGTAACAACTCGAAGCATCTTTCGAGTATGATTAGGGTACATGTACATCGATCTGATATTACCACCATGATGTTGCCAATTGACCAGAGTTTAACATTCTGTTAACATATGGTTATGATTATCATATCGTACCGTTTATCATAATTATGCCATTATTGTGCACAGCCAACATTCCGATTCCATGGCTAGGGTTTATATTAGCCTACCGTCAGACTGGACAAACGTGTTGAATACATGTCAAGAAACAGTTACAAACAAAACAATGTTTTCCTTTTTACACACTTTTGTTATAGAACAAAAACATTGGCTCATAAAAACCAATCGTTACATATTCTAGAGGTTTACAGACAGATTAACCGTTAATTATGTGCAAACTTGATATCACAGATGTTGTAAATAACGTCAACTTGTCTACTAATGTCTGTTTTATTGTCCCATAATGCAATCATGCTGGTATCTTTTATGCCATGAAGTTGTTTTTTCACAAGTCAAAAACCGACGTTTTGAAAAGTAAACGATCTTGTAGCATATTAAAGGGAACTACATGTATCTTAATCTTTACGAAAGTGAACCGTGAATGTGTTTGAATGTGTGCTATGAAACATGAATTCATCTTGCAATCTACTATAAAATTGTGAATCTATCGAAACGCGTGAGTGTAGAAAATTGTGTCTCAGTTTTTATGTGCTAGTCTGTGCACTCGTCGTATCGAAACTGGAATTCAATTATAATCTATAATGATGACTCACTTCATTGAAATCGTGACACAATGTACATCTTTGATACTAGACTTAAAAACATTAATTCGTGTTGTTGTGGTGTGGTGTTAGATAGCCGCCCTGTTAGCTCAGTCTATAGAGCGCCGTACTAGTGTTGAAGGGGTCGTGGGTTCGAGTCCCACATCGGGCGCATTTTCCCCCCTTGCTTTACCTTATTGTCATACTTTACTTGTCAATTACTATCATATATAGTATTTGCTGGTATTTTCGCGTTACTTTTGTTTTTGCGGGACTTTGGTATTTTGACAACAAAACATTCATTTAAACAATTTGGCATAGACTCATAGGAAAAACAAATTAAAGTGTAAACATTGATTTACTGTAAAATAGTTAAAGATGAAACTGAACACAAAAGAAAATCGAAGTAAGTTTTTCGTCCGTTGCAATAGCCAATACTTCGTTAGTACCGCGAAAATACAAGCAAACAGAATCTGTAAACCACACCGTGACCGGGTTTTGTCAAGCTGAAGTGTTTTAAATCGACGACAAATACTAGTTATTGACCACTAGATCATAATATGCGACCATAAATAGTTATGGAAGCCAGAACTACTCTGATATTGATAATTTACAAGTTTTATTGAGAATTATAGTAAGCCTACACAACGTAACCGGTACGACCAACACAGCTGTCGGAACTAGAATACACATTATCATAATGCTTTAACTTTAATTGTAAAAAATAGGGCTATGTTGATTCTGTTCAGAAATTACTTACCATAAGCATATGTAGTCAATATCTCACTTCTCAAAGTTCAGCACTTCACGTCTTCAGACTAGTGCCAGTCACTGTGGCAGTGGAGCAAATTATTTGGAATTTATCCACGGCTAGGGACGAAGTAGACGAATGACGAATATCACGATCGATATTATAAGTTCTGCATTATTCATTAGTTAACGCAAACAACTATGTTTAAATCTTCAAAAAACTTTAATGAACATATCAGATATTGCAAAGAAAACGTATTCGAATTTACCGCTTATGAAATTTCGTCGAACGACAGACAACCGGAAACCGACTTTATTTACCTTCATTTACCGGAAGTCTCATGGGGGAGGCTAACGTCAAGGTTATTTTTTAGAATTTGTCATTTATAAGAAATATTCTGCTTGTCATTCAATGACTGTGGAACATTTTGCATTTCATGATTAATACAAAATGAATGCATGTTGAATTTCTTTATATCTATTGTATTCTATCCGACTTGGTAGTCGTTGGTGAAAAGGTTGATATTTCGGCTAGACTAAAATTTCGGATATTAATACAGATTTCCAGTCCACTCGCGTTCAAGTAGATTTAAGCAATAGATATAACATGACAAATACGAGGGTATCTAAATTTGCAATAGGGCGTTAGATGTCTGTTTTGTATCATAGTCCAATCTCAAAATCAGTGTGTGCAAACAGGGGTTTCTCTTTATCATGTGACATGCAAATAAGCAGACATGGCATGCACCATGATTGTGAAATTGGAAAAAATCAGAAATATAGCCTATCAAATAATGTATCATGCAACATGATTGTGAACTTAAAACCCAAGATAGTTAACCAATCAAATGCACCAATATAGTTAACACCAGGATTTTGAACCAATTCTACCTGGTAAAGTATTGTTATGTAATGTCACTTCTTGCAACAGTAATGAGTATGGTTACTCATAGTGCGGGTATCTAATAAAAAAACAATAACCCTCAAGGTGGATGTTTCTAACTGCACAGGAAGCCAGTGAAAGGTTCATATAAAGTGAAGATATAGTGATATCCTCATAATACGGTACTCAACTGTTGTGAGCGGTATTTTATCTTGGCAATATTATCTAACATAGTTCCTGAGGCGAAATGAAATATAATTTTTGGTTAAATGATTATTCTGTTTTTGTTAGTGGTCTTTCTACATATTATTATACAGTCGAATATCGCTTATTCGAATTTGTCGGGTCAGAACTTTTATTTTGAATAATACTTGGTTTCGAAGAACCCATTTCAATTTGACATGTTCATGCAGATACATTGTGTATACGAGGGGAGAAAACTACCAAAAGTACGATAAACAAAATATGAAACAACAAGCAAAATTTTTCATGATATCTATTTCTGTCAGTATTTTATCTATTCGCATATAAATTAACGAAACATTGAGAAATGATTAAATACATAACAGAACACATTTGAGAAGCGCAACTAAAGTTTGTTTTATATCATATATACATTTTAAAACATATGTATTTAAGTATGACCCAATGCACTGAATTGAAAATCACATCATTGCATTGGCAAACACAATACACGCTGAGATTTTCATGGATTAAACACACAATAATTCTTCGGCAGTGTTTGAACTCATTTTCCAAAACGGACATTAGCCCCTAAGCTCAAAATTGCACATGCGGACAATAGCCCCTACATTATTTTGTGCATGCAGACAAAAGCCCCTTCAACATATTACATTAGCCCCTTTATGGTTTTGTTAAGTAGGACATTATTCCCTTCCCCCACAAAGAGGGAAATTTGGAAGACGAAGAGCTCCAATATTTATTTGTTTATATTTATTTTTATATTTTCAATTAAATCCAGTATAAATTTATTAGTATTTTTTCTAAACAGGTAAAAAAATGGGGAAAGTTTACTGTAATCAGGGCTGTCGAATAAGTGAGGTTCAACTGTATATATGAAGCTTTCTGAAACACCTATAAAGGACGATTAAGGATAGTAATTATAGCATATGTCAATTAATGTCATTATTGTACAAAATATTACTGTAAATAAAGGTAAAAAATCAAGTATTTTTTTCATGTATGATGGTAATATTATAATGTTTTAAGTTCAACTCAGCTCTGCCAATCTTAAAAACATCAAAATTGAACATGTATGCATGTTAACATTTGGGGCTGGTGTTGGTTTATTGTGGAATTAAATAAAATTTCTTTGCTGGAAACTTATGCATAATTACATCATCTCTGATATAGAGTCTAGATTACCTGAAGCAACCAACCCCTGCTAATAGCAACTCCCTGTCTTAAGTGACCCTACTTTTTCCTCCCAGACCATTTTACTTTTATTCAGCCAAATAAAAAATATTTTCATTGATAAGAATATCATTTCTAACAAATATGGAAAAAAATCGGTTTTACATACTGTACTATTGAAACAAAAATTGTAATGCCGCTATTTAAATGTACCATAAATCAATAAAATGTGGGATAAATGTTTGTTTTGTTTTAATTTGGTTTATTGCTTTTTTTCAATAATTAATTAGTTACGTCAGTCAGTAACTTAACCAGTTTTCCTGGAATTAATTAACAACCAGTACTAATTTGCTATTCTACAAGCAGCTGACAGCTTCCCTACAAGAATCAGAGGTGGAGAACAAATGTCTGTTGCCAAATGTCATGGTAGGACATGACCTGCTCTGCCTGGGAATTGAACCTAGGCCTTCCAGATGACAGCCTAGTGCCTTAATAACTGAGCTAATCATTGGGGCAGGCTTATAATAAAGGATGATAGGTGGACTGATTTTAAATATTCATTGGTGCAATGAGTGAAAATGTTACTAAATACTTTCTGTCAACAAAGGGAAGCAATTCAGCAGTATTGTCATGGACATATTGTTATAAAGTACATAATTAAGATATGTTGTTTGAATACAGGTTTTGTTCAATATCCTATCATACATATGTAATATTTTATGATGAATGTAAAACACAAAGTTATAAGTGTATGACAGCAAGTAATAGTATAATAGATTTACGACAGTCAATAATAATACAATAAACGTATGACTGTAGCTAATAATACAATAAACGTACAATGGTAACTAATAATACAATACAGATATATTTCATGTGACATTGATTAGTTCTGTGTTTTTGTCTAATGCAGTAGTAAGTTGTTTGATTTGCACCTTCCACTGTGTTCATTGACTTTCAATTTTTCAATTATGCTTTTATGCCCCCACCATATATAGGGGGGACATAAGTTGTTCCTGTCCATATGTGTTCGGATTCTTGTTTGGGCTATAACTTCATTATGGATTGAGGGATTTCTAACTTGGCACATGTGATCACCATAACAAGATGATGTGTCGCGTGCAACACCCACCCTCCTAGGTTCAAGGTCACTGGTCTCCTTGCATGATTTACATGTACTCATTCTTTTTGATGATTTGAACAAAAATAGGAGTACACGTACAATGTTAAACAAATAAACCATTGTGAAGTAAAAATACTAAGTCAAAGTATAATACTGTTTGTATTCCTCTCTTTTAGGTCACTGTGCTTTTCTTTGCTAAAAGTCGTGAATTGACTGGAACAAGGGAGACAACTTTTGATGTGCCTGGCCAGATAAGTTCAGCAGAATTATTGACCTTGATAATCTCGGCTTACAATAGGTTTGTATTTAAATACATAAGGAAATGAAATTGTCATTTTTGTTTCTTCATTAAAGCCTGAAAAAAGTTGTCACGAAATATTTAATTAAAAAATTTATGTCAAAACAAATTAAGGTAGTTTTCCATATATTTCTGAAAGTCGCTTTCTTTATGTATTTATTTTGCATAAATTGTGAAACAAGTTATTACAGTTTAGTTAAATCATTCTTAATGACTCCCAGAGTAACCTACCTGTACTTGAGCATACTTTTGGGGATTCGGAAGTTCCTAGGTCAGCCATGCTCTAGGCAGAATTTGGACCCATGACCTTTAGCTTCGAATCTGGGCTCAGGAGCTCTACCCGTCGACAACTATGTCTCCCTATTGTCGCCATTATTGAATTGTGATTTTAAGAATTGTTTATCTTCTAGTCTTGAAGTTCTCAGAGACAGTGTTGTGTTATCATTAAATGAGGAATATGTATCAATAGATGAAGCTACCCAATTAACCTTACATACTGGTGATACGTTGGCTGTGATACCCCCTATCAGTGGAGGCTAGTATATCAGGTATGTTTCACAATCATATGCCATTTTGGTTAACCAAGTGTGTGGCATACAGGTACTATTGCTGAATGTAGTGTAGGTATTCAACAGTGGAGTCAAGCACGGACCTGCTTCCTGTGTATGTAAAGAACAGAACTATTTCATTGATGTGATTGTATGCGCAGCACTCTTGCAATAACCAGTTCATACATTATCCTTTATTATAAAGCTTCAGATATCCAGTCACAGAAATGTTAGTATAAATTATAAGAAATGGTATGCCAACCTGGTGCATTACAATGGCAAAATCATTGGGTAGCCTACATCACATATGAGAACTAGTACTGGTAACAAAAGATGATTT
Source organism: Mactromeris polynyma (assembly GCA_032209605.1). NCBI lineage: Eukaryota > Metazoa > Mollusca > Bivalvia > Venerida > Mactridae > Mactromeris > Mactromeris polynyma. Next base: position 52,623,950 of record JASFXZ010000001.1, read on the forward strand.
TACTAAAATGCTTGCATATATACTGTTAGACTACCTTTTTTTAACCGTTTATTGCAATAAAGTCAAATCTAAGGATGTGTTAATTTGTTATTCATTTTCAGGTTTTGTTTTGCAGGCGACCTACTGATGGACATTGTAGAGATAACAAGGGACATAATTGATGTTCAGAATCTGACTGGAAGAGTTACTTCCCCTACATGTGGAGCAATATCCATTTTCCTGGGTGAGAAATGTTGTCAGTGTTATTTTTCTCTATTTGTGTTTTCACTACATTCTGATACCATTGAATTAATCATGTGTGTATATTATTTACAGTAAAACCTCACTTAAAGTTCACCTCAATAATAAGACCACCTCAAAATTTAGAACACAATTTTCAAGCCCACTTTCATTGTTTTGCTCTTTATTCAACCTCAATATTAAGACCACCAAAATTAGAAGACTAGTTTTCAAGGGTCCCAAGGGTGGTATTATTATCGATGTTTTACTGTACAAGATTAACATTCAGGATCTGAGCAGAGTTACATCCCCTTCGTACTCAGATGTAAACATAGTATAGTCGGACCTCGCTCAATCGAATTCAGCGGGTCAAAAATTTTATTTCGAATAATACATGATTTCAAATAGCCCATTTCAATTTGACTTGCCTAAGGTACATCGGGACCTGATATTTATTTCGGATTTTACCAAGTTTTCAGATAAAAGGTCGTCGAATAAACGAGGTCGGACTGTATGTAGATATTTATAAATCATATACAGACTTCATTCTGTTGTAACTGCTTCTTTATCAAAACTGAATAGAATAGTTTTGTACTAAACCCTCAATATATATTGTTGTCATTACTATTGTTTAATTCCTATGCCAACTTGTCTGACAAGGTCTTTTTAGTGCTCAGACAAGTATATTTTCCATTTAACTTGTCAGTGGCCAAGAAGAAACTTATCACAGTCTAAACTGTTTAAAAATGAAATAATTATAAAACAGCATACATGTGAATAATAAATGCTCATGCTATATTTAGTAAAGGGCAAATATGTATCAAAATTGTGAATATTGTGGTGTAGTTTATATTGTATGCACTTTGATCTGGTTGGTATAACTGTCTGCTTTTCAAACATTTTATTTGCTGTCATAAGCTATTTATAAAGATTTGGACAAGTGAATTTTGGATGTGGGCAACCAAGATTTAACAAGTTAACTTGTCTATGGGCAGGGTTGAACTTTTGATATTTCCATTTACTATACTTAAGTTTTAACTGTTGGTATGAGATCATGTTATCCTGATGATGCCATTAATAAAATCCAGAGTTTACTAAGAAGTGTAAAACAGTTAAATTTGAGTAACTTTAGGCTTATTCAAGGCGTTTCCAGGCAGCATATGCCAAACTATTTTATTAAGTCGAGCATTGTAGTCACAGATTTTGGTTTGTCTGAGATTATTTTAAAGGTAACACTTGCTTTCAATAATCAAACAATTAACATACATTGTATTGAAATTGTTGTTTTCAGGAACGACGAGGGATAACTTTCAAGGGAAGAAAGTTAAGAGACTCGACTATGAAGCTTATGAACCAATGGCTAAGAAGGAAATGCAGAAAATTTGCAATGAAATCAGAGATAAATGGAGTGTTGAAAATATTGCTTTAGTTCATAGGATTGGGTAAGTGTACATGTTTAGTATACCTATGTTAGCATGACTTCTTTTTTGTACCTGGAACAGTGGGGGGGGGGGCATTTTGAGTTACCCTTGTACATCTGTCTGACTTGAGTTTGTGCTGCTTATATCTCAGAAAGTCTTGGCCTAGACTACCAAAATTTCATAAGGATATATGTCATCACATGCATTGCACGACTTGGTTTCCTTGATTGGATTAATTTAGGAAGAGCAGAGTTATGCCCCCTGACTGATTAAAGAGGGTACACATGTGTAGTATGGACACATTTTTAGTTTATTTATTGATATTGCTTATGAAGTGAAGTATAGCCTGCATTTGGCAGGAATACTGGCCACAAATATCAGTGATGTGGCAAGGAAAAGGGTGAAATATGAATGAATGTATATGGCAACAACGTTTGACTGTTATTTAGAGTATTAAGAGAATTTTAAAGAGCACTGCTCATTAGGATTTGTACAATATTCAAAATAGACAATATAGATATTGTGTATTATATCTGATATTAACAAACAACAGCATTGGTATCCATTAATTTGTTGTGCTGTATTGTATTGTGTTGGACTTTTATGCTGTTTTTTCATTAATATTTCAATTATATATAATGGTTAGTTTACTGAATCAATGTTCCTGGGTTGTCCAACCAGTACTGACATTGTCATCCATCTAGCAACTGTCAACTTCCCCTCGTAAGTCACCGGCTGAAGGACAATAACTTCAGATGTACAAAATGTATTATCAGTCAAATTTCAGCATAAGACATTTCCTCATCCTGTGGTATACATAGACAAAGAAATTCTGATATTTTAGTTTATCTAATAAATAATAATTGTTTATTTCATAACTACATTTCTTATTATTTCTAGTTACTGTTACAGTATAAAGTTAAATAATGCAACAATGGTATAGTTCTAAAAACCTGTAACTAGATTTAGGTGTGAAGTGGGTTTTCAGACATTCGAAAAGTATGAATATTTCTGCATCTTGTGTGAGCCACCTAGCCTTATATATCAATGTAATTGCTGAGCAATTGTCTGCTTACAATATACCTAATTCTCATAAACTTATAATTCACAATCGGGAATTTAATACATGTATACCGGGTATATATTTGAATTTTCATCTTTTCAATGGTATTTTTTTAACTGTTTTATCATTAAAGCAGATTTAATATCACTGGTTAGTAAAACATACTACCAGACTATAGAAAGCAAGCTGAAGATAGGATTCGGAATAGCTGAAAAATGATTTTGGATTAAAAAATTTCTGTCTCCTAAGAAGTTGTGGTTTTACAGTAGTGGGTTTTTTAGAACAGTGCGCTGATAAGTTGTTAGCTCATGATTTCCATTGGTTATAATTTTGTGTTACAGTGAAGTTCCAATAACTGAAGCTAGTGTAGCTATTGTTGTATCATCTCCTCATAGGAAAGAATCATTAGAAGCTGTGCAATATGGCATTGATACTCTGAAAGCAACTGTACCTATATGGAAAAAGGTAAGAGATATTGGTCTAAAGATATGTTGAGTTGAATAAAAACACACAGAGGCTATAGGTCACTAGATGGTCATTGGTATAGATTTGTTTGCCCTCTACTGCTGTTATATACATGTATTTTCTTTCGTTAGTGTGAGCAAGGATCTTTAAAATGCCCTTGCTTACTTGTCAAACGGTTTTAATGATACAAAACATTAACAATTTCCGTTAATAAAACAAGGGTGATTTTCTCATGGAGGAAGTGTTCAACGTACAGTTTCTATTTTCTTACACTAGATGGACGGTACATTAGCTATCAGAATTGCTGAAAAAATGTTGTATAAGCAAATCTGTGAAAAAACTGCTTCTGTTTCCAGTTAATACCTTTATCTTTAATCACATCTAGTTGTCTACACCTTGGAAAGAAAATCTTTTTCCTGCATTACCTCATAAAATGTGATGTGTGGTCAATTTCTATGCCCCTGTCGAAGACTGGCATTCGTATGGCATAAGGACATAAAGTGTTCCCCTGTCCATCTGTCAGGGCACTAAATTGTTTCTGATCAATAACTCTTGAAAGGATGAATGGATTCAATTTATATTTGGGACAAGCATTGGATAATAATTACAGTTCAATGTCGATTTGGTTACAATCCACGAATGTTTGGAGGAGTTATGGTCCTTTTTCAACTTGAAAGCCCGAGTTAATTTTTTAATTCCAATTCAGAAACCTTATATATATTAAAAAGAACTAGCTCAGTTTTTTATGTTAATTGTTAAGTTGTCAAAACATTGAAAGATTTAATGACGAAGTTACAGCTGAATGTATGTATTTTATGTGTTTATTTCAGGAAATTTATGAAGATGACAGTTATTCTTGGAAAGAAAACAGTGAATGTTGTGGAACTAAAAAAAAAAGCTGATAAATGCTTAGCCGATATTATCCTTACTATTTCCAAAGTTTAGAAGTTTTGAAATGATATATTGATCTTTGTCACGAAATTTGACAAAGTCACCATGGTATCAAAATATTACCATATTTACTCTGTCATATGACAGGATTTTATAGAACAGGCCCCCTTAGGGTCAAAGACCACAAAGTTTACATAACATTTTGTCCAACATAATGAGCATTCTGCTTGGGAAGTTTTCTTATTATAATTCTATGTATATAAATATCATTGTCGATTACATATCATTTTTTAATCTGGGGGTAGAAATTTTATGACTGAAATTGAATTGTTTTGAGTTGTCTCATAACATACAATGCAATTTGTAGGGGGAATGAAATATTGATGTTGAAAATGTATTGATCAAATCTGCTTTTCCATCAGTGTTTTTAGTTCCAAGTATACATGAATTTGTAGCTAGGCCTCAGTTACAAGTGTATTTATACAACTACTCAGAGAAAATTGTATCATGGGCTGTGTTATATCGGTGTTCATAATTTACCCTACATCCAAGCATTCTGTCTTGATATTATATTCAATTGCTTATTGTTAGTATTTTTTTGTTGTGCTATAATATATTTAGGTATTGTTGATCAATAAATATGCGAGTTACACGAGTTAATTTGGTATTAGTCTCGGAGATAATACACCGGAGTGTAGATCAAAATCCCCTCTGGACGAAACTATTTCTGGAAATTTGTATCGTTTAAGATAGTTTGTTGCTAAAGAATGGTTCATTGTTAGTGAATTTAAAGTGAGGTTGTTGCTTAAGAATGGTTCATTGGTAGTGCATTTAAAGAGAGGTTGTTGCTAAAGAATGGTTTATTGGTAGTGAATTTAAAGAGAGGTTGTTGCTAAAGAATGGTTCATTGGTAGTGAATTTTTAGAGAGGTTGTTGCTAAAGAATGGTTCATTGGTAATGAATTTTTAGAGAGGTTGTTGCTAAAGAATGGTTCATTGGTAGTGAATTTAAAGAGAGGTTGTTGCTAAAGAATGGTTCATTGGTAGTGAATTTAAAGAGAGGTTGTTGCTAAAGAATGGTTCATTGGTAGTAAATTATTTGGGGAAATTAATGTAGAAGGGAAGTTGTTGCTGAAGAGAGTTTACTTGGTAGTATCTTTGTTGTTAATGAAGACGGCTGCTCTAGAGAGGTTGCTCTGTTGTATTTTAGTCCTATGAGAACCTGTAACACTGTCTGGCATTGAGCTAGCAACCTCTAAGTAAGTAGTGTAATGCTCTTTTAGGTACTACTGGGACTAGCATTGCTAGATTCATGAAAATTTGGTTTCACAAATTAGACCACACTCACTGCAATCCGTCCAATCAACAGCTTCTATTTCAACTGTCTATATAAAAATACAACGTTCTTGAAGTTCACAGGGTCTAAGTCGGATACATAATCTCGTGGCACTAACACTCGTGTATATATCATATAAACAATGCCACTCGATGTCTATCCTATACTTATCCATCATAAAACGTTCACATTGTGAAACTAGCTTTTTCCTTATAGTCATTGTTTGTGAACCTGAATAAAAACACTATTCATTCTTAATCACAGATTCTATTACAACGTGTTTGACTACATAGATAGTTTATTTGTACATATACATGTATAATAAAATACTACAACAACAGAAGAAATGGGCTATAAATATCAAAAGACTAAGATAAAACATCAACAAAATGGACGGTTTTAACAAATCGTGCAAGAAAGGAACATGAGGTTATAATGTTTGTCTTATTGTCAAGGCAAAATATTTGAAATATCACAATATTGTATAATTGTCTTATTGACGAAGATTTATGTCTAATACTGCATCTAGGACCATGACATGTCTAACACTGCACATCTAGGACCATGACATGTCTAACACTGCACATCTAGGACCATGACGCTATTGCTGCACATCTAGGACCATGATGCTATACTGCACATCTAGGACCATGACGCTATACTGCACATCTAGGACCATGACGCTATACTGCACATCTAGGACCACGACGCTATTGCTGCACATCTAGGACCATGATGCTATACTGCACATCTAGGACCATGACGCTATTGCTGCACATCTAGGACCATGATGCTATACTGCACATCTAGGACCATGACGCTATACTGCACATCTAGGACCACGATGCTATACTGCACATCTAGGACCATGACGCTATACTGCACATCTAGGACCATGATGCTATTGCTGCACATCTAGGACCATGACGCTATACTGCACATCTAGGACCATGACGCTATACTGCACATCTAGGACCATGACGCTATACTGCACATCTAGGACCACGACGCTATACTGCACATCTAGGACCATGATGCTATTGCTGCACATCTAGGACCATGACGCTATACTGCACATCTAGGACCATGACGCTATACTGCACATCTAGGACCATGACGCTATACTGCACATCTAGGACCACGACGCTATACTGCACATCTAGGACCATGATGCTATACTGCACATCTAGGACCATGATGCTATACTGCACATCTAGGACCATGACGCTATACTGCACATCTAGGACCATGACGCTATACTGCACATCTAGGACCATGACGCTATACTGCACATCTAGGACCATGACGCTATTGCTGCACATCTAGGACCATGACGCTATTGCTTCACATCTAGGACCATGACGCTATTACTGCACATCTAGGACCATGACGCTATTGCATTGCATATCAAACAGATATAATGAGGTCCCATCATAGTAATTCCCCAAATAATTTTACAGGTACAAATAATCAGGTAGGTATGTATTATTTTAATGGTTTTGATTTATGATCGAAAATAACACAGACATTGATATGGTCATAAAAGCAAGTGTGTATGCTAATGTCAAACAATTATATAAGGTATGACACTCACTATGGAGTAGTCGCGACAATAAAATGTTGAATCTGTCCACGATATACACAACTAAACTTGGTAGAAATAATTTCTATGAAATTTCATGGCTAACTGGGACATGATATGATTGGACAACATGCATGATTCCTGCGTGGCCCCTACTTCACATTGTGAAGCGGGCTTATAATAAATGAAAATGATTTATACATGCATACCCAAATAACTACAGAAAAAAGGTGAACACTAAATAAAAATTACATTCATCCTTACATCCTCAGACAACCAAATAATATTAATATCGACTACTGCACTGAACAAAAGAACAACACCAACACATTCACTAAAATGTCTTAAAACTAGATGTGCTCATAGGACTTTTGAGTTGTGAAAGGGCCATAACTTGTGCAAATGATCGGGGCATAATACAAAATGTACATCAAAATCTGATAATGATTGACTAATATACTGACAATATATGTTGCATATAAAATCTAAAGATATGGTGGTTGTATCACATGGAAATGATAAAATTTGGTTGTGAGGTCGGCAAAAGTGACGACAATTGGCTTCTAAATCAAGCCCGTCCATTTTATGAGTTTGTTTACATAACATTCTACTGCCCAAAAGTAGATATAGCATAAAAAAATATGGTTTCATCCAATTAAAAAAAGTCAAAAATTGAACTACACACAGTCCTGCAGAATTGCCAAATTTATAAGACAAATACACTCAAAAAAATAAAGATGCAGCTCTTTGATTTACTACAGATTACTCATTCATTTTATATAGTATTTACAGATTACGTTCAAGGATAAATATATGTCCCAAATCTGCATTCATTTAAATAAATTGATAGTGTTTTAATTCCACACGTGTTTGCCATTAGCATTTGATCTAGAAATTGTAAAATACATAGAAAATTGTATGTGTTTCTTTTTTTAAGTACACTCTCCAACACAGTGTTCACAAGGACCGATGAAGCATACTTCATACATCAATCACAGTTTACTTGTATATCCTTCTTGTATGTATGATATGTATAACTCGTCACAATTCTCTCCTCTAGAGGTAGACTAAACAACAACAAATATTACAAAAAAAATCATATCAAAATTTATCACAGTGATTTTACAAAAATGATAACAATATGTAAGTGAATGTAAAATAGTACAGATTGCCCTGCAAAAAGTTACTGATTTATGTGAGTACAAACACAGGAGATTGTCATGAGTTCTCTCCCTGTATCCCTACTATAATGTATGTGTATGTATATATTTGTGACAAATAGTACAAACAATTACATACGATTGACTGAAATTGACAAATTATCAAATAAATCATTAATATAATAAATACTACATGTACAAATTATTAAAAACTTCTTATTTGTATGTATTTGGAAATGTAAAACTTATACAAAATAAATAACATTAACACGATTAAAAAAACAACAATTGTAAATTGTACCACATGTTTTCTTTTGTTTCAACATGGAACTGCTACAACAGTAGTGTAAACAGCCCTGCGTTCAGTAAAGGTACATGTATTTGAGGCTATCGTTTCGTAACGTTTGGCAATTTTGTTCCCTGTTGGCAGGCAATGTGATACGGTGGGTCAGGGATACAAAACACATTCGGGGCAAGATTGAAAGTTACTTCACCGAGGTAGCAGACAATGCAATATTATAAGACGGATGCTCACACCTCATAATGCTGAAATATCACATGTTATATCACATCATGCTACATGTTTTACTTTTTGGCTTTTCAACAGTTGTCTTTGATCTTTCAAGCTTAAGCTTGTTAACACTTGCAGCTGAACTTTTCTCAGGTGGTGCAGCTTTTTTCGCTGGAGTCCCATAAAATGTTTTTGCCCTCGCTCCGAGCCCAGATGTTGACGTTACTTCCTCACCAGATTTCTTTCCATTGCTATCTACATTCTTCTCAGTTTCATCTGATTTCCTTTCTTTTCGATCTTCATCCTTCTTTTCAGGCAAATCAAATTCTACATTGAATGCTGGAGCAAGTTCAACTGGTATTTCCTTCTTTTCAGGCAAATCAAGTTCTACATTGAATGCTGGAGCAAGTTCAACTGGTATTTCTTCTACCTTTGGAATGCTCTGTTCTTCTCTTTTTGCTTCATCTAAAAATGTATTCAAAGTTACATAATGTTTCAGAATTGTAAAAGTTTCTGTAGATGCAAATCTGAGAAAAAGATGAATAAATGACAATTTAAATTATATGTCACACTGATAATTGTATTATCATTTTCACAGCTGTATAGTGTGTTTACTTAACTACTTATATATTTAATAAAACGTCTGACATTGGTTAGATGTCAGACATTTCCAATCTACACTGTGATTGTGTCTTTACTGTGACATAAATGAACTGCATTGACAGGGGAACACAAATATAAATACCTTTATAAACATGCTTATTAGTCTAAGACAAAATCTTTTTTCCACATTGCCAAACAAAAGTAACATTTTAAGTCGCAGTCACTAGGTTCAAAAAGACAGACTAGTTACTAAATATTTTGCCGTTTGCATTTCATGTAAGTCATAGATTCATAGTGGTTATGATCTCTTTATTGAAAATTATTATGAAATTATGAATTGTATGAAAACATTTTCAGTAATTTTGAACACCAATAAATCTTTAAAGGTTCAAAGTCTTAATTTCAATCAAAATATGCTACATAACATTTTCGAGAAGATGGCATGTTGATACCTTCATACAGACTTACTCTTAATACATTGAAACTTTGCTGCCATTGCCAAGTCTGATACAGGTATTTCCTATGCTAGCGCTCTGCACATAGGTCAGGATTGAAAATACTGGTGTCAGACTCTTGTATTTGTGGTTTTGGGAAACATGTTAGAAAAGTGACAAAGCAACATTGTAAAGGACAGCTGTATGAAGGCAATTACCTTCTCATACTTAAGACTAAGGATATTGCATCAACAAGACTGCTGACTATCTCAAAATACGTCTGTTCAACAGTTATGTCATTGAAGTGTGAAAAAAATCAGAGTATAAAGGCTTATATAAGACAAATTTTAGGTAATTTCTATAATTAAAGGGCAATAACTCCTGATTGACTGGAGTCATATGGTTGGATATCGAACTTGTCTTGAGATATTGTGCCCATACACATTCTGACCATATTTGGGGATGATTGGACAAATGCTTCTAAGTCATTGATGGACAACTTACTTGCAGGTATTTTCTATAATTTTAGGGTGATAACTCCCCGAGTGATTACAGCGATATGGCTGGTTATCAAACTTGTCCGAGATATTATGCCAATACACATTCTGATCAAATTTGGTGATGATTGGACAAATGCTTCTAACGTTATTGATCAAACAAGACAAATTTTAGGTAATTTCTATAATCAAAGGGCGATAACTCCCGAATGACTTGTGTGATATGGCTGGTTATCAAACTGGTGATAATTAGACAAATGCTTCTAAAGTTATTGATCAGACTACTAACTGGACGCCGCTCGCCCTACCGCCCATCTGCCCAACCGACCGTGGCAGGTGAAACTATAATACGTCCTGTTCCGGGTGTATAAAAAGTAAATCTCTATGTACCTTTAAAGATTTAGATGAAATAAGTAAATAAATCACATCAAGTGCATGAGAATAACAAACACCAACTACTACATTATATCTTAAAGGCAAACATTATTCCATGTTATTGCTTGATATAACATCTAGACAAAGGTCAACAAGCTCCCGTACTAACCTTGGTTTGCTTTGGTTTCATCGACGTCTGCTTCAGTAGATTTTGATTTCAAGACTGACTTTGTTTCTTTCTTCTGAACAATCTTTGATCTTGGTGCTTTCTTGTCGGGAACAATATCAAACATGCCAGACTTTACGAGTGCTTTGCCATCAACATCTAATAATGATAACATATGCAAAGACTTTAAAAGATATTCCAAATCTACTTTAAGTAAGCAATATACTACATATAAGCGAGGCAAAAAGTTTACACATCAAACATTTTAGACATTTCACAAATGGAGATGTTTGTGTTTAAAATTCCAGTAAGTAAATATATCCTTCTGTGATAGAGAAAATTTAATCTGGCCGATATTGGTGCAACTTTCATAAATTCACGACATTTGCAAATATTTCCATGTTACAAACTTTTCCACTAATACAGTAAATCTCTATGCAAGCAACAAATTATTTTATTTTATGATTTTCCTTAGATATACAACCCTAGTACCAGACAGTTATAACAAAAACCTCAAATTGCCAACATTGGGAAACCGCTTAAGCCCCATTATATCAAAAGGAGTATTTACAACTGTGTATCAAGCACAAACCTTGTTGCTTCTTAGCAGTTCTCGATGATGTGAACTTAATATGGAAGTCCTGGTACTTTCCCGAACGAAGACCAACAATCATATGCATATTGTCAACACTAGTAGATACTGCCGTACGTTCCGACGATGCCACATCAGAACTGAGTACTGTCACCTTCATCACTTTCCTATGTTTATCACACAGCCAGATTATTTTACCATTTGGCAGACGACACCTGAAATTGACACAGAATATAAAACTGAGCTATTCAATAATTAGGATGAATGCAATTAAGAAATTAAAGCTGAACAGGCCTATCTATCACTTTATTTTGATGCAGACAAACTACATTCACTTTTAACTGATCGATACATAAGGGTAACGCAGGATGCTGTTTCATAGGTAAAATAACATCTGCTAATAGAACAACAAATAATAACTAAAATTCTTCAGCTTTTAAGTTTTCATAGAAATACATTGCTCTAAATGAAATGTCCTATCCATTGAGACTAACATTTATACCTAATTATTTCATATGTCCTAATCAATAACTAATATAAGCAATCAATGTATATCAAAGATATTCAAAGAACAACCTGTGACCTCCATTCGTAAGTATAAAAGCCACATATATGTAGCTGTATTGCATACACAAGCTCATATAACTAATTGACTAAACAAATAAAATGAGACACTATGGACTAGAGTTCTATGCAAACTACAAATTCTTAATTACCTGGCCAATTTACCCATAACTCTTTTTGAGTCTGAATCAATCACAAGTTGTCGAAACTCTTGATAAACTTCCCTGTAATCTGATATGGCAGCTGATGGATTCTTTACATAGAAATAGAAATCATACAAATACCAATACAATACATAAGCTTGGTTTGTTCTGGATATATAAGACACACACAATGTATATTAATAATTTCCAAGGTAAAATCAATGTGTTTTCAATCTAAATTGATAAGGTACAACAATTAGGACATTTTACAAATCAGAAGTTCCTTTTGGCAAAAATAACTCCCATTTATACATGTTACTAGTCACAAGAGTAGAACAAGAAATGTAACATCAATAACTTCATTCAAAGCATCATTCAGTGATTTACTTAATTACAAGTTAACATATCTCAGGTAGAATTAGTGAGTCTTTTATTTTGGTAATATTCATGAATAGACTTTATTATTGATAATTCAAGCAAAATTGACCATCAAAATGTACAGGAATAAATAAATAACTGTCAAGTAAATTTTGAACCCCTGTGATAATTCCAAGACAGAAGTAATTTATTTAGACAACAAGTGCACCACAAGGGAGTGCGGACTGTCGTCTGTAGGTGACATTATCATTGGGAATTATACATTCTCCTTAACTGAGCTGAACACAATATATAACACTTTTGTGGATGCAGACGACAATTAAGCTATGAAAACAGCTCTTCTTTTTTCAAACCAGACGATCTAGCAATCACGCAAAAAACAAGTGCTTTACAGTAAGTACATCATACCTCCTCTAATCTACTGATATATTCTGCACCAGCTTCTTGTTGTAAACAATTGAAGGTAAACTGTTTGTTGTACTTCATCAATGCAGTCATACGAGCTATGAAAGGACTGTATTTATCCAACATAGATTCCCCGAAGTCATTAGACAACTGTATTGGTTCACATACTGTATGCCAACCCTGAAATATACAAACATGCCGTTAAATATTGCTAATGGTGTTAATCAGTTTACAGATCCATAAAAAGTTACAAATATTGTTATAGTGTCAACAGTTAGTGTTTGGGACCATAAAAACATAACTTTGTATTTGACATATTGTAATACACAATATCGTCTTAATTTTGAGTAAAATCAATAGAAATATACAGCAATTTGGCTGATGCCATGAGATTTGGATCGTAATACACGGTGTATCATAGTAGGCAATATCATTATAAGTGGAGTTTACCTCATCATGCTCACACAGAGTGTATACACAATATCTCTGAACCCTGAGCGCAGATTTCAACTCTGACATTCTCTTTGTCAACTTCTCTTTTGGTTTATCAACGTTCTCATCCTCTGCAGTTGTTTTAGATTCATCAGCAGTTTCCTTATTCTGTTCATCTTCCACTACTGTAAGAATCCAAGTAATCATAGGATAGAACAAACTTTTATAGTCTTTAATAATGAAACCTAGCAGGCCACAATGAAAATAAAGGCTGCAATTTAGCAAAAAAAGGCATTTATGGCATTTACAGTAAAAAACCAAGAACAAATAAAGGCTAATTTTGAAACATCTAATGTGATGGATATATAATTAAACACGCATTCTTAGATGGATTTACACTCTGGATATGCTAGTCCTATCCAAGGTCATTTTACCAGACTTTATGATCAAGTCTTCAGAATGCTGTATCTTCACCAGACCATTGTCAGTATTAAGCTATAACTGGTCCACACAACAGTATTCTAATATATGTGAGCACATGTAGTATCATAAGGCTGCAGTTTTCAAAAGAGAATAGTACAATATAAATGTAATATTCATTGCTCCCAAAAGATGTAGCAAACTGAGTGAACATTTTAAGAGTTTTAAAGGTTTTTTCCCAACATTAAAGGTTATTGCAGGTTTTACAGGTTTCACAAGGAGGCCAGTATTGTATATTCAATATAACTTATTTTGAAATAACAACTCAGTAATGTACAGGTACTTAATAAGCGGTGAAGTAAGCAACATGGAAATCTTTGCGAAGTCATGCAGAACATTTGCTAGGATGACATGACTTATAGTATCAAACCTCATACACAGATATACAGTAAACCCTCACTTAATGACCACTTAAATAATAAGACCACCTCAATATTACGACCACACTTCAAGACAATTTCGACAGTTCCCCTCTTTATTCAACTTCAATATAGAGACCACCTCAATATTAAGACCAGTTTCAAGGGTCCCAAGGGTGATCTTATTATTGAGATTTTACTGTACCTTTATCTTATCAAACATACTTATCTCTCACATCTTACCTGAAGTAGACTTTACAAAATCCACAATAAACAATCTGGGATAGGCATCTACATCATGAAGGTCAGCGTAGACAGCTAGTTGTCGCAGTAACTTCCTCTGTGCTAATTCAAATAATTCCTGAAGAAAATGATGAAAGTATGAACACCAACATATATTTATATCAAAAAAATATATTTCACCATACAACAGTCTCTTATTATACCAAATATATATTCATACCTCCTCCTGTGGCTGAATGGTTAATCTGCCTTGGGAGCAGGTGGTTGAAGGTTTGAATCCCATTTTGGGCTTGTTCAGGTATGGCTGGTATGGCTCCCAGGTGCAAGGCATTAAAGAATAGCAATTGGGAATTAAATATGCTAAGAAAGGTGTCTCATTAATCAGAAATGGCTGACCCATAAAATTGGAGTGTCCTATAAAAAAATAAACACTTTACTTTCAAATATATGCATTGATAACAATCTTATTGACATAAAAAACATATGAAAAATAAGGATTTGAAAAGGTGCTATTATTATACAACCTAAATGACTGAAATAAGCTCTACTAGCTGTGTCCACAGGACGGGGATGCCCCTGCTATGGGCATCCCCAGTACTAGAAGAATTCAGGCTGTATAAAAGAAAAAACAGCGTTACTTAATACTTGTTGTGATTAACCTACGTGGAATGACAAATTTTTATGTTCTTCATTCTGTTGATTTTTCTTCTTTTTCTCCATCTCCGTGGTATCACCTTGCATTCTGTCTTTCACCAATGATAGGAGTGTTGAATAGGCTGTCTCACTTTTGTCTTGAAAGCTTACAATAGGGTATTTCAGCGACAGAACGCCAACCTGATAAAACAACGTCATCACTTATTCATTTATTTCCTTGTTTTATCTGAAGACCAATTCATTTAGACTCAATAATCATGAAAACCTCATGTTAATTTGAATCACACTCGAGTACATTTCCAGAAACATTGATGTGATGTGGTCATGACCTTTGTGTTGTTCACAACACAGTTGAGCAGCCGACACCTGATAAACTTCACCACAAATCCCCTACATTTAATATTTTTCATATACTGGTAAAAAGAGCTGACCCAGTGTTTGATATTATGTGATCAATCAATTATGACCATGTGATCTGAAATGATTAATGAAACATTTTCGATAGTTCAATTCACTTGAACTATAAATTTATAGCTTACGGTACTGTAATAAAAAAATTCAGAAGCTTTAAAGGACCTCAGTAAAATTACTGTATAGTTAGATATGAAAAATATATTTTCAAGGCTTATCAATGGGTTACGATACTACTCAATTTCAGGCAATATATAGCTCTGTCAATTCAAGCAGAGAACTTAATGTATCATAAATGTGTAAATTTGCTTCAATGATTAAAAAAATTACCTCCGACATTCTCCATTTCGAACTAGTACCAACCACAGCCAAGATGATTGGAAGTTCGAGTGTATTAGCCGCATATCGAAACTCCAGTCTACAAGTCGATGATTCAGCATATTCATCCGACACACAAACGATAACTAAACGGGCATTCAACAATCCCTCAGCAATGTCATCAATTAACCCATTCTGTAACAAAAGCAAAAATGTCGTAGCAAAGACAATAATCTTTAAATACAGTGATTTCATATCTGCCTTATTATTTGTCCCAAGGTTGGCATAATGGCTCTGTTTGCTCATATTGGCTCTATCTGTATAATATGCTGTACACATCTGATCTTACATTATGTCATATAACAAGTACTAGAATATTAATAGTAATATTTTATGGTCACAAAGATGTGTTTAAGACCAACTCTGGATATAGTATTTTTGTATACCAGAATGAAACCACTTGTGCTGGTGCATACCAGACAGGAATTACCAGTGTTTACACCAGTGTTGATGCATATCAGTCCAAAATCTAAAGGTCAAATGTATGTGCCTTGCTTCAGTTCTATCCCATCAGTAATGTTACAGCATTTACCAACCTGACCAACTCTCTCCACATCTATCCAGCATTTTACACCATTATCCTCCAAGTATTGTTTGATCTCACGCGGATCACAACATCCTATTGACCCAGGGACAGTTCTACAAAATAAGCATAAAGGTTGTACATTATGTATAGATATCATAAAATGGTTCACAGCTAAAAACCCTTCTTTCACAATCACATATTGAATTTCTTAAATTTGAAATATCAGTTAGAACAAAACTTATTTACAATAGATTAAGAAACTATTTAGTACAACTTATGTTAATCACTTGATGACTGCTTGCCAAATTACTAACAAGTACTCGTACAAAATTCTGGGAAAGTTTGAAAATTGTGCTGTGCACATCGTGAACGTTTGTGCCAAGTTATTTCAAATCCTTCAAGGGGTTCAAGAGACACGGAGCAGACATGAAATGTAGTCATTTGACCTCTAAGTGAGACCATGGCCCTCAACTGAGCAGCTAGAAACGTGCGTTCTGCACATTGTATTAATATGGTGAACATGTGTTGCTATTTATTTCAAAATCCTTCCAGCGGTTCAAAAGTTATGGAGCGGACACTATTGTGACAGACAGCTTGACCCTACGAATATACAAAAACTTCAAACATGTAGACTGATACTTACTTGGTACCTAGGGACACAGCCTGAGCAGAATTTACCCATGTGTAACTGAAGAAACAAGCAGGTGTAGGTGCCAAGCCCATAGGTTTGTTGGTTTTACCAGAGATAGTTTTCACTAGTTCCTCAAATTTTGTCTTGTAAACTCCCTTTTTGGATTTCATCATGTTCACAAAAACCTGTAACAATAAATATGGTTATGACAAATATGTTTACTCACAGGACAGCTATTCTCAATATGGCTTAAACTATACCATAATTATGCCCGTTTTCTGTGACATGCTCTCAAAACAGTTAGGGTAGTAGGTAGGAACTTTATTTGTGTTATTTTTTCTAAGATTTATACACAGCGATAGAGACAAACATATGACTTTCAGGATGGTATGCTTTGGGTTCAGGTAAAATTTGAATTCCAGGTAAAATTTGGGTTCCATGTAAAATTTGAGTCCAGGTTAAAAGGTACATTAAATGATATGACATTAATAATTCCAAAATTTGGTACAGCTTCAGGGTCTAGATTTGTTTTCTCAAATACACTTGTCCGGACTTGTGTACATACATACATTTGACTTGTCCGACATGGAAGGCTAGTTGTCGGAGAACAGAATGGGGTTATGTATTAACATTAATGTTGTTTATTCAGGTATGTCACCATGATCTAACTGGACAGACACCAGTGCTGTGTTAGTTACCATACAGTTAATTCCATTTTTGGGTAATTTTTATAGCATTGAGCCTAGGCATTTTAAAACAGACTTTCCTGGACTAACTTCAACTCAGCTGTTGGTAGCCCAGATCAGCAATTAGACTTGTCTGGGTTGTTGGGCTTGAGGATTTGTAGAACCCTTAGCTTGTATGTGATTACAAAAAAAACTTTGAAGGATGAGCCTTACATAAGTTTAAACAGAAATAAAATTGAATGAAATAATAACTCCATGTACCTCATCAGCTAGAAGTATTCCAAGCTTGCTCTGTTTCCATTCAAGTCCATCACCCACAGCAACAACAACCATTGGTTTCCTGAGAGATAGCCTCGCATACTTGAATATGTTCACACAGTCTTCATCCTTAGCATAGTCAGTAGATACAAAAGCAATAAATACAGACGCATCTGTTAATGCCCGAGCCATCTCATCTATTGTATGCTTCTTAATTCTGTCTGGATACCAGCTGCAACGAATAAATATCGATAATCTAAGCATATTTCTTTTTTGTAGTGGATCCATGGTCTAGTGGTAACGGATTGAACAAGTAATCCAGGGGTTATAGGTTCGATCCCTCACTCTACCACTTACAGTACTAACAGTCTTTCAGATGAGACTTTGAAAACCTGAGGTTCCGTGTACGATGCTTTACATCAGGCACATAAAAGAACCAGGGGTGCTTCTGGAACTGGGGTATCTTCTGTATCATGCACTATCCTCCAAACATCTAAAATAACTAACATGGAGGCTTCGCCCATATGGGAAACCAGTGGCGATGATACATAAATGCAAGTATACATATTTCATTTACATTTATTGTGCAACACACTCTTACAACTTATACTTATCACTCTTAATGACTGCTTCCTGGGTTACTAAACAGTACTTACATCAAATTCAGGGATAGTGAAGTTCATGATCAAACCCTGCTTAATGCCTTGGTACTATTGCAATACAGGCTGTTTTTGTGAAAACTACCTCTGATGAGTTCTGATGTTAGTAATATTTGAAAAGGGATTAACCATCAATTCAAATATTCTATTATATACGTTCTATTACATTGTTTACTGTATAGCAGACAGTCAGCATGTTATTATTTTTGTAATTTCAGGTCAAAACAATTTTTAGCAATTTAAATATTCGCAAATTTGGAAATAATCCTAGCATAAGAACACAATGTTGCACTGCATATTTTCCAGTGAAATTTCCAGTAAACTTGCACAGAAATGACACTTACCATTTGTAACCAAGAGCAACCAGATCATCTCGTACAGTTTCGGGATGTATTATAGCAGTGGTTGGTGGCTCTGCATCCTTTGGGCAGTAAGATATAAATATATCTGAAGATAAAAGAGAACAACTTATTACAAGTTTTTATTTTGTAACAACAAGATGGAGCAAAAGTCATCAATAAATTTACATGATTTAAAGCAGCATTACATGTTTTATGTAACTAATGTATATAAAAAACTTGTTTACATATTTGGTATGTACTGACATTGTTGTAGACATAATTGAATTTCCAAAAATACGACCAATAACTCCTGACTTTTGGTAGAAACTTGGCTGTTGTTGAATGTGATGATTTGGGACATGAAAATGTATATGACAATGTTTAAAGATGTTGTGAAATCTACTGTCATTCTTCGTAAGCTATCAAAACGATATATTAGAAAATCCTCTGATATGTCAAAATCCCTACATTCGTTCCGATGATTAAAATCAACTTCTTTCAGACTAGAAACATGTTAATATCAAACTAACAGATGGTCTTTCTGTAAAATGAAATGCAGTTTGTGTGGTTGGCAACTGCCATATAGCCATCCGAGAAGAGCTAAGAAGGTAAAGTAACAACTCAGAGAAATACAAATATGACTACTTGCTGGATCAGTAATTGTCTAAGTAACAACAGAAACAACACCATTGATTTATTACTGTTATCTTTCTTTGGACATATTGCACTAAACTATGTACTAGGCCCAAACTATCATCATTTTCACTGTTTTAAGTAGATTACATGGTGAATAAATTGTTGATGGTTATATTAATCACAAAATATGCTCAGTACATTTAAAAACACTCAAGGCAGGTTTTCTCGAACTTTATTGACTTACACGAGTATGGTTTCTTCAAAATTCCTGGATTAGTTTTAAGTACAATTAGTAAAACCAGGAAGTAGTCATAAGAGTGATTACTACAAGTTGTAAGAACTTATTCCACAATTAATTTAAAACAAATAAGTTCAATCTATACCTGCAGACAAATCCTTGCGGAGATCTCTCAGACTTCGTACTGACTGAACAAGGTGAAGGTCAAAGTCAGTATGATTGTCAGGTGGCATGGTGGCTGTAAATAAAACAATACTTGGTATGCTTAAGGTAAATATATCCTTGGTACCCAGGCTATTCATAACATATATGATACCCTGGGAAAACTGACTGTAAAAATCTTGTAATCATGAATAATTAATAAGGTGAAATCCAGGTGCTTGATCGGCTGCGATTGCGGCTTTCAAATCATGTTAGGCAGGACATCAATAGCTCATCACGAAAGAGATTCCTTCTTTTTTGTTATCGTCTTATTTCATTGGCTGAGAAATGCTAATGAATACTCATGCTTTACAAAGTTTTGCCAGCCAATTTGCCCAGGGTATCATGTATGTTATGAATAGCCTAGGTACCGAGGATTGGTAAATAGGACACAGACAAGTACCTGGGAACTCGCAGTGATGGTAAATGTTAGGGGGTGCCTGTGTACAAATTTAGTACCGTTTAGCCACACTAATACGATAATAATGTAAATGAAGGTCGTGTTTTTTCTCCATGTTCATATTCATGATGATGTTCCTTATTCTATATGGCCAAGTTTCTTTCCAATTGGCGAATGGTAGAAACATTTCTAACCATATGTTTTTGTATCAACCGATTTTGTGGTGATGTTTTCAAGAAACGAAGTAAGTGAGTGCTATGTAATTAATTACTTTATCAAGTTTATTTCAAGGCATATATAGAGGATCTTACATGAGTGCTGATTTGTTATAGTTTTTATGAAACGAGTCAACTGAATTAGAGCCTCGTGTCATATTCGTTTCAGTCGACGAGTTTCATAAAAACAATATCAAATAAGCACGAATGTAAGATTCTATTTATCATATAACACCATAAATCTTTAAATAAACAATATTTTTAATAAATGCCAAAATTCAGAACAATTGTAAACAATATGCTGTCATTTAAAGTGACGTCACACTGGCCATTTATGATGTCATAAGTGACGTCACACTGGCTATTTATGTAACTAGTTACATATGATATTTATGTCACTGCTTTATGCCACTCCTGGAGTGCAAGTTATGTGATAAATTATCAGAGTATTTTCCCGAATCTTGAATCAGCTTGAGTGTACACTCAATTCATTGTTTTATCAAATTGGTATTCTTAAAGCATCCTAAATTATCAATCGTGAAAGAGACAAACCTAAGAGATCAACACATGAGATGGTATGGAAGTACTTAATGCACTGTAAGAATGGAGCTTTTGCTTCAAGGGCTCGTCGTATTGTTGATGCTCTAAACATATGAGGATCTTTCACATACTGAAAAAAAAAGATGATATTATTAGATCACTACTGGGTGAAAGTGAAACAAGTCTATTTGCTTTTTTATTTAAGTTTAGATTTACTAGTTTTGCTTTCAAATCTTGACTTGTAAAACAATTTGAAAACAGACTTACAGCATATATTTTTCTAAAAATACATTATCAAAAGGATTCAATTATGCATATTCAACTCTGAATATCATCTAGACATCTGTTAATATTTCAAATTTTCAAAATGAATCTGAATTCAATGATACAAAAGCCAGGGATAATATTGTTGGAAACATGAGGTTCAGAGGGTTTGAATCACGCACCCTGATTTTCAAATTTTCAATTCAAATTTTATAAAAGATGTATTATGTCTTATTAAGGTAGTTAGGACAGAGTTAGCACCAGAGATGGCTTCCAGCCGAACTTGGGACTCTGACTGAATGCTACAACATAGTTTTACAGATGATGTTTGTATAAGGAATATCCTTCTTATGAGTAAGGTTTCCTTAAGTCTCTATAAGGGCTCAAAGCCATTATTTGAATAATTTTGATTCATTAACACTTGAACTTGTAAGCCAAATCTTGGCTGAATTCTATCAAGTTGTTCGAGAGAAAGTTGTTTTCACAAAAATCTGTATTATTTTGCCCTGCCCCATCCACATGAGCATTTTTATAATTTTAAATACTTTGTATTGGGGCTTTAAGCAGCAAAAACAGTCAGGGTCATGTATTAGGGTGGAGGTAGACCCCCAGGCGGACACTAGGGTAGAACCACCAACCTTCCATAAAGTAGCTGCATCACTACATCACCTTCAAACTCTTTATCCCAACAGGATTCGGGGCAAGTGATTTGAAATCAGTGACCATAACCATTCAACCAGAGGGCCCCCATGTTTGCATCAATACCATTTTTCAAGTATGTAGAACAGTGAATATTTGGCACCCTCGATAGGTTCATAAAGGTTTATCAAAGTCTTACTTTCCAAACTTCAGGAATTAAAGTTATAGTCAAGTAACAAACAAGACAAGTATTGGATAGTTTAGCGACTGTCAACTACATGTATACTGACCAATTTGAGACAATCTGGGCAGGGGATAAGATAATCGTAGGCGACTCCTCGGAATGATTCCAATATCAGACCCTCAAACACTTCATGTACAAGAAATATGACATTTTCTGGGCGTGGTCCTTGTACTTGAACTATAAGCTCCGAATCTCTGAAATAGAAAATAATTTTAAAATACGATCATCCATCAAAAATGTAATGGAGTAGACATACCCATCAGGTGTATGTGATGATTTCTACCGCGGAATTCTAGCTTAATCGGAATGCTTAATGCTAGTTAGAAAATGTTACCACTGTAGTCTCAACAAATCTTACAATCGAACACTTTTTATGTTGCCAATGTCTTCAAAACAGATGAAAACAATTCTTTTTATATCAGTAAACTCGTAGAACAATGTTAAATCAAAATTACAACATAGACCAACTGGTAAGTGCACAATGGTGCCAAAGGAAGGGTAACTATTATTGACTAGATTCATAGTCACAGAGAGCTAGAATACTGAACAAAACCACTGTTTGGTCTATTCTACATAGCATCACCACATTCCTGTATATTACACTTCAACAGCATCAGAACAGTATTGGAGGACTTGCTTTCAAGAGTTTGACTCCTGTTTCTGAGTTCAAATCCCGCCTAAGGCAAGTACCAGTACGGTAAGTAACCAAGAAAATAGTCGCCAAGTACAATTTATTTACTGTATAACCTGATATTTTGCGGGGTCAAATATTTTGCAATTCAGTAGTGTTTTAAATTGTACAATGGGGAAAGAGAAAAATTATGATCACTGATATTTTACGCAACCTTCTTGAATCTGCGAAATTTGCCAACCATTCCACATCGTACTTCAACACAAATTTGAAGACTTGTTTCAAAATTGATGCAAAATAAATAAGTTTTAAATAAACAGTACCGCTCTACAAACTGGAAACTTGGATAACATATGGCAGAATAAGCTTGACATATAACAGGTATAGCAAAACAATGGAGAAAAAACAAGAAATATCCTGAAAAAATTTGGTTGGCGCAAGTTTAAGATTTGTTGTGCAACATAAAAAAAGGACGAGATGTAATGATGGCTGGTCATTCCAGATCCAAAATGGATTTCGGTAAATTCACCGAAATTCAGTGGATTTTGGTAAGGTAACGTACCCCTTATCAAAAGGTTAACCAATCCTTATCACGGTTCAGATGTTGTTCAGTCAAAGAGAAGTTGGTTTAGTGTTTACACAACACTGACATGCAAATAGCAAAACCATGTTAGTACGGTTGAGCAAAATAAACAAAACCAAAATAATATGTCGGCACTCTACTACTTTGTTAATAACATCCTACCTTGTTTGAAGCAGAAGAGCAATGTGTCCATTCTTCTTCAGAAACGAGCCTCGTTTCCATATCAACGCGCTGTCAGATATTTGGTGCAGTCTTACCTAAAACAAAAATTGCTTAAAATATGATATCAAATAATCTTTGATATCGAATAGATACAAAAAATAAAACGTAAACAATTTCTGAAGTAATGCCTGACAGCAATTACTGCATGACTTTAAGTACATTATGAAAATGAAAGTAATGTTTCATTTAAATTATCAATTATAAATTCACATTTCATTATGTAAAATTAACATTTTCTCACACAATAGCAGTGGCTGTCACTGTTAAGCAATTGTGACATCATTTATTTATTTCACTTGTGAATTATCAAAAATAGAATAGTCAGTTTTTATTTACTTGAAAACTGTTATTGTGAAGCAGTCAGCTAATGAAAACATGTTTTGGAAAATATTGACCAATAGACATCAAGTAAACAGTCAAGGTATATTGAACTAATTGTGAATCAAGTACACCTGGTTGTTATTACAGGTCATTTTAACTATAAGTAAGAATAATCATCTAGCTTACCTGGCCTCTGTTAAACAATCCAGCAGGTAGATAATCAAACTTGTATACCAGTTTATTCTCTTTGTTGTCTGTTTCTCTGTCTATATCTGGCCATGTAAACTGAAAATATACCATACAATTACATTACAATAGCTGCATTTATTTCATGCTTCCTGGTGGTTTACCGTAGAAAAACGGTGAATTATTACCTGATAATTCACTGTGAAGTTATGAAAGTGATAATGGTGTCATATAAAATACTGAGGCATTCAACTCGGAAATTTGATGTAATTAGCGATAAAAAAACAAAAAATACCAAAATGAAGCATGAAATAAGTGTAAGATCAAGTTGATTCACCTCGTAAGCATCTGACTTAAACTTTCGCTTGTGACTAGACCACTCATAAAAATATTCCATCCGCTGCTTGCTTGGGGAAATAACAATTGATCTTACACCAAAACACACAAATATCCTCTATGTAATGGACATGTCTATTAATGGTACAGGCTTATTCTTAGAAGAGCTTTAAAAAAGACATACTGCTCAACATAGATAAGTCTTTAACAATAAGGCCATAACCAATGTTCTATTGATAATTGCAAATAGATTTTATAAATAAATAATACAAATCAATCAGGGACTTTCAGCATGAGTCTTCAGACAAGAATGAACAGATAGCTATTTATTCAATAAAATATAAATATCATTTCCACAACAATAGCTGAATAATATGCACAAACATTTCAACATACTTCTGGTGCCTTTTCTGGCAGAAGGCAGGGAACTAGATTGACTGGTTCATGTTCTAGTCTAAATGTAAGGTCATATTCTTCAGTAAGTTTCAGTAACCAGTCGTGTAGATCTGCCGGATAGTCTTTCCACACAGTAGCAATATCCGAGTGTTTGAGCCGTCCTTCCTGAATACAGAACAAGTAGAAAGAGTAGAATTAGCGCAGGCAGATCATCACAACATATACATGTATACAGATGATAAAATTGATGCATTGACATATGTTCAACAATATATGTATGCTATTTATATTATTTAAGTCTAGATATTTGATTTAAGACAAATCTTCTCTAGGACATCATACTTTTCAACTTGTGCTGTGACAATCTGCCTGAGGCATACAAAAATACTTTGCAATAAAACAGTATATCATGATACCTCTATCTGATTTAAGGGCCATAACTTGTACCTGACTCATTGTAGTTTTGAGCTACGAAACAAATTCTCTCCACTATATTAAGGTTTAGAGTTCGAATCCCTCCTAAAACATGGTTGAGCCGCAACCTCCACCGGCCCCTGAACTAGCATGAAACTCAGGAAGCAGTCATAGAGAGTGACTAAAACACAGATTTTAAAAAAAACTGTTTAAACTAAAAACTGATAGGTTGCCACATGATTTTACAAATAAATTCATTAACTGATTTTATTTTACCTTAATTGGCGAATTCTTCACGGAGACAACACAAGCCATCACATCAACTATCCATTGTGGGTTGACTACAACCTTAGACTTGAGTGTTTCTGTTGTAAAATGCTGAAGGCTCCCTAACTCATGAAGAAATTGAACAGCTTGGGTAACCTGCAAGGAAAGTCATATGTAATATAGAAATTGCATTAAGTTCAAACCGATTCCTTCCTGTACTATCACATACAATGGTTGGTTGAAATCCAAACAGAAGTTGGGAAGAAGTGTGACCAGGCAATAATCATTACAACATTCCAAGGGCCATAACTCCGCTCAAAATCACTCAACCAAAAAAGCAGACAATATGCCCAACTAGGGGTTATGCTAATATTTGGTGATACCTTGTCCCAGTTTGTGAGTGGTCCAAGGAATTCCCCTAAAGGTATTCCCCTCAAATCACTTAATCATATTGGCAGACGATATGCTTCACTACTTGATGCAGTTATAATAAAACCTCACTTAATGACCATCTCAAAATTAAGACCACCTTATTAGCAAGACCATATTTTCATGGACCCTATTTTAACTCTATCATCAGACCACCTCAAAATTAAGACCTTTTCATTTTAGAACCAATGGTGGTCTTTTATTGAAGTTTTACTGTACTCTCCCTGAAGTTTGAATGAATGAAATGCAACCAGCAGATTAAGTAGTTGAAGACTTATAACTCCTTCACCCTTCGCATGGGGAGGCAGAATTATTTCTATCTAACAGTTTATCAAGATATCATAGTTATGATCGCACTAACAAGAGAAAGCTTCACTGACAACACTATTAATAAGACAATAGCAGAAATTATTAAGGGCAAATCTAGAAAAATCTCTCCATGGGGGTAGGAACGACAGTCAAAAATGAGGGGACCACCAATAGAATTTCAAATGGTTATTGAACCCCCACATACCAATAGATTTTAAACCCCCCACATAGGTTATTTAATATGGTCGTTGTTCCTACCCCTCCGGGAGATTTTCCTGAAATAGCCCTTATTGAAGAACTTAGGCCTAGCTACCTAGAAACATGATTTACTGAGAATGAACATTTCATTACATTTTTTCCAAATTTCCGAGTTCCAAATAAAGGTAAGTGACTCATCAGATTTGAACAAATTTGCCATAGAAACTACTACTGTTGTAAATATCTTTCATTGATTTCAGTCAATTTAATACAAACCTCACTCTTGTCGAAAACGCCTGAAACATTTGCCAGTTTCTCTAAACTTGAATATTCCATGACATTCGTTGAACTCCTTGCACTAAAAAAGAGACATATCCCATATATAGAACAATTAGTAAACACCTAAACAATTTGCCCCCCCCCCCCCCCCCAAAAAATACATTGTTAGCGAGAGGAATATAATTAATATGACCTACATATGACAATGGATGATTTACATGAGTTTCATCTTGATGGTACAAAATGCCCAACAATTCTGAAGTAATCAGGTGGACAAGGATTTCCATCTTATGGTCAATTTGACCTTTGCCTCAGTGACCTCAAAATCAACAGGGATCAATTATGATCTACAACCAGCAGACAAAAACTAGCTAGGACCCTAAGAGGCCACAGGTACTTTAGTTATCAAGTGGACAAGAATTTCCACCTAATGGTCAGTTTTACCTTGACCTCTGAACCAGTGACCTAAAAGTCAATAGGGTTCACCCACAACCAGCAGCTGAAAAACTGAAAAGTGCTTCTTACTCGATAACACCATTTTCGAATGTAAGCCAAGCTTCAGGTATCTGTTCACCCATGTACTGTTCTTGTAAAGTTACATCAAATAGATTGTCCTGCAACTCTTTGATTCCCTGGTGGTAGAAATAGTACAAACACATGATTAAAAGTATGACAATGTTCTTCAGGGAGGCGGCATGATCAATGGGTAGATCACCTCACTCCTGACCTGAAGGGTGTGAGATTTTGAAACCCGCCTTCAGCAAGGTTTAACTACTGTGTTCATCCCTGAATAACATACAGGTATGGGTTAGAAACATAGGAGGCACACATCTAAAGTGATTGATATAAGTTGTAAACACATTTCAAAGATGACGTAAAACAAATAAACTTTATAATTCAAAATTCCCTAAATATTAGCATTTAATGCATTTTAGAACAAAAAGTACAAAATCAAGCCAATTAAATTATTCCACACTAAGTAACAAACCTTTTGTAAATTGTGCTATAAAAAGTAAAGTATTTATTTATTATACTTTCAACCCTACTTAAAGGCCAGCCATTTCTGACTTATGAGACACCTACTTTCTGAGCACGTTTACTTCCCCATTCCTATCCTTTAATGCCAAGCACCAGGCAGGTAGGCAAGTGCTAACCATTATTTAACTAGCTGGCAGCTCACTAATCGGCCATATCAGAACTGAAACCCCTACCAGGATTCGAACCTTCGACCCTCCTCTCCCAAGGTGAATGCCTTAAGCACTCCGTCATGGGAGATGTTATAAGTAGGTACAGGAAGAACAGATACATGTATATTTATATTAAACTGCTAAAACATGATGGATTAAGTCATAAATATGTTGTACAAGAGTATTAGTAATAATTGTTTGTATCACATATAATACAGACAAAAACACAATCAAAAGGAATTTCATGACAAATGTCTTTTTGGATAAAAGAACATTGAGTAGGTAATGAATCAAACAAACTGCATTTTGAATATCAGTCAATAACCAGAAATATGACTTAACTTAACGTAATTTTGGAAGAATTAGGAATTTGAATGGAACATACCTGTCCAGTATATGAGCTGACAAAGTGGAAGCCAGCTATCTGCTTATATCTCTGTTTCATCTCGTTGATAGGTAACTCAAACTTGGAAACCTGATATTCAACAAATAGAACAGAAAATAATTATACAGTATAAACCTCACTTAAAGACCACCTCAACATATCATAAGAGTACAATTTGTTCAGACTCCTTCTTGAATGACCGTTTTAGTCTGTTATATGTACATGCCAATGGTATGGTGTTTGTTCTCTGTTATATGTACATGCCAATGGTATGGTGTTTGTTCTCTGTTATATGTACATGCCAATGGTATGGTGTTTGTTCTCTGTTATATGTACATGCCAATGGTATGGTGTTTGTTCTCTGTTATATGTACATGCCAATGGTATGGTGTTTGTTCTCTGTTATATGTACATGCCAATGGTATGGTGTTTGTTCTCTGTTATATGTACATGGCAATGGTATGGTGTTTGTTCTCTGTTATATGTACATGCCAATAGTATGGTGTTTGTTCTCTGTTATATGTACATGCCAATGGTATGGTGTTTGTTCTCTGTTATATGTACATGCCCATGGTATGGTGTTTGTTCTGTTATATGTACATGCCAATGGTATGGTGTTTGTTCTGTTATATGTACATGCCCATGGTATGGTGTTTGTTCTGTTATATGTACATGCCAATGGTATGGTGTTTGTTCTGTTATATGTACATGCCAATGGTATGGTGTTTGTTCTCTGTTATATGTACATGCCAATGGTATGGTGTTTGTTCTCTGTTATATGTACATGCCAATGGTATGGTGTTTGTTCTCTGTTATATGTACATGGCAATGGTATGGTGTTTGTTCTCAACATGTTGAGATGCTGAACATTTGCTTGATTGATCTAAAAGTTTGTTGCAATACAACAACAAGAACAACCAAAAATCAAATACTATGGACATTAATCAAGTGAGTAATTAGCCAATTATTTCAAGTATTATTGATCATAGTTGGCGAATTTACTATCGCACATACAGTGTTATTTACGCCTTTAAAAATCACAAGCACGACTGTTAAATAGTAACCAATGGAAAATGACACCTTTTTGTTGTGGTCTCATCTCTTGATTAAATAACAGGATATAGTTTGACACTTAAACAAAAAATGTATGCAGGGGTAAAATATTACACAATATCTGTCAGTGGCCAAAAATAGCTGTAAGGAATCACAAATTCAACCAGGCCGGTATTCAGAGAGTTTTACACATTGAATGACTAAGGGAAAAATACAAGACTTTGAAAATCGTCCAATTTTCTGAAGATTCAAATTTTCAGAGTCCGGTTTTCAGGGAGTTTAATGCACTTGTATAAGACCCAATTTTATGCTCATTGTCTGGTGGTTATCAATAATTCATCTCTCCTTTATGAACAGAAATATGAAAGACATCATGTCTTGTTTACAACATATGTCATGGTTGACTCTGTTACAATTTCTGTACGTTGCCAATGTGCTTCCTGTGTGATATAAGTCAGTCATATTGAATGTGATCAAGAAAAAATAATGTCATGCAATACAACTCATCATGTAACGTATTTGAGCGAAGTTTCATGGAAATATTCCATAACTGTAGAAGTAGTTGGCTCCACAAGCCTTTGAGAAAATCTGAGCATGTGATTGGGAAACAAAACATGTCACACACTACAAGACATCATGTAGATTATTTGCATCAAGTTTTGCAAAAATCCTCCAAAACCTGTAGAAGCAGTTCGCTCCTCAAGTTTTTGTTAACCAGCTGACCAACAGAGTGACTCCAGGGTACAACAAAATAAGTACAATAGTAAGCAAATTACCTTCCTTAAGTATATTAACAAACTTAATTATTTTCATCATATACCTAAAAAACTATATATATAATAATAAAGATGGAAAGGAACTTGACAAACCTGATCAATATGTGACCCGATGACAAAGATTGGAGCTTTTGGAGCTTGTACAGAGATTGAACTCAACCAGAAATCCAGTCCAGCATGTTCATGTCCAAGTCTAACATTCCACAATAATAAATACACAGCTCTATTAGAGAGGAAGAACTGTAAAAGAAAAGATTCAGGACTAAATACAACAGACAGATATTCGCCAGGATAACTGCAAAGAAAATTGACAAGATGATTGACAAGATGATTGACAAGAAAATTGCCAAGAAAATCAATGAGATAACTGTTAAGATAATTGCCAAGAAAATTGCCAAGATAATTGACAAGATAAGTTCTTACTTAGAGTTTCAAGTTCAATACTCTCTAAAATGAAAGCAGAAAAAATATATCATAATATATGGTTCTTTCATTTCATATTGCATTGTAATACAGTTTGTGACACCCCTACCAATAGGGTCAATGAATGTCAGTAAATTTGTGAGTCTATAAATAGAAGTCATATGAAAATTTGATAACCATGGTCAAACTCATATCCCAATTCAACAAGTTTGTGTCCTTTGATCAGAGCTACACATGTGTATGGTGTGCTCAAACCCGATTTACAAATATTATTCTGAGAAAAAAATTACTCATAGTATAATGAACGTACTTGATGTGTGTTATAATACACTGTTTGTCCTGCAAAGTCCCATACACTGTATGTAATATGTTCATCATTAAATTTCACTGT
This sequence comes from Mactromeris polynyma, assembly GCA_032209605.1. Classification (NCBI taxonomy): domain Eukaryota; kingdom Metazoa; phylum Mollusca; class Bivalvia; order Venerida; family Mactridae; genus Mactromeris; species Mactromeris polynyma. Next base: position 52,654,975 of record JASFXZ010000001.1, read on the forward strand.
CCAGGTACTGATGTCAATGCCTGAAATAATTTAATTAAATATCAATTAAAAACTACGAGTTAAAAGGAAATATCAAAAGTGTCTCCCTCTCCATACACTGATTGTAAATGAGAGTATAAGACTTAGTTCAAAAGCTTCCATAATTAGAGAAATCAGTTCAATTATTTCAACATCAAACACCATTGCTCTTCTCATTATACCTATTGATATTGTAACCAATGTGGTGTAATGTTCAAGGCAGTGGAGGTATGCACTAATGAAGCTGTGCCTTGTATACAGTAAAACAAGGTACACTAACTCCTCACTTCATATTCACCACCGAATTAATGCCTCCTCACTAGTAAGACCATATTTTCATGGATTAGTTTTTCTTTATCTTGCATATTTCAACTCTATAATCAGACCACCTCACAACTAAGACCTTCTTTTTTCAGACCAGATGGTAGAACAAATCATAAGTTTTAAAATTACAAGTATTTTTCACATGTTGGAAACACTTCAAACCACAAGAACTCTAATTTTTATCTGGATTTTTAAAAGTACACAAAGTTGTTTTTTAAGCAAGGATGGGGACTGAAACCCTGCTGAACAGAATGAAAACAAGAAAGGAAACATGGAAATGTTTACCATCTGTAATGGCTTCTCCATGCTGGAGGTCAGCCTTCCCATCTTTACTAAGTAGAGCATTCACTAGACTGAAAGATGAAATGGTTTAGTTCAAGGAACTAGTATCAAACTGACCTTCAAGATACATGGTAACTGGTTGCTGCCATGGCCCATATCAAATATACAAATCATAGATTGACACTAGTACAGTATAACCTCCCCAGAGCAACACCCTTCAGGAGACACATATTTTGGCTGTTGCTGAGGATTGTCGCTCAAGAGAGGTTCACTCTGTAGAAGGTTGTACTACAGCATGAGAACGTTTAACTATAACAGGATTCAGACGAAATGTATATTAAAACAGCCCTGATAAATTCACAGACGGAATTTTATTGCCCTTGTAGAATTATAAAACATTACATATGTTAATTCTCTATTGAGAAGATTTGAAATAAAGGCGTTTGATTTTTAATCAATCAGAGCACAAATTATGTTCTAAATTTCAATCAAACATTCACTCTTAATTGATACTTCGGCTTATAAGGACTTTTTCATGAAGAAAAATAAGTTGTCATAAGTATTTCAAAGTAGTATCGTGAAATTGCTGTATTGTTTATTCCTCTTAGAAAAAGCTTTTAAGGTAGTACATTGCATATTGACTTTCATTGAATATTCAAATTAAATTCTATACTTATGATTCCGTGTGGAACATTGTCAGTTCCAGTAAGAAATATTTCAAAAATAACATAACAACTGCAATAAGAATGACCAATCTATTGTTACAAAAAAGTACACACCTAGTTTTTCCAGCACCACCCAGTCCTACCATCATCAGTTTGGTACGTTTACATGGTATAGAACCAGACATGAGGCGACGAAGGTACGCAAAAGTTGTAGAAAAACCTTTGGCCCGAATTTCTTTTGGTGGAGTTTTCAGTAAAGGACATTCATCCATTTCCATTCCTAAAATGATATATTACACTTCCTATCATTAAATGACATCAGATACATAAAATATATCATTTTATATGTTTAACAATAATGACCATAAAAAGACTTCATTAACAGAGGCAAGACAGTTAAGGAATTTTCCAAGCTTCATTGCAAGCCTCTTAAAAGAACAGCATTTATATAACAACATATTATATCACGATATCAACATGAAACAAGTTCAATTAAATACAATTACATGTATAGTTAAAATTGCTCATATACTTCCTGAAGTACAGGGAACACAAGATTTTGTGACAGATGGAAGGACAAGGGCAACCCCCCCCCCCCCCCCTCTACAGTGGGGGCATAAAAACAAAAGAATCTCAGGGAAACAAAATTTAAAAGCATTTGGTCAAAAATAACATATAAGAAAGATTACTTATGTGTATTTATGAACAGCAAGCCATAACACAACAGGTATTTCACAAGTGTTTCAATAAATTGACTCAAGCTTGGCAAACTTACGATTAAGCGAAGATATTGTTCCAACCTCCGCAGCTATGCTGAGAAGGTTTGGGTTATTAGCAAGGTTAAAAATCTTCAGTTCTTGTAAGTTCCCTATTTCAGGAGGCACTGATACGATTCCTTGGTAGTTCAAATACAAGACCTCTAAGTTAAGGCATCCTAAAACCTCCATCGGAAAACCACTGGGGGTGTCATCCTCTACAAAGATATACCAATGATATTTGTCTTAATATTATTATTGTACAATTCTAATAAACAGTTACTGCATTGATTATAAACCATTTTCAGACTCACTGTTACTTGACCTCTGACCCCTAAAGCAGCAGAGACCATCTACTAACCACAGGCAACCAAGTTTGAAAGACGTATAAATGTCCAAGCCTTCACTAGTTAATGATACAAAACAATTTCCAGTGCCAACACCACTGAGACCTTACTGACTCCTATCTACAGAGCATAATAAGGAGTTTAAACAGAGTGAAAGTTATTTGTCCTTACTATGAACTTTTATCTGAAATAATATATCAGTGAAAAAAAGCAACAATACCAGGCATTTCAGTTCCTTTGTATCCAAATCTTGGAAATATGTGAAACAGTGCTGCATTCAGATTTCCCATTTCATCATTATCCAACATAAGATTACGATCTGCATCAAAACATTGAAACAGCTTGTCTCGTTCCTGAAATATGCACATTTTTCGATATAGCATCAGTCACTGTTACATTGCCAGTAAGCTAAATTCTCATCAATTTACTGAAATATTCACATTGTTTTCTCTGATTTTAATTATTGTAACCATAATCATAACCTTCTCAATATCAGAGTCTCAAACCAAGTCAAGTGAGTCTTCTTCAATTCATCCTGCCCCTTCACTTTTCTTGTCATTCCAAAACAAATGTATATGCCAAGCTTAAGGTCTGGATTTTTATCTCATATAGAGATGTTCATATTCATATCTTAAATTGAAAAAATATCACTTATTTTGATCAATTCACCAGTACAACAATCGACCCTGTGTCAAATTCTTTTGAAAACGTTGTTGTGATAACACCCTTTGATGAGTTTTACAAAACAGCATTTTTTAAACCTTTAGTATTGAAACTGTTATCATGGTAACCAAAAAGAATTTTTTGCAAAAATATGAAAAAAAAAAATTCCTAAAAGTATTGAACCTAACTATTTGTGTTTGTATAATATCTTAATAAAAATTGAAATAGACAATTTTTACAATTGTTCAATTATGGTTGCCATGGTAACAGTTTTGAAATATTTAAAAATACATGTTTTCACCTTAATTGAAAAGCTTCTTTACAATGAATCAGTTTCAACTTATTGGTCTTCATAACAAATGAAAACTCTTTCTTCTGTGACAATATTCATTTCTTGTTTCCATGGTGTTCAGTACGCCCAGGTAGTAAGTGTCATTAGTATAAACAGTTTACTTAGTTAGAGCTTGAAGCTAGTGTGTTGCTTGTCTTCTTTTAATATTTTAAGAATTATTTAATGACTGTTAAAATAAAAAAATACAGTGGAATTTTAATAAGATAGATAGAACTAGTCTTTTTTTTTTTTAAATAGTGAAAAGGAGGAATCGAAACCCTGATTGCCAGCGTGATGTTCCTGTTTGTATACCGCTGCGTTGATGATGCAAGACATGTTAACTGTTTCCGATAATACATAATATCTTATCACTAACAGTTGCATTAAACCCAACAGTCTTCGAACCTTATCCCTTATGAAACAGTTTTGCTGACTATCACATGAGAATCTCCATATAAATAACATTATAAATATTGACACGAAATGATGACGTTTATCTGCGTTCGACCACATTCATGATGTTCGATTGATGCCGCGATCAGTTTTTAAACAGTAAATTGCAAATAGCCTCTACATAAATATTTACGATCATTATATTGATGAATAATGATTAAATTCTCGCTGTTAAGTCAAAAAATCCCAATTGAATAAATAAATAATCACAAGTTTGTTGTTTATTTATCATTGAACTACTGACGCTGGTATCCAACGACGCTGCGAAGTTGTCAACCGCACTTGTCTCCCTTTGTAAACGAACCCGTTTTGACACGATTCGGATATGTACAAAATAACCGGATATAACATCTTTTGCTGCTTCGTGTGGATGATATTTCGGTGTTTGACTTTATCGATGGATCGCGTAGGATTTAAAATAATCATATTGTTATTTACATTATGGTTTGCGTTATTTTGCTTGCTAGTAAAACAAAATATACGTCATAATAACAAATGGCAGTATAGTGCTGAAAGTTGACATTCCTTTCGCATTTCCCTTTATTGTGCTATGGTCTCCCACATGCGACACCACAAAACTTTCATCAAGCATGAGTCACATAATAAACAACTTGCACACCAAATATCTATGTGTCGCATATGGGAGATCGTATTAAAAAATCGTTTTTATACGGAGTAAAGATAGCGTACTACGTAATTTCGGGTGGGTGGGGTAAGTTAAATAGGCATTTGCCTTGGTTTCTGTATACGCTTTTCTGTGAAGTTGTTATATATTAAGAAGTCGGAAGGTCAATGTTTAAATAGTGAGCAATAAATTTGCGATGTAAAATCTATTTCACCTGACATCAAACAATGTTTGTACACTATCAACGGCTTATCTAAGCCAATGAGAGGGTACCTAAATTCAATAGTATTGGAATGAAGCGCATTGTTATAAAGATAATGTTTTTAGGGTCGTTGTAAAATGAAATTGTGAATATTTTCGTAGGAAAAAATATACATATAATGTAGTACCTTTCTCAATAAAAACTTGCTAAACGCACACTTACATCCATGACATCACTGTTACCATAGCAACGGAAGAACGAAAATCACAAAAACAATTCAATCAATATCTATTTTCATCTTACATAGAAAAAACAAAATTACAAGTCATGACACCAAAACATATTGTTTTTCCAATTAGTTGTGCTTTATAGTGTTTCCGTTGCTATGTCAACTGTATACTTTGTAAGAAATGACAAAATACTCTTTTGCATGGGAGTAAATAATCAGTCGTTTTGTGAAAATTTCATAACATTCTGACACAGGGCCGATTTTGGGGTAAAGTGAACCTACTCCTTTATATTTTCAATACCATTTCATCAAACAGGAGTTATCTATTGAAGAAAATACCAATTTATTGTCAATTAAAACAACCCATATCTGTTGCAAATATGTTGTATTGTGAAAACAACAATGTTCATCACTGAAAACTTACTTGTTGATGTGCTTCTAACCATCTATCGAGTCTCCAGACTTTCAACTTTTCCTGAAAGTGCTCGTAAGACATCACTTTTTTCGATTTTGCAATTTGTAACCATGGCACTCCACTGAGTCCAAGGTCATTCAAACTTCGAAGATTTGCGAAACTCTTAGGGAGATGATTAAAACAGTTGTAATTCAGATACAGCTTTTCAAGATTCACAAGATTTCCTATATCTTCTGGTAAACTCATCATGAACATATTGTTGGCATAGAGACGTTGCAAATTTGTCAGCTTTGTAATAACGGGTGGTATGATATCCATCATGTTACTGGATATATCAACACGCCACAATTCCTTACATTCCAGTAACGATTCTGGTAAGGATGTTAGGTTATTTGATGATAAACTCAGACTGATCAACTTTTTGCAAGAACCAATCGAATCAGGCAACACTTCGATGAAATTATTGGAACAATCAAACTCAGTCAGGTTTAGTAAAACATGGAACATATTCTCTGGTATTTCAGCAATCTGGTTGGATGGTAGATCGACTGACAACAGGAAAACAGCATAGTTTCCATATATTTCAGGGAAAACCTGCAATGGAAAGCATTGCAAATCATAGATTATATGTCACTTAAAGCATAATTAAGTCCACTAAATGATATCGTATTACATGTAGTGGTAAAGTTTGTGACATGGAAATGATTGTGGCCTTTGCGAGTTCAAGCCAGTCTGTGTAAAATTCCCCATCCACAGAGGCATGTTACATTCTTGACTATTAAATGTAACGATACCCATATCGGTGATTCACAGACATTTCCATCTGTAAAACATCTGAAATTGTCTATTCGTAAACGACAATATCCACTTATACAGAGGCAACAAGAAAAGATACATATGTACTAGAAACCACTATAAGTAATACAAGTGTGCAGCCCAATATAATACATAATTAATAGTTCATTCTATGTCTAAAAATGCTCTCTTTTGAACAGTTTAACTGGAGTCAAACCTGGATCAAGATTTTACATTAAACCAACCCATAATGTTCACAACATTGTAGGAATAAATCTTACCTGAGTTATTCCCTCTTCAACCTGCATTGATGCATAGTGACCTGGACAAAGGTATAGTATATTCTCAGCAGTGTATTTACTCTGTACTTTCGTTAACGCAATCTTCTCTGAACTTTCAACAGTCAACTTTATAAGTTCCTATAAGAGAAACGAGCACTCTCAAGATTTATGCCAAGCATTTAAAGATGTATCTGGTTCTCCTGAAGCTAAACTTCTGAGTGGGCTTCATGAAATATTGTTGTTACATAGGCTAAAACATCCTTAATAGGAACTATTGCAGTGTATAACCGATTAAAAAAATCTTATTTTATCATATTACTAACAGACAAAACTTGTCAATAAAAAGCGCTTCTAATTCTATGATAATACAAACTTCTTTTTTCAAAAAATACTGAGGAATACATTATTAGTGTGTTCCATAATAATGCCTGTTTAATGATGTTTTAACAATATAAAGTATAGTTTTCATGTTTAGGTAAAACAAATGAACAATAAAGTGAGTTGAATATAACAATAAGGGTAGATCAGAGACACAACAATATGTTGGGTAAGTGTTGGATCCAATGACATTATCATAAAATACATTATTATATTCTCATTAGACCCAATGCTTCCAAGAGATTTCGTCACGAGGCCCAATGTTTTTAACAATGTGCTGTGCTAGACAAAACAATTGGAGTTCAAGCAATCCCTAGGAATTCAAAATGAAGACCAAACACTTTGATTATTCTTCAGTCTTTGTAATGTGTTTCACTGTAACTTTTTGTATATCTTGAAACTTGTCTACACAAGATCAAGAAGGGAGACTATTGAGCAAAATTCTTTCGACATTTAATAAACCAGAAAAGTAAGTATGTTCTAATGAACAAAGCTGTCCAAAAATGAGTTATTGGTGAATTCTAGACTTCAGAATAACACTTACCTGAGACTGGGCAAGCAGTTTCAAACTCTCTTCGAAGAAGGAAATAATGTTGGCATTAAAGCCCAGTTTCGTGAGAATATTCCAGTAAGACAGGTCAAGAAGGTCCTGTAGCCCAGCTTCAATCTAAAATATGAAAATTATTAAACCTATCAATACAGATCTGGGTTTTTTTTCCTCAATACAAAATCCTAATGTACAATGCAGTTAATTCCTCAACCGGCCTGCTGCTTCACATTTATTCAGTAATATCTCAAGAACCTACATAAAATTTGGTTCCATTCTGTTAAGTTAAACCCCATTTTCAACATTATTCCCTTTGTGTACAGTGGTCAGTTGACCCAACCATGACATTCAGAAAATTATTACCTGAGACCTTGACCTTTGACCTGATAGAAGAAGTTCTCTACAGACTACATTGTATAGAGATTTGATCTCCGTAGGCTCAAGAGTTCTCCAGTAACTGATAAAAATTATTTTCAGTCTAAAAACTTTGGCAGCTGACCTGGTGGCCCCCAAGTTGTCTAAGGACCTCAGTTGACCAACAATATCATTCTTGATTACCGTACAGATCAGAAATCATTTTAAATCTCACTATGACCGAGATCTTGGACATACTAACCCCTAAAATGATAGATGTCATCACCCTACCACAGAAAATCATCATTGAAAATTGAAGGTCGTATCTCAAAGGTTGTCCAATTAAAGATAAACATTGTCAGTCTTGAGATTGGTGTGTTACTAACCCAAAAGTAACGGGGTTACCTTCTGACCAAAGGCAATGATTCTATGATAACTCAAGATTGGAAAATACATTGTCCATGTACAGACCAATGGAACAACATGAGCAAAACAATCAATCATCCCCTCTCTTCTGTGAAATGAGACATACCTGTTGCATGGAGACTTGTTCCATAAGCTCTTCAGGTAGAATTTGTGCAACATTCGTCGGTAGTTCAATCTGAAAGACAAAACAATATGATGTGCATTTGATTTTAGCTTTCTCCAATGGCATGCCTTCAATTTGAATGGGGTAGAACAGTGCCACCTCTCCAGAACAACACCCTTCGAGAGATGCAAAGTTAGGCCATTGCTGAGAGGTGGTTGCTCTACAGAGGTTAAACTTAGAGTGATTTCTAAATCATAGGAAAAAACTGATGAGAGTTTGGAACTCAAGAAAAGTTTTTGATTGGTTGAATTGAAAGCAATCTGAATGCACAAACTGCACTTCTACACATATAATTCTTATCAACAATCTGCTGATTCTTTGCCATATAATGGAACTTATAGGAAACAGATAAAGACACAAGATCTTTCAAAAAATAATTAAAAGTCGTTTAAACACAAACACAGGAAGCATAGTGGTTGAGGGGTAGAGTGCCTGACTCCTGATTAACAGGTCATGAGTTCGAATTCCACCTGGGGCTAGGTTGAACTGTCAACTTCACAACCTCAGAATTAGGCGCAAGATCTGGTCAATAATCCAGGCAGCAATCAACGAAAGTGACTTATGTAAGTGGTAAACTTGTTTCACAATTGATGTAAACTTGAGTTTAAACCATAACTCTGTCATACAATACATCAACTCATGGCAAAAAAGTGTGCTGTGCAATAAACAATCTTCCATTGGGTAAAAATATGAAAATGGAAATGGCAACATATTGACAAAAAATAGGATGGACAGAAAAATAAAGGGATGCAATCCAGAAGAAACACCATATTTCAATCCAAATGGGAATAAATGCCAGCCTTAAAAATATTGTGCAGGGCTGAAGCCAATCAGTCCACAAATAATGTTCTCCTATATACTTTCAAATACCAGGGAAGAAAACAAAAGGCTAATCTGATTATTTGTTAATATGCGGATGGTTTGGTTTCACCTTCTGCCCTTGAAATTAAAATATCAGGACAAGTCCAGAAAGGCTAAGGTCAAACTTACAATACACTAACCTTTGACAGCATTTTGAACATGAAAATCCATGCCCAGAGTAGTTCACCAGCATTTTCATACAGTAGTGTTTGTCTTTCTTGTTCGACATTCACACCTTCATGATCAGACAGATGTATCATTCTATATACATTCCAGGATTCAGGCACGGCCTGTGTTCCTGCAAATGTTAACACATCTGCTATCTTACCTGCAACATTATAAAGAAATATTTGAGTTTGCAATCAGGACATAGAATATAATAGCAACCAATGTCCTGACAAATATACATTTTATTAAGTATGAGTTACATCCCTTGTTTCAAGATGGCAGCCACTCATAGCAAGGTTCTCCCAGTTATCAAATTCATTTAATAAACAAGAAGCCCAAGAGGGCCTGATGCTCTACTGGCTATATTGTGTATATGGACGACAAATATATGAGAGGCGTTTAAAGGTTTTTCTATATTTAGCTCTTGCAGCCATATTGTGCAATCAACCGGCGCAGTTTTAGCAATCTTGAGAAAGGGTCATGCCAGCTACCTAGCAAGTTTGATGCAAATCTGATCATCAGTTCATGAGAAGTATCGTTTAAAGGTTTTTTCTATTTTTAGCTCTGGGGGCCATATTGTGCGGTCAAGCAGAACCATTTGAACAATTTTGAGAAAGGGTCAGGCCAGGATGCTACTAGGCAAGTTTCATCAAATTTAGCCTTACAGTTTCATGGAATGTTAACTGGCTGACACACCCACACAAGCCGGACAATTCACAATGACATAAGCTCTCTGGCCTTGGCCAGTAGAGCTAAAAATGAGTAATAATAATTTCAAGTACAACAATGACTTCTTACTTCTTGTGTAACAAAGCAGATGGAATGATAACGCCTCCTTGTACAGCTTCATGGATGGATATTGCAGAATCTCAGCAGTCAACTTCTTCTCAGGTAGAATTATGTAAGAGGATCCTAAAATCATGCATCAATCAAAATGATAAATAAAGTGATATTTAGAACTATGTCCTTAAGAATAAACCTAGCATTGTTAATATAAATTCATTGTAAGACAGATGATTAAACATAACAAAGGAACAAAGCACTAAAATTGGCAGATTGTAACTGAAATAAAACTGGACCGGTATTTAATTATCCTATACATATGTGCCTAATATGAATTGAATCTACATAATTATACTTTCAAGAGTTATTGATCAGCAACCATTTTTTGCATGGACGGACAGGAGGACGGACGGACAGGAGTAACATCTTATTCATGCCCCTTCACACCATTCTTCAAATGTTGGGGACATAAAAATATGACCTGAGAGACTATCCCAAATAATTCAGTATTCACTCGGTTTCAATATTTTGACTAAAAGGCTTTTTCAAGAATGAAATATATAATTTTTTCACACTACATGTATTACAAAGTGTGTTGTAGTTGATTAGGATAAGAATTCAAGTATTCAAGTTTTATTAAATTATTTTATACTTCCAGACCCCTGTGGAATCATTGTGTGTTTTACTAACCCGAGTAGTTCACACCTCCAGACTGGAACAAAGTATTTTCTACAAACTGTTTCCCTTTCAACAAGCTTGCCTCCATCACCGATGGTAAAAGTGCTCCACCTATGGTAAAACAAATAACATGAAAGTCAAGCAAAGGGTTTGTTGTATAGTGTTAAATGCTACTTTCACTAGTATTGCAGAGAGTTTCACTCTACCATCAATAACTTCCTCACATAAATAAGACAATCCAATTGTTTAATAAGATGTAGGGCCCGGGATTACAACAGATACTTACACAGATCACTCAAATCTTAAATCACTCTTATTTGTCTGATAGTGTAATTGTGAGAGTGGAAAATTAAGTATACATTGTAAACCTGTGCCCTGAACATAAACAATTCCTGGGTAGGAGGTTACAAAACTTTAGATTGTCTCAAGCTTAAATCTCATAAATCAGACATGAGAATGCAAAATCAGCTGAAAATTCGGCAAGGGGTCCAGGGGGTCACCGAAGCTCCTAGCTTTTAAGCATCTAAGATGGCTTAAATTGTCTCAAAAACGGCCGTTGCGATGTCTGCGAAAAATTCTCATGCCTGATTAATATATCTAAATTTTCTCAAACTACTAAGGGCTTGATGATGAAATAGTATTTTGAATTCTGTAAAATTTGCATTTATAGACCACTTCAATAATAAAACCACCTCAAAACTAAGAACACAATTTTCAAGTCTATTGCCACTATTTTTCTCTTTATTAAACCTCAATGATAAGACCACCTCAATAAGACCTGTTTTCAATGGTACCGAGAGTGATCTGATTATTGAGGTTTACTGGACAGCCTAATTAGTCTGAATGTTAACTGAGAGATCTAGCAAAGTGAACTGATCAGAATATGAAGAGTTTTGAGCACTATGAAAGATATCACATTTTATAACCTTAGACCATGGGTTCCGAACTAACACATTTCAAATTTGTAGTACATGTATTGTAGTACTGTTACTGATAAAGTGAAGCCAGAAGATCTCACCGGACTAATAAACAGGGAACGATACACTTACCTGAGTTATAAGAACACATAATCTTCTCACCAAAATCATTCATTTGTAGTTTATCTGTGAACTAAAGGAAAAAAACAGAATGGCTATTTATTCATTTGATATCTGCAGCATTATTTACAGTTTCTTTCTAATAAATGTACATTCTACACAGCTGCATTCCAATACAATCTACCGTTTCCATCTTGTGAAATACTTTTTTGACATTTTTTTCCATATTTGCTGTTTTTCCTAGTTGTTCCAGTTTTTACCAGATTTTGCCATTTTTTCCAGTAAACACTAATAATTTGCTAATAAAAACCCGAGTGGCATTTTGACAAGGTAGTAACTATTTGTTACACGACAGACGTGACATGAGATGATGTAAAAGTACAGGACAACACACATGATTCCTGTATAGCCCCAACTTCACTTGGTGTAGAAAATTTTGGCAAACTAAGCAGTCTAATCACTGCAACAGATAATGCTAGAAAAGATGTCAAAGCTACCGAGGAGAATATCTGGCAAACAAAGTTGACTTTGAAAACTGGTCCAGAGATTAACATGTATGCCAGTCCATGCACCAGTCAATATATCATGTAACAAAATTCATTTATTCTATACATATACAAAAACACCAGTGAAGCTTTTTTTATTTGCTAGCATCAATCATGAAGTAGGAATAGTAAAAGCATATTTATCAAAAAGATTGAAAACAGTAGAAACAGAGCAAAACAGGGTAAGAAAACCTAGGACAATTGGAAAGTCTGCTCCTGATTTAACTGTAACAGACATGTTTAGCAAGAAATAAGACTTCCAGCTTTCTTCCTGAATACCTGAGTACACTTTCTGTGTTTCTCTAGGCATATCAAACTGAATGTGATAATTCCCGACATCAAGTAAATATAAACTAGATGTGTCCGTACGACACGGATGTCCCCACTATGGGCTTTCAAGTTGAAAAAGGGCAAAAACTTCTCCAAAAATGATGAAGCTATAGGGCGTTTTGATGCACAGGGATGCTTAATGTCACTTAGTGTCATTCCCTTTTATTAGACAATCCTATTCGTCACAATTTGAGTGCTGCAATGGGATTTACAACCTCTTCTGTAAGTGACGTCATTTCAAGAAAATGCAACATGTGATGACACTTTTTACAAGCAGGAAACAGTATTTACTAAATATGGTCACTTCGTTTTCATATTGCCATATTGTGCAAATATTGCTCATTGTCAGTACATGGTGATGTCACATGTGACGTTTTCTGGAAATGACGTCATTTAAAGAAAAGGTCGGAAATCATACAGCAGCACTCATTTATAATTTAGGTCAAAGAAAATTCCTGCTTCCATTATTCTTCTAAAAATAGGATACTTTCAATTCAGCAACATGTCAATATCAAGCTCATAGAAAGTTGTATTGTGAAAGAAATGCAGTCTGTATGGTTGGAGACTACCATATAGCTATCAGAAAAGAGAAGAAGAAAAAAGGCATGCCACTTTAAACTGAGTTTCACAGCACTAAGTATCTTACCACACTCCTAGGTGCGTAGATGATCATAGACACTGGAGTAACAGGAAGTATGGTAAGCCCACAGCTCTGTGAAGACACTCTATGCTTGTATATAATGGCTTCTCTTTGACGAAATATAATCTCCATATCATCCATGTCCTCCTGGTAAAAAAAATTAATACCACAATACTTTAAACCAAAAGAAATGGACTTTTTTACAATATCAACCATAGAAGATAACCTGTTATTCTTAACTTAGACTTGCATCATCATATTCAGTCACACATCAACCAAGTCCATACTTACATTCAAATTTTAAAATTCACTCATTGAATGCTACAGATAGTGAAAACAAGAGATGTTTGTAAAACATTATGCCCCCTCATTGGAAACAGTGTATGTACAATTGACCCCTGTGACCTTGACATTTGACCCTGTGACACCAAAATCAATAAGATTCCTCTGCTACCCAAGATGAAGGGGGGCATAATAAAAATACATATTCCAGTATAAGCTCAGCTGATTTCAATATCAGAGAATACTCAAAATGAGTTTAAATTATCACTAAGGGGCCAGATATTCAAAAACTTGAGATAAATCTCTACACTTGAGCCTCATTCTTGTCTTTAAATATTGTCAAGTTAATTGTGATATGATTATGAATATTCATTTGACATTCATTGTATTGTGTGAACGACAAAATGAATTCAAGTTTTTACTGATGTATATACATGTATTTTAATAAATCAATATCTTCAGCTTTCATTGTATTCTGCCAATGACAAAATAAATCCAACTGTTCACTAAAATATAAAGGAAATGAATATCCATGTATTTTAATAAATCTACACACAATGTGACCTCTCCAAAGCAACATCCCTTGGGACACACCTATTTTGGCTGCTGTCGAGAGGTTGTTGTTGATAGAAAAGTTAAATTGATAGTGAATTCTTACAACAGGAAAATTTGATACTCTTTTCGAAGAGAGGTTGTTGGCCAAGTGAGGGCAGCCCTGGAGAGGTTGCGTTATATCAAATTAAAGCACTTACTTCCATAAATTTCAGTTCAATAGATATACTAAACCCTTCCTTACAAATCCATCTCTCATCTGATTGATTTGTTATTTCCTTATAATCTGTACCAGCCACTTTCCTTTCTATGATCGAACCCTTGCCGGTATCATACACAAGCCCCGTGTTACCCCTAAATAACAAAGCGATATACATAAGATGCTATTTATACAATCAGCAAAGTCAAAATCAAAAACTAACATTACAAGAGAGAAGCAACTGAATAAATATAGGAAATACAATTCAGTAATTTATCAACACAAATGTAATACTTCATCTTTGTCACAAATTGCAAACAAATGTCTATCAGTACATTTACAATTTTTATATTGCTACATCATTATGTATACATTGTAGCATATGTTGCCAAGGACATTTGATGGTGAATGTTAGTTTCTTCACTATGCGCAGGTTGACAGCTTCATGTTAGACTTAACTGAATCTCCTTGATTTCTTCCCTGGTAAGTTTGACAAAAGCATACATTTTATATATATACCAACATTTCCAAACAACAACAACAAACAAACAAAATTTGGCTGTTGTTGAGAGGTTGTTGCTCTTAGAGAAACAACCTTACATAATTTAGCAGCAGAGAGGTTGTTGTACATGACAAGGGCCTTTGTTTTAGTATTAATAGAAATACCCAATGCAAGTTTTTTTATACACAAATTTTAGCTATTACTGAAGGTGACTAATACCCCACATAACTAATTTGTCAGACATATCTTTTACAAAACCCAATACATTGCAAGTCAGTGATCTTCAATCCAAACCGAATAAAAATAAGCGAAATACCTACTGCTACAAGTTCAGGTGTGTCGCCCAGTCCTGAAAAATGGGGCGGCAATGGGGTGGGTATGGGAGGGGTGCCCCCTGCCAACTGAGAGATTGTTTTTAAAAAGTGATGAGAATGGAGCTATTTCTAGGCCTCATGGCCTTTGAGATCTTTATTCTGTTGGATGAAATTCTTGAATTATGACATCGTGAGTTTTGTAAAATATGGGGAAAATAATATAAATAAATTACAAACAGGCAAAAACATGTATATACAGTGATGCAGTTCATGAATTGTTAGTAACCTGCAATAGCAAAATACATCTACATGGTGTTATTTGATGACCAAATTATGGACCACTGTAGGAGTCTCTATGTACTGTCTTACAACATTAGTTCAAACACACAAGAACGCGACTGCTATGCTCTTATAAAGTCATTTGCAAAACCGTAAAAGGTCATGGGATTAATAGCGTCTCCGTGTACAAGCAATATGTCTACAAATTAATAAGTCTTCATCATATCTCATCATAATAGTGAAGCAACGAGAAATTCTGAAACCATACTGCCTTAAATGAACGCTGTTCTGGTGCCTTTTTACCAAACAAACATTTATGAAATTTAAAGTTGTGAGGTTGATTTGGTTTATTCATATTAGCATTTGTAAGACATTCCACGAAATATGTGTATATTGGTCCAAGATTTTATGATAGGCGCACGACCGTTGCTTGCCGAATTTTTGGGGTGGCGGTCACCGCCCTTGCCACTACGCCACTGAAGTTATGTGTATTATTTGTTCGAAGCTTCAAAACATTCTGCTATAAAAGGTAGAAGTACTTTATACCCCAGATTTTGGAGAAAATCCAAAATGGGTGCCACGCACTACAACTTGTTATGTAGATTATTTGTGTTTAGGGTCATGAAAATCCTCGAAAAACTAGTAGTTCACTCACAGTCTTTGGGAAAACTCGAGATGCTACACTGTTTACCCTAAATGTTACCTTTAAAGATTTAACTCATCTACAAATGATAAGTCCTCTACACAGTTGATAACTATTCAACACAAATGATAACTCATCTGCACCACTAATAACTCAAGTACACTTCTGATGATAACTCATCTACACCAATGATAACTCTTCTATACCACTGATAACTCATCTACACCACTGATAACTCATCTGCACCACTAATAACTTATCTACACCAATGATAATTTATCTACACCAATGATAACTCATCTACTCCAATGATAATTTATCTACACCAATGCTAACTCATCTACACCAATAATAACTTATCTACTCCAATGATAATTTATCTACACCAATGATAACTCATCTACACCAATGATAACTCATCTACACCAATGATAACTCATCTACACCAATGATAACTCATCTACACCAATGATAACTCATCTACACAAATGATAACGCATCTACGCCAATGATAACTCATCTACACCAATGATAACTCATCTACACCAATGATAACTCATCTACACCAATGATAACTCATCTACACCAATGATAACTCATCTACACAAATGATAACGCATCTATGCCAATGATAACTCATCTACACCTATGATAACTCATCTACACCAATGATAACTCATCTACACAAATGATAACTCATCTACACCAATGATAACTCATCTACACCAATGATAACTCATCTACACCAATGATAACTCATCTACACAAATGATAACGCATCTATGCCAATGATAACTCATCTACACCAATGATAACTCATCTACACCAATGATAACTCATCTACACCAATGATAACTCATCTACACCAATGATAACTCATCTACACCAATGATAACTCATCTACACAAATGATAACGCATCTACGCCAATGATAACGCATCTACACAAATGATAACTCATCTACACCAATGATAACTCATCTACACAAATGATAACGCATCTACGCCAATGATAACTCATCTACACCAATGATAACTCATCTACACCAATGATAACTCATCTACACCAATGATAACTCATCTACACCAATGATAACTCATCTACACAAATGATAACGCATCTACGCCAATGATAACGCATCTACACAAATGATAACTCATCTACACCAATGATAACTCATCTACACAAATGTTAACGCATCTACGCCAATGATAACACATCTACGCAAATGATAACTCATCTCAACCAATCTACACCAATGCTAACTCACCTACACCAATGATAACCTATCTACACAAATGATAACTCATCTACACCAATGATAACTCATCTACACCAATGATAACTCATCTACACCAATGATAACTCATCTACTCATAACTCTATCTTTACCAAAGACAACTCGTCTACAACAATAGTTACTTGTTTAAACTACTGACATATTCGGAGAACAAATTTAACAAAACAACTTACATTTTGATTACAAGTTGTATCAAAGCTCCTCGTAGCAGACTCATTTCTACGATAGGATGATAGTTGGGTGACATATCATACTGATATTGTGTACGATTTTTGGTGCCCGTAACAACATCTTGACCAGGGACATCCCCATTTGGTGACAGTGAGATTACGCTACCACTTTTGGAGAATTTACAGTACAAGTAAGAATGATCGTTCTGAAAAAATCAAGATGAGAATCATAAAAAAAAAATGCAACAGAAACAATACCCGTTATTTACCCCAAAAAGCTGTAACAATGTCAAGTAAATAAGCTTATACACATGTCCAAAAATCTAACAGATAATCTCATATTTTGCATTACCAAATAAAGTGGAAATTACATGGGTATACAAAAAAGAAAATAGGTAAATAGGAATGGCTGAATTAAGCTTTGGAAGTAGTAACAACTAACATCTTAGAAATGTCTATCCACAGTATAATTGGTAAAATGTATGAAATAGGAATGTTTGGGACTTTTTCAAATTCAATAATCTCAAAAATATCAGCTAGCACTTCCTTATTCACTCCTAGGAATAGGTTTATGTATTTGGTGATGTAAAGTAATACCAAATAACCATTTCAGTGATTCACAATCATGTTGCACTCCAATACATCTGAAAGTGTGGATTGTTTATTTGTTAAAATGTTCACTTATACAATAAATGACAAAATTTGATTCCTTACAGCAAGAGATGTAACACATCTTTGGCACATGCCACAATCCCCACAAACCTGCCCTTCCTGGTCACAGCTACAGTTCCTGCAATCACAAACAAAACCTTCAAACAAAGCATAGACTTTTATCATAAGGTTATAAATTATTCGAATACATACAGTAAAACTTTGATAATACGACCGCCCTTGGACCCTTGAAAACAGGTCTTCTTATTGAAGTGATCTTAATATTGATGTTGAATCGTAGTTGGCATCATTCGAAATAAATATCAGGTCCCGATGTATCATCTTAGGCACTTTGAATTGAATTGGGCTGTTCCAAACCATGTATTATGCGAAATAAATTTCAGACCTGATAAATAAGAATGAACGAGGTCTGACTGATTTTTTGGGGATGCTCAACTTACATGGAAGTTTTGCCATTCTTTAAATTTCCAACACAGAAACCACCACCAAATGCACAATTTTTACAGAACATACATCTGTTATATGCACTAAAAGTTGGCAAACATCCCAGGTAGAAATGGGTCGGGAACATTTTATCTGCAATATAAAATATACATGTTATGATGGCAACATATACCCGTTTCCTCATTGTGATATCTACCATCAAATAGATTTCTGTTTTTATTATGGGTGTCACAATATGCTGATATATCGGTACCTTGCAATATGCTGATATATCGGTACCTTGCAATATGCTGATATATCGGTACCTTGCAATATGCTGATATATCGGTACATTGCAATATGCTGATATATCGGTACATTGCAATATGCTGATATATCGGTACATTGCAATATGCTGATATATCGGTACATTGCAATATGCTGATATATCGGTACCTTGCAATATGCTGATATATCGGTACATTGCAATATGCTGATATATCGGTACATTGCAATATGCTGATATATCGGTACATTGCAATATGCTGATATATCGGTACATTGCAATATGCTGATATATCGGTACATTGCAATATGCTGATATATCGGTACATTGCAATATGCTGATATATCGGTACATTGCAATATGCTGATATATCGGTACATTGCAATATGCTGATATATCGGTACATTGCAATATGCTGGTATATCGGTACATTGCAATATGCAGGCAAACTGTATTGTACCACACTATGTAATGATCATATTGCTATTATGGTACATTCTTTTCTGCTTTCTGCTAGATCGTTACTGACCACAAACTCATAAAATATGAAACTATCTGGTCAAGAAAACCTCATATTAGTCAAAAACTGAAATGAGAATAGCAAGTCATGAATATGGCAAATATAATTACTAGCCAAAAACTGAAATGTGATTGATAACTTTAAATTAAGCTTGTGAAGTAAAGGGATCAAGTAAGAAAATATGTACAGTCATAGCTTAGGTGAATGAAACAGTGTATAAGGGAAATATTTTGCAATACATTGCTTAAGTATAGCAATACATTCCGGATAATTCAGGCATCTCATGACAACCCTGTTTTATACACATTCAAAGCAAAAGAAAAAATATTTTACTTCTAAATCATAAGTTATTTACACCCCTTTTGATAAAGTAAAAGCATTCAGTAAAATGATTAGAATCAAATTCAGATTGCATGTATAAACATCGGGATAGTGGTACAGACATACCATGTAAATATTAGGTCTAAATAAAGTATCTGTCTATTTCCTGCAACCTGACTGACTCAAACCGTTTCACCCTCAAACATACTTGTTACTGCACAAATCCTGTAAGTCATATATAGTGACCTATGTCCATACACAAATGAATGAAACATATTTTATAAATCACTATTTACCAATCTGAATCTTTTTCTGCATTCTGCAAACATATTTTTTCAAGGCCAAATATATTGTAGAAAATTTACAACAAATATCCCACCATGTAGGTCTGTAACAAGTTTACAAGAACAACAAGAACACTTACATGAAGGGCCTCTTAGAGTGGCGACATCAATGGTTGACCCATCATTCTGACAAGTCAACGAACTCTCAAGATGGCCCTCAACAGCAAGTTGGTGACCAGGGATCAGATATACACCTGATTTAGAATTAACTGTCATGTAGCGATTTCTTGGTGGATGACATGTTGGACATGGCGTCGATTCCTAAACACAGAAACACACTTACTGAACAAGTTTTCATACATAGGTTATTATGTACATGGTCATAAAGTATAAAATTCACAAAACAAGTTTTTGGAAAATAATACAAGAAGCCTTTGGTGAGGTTATATTGTTTTCAGTCAACTAGTTTACTAAATTCAATTATTTAAAAAAAAAAAATTGTAATATTATATTGATGTCTTAAACTACAAAAAAATTGCACAGTAAAACCTCGATAATACGACCACCCTCGGGACCCTTGGAAACTGGTCTTCTTATTGAGGTGGTCTTAATATAGAGGTTGAATAAAGACCAAAACAGTGAAAATGGACTTGTAAATTGTGTTCTTAGTATTAAGGTGGTCTTATTATTGAGGTGGTTGTTACATTACGTTTTACTGTAACTGTAAAAATGAACTTTTGCATGCAAAATTGAAGTGGCCATAATTAAAAACTAAAAGCAGTTGATGTCGTTTTTGGAAGGATAATAGTAAAATGTTTGAATATTTATTGGGAAGATTGACTGAAGTTTCGAATACCAAAATCGCCATTCATTGAAATTACTTTAAGGGGTCCAGAAATTAAAAAGAAAATACACTTGTACTGCAAAAGTGAACATGTTAAATTTGACTAGTTCGATATGGGAGACTAAATTTGCTTTAAAACAGACTTGTCATCTCAACTGTTGGTAGCCCAAATCAGCATTTAGACTTGTCTGGGACGTCCGGCTAGTGGATTCTACAGCCCTGCCTATATTTTACCATTTTCATCCACATTCATGTTACAAAATTGTGATTGGTTTCTTGAAAGGGGTCTTATCTGTTTATCTGTTGCTTCATTATCTGTTAAATGCAACACCCTGGGTAGTTTTCAGTCATCTTCAAAAAGATTTTGAATACCACAAATCTTTTATATGAGAAATGACTGGGTGATATACCTGAGCATATATATTTAGTCTCCTAACGAGAGACTGCACAATTCTATGATAAATAGTGAAAACCCGCCATAGCATTTCCGGGATCTTTCCCTCGCCGACCATACGGGCTCCAATGAATAACACACTGGTATCTAAAATAGTGAAAACGTAATTCTGTCATTTTATAATCCATTTTTCTTTTCTCACAAAATTTAATCCACATCACTCATATAAACTCTATGTTTGAGCACAAATTTAAACCATCAAATTTGTATGAATAGGTTGACAGACACAATACCATGTAAATCAACAGTATGCTGGTGATGCATAAAATTAATGCACATTGAAATGCAAACAAACCATTTAAACCGTAATTCATATTGTATACATAAGTTCCCTTTGACTGGAACCAATTTGATCAACATCAGTAAGGTAATTGTTCACTTATGTACCTACTTATTATGTGCTATTCCCAAATTTTACACCTAAATATAGAAAAACCCATAATATTGTTATGTATTTTTAGAGTAAAGCAGAATATTGGATATTTAAAAGCCTTTTGGAATGCTTTAATGTCATATTCCCTGGTAGTGACTTATTTCTACAACTATACTATACTCACTATTGTGACTTTTCAGCATTTCTATAATCAGAGTTATGGGCCCTTTCTGTAGAATTATTCCTGTGTTCCAAATTACTCTGGTCCCTCCCAGTGGTAAACATTTACTGAAACAAGGAAATATGCCATATATAATGATATCTATTGAACCAGTCTTTCTCTACTTGATTAATACTACTTTTGTAACTCCAATAAGGAGGAGTATTTAAACAGTGTTAGATCACACAACAGTCAAATCACTCCCTCCAAAATAGAGAAATAGAAATTACAATTTAACATACTATTTGGTACCATGTAATAACGGAATCCATTAATGGAAATAAAACCATCAACTGACCTGAGTACACGAGGGAAGAATGTTTCCGGTATTCCTGGTATGAAGTGGAAGTATCTCTCTACTTCAAGTTCATCAGAAGGCAAACCATCTGGCCATAATTCCTCCTACAAATCATTATGTATTTTATTAACAAACAATTACCTCCCTTGATCTGCCTCTTCATCTCACAAAAAACTAGACAATTAAAATAACAAAGTCAGGAGTGAATCACATAATGACATCACATAATGACATCACATAATGACATTACAGAATGACATCACATAATGACATCACCGAATGACACCACAGAATGACACCACAGAATGACATCACATAATGACATCACAGAATGACATCACATAATGACATTACATAATGACACCACATAATGACATCACAGAATGACATCACAATATGACATCACAGAATGACATCACATAATGACATTACAGAATGACATCACATAATGACATCACATAATAACATCACATAATAACATCACATAATAACATCACATAATGACATCACATAATAACATCACATAATAACATCACATAATAACATCACATAATGACATCACAGAATGACATCTCAGAATGACATCACATAATGACATCACAGAATGACATCTCAGAATGACATCACATAATAACAGCACATAATAACATCACATAATGGCATCACATAATGGCATCACAGAATGACATCACAGAATGACATCACATAATGGCATCACAGAATGACATCACATAATGACATCACAGAATGACATCACATAATGGCATCACAGAATGACATCACAGAATGACATCACATAATGACATCACAGAATGACATCACATAATGGCATCACAGAATGACATCACATAATGGCATCACAGAATGACATCTCAGAATGACATCACAGAATGACATCACATAATGGCATCACAGAATGACATCACAGAATGACATCACAGAATGACATCACATAATAACAGCACATAATAACATCACATAATGGCATCACAGAATGACATCTCAGAATGACATCACATAATGACATCACAGAATGACATCACATAATAACATCACAGAATGACATCACATAATGACATCACATAATGACAACAAATAATGACATCACAGAATGACATCACAATATGACATCACAGAATGACATCACATAATGGCATCACAGAATGACATCTCAGAATGACATCACAATATGACATCACAGAATGACATCACATAATGACATTACAGAATGACATCACATAATAACATCACAGAATGACATCACATAATGACATCACATAATGACAACAAATAATGACATCACAGAATGACATCTCAGAATTACATCACATAATGACATCACCGAATGACATCACCAAATGACATCACATAATGACATCACAGAATGTCATCACAGAATGGCATGTAGTGACTTGAATGAATTAGTAGATTCACACATTATCATACCTAGATTCATCCATTTGACACAGCTCCCCCCATCCTTTCAAGAGTTACTAATCAGAATCCAATTGTATATGTCAAAAAAGGACCATAACTCCTCCATTGATGAATTGTAACCAATATCAAACTTGACTTGACAATCCTATACATATGTGCCAAATATGAATTGAATCATATTCTTTCACGAGTTAGTGATCGGAAACCATCAGTAACACTAAATGCCTACATGTGAACCTTTTCAGAAGACAAATCGGGAGACTGCACACCGAAAAGTGGGAGATTGAGACTCAATGCGGGAGAATTTTCCGTGGCTGACATTTAATCAATATGTCTTTAACCATATCATAATAAAACTGTTAATAGTAATATTCTGCAAATTCTATCTCGTGATCTGAGTCGGGCATGAACTAAAAAATACCCTTTACAAAAAATTATGACGTTTACGTTGAAAATCGAGAGATAATGGTTCCGGGAAAGCGTGAATGACCTGTCAAATTTCACATGTTCACATGTATGACTTTATGCCCCTTCACCATTCTTCGAATGGCAGGGGCATAAAACAAGTTTTCAAATGCAGTTTATCTTATTTAATGTCAACCTTAACTTCCTTAAAAATGTAAGCAAAAAAAGCATTTATCACTGGCATCGGGTGCAGTTTGAAACATCCAACTCTCAGGTAACTGTTTTGGAGGTAACTAGGCACGACCTCATTCCTGTCTAAACAGTGACCATTGAGCCAGATATTTTTATCCATACGAGAAGAAGCCAGGGAAAGATCTTATACTTGAATATAAATATTAATATCTATCATTTCATCAGGAAAAAAATTATGACATTAACCTTAAATGTACAGACTCTTGATTCAAAATTTATTTTACAAAACATGTTTTGAATTTTTCATTGGCCGTCCACTTCACAGTTTGTTTACAACCAATCTAGAGAAAATAAAAGTGGACAATACTAAATTGGTTTCTGATGTAAGATGCTAACTGAAATAATGCAATGACAGAACTACATAATGCTATTAATGTCTTCTTAACAATAGCAACTCAAGTGTTTACTTACAATGTCAATCAATGGATAATATGGCAAATCATTGATGCAGATAAAAGCAAAAGTATCATCCAGACCGCTCGTCCAAGCATCGAGTGGAACTTGCAGTAATATGCCTCTGTCCAGGAGAAGATTGACCATAGCATCATACTGTAAACAGAATGTCCCAAAATACACCCATCAAAAGTTTGCGGATAGAGAGCATACACGGGTTATTTCATTAATTTTGGATAATTCAATACCATGACTCCAAAAGTCCCTCAAGTGCTTAGCTATTTTTAGCTCAGTCAGATAGAGATCACATTCAATATATTGATGTCTGACTTGATCATCTTTTGTAAGCTTTGTTAATACTTTAATCTGTTTTAAATCTCACATTAATTCAGATTTTGAATTTGGATTTCGAACTGAACAAAAGCAGAAATACTTAAATTTCTGCAAGTGTTCATCTACTTCAACTTTCAACACGATGAAAGCAAAGCTTCAATTGGGAAAGGTCACTGAATGTGACCTCTTGCAGGTTGTCTTCAGATCCTTATTCGAAGCATTTATAGAGATGATTTTAATCAGATTGCCAAAATAACTAATGTGAGATCATATACATATATATTTCTCTATAATTTCAAACTTATCTGTTATACATCCACTATGAATTAAGTTCTTACAAATTATACCAATCATACAATCATTCTCAATGATGGCTTTCTGATTAACAGTTAAAAGTTAACAGAAAAAACAATGTTGCAATGTAAGCCTATAGCACTAGACACCTTACCACGACTGAATTCGGGCAGAGACTCATTATGTCCTTCTTCGTCCAGCATGATATGTTCTTGCCAAAAAATCTCCAATTAGCTTGCTGCGGGGCTTTACCTGTCATCAGGTGGTCATACAACTCCTTCAGCAACGAGTAATCTGACATCGCAAACCCATCATTCAGGTCAGGATAGTACAAGTATTTTCCCTTAAAACGAAACAAAATTTTGATTCCAACTGATTTTTACACAATCATCATTGTGTATTGAAAGTACAGTATTTACTCTATTTAAAGAAAATCAGATCAGGAAGTAATCAGATTTCCCTCAATCAATATTTGTACTCAGACTTAGCTGAGAAAAGTTTAAGTTCTGAGTGAAGACAAAGGCAATGAGAGATATTTATCTGAGACCTAGGTCTTACCGTTGTATCTAGAAGTTCCAACATTTTAGCAATATATGGAGACAGGTTTGGATGACGAGAGAAATTTGTCAAGCAGTTGCTAGGAGTGTTCATCAGCTCGGTTATCTTCTCCACAGAGGTTAAAGGTAACAGGTTGTTTCCAAACACTTTAAGAAGATTACTTAGTTCTTTTTGGACAGGCAAGAAATACCAAGGGAAGTTACTGTGTAAAGCTTCTCGTGCCATCTGTATGGTATTCGGAAAATATCTGTCTTCATCAAGTGGAATCGTCTAGAGGTAAAATAAAATAGATAAATATGCAGTTTTTGGCCTGGTATCTATGCTACATTTCAGATGCTGTCCATTTGACCTTATTGTTATATTTTCTTGTCATGTACTTTGAATTTTCATGATTTCGTCAATAGAGCTTAACCCACCATTTTGTATTTCAGTATCTTCAAAACAATATGACAAAATTACCGGAAACAACAAACCTGATTTTGACAGTTTACTTCAACATTTTTTTGATAGTTCAATTCATTTGAATCATTAATGTTGTAGCTTGTACTGCAATCAAAATCAATACATGTATCAGGTAGTTTTTCAGCCACTGTGTACAACAGAACTGGCAGGTGGGCACTTTTGACCAGAATATATTCAAACTTCAGGAGATTACCATGAGTTCTTTCCCTTTATCTCTTCTAGAGTACTCTCCCTTTATCTCTATAGTACATATCGAGGGTTCAGTGCAAGACTATACTAACTCCTATATAAATACATAAGAATTAGGACAGTCTTGCGCTGAACCCTCGATATATACATATCATATATAAGAGAAAAGGGAGAGAACTTCAATATTTATATGCAGATAGACTGACTTTGCTTTCAACCTGGATAAACTGTATAAGTGGATATTTTTGCAAAAGTTAAAATGTGCATCAACCATTTTGGTTGCTTTCTTAGTTGCAAACTTCAACACTTTAACAGTAAACTCACCAACATGGATGGTATTAGGAGGGCTTTGTCTTGTTTGACCCGACTGTCTGGTTTAATATTGAGCACTTTATTTCTATTCTTCATAAGATTCTGTCCAGCCATGAACTGCTGCTGTGAATAATCTGGCATCTTCTGAGTCATTACATTTGATCTGAAACAATGAAAAAGAAATTGGTAGGGTTGGAGTTTTCATTCTGTTTTTCAACTGTATATCATTGTAGTATGATGGTCAGTTAATCATACCAGCATTCCTTGGTTACCAAACAGTACTAACCAGTCCTGTTCTTCCAATAGCATCTGACAACTTCCCACATGAATCAGAGATGAATGGCAAATGAATTAACATGTATTATCTTCAGTCAAATTGTCACATGGAACATACATTGCACGTTAGGTTCAAAACTTAAATCTCCAGACAGAGTCAAAAGCTCTACTGACTGAGCTTACCTTGCAGGCAACAAGCACTATATTGAAAATCTTTACCACAATATACTTTTAAGCTGAGGGTTTGTTCCACAATAGAACTTTCTTCACTGTCAATGTAGGGTGACCAGAAAGCAAAGTAAAAAGATATTATAAAAATTGTTGAATTGTGCTGAATTTGTTCTTCATTCATCTTATACATAAAACAACAGCCAGACCAAAATGTTCAAAGCATGGATGAAACTGGAAGTTAAGTATCTGTTCAGTAAAACTGAAAGATTTTTAGGTTTCAGATTATTATGCCATGTTTTTACCCACCACCAATCTGTTTTGAGAAAAAAGTCTATTAATCAAGAAATGAAAACCTGTGCCTTGTTAATAAACAGTACAACGTCTATAGTGGAAACCCTCGGGACCTTGAAACACGGTTTTTTATATCAGTTGTTTACTGTATTCGTAATAATTTTAATGCATCTAGGGCTTTGTCATGTGTTCCTTATATCTAAGTGTTTCTATATCAGTGTTCCTCATAAGCACGGTTTACTGTATATTGTATTAAGGGTTAAATCGAATTTGTCTATGTTTATCTTTTACTTAATTCATAGTTTTGAAAGCATAATTAATCAATTACTCACCTAATGGACTCAAGGCTTGTATTCAACTCATCCGTTTTCTTTCGAAACAATTTGCTGATTATATTGAAATATCGACCAGCAACAGTCTTCACAAGAGGACTGGTATCTGATGTCATTCCAACAACTACAAATACACATTCTGGACACTGGAAGGAAATCAAAACAATTAGCATTCACAAATTTGTAAAATATATGGTTTATTTTATTTTAAAACTGTTTTCACTAATCCATTCACAGCAATCATATGACTTATATTATATGTATATATAAAGTATTACATGTATATAACTATATAAGTTATATAGTTATATACATGTCCTATAGAAGGGGCCAAGAGAGAGAACTCCAGTGGGGATAAAGGGAGAGAACTTGTGACAATCTTCTGTGTGCCAGACAAATGTCATGCTTATCCATTCACTTTGAAGAATTGTTACACTAAGAAGCACAAAGTTTTTGGTAAGATATTACTATTCTTAACTTAGCACATATAATTACATCAATAGGTTTATGAACTGCATTTATTTGACCAGTGTGCAGCAAAGTACAATAACAATGACTTAAGCTTAATGCAAAGAATATTTTAAGGTAAGCAGTCCATCAATGGTTAAAGTATTCCATCTTCAATATATGGCAACTTAACACAAATAAAAATATTTTTAAAATGTATAATGTATGTTAAATTTAATTTCATAGCAGTTGCAAGTTTAACTATTCTCGACAGTCCTTGACTTTATATTTTTTAAATGGTGCATTTATTGGAAAAAAATAATGTAATTTTTTAGAAAGGGGGGTAATTTACTAAAATACTTCAAAATATTTAAAAAATGTTAGTTTAAGCCTTGGAAGTGACGTAATTTGGTAACAATGTCAATTTTCTTATGTTTAACAACTGCAATGAACTTCATTTGACAATATGACGTCCAACTGATATTTGGGTTTTCTACATAGTTGATATTTTTTCTATGTTTCCATGAAATAATCCTTATTTTAAAAAATATTTGGCACAAAAGTCCCGCCCAAAAATTGAATTTTTATTTTCTTTCAAATATTTCTGACTTTTCTTAAATTTGAAAGTCTGTTAAGTAAAAAGGTGGTTTCACTATATGTAAATAGGATGAAATAAGAAAATAAATGTGATTTTCCATATTTCGGTTAATTTTTAAAGGCTAAGTTTTTTCAGAGAACAAAACCGGCCATTTTATTTTTGTGGAATGGTAAAAAAAATTCAAATTTTCAAATTTTATCCGCATTATTATAAAGATTGAAATAACAACTGTTTCCTTTTTCGCAGACATTATGCCAATGATGGACTGCTTACCTTAAGCTGTTACAAAGTATTTTTGAGATATTTGAGTCTGACTTGTGGATTAGACTGTACATGTATTATCATTGTGGAATATTTTTCATCTAAAGTTAATTACTTACCTTAACAAAGTGCTGGAATGACATTGTTGTTTGCAAAGTGTAAGACATATATGTACTTAAGGTTAAGACATATGTTTTAAGAGGAAAAATCTCAGTGTTCACTGTATTGCTTAAACAAACCCAGGCATTCAAAGTGACTATCAATGACCACAGTGGATTGGAGAAAGGTAAAGACTTCTCTTAAATTGCTGACACTTTTTTATAATGTAGTGCTGTGCATAAACCATACACTGGTAAAGTGAGATGAAACATTGACTGCAGTATAACTTTGTCTTTATGATTTACATCAGAAATATTTACCGTTGTGAAAACATTTATCATATTTGCAACTATTTCCTCAGTGTAGTCAGAGTCTGGTCCATCCTCAGCCAGCAAGTATGGTAGAATGACAATACTTCCTTTACTCAAGACTACATCAACAAATCCCTAAAACAGAAGGCAAACGTCATACAGTAGACATTGTATTAAGAGACCACCCAAGGGACGGCCAAAAAGTGGTCGCTTAATAAATATCAAAAAATTAAACGACATTAATGTCCAACTGAACAATCAAAACGTATAAATGCAAGCCTCTTTCCATTCAAATGTATCTACGGTGTGAAACAATGCTCGTAAAATAAAAGTGCCTTATTCTTAAATTCCACGTAAGATATCCAATATGTCAAGGTTTATGTACTTTTAATAGTGTAGTTGCCTCCTGCTAAAAATTAATTAATTTTCTTAATACACGCGTGAATTTTTCTTACTGACGCGAAATGTAATAGGCTAAACACAGACACACTCATTTACACGGGTACATAATAGTTTTCAGTCTATAAATAAATAACTACTCATCACAATAACACGAATCTGCGAATGGCGTGACGTCATTAGTTCAGTGATAATGACGTTTTGACAGCTATTAACTGGAATAATACTAAAACTTTATGTGCATATTAAAACAGGCTGATAGTAATAAACGTTTTTTTTCCATAAGACAATTATTTTACGGGTTATTTAAAATGGAATTCATATCATACAAAGTGAGTGTTTACACAGTTGAACCCAGAGTTAAATTATGCGATGTGTTTTTGTCTGACATTTTCATTCTCTCAGTGAGTATAAAGAAGTTTGTCGGCACGACAATCTTTCAAGTGAAGATAAAAGTGGGCGAGTCGGCACAAAAATTACATTTCGCATATTTCTTCTCGGGACAGCGTAATGTTAAAACTCGGTGACATCAAGCAACGTTAGTCGCTTAGCAACCATGTTACATGAACTTGGTTCTTGTAGAAATTATGATCATTAAGCTGTGTAATCCATTTACATTTAAGACTCACGCTCAAGCGGACACATATAGGCAACGATTTTTACATGACGTTTTATAACAGTGTCGCTGAGTAATTACCTGGTCGCATTTATCACGCCTAAGTGTTTGTTCAATTGTTTAAAGGACAATGTGCGAATGCAGTTGTGAATAAGGTGTGAAATGCCCAATGGGATTATGTGCATGCGGTCGTTTAATGGATTATTTAACTATCTTTTTTACCTGTCGGGACTGGTTTAATGCGGTCGCTGGTCGCATTATAGAAAAGTCGTTTAATAGATACAATCTATATAGTAAAAACGCTCGGGCGGGAATTTAAGTGGTCGTTTAATAAGAAAGTTGCTTAATACAGGTGGTCGCTCGAGCAGTGTCTACTGTACAGTAAAAATTCACCTCAAAACTCAGACCAGTTTCTAATTTTTCTTTGTTTTTCTATTTGATTATTAGACCACAACTAAAACCAATATCCTTCAGAATCTATGGTGGTCTTATTACAATGTATTGAGATTTTCATGCAGAAGTGCATTTAAGAACTTATTGTTAAGTCAAATTTCAGAGAATTTGACATAGATGCACAATGGTTGTTCTATACTCAGTCAAAAAAGAAAGTGTGCATAGGGTTTAGACAACCATGTACGAAAATCCATAGTTTACACATACGCATATTTGGTATCAAATTAAAGGTTAATTAATGGTCCATATGATGGCATCAATGTTTTCATGTGTTTTGCAGAAAAACATGAATTTTATCAGTGATTTACTAGGTAGGGGTCAATTTTAAAACTCGCAGATTTGAAAGAAAGTAACCAAAGAACTGTAGGATAGGTTTAACACAGCACTTCTCTCCTAAAACTAGCTAATATCTAGTGTGACCATCTCTTCATCAACGTATAACTGCCAATAAATGAGATCACATTGACCTGACGTAACGTTTGATGACGTCATTTGGAATCTTGTTCCATTCAAACAGAAGCGCATTTTCAAGATCTTGCAGGTTCTTCAAAAGGTGATTTTGTCTGACTTTCCTCCCCAAAAGATCCCAAATATGCTCTATGGGATTACAATCTGGGGAATACGCGGGCCATTGCAAAACATGAACGATTTGCCCGGCAAGAAATCCCCTTGTTAGGATACTTCCAACAACAGTCGCCTGGGTCTAATCAGAACTTTGTCAGCTTGCAAACGTTTCAATACTGTTTGCGTACTGACACCAAGCTGAACTGCCGTACTTGACGCCGTTTTGAAACGTTGACGTAAATGCGTAAGGGTTATGTAACGGTCTTGCCTAGCCATCGTTATCCATGGTCTACCTGACCTGGGCCCATCAGAAATGTATCCTGAATGTCGAAATTGAACATTAAGACTCAAAATTGTATTCCTATGATAGATTAAAAGCCTTCTACCAAGCATTTGAATGTAGCATCATCCTTAGAAACTCAATCTCTGAACCATTTGAAGTAAAGTCAGGTGTAAGACAAGGATGCATTTTGTCACCAATATTACTCCTCATAGTTATTGATTGGATTCAGAGAAATACTACTACAAACTCACGACATGGAATACAGTGGACAATGTTCAGTCAGCTAGAAGACCTTGACTTTGCTGATGACCTTGCCGAAATCTCATCGACCAAAAGACAATTACAAGAGAAGACAACCATCCTGAACTCTTTTGCAAATAAAGTGGGTTTAAACACCAATGAATCAAAAACCAAAGTCATGACTGCAAATACCAACCTCCAAGATTCCATCAACATCAATGGCAAGCCAATAGAATGTGTAGAAGATTTCACTTATCTTGGGAGCATTATCAGTTCAGACAATGGAGCAATAGTTTGAGTTTTCTTGCTAGATCGAACGTCCTAGATACTGATACAACATTGAAATCGCAAGAAAAGAATGAAGCATGATGTTACCTCATTTATGGGACAATGGAAATGTCAAAATGACCTCAACTGAGTGCAACTGAATGGTATTAGTGTACTTATTCTGTGCTGACAATTTGACAAACATTGGTCGACTGGTTACAAAGTTACACGAGAAAGAGTCATGCACACTTTCTTTTTTGACTAAGTATATGTGTGTATCAGTGTGCGTATGAGTCTCTATTCATAGACTGTTACTCTGACATGCATGGAGCAATCTTGACTGAAACTGGCATGAAGTTTTGACTTAATGAGCTGGTCTGTAGCACAAGACAACTAGATCACCCTCTCAAAGGTCAGGGTCACACTTGGGGGGTCAAGGGTCAGATCTCATTGGACAATAACTTTGACATACATAAAGCAATTCTGACATATGAGAATGCATCGATTGTAAGAAGAACATCTAATACTGTGATGTGTTACATGGTCCAATAAATGCTTGATGTGTTAACGAAGACTGATAAGTCTCTATGCTGAAGAAGTAAAAATTAAATCCACACTTACTGAGTTAATAGGCACTTCAAATAAGTTTATTTTAGTTTCATCCACGCTGAGATCAGTTCTATAATGTAATGATTTGGAAGCACCAATATCTTTCTCTCCAGAAATGACTTTCAAATAACTCCACGGCAACTTTTTATCGGGGAGAATCACAACCTTGTACGTACTCCAGGCATCGCATGGGCGCGACATTTTATCAGACACTGAAAATAAATCCATGTAATGAAAACTATAATTCTGACTAGATGAAAAAAGAACACAAAAAACATAGGTAGTACATAATAAGGGATATTTATTTAAAAAACTTAAAGAAACTACAGTCTAATCTGCCAATGTCACCCACCAAATTAAACGATTTCCAGTCATATGCGATTCTATTTTCTCCTCCCAATGCATTCCCATTTTTTAGCCACTCAACTTAACGACTACTGACTTACGCAACTTATGACCATGAAATTCGTCTCAGAAACGCTGATCCGTCACTGGTGTAGCAACCCTTTATCAAACAGAAACAACTGCTACTGAAATTTGACTTTAGCCTTGCTTCAAGTTTTCACATGTTAACAAAGCTGTCAATATGCTGACAAAAGTGACTCAGAAAAGGAGTTCTTAAACTTGAGCAAAAAGCAGCTGCGATCAAACAGCTTCATCAAGGCAAATCTGCTTACAGAATTGCAGAGGAAATGGATGGCATACAGGGCTCTAGAAATGTTCAGCAATTGTCCCGGACTAGTGTACATGTTAATTTGACTTGTCAAACATGGGAGGCTAGTTGTACCAGCATAGAATAAGGTATGGGATAAAAGTTAAGTAGACATTCATAACAGACTTGTCCTGGACAAAGACCGACTCAACTATTAATAGTCCAAATCAGCAATTAGACTTGTCCAGGACGTCGGGCTAGTGGATTTCTAGAGCCCTGATATACAGAAGCAGATTTATTTTGCCTTTTTTCAAAATTTTACAACAATGTATGTTTCATTTTGGAAATTCTGAACCATAATATAGCCCTAATATAATATCAAACAATTATCAGAGGTACTTACTTGTCATGTTACGTGCAGTATATAATGTCTCTGTAGGGGAAACCATCGGACACCCATTCATTCTAACACTACCCTGATAATTATCTGGTATAATACCAATATTCGTGCCAGGGACACTAATTGAAACAATGGTTTCTTCCCAGCTGGACACTAAGTTCACTAGCGACTCTTCAGTAAGATTTTTGATGCCACCTAATTCAATCTGTAGAAAAAAAATCATCATTTTAGAAATCCAAAGTTTTTTGTACAACAATTAGCCAGATTTACAGGGGCCATTTTGTTAACCTATTTTTAAGGAGTTTTATTTTCTTCTTGCAAACAACGACACAAAGATAAAACCTAAAAATTAGCAGTAACACCACCTGAATAAAAAGGCTGAAACCCCCCACCCACATCACAACATCTGACATCAAATGTTATTTTAACAATCAATATGGCTTGAAGGAACTCAGAAGAGGGTCACATCCATGTGAAATTATTATGAAATTTCTTCTAACAAGAAAATTTCCCACTTCATACATATTTGAAAAAAACAAAATGGTTTGAAGAAATTCAGAAGAAAATTATCTCAAAATCTAGCCAATAGTTTCAAAGGAAGAAGATCATTTATTAAAAAATTTCCACATAGCCATAAAGAGAAAACTAGCCCTGATTCCCACCCTGGCTGCCATCTTTTTTACAATCCAACATGATTCTTATGAGAAGATTTACAAGATATGTTCCTTTCCATTGTCATGGTAACTAGAGTTCAGCATAGAACCACTTTATTACCAAAGGAACACTCGTGTGAAGCTTGGTTGAAATTGGCCCAGTGGTTAAGGAGGAGAGGTCATTTGATCATTGAAGATCACAATAGCTCACCCTTGAGCACTTTGGGCTCAGGAGAGCATAAAACTGACCAAACAAGTATAAGTGAACGGACCATAAAACACAAAATGGTGACAAATTCAAAGTAACATTTTCAGCAGACTTACGTATCTCAATCGCTCAAAGATAGTCACCAGGTAACTCACACTGGAATTAGTCAGTCTGTGGCAACCTAAAAAACACAGATAAAATAATTCACACTGAGCTTGGTTGTAGCAAACAAACTGAGAGAAACATCTCCAAAGCAGTCCTGTCTTCAGCAATAGCCTCAATTTTCCTGTCAGATGCTTGCAGAAGGACAGTTTTGCGGAGGTTTGTATTGCAGGAACCCTAGTTAGGTCAAATGATCACAATAAATACATAACATACCAGGCCATGGCCCCCTTAGCTCAAAGCCGGTGGATCCGGGCCTGCATACTATTGAAAAGTGGCATAAATTCCAACAATACAAATTTTAATCACACTCATTATAACAGTAAAATTGAGTATAAAGTTTTACCACTAAGAGATACTCTTGTAACGTGTTTCATCTTAGATTTGGACATCAAGTACCAAAATATGTCCGTAATCTGTTCAGTTCCGCTCAAGTCTAACACTGTCACATTTGATGAGATAAACTCTTTCTTGAGCCAACTCTATAAAATAAAATAGATATGATTCAGTATTTATCACTAGATGCCCAAGAGCAACATGTCGAGCATGCTTATTGTCAAGAGATTGCGAGAATACGGATAATAAGAGTGATCTTGACCTTTAAGTGTCGCATGAGACACACCATCTCATCATGGTGAGCATTTGTGCCAAGTAGTTTGAAAATCCCCCAATAAATGAAGTAATAGTCCAAACAAAACAAATCTGGATGGACGCACGTAGACACGCATGTACATACACCGAACTGCCATTTTGTGACAACTATATTGAGCTTTAGCCAGGGGGAGGGGGGGGCTCTACAATAGCAGGGACTGTCTGACACCAAAAGGATACTGTTTGCTAACAATCTTAAACAGTTCTGTCAACAAAAGGACAGCGTTGATATGATTTATATGCAAATAAAGACAGCATTGATATGCCAAGGACATTATTGACTTGCCAAAAAAACCACTGATGTGCATATTGAAAGGGCAACGCTGTAGTGCCTAAAGCAAGGACAGCATTGGTATGCCAAAACAACAACATTACAGATGTGCAAAAACTGTTTGACAAAAACTAATAGAGCACTGCTCATCAAAAACAAGGACAGCACTGTTTGCAAAACGAAGAACAGCACCATTTGCCAAAAACACAGACAGCACTGTTTGCAAAAGGAAGTACAGCACCATTTGCCAAAAACACGGACAGCACTGTTTGCAAAACGAAGTACAGCACCATTTGCCAAAAACAAGGACAGCACTGTTTGCAAAACAAAGTACAGCACCATTTGCCAAAAACACGGACAGCACTGTTTGCAAAACGAAGTACAGCACCATTTGCCAAAAACAAGGACAGCACTGTTTGCAAAATGAAGTACAGCACCATTTGCCAAAAACACGGAGAGCACTGTTTGACAAAAGCAAATAGAGCACCATTTGCCAAAAACAAGGACAGCACTGTTTGACAAAAGCAAATAGAGCACTGCTTGCCAAAAACAAGTACAGCACTGTTTGCAAAACGAGGTATTGCACCATTTGCCAAAAACAAGGACAGCAATGTTTGACAAAAGCAAATAGAGCACTGCTTGCCAAAAACAAGGAAGCACTGTTTGACAAAAACAAGTACAGCACTGTTTGCAAACAACAAGTACAGCAATGTTGGCCAAAAACAAGGACAGCACCATTTGTCAAAAACAAATACAGCACTGTTTACCAAAAACAAGGACAGCAATGTTTGACAAAAACAAGGACAGGACAGTTTGCACAAAACAAGTTCAGCACCGTTGGCCAAAAGCAAGGACTGCACTGTTTGCCAAAGGCAAACAGAGTACTGCTTGCCAAAAACAAGTACAGCACCGTTTGCCAAAAACGAGGGCAGTACTGTTTGACAAAAACAAGGACAGCACTGTTTGCAAAAACAAGGACAGCACTGTTTGCCAAATCAAGTACAGCACTGTTTGCAAAAAACAAGGACAGCACTGTTTGCAAAAAACAAGGACAGCACTGTTTGTCAAAAGCAAGTACAGCACTGTTTGCAAAAAAACAAGGACAGCACTGTTTGACAAAAACAAGGCCAGCACTGTTTGACAAAAGCTAGTACAGCACTGTTTGCAAAAAAAAAAGGACAGCACTATTTGCAAAAAACAAGGACAGCACTGTTTGCCAAAAACATGTACAGCACTGTTTGCAAAAAACAAGGACAGCACTGTTTGCAAAAAACAAGGATAGCACTGTTTGCCAAAAGCAAGTACAGCACTGTTTGCAAAAAACAAGGACAGCACTGTTTGCCAAAAACTCGGTGTGGAATTACAAGTTCAGTACCGATGTGAAAAAAGCAAGGAGAGTAACAAAGTGGAAAAAGTTTATATCATTATGCTGCAACCAATGACAAAGATAAAGATTACACCAGCTATGTATAACAAAGAAGTGAAGTCTGCTTAAATTAAACTAAATACAGGAATTTTCATCCACAGACCTTCATACAGATTTGTTCGAAATTGAGATTTCTACTTTATAACAAAGGACCAGGTACTGTAAGGGGTGTTTTGGGCCCCAAGCCAGATTTTGATATGAATGGAATCAATGAAAGATACAAACCCTCTGCACAAGTTTTGATAAGTTTTATTTTAAAAATATCATTTTTGTTACCATGGCAACCATTTATTATTTGTCATGATTTTTTTTTTAAATGCATATTTACACATAAATGTTCACTTGAAATATAAAAAAGTTGTTAGACAATATATGTGATTTACCAAACAAGTATGAACACAGATTGTTGTTGTGTTGCTATGGTAACCATGACGTTCTATTGTCAAAAATTGGCAAATTTCTGCACAATGACAAGTTAGATAAGCATAATAAAACATGAATACTGCTTACATAAACCGCTTTTCAAAAATAAGTAATGTATGTATGTGTTTTTTAATTAAGTATGTCTGATGAACAGATCTTTGATGAAAAATGTTAACATTGAATAAGCCAATGTCATATCCTATTGGTCTGTATGTCTTCATTCGCCTACATAAGTTCATATGAAATCCTTTCCTATAAGTTCTCTCTCCTGTCATCCATACTTTACAGGACTGACACTTGTGTTGCCAATTACCAATTAAGGCACATGTCAAAATTAATTCCAACATTACTATTTGTCATGGCAACCACAATAAAACAATACTTTTTCACTGGTGTAAGAAACTTTAACATATATATTTGTATGCAAGTGATACATATGTAAGCACATGTTTACTTAGCCATTTTGACATAACACTTAATATGGAGACTTCTCCCCAGAATATTTGAGTTATGAAACCATGAAAAGGTATTGTATCTGGGAATCTTAAACATGGTTTCCTAGCAGGTGATGTTCAAATACAATGGTGAGAGGTCTGTTAAGATTCCTAGAGATATAAACGTATGACCACTGCCTCCATAATTCTGTATTCTTGCCAACCACATCATATGTTATCACTTTTTTTTTAAGTGTAGCATCAACTTGCATGCAGGATTTGTTTCTGAAATACAGTAAAATGTAAATAACATAGAATAAGTATGTACAATCTGTTACATTATTCTAATACATTCCATCTGTACACATTTCATTTATATAAAGAATAAAAATGGAAATGATAGACCTACATGATCTAAATATGCTGTCCAGGAAATTGGTTACATTTTGAAGATCTTGGTGTCCAAGGGTTCTATGTTCTTTAAATACCTCTGTACAACAATTGAACATTGGTAGTTACATATTATCATACAATGTATTTGTTTCAATGAAGGCAAGGTAAAACAAATACATAAATAACCAGTTGTAAGATGTAACGAGGACACTTCAATTTTCTGTGTCCTTGTTACTTCTTAGAATTTTGTAAAACGCTTTTTTCCATTCAAGATCAGGTTATTTTTGTAGTTTTTATACCTTGCCTTTATTGAAACAAATACATTTTATGATAATGTGTAACTACCAATGTTGTACAGAGGCTTTAAAGAACATAGAAGCCTTGGACACCCAAGATCTTCAAGATGTTACCAAATTCCTGGACAGCATATTTTGGATGACATAATATAATGTTTTGTAGCATAATATGTAGATCTCTTAAATATGCCATTAAAAGAACTGTCCCATACTATTGCACATATAGCTTACAGTTGACTGCAATATAAATAATCTTTAATCTTTAAATAATAATTTTTATATAATATTATCTACATTATATTTTTATGAAAGCAACTTGAATATTTTGCAAGGAACAATAATATTGGTCAAAAAACAGAAATAAATGAGTTTCTGTACACTACAGTTTTTAAATAATTATTGACAAGGAAGCACAAATACTCTGTCAAATGAACATTGTATATAAATGCTGACAAATATGGTTATCAATACCTCACAAAATATCTTACTATGATATTTAACTTAAACACAAATTAAGAATTAACATGTGCATCTGGAACTATATAGGGATTAACACTATAGGCCTACATGTATAAAATGTCCTTGATTGGTTGATATGTTTAAAGTGAAATAATCAAATTAATGAAATAAACTACAAAATTCTTGCATCCTTTATCAAATCTATATATGTATGACCATTACCTTTCATTTAATTAGTTGATACATTGTGACTCAGTATGATTCCAATAAAATTGTTAAATCCCTTAATTGACAAAAAGTTTGTAGTATAATCATCAATATCTTAATATGATATATGACTATACAAACCTAAAAAAAAGAAAACTAGAATGCATCCATAGGACACAGATGCCCCAACTTGCAGCCTTTGTCACAAAAGCAAATGCTATTATTCAGCTCATAGTTTGTGAATGGATATCAAAATTACCAAGTGAACAACTGTACTGATTATGGTGATAAGTCAAGGGCAATAACTTTGCACATACTGGGCGTAACCATACATGAAACCCCAGGTGCACAACTATACAGGTTGCTGAACATTCCTGTAAAGTCTTATGACTCTGGCTCAAATAGTTTTGGAGATATGAGTGACACATGATTGCATACTCTGTAGGCTATATTTTAACTAAGTCAATGGCCATAACTTTGCACTTACTGGGCACAGCCAAACATGAAACAGGTGCAAAACTTCACATGCTGATTAACATTCATGTAAAGTTTTATGAATCTGGCTCATACACTTTTGGAGATATGAGTGACACAAGATTGCATCCTCTGTAGGCTATATTTTAACTAAGTCAAGGGACATAACTCTGTACTTACTGGACACAACTAAACATGAAACCCCAGTAGCAAAACTACATAGACTGGTGAACATTCCTGCAAAGTTTTATGACTCTGCCTCATATTCTTTTGGAGATATGAGTGACACAAGATTTTGTGACGGACGGACAAGGGCAAATCTATATGCCCCCCCCCCCCCTTTTCAGAGTGGGGGCATAAAAATCTACTCCTTATAAGGGTCGAACCCCTAATAGCTGGATTGTAAATCACAAGTGTTAATGACGTAGCTACCTGCTTCGCTCAATACATCATAGCTATATTAATTTCTATTTATAAATAAATCAAGGTCAAAAACGGATTGATGATTCATAATGTCTAACTGATGCATGCATACGAAAACAAATCCCCCAAGATGTTGGTTTAAAGACGAAATGTAGACAATCTAAGTGTGATTGACGAATTATAATTATTGTGGTGATGTAGCTAAATATATGATGAACATACGTTTGTCATAACACACCCAATTACAAAACATGCAGAATGGACACTACGCACTACTATCATCACATTTGGACAGTTACGACCAGTGTTAGATTGTATACGATAAAAATAAGCTACCAAATAAAAATTAAATAGTTTTAGAATATATATGAAGTTACCTGATCGCTGTTGGAAGAAGCATATACACCAAAGTTCTCAGGAATCCTCGGGAATGTCGCATTTGGTCAGGTGCGCGCTGTAGTTTTATTTATAATCGTGACAGATACATTTGTCATCAGAACAATTTGCACCAAACGAGATTCGTCAAATATATGATTTATATGGAATTATAAGTTTTTTTCTGTTGAATCAGAGAAATCAT
This sequence comes from Mactromeris polynyma, assembly GCA_032209605.1. NCBI lineage: Eukaryota > Metazoa > Mollusca > Bivalvia > Venerida > Mactridae > Mactromeris > Mactromeris polynyma. The sequence continues at coordinate 52,696,170 of JASFXZ010000001.1, forward strand.
ACGTACAAACACATATTCTGACTTAAACATACATGCCAAATAGCTTTTATGTGGGAAAAAAACCGATTTACTTTTCGTAACCAAGGACGATAAGGTAAGAAATCAATGAGGGGCGCCTGTTGTTATTGTAAAATTTCATATGTGCGCACGCCTGTACCAAGTTCATATTTATCATAATTATTAATAATAGTATATAAAATGTGCGTGCCAAGTTTGGAATTGGTACATGCGTGTGGAGGTATCGAATATTGCGTTTTAATACGGATCCGTTCAATATCAAATCGAATCGTACCTGACCAACGAGGGAACTCATTTTATCATTGCACACATATAACAGAATTTGCTTTGAGACAATTAGATAAATTAATTGTGTGGACGTATTTTCTGACTTTAATAATCTTAAAAATGTGCCTCCGTTCCAATACTTGCTATTTTCGTCTCGTAACTAAGGACGATCAAGCACGAAACGAGCATGGACGAGTTTTACATGTTTACAAAATTAGCTATGTGCGCAGGCTTGTACCAAGTTTATATTTCGTAAGTTAATCGAAAATACAATGATAAACAATCATAAAAAATTTGGATTTGGTACATGCGTGCGCACGTATTGAATTTTGATGATATGCGTGATGTCATTAAACATGAATGTATTGTTGTAAACGTGATTTACAGCAAGTTTAAACCCTGATTCATTTATTACAACAAAGAAAAATTAATAAAAAATAATTATTTTTTTTCTAATTTTTTGGGGCCAAAAAGACCTATCATACCTGGTCCTTTCATAAAATAAAATATGTCAATAATCAAGTCTACATTGAGGACCTAATCTGTTTTGAGACAGCCCTTATCATCACAAACACATGTATACATGACATCGGGGATGAATTGGTAAGTATGCGACAATAACAACAAATATAACTGACCACACTCTTGCTAATAATGCCATCTGTTGCCTCCAAGAAAGCTGTTCGGTTTAAAATCACTGTAAATAACAGAATTCAAAGCAATTTGTTTTAACCAAAAAATCACTTTCATGATATCCACAAATAAATTAAACAAAATAGCATTTATAAAGTTGTCAGCAATCAAATAGTCACATACAGTATCCTGTTGTACAATTAAATAGTCACATACAGTATCCCGTAGTACAATCCAATAGTCACATACAGTATCCTGTTGTACAATTAAATAGTCACATACAGTAGCCTGTTGTACAATTAAGTAGTCATATACAGTATACGCTACACAATCAAGGTTTTCCTATGCTGCCATCTTCACATAGACAAAGTAGCTGTTGCTATCAATTTGAATAAAGCTAAATTCTAATTCAGAACTTCAAGTCTTGTTAAATCAATTACACTGTTCTTATTAAAATATCAAGATATGCAAGTGAAAATAAACACTTGGTTGATACTGTCAATCTTACCAACCAAGCCATATAACTGCAACATTATTATACATACTGGTTAGGCAGAAGTCACAGTCACTTATAAAATTCAAGCCATTATATACTTGGACATTTCAATTAGTCCAAACAAATATATATAGCCGTTAGAAAACATAAATACCCTCAGCACGTTGTTCAGTTGATCTAAGTCTCGCCTTTTGTTGCAGTAGGTCAGAGGTTAATGGAAGGTAACGTGTTTCACTCTATAAAATATACAAAATTCATATTTAAAACATCAAAATATATAAAAGATATAATGTTGGAAACAAAGGCCATTGCTTGATTTATACCTTTTATTAAAGGGTGAGGGAAGAGTAAGGGGTTATCTACAGTAAAACCTCACATAAATGTCATCTTGAACTTAAGACCACCTCATTAATAACACCATATTTTCATGGATGTTTAATTTTTCTTCACCACCTGGCAACTGAGACCAACTGTGCTCAGAACCCATGGTGGTCTTATTATTCTCATTTCTTTGACTCTGATGTTAGACTTTGGTCAAACTTAACAGTCATATAGATATCAATTTGGAGCTTATCACATTTATGGCTTCCGTACTTGTACTAATGCTTTAGGGTGGCTGTGCACTTTGTATATAACATTTTCAGCCTCTACATCTTCATTCATGTTTAGAAAATCATTTCCAATAAAAAATCACGAGTGTTTCTGCGAAAACACTGAAATGTTTTCAAATATTTTTTTACATTATTCATTTGTATTAAAAAAAAACAACAGAAAATCAACTCAAACCTTTTTAGCAAGAACATCTTTGTTTAATTTGCTGGGAGGAGCTGGTGGTGGAGCTGGTGGTGGACCGGGAGGTGCCGGTGGGCTAGGAGCCCCTTTTTTGCTAAAAAAAGATCCTTCCGTCACTGATTCGACCGGAGGATCAGACAGTTCATCATCGGAGTTTTCTGCTGGAGTTCTCTTTTTTTTCAGAAGTGTTTTTCTTCCCATTTTTGACTTCTGCATCTTAAATTATAAACAATTTATTTGATTTATTGATGAAATAATAAGAAATTAAGTACATTGTGTGTACCGATAAAAAACAGAAACAAATCTTTGTAGCAAGAACATCTTGGTTTGATGAATGTGATTTTTTTGTTTGTCACTAGTACAGACTCCAATTTATTGCTAGGAGGAGGTGTTGGTAGACCCGGTGGTGGCCTAGGAGCCCCTTTTTTATTAAAATACATCCTTCCATCACTGATTCAACAGGAGGATCAGACCAATCATCATCAGAGTTTTCTGATGAACTTTCCAAAACTGATTTTCTCTCCATTTTCAACTTCTTCATCTTAAATTATAAACAATAAATTTCACTTATCAATTAAATAATAAGACTTTAAGTACCGGTACATGATAATTCTATAGCTCACATGCCTAGGCAACAAAAGACTTCCAGATCTTTTTATGGCAAATTTGGGGCTGATATACAGTCCCATTCTCCTACGAGTAAAGTATATATTTTATACATGTTTTTTTAAATTTCTAGATGTTTAAGCTTTCCACACAGTTATATACGATTTTCATTCATCTAAGACACATGGCGACTTTATACTCATGACACTGATTACCAGTGTGTGCTTATCACCTGAGGAAACTAGAAATGTCAGATAATTATCATAGTTTTCATTGCACGATTGTTTATATCGTAGTATTAGCTTTTTTCAATTCTTTTTAATAAAGCAAGTGAAACATTAAACAAATATTGCAAAACAATATAGAAATTTATTATTCCTCTTTTCCTATGCAAAAATAGCTCAATCCCATTTATTTCAGACCAAAGCATTAAAAGAAAACATGATGGGAGTCAACATCCTGCAACAGGACTGATGTCACCAAACATCTTCCCACCTCATTTAATTAATATATATGAGTGCCGCTGTAGGATTTCCAACCTTTTCTTAAAGTGACGTCATTTCCAGAAAACGTCACATGTGACTTCACCAATTGTACTGACAGTAAGCAATATTTGCCCCATATGACAATATGAAAACTAAGTGACCATAATTATGGAGTAAACATTGTTTCTTGCTAACAAATAGTGACATCACATGTTGCGTTTTCTTGAAAAGACGTCACTTACAGAAGAGGTTGTAAATCCCATAGCAGCGCTCATATACTTCATCAGTAAACTCAAGCCAATATGATTGTCATTTTAATGCTAATAAACTGGACTAAAGTGTTGTGTATGCAATCTTTTCTCTCCTATTAACTTCCGGTCAGATAATGTTCTTGATATCATCAAATGGGGTGAATGCACCAACTGTGGACATTGGACACACTTAAAATATGAAATTCCTTAGGAGGGATAGCACGCCTCTACTCTCTGACATAGTGTTTTAAGCATTGATAACATACTGGAATTTGTTGTTTGTTTATTATAAGTTATGTGTAAAGCTCATTTAGATTTAGTGTTTAAGAAATATTGTATGCATGAGCACTTTGGAAGTTATTACACAAATTTCATCAGCAGAAAACTTTACACATTGGTAATCAGGACAAATATCAAAGTTTATTTTTGGAAGATGACTCATACCCTTCAAATTCAGATTTTTGCGTTTAACTTGGAAATTGGAAAAAAAGACTAGCAATTACGGCAAAATATTATGAATATAAGTAAAGGATGTAAAGATTAATTAATGGACACTTGCTATTTATATAAACTGCCTGTGAGAGAAAAGTATCTATCTTTGTCAATTTTTGGCTAAATTGAACCAAATGTTTTATTCAGATTTATTGGGAATTTTTACATTCAAATATGAAAAAATATATACTTTTTGGCATTGGGAATATAGCCGAATAATGGCTATAAAGACAGCTGGAAAAAACCCAGAATATAATGATAATAATTGTATATCACATAACTTATCATGGAGCATTTGCATAAAGATGACCACCAAGAAAGCTAACGACTCGCTGATATTGCTCAGGAAAAATCTTGCAAGCTGCCCACAAGATATCTGAAGGTCCAGACATACTAGATAATTGTCTTTGAGTATATTTGCACAGTATGGAAACAATAAAATATGAAAATCATCACCCACAGCTTATAATTGAAGTACAATTACTGCTGCCTGTTTCTACAAGGGCAACTACAAGACAACAATAGTACCAGCCAGATGATCAGAGAATATATCTGACCTACTATCAAGTAACTTGATAGATGTAGTGGGTAGGGGCCCCCAGATAGACAGCTGACCAGTTAGCTCAGTTGGTAGAGCGCCATGCTAGCGTTAAGGGGGTCGTGGGATCGGTATCAAGATGACTCGACCCCTGACCAATTCGACCCCCGAAAATAAACAAAGTCAATTCGACCCCTGTACAATTCGACCCCTACTTTCCGATTATTCGGCATGTCAATTCGACCCCTCAGATGATATGGAAATATTTTAATTATTGTACGTCAATTATGAAGTTTTAATAAAAATTAATGATTTATAAACGCCGAATATGACTTATGTTGTAATATAAAATCGAAATAAAAGTATTAAAACTGTTAGTTTTTGTGTTTGTGTATTCTTAAGGCATTTTGGTGTTATGAAATAAATTAAATAAATTAAATAAATTAAATAAATTAAATAAATTAAATAAATTAAATAAATTAAATAAATTAAATAAATTAAATAAATTAAATAAATTAAATAAATTAAATAAATTAAATAAATTAAATAAATTAAATAAATTAAATAAATTAAAGTAATAACTGTACAAATTTAGACTTTTAAATGTACATTGATAAACTATTTGAATCTACCAATTCCTTTGTATTGCAGGTGTTATATTCTCATTATTTCATCTCTATTGTACGGCATGCATAAACATATAAGTAATGAGAATGTTTGCTTCAAACACGTTAATTATCAATTAACTGGCCCACTTAATGAAATCAAGAAATTGATTGTTCTGTAAAATATTTGGCAAATTATGACGCGTTAAAACTTTATCCAGCAATCAAGACACGGGCCTTTGATGTTAGCGACAGTTTGCCTTAATGATGGCATTTTTATGTAAATTGCCAATTATGATGTTTTAAATTTCAAAGCATAACTCTGAGATCCAGTCTTAAAATGTTTCGACAATTACACACACACACTAAATGACTTATATAAAAGAAGAAATTAACACCTCGAATGAAGAACAATGGATAAATCAACCAAACATAAACCCAATCGGGTCAGACAACGGCAATTACAAGTGTTACATTTATCCACTAAAACATTTCTGCAAAAAAATAATAATTATAATTTATTTTGAGTAGATAATATTTTACACTACACCCGATAACAATACAGAGGGGTCGAATTGACTTAGCAAAAGTAGGGGTCGAGTTGACTTAGGGGTCGAGTTGACGTGGGTCGAATTGACTTAGGGGCCGATTTGGTAGGGGGTCGAATTGTTCAGGGGTCGAGTTGTCCCGCAGCCGTGGGATCGAGCCCAACATTTGACACACTTGAATGTCTACATATAGCACTATAAATTATTTGATCACGATGAATAATACCTACCAAACCATGCAAATATCCTGTCTTTGAATTTGGGTTATTCAGATGAATATCGCCAATTCATGCTTTATGAGACTTGATATGATACTGTATTAAATTATCCGAAATATACGCATTACCTTGTTCAATAAATCACTAGTTCAGATAATTATTTTCAATGTGCGCGAATTTTGTCATGCATGTCAGCTTGTCATGCAATATGAATGGCTGCAAGTGTCGTTTAATAAGGCATCGGTCATGAATATTTCATATATTTCATAATGTTTATCTGTTACCCGGTGTCGCTGTAAGAACAGTGAAAAATCACTTCCTATGTAGGATAACTCCTGAACAGTGGCATTCTCAATCCAGAGTTGTCGTTCTTGCTACTCGTTCGCTGGCAACAAATTAATATTATTAACTGTCATTAACAATCTTTGGCCGAATATAGAGCGTTCCAGGTACAAGTAAGAGATCAAAATTGTCATAAATGTTGGTATATCACAATAGTCCAATAATAAAACAATGCCAAATAAGCGCTAAATATCAGATCGCGGAACTAGTATATTAGGACAAAAACTTAATGACCAATGTTAGCTAAATTAAACCAAGGGAAACAATCCATACATTCTCAAGGGAGGTCACTCAAAAATATATGAAACAGACATTTTTAGACCACCATTATGCCAAAAACAGGTTTTTTATACCATATTCATATATATTTCACCTAAAAGTATACGATTATGAGTGTTATGTGCAGAAAAAATGTATTATTCTGTAGTTATTTCGAATTATTCGGTATTATCCGGTATTATTCGGTATTAAGAGTAACCGAATGGCCCTGATCTTTTAGCCGTTCAGTAAGAGGCTCATTCAAATCATGTGGACTCCCTTACTGATTTTAGGATCAGGTGTTCTTAGGGATCGATTATCGCCTTAAAGACGCTCTAAAATTCGTGTTAGGTGTATGATTACAGATAAAAACAGCAAAAATATCGACAAAATGGTGAAAAACATCACTAAGCAGACGTCCATCTCGGCATTTGCTCAGGATCGTGGAGAAGCTGACTTTTCATATCGACCCTTTGATTGGTTACTGACATAATGTCAAGGTCATTTTAGCCACAATGTCTTTATTTAGTCCATTTACGGTCTCAACTTTTCTCGATCAGATAATTTCCCCGACTCCAATGAAAAGAAGAATTTGCGTAGATTCTACCAAAGACCAAAATACAGCCGGGACCATTATACAACCAGGGCCAATTTTCAGCTGAGGTACCAATATACAGCCGGGACAATATACAGATTGGTCCAATATACAGCCGGGAAAATATACAATTGAGGCCAGTATAGTATACAGATGGGGCCGATATGTAGCATGGGGTCAATATACAGATGGACCAATATTCAATTAATTGGGACCAATATACAGTTGGACCAAAAATATACAGCTGGAGCCAATATACAGCTAGCACCGATTAATATACACACATTTGCAGTATACAGTACGTACAAATGAATTTATTTCCCCCAGTTACGTTCATAAGAATGCTACTTTCATAATGAGTTGTAGTTTCATTTTGTCGTCTCCAAATGACCATCTTACTGAATATTTTGTTATGCGTTGGAAATGTTCAAATGGGTCTTGCGTTGTCGCGGCAATGAGTTCAACATGAACGTGAAGGTTGGGTGTGGTATTATTTTCCCCCTTTTAGAGGTTTATACGTGTAAAATTATAAAAATCGGGGAACGTAGTTCCACATAGGAAAGCTTATGCCTTAAAAACTGGCAACAAATACCAAAACCCGATCATCTAGACCTTGTATGACTTTCCAGCTTTGTCTATTGTTGACATCGGTGAAATCTTGATTTTTATAAGAAGTGGCATCGCTCTCTGTATTTTACCACTTCGACGGCGCATGTATAGCTTTATATTGACAAAAGGTTGTCTGTATACAAAGTTTAGAATCATTTGTTCACGTTAGGATGCACTAGACTCGATTTTTGCCGGTTGTGGTCCCCATAAGCTAGTGCTTGCTCCAATGAGCAGTGATGGTTCTCATGTATCGTTAGAAAAACCAACAACAAGGTAAAGGAGACTGAAGTAGTTTAAAGACATATAATGAAATATTAATCCATGAAACGTCATTGCCCTCCCGACACCTAGTGTTTGACGTGTAATGTGTTTCTCTAATTTAAATACAACCAATACAAGTATAATTGTAGCTTAATTGAAATATAATTACTTTTCAAAACTTACAATGTGCACATCCGATAACTGCCGCACCTGGCCGATAATTACCTGTACCCTTCCATTGGTTCTTACTGCCTTATTTTTTTCACGTTTTGGTTAGATGTCAAACATAAGAAACAAATTAAATTGCATTTTCGGACTAAGTTAAGGTATTGTAGGCCACCGAAACTAATGAGACAAAATTCATCGAAATGATTTTCGAGCGCTCCCTTACGCTGAACCTGGTAGTAATCGGTGATCATCGAAAAATCGACGACCGCTTACGGCAACTACCGACAAACAATTTAACAGCTGGCTAACCAGTGGTCTCATCTTTATCATTCTGCATCGACTGTTTTTGTCTGATAAGCGATAGGCCTATTGTTATGTATGTCGATGCTAAGTAAACATCTCGTACAGTTTTCTCTAGCTTACTCTTAATATATGTTTTAAACACATCTAATCAGGCCGGGAACTAAATGGCTGCCCCTAGTTTTATGTTAGGTTTACATCATGTTCAGCTCAAAAGTCGGCTTCAGAACATACACGTGCTTAGTTGGTTGCTTTTTTGGCATTATCTGCGCAGAATTTTGTCTGCGGTTCCGAGTACATTTCAATTCAAATAATTAACAGACGATGGACATAACCACTGTTGGGAGTTTGTGCTTTTTCGTGTACAGTCTAAACTGTAAAACATGCTTGGCTATATCTTATTCCTATAGGTTGGTGTATAGCTTATGTAATTAACGTGCAGTGGTTTCTGTCAGTGTGATTTGTTCTTACGCGAACGCCTGATGTTACATTTCCTGCATTTGACACATGAGTTGGAGGATGGATTGTTAATATGTACGATTTCCAGTCGTATTATTTCGAAGAAGTTGATTTTACTTTCGCCGTATCTTTCACTACACGCAGGTATTGTTCGTTTATATTTACTTGAGAACGGATGTGAACAAGAAATACCTTCAACAAAAGATGGTCGACGCAACGTGAAATATGAACATTTGTTGCAATCTGAAGGTTAACATTTGTTGTACAACATAAAAATGCCTAAATGTTACGATTGCCGGTCATTCAATTACGCTATACTACAGAAACTCCGAGACCTGTAAGGAGATATCACTGCGCAGGAGACTGGAAAAAAGTAACTCCGTAGTGTGATTAGTCATAGACACAGTATAGTCTGTTTCAAATTAATGTGTTTTTGTACATGTAGTTCATCATTACTTAAATAGCCACTTGATACGTATACATAATACAAGCTGATATTCAGTGTTTGTGTACTTCTAAAAGCGGACTGCGGGACTAATACTAGGTATGTTGGCAAAGGAACATGTACAGGCTCAGATTGAGCTATGGTTAACATGCTGTCATAACATCACGGATATATATAAACCGGGTTTGATCTCGGAAGAAAATCTCGCCGCTCCCGAGCGTTCAAACAAATCTAAACATAGATTGTAGGACGTTTCATATACATGGTTTATATGTCCGTGATAACATATACAGTGATATAAAGTAACTCTAAGACTTATACAATTCACCATTTATTAAAAAACAAAAACAACCAGTTTATTGTCAACCATACAACATAGTATCACAATAAGATTAAAGCTTATATGTCACGCCGATTATGTCTAAACAAAAATTATATCGTGTTAAATGGTGTTTTGAGTTAGAACTGTTGTTATTGATACAATGTAAAGGGTACTCAATGGGAACAGATACAATACAGTCAAAGACAAACGTTTACCATTGTTACACTATTTGCTTCGATCATTTCCAAATGTACATATCTTTTTTACATTTTTGATTCGTCAAGTAATTATAAACTGGCATAAATATAAGGTAAGCAATAATTGATAGATAAATAAATAAACTAGCACCATAGATCATTAATTTTGGCATAAGTGTTTGTGACTTTGTGATCGAGCTGATCTTTGACACTATGATTTTAAATATATTATACTTAAGTTAAGCGTTGAACAAATTCACTGAACAGTTTGTACGTGATATCTTCGGTACATTGTATTTTACGCTGTGTAATCTTGATGTTTACAATCTATTCTGGTCCAAAGAGCTAACCCGCCGGTACTAGTTCACATAGTTTCTAGAAAGCTACTGGATATATCGTCTGTTGATTTTGATTGCAATAAGCTGTAATATTATTTATTCAGATGTATGAATCAATCGAAATAGTTATCATAAACGGTCAACGTATCAAAAGCTCGTTCATCGCTTCTGTTCACTCTTCTGTAATGCAGTAAACATTCTAAAAGTACAAAATGGCGCGTCAGCTCTTCACCAGTGAAGCAAGTACATGTACAATTTTCTTCAACAATGACAAGTTCTTTTCGCTTCTAAACTTGCGTGAAAACATTCTAATGGTGGACCTTCGTGGAGGTAATGATTTTTCATTTGCGACGTGGCGTCGGTGTTAAATAATGTACCATTATTACAGTGAATCCTCGATAATAAGACCACCATTGATTCTGGAGAGTGTCGGTCTTATTAATTGAGATGATTTGATTTTTTAGTTAAATGTGAAAGGAAAATGGAAAAATTGCCCATAACAATATGTTATATTAATAAGGTCTTAATTATGAAATGATCGTTAAGTGAAGTTTTTTCTGTATAATACATACATTAATACATACAAGTATACTTATAAAAGATAATAAAAGTCATGGGAAGCTTAACATGAAGAAAAAGTACCTCTTATCATATAAATAGAATCATCCAATATTGAATGAGTTTTTAAAGTCATTGTTAGAATTTTTTTTAAAAACACGTTCCTGGCTAGATTTGATAAATAAGTAATTGATTTCATAAACATATGCAATTTATTGTAAAATTAGTGGATTTTTTTGTGACAATTCCGGCAAATTTTAGAGGCCAGATTGGGGTTTTAATAGCCCATGGCTATTTGGCTACCCGCTAGTGCCAGTCTAGCCTGGTCAATTCCATTCATAAATGAAGTATTGTGTACAGTTTTCATAACTATGTACAAATGAAATACACATATGTTCTCTAACTCATTAAATGTGAAAATGTCGAGTGTATTGTTGTTTTAAATATGAAGAAATTAAGAACATGTAGAGGATACATACAGAAACAGTCATAGCACTGGCTACTCAGAGTGCCGAGAGGTGACACTCTTTCTCCTGAGACACGTTTAGACTGAAGAGTGTGCTCACGACTTACATTTCCAAGGAAATGAGTCTGTAATGTCCTTGACCTTCACTGGATTCTCCATCCACGTGATAACATCATTGGTTGGCAAAATGAAAACGTCTTTAAGAGTTAGAACACGCTTTATAAACGCTTGAAGTCCTTTTAGATTATCTGCATATAATGTATGTCGGAACCAGAGCTGTCGTAAATGGACACCAAATGGAGCTTTGTTTGTTTCATAATTATACATAAAATTATCCCATAAATAAGATTCAGTCGTTTTGCTAGTCGGTGGATTTAACATACAGCCGTCAACATAGCTACAATCATACCGCTTCTTGTAGTCCAATAAAGCTACTGAAGGGACTTCCCACAATCCTGCGTACCTCTTAGTCGGACATTCTGGAATGACACATGTAGATCTGTAACCGTAGTCTAAGGTAAAAGGCCATGGCTTGTATGCACCTTTGTTTGGATGACTTGCTGTTAGTGTTGCATCGTATTTTAAACCATGCTTCTTCAGGAGTCTGAATTGCTCATCTCCGAGAGCCTTTAACTCCGGCGTTTTCCATCCAGTAGCTGTGACGTTGTTCTTCTTCAGAGAAGTAATCTGTGTGATAATTTCTTCTTCCATTGTTTCTGAGTTGGTGAAACTATGTTCATTTACTCCTTGCATGGCAATCTCAGCACCCAATTTGGAAAGTCGTCTGGTTACACGACTGTAAGAGCCTCGTGCTGACGCATATATGGTTCCACTTATCAGACAGCCATTTGGATTCTTTCTGTTAAATACCAACTGTCGGTACCGATTGTAAAGATCTGCATTTATTACTCCATCGAGTGTTATGTAAATCATTTGTGGAGTGTCCTTCAGGCTTAAACTTTTTGGAATTTTCGTTCCTTGGCAGAAGCAATTTGGAAGTTTGCAGGTAATACCTTGAACGCACCCCTTGGGCGTTGCAGTTGTCAGTGGGCGCCAGAAAGCCCACCAGTGCCGGCGTGAGTTCGTCGGTGGAGTGACACGCATTATATCCCCGAAATCGTTATTTGCATTATTTTGAGAAGGTACCTCTGTTGCCTGGTTTGTCTCTATTTGATCGTCGGATCCCCATCCCGATATGTGCAAACCAGGAATTATATTATTTTGAATTATTCTTTTTGTTGTTGTAGTTGGAGTTGTTGTAGTGGTAGGAGAAGTCGTCGTCGTCGGAGTTGTTGTTGTTGTTGGAGTTGTTGTTGTTGTCGTCGGCGTTGTTGTAGTTGTCGTCGGCGTTGTCGTAGTTGTCGTCGGCGTTGTTGTTGTGGTCGTCGGTGTTGTTGTTGTGGTCGTCGGGGTGGTTGTAGTTGTCGTCGGGGTGGTTGTAGTTGTCGTCGGGGTGGTTGTAGTTGTCGTCGGGGTAGTTGTGGTCGTCGTCGGTGTAGTTGTTGTTGTAGTTCGTATGGTTGTAGTAGTTGTCGGTGTTGTCTTGCGAGTAGTGGTGGTTTTGGGCCAGCGGCGAGTAGACCAACGTCGAATAGGCAGACGGCGAACAGTGACAGGTCTAGATGTTTTCGATTGTTTCTCTCGTTCGGTTATCCACGTCGTAGGAATCGCATGCGCAGTGTTATTGCGGGGTCGAGGTCTAACTATGGGTGCTGGTGGTGTGAGTTTAGGAACAACTTTATGAACAACTTTTGGCTTATTTTCTGAAAGAAGAAAAAACATCGACGTTAGCATACACTTGTTTACATTTGCAATACGATAAAATACTACGTACTAAGGAGACAATAATGTTGAATACTTCCTGTCCATTGTGACATCGTCTGCAAATGAAAAGAACCACAATATGGAAATAAGTCGACTTTTCCATGGGATGATACAGTGTAGTAAATGCCTGTCACGGTTAACACAAGTTCCATAGATATATATATATTTTAAGTAACATAAATAGCCAGGGTAATGTAGTGACTATTGCAGCTATTAGAGAGGTGGAAACCCGACTTTATGAATATAGTGTCCTTTAATTCATTCGTAATTAATATCATACCAGCATTATCATGACTTCAAATCAGTCAGTATCGACCGGTCACAACTTGTTGACATTCAGAAAACGAAGGATATTCTAAACTCCCCGGAAGGTGCTCTGAAATCCGTATTGCCAGCCCAGTATTACTCACAATTGGTTAGTTAGGATTAGCGTGGTATTACAAATGCATACACTGATTTGCATACATTTCGTTTAAAGATGTATCTGGCTCATCTGAACATAAAATGTTTGAAGTGGCTTTATCCAGTATTGGTGTTACATTGTCTAAAACATTTCTAATAAGAGCCATTGCAATGAAAAACAGATTGATTTTATCCTATTATTATCAGTCAAAACCTGTAAAGTAGCTTGATTTTTTTTTAATTTTATGATGTACAAACATCTTTCTTCAACAAATATGGATTAATACATTTGAGTTCATTTTTTGTTAATGCATGTTTATTGATGTTTTAACTAAAGAAATATATTTTTCTTGTTAGGTTAGGTAAACAAATGAACAAAAAATGAGCATAGTTATATTTTAAGAATCATCAAAAAAACGTACACTTGGTATTAGAACAGGCCGATTATTGTACAGAGTTTTAAATAACACTCACAATCATAAGTTGGGACTACTTTTCTATTTTTTGAGATACAAACTCGTATTTTACCCTCTTTTTGAGCCAAACATATCTGTCAGAAATGTTTTAAAATCATAATTAAGAGCACATGTGTGTGAAAACCCATTTTAAGACAGCATACAGTCACTTAGAACTACTCTATAAATTGCGTTAGTAGTAGTTACTATTTTTTTACAAATTTATACAAAAAAGTATTTGTATGTGAAATAAAACACACTTTTACTATTAAATCGTCAAAAACATGTAAATAATTAACATTACAAGCAAGCTGTAATTTCAATTTCAAGCGTAAAATGCACTGAAAGGTTTAAAACTATTAATGTCGCATTTTCACTGAACAAAACCCTCTTCCATTTAGAATAATTTCGACAGCAACACTTTTTATAATGAACACACAAAATGGGTGAATACAATAAAATAGGCGTAAAATGAATGCCAGCCATTAGTTATCTTATTTTTGCAACTGTTTTTTATTTTTCATCTAAAGAAAATATGCACATATTTCATTTTGAAATTTCAACAGTCAGGAAACTTTGACAGTTTCTTGTTTAAATAACTAAATGTGATTTAAGTGCGCGTAGGGCGTTTTGGTAACTTGAAATATGTTTGTTAACCTAAGAAATATACGCGTTCATGCATTGTCTTTATTCATGTTGAATGCTTATTTAGCCGGTTTTCTAGAAGCGTACGTATCTTGAAAAGAACCGCACAGTCATTGTTAAATCTACTATAATGATTAAAATACACCGATAAAATATGAATGTCGTTTGATTTCGCGATAATCGAATGTTGAAGCCTGTACAGAATCAGCCTCTTCTTGAGTGAATCACAATATACAGAGAAGCGACTATGTAGTCTATGCAGTCTATGCAGTCTATGCAGTCTATGCAGTCTATGCAGTCTATGCAGTCTATGCAGTCTATGCAGTCTATGCAGTCTATGCAGTCTATGCAGTCTATGCAGTCTATGCAGTCTATGCAGTCTATGCAGTCTATGCAGTCTATGCAGTCTATGCAGTCTATGCAGTCTATGCAGTCTATGCAGTCTATGCAGTCTATGCAGTCTATGCAGTCTATGCAGTCTATGCAGTCTATGCAGTCTATGCAGTCTATGCAGTCTATGCAGTCTATGCAGTCTATGCAGTCTATGCAGTCTATGCAGTCTATGCAGTCTATGCAGTCTATGCAGTCTATGCAGTCTATGCAGTCTATGCAGTTTATGCAGTATATGCAGTATATGCAGTAGCAACAGTAGGTCTTGACTTGAATAATTTTTAGAAGCGATTATCGATTCATACAAAACCGATAAAGGTTCCACACACAAACGATAATCGAATTGCGTGAGAACGATTATCGGTATATTTACGTGTAATAGTATGTATACGAGAACAGTTTATTTTCGTTAGTTTGAAAAGTAATCAGTGGTCCGTTTAGGAATGATATTTCGGCCATTAGCTTGTCCTTAAAGATGTATTCGGCCCATCTGAACCTTATTTTTTTTAATTCGCATCATCCAGTATTGTTGGTACATAGTCTAAAACATCATTAATAAGAACCATTGCCATGTATAACCGTTTAAAACAATTTTTGTTTAATAATATTACTGACAGACAAAATTAGTAAAACACATATTATTGTTAAAAAACTGGATTTTTTTTTAAAATTTTATGATCATACAAACGTTTTTTTTACAAATACAGAGAAAAACATTGTAAATGTATTCTGTGATAATGCATATTTATTGAAGTTTTAACTAGATAAAATATATTTTTCATGTTTGTTAAGTTAAACGAATGAACAAAATTTGAGCATAATATATCTTTAAGTTCCACAGTTAGTATTTTGGTATTATTGGAAATTCTGATTGGTAATTACATTTATTGCACATTGTAGTTTTTGCCTAAAATTAAGCAACACTAAATTAATATTTATAGATACGATACACTATACATGATCAGTTTTATTATAAGTTCTTACAAAAAATATAATATATAGCAAGAAATAAAATAAATAAGTAAATTAAGTAATTCGTCATTATATATCATTTCTTGAAATACTTGAAAGACTCTTTATTATAATAGTAACAATTGTATTCGGTCACGTATACATTATATAGGTCTTTGGTTAAATATTCCAATTTACTATCAGATTAAATCATTTTAATTAGTTTTTATTTGAGTAAATGCGTCCTTATTCATTTTTTAATTGCAGCATATTATTTATTGCTCGTCAGTACCTAAATTATTACCAAATTAGTTATACATAAAAAGCAAAAATCGTGGTAACATTTTCTTACTTTCATAAAACAAAAATGTGGCTTTTATTATTACTATAAACAAATGCTTATATAATGTATTACTTACTATACATCACACACAATAATTATGTCACTAAAATTGATATATACCAAACTGAATCATTTATAAATTATGGCAGGCAATTAGTCTACATATAAAGTTAAGGTGACAGCGCACTTAATAAAATGCTTTTCAGAGTAATTATGATATTTATAAAAATAAAAGTATGTCAGACACAATTTTCAAACAATATTTAAATTAACCGATGAAGTCGACAGTTAGACCACACACGGTGTATGTATAGAGAGAATTTTGCGTCATTGGTTGTGAAATACTAAGATTCTTTTCTAAAAAAAATCGGATTTTTTTTTCTGAATTTTAATCACGTCCGTAAATCGCGGAGGACGTCATGTAACTAAATATCAATATCTCACGCAGTAGTCTCCCTTCACACAAAAAAACAGAGACTAATGTACAGCCAAGGGAGATAAGCGCCACAAGGACGATGAACAGCGCCACGGCGAGTGGTCGTTTGTAATAATTATAACAGCGCGCTGATCGACAAATAAACAAATCTTTCCGCAAATAAAATATGTTTGTCTTCATGCTCTACGAAAGTTACACGTAAATATATGTAATGAATTTCAAAATATGCAAATATTTTCTACACTCTAAGTTCAGCTCGAAAATGTAATGTAAGAATAAACAATGCAATTTTCGATCGGTCAATTCAGATCTCTGATATATCGGTAAGATCTACAACAATGAATACTTTTCTATTTATCTACCTACTATGCTATGCATTATAATTACCCAATATTAAATTGACAAAATTAAATATTCATGCCAAAACGTCGTAGATTATTGTAGAGTAAACTTATATAAACGCGGCTCACCAAATTAAGGACCATAAAAAATACTGTCGCAATTTTATTGTTATGTCGAAGGCAAAAATCCAACTCAGCACATTTTCATGTGAGTTTTTATTTAGTTTTTAAAAGTCATTTGGACTGCACCGAGTTCGCAGTTTTTGCACAATTACTGACTGTTATGTTTTTGCTTAAAGTTGAAACAATTCCCTTTTTAACAAAACATGCGAACGCTAAGTACAAATGTATTCTTATAATAAACTACGTGTCTTATCTCGGAATTATGTAGTCATACGAAGATAGGCTTTTTTGAAAAGGAAAAGGTAAAAATGTTCCGAAAGTAACTGCATTTACAAAGACTAATACCATCAATACATCTACAACTACTCTTACTGTCAGCAGTAAAACAGACGTAACATCTACAACAACTCTTACTGTCAGAAGCAATACGGCTGCTGCAGCCATCAATACATCAACAACTACTCTTACTGTCAGCAGCAATACAGGTGTAACATCAACAACTACTCTTACTGTCAGCAGCAATACAGGTGTAACATCTACAACTGCTCTTACTGTCTGCAGCAATACAGGTGTAACATCTACAACTGCTCTTACTGTCTGCAGCAATACAGGTGTAACATCTACAACTGCTCTTACTGTCTGCAGCAATACAGATGTAACATCTACAACTGCTCTTACTGTCTGCAGCAATACAGATGTAACATCTACAACTGCTCTTACTGTCTGCAGCAATACAGATGTAACATCTACAACTGCTCTTACTGTCTGCAGCAATACAGATGTAACATCTACAACTACTCTTACTGTCTGCAGCAATACAGATGTAACATCTACAACTGCTCTTACTGTCTGCAGCAATACAGATGTAACATCTACAACTACTCTTACTGTCTGCAGCAATACAGATGTAACATCTACAACTACTCTTACTGTCTGCAGCAATACAGATGTAACATCTACAACTACTCTTACTGTCTGCAGCAATACAGATGTAACATATACAACTGCTCTTACTGTCTGCAGCAATACAGATGTAACATCTACAACTACTCTTACTGTCTGCAGCAATACAGATGTAACATCTACAACTGCTCTTACTGTCTGCAGCAATACAGGTGTAACATCTACAACTGCTCTTACTGTCTGCAGCAATACAGATGTAACATCTACAACTACTCTTATTGTCTGCAGCAATACAGATGTAACATCTACAACTGCTCTTACTGTCTGCAGCAATACAGATGTAACATCTACAACTACTCTTACTGTCAGCATCAATACAGGTGTAACATCTGCAACTACTCTTACTGTCTGCATCAATACAGATGTAACATCTACAACTACTCTTACTGTCAGCAGCAATACAGATGTAACATCTACAACTACTCTTACTGTCAGCATCAATACAGGTGTAACATCTACAACTACTCTTACTGTCAGCAGCAATACAGATGTAACATCTACAACTGCTCTTACTGTCTGCAGCAATACATATGTAACATCTACAACTACTCTTACTGTCAGCAGCAATACAGATGTAACATCTACAACTGCTCTTACTGTCTGCAGCAATACATATGTAACATCTACAACTACTCTTACTGTCAGCAGCAATACAGATGTAACATCTATAACTACTCTTACTGTCTGCAGTAATACAGGTGTAACATCAACAACTGCTCTTACTGTCTGCAGCAATACAGATGTAACATCTACAACTACTCTTACTGTCAGCAGCAATACAGATGTAACATCTATAACTACTCTTACTGTCTGCAGCAATACAGATGTAACATCTACAACTACTCTTACTGTCAGCAGCAATACAGATGTAACATCTACAACTACTCTTACTGTCTGCAGTAATACAGATGTAACATCTACAACTGCTCTTACTGTCTGCAGTAATACAGATGTAACATCTATAACTACTCTTACTGTCAGCATCAATACAGGTGTAACATCTACAAGTACTCTAATAGTGAAACTTAATCGCCTTCACATTTGCTTGGTTCATGTATGACCGAATGTTTGATTTGCACAAAACAGTATTGTTTCATAGACGCATCTGACAAGTTAGCTTTCCGCAGCATATACACTGTTTTACATACATCAGTTGTTCACAAGTTTATAAATGTTACCACATGGAATATTTTTACAAGTTAACGATGATTGATCTGAGGCCGGACGTTAATTAATCGCACAAAACCAGAAACACGATGAACTATAGATAGCATAAATCAACAAATTCACAAAACTGACAATACATCTGTTTCAACAAGCTTGTATTTAGAAATAAAGTTAATACATGTACAAGGGTCAGTTATAACGTTCCTAAACTGTCGTGCTTAAATCACGGCTAGTGAGCCAATGCTAACGAAGCTCAGCATTTACACTCAACATCATATGAGTTTAACATCTTGCATAATTTCTTTTCTTTTTTTCTTAAAAAAAACATAGCATTGTACATTCATCAACTCAACTCATCATTGCTAATCATAAACTATGAACGGCTCGTGTTGTACTTCAGTGTGATCTGATATTTCTTATCTTTCATTTCCCTGAAGAATTCATTAAAATAAAAAAATGTGTTGTTTACAAACGTAAATGCCTGAAATTTACATTTCTTCAAAGGCTACAGGTGTTTTATTGCATATAAATTCAAAAATGCGTTAAATTGTAATATATTTACACCGAGCACCTGTGCTATTTACGGTTAAATATCTTGTGATACTGCACTGATATTTCCTTTGTTTAAGCGCACGTCAGTAATGGCTTTAAACAGTCCCAGAATTATCGAGTCGTATCGTTTTTTTTCGAATCTTTTTATTTGACGCATGGAAGTTCACACGAATTACTTAACTAAATAAGACATTGCAAAAATTCTCGATTCCTTATTCCATTCGTCAAATGTTTCGTTCCGTTATTAGATAGACATTGGGACTTTGAAACTGATCACACAGACCTTGAACTTGATCAACCTACATTGACACTGACCACACAGACATTGACGTAGATCACACATACTTTGACAATGGCCACACAGACATTGACACTGAACACACAGACATTGACACTGGCCACACATACATTGGCACTGACCACACAAACATTGACGTAGATCACACAGACTTTGACACTGGCCACATAGACTTTGACACTGAACACACAGCCATTGACACTGACGTTGACGCTGACATGGACACAGCCATTGACACTGACGTTGACGCTGACATGGACACAGACATTGACGCTGACCTTGGACAAAGATCACGACACAAAACCTTAGCACTGATTTTGACACAGACATGGACTCGCACATTGATATCGACCATGTCGCTTACCTTGACGCCGACCATGATGCTGACTTTGACACTGACATTGACACAGACCGTGATGCAAACCATGATATTGACCCATACTTTGAATCTGACATTGACGCAGACCTTGACACTGCTTTTGACATTGATATTGACTATGACATATTTATAACTATTCAAAAAACGAGTAAGCGTTTAGCTTGCCGCTTTGATTCTCCAACTTTACATTGCATGTACAATATCGTTTTGTCGTGTGGTCATATGTGCATCTTGATATTAACAATTTCATGACAGATTATCACTGCAACGTGATATTCAAACAATAAAGTGTACCTGACGCAACCATTCAGCAATACGTATTTAAGGTCATAATTATACAGCGACTAAATGCATGCGCGGGTCTAATATTTGACGGAAAAGAGGGAAGTATATATGGTATTTTATCATTTCGTTCATTCGTGATATACTTAGAGAAGTAACACGAGTATGTGTTTTTCTAAGCTAATATGAGAAGATTGCATTATTGCTTGAGAGTGTAGCTGGCAGACACATTTCATGTTTTAGCTTTCTTTGTCACAGAATTTAGGGGAGGGTCCAGATGCCGCACCCCCCTAAATCCGCCCTATGAATCCGTATTTGTAATGAACGTTATTTTAAACAACATAACTATGCAGTGGTCGATTTATCATTTACCTGAAACATACAGTAACTTTAATTTTTGAAATACATTTTTTTCAGCATCTACATCCGTGAATGTGATTTACTCGCACATACCAAAAGTTTATATATTCCTTTGCATACTCCACATGTAAGTGTTCGATGCCAGGTGGTTAAGATAAATCAGATGCATCTGTTTTAACAACGAAGCCTATACATAACATCAGTGTCGATACACTTTAAATACGACGTATACTCATTAAATCATTGACCTTTTTGTCAAACACAAATGAGGCAAGCAAAACAGTCTTAGAAAAACGAATACCTTACCAAAAAAAAACTAAACTAAAATATCACGTTTGGAAAAAATGTTTATTATTTAGGTGACCTCTATCAAACAGTAAATGCATTATTAAGCACTTTACTTTATTAAACCGATGATATTCGATTTATCATCGGGTTGAACTGTGGCCTCATTATAATATGTCATACATTTGTAACTGATAAATTGTGTGATATATGGTATACAACATGTGTCCAGACAGGGTGTGAATTAGAAACTCAATGTGCTTTAGAATTTTGATCTTCTAATATTAAAGCTTCTTTGAAGATGATAAATGTATGCTTTTTTTAACGAAGCGCTCTTCCCTAACCATTCCCCGCGAAAATGTCTTATTTTGACAAAAGTCGCTCAAACTCGGTAACCTCCGGAAATCTTCGATATTTTTCTAAATGGATAGCAATCACTCTCGATGATTGATTCATGGGTATGAGACAAATACTCGCATATTCTTCAGGGGCCTTTAAAGTTTGAGACTCAACATAGCTCGACTTGAAGACCTTCGAACTTACGACCTTCTGACCAGGAGCCAAGAGCTCTACGCATCGACCTCGATTCCTTTTTCTACTAGCATTTGTAAAGCGGTTATTATTTTTCTAGCACGTCTGTTCTTTTATTTGGTGAATGCAAACGTTCACATCTGCTAAAATTGTGTACAACCACTGTATAATTTTTGACCTTTTACGAGTAAAGTATTCTTTTTGACGATGGCTACGAGATAAAGTGCAAGTGAGATAATCAGTCTGAGGGCCGCTAGACAATTAATTAAGATACATTTTAACACTGGTGGCCATGACAACGGTTTGATAAGATAAAATGTTATTGATATTCAGTTGTGTATATCTCGTCCGTAAATTATTGTCGCATTGCTCGAAAGGTTGTCTTCATCAAACTGTTTCTCATCCTTATATCATACTAAATAACCTGCACCCAATTAGCTTGTAATTCCCGTTACATCTTGTCAGTAAATGTATTTAATTCTGAACATTGAAAATGTGTAATCTCAATTAAGTCACGTTTTGGACATGTTAGCTACTCAATAATAAAGCTGTCTTCATTTATCAAGAAACGACAGACACAGCATGTACAATACGTGACCAGAATAAGTATAATGGTGGTGTGTTCCGCTGGATGTGGTCAGTCCCGTATTTCACATAAATATCATCTCTACGCTCACGCTTATATTTGAAATTTCAAATAAATCATCTCAGATTCTCTTCGAAAATGCTTTTGGCAAAGAAAATTGTTGGGAAATCGCACCTGAAATGTTGACATTACACTCATACATATGAAATTGGTCTTAGCACATTTACCATTTTACCCGGCCTTTCACGAATACAGAGTTGAATGTAAACTTGGCTCAAAATGAGAACTTTTTTCTGAATTAGGGACCAGGTACCAAAAAGGTCAAACTCCCGCATTGCGACACGATGGTTCGCGGGATGGCTGAGAATTGAGAAATATTGGATGGTCAATGGATTTACAAATGTCGTTATTGAAACTATGTATATTTCTGGTCCAATTTGGTTAAAAACTATGAAATATTACATAATGATGTTCCTTTTATGATTTATGATATAAATAACATAACTTTATAACATAGTACCATGTGTACTATAAAACACAGTTTGAAAATGCTTGTTGAAACAAAATATGAACTAAATGTGAAGAATTGGGTTTTTTTTCAGTAGAATCTACAACCAAAGTTTTATTAACATTAAAATGGTTGCAAAACCTGTAAAATACAAACCGAACGGTTATTTATTTCTGCATTAGTTTTGTATCACTACAGGGAACAACTTAAATGTGTTTTATTGCTACACAATTAATGTTTGTATGTGAAGCGTACTAGATAAAAACAAAGTCAATTAACGTTCACTTAAATTCCATTAACTTAATCGATTACATGAAACTAAGAATTAATAACACGCCCGATCACGTTAAACATTGATGTCTTAAATAGCGGGAAAACGTCGATAAACATATTAAATTACAAAGTTACACTTTTTAAAATGATGTTGGTAGATGTATAGACGAAATCTGACAATGTTTATTAATATTTGCGTGTTTTAGTAGATATATTACGCAGTTAAAATTGGAATGATTATTTTGATTTAAATATGGTGTGGGTGACATGGTTGTTGTCGCTGTTAATGCTAACATTTAGATGAAGGCCTAATGACCTTGTGTTTTGACCAAGTTAAGCACGAATTCATCTCATAATTGGCAATTTTATTAATGAACTATACACAAATCATATTTGCACGAGTGTCGCACAAAACTGGTCTAAGTGTCGCACAAAACTGGCCTAACTGTCGCACAAAACTGACCAAAGTGTCGCACAAAACTGGCCTGAGTGTCGTACAAAACTGGCCTAACGGTCGCACGAAACTGAACAAAGTGTCGCACAAAACTGGCCTAACTGTCGCACAAAACTGACCAAAGTGTCGCACAAAACTGGTCTAAGTGTCGCACAAAACTGGCCTAACGGTCGCACGAAACTGACCAAAGTGTCGCACAAAACTGGCCTAACTGTCGCACGAAACTGACCAAAGTGTCGCACAAAACTGGCCTAACTGTCGCACGAAACTGACCAAAGTGTCGCACAAAACTGGCCTAACTGTCGCACAAAACTGGTCTAAGTGTCGCACAAAACTGGCCTAACTGTCGCACGAAACTGACCAAAGTGTCGCACAAAACTGGCCTAACTGTCGCACGAAACTGACCAAAGTGTCGCACAAAACTGGCCTAACTGTCGCACAAAACTGGCCTAACTGTCGCAAGGAATTTTGTGAAGCGAAGCTGTGAATGTTTTCAGTATTTTCATACTCGTATTTGAGATATTTTTCAATGTTTTCAATTGCTTCAAGAAAATGGCAAATACATTTTCTGGATCAAATTGATCAATATGCTGAATTTCTTGGTACTTTATTAGCATAGTCAATTCTGACCCAGTAACAAAAATTATAGTGTATACGTACGCGTACAATGCACAATGAGAAATGACAAATTTGAAGTCAATTTTATATTCATATTAAAAACAAGTCATATCTTAAGATACTTTTGGGTATTTTATTAAATATATTTGAAATAAAACTGGAACGTACATTCTGTTCACGTGTGCAGCATAATTATTTGAGATTTATGCCCTTTTATTCAAGTATTTTAATAGATTTTTTCGGACTTTGGAACATTAAAACTACTTAAAAATGTCAAATTAAACTCAGCGACTTAATAAAAAAGACAAATGACTAAAGCAATAAATGATTATTATCTGAATATATCTTCATAACGATGCATCAGTGTCGACTTTTGATTTTTTTTTTCATTTTTAAAGAAATCTGTGTTACGTCTTAATATCATATACTATCAGAGTGTTTCATTAAACCATGAACGTTTTGGAATTTGACTTATTATTTTAGTTTGAGAATATAAAATTAATTTGGAACAGAAACCCAAGACCCCAGATACAGCGCATCACCGTATTGACGATGCATAATTATACTGCGAAAAATATCCCTTTGAAACGAGAAATAATTATTCATAATGAACAACCAATAGAATATCAGAAGATATCACAGAAAATAACGTAAAAAGCTTGTATTTCTACAAAACGTAATTCATTTGTTAAGAAATTTGATTGCGATATTAAGTCACGCTTAAATACCCAGCTCACCACAATGATAGCGCATTCAAGTTTATACGCACTTGCCAGGGGGTGTTCCAAAACCAGCTAAATGGTTGAACATAATGAAGATTCCAAACTTGCCCATAATGATTCAGTTAACAATGACTTCGACTATGTTTAATGCTATATAATCGCCGCCCAAGACTCCATCACCATACTGACGAAATTAAAAAAAAGTCATTTATGTGCTATGAGAAAAAAACGACACCCTTTGATTTTTACGCAAAAGTAATAACATTTGTTTAAGAAGTCTCCTGTTGAACGGTCAACTTATACTAAAAAACTAGGTAAGTTGGAAAATATGTATTCCCATCTGAATCTATATTTGAAAAATTTGCAGGAAGTCGACAATTAAAGCATTTGGGAGTTCTTAAATAACAAGTATTACCAAGTAATAGGCAAGTAGACACATCGCCTCATTGATACATATTTAAGAAAATTCAAGTTTGGCTTCAGCAATCCATTTACATGTCAGGAAGACATTCATTTGCATTCAGTAATAAATTAAAACAAGAATTGTCTTGAAAAAAGATCGTCGGCGGAATTTGAAGGTAAAGATTTGCTGGGCAACATAACAAATGCCGAGATGTTGCGATTGCTGGTCATTCCAGATCCAAAATGAATTTTGGTAAATTCAGAGAAATTCAGTGGATTTCGGTAAGGTAACGTACCCTTTATCGAAAGGTTAACCAATCCGCGTCAATGTTACAAACGTTGTATGGTTGTAGAGAAATTGCCTTGGTGGTTAACGTAAGATTTGATTGGTTTACATAACACTGATATGCAAATAGCAAAACCATGTTAGTACTGCGCCGAAAATCAATTGATAAACTTCCATTGGTGGCACAGGAAATACACGCTGGTTGGCTGTTATTGTTCGTTTAATTTGTGTGCGCATTAATGTTGACTTTTAAAGACCGTATCTGCAGCTTGAAATTGAGTTTTCAGCATACAGAATTATATGCTACTCGCATTAGGTCTCATACATGCATCCTTTTTGTAAAATATATTTATGGATTTTTGTAGCCCACGGATTTCCGTAGTTTACCATTGTTTATGCTATACAAAGAGGCGTGAATGTCAACTTGGAAGAAAAAGGCAACATCAAAGAAGAGCATCTATCTTTTTAAGTGCATTTTTTTCAAATACGAATAATTTGTATAGCAAAAACAAAGTAACAACCGTAAGATGTATGCTTAGATACGTGCATACTGAATGAACATCACAAAGCACCGGTAGCATTTCTTTTCGTTTCTAAATAGCTCCCGTATATCTATCGCATATGATATATTTATATTTTAACGAATTCTTACAGAGAACTATGGTATCGAACAGACAAAAGCAAGTCGGAGTCATGCATAACATCAAAATATAGCGCAGTGGATGTTGTGTGAACTTTACGCACTACAGCGATGTATGCCGTTCAGTTGACCTTACATGAGCCAGTGTTCCTGGGTAACCATCAGTTCTAATCTGCTTCTGCCGCAAACAAGCGACAATTTTTCAACAAAAATCGGAGGTAGATGACAAATGACTTGTTTATACTAGCTTTCGTCAAGTTGCCATGGACAGTGGAGAAACTACGACTTTCATTTTTTCGAAGTCGAGAGCTCTACCGACTGAGCTAAACGGCTTGACTTTGCAAACCTCTTAACACGTACAACATGTCGAGATATATTTGACTCGTATATGATCATAAATTCAGTTTCTAAATGTGACAGGAGTTTGGCGTCAGATACTATTCGTAATAAACCTTCGTTCTATCAACTTGTTGCGACAGGAATTTGGCATCTGATACTTTTCGCAATAAACATTCGTTCTATCTACTTGTACCTCGAAACATGAGCACAATTTATAATTTGTAGTTTGCACTGATCAAACTACACCCGTTTGTACATACACAAATGCAAAAGGAGATTTCGTCATGTCGGACAATTTGGGCTGTATCTGAGGGGCTGCTACAATGTGATTTCCTCGTGGTACATCTAAACTCGGGTAATGAAAAGGGTTGTTGAGCTATTTGGTAACACGGGGTACTACTTAACAATAAAGCCAGCAGATAACAAAGGCATGTATAGTGGTTGAGTGGAAGAGTATCTTACCACAGGCCCGAATGTCGTGGGTTCGAATTCCGCCGTGGTCGCGATTGAACAGAGAACTCCCTAAAATGTGCGAGTATTTGTCAGTAACTCGGAGAGCTGTCATTGAGTGATTAATTTCAAAATCGATGTAAAATATATGAGTTTAAACTGATATGTGCATAAAACATACTTACCAACAACGACTTGAGCGTCGGGGCATCCCCATGACTTCAGTGTGTGAATCTCAGACATCGGAGTTGGGTTTTTCATCCAGTCTAACATCTGTTTTACTGTCACTACATAAACATCATCCATTTTCTCCAACTCATCAAGGAAACGATTCATAGCTTTCAGATTGTACCTTGTATAAAACCAGGCGGCATGCATGTTTAAACCAAATGGTGTTCGCGTGGTGTTATAGAAAGACATGAAATTGTCCATTAAGTATTTGAAGGCTTCTTCTTCTCTTCTCGCCCTCATGGTACAGCCATCGACGTAAGAGCATGGGTATGAATTCAAATGGTCCATTAAACTGATAACAGGAACTGCCCAGAAGTCTTTAGTGCGAGCGCGAGTTGGACAAGGCCGGATGCCACAATTATACGGCCAACCTCTATCCATTGTAAATGGCCAAGGTTTGGGGAGATCCATGCTGTTTCTGGAGTACGTAAGAGAAATATCGTATTCAAACCCGAGCTCCTTCAATACTTCAGGCTGTTTGTCACCAGCAGTTTTCAAATACGGTGATCTCCATCCAATGATTTCTTCTGCTGGGACACCAGCCTTTTGCACCAGGTTATCCTTCTGATCCTTTGCTTCTTTTCGTAATTTAAACTCATTATCAATGCTGTTGTGTGTAACACTGTGCACAGCGATCTCGTGGCCTCTTTCGTAAAACCTTTTAACTTTTTTGTAATCGGTGTACTGATCCGAAACATATAAAGTCATTTTTGTTCGGCATCCATTCGGGTTTTTGCGTTTATCGGTGAAAATCCTGTCATACAGACCCGCCATAATTACATTGACGGCGTCGTCAAAGCCGAAATAGACCATTTGTGGAATATCTTTTCTATCCATCGGGTAACTAAATCTCGGACATGAGCAATGTGGTGGCACACATGACGCTCTGCAAGACTGTCCCGCGGTGCCACTAATTGCCACAACAAAAACTAGAAATCCCAATGTTACAAAATGTTGTTCCATATCGACAAATTTTCAATTTTAGTATCGAAATGTTTTAAACACTGTTCGTTCTATATCCTTCTGTTTATTTTTGCGTAATCCTATCCGTGTTCAATAATCGTGAAAGAACCAAAATCATCTGAAGTTTGGTGAATATAATTTCTGCTTTTAAAGCGAGAAGCTATTAAACCTAACCAGACGATGTCGAAAGTCGATATGACGTTAAACTAACTGTGGTATTATGACATAGTGTTATATAAAGAATGATATTCACCAAAATGCCGCAGGGCGTAATTAAAGTTAAATGCATTGATCTGAAGAAGAGCAAATGAAATGTAAGCTTATACAGTGAACGTTACACCGAGTAATGTCGTTGGTAATACGTCAATAATCATTACGAATCATTCTTCTGGAGATTATTTAAGGTTATTTGATTGAAAATTATTGAATTTACGGCGAACCCGGAAGATTGCTGGTAGTTTTCCGTAATACCCATACTTCTTGGAATGTTGTGAATATGCCCAAATATTGCATCACCATGCTTTATTAATTCAAGCTAGGTTTTTCGTTGTATATAAAGTGTATTCAAGCTCGATTGTGAGGAAAATACTAAGCTTATTCTGAATCAATAGCTACTGCGAAAGCATCTTAACATTTATATTGAATTAAGTTGTTTGAGTGGTCACAATCTTTAACCACAAACTGGCCATCTTTAAAACTTGAGTGTCATACGTTATGAGACATATCAAATAGTATTAATATACTCTGGTGGTCTCGCAGTTGCACAATGTTAAATGAAAACAGCGAAGCTACCTATTAGGCCCAAATGCACATACAGCATTTTCACTGGCATGGTTTATAATCACAATGTTTTGAATGACAATATCAAATTCAGGCAATATAGTAGTTACTAGTTGTGTACAGGCTGTGCACCCTTGCGCTATATAATGTACATCCATCAACTTTTCGCTTAATATCATATTTTTATGCATAAAGAACAAAATTCGTCGCAATAAAGTTACATATACAGAGAACATCTCTCCTCCACAAGACGCTTTCGGAGACGCCCACGTTGACTGTTGTGGAGAGGGTGTTGCTCTAGAGGGATTCAATTGGTGGTTTCTTCTTACTACATGAAACATTGATTGGTGTTGTTGAAGGGAGTTGTCGCTCAAAAGAAATGTAGTTACTTTCTAATCAGGTTGGCATTGTGCAACTTCACCAATCGTTAATTCATGACAATAAAGGTAAAATAAGAACAGCATTGGTGAGATACGAACATACAACTGCTGCATTCTCGCTTGAGCAACTAGTTTATTGGTTGGGTTCTTCAGACGAGGTATTGCTAGAGCTTATTGGCCGATTTCTTGACTAAACAATTAACTTAAATATATGCACAACGTTTAACAAGATGCGTTCGAGGTAAACCAGGTTGTATTGTTCTTTTGCTAAAATGGTTAAGGTAAGACATCATTCGATATGAATATGTTCGTGTTAACATTATTTGTGTCCAAAGAAATTATCTGACTGATAATATAATGTGTTATTGTTTAGCACCAGAAACAAACTAATGTAATTCTATCATGCACCGAATAAATTGATTGATATGTATTGCACTTACGTAGGACAAGACAAGATGTTTCCCAAGTAATTTCTCATCAAATCATCTCAGTTATGTTATATATTTCGCTGTTTGTCTTATGTCTTTTCGTAGTATTGAAATAGTACACGAGTGATACATACAACAAATAAAGAAGAAGAAAAACTCATTGAAATCTCTTAGACATGTCAATATGTAATCACGTTCATTCGATTATACATTGTACTAGATGTGATTGCAACACTTCGTTTGTTTAACATGTAGTGAAAAGGTTGAAAATAAACGTTCGCCTGACGTTAGTCCAGCCACGGACGTTATACGTCTCTATACTGTCGCTGTACAACTGTTACGAACGACGCGTGTAAAAGTCGGAGTACAGAGACACGTATGCGGGGCTAGCCTGACGCTAACATGCTTGCTCGGAATTTGAATACAAGACACGAATGAAATGACGCAAGTAATACGATGGCGGAACCTAACGTTTTTGATCACAGTCGCATGAAATCATAATGGTAAAGAATTTTAAACGACAAAATTATAGTTTGATCTAAAACGCAAATCTGATTTAATTCACAACATAAAACTGATGCATGAGAATCACATTCTCGTTGAGACCACAAAACACGATTAGTTATGACTTCTAATCATCATGGTTGTAAATTCTTTTCTTGAAGTTTCCTCTTACTTGGACCTCGTTCCTTCATCTATCATTTATTTCTACATGACGAGGATTTATCATACCTGTATGTTAATTCGGTCACGTTTATTTAGACATCAGTATACGAATACTTACGCAAACGCCGTACATTGCGATTTAAATCATGACAATTTTCCACTTGAAACTCTCATTCCGTATGGTGTTAGTACACTACGCCTTTTTTCAATATAGTATTTCATACAGGCGTTCGGGATCATGAACGTCGATTATCAGCCTTAAAATTACCTAATTGTTTATCAATCTTAAACTTCAAATACTACAAAGACTTAAATAAGGCCGGTAAATCACGGGTATGAGGTTGCCAGTTATAGCAGTAACAACAGTATTACTGTTATTACTGGAAACTTCACACCGTTCCGTAAATGGACGTTCATGATCCCGAGCGCCTGTGATATTTCAGTTATTCAGTTGACATTTACCAGCGTTCCTTACTGACCTGTTCTCCACCAAGCAACTGCAAACTCCCGGACATAGATCAGAGGTGGAGGACAAATGACTCGGGGTGTAGATACTTCAGTCACTTTGTTACGATATTATACGTATTACTTAAAGTTTGATCCAACATTCTCCAGTTTAGTAGTCAGGTGCTTTATCGACTGAGCTAACCGGACGAGTTTCTTATTTTTTTACTTTGTACATGTATAAACATGGTTATGAATTTCGAGCAGTTAATTCAGTGAGCAAAATAAGGATTTTTTCTAATTTTCATGTTATGTTATTTGTATTGAATAATATCACTAATACTTAAAAAATTATGTTGCTCATTGTCCGCGATTCACACGGAAATACCTGAAAGTGTTTGCTCTCCGTGATCATTTGGTTGAAGATTGTATATCTAACATTGCTCATCCTCCAACTCTGAATTACATTGTATTTTGAACAACCAGTTTATACATAGTGTGGACAGTTGACAACTCAACCTACTATGATTGGTAACCAGCGTAAACAAAAAAAAATCAAAATAGCAAATCCCGCAAAAGTACGGTATAAGATTATACAATCCGGTGTAGATTAAGGTGTCTAAATATAAAAATAACCACTGAATACGCTCAAGGCGCGGCATCACCACATGAGGTGTTGGTTTGCACACCTCAGTTCTACCACTTGTAGCTACAGTAAAACCTCAATAATGAAACCACCCTTGGTACCATTGAAAACTGGTCTTCCTGTTGAGGTGGTCTTGATACTGATGTTGAATAAAGAGCATTACAATAAAAATGGACTTGAAAATTGTGTTCTTACTTTTGAGGTCGTCTCTTATTATTGAGGTGGTCTGTAAGTCAGGTTTTACTGTATTTTGAACATTTTGTCATCATAATGTAGAAATGTTTGAATTCGTCTCTTTCCGGTCACCACAATCAATCCCACGTATGACTTTACAATTTTGATTTTCATGACATTTCTCTTTAAGTTCGTTTCCTAAAATAGTACATTCATCATCACTTCCGGATCTTGAAGACCACAAACAATGTCTATGTATTCAACTGTGCACGACATAAACAATGGAGTATTTCTCACGATGTGTTATTTCCTATGAGTCCGTCTTTGCTATAGAATACTTCAGACGTTATTAATTAATGTGACAAACTTCATAGTTCACGCGTACATTTGTACAACAAAGGTGCGATTTTATGTAAGTAATTGCAGTGAACAATTAATCATATTCACATAATTAAATCAAAACATTAAAGGGCTCAAATTTCAGCAAATTACGTTCAGGGGTTTACACAATCGTGAATTCGATTCATTTCTCTTTTTCAAATTTAGAATCCAATTAACGTTAATGATAAGCTTCCTATATCAATCATGATATAAACCGTTTGCATTGTCTCTGTAATGTAGTCATTAGTAACAATATGAAACTTTCTCCATTTTGGAAAGATCATAGTAGGCTAATAGTGATCTATTAAATTTTCACGTATTGTTTTTGTGAATAATAAAATAAAGTTTTAACCAATGTAATTGTTATAATAGAAACGTATGATTAAATAGTCGAAATAACGACGAGCAAATAACTTCATAATACATACCGGCCAAAAGAGCGAACCCGCTAATTTGTACTTTGAATTTCTTCACTTTATTATAAAAAATGATTTGAAACGAGGAGCGCGTTTGTGACAGGATTACATGCGTATTGTCATTGTTCGATTTTTAAATTATCATAAATACTGTAGCTTTCTGTGATCTAAGTTAACACAAACGTATTAAGTATAGCACTTTAGCAACTACGTGAAATAGTACCGGCGGATCAGAAATTTCGACCAGATGTATATATATATACTGAGTTTTATTCCTTGAAGGTTCTGCTTAGAGACTCCTTCAGCATTACGTAAACTGCAGCGGTATTTTTTGTTACAAAATACACACTTGTGTTCAGTACTTTACTGTTCTGTCTAAGACTTAGTCTAAGATGGCTGGAGTAGGATTGAAAAGTCCACAAACAAACATACATTACGTAGAAATTGAAGTGTATTAGTCGGCAATGTTATACAGACCCTAGTCACTATAGTTGGTGATCGAAGTGACTCTCAATAATCTTCGCCAGTTGTCTACGTGCATAATCGACGATCTCGTCGAGTGGGCACGTGACAAAAAGTGCACATTCTTACTTTGAACAACGACGATAATTTACGGATTTGTACGAACTTTCATGCACGAGTGCTATTAAATCTTCACATCGCTCGAAGACGTATTCCGGTTAGATCAACAGTGAATCATATACATGTATAACCGAATAGGAAACAGTCGTGTTATAAATTGTGGTTATTACATCATATCGGTATAAATCAATGTGCATTATTAACTCATATTGTCCAATCAAATTCTAATATTTCAGGAATATTTGTGATTTTCCGGGATGAAAATGTTTTTTTGATGTAAAATACGTAGTCATGCGCTTGATGGATGGCAAAAATAAATCACCCGATGTTAAAGTTATCTGTTTTTGAAAACGATATAAGATTTGATTTGAACAGTTTTAATTGAACATAAGCCTTATATACAAATGTATGTACTTAGTCTGAGCATTTATTATTTGTGAGAAATGTTTGATAGCCATTGTGTATGATAATTATTCGGGATTAATTTAAAGCCATATACAAGCATCCATGAGCTTGCCCTGATTGCTCAGACGCTCGAGCATTCAACTGCAAAATTTAGGTCATAGGTTCGAAGCCTGAATGGGCCGTATGTTGGCTAACAATCGGACTTAAGATCATTTACCCATTTATGGGTCCCCAGCTCTGATTCATGTAGGGATCGAAGTTGTAAGTTGCTTGTTGAAGAACTGGTTAGTATCGGTTAGAAACCTAGAAGCGCTGGTAAGTATCGGTTAGACCCTTAGAAGCACTGGTTAGTATCGGTTAGAAACATAGAAGCGCTGGTTAGTATCGGTTGAAAACCTAGAAGCACTGGTAAGTATCGGTTAGAAACCTAGAAGCGCTGGTTAGTATCGGTTAGAAACCTAGAAGCACTGGTTAGTATTGGTTAGAAACCTAGAAGCGCTGGTTAGTATCGGTTAGAAACCTAGAAGCGCTGGTTAGTATCGGTTAGAAACCTAGAAGCGCTGGTTAGTATCGGTTAGAAACCTAGAAGCACGGGTTAGTATCGGTTAGAAACCTAGAAGCAATAGTAAGTATCGGTTAGAAACCTAGAAGCACGGGTTAGTATCGGTTAAAAACATAAAAGCACTGGTTAGTATCGGTTTGAAACCTAGAAGCACTGGTAAGTATCGGTTAGAAACCTAGAAGCACTAGTAAGTATCGGTTTGAAACATAGAAGCACTGGTAAGTATCGGTTAGAAACATAGAAGCACTGGTAAGTATCGGTTAGAAACCTAGAAGCACTGGTTAGTATCGGTTAGAAACATAGAAGCACTGGTTTGTATCGGTTAGAAACATAGAAGCACTGGTAAGTATCGGTTAGAAACATAGAAGCAATAGTAAGTATCGGTTAGAAACCTAGAAGCACGGGTTAGTATCGGTTAAAAACATAAAAGCACTGGTTAGTATCGGTTTGAAACCTAGAAGCACTGGTTAGTATCGGTTTGAAACCTAGAAGCACTGGTAAGTATCGTTAGAAACCGAGATCGGTTAGAAACCTAGAAGCACTAGTAAGTATCGGTTTGAAACTTGGAAGCACTGGTTAGTATCGGTTAGAAACCTAGAAGCACTGGTTAGTATCGGTTAGAAACATAGAAGCACTGATAAGGTCAACTGACCGGTGTACATACCTAAAACTCCGCACCAAAATTGAATTAATAAATATCAACAATTGTGAAAGTCTTATCACAACAATCACGATGTCTGCTGTTTAATAGAAGTCTGGGATAAATTGAAATGTTACATACTATATTATATACCTCGCTTTGTGTGATGAATGTCTTAATTCTCTAGCACCAAAACAGAAAATCTGAACATTGATCCCCTACACAAATACAGTGTTAAAATAATTAAGCAACGGAATATTGTACTGCATGCATAAATGATAACAAGAAATATCTGGAAAAAGATGGTCGGCGCAATTTGAAGGTAAAGATTTGTTGTGCAACATAAAAAATGCCGAGAAAATACGATTGCTGGTCACCCCAGATCCAAAATGGATTTCGTAAGGTAACGTACCCCTTATCGAAAAGTTAACCAATCCGCGTCAAGGTTACCGACGTTGTTCGGTTGAAGAGAAATTGCCTTGGTAATTAACGCAAGATTTGATTAGTTTACACAAAACTGACATCAAACACCATTATCAAACTACGAAACGAAACACATCAAGTCCAAGTGTACGAGTATTTACGTGACTAGTATCTTTCTGAATTACCAGACCTGTCTGTTTTGGTTGATGTAAAGTGGAGCTTTTCTTTTCAATCATATGTGGACATGTGTTTGAACGAAATTACTTGTCAATGGTGCAGTGCAGTGTTTTCGTAGATTTGCAGTTGCACAATTAATTTCAAATTAAAATTTATGAAATATAATATCATAAAGTAAAGAATAAATAAAATTATAATAAAATGGTATAACCCATCAAGTTCATTACGTACTGTTCATCAAATGAGGAGGTAAAGGCCATATGGAAATTAATTTTAACCACATTTAATTTGCATGTTGGACAGTTATTATTGTTTCTTGTCTTTGTTTCTGTCTCATTAACTCTTAATAAAGTCAATAACGGATTTATTAAACTCAATGACATTGTCAGAAGCTTTTCATTACGGGAGAATTATATTCTATGATTTGAATTACTCACGTAACATGAATTCCATCCATTAAATGCGTTAATTATTGATTAATAAAATTTTAATAGCATTTTAATCAAAACATCTCAATACGAAGTATTTATACAGAGTATTTTACAAGTACAGCACGATTTCATACTTATACAAAACAATTTTTTTTGTGCGGTACCTGTAATAAAATACAATTCGAATCGTTCTAACATATTATGTGAACGCAACATAGGATCATTATCATCAGTCAGAAATAAAAGGAATATACAAAACCAAGAACGTTCGTTCATCCGTAATTTGGCGATAATCCGACTGAATTCTGCATTTTTCAAGTGATCCTATCTACAAGACATAATTCTAGTCAATAGCACGTACGTATATGTGCATGGACGAGGTGGGAAGTGAAAAAAACTTGCAGACAAACGGCAAAATTCACACCGCCTCAAATTAACGAAAATTATTAATATAATGGTCTCCTTCATGTCAATAAGTTCAATGACGCCATTTGTTTTTACGTCGGTAACACCAGGGTAATATCGGGACAATTAATTATCGGTAGTATAAATGGTATGACCGTTAGTATGGAAGGATGTTTTGGTCTCTCAACTCAGATTTGATTGTCGTCAATATTTCGATATGTTCACATCTGCTAAGGACACTCGTACTTTCGTTCTTTGTTTGTTTTTTTGTTGTTTGGGGGAGGGGGATAACGCCGTTTCTCAATAGTATCTCATTTACATACGGCGTTAAGTCGGTAAAATGTGCGCCTGAGTTACGAGGCAGTACTAGCCTGCTCTTCCACATGCAACTGACAACTTCCCCAAATAAATCAAAGTTCAGAGGAGAAGCGCTAATGACTTTGTGTGTATTATCTTCAGTCAAAGTGTCACGGAAGAACGTCTCGACCTGGGTTCGGACACAGTATCACTAGATTACCAGTCGAGTGCTCTATTGCTGAGCAAACATAGCCGGCTTTCGATCTCCGATTACCGTCATGACATAAAACTAATAGACAATACATCCTCTCATCAAAGCCGTGCGTATTATACTCGTATTGACATTATAACTGGGTTTTCGCGTCGACTCCATACTTGTAATTTGAGTAGGATATCACTACACAAATGACTTGCGTAAAAAACTGTCTTCAAAATACATGTTGTACTATCGTTCAAAGCTACAACCAATCAATCATGAAATTGGGCCATGTCCTCGGTCAAATACATTACCTTGTACATTTGAATGCTGACAAGACAATTATTTAAACAGGAAACAATGTATTAAAATAAGTAATGTTTTCTGCATATCGTAGACAAGAGATGTTCGTGTAATTTGTTATGTTTGTCATCTAATATTTATATGTTTATCAACATATAAATCTCAGTTGTTTGTTTATGGAGATTGTCACTAAAACATGATATACTTTGTTTATTTTGTTTTATTGTAATGTAAATAAGTGTCTGTTGACTTAAATCAAATACCGCATTGTATTTATTTAAATACAGTGCAACCTCTCCATAGCAACACATTTTGGGAGATGCAAAATTTGTCATTTTTGGTAGGTTGTTGCTCGAGAGAGGTAAAAAATGATTGTTAATTCTTGCTACAGAAAAAATGATACCGTTGTTGAAGAGAGGTTGTTGCTACAGAGAGTGTGTCTCTGGAGAGAGTGCACTGTAATAGTAACACGATTGTGACAACAACTACTTTTTGTAGCAATACAATGACGTTGTGGTAAATAATGATTGAACGGTTTTAAAACAGTTTTAAATGGAAATATTAAAAACTGTGTTCGTTTTGGTTGGTT
The DNA here is from genome assembly GCA_032209605.1 of Mactromeris polynyma. Classification (NCBI taxonomy): domain Eukaryota; kingdom Metazoa; phylum Mollusca; class Bivalvia; order Venerida; family Mactridae; genus Mactromeris; species Mactromeris polynyma. The sequence continues at coordinate 52,733,961 of JASFXZ010000001.1, forward strand.
ACATTATATGGCAATTGCTGGTTTTTGCCCATAAATACATATTCCAATGATAACGTGTTTGTTTACAAACATTTCCAAATAACACTTTGATTGTGCAAAGTTTCTTCGAAATAAAGATGTATCAAAGTATAACAAAGATTTATGTTTTATTTCATTTCCACCATACTGGTACAATGTTAATGAATCTGTCCTCTGTGCGGTCCTCTGACAGTTAGACCATGTAGTATTCAAGTAGACTATCATACACAACATGTGTCTGTCCTCTGTGCGGTCCTCTGACAGTTAGACCATGTAGTATTCAAGTAGACTATCATACAAATTATGTGTTTGGCCTCTGTGCGGTCCTCTGACAGTTAGACCATGTAGTATTCAAGTAGACTATCATACACAACATGAGTCTGTCCTATGTGCGGTCCTCTGACATATAGTCCATGTAGTATTCAAGTAGACTATCATACACAACATGTGTCTGTCCTCTGTGCGGTCATCTGACAGTTAGACCATGTAGTATTCAAGTAGACTATCATACACAACATGTGTCTGTCCTCTGTGCGGTCCTCTGACAGTTAGACCATGTAGTATTCAAGTAGACTATCATACAAATTATGTGTTTGGCCTCTGTGCGGTCCTCTGACAGTTAGACCATGTAGTATTCAAGTAGACTATCATACACAACATGTGTCTGTCCTATGTGCGGTCCTCTGACATATAGCCCATGTAGTATTCAAGTAGACTATCATACACAACATGTGTCTGTCCTCTGTGCGGTCCTCTGACAGTTAGACCATGTAGCATTCAAGTAGACTATCATACACAACATGTGTCTGTCCTCTGTGCGGTCCTCTGACAGTTAGACCATGTAGTATAATTTAAGCAGACTATCATACACAACATGTGTCTGTCCTCTGACAGTTAGACCATGTAGTATTCAAGCAGATTATCTTACACAGCATGTGTCTGTCCTATGTGCGGTCCTCTGACAGTTAGACCATGTAGTATTCAAGCAGATTATCTTACACAGCATGTGTCTGTCCTATGTGCGGTCCTCTGACAGTTAGACCATGTAGTATTCAAGCAGATTATCTTACACAGCATGTGTCTGTCCTATGTGCGGTCCTCTGACAGTTAGCCCATGTAGTATTCAAGCAGACCATCTTGCACAGCATGTGTCTGTCCTATGTGCGGTCCTCTGACAGTTATCCCATGTAGTATTCAAGCAGATTATCTAATAAATCCGAACGTGATTGTTTTAGTGAATGTGGTTGCTATGAATTTATGATACGAAAATATTCATACAATAACGATAGAGCAAGGGCCACCTGCAAGTATTTGGCATCTTTTTTACTTTATTACATACGTTAGAAAATAAATGAGCACATGTGAAAATGTAATAAAATATTGCAAATATAACTACAAAACACAATCTCATCATGCAGTCAGGCGTATATATGTTTACTTAGAATGTGATTTCCTTTTAATATTCTTTTCACATCTAGATCTGTAATGCCTGACAACTTGCAAACAACATATGTTGCTTTTTATGTAGCGTATACAGTGCAACCTCTCCTTAGCAATATCCATTGGGAGATGAACATTTTCACTTTGCTGCGAGGTTGTTGCTCTAGAGAGGACCTCAGGTTGAATTTGTGGTATTTTTTACTACAAAAATCATAATATTATTGCTGCACAAGAGTGGGTCGCTCTGAAGAGGTTGCATTGTATATTGGTTGTTGCACAAGAGTGGGTCGCTCTGAAGAGGTTGCATTGTATATTGGTTGTTGCACAAGAGTGGATCGCTCTGAAGAGGTTGCATTGTATATTGGTTGTTGCACAAGAGTGGATCGCTCTGAAGAGGTTGCATTGTATATTGGTTGTTGCACAAGAGTGGGTCGCTCTGAAGAGGTTGCATTGTATATTGGTTGTTGCACAAGAGTGGGTCGCTCTGAAGAGGTTGCATTGTATATTGGTTGTTGCACAAGAGTGGATCGCTCTGATAGGTTGCATTGTATATTGGTTGTTGCACAAGAGTGGGTCGCTCTGATGAGGTTGCATTGTATATTGATTGTTGCACAAGAGTGGGTCGCTCTGAAGAGGTTGCATTGTATATTGATTGTTGCACAAGAGTGGGTCGCTCTGAAGAGGTTGCATTGTATATTGGTTGTTGCACAAGAGTGGGTCGCTCTGAAGAGGTTGCATTGTATATTGATTGTTGCACAAGAGTGGGTCGCTCTGAAGAGGTTGCATTGTATATTGGTTGTTGCACAAGAGTAGGTCGCTCTGAAGAGGTTGCATTGTATATTGGTTGTTGCACAAGAGTGGGTCGCTCTGAAGAGGTTGCATTGTATATTGGTTGTTGCACAAGAGTGAGTCGCTCTGATGAGGTTGCATTGTATATTGGTTGTTGCACAAGAGTGGATCGCTCTGAAGAGGTTGCATTGTATATTGGTTGTTGCACAAGAGTGGATCGCTCTGAAGAGGTTGCATTGTATATTGGTTGTTGCACAAGAGTGTATCGCTCTGAAGAGGTTACATTGTATATTGGTTGTTGCACAAGAGTGGGTCGCTCTGAAGAGGTTGCATTGTATATTGGTTGTTGCACAAGAGTGGATCGCTCTGAAGAGGTTACATTGTATATTGGTTGTTGCACAAGAGTGGATCGCTCTGAAGAGGTTGCATTGTGTATTGACGAATACATTTGAACCTCGTTTATTCGACAATTTTCTATCCGAATACTCGTTAACAAGAACAAATATCAGGTCCCGACGTATCTTCTTATGCACGTCGAATTGAAATGGGCTATTCGAAACCAAGTATGATTGGAAATAAAATTTCGGACCCAATAAATTCGAATGAAAGAGGTCCGACTGTAATAATACATTTAAGGAAAACATTGTTTTCTCAATTATATCAATTCTTACTTAGAGCGATTGAAAGTTGTTTGGGGATTACGATTCAAATGATACTTTTGTGAGCAAAATAGCAATAGAACCATAACGCTTTTTAGATACCAAAAACAATATGGACATTTATGCAGTTATACTGCAACAACTAAATGGTATGTTCACATAGTTAAGTCTGTTTACATCTACATTGCACCACATTATAAGTTTGGAAACGAAATTTTAAAAGATCGAAGTGGTGTACGGTTTAATTATCTACTCACGTTAATTAAGCGATGTCGGGAATATTGAATATGTATAATTACCAACATTGACCTCCAGAAGCATCATATTACCCACTAAGTAGCATACAATTTTGGAATGAATTATTCATAACGTCTGTATGATGTGGCTTATTGTTTCTTAAATATGTATTTCATACGACCATAGTAATATCATTATGTGAATTAAGTACTATTGTCATTGTCTCTCAATAATCACTCATTATCTGTTTGATTTATATTGTGTGTGGAATACAATAAAAACGACAAGTCAGTACGAGAATATTTTGCCCTTATGGAATATTAATCATTCAGGAAGCAATATTGAAATAGTGATGAATTAGCTGAAGATATTTAAATCTACAGATGTCAGAGTTGTATAGTTGTATCAATTTGTTGTTATTTCCATAAATAAACTGTGGTTACATGGAACAATGTGAGATATGATGTATTGTTAAAAAACTACACGTGTTAAATGTGTTACATGTCAAGTTAGTCTCTACTTGATAATCATGTAGTTAACTAGTAAGTACATACATGTCTAGTTACTTATGTAGTTAACTAGTAAGTACATACATTTCTAGTTACTTATGTAGTTAACTAGTAAGTACATACATTTCTAGTTAATTATGTAGTTAACTAGTAAGTACATACATATCTAGTTAATTATGTAGTTAACTAGTAAGTACATACATTTCTAGTTACTTATGTAGTTAACAGGTGGCTGAAGTAAGTGACCATACAAAATAACCGGCGATCGAATGTTCTACTACATGAGCTAACCAGACGGGTTTTAACATTTTACAATGTTACACCATGATTTTATTTTCGTCAATTCAATCACAAACATCTCCAGTCTAAAAAAAATTCTTTCTAGAAACGTACTTAAGACATGGGCACAATAACGATTGTGAGCGTGCGTAACGTCGAAATATCAACGAGATGTTAACTACATGGTAATTAGCATTGCCTAGCAATAAATAATAATTATGAAGTGAAGCTGAGATGTGCGACTTAAATAAATATTTACAAGTACAAAATGTTCAAAATATTCAGTAGTGTCGTTGATATACGTATGTATATAATATGCAGTGAACCAGCAATTTGAAAAGCGCAATTACCTTAGAACCCATAAAAACCGGGCTTGCTGAGACCCATCCACAAAGCACAAGGAAACATGATAATGTATACATACACGTTAACGACTATACTGGCGGTCAATGACAACGCATCATGAAATATACTAATTGTATTATTAGACTGGTCTACTTTTTTGGATGTCAAAACTTAAATAAAATAATGTTCAGTGACTAACAACTACTGTATCACAAAAGAATAAATGGATTTGATTTCATTTGAGCTGAATGAAGGAGAGTGAAACTGAAAGTTAACAAAACTCAGTAGCGAGTGTGGCCGCCGTTTGCGATTACTACAGACTGACTTTTACACCTTTAACTGCGGAGAGGGATGTCCTTCACACATACTTCTATTTTGTACAGCATGGAGTGGGATGCCCTTCACACACACTTCTAGTTTGTACAGCATGGAGTGGGATACCCTTCACACACACTTCTATTTTGTACAGCATGGAGTGGGATACCCTTCACACACACTTCTATTTTGTACAGCATGGAGAGGGATACCCTTCACACACACTTCTATTTTGTACAGCATGGAGTGGGATACCCTTCACACATACTTCTATTTTGTACAGCATGGAGTGGGATACCCTTCACACACACTTCTATTTTGTACAGCATGGAGTGGGATACCCTTCACACACACTTCTATTTTGTACAGCATGGAGTGGGATACCCTTCACACACACTTCTATTTTGTACAGCATGGAGTGGGATGCCCTTCACACATACTTCTATTTTGTACAGCATGGAGTGGGATACCCTTCACACACACTTCTATTTTGTACAGCATGGAGTGGGATGCCCTTCACACATACTTCTATTTTGTACAGCATGGAGTGGGATGCCCTTCACACATACTTCTATTTTGTACAGCATGGAGTGGGATGCCCTTCACACACACTTCTATTTTGTACAGCATGGAGTGGGATGCCCTTCACACACACTTCTATTTTGTACAGCATGGAGTGGGATGCCCTTCACACACACTTCTATTTTGTACAGCATGGAGTGGGATGCCCTTCACACACACTTCTATTTTGTACAGCATGGAGTGGGATGCCCTTCACGCACACTTCTATTTTGTACAGCATGGAGTGGGATGCCCTTCACGCACACTTCTATTTTGTACAGCATGGAGTGGGATGCCCTTCACGCATACTTCTATTTTGTACAGCATGGAGAGGGATGCCCTTCACGCACACTTCTATTTTGTACAGCATGGAGAGGGATGCCCTTCACGCATACTTCTATTTTGTACAGCATGGAGTGGGATACCCTTCACACACACTTCTATTTTGTACAGCATGGAGTGGGATACCCTTCACACACACTTCTATTTTGTACAGCATGGAGTGGGATGTCCTTCACACATACTTCTATTTTGTACATCATTGAGTGGGATGCCCTTCACACATACTTCTATTTTGTACATCATTGAGTGGGATGCCCTTCACACATACTTCTATTTTGTACATCATTGAGTGGGATGCCCTTCACACATACTTCTATTTTGTACATCATTGAGTGGGATGCCCTTCACACACACTTCTATTTTGTACATCATTGAGTGGGATGCCCTTCACACACACTTCTATTTTGTACATCATTGAGTGGGATGCCCTTCACACATACTTCTATTTTGTACAGCATGGAGTGGGATGCCCTTCACGCATAATTCATTTTGTACAGCACGGAGTGGGATACCCTTCACGCACACTTCTATTTTGTACAGCATGGAGAGGAATGCCCCTCACGCATACTTCTATTTTGTACAGCATGGAGTGGGATGCCCTTCACGCATACTTCTTCTTTGTACAGCATGGAGTGGGATGCCCTTCACGCATACTTCTATTTTGTACAGCATGGAGTGGGATGCCCTTCACGCATACTTCTATTTTGTACAGCATGGAGTGAGATGCCCTTCACACATACTTCTTTTTTGTACAGCATGGAGTGGGATGCCCTTCACACATACTTCTATTTTGTACAGCATAGAGTGGTATACCCTTCACGCATACTTCTATTTTGTACAGCATGGAGTGGGATGCCCTTCACGCACACTTCTATTTTGTACAGCATGGAGAGGGATGCCCTTCACGCATACTTCTATTTTGTACAGTATGGAGTGAGATGCCCTTCACACACACTTCTATTTTGTACAGCATGGAGAGGGATGCCCTTCACGCATACTTCTATTTTGTACAGCATGGAGTGGGATGCCCTTCACACACACATCTATTTTGTACAGCATGGAGAGGGATGCCCTTCACGCATACTTCTTCTTTGTACAGCATGGAGTGGGATGCCCTTCACGCATACTTCTATTTTGTACAGCATGGAGTGGGATGCCCTTCACGCATACTTCTATTTTGTACAGCATGGAGTGAGATGCCCTTCACACATACTTCTTTTTTGTACAGCATGGAGTGGGATGCCCTTCACACATACTTCTATTTTGTACAGCATAGAGTGGTATACCCTTCACGCATACTTCTATTTTGTACAGCATGGAGTGGGATGCCCTTCACGCACACTTCTATTTTGTACAGCATGGAGAGGGATGCCCTTCACGCATACTTCTATTTTGTACAGTATGGAGTGAGATGCCCTTCACACACACTTCTATTTTGTACAGCATGGAGAGGGATGCCCTTCACGCATACTTCTATTTTGTACAGCATGGAGTGGGATGCCCTTCACACACACATCTATTTTGTACAGCATGGAGAGGGATGCCCTTCACGCATACTTCTATTTTGTACAGCATGGAGAGGGATGCCCTTCACGCATACTTCTATTTTGTACAGCATGGAGAGGGATGCCCTTCACGCATACTTCTATTTTGTACAGCATGGAGTGGGATGCCCTTCACGCACACTTCTATTTTGTACAGCATGGAGAGGGATGCCCTTCACGCATACTTCTATTTTGTACAGCATGGAGAGGGATGCCCTTCACGCACACTTCTATTTTGTACAGCATGGAGTGGGATGCCCTTCACGCACACTTCTATTTTGTACAGCATGGAGAGGGATGCCCTTCACGCATACTTCTATTTTGTACAGCATGGAGAGGGATGCCCTTCACGCACACTTCTATTTTGTACAGCATAGAGTGGTATACCCTTCACGCATACTTCTATTTTGTACAGCATGGAGTGGGATGCCCTTCACGCACACTTCTATTTTGTACAGCATGGAGAGGGATGCCCTTCACGCATACTTCTATTTTGTACAGCATGGAGAGGGATGCCCTTCACGCACACTTCTATTTTGTACAGCATGGAGTGGGATGCCCTTCACGCACACTTCTATTTTGTACAGCATGGAGAGGGATGCCCTTCACGCATACTTCTATTTTGTACAGCATGGAGTGGGATGCGCTTCACGAACAGTTCTACTTTGTGCAACATGGTGTGGGATGCCCTCCACGCGCACTTCTATTTTGTACAGTATATATAGGGATGCGCTTCACGAATAATTCTACTTTGTGCAAAATGGATTAAAGAGAGGGATGCCCTTCACTCTCTTCACTCACACTTCTAGCTTTGTACGATATACTTCTACGTCCGGCTCTTGGATCATAAATTATGCTGTAGAAGTTTGCGTGCGGCTTAAAAACAACAGAAATAGAAATACGTTTATTGGCGAACAATGTAATGCTATTGCGCAGTTTTGTTAAATTAATGCGTGCCTTGAATTATTGGCATAAATCATGTGTCGATAGGTTTTTATCAATTGTTTGAAATGATACATATAACCGCAAGTTTTGCATAGTTTAAATTCTTACTCTCTTTATTTCCTTATTTATCTGGCGGTATCTGATTAAAGAGCAAACACTTTTATTATATACCATAATTATATGAAACTAAAGAAACATCGGCGATACTAATTACTAGTCCTCGACCGCATATGCACCCAGCATTTGCACCTACACACTGCGTCGCGATTTAATAAAATAATAAAAAATACCAGATTCGAAATAGAGAGAGATATTGGTACAATTTAAAGTCGTGACGTTGTTTACAGTCACCAAAACAATGCAAGCGCGTATAAACACGTAATGGTTGGGCGTGCCAATCACGTTGTGCGGTAAAACAACAAATTACGCGTGACACGGTTGTCGATTCTACACAAAAAGTAACATTACGTTGTATTAATGGTTTTAATTTTAACTTATCAATATTACGTCTATTGTTAAACAAGTGATTACAACTTCGATCAATCATTCTCTCACGTCTAATACAAGGATTGTGAAGACGGTCTAAGCCTTGAATCTCAACAAAGACGGTATAGGATCGAATCCACAACAAACATTAATACCAGTATATCCTGAGCCTGGCCTAATCTCCCTAGACAAGCATGCGTCCTTACGTAAATAAATTAACAGCAAGTTTTGATTAAAAAATGTATTTGATAACTGACAAGTGGTACAAGTATCAAATACTAATGAGGAAAATGGCAGGACGCGAGTCAGAAGCTTCGAAAATATGTCTGGCATGATAATTAGGTTCATTGTAGACGTCATTAAACACATAAGGCTCTGCTTGCGTGCTGATTTTTGTAGGATTTGATTGAAAATGTTCAGCCATCGATGCAATCATTGTATCATAAATTTAAAAGATACCTCCATTACAAAAAAACATTAGGCATATTTATCATCTGGATATCATCATTAATCTTCTCAGCAGGAAGTATTTATCATGAAAATGTCAACACGGTATGTCTTTGTCAAAATAGAAACAGATACATAAAATAAAAACCGTGGTTCCATATATCAAATGTTTTATTGTAGTCGACAGCAAGCAAGGTGTCTGAAACTGCTTCATTACACTCTTAAGTACCAAAGGACGGCATAAAAATAGTACAAAGGTATGAAATACATCACCATTCGGTATGCCTATGAACATTCGTAATATATCGTGGCCATTTCGAACCTATTGTGTACGAGCATTTGAAACTTGTTCGAGCCTTGCACATGCTATATGAACCATTAGAAACCTATCGGATAATATCAGAACCATTTGGTAACTATCGGTACAATGCGAAATATATCGGAGTCATTTGAAATATATTAGAGCCATTTGAAACATATCAGAGCCAAGTGAGTCGTTGGAAACCTATCAAAGCCAACTTGAAACTATCGGAGCCATTTGGAATCTATCAGAGCTATTTAGAATATATCTGAGTCATTTGAAACCTATCTGAGCCATTTGGAATCTCTAAGAGCCAACTTGAAGCTATCAGGGCCATTTGGAATCTCTCAAACCAACTTGAAGCTATTAGAGCTATTTGGAATCCATCAGAACCAACTAAACCTATTATAGCCATTTGAATCCTTTCATAATGAACTTGAATCTTTTAGAGCCATTTGGAATCTATCGGAGCCATCAGATAGGAACATATTATAGATCATATTATATCGGAGCCATCATGAATTAACCTAACGGAGTCATTTGGAACCTAACGGAGCCATCAGTAACCTTAACTGAGTCATTTGGAACATATTTTAGATCATATTATATCTGAGTCATTTGGAACCTAACTAAGTCATTTGGAACATATTTTAGATCATATTATATCTAAGTCATTTGGAACCTAACTAAGTCATTTGGAACATATTTTAGATCATATTATATCTAAGTCATTTGGAACCTAACTAAGTCATTTGGAACATATTTTAGATCATATTATATCTGAGTCATTTGGAACCTAACTAAGTCATTTGGAACACATTTTAGATCATATTATATCTAAGTCATTTGGAACCTCACTTAGTCATTTGGAACATATTTTAGATCATATTATATCTAAGTCATTTGGAACCTCACTTAGTCATTTGGACGTATTTTAGATCCTATTATATCTGAGTCATTTGGAACCTCACTTAGTCATTTGGAACATATTTTAGATCATGTTATATCTAAGTCATTTGGAACCTCACTTAGTCATTTGGACGTATTTTAGATCCTATTATATCTGAGTCATTTGGAACCTCACTTAGTCATTTGGAACATATTTTAGATCATATTATATCTAAGTCATTTGGAACCTCACTTAGTCATTTGGAACATATTTTAGATCATATTATAACTAAGTCATTTGGAACATATTTTAGATCATATTATATCTAAGTCATTTGGAACCTAACTAAGTCATTTGGAACATATTTTAGATCATATTATATCTAAGTCATTTGGAACCTCACTTAGTCATTTGGACGTATTTTAGATCATATTATATCTAAGTCATTTGGAACCTAACTAAGTCATTTGGAACATATTTTAGATCATATTATATCTAAGTCATTTGGAACCTCACTTAGTCATTTGGACGTATTTTAAATCATATTATATCTAAGTCATTTGGAACCTAACTAAGTCATTTGGAACACATTTTAGATCATATTATATCTAAGTCATTTTGAACCTCACTTGGTCATTTGGAACCTAACGGAGCCATCAGTAACCTTAACTAAGTCATTTGGACGTATTTTAGATCATATTATATCTAAGTCATTTGGAACCTCACTTAGTCATTTGGACGTATTTTAAATCATATTATATCTAAGTCATTTGGAACCTAACTAAGTCATTTGGAACACATTTTAGATCATATTATATCTAAGTCATTTTGAACCTCACTTGGTCATTTGGAACCTAACGGAGCCATCAGTAACCTTAACTAAGTCATTTGGAACATATTTTAGATCATATTATATCTAAGTCATTTGGAACCTAACTAAGTCATTTGGAACATATTTTAGATCATATTATATCTGAGTCATTTGGAACCTAACTAAGTCATTTGGAACATATTTTAGATCATATTATATCTAAGTCATTTGGAACCTAACTAAGTCATTTGGAACACATTTTAGATCATATTATATCTAAGTCATTTGGAACCTCACTTGGTCATTTGGAACCTAACGGAGCCATCAGTAACCTTAACTAAGTCATTTGGAACATATTTTAGATCATATTATATCTAAGTCATTTGGAACCTAATTAAGTCATTTGGAACACATTTTAGATCATATTATATCTGAGTCATTTGGAACCTCACTTAGTCATTTGGACGTATTTTAGATCATATTATATCTAAGTCATTTGGAACCTAACTAAGTCATTTGGAACACATTTTAGATCATATTATATCTAAGTCATTTGGAACCTCACTTAGTCATTTGGAACATATTATAGATCATATTATATCTACGTCATTTGGAACCTAACTAAGTCATTTGGAACACATTTTAGATTATATTATATCTAAGTCATTTGGAACCTCACTTGGTCATTTGGAACATAACGGAGCAATCAGTAACCTTAACTGAGTCATTTGGAACATATTTTAGATCATATTATATCTAAGTCATTTGGAACCTCACTTGGTCATTTGGACGTATTTTAGATCATATTATATCTAAGTGATTTTGAACCTAACTAAGTCATTTGGAACGTATTTTAGATCATATTATATCTAAGTGATTTTGAACCTAACTAAGTCATTTGGAACATATTTTAGATCATATTATATCTGAGTCATTTGGAGCCTCACTTAGTCATTTGGAACATAACGGAGCCATCAGTAACCTTAACTAAGTCGTTTGGAACATATTTTAGATCATATTATATCTGAGTCATTTGGAACCTAACTAAGTCATTTGGAACATATTTTAGATCATATTATATCTAAGTCATTTGGAACCTCACTTAGTCATTTGGACGTATTTTAGATCATATTATATCTAAGTCATTTGGAACCTAACTAAGTCATTTGGAACATATTTTAGATCATATTATATCTAAGTCATTTGGAACCTAACTAAGTCATTTGGAACATATTTTAGATCATATTATATCTAAGTCATTTGGAACCTCACTTAGTCATTTGGACGTATTTTAGATCATATTATATCTAAGTCATTTGGAACCCCACTTAGTCATTTGGACGTATTTTAGATCATATTATATCTAAGTCATTTGGAACCTCACTTAGTCATTTGGACATATTTTAGATCATATTATATCTAAGTCATTTGGAACCTCACTTAGTCATTTGGAACATATTTTAGATCATATTATATCGGAGTCATTTGGACCTAACTAAGTCATTTGGAACATATTTTAGATCATATTATATCTAAGTCATTTGGAACCTAACTAAGTCATTTGGAACATATTATAGATCATATTATATCGGAGTCATTCGGAAGCTCACTGAGTCATTTGGAACATATTATAGCCATTTTGGAACCTAACGGAGTCATTTGGAATCAATCAAAGTCATCTTGAAGCTATCGGAGCGATTTGGGATATATCAGAGCGATCTAGAACCGATCAAAGCAAGTCGTAGCATACCAGTAACTCTTTGAGACATCATAAGATTCGACAGCAATGGTAACATAAAGTGCTTAAGTAGTCCAAAAAGTACAATATTTACACTTGAATATGTAAATATACGTTAAGATACTTGACGAAGGCATATCAAATTTATACGGAAAACATACTTCTCTTTATATATAAATATATAAAATATGCATGACGAGTAAATTATTCATAGAACCAGAATCGACTAATTAAATCGATTCCTACAAACCTGAGCAGCACGAATACACTTTGACTTATTGAAAAGCGTACCGAATTGATGAAAGGACGAGCCCTGTTAATGGTTGAAATACCTTCATGAAATCATTCAAGCAACCAATGGCTGTAACCGAAACATTCGCACTTCATAAACCACGAGCGATAAAATGAAGAATAGCAGAATGGATCGGCCGTGCGTAACCGACAATGGTTATTATAATATATTAAAGTATACTAGTTGCAATTGATTTGACAAATGTGAAACATTATAAATGGAAATTAAATCGTTTTTTCAAAGTAATTAAAATTGCTTTCCCATTTAATCGTGTATTTGTGCCTCTTTAGAAAAGGATATATTAAAATGATTAGTCGGCACTAATTGTTAGTTTAATTACTGTTTTCCCATATTGATTACGAAAGCATAATAACTTTTCCGAAAAAAAGGTCACATGGTAATCCAGTTTTGTCCAATTGTCATTGGATAAATTGGGAAAATTTGCGTCGTAAACTTTGCCAATTTGGGAAAACTTTAATCGGTTGAAGTCCAATTTTGGGAATTTTCATAGTTAAAAGAACCGGCTTTCTTATCTAAGTTTTATATAAAACAAACATCTTATTTCTTATATCACCAGTTGAACTGTCAAAAAGACACACAAACTGTCCACAAACATTTACGACACAAGTGACAATAATGGCCGGAGTTAATAAAAGAGTTTCAAGATATATCAGGTCGCTCCAGGAGGCGAATTTTCGTGGTGCTTCTGATTGCGATTTTTTTTCTGATTGGAAAAAAACCTATGTATATTTGGCTTTGGGAATGGGTCAGATAGTCTGACGAGTGGGAACTATAGAAAAAGGCCTGAATTAATATAAACTGCAGACGATTGAATAGTAAAATATTTCAATTTGACGAAGATAATTTAATTGTGTTCGGATTTAGAATTACAAGCATTGTCCTTTTGATTAATCTCGGCGTCACGTGCTCGTGAGTTGTCTTTGATGTATGTTGATTATTTTTTGTAGAATAACTAATTGTCATTCCATACTTTCTGTTTTTGTCTGTACATGAAAACCTTCAATCTTAAATCTACCAAATAATGACGATAAATGACGTAAAATGATGATTTATTTAAGCAGATTATTATAATTATGTAAATTTATATATATATGTATATTTAAGTTATTGTTATTTTTTCGGCGTACATCATTTCAGCTTGCGCATTTGTCATAAATGAAAAGACAGTGTGAACATTTTAGGACATACGTGCACAAACTGCAATATATTAATAAGCCTGATTTAAAACGACGTGCATGCGCGGATCAAGAGGAGGGCGGGGTCCGGACCCGCTGAGATTTTTGCATAATATGGTTGTCCCTATTTAATCTTAGATCAATGGTCCCTTACCAGGAGCTGGACCGCCTGACGTACATTGCTTGAACAGTTTACCAAAACCTATATGTAATTAATTAGATATGTATCGTCAGTTTAACAAAATTAGATTGTCCATTCCAGGTAAGTGGTGACAGTCTTAGGCACTATCGGACAATGTTTCGTTAAGCTTGTTATCAAGGATAAGAATTTATCACAATACATGATAATTATGTAGTTAACTAATTTTTTAACGTGATAACTTCATAATTTCCTAGTGGTTTGTGCAGTTAACGGGTGGCAGAACTATGCAACTATACATTAAGACATTCATGTTCGGTGAATAATGGGTAATTTATATAATTATTTGTATTAAGCAAATGCAATAGTATCATGTCATCTGCCATTTGTAAATAATTAGTTAAAAAATGAGCGAGAAGAGGACAGATATATATGAAATAATTATAAAGACATCAATATAAATACAGACAGACAATATAGCTCGTAGATATTTTACAATGCTCGAATGTCTTTAAATTGTTACAATAACAAAAGACTACAGAACGGACCTTGTAAAGATAAAAATGAAGAAAAAATAAGCCCAGTTAGTGACAATGTCTAATCGCCTGTCTGTATTCTACAAATTGAATATAGATGTATACATTTTACACATAGTATATTATTACACAATATCATTATCGGATTTTCTGTCATAAAATATAATGTAAAGAACAAGAATGTAAACAAAGATACACTTGTACACAGTTATTACATTTTCAATACTAGTATCCCACTTTTTTACAATTCATCTCTGTCAATACACATTTGAAAAAACTCCAAATTTCTGACCGCTAACTAAATCAATGTGCTAGACTGGCCGGCCATGTTACCAAACATAGCACCGATCATCGTTGGAACACTTATTGGACGAGTTACATAGATCTATGCTAGATCAATACTCGACCCCTAACGGCAGAGAATCCAGGACCTTTATCAGGCCGCCACTGAGGAATGAACTAACAGCAGCTGGCTGTTATAGTAGTGACTTCTATAAGTCACCAACGACAAGCTTTCGTTGACACTAGGGGCATTTATGCAAAATACAGTAAAACTTCACCTAACCACCACTTCAATAATAAGACCACCACAACAGTAAGAACACAAGTTTGAAGTCAATATTTACTTCATTCAATTTCAATATTAAGGCCACCTCAATAAGAAGACCAGTTTTCAAGGGTCCCAGTGGTGGTTTATTATTGATGTTGTACTGTACTGAACTGTGTGACTTATAGTGAATGTATCTGAACTGTTGATACTTAGTGACGTTTTAATTGACGTTGATGAAATTCCTGCGGCGTTTCTATATGGATGAATTGAATTTTGATCGAGTGCTCATGTTTTCTTGTATCATTTTGCACTGGATGTATGTATGATAGTATTGTTCGTTTTAATCTTAACAAGAAACGAGTATGCCTACCTGAAAAATGAAGTAAGAAATATTATCTTTTAGAACAAAAAATGTAGCAAATATGTGAAAAAGCAGAGGCAATGTGATCTTTTTTCAATACATGAAAAAAATGAAATATTATAGCATCTTCATAAGTTTAAATACTGCTCTCTCAGACAGACGCGCCACGTGGCTTATGCGACTGTCTTGGACAGCAGCATCCAGAATTTGTTTCAGATATTTCAGGTCCAACCGATCCTCAGCGCAAGGCAGAAATAATAGAAGATATGGGGGTAATGTTCAAGAGTAAGAAGAGAAGACAACTCGACGAGAGATCCCCCGAGGAACGGATCGTTTACATTACATGTATTTTCTGACTTTTCAGCTCAATTATTTATATCATACAAACCATCAAATACAAATAATGTTATTTTAGTGAGCATGTATAAGAATATTTCTTATCACAGTTCAAGCATGTATGCTGTTATTAATTCAATGAAATCGTTCTGATTTTTGTCCATTGTATTTTATGTTGTATGCACGATTAATGGCAGGCTTGTCTTTCATATACGAATGGAGAACTTAAAGGGTTGATATGTATTCAAAGCCAATCGGAGGGAACTATCGAATCTAGTTTACTTGATATCACTGAATTTGCTAGTCCTTCCAATGTGTACGTGTGAATCTTTCCAAATTCCAACGTCAATTTGCAAGTTTCACAATTAATATTAATCCCCCACGTTATAGACTTCTTGATTCGTGTATACTTCGCCTTCCCCGTGTGTTGGTCATAATCATCGTACTTTTCTTTCATAAATATCAGATTATTGTCTTTTATTCAGCTTCTATTATTGTTATTAATTAACGCCATACTGTGTATTCTTCAAAATTTCTTATTTGTTCTCAATCTTCAAATTCTTTCCATTTTATCAGTTCAGAATTTCTTCCATCTTTTGACATTTTGTTTTGTTTTGCGTCCCTGCTTTTCCTTTCATGTTGTTTTCATGTATAAATCTTTCTATCTCCTTGTGTTTTTTGGGAATTGCGGTGAGACTCTGTATTCAATGTATGTAAATTGTATTGTTGCTAATGCTGCCCTATTCGGGCCTTATACAGAATATGTCAATAAACTTGAAATATTTCCTGTTCGAAATCTTTAATCATTTTAAAAACAGAACTTTCACAGTTTTTGCTAATTTGTACTTTATTTAGATTTTGTATTCACGTTTTTTGTCATAATTATGATTGATCAATAGTCTTTGAACAACAAAATCATGTACTGCGTCTTACATATCTGTGAATTAAACGGCTCCTTACAATAAATAACAGAAGTATTTGTTTTTTTACGATGTACGAGAATTGAGCATATAAGTTATATTACACATAAGTCAAAGATTAATACAATATATAATTAATTCAAGACGAACAAGCTAGTTGATAACGACCTAAATTAAATTGGCACCTAGCACCTGTTCTCCTCGTAATTATTCTGAACATCTGATGAAGACGAATTAATTCTGTTAAATAATTGTCCAAAATTGCAATACGTTTCACGAATGCTTGATATAACTATATAATATCTGGCTGAATCTATTCAACAAGTTCAAGCGTAAATTACCTGACATAGATCTATTCGTGCTCTAGTCTGTCAAAACTGTTATATACTTAACGGTCACCTGAAAGAACGGATCTACAAATGATAGTTGCCCTGTTCAGCTCGTTATTTTATCCCCTCCCTCTCCATTTTTCTTTTGTACTCAAAGAATCTATATGGGAATGCCCTGTTTCGCGAATGTGCCCATCACTTCGCTCTGTTGTACGTTATTCATGTGCTGGATAATTTACAGACTTGATGATTCGTTATTAATTTCAACCAGAATGTGGGTGGTATTATGTGTGTAAACAGGGAATCGGGAGTGCAAGTTCGATATAATACCTTGATATGTGCGTGTGTTTATTCTGGTTGAAAATTGAGGCAAACGCCCTACTAAATAAAGTGTATTGCTCATAATTAACCATGTTAATGTTGCGTCAAACTATAATTATTGCTTAACCAATTTCCATCGTTGATGCTTGGAAAACTACGTAATTACTAGAACATTAAAAAGGCAATTATATCAAAACCACCATTGATGCTCGAAAAACTGCGTAATAATTACAAGAAAACACATAAAATTAAAATGAGATAATCAAATAATACTATCCAATTAGGCATAGTCTACGGCTTGAACGATTTCTGTTACTTGACGTCAGAGAACATCAAGAACATCCGCTTTAATCGCATTTTTATCGTTTTTTTGCTGTGCTCTTCTTAATCACTCATGTTTATTTTGCAATGTAATGCATACCATCAGTCAAAAAATACAACCTCACAAATTCCCCATTTCCTTTGTCGTTTTTGAACCCAATTCTATTCCATAACAAAGTGAAATTTACAAAACCATTTGCATACAATCAGTCAAGGTATTCAGCATTTAGTGCATATTAGTAAAGTAATTTAAACCTTAAATATTATTGCACTCTCGTGAACGATCATTTTATTAATCTGACTTTCTTGAAGATAGAGGAATTTGTGAAAAAAATACAGTCAAAGACAATTTGAGCTTAATCAAATCGATGACCATAGAAGATGAAACTGTTTCCAATGCCGAAAACGTTGACCGTTCCATTTAAACGGGTAGATCTACTGCCATTTCATCCATAATTTAAGTGAATGTCCCCTTTGCCACTGCAATCGTATATGCATAATTATATGTTAATAATGTCTCGTCGTGCTATTGAGATGAATGCGAGCTTCAAGCGGTGCTCGACATCTGTACTCATCTTTGACATAGCGGATTGTCATTTGCACTATTTCTATCAAGTAGGTAGACATTGACTGAATGTACACAATCATACCTTTTTTATCGGAGCAAATATCACTGCTCCCATCGTTTGTTTGTGTCGTGCGTCCTTGTTACATGGGGGTGCATATATCTGTGTATTTTCAGCTCGACTTCTTTTCTCATTTTAAAATCTCCTTAGTGTTTGTCACTGACCTGTTCCAAGACGGTTTACCTATTTTCAATCATCATTTATGTTTGTGTCTTGTGTTCCTTGCTCTATTGGATACTTTTCACGCGTTCTAGTGTTTCTGTGTTGGCTGTGCCCTTTGCATATCTGCTATTTCTTGATCGACTTCTTTATTCATCACTATTCACTAAATATTGTCACATACAATGTGCTTCCAGTTTTGTTTAGAATAACATGGGTGCTAGGAATGTTTTGCTATAACTAAAACACATATTCATTTAACCTAATCTTGTTTTTATAAAAATGTTGATTACATTAGGTTTTAGGCTATTTCTGAACATTGTTTCAGTAATACACGGCGGTGAAGTGACCAAAACTAGTGATTGCTTGAACGTCAAAAATTATTTCAAAAGCTATTGCACTCTGGTTAAATTATTAACACTGTTTCAGAAAGAATAATCAAGATTTATGTATAGTGAATTTTATAATTCCATTCCGCGGTGTACATTCTCACAATCGTCCCTCTTTCCTGGAAGTTTGATACATCTTTCTTCTGTTTATTAGTGCATATAAATCGCATTAATAGTAACTATGAACGCATTAAAATGTAATTATAAAACTTTTTAACATTAAACAGTGCAGGATGAATTGCTATTTAAAATGATTAAGTAGATAATAATACATAATATCACGAATTAAGCTGTGAAAGCAAGCTGTCAATCATACATGGGACTACGTTTTTTTTGCCCAATATGTATAGCCAAAGTTGGAAAAGGGTGAATGTATTCATTTGTGAAGCTGTTGTGCATCAAATCCCTTCTCTTGGTGAGCTCAGGTTGAAGTCAAACCATATATTTAACTAAATGTGTCCATAGGACGCGTTTCTAAATTAAAGTCGTGTGTCACGTTAAATTTTGTAGGCCACTACCAATTAACTGCTAGATAATCACCTCAATATAATATATCACAATACTAGTATAGAATGGTGTTATAGGTCCTTATATTTCTAGCATATATAAAAATACATGTATGTGCCACTTATAACTTGCAAGATCCTTTGTTGTTTTCAAGAATAATGTTGTGATGGTAAGAAAACATGCGGTGATAGTCTGCAATAATTTATTACCTTTGTTATTGTTAATGAATATATTTTCATCTCTTCCTGCTTTTAGGGAGGCTGCCTTGTATATGGTATATCCTGCTTCACTTCTGTAGTTAATTGTAACCAAGGTGTACCAGTACCGTAGCAACCTTATTTGTGCCTGATAAAAGGTGCCACATGTTGACTACATGTAGAAACATAATCAGTGGACATCATCCATCATCCAGCATCGAAGACACCTTGGTTAGAAAGCTTTGGCTTTAAAAACTAACTGGGTGTTATTGGGGAAAACAAAACATAAGAAGGTTTACACTTTGCATGTTACATTTTATTTGAACACATATTGGCAATCAATAAACAATCCGACAAAATAAGTATCACTGAAATATATGGAAACAGAAACTTTCCAAAAATAACACCAATATTGTCCTGTCACGATTAAGAACAAGACAAAAACAAAACATTTGTATTGAGATATTGTGGTTACACAAAAGAAAAAGATTCCAAACAACATTTATATGAAAAAGAGGCCATACTCTATATCGGTTCCATTTCACAACCATAACTATTTAGACAAAATTGCAGCAAAATGAAACTGAAAAACAACACCTATAAGAAGGCAAAAAAAGGTAATGACAAAATGCAAAACACATACATTTTCAGTGGGTTTATGCAATGAATGCATCAAAATAACATCAACAAGAAATATATATAAACTCTCTGAAAATTGGACCCTGTCCGCATAACTCTATTTTTCTGACAGTTCTGGTTTTCATAGAACTTATCAGAAGACTATAATTTGTCCAGACTATGCTCCTTGAATAACTGTTTCAGTCTGACTACATGCACATGCATCAGCATTATTTGTCATGGAGTAGAATTTACTAGGCATACTTTGTTACTACTTGATACGGACCTTTCTAAATTGAAAATACAAAAATTGGACTTTAATTGGGTGCATAAAAAATAGAATACGTTCTAATTATTATTCGATGTTATTCAACCGTAACAAAAAGTTTGGTTTTATTTGTCAATAAGTTTGTTGCAATGCATACTCTATAACAAAATTGGAATGAAATTAATGAAATCAAATTGTAATAAAAGCATTTACAGTATAAACTGTCCATAACGACACATGTTGATAATAAAAAACTGCACTGTAACAATATAGAAGGAGTTCATCATAGGATGCTCCTGAATGGTTTAGAAGTTTATCAGTAGAGCAGATGAGACGGTTCGAAATACTGCAAGCAACCAACAACCAGATGATTGCTGTTGCGGAGGAGAGGAATACAATATAAACTGAGCGATTAGGAATTTTGTTGAGTGTAGTCTACTCAGACAGCTTATTTCAACTATGATCAACAAGTACTAAATACTTGACAAAGTGTCTTTTGTATATATGTAACTTATAATACGGGGATGATATTGAGCTCTTGAGCCAACGGAGCCGAAGCTTTTAGAGCTGAGGGATGAGGGTAAATTCAGAGATGTATCACTTGTTAGTCTGTCGTCTGTACATCAGCCCCCTGTTCTTCGAATAGTTGAGCTAATAACAATACTTATGTAAGAAAACTACTGTCATATGTAAACATATATAAATACATGGCACTTATAACATCAATTTTCTTACATTATGATTCTCTTTCCCAGATGGCTGCTACTCTAGCTAATTGTGCAAAAGTTAGTGGTGTATTTGAAAGGCCCGTCCATGTAAAAGTAGCAGACAGAGGGACTGTATTTAATTATCAGGGAAGATATGGAGAACATTGGCAGTCTCTCACTGTTGCTATTATTTACGACCCAACAAAATTTCCCAGTTTTGGTGTTGGGGCATCTGTTACACTAAGAATGTCACCTGCAGGGATGCCACAAAAATTGTGGTGACAAGAAACTCGAGAGTTTTTCTCACTAAGAACTGGATGTATCTGAGGAGAAGATGGAGGAGGGGAGACTATTAAAGCCTCGAAAAGATAATAAGATTGTTAAATAAAATGACAGAGTTGCTTCTTTATGTGACAATTAATGAAGATGACATTGAAACAATCCATCATGCATATAAAACTGAGTTTTCGGAATACAAATGGAGAAAAATGTGTTACTTTGAAAAGCATTTTATTAAATCACATAATCTCAATTTGTCATTAGAAGACAACGTATGAAAGAATGGTTTTAAAGAAAGCATCATTGTTTGCAAGTGCATCGTCTGTCCGTACTGGAGATGCAGATTGTTGATGCTATACCCGACAAATCCATTGTCAACTATTTACTCTGTCTAGACTGTACAATACAATGTAATCACATGCCTTCAATTCATGTATAATTATTGAAATTCAAGATGGGAAGGAAGATTGTATACATGATTTGATAACAACAGTAAGATCCTTTCTGGAAAGGCAACATGAAGAAATGTGTGCTGACATAATATTCTTTACATGCAATACCATGAATAAGTTCATAGTGATGGTGAATACCAGTATCAAGGATTTCAAATGCGAGACAATGTCATAGCTAGAAAATTACTGGAACAGACATTTTTCACATTTACTCATAACTTTGAGGACGAACTCCAATTTGAGAAAACTGGAAAGTGCCCACAATGCTTTTTCAGAACTATTCTCAAACCGTTTCAATGAAATCATTTGATCTTCTTGAAGTATGGTATTTAGAGACGCCTCTAACAATTGCCAACTTTTATTTGAAAAAAATATTAATAAGTACACAAAGCGAAACGCTGAAAGTAAACAGACCTCTTTAACTAAGACATATACAAGGTTATACAGCCAGTATGACGCACTGTTCAAGATTTGAATACTCCAGAATTATCAATGAATTATCAGTCAGTTTCAACCGTTTTCCAACTCACTTCTACTAATGTAATACCTAAGAGTTTACCACCTGCAGAGGATAAACTGAAGAAAAAAGCAGTGAGTGAAAATACATATAGGAACTTCACCTTATAGGTCCTAAAACAAAACTGAATGACCTGGATGAATCGTTAGCATCGTTACTACGAGATGATTACCAGGTAGGCAAAATAATGGCATAACAGAACTTATACTGCTTCTAGATATTTTTGTTAAGAGTGTGCAGAAAATACCAAATATCATCTACAATGTACTTTTTATTTAGAACCTTGAAGTTAGTTATTATTTATGATAATTAAAATTAGCGACAGTTTGTATTTTTCTCAATAACTATTCTGACAAATATTAATGTTTTGTTCGTTGTAGATAGATAAAAATAGGTATCTATTCAATTTTCTTTAATTTCAAAACCTTTTTGGGTAGAAACGCAAATGCAACTTTACTGTAAATAAATGTGTTGTTTTGATCAACATTTTTAATCAATATATTTAATTTAACACAACACATTTAAATGGAATAAAAAACATGTTCCTTGGGGTGAGGTGTGTAAATGAGATGTTATGGATAACAATCAGCTAGAAGATAAGAAAACAGGAGAAAATGGGAAAGATTAGACAATTGTGTAGGACAGATTTCAGATGTCAACTGAGTTGGCAATTGGTATGCTCCAGTCATGAATATGCATTTTATGGCAAACCATTTTGTAGACTGCTATTTAGCTCCCACACAGACTTATAGATGGATACTTGCAGCATCATTTCTGAATACAAATCACCATTCAAATTACATCATAGACTGCTAAGAGATTTGTTCACATACATGTAGACCATTGACACTTGACAGGCTGTCAAGTGAACTTCTTTCAAAAAGTAGGAGAAAAGAAGGAGTTTTTTACATACGATTGTGCAGAACTTTACTCACAGACATTAATTTGCTTACTAGAATATATCTTTCACCTTGGCGGGATCATTAAGTAAGCAGCCACAGGCCAACAGTCTGCACCCCCCCCCCCCCAGTCTGTACAGTCTCACAAGAAGATTCCAGTATTCTATGCACTCGCAATCGAAAAGATCCTACAAGTATACTACCATTTTCTGACTATTAATATAAGGTCTGTGTGAAGTACACAATTTGAACCCAAAAAATAGGAAATTTCAGGAATTTTGGACCAAAAAGTAGGAAAATGTAGGAAGAACTAAAAAAATAAGGAAAAGAAGGAAAAAGAAGGAAAAATAAGGACCGATTGACAGCCTGACTTGAGGAGCACTTGCAAGTAAAAACATACTGCAACATTTTTGGAAGCCATTGCAGCAAATGGATTCATCATGCATGTTTCCTCATTGTATGGTGGGTTTGGTTATTGCTTTATTATAAAGTCTTCTCAGTTCTTTTTAATTATCTACTGCCTAGGGATGAAGTAATGGCTTACAATTGGCAAGGATCTGCTTTCATGTTGAGTGAAACTTAACAAGCCAACATTTATGAAGGGAAGGGTTCAAACAGTCTGAACGTGAAATAATTGTGTCTAGGAGGATAGCCTCATTGAAATTTCATGTCGAGTGAAACTCAACATGTCAGCATTTATGAAGGGAAGGTTCACACAGTCAGAACGTGAAATAATTGTGTCTAGGAGGATAGCCTCATTGAAATTTCATGTCATGAAACTCAACATGTCAGCATTTATGAAGGGAAGGTTCAAACAGTCAGAACATGAAATAATTGTGTCTAGGAGGATAGCCTCCCGGTTGAAAAAGTATCCTCGGTTGCTGTGAAGGTTCTTTCTACAGCTGAGGTTACAACGTACAAAAACAAAGACAATTCAGACAGGAGATATTTTGCAGCCACTGTGGCTGATGAAACTGGCCTTACAACTGTCAGAGTTTATAAAATGACCAGTTTGACACAGTTCACTGAAGGTGCTAACCTGATGCTAAAAGATTTTATTCGTAAAAACGGAGACAGTGGGTAATGGCGAGTTCATCAACAGTTGTGAACTGGTGTGATAAAGAATTTAGATTTTCAATAGCTTTTATCAGCCTGATCGACTGATGGTTATGATTTGACTAATGAATCTTGAACAGTTACGACAAGACTAACGCGCTGGTTACAAATTGACCAAGATTGTGCAGTTACGAAATGGTAAGGTTACAAAATTACCAGTTCCCTCAACAGGTGGAGGACTTAGATTTAAAATACTGCGGGTGTACAAGTATTCTGGGAGTGGGGACAGCTTGTTTAATGTATTTCATAATTCATTTAAATTAAATAAAATTGACTGTATTCGGGACTCCCCTCCACCAGATATTACAAGTTTCTTGAAATGAGGCTGGACATGCTGATAGCAGCTCGATGTGCACCTGGGCAAAGCTACGGCAACCCTGCTGAACGCATCATGGCAATACTGAATTACGGCTTGCAAAATGTTGCAACTGAAAGAGCTGAGCAAGAAGTGTGGCAGCATGTCTGGACTCCGAGAAATGATGAAAAAACACCCAAACTTGAAGGACAAATGGATCGAGTCTGTTGAGCCGGTCCAGGCCCTGCTGCAACATAGGTTCCGCAGGCTGAAATTGAAAGAGGAGCCCTTTGTGGTGATGGACCCGGTTAGAGAAGATGAAATTGACCTGATACAACGACATCTCCGAAAACTTTTTCCAGGCCTAGACATCAACAAACTCCAAAAGTTGCACACCAACAAGTGCAGGCATACATAGATTGGAAGGCGAGGCATTGCCGTGAAACACAATATACGCTACAAATACGTAAATGTGATGATGAATCTTGCTGTCCGCCTAAGTCTGTTAATGAGAGCAATCTTCAGTGGCTCCCAGAGCCAATGCTGGAAGCAGAAAATCCAAACAAATTCCAGTCATATGAAAATACCAAAGGAAAAAAAACAGATGAGAGGGATAGACCATCCTTTAAAATGCCAAAGTTACACATTTATGCTATACATGTTGTACTCAACAGATTTGTGCATTTGACTCTTGATATTGCATCATTTACATACATTTTTGTAATGCCGTTTGTGTTATTGTAACTTTGTTTTCACCTTTCAGAATGTTGTTGCCAATCTGACCAGGGACAACCTAAACAGCTTAGTGTTGAAGCTGATAGATCAGGAGCCAGGATTGGTCTTTGACCTGTGCATATCTGAAGAAGAGACCCACCAACCACCACGTGGATCCAGTGCTCCATCGTGGTGCAGGTGTGGCAATTGCCAAACAATGCCAACATTATTGGAGAGCAAGTGCTGTGGATGTTTGCCGCAAAACTGCATTTCCACTAAAGACGTATGTTACATTTTCTACTTGTCTGAACAAATACTGGTGTGCCTTATATATATAATTTGATGCAATTGTCTTTGCCTGATTGGGTGATAATTATCATTTGTGTCTCTTACAATTAAATTATAATATTTTAGGTGTTCAAGTGGGCTTCATGAATGAAATTTTTATTATAGATATTTCCCTAGAAAATTGATTTATTTCAGAGAAGCTTGTGTTGTTTTACGGACAATTCTTTCATATTCTTGCTATTTAGTTTAATGATGGGGACTTCTACTGCCATGGCAACCAAAGCATATAATTAATAGCATAAATACAGTTGAACCCGTCTGTAAAGTCCACTTATGAGAAGGACCAATTGTGGTCTTTGTTGAGTGGTGGTCTTTATTCAGAGGTCATACTATATTCGAATGTTGGTTATTGGAGACCAAAATGGTGGTCTTCACTGACAAATGGTCATTGTTCAAAGATAGTCGCCAACACAGGTTTGACTGTAGTTGAATATTATTACAAAACAAACATTTTGACAAATAAGTTATCCTTATTATCAAGTAGAAATATCTAATAGTGTTTCTGTTTCAGCAAATGGAACGCCTGATTCATGATCCAGAGGTCTTGGTACTGGGTCAGAGGTATTACAGGGAAATGTTTGGAAGGCACAGACAGAGAGTGGAAGATGCCAACAAAATGTACAGGCATTCTGCTTACAGAAATTTTACATTATGGCGGCATGGGCGTCTTGGAGCTGGAAATAGGAGAGTTATTCCCAGCTGCTGTGTACTCAAAATTCGGGAAACTTTTACCAGTGCCACTGGACAATATACTGGTTTTTTGCCGAATCGTTTTATGTAGTGCCATTGTCACTACTGTATGACTATTTTTTCAAATTGAACCATGATTTGTATCTTTTGTCGATTTCTGTACCCGGTGCATCAATTTAACTAATTTGTGTATTTAGATTTGGGTTTCTTCTATCATGAAAACAGAATTCATCATGACTTTACAGTTTCAAAAAAGACGATCGTATGCGTCAATGAACCATCATTCGTCAGTGCAGTTATTAAAGAGGAACCGTGTGTGTTTAATGAAATGGTTTGAAGATACGCTGGCAAATGACAGAAGAAGTATCTACAAGCAAGCAAGGAAAGGTGGTCGTCCTGAGAGAAAGACACTTGGATAGTGAAGTTGTCAGTGAAATTGGTGAAATGATGGACTGTGAAAAACTGAACAGAAGCACAGGAAGAAAGAAGAATAAAAACAACAGAAGTACAACTGTTTGAAGATGAGGTAATGAAAATGATTAATGACCTCCCGAATATTGAAACATTTGAAGACAATGAGTACTTAGCTGTCGCTTACCAGATACTTGGTATCCTGTATGTGTTATCAAAACAATAGACAATAACTCATTCATGATAGCATGTAGAAAACCAGGATATTACAGCTGGCCAGCTCCTGTTGACCAACAAATCGTCCACAAAGATTTTGTTTTGAAACGCAGATTTATTCCACAGTATATAAATTCGGGAAGAAATGGGTATTTCACAGAAAATGCTGAAATTCAAAAACTTTATAACAAATGTCAAAAACTCTATTTTTAATCAAATGTTTTTATGGCATGGTCTGAGCATTAGAATACATATATATGTATAAAGATACTTGTTTTAGTGGAATGTTTGCATTAGTAAATTAATTTTGCAGGATAGTTATATGTTGTTATAGTATGTAGGATTTACCTTGATAGGACACTTATACTTATTTCTTATCCGTGTTCCGCGAGCCGACTTCTCGCATAATTTTAGACTGTAATGTGATTTTTTGTATTTTATTGGACGAATAACTTGCACATGCTAACTATTTTCAAAATTCAGCCAATAGAGTGTTCCCGTTACATTACCTACTTTCCTTTAGCCACCATGTTGGTAGACAAGCGTTTATCAGATGAGCGCATTGATTGGTAGAAAATGGCCCGTGCTTTCGCTTCAGAAAAATGCAAATAACAGAGCTTTATCTTCTCAATCAGACACAAATAAACAACAGAAATACATTGATGGACTTGATCAAATTGAAATTGAGCAGAAATTATCATTGATAGAGGGTCAAGATCCGTACGAGATTGTGCTGTGGTCAGGTGATCATGAACGTTTACCAAACACCAATTACATTAATCTGGTCAATTATTTGGTTTTCAAGACAATGCCTACATTGGTGAGCAACTGGATTGCTATAAAGGTCTAGATGCCTACAACCAATTTGCGTGTGGTTGGGTCCGAGATGTGGGTTCCTGCTCTGTTGATGCTAAGATCATCGTTACTGCTAAGGTAAAGGATAACAAAAATATTTAGTTTATTTATCCATGCTGTATCTGGTTTCTAAATCTACATAATCTTCATGATAAATATGGTTATTTATACGCATGTACTAAAACGAGATGTATGATGTTGATTTGCTTTCACCACTATCATTGATCTACCACCTTGACTAAGGCACAGTATGAAAGAAAGCTTTTTTTAATGTCGCATATGATCAACAAGTAACATGAGCTACAAAGCTTGATGGTCACCAACAAGGTATACTCTAACAGATACATATCTGGGCTTATTTATCCCCTGATTCTACCTTTTATATACTAAGTGCCTAGCAGGGAAGCTAACAGTAATATTTTTTGCGTCTGGTTCGACGTGGCCAGGGATCAAACCAACAACCTCCCGCACTCAAAGCTGACTTTCTATCAGCTGAGCTAATGAGGCGGTTAAATAGTATATGTTCTTTCTTACTTTTTACAAGGCATCTTTGTTTTAGACATATTCAGACTGTTTCGGATTTTGAAGCCAAGTGGCATGGTGCACATTATTTTGTCCATTATTTTACAAATAGTTGTACAAGCTCAATTCTGAACAACTACACATTTAATTTAGATAAAAATACATGCATATCTAAATAGACATTAAGTTTAAGTTGTGCTGAAATTTTTAAGAAGAAATCTCATTATGGTTTTTAATTTATACAACATTGAAGACCCAAAAATGGTCTACATGTAATGTTTTAGCATCAGTTATTTCTCAAATCTTCAATAAATCCTGCAACACATTATTATTATGAATTCCAGAAATTATACTTTAAGATAATATGATAAAAATCAGAAACACAGGGAGAAACAAGGCCAGTATTGGGTTGGACATATTATACAATGTTCATGCAAGAAACAATAGTGTCCCCTGTGTGCACTATCTAGATATAAATATTATCCAGACCCATAATCAGCATTTCAGTGTCTGGCCCAGTGGGCTGGCCTTGGTGAAACATGTACTCATGTTGCTGCTCTACTGTTCTATATCCAAGCAGCCAATGACATCCGAGAGAGAAAGACGGTGACCAGTAAACCTGCCCACTGGAAGCTTCCATCTGCGTTTCAACGGGTGTCGTACGATGAGCTTAGGAGCATAGATTTTAAGTCAGCTTCCACCCTAAAGCACCAGTTTGATTACTCCATCAATACAAATCAGGAACCGGGGACTTCTAAGCCAGTTCGTAGGATAATCACTCCTTCGGATGCAGACAGCGTAAGAGATTTCCTGAAGAGGCTTAGTGAATCAGGATCTAAACCAGTGATTTTGTCCATTCTGCCAGACTTTGCAGATAGATTAATACCTGATGTGCTTCAGGGGGACCTCCCAACAGTGTTAACTGAACTGAAGAATGATGAATATGAGACTTTAGCGTATGATGAACTTCTCCGGAAGTGTGATTTAGTGTCAGTTAAGGTATCAAAACAGCAATCGGACCATGTTGAAGCCATAACTCGGGACAAAAGTAGCAACCGTGTGTGTTATTTAAACTTGCGAGTTCCCCAGGAGACAGATATAGAGACGATACACCCAGTCACATAATGGTGGAGAATCCGAAGTAATTGTATTGATATATAACTACAAATGGATTAATTAAATTAGATAATAATAATAATAATAATAATAACGACTTTATTTAAAGAGGCAACACAGTTGGGCAAGCCCAGTCTTCCCTGTGAGCCTCTATGAAATATACATGTTTACAACATAATGCTACAGGCAGGTATGGATACACAAACAATTAAAATTTTACCTGAAAAAAAGCAACAACAAAAACAATGTATGAGATTATACATAAATATATAACAATATAACAATAGACATGACACTATTTACAATGTAACACTATGTGGCCCACCAGAGTAAAACCATGTGAGGTATGATCTTTTGAAAGTATTTAGTGTATTTGACTGGCGAATATTTTGTGGTATTTTGTTCCAGATTTTTGGTCCAGAATATGCAAGAGATTTTCTACAAAATTCAAGTCTGGGTTTTGGAATGTATAGAGTGTTGCTTGAGTGTGATCTTAAAGATGTGTTATTTGTTTCATTAAACAAGTTACACATGTATTTAGGAAATATATTATTTATTGATTTATACACAAAAACAGCTTTTTTGTAGAGAATACGGTCTTGCATCTTCATCCATTTCAGTTCTTTAAATAAGGTTTGTGTTGGTGCATCATAAGTCTGGTCAAGAATTATTCGAGCTGCCCTTTTCTGGAATTTATATAATTTATTTGACAGTTCATCACTGCAGTTGCCCCAGATAGTGCAGCAATAATCGAGGTGTGGCAAAATATAAGCATTGAAGAATACTTTTCTCATATGTATTGAAAGGAATTGTTTTATTCTCAAAAGCAGATACAGTAAAGAATTACATTTTTTAAGAATGTGTTCCACTTGGGTGTTCCAGTTTAACTTGTGGTCAACATATATACCTAATAACTTTTCAACTTCAGTAAAATCAATGTTTTGATTATGTAGAAGCAGTTTATAATCATCACTTGTACAAAGTGTCTTGTGAATATTGTTTGATGGTGAGATAATCATTGCTTTTGTCTTTTGAGGGTTTGGTATCATCGAATGTCTCTGGCACCATTCATGGATAGTATTGAGGCTAGTTTGTAGTGTTTGACAGACAGTATTTATGGATGACCCAAGTGCAGTTATAGTGGTATCATCTGCAAACATATCAGTCGAACAATTTTGTATATGTAGAGGTAGATCATTAATGTAAAGGATAAAGAGTATAGGTCCAAGGACAGATCCTTGGGGTACTCCTGATGTAATTTCAAGAGCTGTTGACAGCTTGCCTTGAACAGACACTTGTTGGCACCGTTCTGACAAGTATGATTTAAACCATGACAGAGACTTAGGGGATATATTGTATTCTGCCATTTTATCAAACAAAAGTGAATGATTTATCAAATCAAATGCCTTCGTTAGATCCAAAAAGACTGTTCCAACAATGTTATTATCATTAATGGCATCAATCCATGTGTCAACAACAGAAGTTAAAGCAGTTTCACAGGAGTGATTAGAACGAAAGCCAGATTGAGTTTTATGAATGAGAGAGTGATTTTCTAGGTATAATTTTAAATGATCACTAACATGTTTTTCTAGGATTTTTGATAACACTGGAAGAATAGAAATGGGCCGATAATTGTTTGTATCAGATTTAGATCCTTTCTTAAAGATTGGGACCACTTTTGCTTTCTTGAAAAGTGATGGAAAACTAGATTTGGAAATACTTTGGTTAAAAATATATGTTAAAGGCTTAGATATTATGTTTGCACTTATTTTTAGAAATTTAGCTCCTAAGCCATCTAGCCCAGTTGCTTTACTTGTGTCGAGTGACTGTAGTTGTTTAGTGACAAACTCCTCAGTGATGCAGGGAATATGAAATAATGTAGAAGGGTTTTTGTGACTGTTGACAAATTCTTGGAGTGCATTTTTGTCTGTCAATGTTAGGTTTGAGCAGTCACTTGGGGCCATTTTGAATATGTTTGTAAAAAAAATGTTAAAAATTTCAGCTGTTGCTTGTGGATCCTTAACTGGATTGCCTGATAAGTCCGTTATAAAATCAGTTTGATGTTTTACTGACTTACCAGATAGATCTTTCAGATTTCTCCACAGTTTCTTAGGATTACTTTTATTTTCATTAATAGTTGCATTATAAAAGGATTTTTTGGCATTGGATATGAGGATTTTCAATGTATTGCGCCAATATTTGTAGTTGACTGAATCCTTTGACACCTTAGCACTGTCCCGTTTCTTTATTGCATCTCCAATCTGGGAGTTAAACCAGTCAGGCAGATTGATATGTTTTACACGTTTTTGTTTAACAGGTGCATGAAGGTTAAGAATAGTGTTGAAGAGTTCAGATAGATTAACTAAATCTAGTAAATTTCAAAACATTTGTTGACAGAAAACGCTACATTTCTTAAATTTGTGTCAAAATGCCTAAAATGGATACTCCAAACATAAAATTTGAAATCGACCAAAATCCACTCTTTTTCATTGAAAAGTTTACAAAAATTGCTGACATTAATAAATGGACTGCAGAACAGAAAAGTCTACAGTTTTGCCTGACACTTCCAAAAGACGCTGAATCATGGTACCTTACAATTGAAGATGATGTTAAAGAAGATTTTGATCGTCTGATACCTGTCCTGAGGAAGGAGGGAGAGATGGTTCACTACCACATGCGGGTCCTCACCGACGGACAAGGAGGACGCACAACTCGGCCTACCTATCGCCGAGTTGAGGCCAGAGTTAACGATCTATGGGACAGGTATTCGGCGGAAGAACTGAGTACAAACGCTTTCTTGAAGGCATGCGCTCGTATATACTCTCCCTGCGATGGGATCGAGACGATCAAGGAAGTTGAAAGGGTCACAATTTCAACTAGATTGTAGATTGTAAGTCAAACAGTGAAAGTCAGACGGTGAGAGGCTATGTTTGTACCCAAAGACAACAGAAAGTATAACTAAAAACTGTGAATTTTAGAAAAGAAGTGTTACAAAAAAGTTAAGGTCATATACCATTGAATAATTTCAAACTACAGTTAAACTTCGGTAACTCGAGGACGCTGGGGTCCGTCGGAAAAGCTCGAGTTAAGCGGTGTTTTGAGTGACCCGGGGTTTCCATCATGTCCCATCAGTGTTTTTTATGAAATGTTTATTTTCATAGTTTGTCACACGTTTACCAGTTGTTTCATATTTTTTCATAATTTCATATTTCTATTCGCTATCTTTCCTCATTAAAATAAAAGTAAAGACAAATTATTAATAAGAGTTGTACAGTTTACAGAATGTACTTGTAGTACTTATTGTTGTTTTACAGACGACATAAAGTTCATGAATATACATGAATATACATGTATGTACTCAACAGATTTGTGCATTTGACTCTTGATATTGCATCATTTACATACATTTTTGTAATGCCGTTTGTGTTATTGTAACTTTGTTTTCCATTTTCAGAATGTTGTTGCCAATCTGACCAGGGACAACTTAAACAGCTTAGTGTTAAAGCTGATAGATCGGGAGCCAGGATTGGTCTTTGACCTGTGCATATCTGAAGAAGAGACCCACCAACCACCATGTAGATCCAGTGCTCCATCGTGGTGCAGGTTTGGCAATTGCCATACAATGCCAACAATCTTGGAGAGCAAGTGCTGTGGATGTTTGCCGCGAAACTGCATTTCCACAAGAGACGTATGTTATATTTTCTACTTGTCTGAACAAATAGGTGTGCCTTAGCTATTATTCGATGCAATTGTCTTTGCCTGATTGGGTGATAATTATCATTTGTGTCTCTTACAATTAAATTATAATATTTTAGGTGTTCAAGCAAATGGAACGCCTGATTCATGATCCAGAGGTCTTGGTACTGGGTCAGAGGTATTACAGTGAAATGTTGGGAAGGCACAGACAGAGAGTGGAAGATGCCAACAAAATGTACAGGCATTCTGCTTACAGAAATTTTACATTATGGCGGCATGGGCGTCTTGAAGCAGGAAATAGGAGAGTTATTCCCAGCTGCTGTGTACTCAAAATTCGGGAAACTTTTACCAGTGCCACTGGAAAATATACTGGTTTTTTGCCGAATCGTTTTATGTAGTGCCATTGTCACTACTGTATGACTATTTATTCAAATTGAACCATTATTTGTATCTTTTGTCGATTTCTGTACCCGGTGCATCAATTTAACTAATTTGTGTATTTAGATTTGGGTTTCTTCTATCATGAAAACGGAATTCATCATGACTTTACAGTTTCAAAAAAGACGACCGTATGCGTCAATGAACCATCATTCGTCAGTGCAGTTACTAAAGAGGAACCGTGTGTGTTTAATGAAATGGTTTGAAGATATGCCGGCAAATGACAGAAGAAGTATCTTCAAGTAAGCAAGGAAAGGTGGTCGTCTCCTGAGAGAAAGACACTTTGTCTTGGAACCCCTTTTGCTTTCCTTTCATTTATACGTTTCGTTAAATTTCATTTCGGTATTTTTAAACCATTTCGTTTCACCCTTTCGTTAATATGTCGTCACTTAACCACGCTCGACAGACTTCGTTAAAATCATCGTAATTTGAGTCGTTTAAAGCCCCCACAGTGTAAGTTTTCGTATTTTATCATTATTATAAACATTTTTCTATCGATTTAAACAAGTGTTTGTACATGTCATTTCATATTAGCCGTATAATTGTTTGATTAAATTATTGGTTCGTACCCCACCCAGTTTGATCTTTACGGCTCTCGATTCGTCCTCGTTACTTTTCGTACTTAGTTGGATTCGCACCAGACTTTCGTTTTATTTACTTGTATTTACTTTTCTGGCATTCTTGATATCCTTTGTACTTTAAAGTGTAGAATTGTACTTTCATTTTAGATACATTCCGTTGTAATATCATGCTAGTTAATAAGGACAACTCCATGAAACTCTGTTAAAACGTTTATTTGAATATTTGCTTTTTGTGTATTTTCAGCCTTTTACCACACTCACATTCATATCAGAAATAAAGCAGGTTATCTAAATGGCAAATGTCGTTGGTTTATTCGTGCCAATAAAGTAAAAGGACTAGGCTTCACTTCGTTTCTTCGTCGGAAGAGGCCAATGAGAAGAAGAACAATTCGGAACCTTACGCCTAAAGCGATGGAAGAATTCACCCAGCACCTGGCTAACTTCAACAAACGAATCAACCGTGAATATGAAATCATTTATGAAATCGTTCGAAGCCCAACAGACAATGAGAACTTTGAAGAAAAAGAATTGTTACTTCACCGGAAATGTGCTACATTGGACTCGGTATATCTTGAATTTAGAGATTTTCTGACTAGACAACAAACGCTTGAAGCGAATAACGCTCTAGAAATTCTATCAAATGATTATGAGAAGATCATTTATGATGTGACACTGTTCAAGGACAAACTGAAACAATTAGGACAGACAAAACACTCCACCTATTCAAAAGCTAGATCAAACAGCTCAACATCATCGAAGGCTAGAGCAGCTGCAGCAAAAGAGAAATTGAAATTGCTGGAAGTGGAGTTTGAATTAAGGAGGAAAAAAGCAGAGATTGAAGAAAAACAAGCTATTGAAGCTGCTATTGTGGCAAGAAGAAAGGAGAACTTAGAATTAGAAATAGAATTAGTGAAACAACGCCGCCTCACAGGTGAGGCTGAAGCTGACGTTGAAAGTGATAATTTATCAGACTTTTCAGAAAAACATTCGGTAAAAACAAAATATCTCAAACCCACATCTGAATCCAATGAACATCAAGACTTTGATAAATTCACCAAATTTCTGTTACGAAAGGATTTGACACTATCACGTCTCTCATGCTTCGATGACAAACCAGAAAATTATGATGTTTGGAAAAACAGTTTCAAAAGTGTGTGCCAGGAAATAGGTGTGTGCCCCTCAGAGGAAATTGACCTCCTTATCAAGTGGCTCGGTCCTGAATCTAAAAAGCATGGGGTAACAATTCGGGCATCAAATTCACATGATCTCAACGGTGCTCTTAAAAAACTGTGGAATCGTCTTGAAGAACGGTTTGGGTCTGTAGAGGGAATACATAGACACATTCTGCAAAAACTGGAAAGTGTATCGAAAATATGGCCTAAAGACTGTCATAAATTATACGACCTCTATGATGTACTTAGTGAAGTTGAATCTCTCAAGTCTAATCCAAAGTTCAACATTGCCTTGTCGTACTTTGACTCAAGTGTGGGTATCTCTCCAATTGTCGCAAAACTCCCGTACTATCTCCAAGAACGCTGGATCACCGTCGCAAGCAACTACAAGGAGAAAAACTCTGAAACCTTCCCACCTCTCTCTGAATTCGTGAACTTTGTGAGAAAGCAAGCCAAAGTAAGAAACGATCCAAGTTTAATGCTTCAACCTGATAATACAAAAAACTATAGTCAAGATTCGAGAACAAAATCTACCAGACACACTAACCAAGTGTCCAGTAACAAAATTGCTGTGAACTATGGAGTCAGTGACAACATCCCACCAAAATCAAATGAAACGCCATGTCCCATACACAATTCAAATACGCATACTCTTGAATCATGCAGAACATTCAAATTGAAAGACTATGATAACAGGCGCCAATTCGTGAAAGAACAAAAACTTTGCTTCAAGTGTTTCAATACAAACCATCTCTCCAAAGACTGCTTAAATCAAGTTACATGCCAGACATGTGGAAGACGACACAACACATTAATGCACATTGAATCTTTCCAAAACTATGGCGGGGAGAAAGCCAGACAACCATGGCCTAATGTAGATGCGAAGCCTTACCCTGGCCCAAAAGTATCTTCGTCTTGTATTGATGTTTGTGGTACAACTGAGTTCCCGGGTAAATCATGTTCGAAGATTTGCCTAGTCAAGGTAAAAGATGAGAGTTCAACAAGGTCAATGTTGTGTTATGCCATTGTGGACGAACAGAGTAACCGTTCTCTAGCCAAGCCAGTCGTATTTGAAACTCTTCGTTTACCAGCACAAGAAACAGAATATACTATAATTAGTTGTGGTGGACAAAGGCAGTCATTGGGACGAGTCGCCAATTGCAGTATTGAATCGATCGATGGACAACATGCATTCGATTTGAAGTCTGTGTTGGAATGCAAGGATATTCCCAACTCAAGAAATGAAATACCAACACCTGAGATAGCAATGGCTCACCAACATCTAGCCGACATCGCTAATGAGATACCAAGATTGAATGCAGCAGAAATTTGCCTCCTCATTGGACGTGACGCTATAGACGTGCATCATGTCCTCGATCAGAAATTCGGGCCACGCGGCAGTCCCTATGCCCAGAAGCTCCCTTTAGGATGGGTTGTCGTCGGGGAGGTGTGCATCGGAACCCATACTGAACATGTGACGGTCACCAAAACATACTTATTGAATAATGGAAGACCAACGCTTTTTCAACCTTGCCCAAGCCAGAGAATCATTTTAGATATTGAGCCTGATCCTCTCTTTAAAAGAACTAAAGATGATGAATCCCCATCTCTTTCCATCCATGAAAAAGAGTTCTTAGAAATAATGGAGAAGAACATTCGAAAAGAAGATGAGAAGTGGTCGGCACCACTGCCCTTCAACAAGGCAAGACAAAATCTTGAAAATAACTACGACTACGCTATGACAAGAGCAAGGTCATTCAAAGCAAATCTCGACAAAAACCCAATAAAGAAAAGTCAAGTGTTTGAGTTCATGGGGAAGTTGATCGAAAAGGGCCACGCCGAAGAAGCTCCTGAAGCACCCAAGGGCAGAGAACTCTGGTACTTACCTGTCTTTGCAGTGTATCATCCAAGGAAGCCGGACAATGTAAGATGCGTGTTTGACTCCTCAGCAGTATATAAGGGCACTTCACTCAATCAGACATTGTTACCAGGGCCTGACCTCATTAATAGTCTCCTCGGGATACTCATGCGCTTTAGAAGAATGCCTATAGCTGTAGTCGCAGACATACAGCAGATGTTTTACAGTTTTCGGGTCCACAAAGAACATAGAGACTATCTTCGCTTTCTTTGGCACAAAGACAACGACGCAGACAAACCTCTCATCCAATATCGTATGACTGTGCATGTGTTCGGCAACAGTCCATCGCCCTCCATAGCAACGTACTGCCTCCATAAAACTGTAGAAACAGCAGACGAGGATGTGAAGACATTTGTTCAGGAAAACTTCTATGTAGATGACGCTCTTACCTCCCTTTCCAACCATGAAGAAGCTGTAAGCCTAATGAAAAGGACCCAGGAGTCATTAGCAAAAAGTGGCATTGTGCTGCACAAGGTCGCCTCTAACAGCCCAGAAGTAGTTTTGGCCTTTTCATCTGAACAGCTGGCCAAAGAGCTGGTAGACATTAACATTGGTCATGACGAAATGCCTACACAGAGAAGTCTAGGCCTCTTATGGGATCTCAACAACGACACATTTAGGTTTGAAGTGGCTCCAAACACAAAACCATTCACTCGGCGTGGAGTTTTATCTGTTGTGAACAGTCTCTTCGACCCTCTTGGATTCTTGGCACCAATTAGCATCCAAGGAAAGATAATACTTAGAAAATTGACCATCCACACAATCTCCTGGGACGACCCCCTGCCACAAGAGCGATTAGCTGAATGGACTGCATGGAAAGAATCTCTATCTCACCTCAAAAAAGTTTCCTTACCAAGGTGTTACTTCCATGACGTACCGATCAATGAGACCACACAAGTAGCTTTGCTTGTATTCTGTGACGCATCAGAGCTCGCCATAGCTGCAGTGGCTTACATAAGAAGTTTACCTTCAGATCAACTCAGTTTTGTGTTCGGCAAAGCAAAGGTCGCGCCAACCAGTGGTCACACTATCCCAAGGCTCGAACTCTGTGCCGCAGTGTTGGCAACCCAGATAGCAAGCACAGTACAAACTGAACTGAAAGCTCGAATTGAAACCATCAACTACTACACAGACAGTAAAATCGTTTTAGGCTATATCCACAACTCATCTCGCCGCTTCGCAAAATATGTCAGCAACAGGGTAGAAATGATAAGAAGAGAAAGCTTGCCAGAACAGTGGCAATATGTATCAACACAGTCAAACCCAGCAGACATCGGTACCAGAGGCATACAAGTAGAAAAGCTCCGTCAAAGTATGTGGATCACTGGACCTCCAACGTCCGTCACTACTAAAGCTGATGCAAAACAACCACCGAACTACCCTTTGATTAACCCTGAAGAAGATAAAGAGGTGAAGAAAGAAGTCAAAACCCTGAAAAACACTGCAGAAGTAAGAAATACGCATCTCCGATCTGAGAGATTTTCCAGATTTTCATCGTGGAAGCGACTTGTGTCTGCAATTGCATTATTAACCATGAAAGCAAGTCAATTAAAGGGCAACAAAGTCTGTACAGCAAAAGTAGACAGACTTGAGCAAGCAGAAAGACTTATTTTGTATGAATCACAGCTTGACTCGTACCAAGAAGAATATACACGTCTGACGAAAGGGAAGCCCCTCCCAAAAGACAGCAAGATTGCAAACCTGAACCCCTATATTGATAACCAAGGTCTCATGAGAGTAGGAGGAAGAATAAATGCTACTACCAGTGTAACTTCCAAACAGAAGAACCCAGTCATAGTGTCAGGCAAGCATCACATAGCCTTGCTTATCTGTAGACATTACCATGGAGAAGTCAGCCACCAAGGTCGTCATTTCACGGAAGGAGCCGTGAGAGCAGAAGGATTCTGGGTCACAGGTTCGAAACGTCTAGTGTCAACCCTCATACATAAGTGTATTCAGTGTCGAAAACTTCGGGGCAAGTTCGAAGGTCAAAAAATGGCTGACCTACCTTCTGACCGCATTGAAGAAGCTCCACCCTTCACGTATGTAGGAGTCGACATGTTCGGTCCATGGGACATTGTAACAAGAAGAACAAGAGGTGGCCAAGCCAACTCTAAGCGATGGGCCATACTCTTCACATGTTTGTGTGTTAGGGCAATACACATCGAAATCGTAGAAGACATGTCATCATCATCATTTCTGAACGCTCTTCGAAGATTTGTCTCCATCAGAGGCAAGGTGAAACAATACCGATCAGACAGGGGTACCAATTTCGTCGGTGCTACTGAAGACGCAAACATTCAGGCCATCAACATAGAAGATAGAAGTGTTCAGATGTTCCTACAAGACTCCAGGACAACATGGTTATTCAACGCCCCCCATAGTTCGCACATGGGTGGTGCCTGGGAGCGAATGATAGGAATCACTCGCCGTATTCTCGAAAACATGCTCCTGAAAGTGAACAATCTCACACATGAAGTTCTGGTGACCTTAATGGCAGAAGTAGCAGCAATCGTTAACTCACGCCCACTACTTCCGATCTCCTATGACAGTGAGTATCCAGAAATTCTCACTCCAGCTACCCTTCTGACACAGAAGATTGGATCAGATGTCCAACCACTCAACCCCATTGTTAAGAAGGACCTGTACAAGAGTCAATGGCAACGCGTGCAGCATCTGGCGGATGTTTTCTGGAAGCGATGGAAAAACGAATACCTACCTATGCTACAACCACGTCAAAAGTGGCATCGTGAATCCAAAAACCTAAAAATTGGTGACATTGTGTTGGTTCGCGATTATGAAACTGGACGAATGAACTGGCCAATGGCTTGTATAACTAAGACATTCGAAAGTGATGATGGACTTGTTCGTAAAGTAGAAGTTTGTTTAGTGAAAGATGGCAAGCGCGTTTTCTACACAAGGCCAGTCGTAGAAGTTATCATGTTAATCAGTGAAGACTGTTAAAAGTTAAAGTGAAATGTGTTCATAGACAATGTAAATAAGAACCCATCAAGTTGTGAGACATTGACTTGCAAATGTTTGTTTTAATTCATATTATATAAGTGTTTGCCAAATTAAGATGATTGTATTTTGAAGAATCAGTGACATATTCAATAGTCTTATTTTGCTTTAAGACATAACATACTATATGTAGTTTGAAATCCATGTGTGAAGTTATTTTGGATATTCATTATTGTCAATCTATGGCAATTTATTGTCAATTTAAGTAAATTTGAAATGTACTCTTATATAGATTAGAGAAACGGTGTCAATTTTTGTTTTTACATATTTTCTAGTCAAGCTTTCAAATTTAATTGGTTTATTTCTAAACATTTTAAATCATTAAAATATCTGTATTATATTTCTGCTAGTCAAAGCTATTTAATTGTTTTCGTCACCTTTTCCAGCAAACTGTTTGTTATTGTTGATATTATTTTGTGATTAATTATTTTGATGAAACTTCAAAAATGAAGCTTTCACATATTTTATGTGCCATGACTATTCTTGAATCGAGGTTATGTATGTATTTCTAGTTGAAAGTAGTTGATGATTTTTTGTGTACTGTTATTCACTTGAAATTGTCATCTTAAGGTAGTGCGAGTAAAGTTCATGTTTAAGGTAGTTCAACCATGTTAATATTTTTTATTATTTTTGTAAAGTAAATTTTTGGTGATATTTTAAATCAAAATATCAGACGGGGAGTGTCTTGGAACCCCTTTTGCTTTCCTTTCATTTATACGTTTCGTTAAATTTCATTTCGGTATTTTTAAACCATTTCGTTTCACCCTTTCGTTAATATGTCGTCACTTAACCACGCTCGACAGACTTCGTTAAAATCATCGTAATTTGAGTCGTTTAAAGCCCCCACAGTGTAAGTTTTCGTATTTTATCATTATTATAAACATTTTTCTATCGATTTAAACAAGTGTTTGTACATGTCATTTCATATTAGCCGTATAATTGTTTGATTAAATTATTGGTTCGTACCCCACCCAGTTTGATCTTTACGGCTCTCGATTCGTCCTCGTTACTTTTCGTACTTAGTTGGATTCGCACCAGACTTTCGTTTTATTTACTTGTATTTACTTTTCTGGCATTCTTGATATCCTTTGTACTTTAAAGTGTAGAATTGTACTTTCATTTTAGATACATTCCGTTGTAATATCATGCTAGTTAATAAGGACAACTCCATGAAACTCTGTTAAAACGTTTATTTGAATATTTGCTTTTTGTGTATTTTCAGCCTTTTACCACACTCACATTCATATCAGAAATAAAGCAGGTTATCTAAATGGCAAATGTCGTTGGTTTATTCGTGCCAATAAACACTTGGATAGTGAAAAATAAGTTGTCAGTGAAATTGGTGAAACGATGGACTGTGAAAAACTGAACAGAAGCACAGGAAGAAAGAAGAATAAAAACAACTCAGTACAACTGTTGTAGATGAGGTAATGAAAATGATTAATGACCTCCCGAATATTGAAACATTTGAAGACAATGAGTACTTAGCTGACGCTTACCAGATACTTGGTATCCTGTATGTGTAATCAAAACAATAGACAATAACTCATTCATGATAGCATGTAAAAAACCAGGATATTACAGCTGGCCAGCTCCTGTTGACAAACAAATCGTCCACATAGATTTTGTTTTGAAACATGGATTTATTCCACAGTGTATAAATTTGGGAAGACATGGGTATTTCACAGAAAATGCTGAAATTCAAAAACTTTATAACAAATGTCAAAAACTCTATTTTTAATCAAATGTTTTTATGGCATGGTCTGAGCATTAGAATACATATACATGTATATGTATAAAGTTACTTGTTTTAGTGGAATGTTTGCATTAGTAAATTAATTTTGCAGGATAGTTATATGTTGCTATAGTATGTAGGATTGACCTTGATAGGACACTTAGAGTGAAGCATTACATTTGTATTTACAGTTTTACCTCCTTCATTCAAATCCTTACAACACTTTATTTTGAATAATACATGGTTACTAATAGTCCTTTTCAATTCAATTTGAATAAAAATATACATCAGGACCTGATATTTATTTCGGATGATACTAAGTATTCGGATAGAAGGTTGTCGAATAATGAGTTACGACTGTATTTAAACCCATAAGCATTGTCAATTATTTTGCTGTGGAAATATGAAACTTTACTTCATTTTGCTGTAATTGACAAGATAAATCCATTTTTGCAGATTTAATTGGTATGATACTAACTGTGCAGATTATAGAAGCATCAGAAGATGGTTATGACCCCTATGAAGATGTTGCTGCAGAGTACACAGGTGATATTTCAGAAGCATCAGAAGATGGTTATGACCCCTATGAAGATGTTGCTGCAGAGTACACAGGTGATATTTCAGAAGCATCAGAAGATGGTTATGATCCCTATGAAGATGTTGCTGCTGAGTACACAGGTGATATTTCAGAAGCATCAGAAGATGGTTATGACCCCTATGAAGATGTTGCTGCAGAGTACACAGGTGATATTTCAGAAGCATCAGAAGATGGTTGCGACCCCACTGGAGATGTTGCTGCAGAGTACACAGGTGATATTTCAGAAGCATCAGAAGATGGTTGCGACCCCACTGGAGATGTTGCTGCAGAGTACACAGGTGATATTTCAGAAGCATCAGAAGATGGTTATGACCCCTATGAAGATGTTGCTGCAGACTACACAGGTGATATTTCAGAAGCATCAGAAGATGGTTATGACCCCTATGAAGATGTTGCTGCAGACTACACAGGTGATATTTCAGAAGCATCAGAAGATGGTTATGACCCCTATGAAGATGTTGCTGCAGACTACACAGGTGATATTTCAGAAGCATCAGAAGATGGTTATGACCCCTATGAAGATGTTGCTGCAGAGTACACAGGTGTTATTTCAGAAGCATCAGAAGATGGTTATGACCCCTATGAAGATGTTGCTGCAGAGTACACAGGTGATATTTCAGAAGCATCAGAAGATGGTTATGACCCCTATGAAGATGTTGCTGCAGACTACACAGGTGATATTTCAGAAGCATCAGAAGATGGTTATGACCCCTATGAAGGTGTTGCTGCAGAGTACACAGGTGATATTTCAGAAGCATCTGAAGATGGTTGCGACCCTACTGGAGATGTTGCTGCAGAGTACACAGGTGATATTTCAGAAGCATCAGAAGATGGTTATGACCCCTATGAAGATGTTGCTGCTGAGTACACAGGTTATATTTCAGAAGCATCAGAAGATGGTTATGACCCCTATGAAGATGTTGCTGCTGAGAACACAGGTTATTTTTCAGGAGTACTGGTTTCACTGAGTACATCTTGTTGTTTGCTGCTACTGAACGATAAAGAACCCCAGCACTTTGTATGTAGGTTTTGCGAAGAAGTGAGTAGCAATATACATACATCTTGTTGTTTGAACAAAGTGACA
This sequence comes from Mactromeris polynyma, assembly GCA_032209605.1. Classification (NCBI taxonomy): domain Eukaryota; kingdom Metazoa; phylum Mollusca; class Bivalvia; order Venerida; family Mactridae; genus Mactromeris; species Mactromeris polynyma. The sequence continues at coordinate 52,778,061 of JASFXZ010000001.1, forward strand.
TTCTTTAAAAGTGCTTTTCATTTTCTTTCTTTGGTTCACATTATGGTTTCTAAGTTCAATATACCCCTGCAAACAAAGTTTTGTGGGGTATACTGGAGATACTCAGTTGGTCGATTGCTTGGTTTGTCTGTTAACAAAAACTTGAGAAGCAAACTACTTCTAAAAGAATTTTAGGATTTCCAGGAAACTCCACACAAAAATAAGCAGATTATTTCATTAGAAATAATCAAGTTTATTTGTTTACATTTTGCTTTAGGTCCTGATGCTTTGTTTGCAATTCAAACGTTGTACTGTTAGATTAACAGGTCATTTGTGAGAAAAATAGAAGATTTGGCTACTTTCGGCCTTTTTGGTTTTCATATATTGAGACAGTGCGCATGTCAATTTTACACTTCCTTTTCACGTAAAATTGGCTGCTAATAAGTTTAAAGTCTTATCAATCCGCGGACATCGCAAGTTTTCAACAACGAATAATGCGCCACCAACTAGACGGAGCAGAAGGAGGAATGTGACAGAGGAGTTGCAAGATGCTTTTGAGCCGGAAACTGGAGATATTTGGATGCTGGGGGATTCATTGATATATCGGGCAGGATTTTATGCCAAGTTGCAAGGTAGATGTTCTTTGGAGACGCAGCAAACCATTGCTTGGTTAGGTGTACGAGGCATGTCATGGGTTCAATTTAAGCATGAGATGCAGCTGAAGGTGATGTTTTCGATTGCACCTAAGTACATATTCATCCATTTAGGGGGAATGACATTACAAGCCTAACTCTGTGTGCTTTTTTCTCCCACATAAGATCAGGGCTCAGGTATATAAGGGCAGCTTTTCCTGATTGTAAAATCATATGGGTTGATATCCTCCCTAGGTTGCTTTGGGCTCCTAGTAGTCCTCAAGATAAAAAAAGGAGGCGCATAGGTATGGTAGGCAACAGGTTAGAATTTTTAAAGGGGTTGTGTCTCAGCTGAAATTGATAATGTTACGCCTGTTTTTTTCAGAACTGATGGCGTGCATTTAAGCCAAGTAGGGCTTGAAATGTTTCTCGATGCCTTGAAAGACAAGATTTCAAATTTTTAAAGTTCCTTCTTGGTTTGGTTTCAGATCTTATTTAGTTTTTGTCAATTAAGTAAAGAAAGATATTATATATATATATATTTATATGTAATCTTGAGTGTCAATTTAGTGATCCAGTTACTTACAGCTAGCACGTAATGTTAAGTTTTTCGGAAAATGTGGAATAGCATTTATAATGTAGGTTCTGCTCAGAACTGTGCAACTTTAATTCTCCGAGGAATTTTTGGCAGATAAATTTCGTAAATTAATTGTGGCGGAAAAATTCAAGTAGCCGACAGTCAGCCTGGAATGCACATTCTTTATAACCATGGTATTGTTGGGCAATACATCCATTTTTGGTCGACAAACATTTTAATTTATTATTAGCATGGTAGTAGTAATATGGTCTAGGGGTCGCAACCTTTCGTAGGCTCTAATTTGCTGAGATACCCTACGTTGGGGAGTTACCACTGGATTAATACTAAAACTTAATCTTATGAGAGGTGGGTTTTGCCCAGATCTATATTTGGTAACTCCCAGCTCTTTTTATCATTTTTGGAATCTGACCGATTATAGCAGTTTGAATTTATATTAGCAGTCTGGATTAATGCTGCGGAATGGAAATTGGATTATATTTGCAGTTGGGATTAATACTTAGGATAGGATTTGGATTACATTAGCGGTTGGATTGATACCACGGATTGGATTTGGGATTTAAGCAATTTTGGATTTTGCTTTGGAATATCAATCAAATTTTTGCTTGTCGCTGGTGTTGTATGTTGGCAACCCTGATTCCTTTAATTCAATTAATAATTGGAACAAGAACATTGTTCTGCTGTTTTTTACTAGCACTGTGTGCCAATCGAGTTTGCCATAAGGAAAAAAAGAAAACGTGTTTGTGAGAACTTAAGAAGAAAATAAACTTTACATCATTACAACAAGTTTTTCAAGTTATTCCCCTAGACAACAGACGTACAACACGGTGGAGAATCCAAAGTTCTAATTTTCACAATGTTTTGGACTGAAGAAAACGAATGAGTATATTTACAACACGTGTTCCCCACCCACCACCTGAACAGGCTATTTATATTCTGTGAATTTAGATTCCAACTCCGTAATGGATCTCTCTGACCCTTTTGGAATGGCTCCATTCACCCCAGGTGAACATCATTCACACTCTGTCAGTTCTCCAGTTATACCTAGTGGTGTCACAACAACAGCTGCACCAGCCACGGCTACAACCTACCTCATGCCGAATAATAGTGTTCATTTTTCAGACAAAATAGTTCAGAAATTCTCTGGATACATGCATGAGAATGCTTTGAAGTTTATTAGAGAGCTTGACAGTTTCCTCACCTTGTCCAACATAAACTCTGAAACTGAGCCACAACGGGCATTTGCTGCTTTCCACCTCTATTGAAAGGGCCCGCACTACAATGGTTCATGACATTAACAGACAAGTCGTCTTGGGAAGTGGTGAAGATCAAATTTTCAAAGGAATTCTTCAACACCAGTGACCCAATTTACATTTCAGAAAGTGCATTATTTGATAAGCTCGTTTTGGGTCAACAACAACCAATTGAGGAATTTCATGCTCTTGTCAGTGAAAAAGGTCATCAACTAGGAAAGCCTGAACGTGACATAATAAGCAAATTTATTCAAGGCTTACCTCCTCCCCCTCAGGTGTAACAGACTATAGTTACAGAGTTTGAGGTTGAATAATCTCTACAGAGTTGTTAATTTCATATATAATGTTGTATGCATTGACATTGATTTTTCATACTATGTATTAAGTACCATTGTTGTCAATTATTCCATTAATTATATGCCATCAGTATGTTTGTCTTAACTGTACATTGTTTTTTTTCAACATGTCATTCACTTCAATTTAAATAGTTCAAAGTTATTTGCTGAAATGCTCAAATCACTATAATTGTAGCTCTGATCATCATTTTTACTATAATGGTTAAATACATTCTCTTCTTTGCATTCAGCATCATTTAGATTGTTTACCCCGAGTCAAAAGTATTACCTCTATACAGAATAGTCACCATGCAAACATACAATACATGTATTATTTGACAAGTTGTGTATTAGTTATATGCCTAGGTATTATTCACTTTTTGTACAGTATGCTTTTTAATGCCATTGATGATGTCATGATTCATAATGTCTGTTGATGATGTCATATTTCTTATTGCCATTTCCTGATGTCATAGTTCTCGTTTCCATTGATGATTCTAGTACTTGATGCTGTTTTTGCAAAGTGTTTTCAGTTCATGTATTTCATTCACTTAATATAAAAATATTTCTAATTTATCCTACTGCAATCCTTCTCATGTCAGTACTTTATTGCTTGTCAAGATTTTTCTGTTCAATTACTAAATTGTTATTCAATGTTAAATAGCTATCCTAAAGTACAGTACACTTATTTTGGACAGTGATCTTTTAGATTTTGTACTGTCAGTCCAAATTAATTTCTCCATGCATCTGTTGATTACTTTGCAAACATACAATTTGCACAGTTACATGTTGTAAGTAATGTTTGAACTTTGGAGGTCATGATAACATTTTGCTGTTCAAACATGATAACCTTCAATTGCATAACTTTTTAGTCATGATTGTCAGAATGTCATTACATGTAATTTTCTTTGATTCTTTAAAATTTCATATTGATGCTTTGTTGTATAATGGAACTCTGTGCGTTCCGGGTTGGCTGTCGACTTCTTTTAAGCCTGGTAGGACCACTTAATGGAATAGCCTACCTGGTTTATTATTGCGGCCAAATCACTCAAATAATCTTTTCCTTATTAACATGAATTTAAGAATAATAACAATGACATTGGTTTGTAATTATGGTCTAACAAGCTTTTGCTGTTTGTGTATACTGTTATAAATAAACATGTTTGCTTGAATCTGTTGTTCTGTTTGGTCTTAATGTTACAGGTTATGAGAGAATTGCAGGTTTTTCACAGCGAGCAGGGTTACCAGGAGTTCCGGGACTCGTACATCTGCCGTAAAGGATATCCAGCATTTCATCTCCAGGGTGTTTGTGACAGTTCCATGAAACCTCTGGATGTGTATTCAGCATATCCAGGATCTGTACATGACTCTACACTGTAAAAAAATACCGTTAAATATACGGTTCTTACCGTTATAATGGGTACGGTATTGCAACTGTGACTGCACGGTGCGGTATTTATACCGTTACGCCGTGCATTCTGGGATACAACTCATGGCGGTTAGAGTCGATGCCGGGGAAATCGAAATAATATTTTGGCTGTAGTGTATATTATATAAAAAATATACTTTTGGGATTAAGTTTTAATCTTTAATTAGGCTTCGGTACGTATAAAGTCATATATAAATATTGGTACATGATCAAATTACTCTATATATTTGCCTATTTGTGTAGAATTTACCCCACCCACCAACTTTCATCATTGTTATATTCTCAATATTGAATTGATACGTTGTAGGGTCTGTTGCATTGCTAGAAACACCCGTCAGACCAGGGACAATTAGTCATTTATATAAGCCAGAGCATGAGAAAACATTTTAATGAATAAAGTTGAACTTGGTCGAGTAAATATCGGTGAAATGCAGCAAATCATGATGATGATCTAAATGAACATTATAAATGGTGATTGCAAAATGCTCAGCTTATTATAAATGCTTATTAAAAGTTGCATGTTGTTGTTTATATCCTATTTCATCATTGTTATGAAGTCATTTTGTCATTCTATAATAGTGGTTTTCTCATGCACCGGCTTATTCCTAGATATCTGTGGTCTGACAGATTTTGTGAAGACTCTCAACATGCCACTTCCTAAATTATTGGCTAAAAGGCTGATTAACATGCTTGGTCACTTGCAGACCGAGCAGAATTAAAGATTGTAAATAACCACAGACACTTGTGACATATACTTCAAAAAGTTGTTGGACAAAAAACAAAAAGATACCATGTCAACATTCAAGTGTAATATTGGTACATTTGAAAGTGATTCAATCTCAAAGTATGTATCCCATTGTAAATTTCACAGAAATATACCAAACGCTGCATTTACTTGCCCATTTAATGCACATGATGAGTGTAGACGGAACTTGAACAATTTTTCAACTTTAAAGGTACATATTTCAAGATTGCATTCCGCATCAAGCAATACAGGCATAGATCGTTTGCCCTCATTAGATTCATCAGTTTTGTCAGATACTTCAAAAGAATTATCTGGTATGCAAATGGAATGTTCAGCCATTTCCTTTACATCCTCTGATAATTTAAAAAAGCATTTGAAACAACATCTTTCAAAAAGACAAGACATGTCATGTCTATATGAAAATTGTTCCAGTTCTTTTAAAGTGAAATCCACATTTACTTCACATCTTAGCAGAAAACATAAAATTGGAGTTCAAAATCTCTCATCGCCTCACTCAAACAATGACAATAATTTGCCATCAACATCTGAAGAACCGGCTTTGACAGAAAAACCATTTAACGGTCCATTGTATGATGACGTTCAAGAATATGATTTTGAAGATTCAGAAGAAACTGAAAAGCAGTTTTTGGAAAATTTGGCCCTTTTTTATCTTAAATTGCAGGGGAAATATTTGCTTCCAGTATCTACAATTCAAGCCCTGATTACAGAGTTGGATGAGTGTCATGCCACGAGTCAAACAATTTTGATTAATAAAGTATGTAAAAAGATGGAAATGTTTGATGTGTCGGAAGAAATTATTGACCAGGTCAAGCAAGAAATGACTTCCAATGATTTATTTGCCAATTGCAATAAAGGTCCATTAAAAACTGCAGCAAAACGTGCATCATTTTTTCGTAAATATTTCCCCTATTGCGAACCTGTTGGAAGTATTTATTGGCTATGATTCTAACATGAAACCCAAAACATATCAATATATTCCTATATGTCAATCTATCGCTAGTCTTTATCAGCATTTTCCATCCCATTTTGATTTTTTTGAAAACTTGGATGATGCCTGTCATTCCGATTATCTTGAAGATGTGACAGATGGAAATGCTTTTAAGCAAAATCCACTTTTTTCTGAAGAAAAGTCTTTTGCGGTTATCTTATACCAAGATGCTTTTGAAGTTGTCAATCCTCTAGGGTCTGCCAAAAAGAAGCATAAGCTCATTGGTGTGTACTATACACTTGCAAATTTTGCTGCTGAAAAAAGGTCAAATATAGATCATATGCAGTTAATATTGTTATGCAAAGAAACTGATTTAAAAAACTATTCTATGAATGCTGTTTTTGACAGGCTCGTCAAGGATGTAAAACTTTTGGAAAATGATGGTATAACAGTTAATGGTGAAACAATTAAAGGTAGTTTGTTTTGTATTGCTGGGGATAACTTGGGTTCACATATGATAGGAGGATTTGTTGAAAGTTTCTCAGCAAACTTCTTTTGCAGATATTGTGAATTCAATAGAAGAGAAAGCACTTCATTAAAAGTTCGGAGTGTTCTGCGTACTGTTGAGAAGTATAAGGAATGCATAGATACTTTGCAGGAAAATGATGATTCTGTGAAAGGATTAAAACTGGATTCTCCGTTTAATAGTCTCTCATTCTACCATGTTGCTTTACCAGGTTTGCCACCTTGTTTAGGCCATGATTTGTTTGAAGGAGTTGTTTCCTTTGATATGGCTTTAATTGTCAATCATTTGATAGAGTTAAAGTGGTTTACATGTGAGGCACTAAATCATAGAATTGCAACATGGCCTTATTCTGGATATGATACATTGGATAAGCCGGCTCCATTTTCAGCTAAAGCAGAAAAGCTTGGTGGGCATGCTGTTCAAAATTGGGTATTTTTGAGAATGTTTGTCCTCTTTGTTGGCCTTTTTGTAAAAGATGTAGAATACAGAGTATGGCAGATGTACCTTAATTTGAAGGCAATTGTTGAGATTTTGTGTTCAACCAAAATATCACAGTCACAAATTGCTGTTGTTAATGTGTCAATAGAAGAATACATGTTTGATAGAGAAGAGCTATTATCCAGAACTCACACTTGCATTTGGGCCATTAATTCACCTATGGACAATGCGCTTTGGAAGCAAACATACTTACTTCAAGAGGTGTGCAAGGCAACTTCACAATTATAAGCATTTGTCGAAAAACATTGGCACAGAGGCACCAGTTACTTCAGGCGTATTATACAAAAGGCTTACTTTTTCAGAGAAGACTTCTTGTTAAAGACACTGCAATTCCATTGCATAAAAGTATTTACAATGCATCTATTTGTGAACTAATTGATGAACAGGAAATGTCTGAAAACAATACACTAGTTTCAGGTCATATTGTCTATAAGAACATATGCTATAAAGTTGGAAATTGTGGGCTGATCTCTGAAAATGATGAAGAAAATGTACTTAATATTGGGATCATTCAACTAATGCTTATGAAAGATGGTGGTGTGATGTTAGTTGTAATTCTTAAACATTTTGTTCACATTCCAGGTTTAGGCATGTATAGGCAAATACAAAAAGTTAATCTCAGTCCTGATTCATACCAATGTGTTGACCTTTTAAGGCTTAAGTGTTCAGTACCAATATCTTTATATGAAGTTAATCACAATTTTGTAGTGTCACTTAATAGTTCATATAATTGACGTAATTATAGACAGCTCCGGATAAGCATTGTATATTATACAAGAACGAAGAAATGTCGCTACATGAGGCTACAGACCTCAAGCTATTTATTGAAAAATGTTCAGTGGACAAGAATAACAATGAGAAGATCCTTGAAAAACTTGAAGAACTTGGAGTGCAGAATACAAGTGACCTTGGGTACTTAAACGAGTCCGACCTAAAAGATGTCTTGAAGCCAGTTCACATAAGGAAATTACTTGGCAATATTAGAGGTAAGTCTTTTTATAACAACAAGCACAGTGCCCAAGTCCTCAAAAGGCCTTAAATATTTGCTCAATCAGGCACATTGCTTGAAACTGTTCCTCAAAACAGTTGAAATCCATGCTCAATTTAGTAAAAATTTAACACTTATTACTCGTTGCATATATATGCATGTGCTACATTTGTAATATTATTTATAATGTATTCTCATGTGGCTCTTAAATTAAGTGACTGTGCAGTTTATTAACTCTTAAAATATTACCATATAAATATTAAGTACTCATATACATATATACATACAATGTTTTTATTATTTAAAATTAAAAAAAGAAACACTCATTTTCAACTGTTATTTTTTGTCAGTATTGACCTTTAAGCCATTTGTTTTATGTAAACTAATCAGTATTAGCTTATTTAGAATTACAGGCACGTAAACAGCCATCACCTGCAATGCCGTCTGGAAGCAATGATGTAATATTTCAATTTTCTCATGGTTTGTATGAAATTGTTTGCCAAATACCAGTACATAAAACAGGCTATTTCTTTAAAAAACTACAATGGGTTCATAGTGCATTTAACTGTCAGTTCAAGCACACGGGTCCTTCAATTTCAAAATTCAAGAGGGCAGTTCCCCATGTACTTAATTAGGCTAGGGAAAGGCCTAATATTTTTGAGAATCTCATCTGCACCGATAAAAATAAATAAAATGGTTGGTTGGTTTGATTGTGAAACAAGTCCTAAAAAAAAAAATTGTTTGTTTCGGGTAACCCGACCCTACCTAGCAAAAAGGTGCCGACCCTATTTTTTTTTCAGTTTTCAAAAAAAAAAAACGAACTTGCCGATCCGCGACGGCGTAGTATTAGTCCGCGTTTTATACTACGCCGATCGTAGATGCTTTCTTTTACTCACGATTCATAGCTGTAAAGCGCTTAGGTGATAACGATCACGCAGACTGCGTAATGCTGGCGCAAAATGTCAATCCTGTTAAATATATATCGAAAAAAAATGTCCCCATGCAGCGGAACTGAGATGTTTTCGTGTGCTAAATGCACAAACAACATTTACGAAAGTAGAGAGCCAGTACAGGTGCCATTTGGATGGACTGATGGACGTTTCGCTGGCGATGTCGGAAGGTAAATACACGTTCGTAAAAGTGAAACTGAAAGTGACTCTGTTTATATTGTCTTGTGTTATTCTTTGTAGAAAGAAAAGCAGATGAATAACTTTGTATGAGAATACGTTCACATATGTAGAGTGTAATTATACAAATTACAAATCGTTCTGACCGATCTGACAATCAAATAAAAGGCCCTAAATAAAACCACAAATTGTATTCCATATAGATATACACTAGTCTATTCGATATGTTTTGGGCATGAATGGTTCCATAAATTTTCTCAACATGTAAGTGCGAAGCCTCAAGCTTTACTAGTATAATAATGTTTACATGTATGTGCATGAGTGGACCTTTGTCAGAATATCACTTGGCTGGGGAGGGGGGGCACCTCTGGGATTCATATCATCCCCTCCCCAGTTAAACACACACCAGATGCACACCCTCACACCAACATTCATTGGATGGGGGCTCTGATATTCATCTTCTGTATATGAAAGCTTAACATGTATAAAATATTTCAGATGGGCCCTGGACAGAATTGGACAGCATTGATGAATCAATATATGAATATTGCCAATTGGCACACTCATCAGTCAGGTGAAACATTTTTTTTATTTAAAACATTTAATTTATAGTTCTAGTTTGAAAAGTGGATACCAACTATATGAATTTATTTAAAATCAGTCTAAGAAAATCATTCAACATCAGAGCCCTATGGGAATGGTACTATGAAACAGATTGTCACACTGCAGCACAAATTATACTTTAAAATTAAAATGGGTAAAATTATAATGATATATTTATATCCTCATATTTGGCAATACTTCGAGTATCAGAAAAGCGCACAATTATTTGAAAAAGAATCTTGAGATACTCCCATTTCTTTCATTTAATCTGACAGCAAGTTTCAAACTTGAAGATTCTGACAATATTTAGTTAATACATGTTGATGTTATACCTTTTTTTTACTTTACTTCAATGCGAGTTTTGTTTGAGTTATTGTTGTTGTTGTTTTTCAGTTTCCGGGCTCAAAATATCTTAAGTTGGTTTGTGTGCCACAGGATAACACTAGTGACCCTTCTAGTATAGATCAGCCAGCTACATGTATAGAGAACAAAAAAACTGCATTTGACATCCTCATGCAGAATAGCACAAGAAAACCAGGTCTACCTCAGAAGAAAGTTTCAAGGTTTTTTCATTTAATTCAGTATATTTTTAAAAAAAAGCACTGTATAGGTTATGATGTAAACACTTAATGCCTTTCCCTATAGGTTTAGACTGAAAATGTGTGTTTTTTCTTACAGTGGAATTGCATAAAACTGTTCATTAAATTATTCAAGGACTTATATAGTGCAACTAAAACGTTTTTTATGAAGCGTGCATTTTAAAACATTGATAATAGACTTAGTCTTACTTATTATCCCCCGTCTATGAAATAGGGAGGGGGATATTGAAATGGGGTTGTTGTACATCATCAACAATTTCTCAGTAACTAGCTGGTAGAACTTCATGAAACTTATAATAAGTATGAACCAACATACTGGAATGATGCCCTTCCTTTTTTTTCGATTGATCAATTTAAAAAAACGAGGAAAAACAAAATGCCTTAGAAGATTAAACTCATTGTAGAAAATGAAGCATTTGCTTTCTACAAGCAAATGCTCCATTTCCAACAAAGTTTTCAAAAGTCATCAGTTACAAAGGCGCCTCTATGGAGGAAAGGGTTTGATAAAATAATTTGTATATTTGTTTCCAGCTCTGGAGTTCATGAGGGTATTTCAAGAAAAGATGAGATGTACAATGGTTTGGTGGACATGATGCAAGAAAGGAAAATGTTTTTCCTCGATCAAGAAGAAGGAAAATATGTGACACAGGTTTGATGATTGTATTCATACTTCAAATGGTTATATTTATATCATAAATTTGAACCTCAATAATTTGTTGCAGTATAAAAAAAGTAATATTTTAAGAGCATTTTGTTTGAACTTTATATTTTTTTTAAATATATTACACTTTAAAATATAAAGACCTCAATTTAAATTCAATACTGTTTTTAAATTGAGATTAATTTGTATGCCCCAAACTTTAGATTTGTGTTTTATTATGACTGCTTTTATTTTAATATAAACCTGTGTGTTTATACAGCTTTTCTGTAAAAATGTTTTATAGGAATGATGGCTGAAATGGTTAAGTATTCTGTGTTGTAGACTAGAAGTGAAAATCTGCTTTACTTTCGTCTGGGAATGGTTTTGCTATATTAATATACTTCTTCTGCTATTCAAAGGGAATTTTGAGCTTCTGTCTTGAATATTCTTTTAACCTGTCCACAATGTATAGTATGTATTAATCACAGTTTAATCCCTTTCCTCAACATGCCATTTTTAGACTAATCCACAACGAAAGAATCTGATGAGCATCTAGGCAAAAGAAAAATGAATTTTTGAATTTTAATATTGGAATTGTTGTAGAAAATAGAGCATATTTGCATGTTTAATATGCATAAATACTCCAGATTCATGACCATCAGCTTATTGCTTATTTGAGGAAAGATTTAGATATTTGCTAGTTTTACTTCACATATATAATCCTTAAACTTTTATTTAAAACTATATTTTTATATTTAAAAGTACCTGTATTCATGTACATTTTATCTCCTCAAAATTATGACTTATACATACCGGTACTAGAGTTATTTAATTCAGTGACTTTCACACACCTCACCTTTAATTCTTTGAGTGGATTTTTAATCACAGAAAGTAATTTTAAATCTATTAAAACAAGTTTAAGCCACTTATTTTTTCATGCAAGTGTATAAAAAGCGTCCAACGATCACACCTGCCCCAAACAAACATTTTTCTGGAACTATTTAATCACTAATCACATCTAGAAGCATTACACAACTCAGTTTTAATATTAAATTCAACACCAAGCACTCCAAACTGCTGAATCATTATTTTTTAGTTTTGTAAAATTTTAAATCTTAGGCATTGATATTGATGTCTTTTTAGGTTACAACAATGTGAAAATGAAGAAACAGATGTCACAGTCAGATCTTACTATTCATAGTCAGGCCTTGTACAGTCTTTTGCTGAAACCAGTTGTAAAAAGTACACCTGCATGGAACCAGGCCTTCTCAAACATCAAGGATTTAGCTGACTGTATGGACTCGTACAAGAATTACTTAAAGGAACAATTGAACATCCAAATTGAAAATCAGAAACAACCTCACCCCTGTAAACCAATATCAGAATATGCTACTGTTGAGCACAAGAAGAAAGTTAATTTTGTTGCACACAAATATTCCTGCATAGATACAGTTATGACAGAAGCAGATAATCTGGCACCAGTATTTTTTAATGAGATTGTACATCTTGAAAACCGGTTCGACGACTCGAAACAGAGATCAAGATATTTTGAGCAATTGTTTTTGACTATATAATTCGCTATTGTCCAGGTGGTTCAAAAACAACAACTTGCTGTTTATTCAAATGTTCCATTGATCCGTCAGAGGCACAGTTATTAATAGAGGGAGCTCGTTTGTTACACAGAATTCAGTCAAATCTTGAAGAAGCTCATACAAGAGCACAAAGTGAGAATTTAAGGATAAGGTAAACCTGATCACAACCATTTGGCCTGCTGTAAGGGACTTCATATACAGCCATTTAACTTCAGATGGATAGGCTACATCTTATCCTGTGATGCAAGAAAGATTACCACTGATTTCATTGGGAAACACAGAAATCGTAGATGATTTACGGCATCTAAATAGTGGCAGACCAAAGGCATTCAAGCCATTTTTTGACAAATTGGAAGAGGTAGTTGAGGAGGTCACAGCTGCATATGAGCGCAAGCATAACATAGCACATTTTAGTCAATAGTTTTCAGTTGAAGAACTAATAGCAAATACTAAAGCAAGGTTGCCTGTCTGACCATCACCATGCACTGTTCGATTACAGTTTGCTCCTAGAAAGCCATACACTCATACAGCTCTCAGTTTTACATCCAGGATCAAGGTTCAATATAAAGTACAAAGGAGGCAGCTCTGTGTAACCCACCAAAAGTACTTTAAACATATGGCTGTTGAACAAAAGGAATCCAAACCAATAGTACTATTTTGGGATGATAAGGCTAAGGTGCCAATAGGTGAACCTATACAATTTACAGAACAAGAATTGGTCTTACGCAAAGAAAAAACTTCTGCTGCATTGAAACAAGCGGACATAGATGCTGAAATAGAACTTTTAAAGACAAAAGGAGATGCAGCAGCCTTAGTGGCAGAGGCCAGTGCCTTGGGAAGGTTAAGTAATTCTTCAGTTTCACTACCAGATGTCAGGGTAGAAGATCCTATGGAAAAGGTGCAAAACTTTGTTAACAGTATTGAGCGTAGTAAACTTGAAATAGACAGCCTGATAATGTTTCTGCAGAGCGTAAGCAAAAAAAAGTACTAGAATCAACTAATTCAGGAAAACTACCTGAAAATTACCAGGCTTGGAAAGCAAGTTTCAAATCTGTGGCTCATGCCATGAGCTTTACAGCAACAGAAGAATTTTAAAGTAGTAGTATTACATGATTGTAAGAGATTTACCCTCATTGAAGAGCAAAAACATGTTGTTGTTTTTTTTGCATTGCTAGGCATAGCAGGATTCTTTGTATTTTTGTTTTTGTAAAATAATCAAGATTAGTTTTTAAATATTAATCTATTTTATTCTGGCTCAATTTATGAATTGTATTACGCACGCTACGCTGTTTATACGGTTCGTCCCTACGCAGATCGGTACACCAGTACTTATCGATCGGTTAACGTCGTAACTAGGCGACCGAGTTTCGGAATCCCGTGCAATTATGACGTAGTATAAGCTATAAAAGCGCAGGTCTCGATTTATTCGTCCTCTTTATAAATCTGAACGTTACGAATAACACATCTAAAATAAATATGTCGGGGCGTGGTAGAGGACGGAGATGAGTAAGGAGGTGCTAAGCGGAGAGGGAAGTAGAAGAGAATAGACTAGCGGCAGGACGGAGACGAGTAAGGCGGTGTGTAGCGGAGAGGGAAGTGGAAGAGAATAGATCAGCGGCAGGACGGAGACGAGTAAGGCAGCATGTAGTGGAGAGGGAAGTGGAAGAGAATAAACCAGTTGACAACAAGAGGCCTAGGCAGGCGTTCAACGCCAACGAGGGGACAGAAGAAAGGGACATTTCGATCCTTGGAGATTCAATTACATATTGGGCCGGCGAAAGGACGAAAGGCTGCAATATGCAGAACCTAAACCTACAGGAAGGCCATAACATTGCCTGGTAGGGGATATACGTGGAATGGGGTGGGGCGATTTCATCCACTGTGTCCAACTACCGGTATTATTTAGGACCCCACCTAAGGTAATAATGCTACATCTGGGGGGTAATGACCTAACAAAATATTCATTAAAATACATATTCAAAATAATTCAGGAAAGCAAAGAATACCTGACCAGGGCTTTCCCTGAAACATGCTTTGTCTGGGTCGCAAAGAATTGGGGGGTGGATATAAAACAAACAAAATCAATAGAAAAAAAGAGAAAACGGGTAAACCAATTTGGACATAAACATATCAACATCTTAAGACAGTCGCATATCCTTAAAACAGATATCGATTCAAAAACTCAGGGTTTCTTTAGGAGTGACTGGGTGCACCTCTCAGATGTAGGGTTAGAGATGTATATCGACAGCAGGTTGTTATGGGGCTCATCAAAGGGTATGAAAATAATGGTCATGCGCTGTATATGGACAATTTTTACTCTTCCCCAACATTGTTTTTAACACTGAAGGCAAATGGTATTGGTGCGTGTGGGACAGTGAAGTGCAACCGGAAACACATGCCATGGGCGATTCAACCTCGACAACTCAACTTGCTAAAAGGCGACCCACCTGTCTTCATGAAATCATCGGAAGAAGATATTGTGACGTGTGTGATGTTGGACACAAAACGTGTGCAATTTATAAGCACAGTCCACACAGACCTGACGATAGACAAGCGTGTTTGGGCAAAACGAGGTGATTATGGATACCGTGTGGTGGAAAAACCTGTGATGGGGGACGCATATAATCAGCATATGAACGGTGTTGATATCCTTGATCAAAAACTTGGTACTCCTGCATACCCCCACAAATCAACAAAATGGTATATGACTGTCTACCACCGAATTCGCGAAGTGGCCTTGGTTAACGGGTATATTCTGTACCAGGCTGAATGTAAGAAGAAAGGAGAGAGGGCGGTGCCAGCGCAGGTTCTTCGAGAGAGGGTTATTGATGGCCTACTAGGACAGGACACTTCAAAGACAAACATGAAGGGTCTTCTGTGTACAACTGAGAAGCCCGGATGTCTTAATGAAGGACACTTCCCAGCCCAGTATGTGAACAAAAAGCATCGACCAGAATGCTCCGTGTGCAGCGACTGAAAATTGCGTGGATGGAAGAGAATACAGACTAGTTTTTACTGTGGTGAATGTAACATTCCCATGTGTCAAACAGACTGCTTCAGGATATACCACACATGCAATGACTACAAAACTGCAGCTACAAGGCAAATCTACAATCTAAACAGTTAAAAACAACTCTGAGAAAGTGGTACCGCTGTTGGAGATTATAGGAAATTTTATTAGTGAAAAACTGTGAAACGAATTGAGTCAAAATTGTTATTGTTTGATCTTATAAGGATGTTATCTTGAATTTTTTGTTATTCTGTGTGAATTTGACATTTACTATAAGGTACTTATTATTTCATTAAACCTTCAATAACATTTTAAAAATCTAAATTTAATTGTATACCGACAAAAAAATAAAATGTGACAACTTTTAAAAAGTTCTTGCTATTCATATACCTTTTTCTTATAATTGCATCATAGAGATAAATAAGATATGAAACTGTTCTGAAAATATGGATAGGATTGAACAAAAGATAAAAAAGTTACAAATATGTTTGTATACCAGGTATGATTTCGGGTCGTTTGTTAAAATCAATTTGGCACTGAGCAGTTTGTTTATATATCAATTAGGCGCTGAAAGAGTTAAAGCAAGTCATAAAACGAGAGTGGCAAACTGTCACAAAATATGCCCGTCATAAGTCAGAGCTCAGAGTTAAAACAAGTCAAATTTTAGATAATTTCTAAAATCAAAGGGTGAGAACTCCGGAGTGACTTCAGCGATATGGCTGGTCATCGAACTTGGCCGAGATATTATGCCCACAAACATTTTCACCAAGTTTGGTAAAGATAGGATGAAAACTCATTGACTTAGAGAGTGGACAAGGCTAATTTGCCCAATTTTTGATAATTCAAGGGCCATCATTCCGAAGTGCCTGGGGCGATATGGCTGGTTATTGAACTTGGCAGAGATATAATATAACATTTTCACCAAGTTAGGTGAAGATCAGATGAAAACTGTTTGACTGAGAGAGCAGACATGTGGACGCTGCCCGTCCGCCACGTGTGTTCCCATAATACGTCCCGTTTTTCAAACAGGCGTATAATAAAACAGTAAATAGGACATTGACGGATTATCCAACAGTAAAATATATTCTCAGACTCTACACTTACCATTTTGTAGCTTCCTGGCCCCATGATATGTCATTACTAAAGTCACTCTGTCATGAGGAACGAGCTAAGAGATGTACAATCTTAGTATAAGATAAAAGTTAATAAATGAATCACAATGTCTAAATTATAAAGACTCTAATGTTCCTTAGTTCAAGCTCCTACTATCTTGTATCTTCATGAATAACATTGCCACCGTCATAAATCCATCACAAGTCTTGAATGCTCCGTGCTCTCTTCTTCTATCACTGTTGTGAATCCATTACAAGTTAAACCCTGACATCGAACTGTCACTACAAGTCATTTGTGTGTCACCATAAGTGACCATTTGCTTACATAAGTGTAGTGAACTTATTCTGTACAATCATCCTGATGGACCTGCTACATGTGACTTTTTATGTTTCAGAATTTCAGTCATTGTAAGTCGTAGTTGTTTATCACAATCAGAACAAAAGTAGGATTTTCTCAATGGATTCATCTGGCCTTGTCTATCTTCCTCTTCTTCCACTTCTAACTGAGCAGGAGTCGCTGTAATGCAATAACAATAACCACAAATATTAGTTTTCTTCAGTGTTAAATTGCTCTAGTAGCCATAAATCAGAAATGTACATTTGGCAATCCGAAAATGTAAGGTTTGCAGTACTGAAACTGGCCTGGAATCAAGTATTTGGCTCTTCCATGCAGATTAAAAAATTTTCGCATCATTTTCTTCTGTAACAGGAGAAGTCACCACACTCGTAAGGTGTTTCCATGACCAAGTGGTTATCATTACTACCTTCAAAATTACTTGCCCCTCGACACTGTGGGTTCAAATCCCAGGTGACATTACCAGTTTTCTTGGAATTAGTTATCAGTCAGTGCAAACTTTCTCTTCTGCAAGCAACTGACATGTCAGTGAAGAACATAACCTGCCAAAACTTGGCATCGACCCGGATCTACCGGATGACAGTCTAATAATCTACCAACTGAGCTAGCTGGGCAGGCCAGAGAAATCTAAATTCATATTAATACGTTTAGCCATTAGTATTCATTGTTCCCAAAAGTCGTGGTTAACCAAGAGAAAAAATCTTAAGGTTTGGAGAGTGAATTACAGGTTGTTTTTTTTCAAAAAAAATTCAGGCTTTTAAAGATTTTCCAAAAATTATAGGTTATTACAGGTTTTAAAGGTTTCACTGTGAGGCATGAAGTAACATGGACATATCAACAAGCAACCACAGTCATGAACATTCAAATAACAAAAATAACTTACCTGTAATGTTTTTAGTCTGGCATATTGATTCATGTTCCAGTCTTTCAGTGATATTAACAATCATAGAAGTATCACATCTTGGACACGTCCAATGCCTCTGCATGTTTACTGTAAATTCACCAACAACAGTGGCAGTTCCATCATCAAATAAGCTGTAAGATATGTGGAAATGTTACAATTAACAAAAAAAGGAATCATGGCCCAAGGGTACTTGAGTTATCACATGGAAATGGTTGATTCACCGACTGACTGACATGGGCAAAATAATCCAGATTTTCACACAAAGCCAGCACTAATAAGCATTTACCAGTATGTAAGGGGCACCATAAGAACACAGCAGTGAAGTTTAATGGATAGTTTTTGAGACTCTTGCTGGAATCTTGAAGGATTGTACATTGTAACCCAAATAGTTTTAGAAGTACTCAACACAATCTAATTAGAATCAATAAGAAACAAGAAACAGTCGACTTACCAACCATGCGTGAGATATTGATTTATCTGTATACCTCCTTTCGTGGGGTGTGGTTTACTGTCACAATCTGCTGATTCAAAACCAACCTTGCCCAATTCACCTGTGTACAGTGTATAGTAGAGGATTAAGATAAGTCTTGTGTTCTTATATCATTATCAATATATGAACATCAATATGAAATTATTGACTCAATTAGTTAGTCTTTACAGAGCAAAGAACAGACAAGAACACTACAAGTTAAAGTATGGACATAAAACACAGCCATTAGTATACTTCCATCATTTAGTACAGAGACAAGGCAGATCACTTGCCTCTCTACGCAACAGGTTCAAACTACACACATGGTATGTAGAATGTGTGAGGAAGCTATCTAGCTGGCATGTGGAAGTTCCCTGGTGCTACCCAGTTTCCTGCCAATGCCAAAAGCATGCTAGAAGGGGCATCAAAATAGCAGGAAAGATGCTGCATGACTCAGGTGTTTATGTGACAAAAAGTATCAGTAGAACCGATGGATGCTTCCTGAAGTATGTACATCATTGAACAACAAGCAAAATAAAACAGAAAACTGTATGCATCATTAGTAATTTGTAATATGAAATAACTGAAGTAAAAAGGTCAAATCTAGGAAATGCATTTTCACAGGAAATCTGCTTTTAAATTTGTAACAATTTATTTGCAGAAGACCATGGATACTCAATGCACAATACACTTACTTAGTCTATCAGGTCCTAGATACACATTCTTCATCTCTGCAGGTAATACTCTACGTAACTTGTATCTAACATCACTACTTAGGAACTCTGACAGTTTACTAGCCAGTATCTTTTCTAGTCTGCGAGCTCGTGGACTTATCCTTCTGTCCGACTCCATTGCTAGAAATGTGTCTAAAATGATAAATCAATGAATTATAAACACAATGAATGGACAAGTTTTAAGAGCATTCAAACTGCTACAAAAATCAAACCTCAAACCTCAAACATATGACATAACATGAATAAGGCCATCCTTAAAAAAATGTTTGTTTGCAGTTACACGACCAACTCATGAAAAATACCGCAACTCAATTTATTATTTCAGGTTCATCGGTCTTTTAGCCATTTTAGCCAAAAAAACCTACCCACTGTTAAACTTCCTGGTCGCGTAACTGCAAACAAACAACTTTTTAAGGATGACTTAAATATTGATAATAAATCTCTGGTTTCTATCTGAATACCTTCTAATCGAAGTTTCAGTAAGTTCTGCCATGTTGCTCTCAGTTGTA
Organism: Mactromeris polynyma; assembly: GCA_032209605.1. NCBI lineage: Eukaryota > Metazoa > Mollusca > Bivalvia > Venerida > Mactridae > Mactromeris > Mactromeris polynyma. The sequence goes on from JASFXZ010000001.1 coordinate 52,797,644, forward strand.
TAATACTGGACATAATTTGCTGAGCCTCGTCTTCATCAGGTATTATAATCTCTAACCAACTATCACAGATTAACCTGAAAAATATATTATAATCTGGCATATGAATTTTAAAATTGGTTAAATGATTAAGTTACAACCAGTCTGTTTTATCCTTCACTCATTGTAAGCAAGAAGTTGAAGTAAAGGATAACGAAAAAATAGTAAAAGAAAACTGTTAGTATAACAACCAGTCTGTGATTTCAACGAAATTGCCAGCCCTGATAACTTTGTGCCAATGTCTCATTTTGCCTGCAAATTGTCTTCACTATCCCTCTGAAAGTATCCACTTAAAATTTTCTCAATCTAGAAACCAAGACAGGCGATACATCCACTTAAAATTTTCTCAATCTGGAAACCAAGACAGGCGATACATCCACTTAAAATTTTCTCAATCTAGAAACCAAGACAGGCGATACATCCACTTAAAATTTTCTCAATCTGGAAACCAAGACAGGCGATACATCCACTTAAAATTTTCTCAATCTAGAAACCAAGACAGGCGATACATCCACTTAAAATTTTCTCAATCTGGAAACCAAGACAGGCGATACATCCACTTAAAATTTTCTCAATCTAGAAACCAAGACAGGCGATACATCCACTTAAAATTTTCTCAATCTGGAAACCAAGACAGGCGATATATCCACTTAAAATTTTCTCAATCTAGAAACCAAGACAGGCGATACATCCACTTAAAATTTTCTCAATCTAGAAACCAAGGCAGGCGATACATCCACTTAAAATTTTCTCAATCTAGAAACCAAGACAGGCGATACATCCACTTAAAATTTTCTCAATCTAGAAACCAAGACAGGCGATACATCCACTTAAAACTTTTCAAACTGGAAACCAAGACAGGCGATACATCCACTTAAAATGTTCTCAATCTGGAAACCAAGACAGGCGATATATCCACTTAAATTTTCTGAAGTCTTGAAACCAGTCAAGACAAGCTAAATGCTAGAATTCAGGACCACTCTGGGAAACACTCAAAAACCAGTATAAAGCATTCTAAAGTGATATAACGCCACAAACCTTGTACAGCTACAGTTTGTATCAATGTGGTTAGAAAATAATGTGACTGTCTGCAATGCTGGAACTCTCATTGTGTTCATAAGGAATGGCTTGTTGGTCTCCAAGATCGATCTGAAATAGGTAAGACTTAACATGTATAACACAGACAAAAATCTGTGACCTGGAAGGCACAGTGGTTGACTGAGAATATTTCTAACCCAACATCTTACTTCCTAATCCCCGAATTAGGTGCAAGCTCTGATTAGAAACCCAGGAAATGGCCATCAAGAAAGATTGAAATAAGTTGTAAGGTAGTTAACAATCTGTGTAAAATAAATAAGTTCTAATTAAAGACATGATATAGGTAAACACGAACTATAAATATATTATACATAAACATATTTTAACTCTGAGATAGGCAAGCATAAACTAGGTTATAAATCCCACAGAGATAGATGTATCAAAGGTATACAAAACCTTAAATCCCACAGAGATAGATGAATCAAAGGTATACAAAACCTTAAATCCCACAGAGATAGATGTATCATAGGTATACAAAACCTTAAATCCCACAGAGATAGATGTATCAAAGGTATACAAAACCTTAAATCCCACAGAGATAGATGTATCATAGGTCTACAAAACCTTAAATCCCAGAGATAGATGTATCATAGGTATACAAAACCTTAAATCCCACAGAGATAGATGTATCATAGGTATACAAAACCTTAAAAAGGAATCTAAATAAGAACAAGCAAATATGTTATCCAAGTGTATAATTATTTTTAAAACTCAATGCACTATTGAAACCAATATAGAACTACCCACCTACTAAGTAAGAATGTTTTTTACCGGACATGGAGTAAGGCTATTACTGTAGAATAGTGCTAAAATTTCACTTCAGTGATATTACATCAAATTTAACATTCCTCTAACATCTAAGAATAATACAATAAAACAACCAAAGTTTCAACTTACACAAATGTAAGAAGTTCATGTTTATTACTAAGATTTCCTTTCAGATCTGTAGGGTCGTGTTTACCCTGTTCAAGGTCAGGTTTAGGATGGAGCAACTCTGGTTTGTAGGAGAAAACACTTGTAGGATGCAACAGTACAAAAGGTTTGTTCTAAAATGAAAAAGTACATTCATTAGTCACCTTAACTCATTCAATTACGTTTCTAAGCATCAGGATATGTAGGGAAGTATGGATATTGTGGTTAAAAGATTTATCCTGCCAGTACTATTTCACACAGTTTCTGAAAAGCTGCTAGGTACATCTTGATTTTGATTGTGATAGCTATAACATTTATGATGCAAATGAATTGAAACATCAAAGAGTCGTTGTCAACCAGTTAAAATCATGTTCACCTTCTCAAATCACTCATGATTCATACCCCCACCAGGTTCTTGCCAGAACAAGGCTTTGTGTCAGCATCAGGGAAATAATTTTGCAGCCACATCATCAAATATGTCACAATGAAGGAGACATGAATGCTATTTTCTTACATGTAAGTAAGTTAATTGTTTATTATCGTAACATTGTACATATAAATTAAAAATACACAATATAAATACATCATAAGAAATCCGACCCATTGGACTAATAAGTCACTAACAGCCACTAGATTGTTAACATTAGTACAAATAGTAGCTTCCTATAAAGTTTTGACAATGTCCAATGAGCGGATCATGCGATGAAGCACCAAAATAATGAAAGGGCTGTAACTCCATCAAAAATTGTCAAACCTGAACGTAGCATTAATAAGTCAACTAGCCATCATATGAATGCTTCAGGTAAAGTTTCATAGAAATCCAATGAGCGGTTTGCAAAATGAAGCAGATAGACAATTTCCTAAATTAACTAAAGGGCAGTAACTCTGCCAAAAATGGTTGAACCCGAACACAGCAACAATATGTGCAACTGGACATCACATGAAAGCTGAAGGTTACATTTCTTGAAAATCCAATTAGCAGTCTTAAGAATGTTACATAAGAAAGTAACACACCACAAATTTAATGCTTATAACATTTTAAAATTATATAGCTGCAAACAAATTGCAAGTAAATGTTCTGAGTGGAAAAGAGAAGGCACAATACCTTTGAGTGAAAAGCTTGTTCAGAATTAGATTTGAATGTATTACATTCATCTGCAATGGCCACTTGAGGGTACAAACCACTACATAAAATTATCTTCAACAGATTCACATCATGGAGGGTAAAACGTCGACTTTCATTTGAAGTCTCCTGGAAAAAAACAGAAGAAAATATCAAATTTGCTCTATTAAAAAACCTTGGATCAACTTTTTAGACCTATTAGTACATTCAATCACACAATCATAGTCCAGTAATTGGCTAAGTTCATGTTTCACATAAAAAATATGACATAGGGAAATTAATGATTTTGCTTGAACAACCAATCAGCATTAATTTGAGGTTTTAAATGAACCACATACCACAATGTGATACAAATACAAAGTATAAATGCCTGACTGAAAAAGTATGGTATATAACACAAAAGTTTATTTCTATGTCAAGGTGTTCAATACCGTCATTGCCAATGTGTCAAGGTGTTCAATACTGTCATTGCCAATGTACCATAATTATGCAACATCTTCCTACAGTCATCAAAAGGGAGTAATTCTAGCAAAACATACTCAACTATATCATAGTGATAAACAGTACGACAACTTACCTGCAACTCTTGCAAATTATGAGATAAACGGAATTCCAAATCTTTGATATCAGTTGATTCGCCATCATTATCTTCACCATCACTGATCTGGTAATCCTGATGTAAGAATGGTAGCAAATTATAACATGAGCACAGCAGATAGATGCAGACACTTGTCTGTGGGTAATATTAAAGGTCAGCATTGCATAAGCTTGTTCAATATAGATTACTTAATCCACACAGCCAGTTTTATACCAGTTTATTGGCAATGGGACATATACTTCAGCTGAAAAATGTTAAGGACTACAATGGAAATAATGGATATTTTCCCATATTTGTGTCATCCTTGATATGGATGTGACCAATGTGGTTCTTCACTCAAGCAATCTATTATGTGTTTAAATTTATATTTTGATTTTATATTCTCAATACAATGTAGCTGCAACTTTTGTTAGTCATTTTGCTCAATATTCATACATATCTACCTATAACAAAATAAGGATGCAGATTACGACGATGACCAAGCTCTGAAAAAAGATACTCATTGTAAAACAGACCAATAAAAAACATTGAAAAACAAGAAATGTGTCCATAGGATACAGATGCCCCCACTCCCAGCCTTTGTCACAAAAGCAAATATTATTCTGCTCATAGTTTGTGAATGTGTATCAAAATTACCAACTTTACAGATTATGGTGATAAGTCAAGGGCCATAACTTAGCACTTACTGGGTGGAGCCAAACATTAAACCCCAGGTACACAACTACACATGCTGGTGAACATTCCTGTAAAGTTTTGTGAGTCTAGCTAATATACTGTTGGAGATACGTGCGACACAATATTTTGTGATGGCTGGAAGGATGACAAAAGAATCAGCAAATCAAACACGAATTTGAATATTTTGAAGCTACTTCTCTTAATCATGTTACAAAGCAATTTAATACAAAATTACGACTATTTAGATGACAGAAATGATCAGAGCATACATCACAACAAATGCTCGACTTTCATATCCTTATATCTAATACTGAATACACCATATACAACCTACCTCATCATCCATCTTGAGAACTTTTCGACGTTTTGATTCCTTTCTCTTTTCTCTTTTAAGTTCACCAAGCCTTTTTCTCTCCCCATGTTTCTGTCGTCGTGCAGCACTGCTCAAATACTGAGCTTGTTCTTCAATCTTCTCCAACAAACCATGATCCTAAGTATAATAACATATACATTATATAGATACCAAACTGTACTGAAACAAACTTATAAACCAATAAAACAAACTTTTGGCATCTCAAAATTTAATGACAACAAACACAATACAATTTGCATATAAACTGGTCATTCAAGAAGGCAGAGTCTCAACAAATTGCAGCCCTATATTCATCTGGTTTTTAGAAAGTTAACTGTGCACTGAATATGAGATATTTATTAAATATAATTCACTGACCTGTAACAGATCCTTGAATTGTCTTTTTAATTTTGTCATTTCATAAAATCTTTGTTCTTCCAGTCCTCGTCTTTTGCACCATTTCTTCGTCCCTCTACCTTCAGCTTTGACCTGCATAACATTAATATGCTATGTATTGCAATATTTACCACAATATATTGCTTCGTTAACATAGTGATATAAACAAAGATTCTCATCACATCTTAAAAACTTCTGAAATCAATGTAACTGTAACAAGAGTGGCAAACTGTCACAAAATACGCCCGTCATAAGTCAGAGCTCAGAGTTAAAACAAGACAAATTTTAGGTAATTTCTAAAATCAAAGGGTGATAACTCCCGAGTGAATTCAGCGATATGGCTGGTTATCGAAATTGGCCCAGATATTATGCCCACAAACATTTTCACCAAGTTTGGTAAAGATCGGATGAAAACTCTTTGACTTAGAGAGCGGACAAGGCTAATTTGGCCAATTTTGGATAATTCAAGGGCCATAATTCCGAAGTGCCTGGGGCGATGTGGCTGGTTATCATACTTGGCCGAGATATTATGCCCTCAAACATTTTCACCAAGTTAGGTGAAGATCAGATGAAAACTGTTTGACTAAGAGAGCGGACAAGGCCACGGGTGTTCCCATAATACGTCCCGTTCTTCGAACAGGTGTATAAAAAGCATGTACCATGATACTCAATGACAGTTCATAATTGTAAATGGACTCTGCTAGATATATTGCATTTATACAAAACCAATAAGGCCTAGAAAAAATATGTCTGTTTCCTAAACCATGCAGAAAAACCATGTGTCCTTAAGCAGGTATTTTACTTTTACACATTTTTGTTCAAACAAAACAGACCTCACTTTATCTTTTTTTTTTTCTTTTTTTTTTTTATATTTCTTTATTCATTTAAGTTAATACAGTGCACATACAAAAATGTTGAACATTACAGATTAATACACAATAAGTAAAGTAGTGTAACATTGATATAAATGACATTAAATAATTGATTACAATAGTATCCACTTTATCTTACTTCCAGGTTTATTAAACCTTAAAGAAATCTGTGTTGCAGTAAAAATATTTGGGCCACAGGAAACAGACATTTTAGGCTTTGCAATTGAAAAAGCATAAGCTGGAATGTAGCAACTATTTGCTAAAATAACATTTAACAACTCCATGGTTCAGAACATCTGAGACAAATTCAAGCACTTTTTTCAAAACAAGTTTTCAAAGACTATTTTTTATTGCCAATTCACCAAGAGATAACAAAAATGGAGCAACTTTCTTTTTCTTTTAAAAATGCAATGGGAAAGAGAAACAAAATGCTGTTCTAGTTACAAACACTACCAAGACATATTAAGTGACCAAATGTATCAATTTATTTTAACTTTTCTAGACTTTATTGTTTAACAATTTTACAGATAGAACTTTTTTCAAGGAGTTTCTGGCAAATTTTAAGCATATTTTTAAAATTCAAGTACTTTTCTATATTTATAAGGTTTTAGCCAATTTCAAGGAGTTTTCAAGACTGACATCAACTTCAAGGACTTTTCAAGGCCTGTGCAAATCCTAAACTCACACTGTTTAAAGATGAAACATGATAATAGATTACCTCAATATCTGATAAACATATCAAATAGCAACAAGTTTCAAGTTTATTTACATATTCTGCATAAGGCCCGAACAGGGCAGCATTAGCGACAATTCATTTAACATACATTAAATACAGAGTGTCACATGACAAAAAGGAAATAACTATACATAACCCACCTGTATCCATTCATCGAAAGCATTCAGCAAGGTAAATGGATCTCCGTTATCAGATTCCAGACTCTTCCTGGCAGCCTATAATATTAATTGTATACACTGTACTCTCATTGGCTATTATTCTAGCTCAATCAAACAAAGCTGAAGACAAGGTGAGAAAATGTATTGTTTAACCTAATGGTACGAATTATAGTACATTTTAAGTTCAAGGGACCGAAATATTGGTTTACAAGTTCGAAGCTTGGCAGTTGAACCAACAGTAAGAGAATAATATATAATATACGTAGAAGTTCACTGGAACCTTGTAATCACTCTCAGTCTTTCACTGTGGTCGACACAACCAGGTTCCAGCCAATGGAAGATGACTGTATATTCATCATTGGTCACACTAATGATCAAATTTTTAAAAAATGCCTACAAGTTGATTTGCTCATTGACATCACCAATATAAATCTTGTACAAATGCTTATATTCCTACATGTCTACAAATCTGCACCAAGTCCCCATTTTTTCGAATGGAAATGAATACATTAATTAAGTTAAGGGTAACAGAAAGTTGTAGTAAAGTAAATAAGGCGTCGGCCCCTCAAACCTTTCAGCTGTTAGTTTGATCCCTACAAAAGACATGACCACACCTCCTCGTGAGACACCCGCACTAGTGGACAAGGGAGTGCTTTAAATAAGCATAATGTTTTCATCACAAATAAGCTTTATCAAACTGGTAAATACATATATGTAATTATGAGATAAAAGAGTGATAAAGGAATATTACCATAGAATCAACATCAGCATGAATTCTACTAGTAAATGGTGACTGAACACTCATAGCTGCAGCAATAGATAATACAGGATCAATCATCTGTAAAGGAAATACAACTTAATCATTTAAGGCCTAAAATATATATGCAGGGCTTATTCTAGCTGTCCATGGGGCCGCATGTGGGCCCCATTCTCTTCTTCCAAATAAGCACATTTTTCCCAATCTCAAGACAAATTCCTGAATGAAACTACATCAATTTTCACTTCAGAGATACACAGAAAGAGGTTTGCAATATTGTTAGATACTGTAAAGTAAGAAAAATAATGTTGTAAGCCATTATAAATATCAACAATTCACTTAATTGGTTGATTTGTCAGAAACTTTGACCGAAAAAAATCCTAATTTGATCATGGCCCCTTTCCCAAAAACCCTAGAAAAAGCCCCGATTTGTTTCTTATAACAAGCTACAAATAAGATGAATCACAAAGTAGGTTTTTATATATTTTACATATTTTTGTATACATTTTTGTATAGAGACAGAGATCCAATGAATCTCACATTTACAACTTTTAGCCATAAAAATGCGAAAGGATGTAAAAAATGAAGATCACAGAAAAGACAGATTTCTTCTCGATAAACAGCCACTATTATTTCTAGGAAGGTTTTAAAATGGTGCGAAGCCACTTTATTAAATACAGGTTACACGTTCATATAACAGTTCAAGTCACAAAATTATACTTGAAAATGGCATTAAAACCAATCAAAACTAAAATAATTTAAAGAATAGATTAACTATCTCAGTAGTTAAAAGGTTTAAATTATAGATATTTGAACATTGTTTGAAAAAATTTCTCAGCAATTTGGAGAAATCATAACAATTAGATAGCAAAGTATATTTGGAATGGTGAACACTTGTGTGACAAAATATCAAAACAGGAAGAAACCATGTGTATCTAAAAGCTAATCATACCAGAACAGCAAAATGTCCAGTATCGCAATATTTGCAAACTAATTATTGAATCAAACTTTGCAAAACAATTATTGCAGAAGGTCTAATCCGCCAAAATAAAACGCCAAAAAGTAATCGCCATATGATTTGGATTAATGATGAGTAAAACACTGAATGATTCAAATGTTCGAAAATAAACATTTTGGCGGAAAATCGCTAATGCGCCAAAATTAAACACCGCCAATAAAGAGAACTATACAATACTTACATGAAAGATGGACCCCATGATAAGCATTTTGCCAATGACAACATCAACAGGTAGTTTAGATAACATCAGACCAATTGGTGAGAGGCTCTCATCAGGTTGTAAAGCACCCTGATCACGTAAATATAATATAGAGTTCTCTAAACTTTGAAGACTTGGTGCCTCAATAAATGGAAACCTGTGGAGAAAGGTAACAAATACAGTACCAGTGAACTGCTAGAGCAATATTGTTAAAAGCATGACTGTTTGACATTTTTATTCTTGTAATGGGGCTTAAAGTCACATAAACAGTCACGGTAATGTATTGACTGTTACAGCTATTACTGTGGAGGAAAACCCTAGACAGGCATGTGGGCACCAATCTTGGGTAAGCCAGCTAGATGGTTCCTCACTTTAGTGATCTATATTCTGCGTGGGATTTGAACTCACAGCACGACTGGGCAAGTGATTTGAAGTCAGCAACCATAAACACTCAGGCCCCTTTATAGTTCCTACATAAACTATATATTGTCTGTTCCTACATCTCTGAGTTTTAATTTAATTATGTAAAAAATTCAGCTCAATTATCGTAGAATTATCATTTAACAAGGGCTATATATAACCCAAGGGAAATAATATGGCCTTTTCTTAAATGGTTTCGAAAGTTCCTTTGTTTGACATTCAAGTTTCATTCACAGAGGGCTGTATATAAAAAAAAGAATAGCAAGCTTGCTAAAACAAGTGAATTCAACTAATTCTCAGAATATAAAAATTGACAGAAGGGTTGTTTACAAAGTAAGCAGAATATTATGCAGTATTTGTGTTCAAATGCATTAATCATTTTGTTTACAAGTTAGTTCTTTATAGATAAATTACTAGACTAGTGCTAATTTTCCAAAGTTGGTAGCAGGATTTAATAATTAATAAATAAGTAATTAATGTGATAAATTTGTTTGCAATATTATTTGAACGGACTAGTTTGAGCCAATTAGCCAGATTGAAGTTTCAATAGCCCCTGACCATTGGGCTACCTACCGTACTAGCCTAGCCTAGAATTAACATAAGAATGACCTACTTGCGAGGGTCAGGTAACCCCATTGATATCATCTGTAGAACTAAAGAATCTAAAGGAACACGTTTGATTTCTGGTGTTGTATATTCCTGGAATGCCTCGTAATCACCCTCCTGGTATAATCTGTAACAAACACCAGGTCCAGTCCTACCTGTAATATACAACGTTTGTTTTCTTTGCAATATACAGACAATAGCATAATGTCAATTGAATACCACATAACCTCTACAGAGCAGCCCTCTTTTAAGATAATCTGTCTTTTCGACCACTTTTACAAGCGACCTCCTGACTTTTATGACTGTTCTGAATTCCTCCAGTGAGTTTTTAAGCATTAAATTAATCTACATAAGCCACCACCTGTCAAACGTGACTACTGACCTTTTATTTTTATACAAAGCATCATTGCTAGATTTATAACATATATGTGATTATACACAGCATCGTTGCTAGATTTATAACATATATGTGATTATACACAGCATCGTTGCTAGATTTATAACATATATGTGATTATACACAGCATCGTTGCTAGATTTATAACATATATGTGATTAAAATATTTTACCCGATTTTTCCTATTTTGTGTCTTTAATAAAATATCTTAATAGCTGTAATAAAGTATTTTTTAAATATTAAACAAAATTTATGTTTTTGTCAACTTGAAGTAGTAATTTACTATCATTTAACCATTGTATGTAAGCAAGGCAAGTGAAAAAACATGCATATCAGGGAAGGCCACATTCACAAATCCAAACTTTCCCAGACAAATCTAAATATACTCACCAGCTCTTCCCTTTCTCTGTTCAGCACTAGCTCGACTGATCCAGAACTCTTGTAATCTCTGCATCTTGTATTTGGAATCAAAGCTCATTTCCTTGACTTTACCAGAGTCCACAATAAATCTGACACCATCAATGGTCACTGAAGTTTCAGCTATATTTGTTGATACGATACATTTTCTGACACCAGGTGGCGCTATGTCAAAAACCTTAAATGAGAACGTAAACAGAGACTGCATATTCTGCAAATTGAAACTTGAAATTAAGATATCCATTGTACAATAGGGTGAAAATTAGCAGCTCATTTTGACCCTATTCAGAAAAATCCTTCAATAAATTTCTTATTTTATGACCACTTAAGTTATATTCTTATAATATTTATCATCACTGTGAGTGAAACCATAGTTTAGAGTAAATCAAGGGTTCATTAGACCCTGGAGTTGACCACTTGAATTTCCAAAAAGCCACAATTTGACCCTTAGGATTCTGACTGAAGGGTCAATTTTTCTCTAATTATAGGTAATTTGGCTATGAAATAGTAAAATCCAGTCAAAAACTATCAAAGCGACCCTTGAGATTCAGCAACTAGTGGAACTCCTGGTAAACTGTCACAAAATCTTTCTACTCTCAATGACAGCTTTGATGACATTCATTCAGACCAATCTACTGAAGGAGAACACATTCAAACCTTTTCCTGTTCTTCAACAGACAGGCCACTATGCAAAGGTAGCACTATCCAAGACTTTGTCTGTGTAGAATAGGATCTTACAGCCTCCACTATAGCCATTATTTCTTTTAAACCACTTTGAAAGATAAGGAGGTCTCCTCTTTCGCTTTTGGGAAACTGAAATATGAAATAATGCCTTTTACATTGTTTTTACATTATTTTGGAATTTTCAGCAGTATTTCAGTTGTGTATGGTCTAACCAATGTTCCTGTGTTACCAACCAGTGCAGACTGACCTGTTTTAAGAGACCTTGCATGGGATGTTGCAAAAAAAGTCAATTATGACAGGGAGTATCTAAATACAGGGTCAACATGAGTGATAGCTGGCAGTCCATATACAATTACAATTTTAGATTTTTGTTGATGGCGCAAAATTTGTAACAATCATACCACAACTTTTGTTTGAATGAAGAAATAATGACAATGCAAACCATTTGCAATCAAGTTCATGAATAGCAGAAGGATAGTTTTCTATACAATACTTATATAGTTCAAAATTTCATGACATCACAGGATATGAAGTAAAAGGAAATCCCAAACACTTTGCTGTTGATGTAAATCATATTTCACTTTTGATGCTGACCTTTTTTTCTATTCTCTGCATAATTTTTAGATACGGTGATGGATCGGTTCTCTCTGATCGGGTATCATTGTCTCTAACTATAGGACAAAATTCCATCTCGATAGGATATAACCTGCCTGGTACCTGCAAAATACATCACATGATCATGCATGATTGCTGCAGGTATAAGTGGTAATTTTAGCTCATCTAAGTTTGTGAAATGACAATGTTTCAAAATCGTCCATAGATGTACTGTTATATTTAATAGACAAGTAACAGAAATACATTTCTGTGAACGAGAAATTTGCACTGACAGAAAATTTTGCAAGATCGGAAACTAGTTTTTTGCACAGACAGGCGGTGCCTTGGAGCACATGGAACAGTTAAGTTACAGTAATGGTATTCCTATCCTTTTAATAATTTTTAACTTAAATCTTATAAATGGTGGTTTCGAATGAGTTTCAGGTCATGACTATTTCTTTACTCTACATACATAGAAAATAGAATACTAATAAATATGTTTGTGGTTGAAAATGTGCACAGAATATTCAAGCACTGCAGTATATTTTCATAAAATGAAATTAAGGTGCTGGGGGCCGCCGAAGTGCTAAACAGACCTGGTGAAGTCTATGCTTTTATACCACTTCCTGATATGATAGCATGAATAGGTATGGGCGTATAAATTATAAAAATCGCAACACAAAGATGACACTGACAATTTTGTGACAAAGATGCATTATTGTGTATCAGCATTCTTACCTTCAATACTGGGGCATCATGAAAGTAGTTACTGAACAGATGTATATTGATTGTAGCTGACATCAGAATAACTTTGATATCATCACGATGATGCACAAGACATTGTAAAACTCCCAACAGAAAATCCGTATGTATATGTCTTTCATGTACTTCATCTATAACTATCACATTGTACATGGACAGAAGTGAGTCTGATGTCATCTGTCGGAGTAACAAACCTAGAAACATATACATGCAACAGTACAAGATAATCGTGATTGTAGACAGTGTACTTGGCATGAAAATCAGTTCTATTATTTTTGGTTCTTTTTTTTCACAGTTCGGTACGTCAGATGACATTTTTATCCTTGAAGCATTTGAATATTCTAGAAAAAGAAGTCATAAGTTTATACTCATCTTTTAGTTCCACAGTAATTGGAACTGTTTACTTTAACTACGGGACATGAAATTTTATTTCTAGTCATTGCTCCCCTTTATTTTATATTGTAACGCATTGTTCTATTATTATTAGTAGTATAAACCTGTTGTTATCTTTTAACACTTGAAATAAAATAAGTGTGATATTTACAAAGTTATTAAAAATGAGGTCCTAAAATGAATTCTGAATCAAAATCATGAAGCGTAGTGGTAGAGGGATGGGGGAGCACCTGACTCCTTCACAGAAGGTCGTGAGATAGAGTCCCACTTGGTGGAGTTTGATGAAATTTATAATTCTTAATTACGTTACCAGCGCTCGTTAGTAACCCAGGATGCAGTTACTGAGAATGATGAGCGTAAGTTGTAACTATTATTTCACAATTGATGGAAAATAAGTAAGTTTAAACTAATCAAAATCATCAGATAAATTTGCCAATCATGTTTTGATCCCGATTATACTGTTAATGTGGAAATATGACTGAACTTTAAATTACCTTCAGTAAGAAACAATATTTTAGTATTTTGTGTCTTAGTCTTCTCAAATCTCACCTACAAGAATAAGAACAAACAAGCTTTTAAATACATTTCATGATGTAGCTTTGACATGGGTACATAATGCCTAACATTTTTTCGCTGCTATTGTTGCAAATTTTACATATTCTGAGAATGAGCAGCTAATTAGTTCACTCTCGATCTGATTGGGGCTGATCATTGGTTTTCTAATAATATTTATTAGATGCGCCAATTTGTACCTCAGTATCGCATTGTGTTTTGTTTTATTACTTTTTAATATACAATTGGCGACTGATCCTCAGTTTTACCTAGTAAATATTGTTGTATCGAATCTGATTTTAATTGTACTGTGATAATAGTCTCTTTTGAGAATGTCTTTGTATGTTTGTTTAGTGAATATATTGTTTGTTGTGCTGTACATAGATGAGACTGAAATAAAGAATATATACTTGCAAAAAGTTATTGAAGTAAACACAAAGTAAATGAATCATACATCGTACAATTACTTCATTGGCAGGATTGAAGCTTTAACACTTAAATCTATACAGTAGAACTTCAAACAGTTCTGGCTCAAACATGTTCTGAAGTCCCGGGGAAATACCTTTTTATATTGCACGCACCGACAGGAGCAACTCTTAATGCCCCCCCCCCATATATATATGGCGGGGGCATAAAAATGTAACACACTGATTTAGTATTACGTTACTTCAAAGCAAATGTAGGCCAATCAAGAATTCCTAGATTTTCACAAACCTGGAAAGCAACTTCAGATCCATATTCATTGAGTGTTTCATATCCAACACGTTTTGATAACGATACACAGGCAATTCTTCTAGGTTGTGTACAAGCTATCTTGTTGAATCCAGCTTGCAATAGATACTGTGGCACCTGTGTAAGAAGAAGATGAATGTCAAGTAAGAATTGGTTCAAATTATTTTCTGTGATTAAGCTTTAAGTCTCACAAACAGTCAGATGCATGTAGTGACTTTTCCAGCTATTAGGTTGGAGGTGGACACCAAGGTGACTCTTAGACACACTATTTTGGACATAGGCTGTCACTTAGGGCTGTCATCAATACATATTTTGGCATATTGATGATATTGATATATCAAAAGACAAACGTGACGATACATGTATATCCATATATATGTCGATTAATTTTTTAAATTTCGTCAATAGACTATTATGTTGCACAACAAATATTAACCTTCAAATTGCGCCGGCCATCTTTTTTCAAGATATTTCTTGTTTAAACTTATACTGTCGCAATAATAAACTTTTAACAAAATATAATGATTAAAACACTGTAGAATTCTACAGTCTAGTCTATTGGGCAATTAAAAAGAATAAAAAGTACTTGATATACAGCTTTGAAGGCAACAAAGTGCCTTACAATAGAAATACCAATGCCAGATATTTGGAAGGTTTCCAAACAACAGAATAATTTTAAAAACTTTGTTTATACAAGTACATGTCACATTGTCCATACCTGAGTAGATTTTCCACAACCAGTGTCTCCAGCAATTATAACAACTTGATTTTGTTGAACGATCTCAATTATCTCAGATCTGTATTGAAATATTGGCAAGTTCTCTTGATCCGACTTTACTTTCTTCAATTTGTTGAACTACAAAATAGGTAACAAAATGTAACATGGACATTGAACCAGCAGCATTGAAACCAGCAGTGGGGGGTGGGGAGGGGGCGGTGAGGGGCATGCAGGCGATAAATTTGTTTTTCTACCTACCAACACTGCTATGATACCAGAGATATTATGGAACTCTGTTCTGTGACAAACATGGTTTATTTATAGCTGCTATTTTAAGAACATAATATAGTTTGATTCCTAGGTCAAGGACATCGTATAACTTTAATATTTGACTCAAGCTATTGTTGTACAGGTAACTTATACAGAAGACAGAGCTGCACACAAGTTATTTTTTGTGAAAAAACCCACCATCATTCATCATATCCATAATTAAGGTCCCAAGCTGAACTTCTGATGGCCTAAACGAAATGGATGTTTTTATATCAAAAGTCTTATTTACAAAAGAAAATTTGCTTAGAATGTTTGAAAGCCTTGAATTTGTACTGAAGATTTTATTGAATTTATTTTATAACAAGAGTGCCAAACTGTCACAAAATACGCCCGTCATAAGTCAGAGCTCAGAGTTAAAACAAGACAAATTTTAGGTAATTTCTAAAATCAAAGGGTGGTAACTCCCAGGTGACATGGCTGGTTATAGAACTTGGCCGAGATATTATGCCCACAAACGTTTCACCAAGGTTGGTAAAGATCGGATGAAACCTCTTTGACTTATTGAGCGGAAACAGCTAATTTGGCCAATTTTGAATAATTCAAGGGCCATAATTCAGAAGTGCCTGGGGCGATGTGGCTGGTTATAGAACTTGGCCGAGATATTATGCCCACAAACATTTTCACCCAGGTTGGTAAAGATCGGATGAAAACTCACTGACTTAAGAGAGCGGAAACGGCTAATTTTGGATAATTCAATGGCCATAATTCAGATGTGCCTGGGGCGATGTGGCTGGTTATAGAACTTGGCTGAGATATTATGCCCACAAACATTTTCACCAAGGTTGGTAAAGATCGGATGAAAACTCTGACTTAGAGAGCGGAAACGGCTAATTTGGCCAATTTTGGATAATTCAAGGGCCATAATTCAGAAGTGCCTGGGGTGATGTGGCTGGTTATAGAACTTGGCTGAGATATTATGCCCACAAACATTTTCACCCAGGTTGGTAAAGATCGGATGAAAACTCTTTGACTTAGAGAGCGGACACCATGTGGACAAAGCGGGTGTTCTCATAATAGGTCCTGTTTTTCAAACGGGCGTATAAAAATGCATTTCAATACTGTGGCTTCATTGATTCTTGTTAGCACCAAACATCTCTAAAATATTGTTAATATTGGTGAGTTTCAGAAGAATGTAGGGCTATGCCATCAAAAGAAAATTGTTTAAGGTGTGTTTTGTTTTATCACCTTTTGTTTTTGCTGGAAGTCTATGTAGTACAGCAAAATGTTCTTAAATTCTTTCACTCTTTCAACAGTGAGTTCCTTCTCTATTTCAGCATCTGAAATAAATAACCCAGTCACTATTTTTGCACAATCTCATTTCTTAAAACAAAACAGTTATTACAACAATAAAATTGGACAAAAATACACAAAACATCTAATGAGAATATTCCTGTATTTAAGTATACCCTAAAAATTAGTAGTTCACATACTAATTGTGTCCAATCAAATTTCAGAAGATTCAATATGGATACAAAAAGAAGTTATTTGCTATCTTGTCAACCAGTTTGTTGAACCTACTCAAAGTTGAAAAATGTATATTTGTTAGAAAATGTAAAAACCTGGAAATTGATTTTTTGGTCACAAGTACAGGTATTGTATTGGTGCAGCTCATATAATACTTACCAGCAAGCCTTCCTCTCTTGATAAAATCCTCGACATCTCTGTTTTTGAGAGTAATGTTTATCCTGTATTGTTTATTATATTGTGAAGGAATACCGAGTGCAGACTCGCCAGTCTGAGAGGAGGAACTTGGTTCTGTACAACAAATAAGCACAAAAATTTGTAATAAAAATACAACACGATCAGAACAGTGTCAAATGGTGTCTAATATGGAAAAACCTTGAAGAATTTACACCACTCCATACATATTCTAGCTTAACAATTCATGTGGGAAATTTGTTATTCACTATCCTGCAGTCATTCTAATTTACTGCAAAATGCTCAACCACAAAGCAGAAACAGTTTACTGAAAAACAGATGCACTACCAATTAACAAACCCAAACCAAGTTTGACTGTAATGGGGAAGTGGGAATATTCCTGTTTCAAATATATTTATTTGTATACGTATATTTTGCCCATCTATGGAAAATTGAGAAGAAAAACTTTAAGAAATTTAAAAGTATGTGAAAATCTCACCAATGCTAGCCATTGTTGTAGGGATAGAAAATTTATCAAGTCAGTAATGACTAATGCGCAAATCAGAATCCATTAAGTCATATTTCCACTGGATTTCTGACGCATTGAAATTCAGTTTCATAAGATTTGGATTTACATGGGCAATTTTATTTCACAACATAAAAATGATAAATCACAGCATTATTTTCTGACAAACAGAAAAGTGAGGTGATATTACTTTATTGCTACCAAGTGAATTCTAATGATCTAACACTTACTATTAGCTGATCCATCCTGTTTCTTTCTTTGAAACTTTTCATACTTGTCAACAAACAGCCAGAAATCATCATATTCAGCAGTCCCCCTTTAAGACACAAATACTTTGCTGATTATATAAAACCTTGGGGCAACATTTATAATTATATCACCCTGGCTCAATAGACAAGATACTGCATAAATATGTGTGTGTTTTGTAAAAGCACAGTCCTTATCAAACATATAACATGCTGGTGTCTGCAAGACTATTACTAGGTGCCCGTTCCTGCATTGCTTGGGGCATTATAAGCGAACACCTAGGTGGAACCATCAACCTTCCACAAGCCAGTTGGATAGCTTCTTCAGAAATTCTTTATCCCAAATTAGATTGGACCTCAACAATGGGGCCCCTGGTCTCATGTGAGATTTCTTTGCTACTTAGGAAGTTATATTTTTCTTTGATTTTATCTTTTATACCTTTATTCTTGGCAGCTTGATGTGCCAAAATGTCTATGTCCCCCAAGGGTTTCAACATAATGGGATATAGATCTATCTATCTATGAGTATGATTCTATCCATCTATTCATACTGTCAGACTCCCCTAACGGGTATAGATAGACTCCAGTTCGAGAGGTATCCAGTTCCGTACCCCTACTGGCCACTAGCCACTGCCTTCGGTATCGGGACAGAAGGATTAATTTTGAAAACAACAACATAATATTAATAAGCAAATGGACCAGGGCCCACACTGTCGATCGCCATCGGAGCCAATTGGTGAATTTGCGATCAAAGTGGCGAAAAAACAATCGCGAATGGCGAATTCCTGCTATAAAATGCATATAATCGGAAGTTGCTTATAAAATTTGATCGATTTATCCCGTAATACGACCAGCATATTGCGGTTTTAGGACCCGCAAATTAAACCATTTAACTTGCATGTCAACAGTGTTTACACAATTTTACGACACGCAACAGACCCCTTTACGGTATCGGGGAAGGTAGGAACAACAACGTAATTTCACTAAATTGACCCCAAACGGTAGTTTACCAGTGGTTTTAAATGGTGTGCTATTGTGTATCAAAGACAATGGATTGATAGAAGTAATCGGCGACAGTTCATTATTCGATTGAGAATGCTGCAAACTAAAACCGGCGACAGCTTGTGGCATGTTTTCGAATGGTACGTAATTTTGGACAAAGTTTGTTTATTGATGCAATTTAAGTTTCAGTAAATTTCTGGTTGGAGAGATTTATTCACCTTTTCAGCTAACAAAAGTGAAAAAAATTCTACAAAGTCATTACCTTCAGATATCTTGAACACACTAAATAAAAATTGAATGAAACTACTTCAATTTGACATGAAATTGAAAAGAGAATGTTGAACTCACTATGTTAGGAAGGCCTCAAATAATCTGTAGCTATGGTAATTTAAGGCATATTATTTTATTGCTTTAAGTATACTCCATCTTTTAAAATTAAAAATAACATTGTTTCGGGTTCAGACAATACAAGTCAATGCAAAAGGCTGAGATCTTGGATGATTATGAGACCAGTGGAGGTGGTGCCATGAAAGAAAAATGAAAACACTTCTTTCAATGATCTCCTGTGGAAGCACTGAACATACTGATGTGGGAATTCAATTTTTATCTTTTCTTATTTTGAATAAAAATGTATTAAATTTACCATACATGTTGCTTTTCTTATTCTGTATTATATAAAAAATGTGTAATGTATGCTACACAACCAGCCTGCTTGTTTCAAGACTGACTCGATAATAAGAGTTAAGACCACTTTATGTCGGACCCATGGGTGGTTTTAATAGCATAACTTCTGTACTGGGATTGGTCCTAGTAAAATTTCATGAACACTACAAAAATCTACACATTGAATAGTTTGTACTTATAAACATGCTGGATAAATATACATGCAAGAAACTCACACATAACACCAAAACAAGTACTATATTGTTACACAGCCTGGTCTTAATAAGACTTAGTAAAATCAACGAAAAGTCTTTTCAAGCACATTTTACCCGATTCACTAGTAGTAAATCAATTACTGTGCGCGCGAATGTGCACTCGCGCGCCGCGCAAAGTGGCTCCTACTTTTTTTAAGCCAGTGTGGGCCCTGTCTACACATACATTGAAATAAATAAAGAGGGGTCGAGTTGACTTATAAAAAATAGGGGTCGAGTTGACTTATAAAAAATAGGGGTCGAGTTGTGTTATTGGTCGAGTTGACTTAGGGGGTCGAGTTGTCCCGCAGCTCTGCCTTCTAGAATTTATTAAAATCTTGATAGAAGCCATACACAAAGAATGTTTATGTATATGTAAATGATAGAACTTAACTGAAATAAAATTATTTACCGCTTAATAAAGTCTTGACTTCTGAAGAAAATTTTGTTCAAAGAATATTTGTGTTTAGAAAAACTAAAATCCCGCTCAGCTGATTGATCAGAGCGTCTTTGTGACTCAGACTGCGATTCGGAATAACGATGTTTCTTCTCACGATGTCCGTCGTTGCGTCTTTTATATCCATCACCATCGTGCCAGTCACTCATTGCTATAAAACTGTGTCAATTAAATTGCATGGTAGAACATGAGGAAGAAATTAAAAAAAATCAGCTTATTTCTAATAACCATCCAACCCGTATCGCTTAAACGCTTGATTTGGTCGGGTAAGTTTAAAGGGCGGCGACGAGTCACCGGAGAAATATGCGGTCCACAGGATACGCAGCATAGATTTATAACAAGAAATATCTTTAAAAATACAGAAGCTAGCAAATTTGTTGCAATCTGAAGATTTGTTTTGCAACACGAATACACAACACAATATCAAAGTTCAAGTTTTTTATTCGCTCAGTGTGTAATTGAATCAAATACATGTAATAAATGTCATATGATCGAGAAAGTCTATGTAAAAGTACTGAATGAAAAATGAACTTGTTGTAAATGAAAGTTTAGATTTTTGTTGAAAACATTTATATTTATATATATTTAAAAACAATATTTTGATAATAAGCATAAACTGGAGAGGGAATTATAGCAAAGGATGTTGAAAGAAAAAAATCTTAAAACATTAATAACAGCTTTCTTGGCGGCTAGTATACGTTCCGTTATGTTTTCATATCCATTCAGCTCCCCCTACCCTGGTTGTCCTCATTAATTCATCTTACTGAGTTGTTCTTGATGATCGGTCAGTCCATTCCTTGCACCCCTGTTCCCATGCGTGTTTACCCTTGCATCTCCTCAGTGTCTGTTGTTTTCCCGGAGGTCTGTGTGGGGAGGCATTGTCATGCGTATGTAGCGTTCCATGCAGCAAATCTTTTAGTAGGCTACCATTGATAGAGTTCGGCGCTCCCATTTTTCCCGAGTAAAACAATATAAATAATACCGAGAATGTCTTCCTATTTCCAAAGTCGGATAATTTCGTGGGGTTGATACTTGTCCAAATCCATTTCTTTGCAAACAATTTCTAAGTGATGATACCCAATATTTATTACCAATTGAGTCTTCGTACAGAAACATTTTATAACAGATCTTTTGGTAACGGCAATTTGGTATACGCAATAGCTTTTCCCAATATTTAATACATCGTTTCAATTAATGCTTCTATGTACAGTGGGTATCTCTTATACAATCACCTTAAACAACAGCATTACAGCTCTTTTTACTAGCACACATGAAGCGTATGCAAGCATGTGTATGAAACCGTTCTAAGCATTCGTGGCGTTCTAGTCTCCAAATTTCGCGACCATATAATAATTGTTCACACATTTTGGTATCAAATATTTTAAAGAAAGCATGTTAATGAAGTTGTCCACAAGTGTATAATCTGGATAATAATGAAATCATGACACGTTTGCATTTACACGCCAGCTCATTTACCTTGGTATTTAAAGACAGTTCTTCGGTAAATTTTAGACCAACATAATGATATGAATTTGCAACTTTTAAACAGTATCCCTTAAATGTCCAATTCTCTGATCTCGCTAATGTATTACCTTTCTTAAAAAACACAATTTTGTCTTATTTTCATTGACTTGCATTTTATGCATTTTTCCCAGTATATTCATTTGCCTTTGTAGTCCATGGGCAGTTTCAGCCATTAATGTTTTAATGACAAGTTTAATATATCAAAGAAGAGAGAACACAAGCGTGATTCTACGACTAAGTTTATTGTACAAGTGCCTTAACAGAGATTAGTAAGCAACATAGTAAGATAGTGTGATGACGTAGCTATAGTCTATTTCAATATAATGTAAACATATAACATCTCCCTGTTTTTAATAAAAGAAACATATAATTCAAAAGTATGAATAAACAACTTATAATCAAATTTCAATGTATAAAAAAGCTAAGTTTCAGTAATCTTAAATGCATTACAGTCAATATTCTGTGTAGTCAATAATATGTGTAGATAAAGATTTTTCTTTGTATCAGTACGTCATTCTCTTATCAATAAATATTATCTAATGTACATACAGTAATTACATATCAATTTACCCAATCATTTCCTACATATTTTCGGTTGTCACGCACTAATCTTCCAGCTCTTGTTTTGTACGCGTTATCGTCTTGGTGTAATTCATGATTCGAATGGGTTTCCGAAGGGGTATTCGGTTCCAAATCATGTTGTAAAACTTGCGCTTGGAACGGTTCAATGTCATTAGTATTTTCGCGCGTTTGATGTATTACTGACCTATTTCTCCGATAAATACTACCATCTGGCATTTGTATGAGATATGAACGGTCACTATGAATTTTCATTACCTTGCCTAATTTCCATAATTTCCCGAACTTAACTCTTACGGAATTTCCTACTGATAATGGAGTTAACGGTTTAGTTGATTTGTCGAAATGCGACTTTTGTTTTTGTTTAGATTCTTGCATTCGTTTTTTCAATTGTTCTGAGTTTACTAACATTGGTTGGAGTGCTTTGTTAGTAATAGGCACGATCGATTTTGTTCGGCGACCTAACAACAACTGGCTTGGGGAATAACCGCATTCTAATGGCGTATTTCGATATTCTAAAAATGCTAAGTACGGATTCGAACCAGTGTCTTTAGCTTTCTTCATAAGCTTTTTCGCAATTCCTACCCCTTTCTCAGCGAGACCATTGCTTTGCGGGTGACCTGGGGATGAAGTTCGATGCTCGAATCCCCATGCTTTCGCGAAGTCCTTAAACTCGTTGCTAGAGAACTGAGGTCCATTATCTGATACAAGAATATCAGGAATTGACATTCGTGACATGTGTTTTTGAAGTTTAGTTATCACAGTTTGTGATCTTGTGTTGCGTAAATAATCAACTTCAAAAAATCTACTATAGTAGTCAATTGTCAACAGATACTCATTTCCTTGAAAATGAAATAAATCGGTTGCGATCCTTTGATATGGGCGATCAGGGAATTCAGTCGTGACTAAAGGCATTGATGCATTTGCGTCCCTGTGTGTCAAGCATGTTGGACAGCTTGTTACGTACTCGGTAACCTGCTTACACATCCCTGGCCAAAATAAAGAATCTTTCGCGCGTTCTAGCGTTTTCGTAATCCCCAGATGGGATGAATGAACTTTCTGTACAAGATCATTGCGTAATGATTTCGGTACCACAATAGTATGACCTCGAAATACAAGACCATCCTCAGTGCTAATTTCATCACGATGATTGAAATATTCCACAATATCCGGTGAACATTGCGTTCTGGACTCTGGCCATCCTTTCAGTATAGCCTGTTTCAGTTTTAACATTTGTGAGTCTTTGTCGGTTTCCGCGCGAATTATTGCGAGCCGCTTATCTGTGACGTGTAATTGTTTTATAACCGTGTGCACATGGTTGTCCATACCTTCGATCATTCCTGGGAATGTATCAGGTAAAGATTGTCTCGATAAGCAATCACTGACAGGTATGCTCTTACCAGGTACATGTCGAACAGTAATTTGATATTTCGACAGTGCGAGAAGCATCCTAGATAATCGCGGTGGTGCAGCTGATAACGGTTTTTTCATGATAGCTGAAATCGGTTTATGATCACAGTGCACAATGACTTCTCGACCATATGTGAACTGGTGAAATCTTTTCAATGCAAACAATACCCCGAGTAGTTCCTTTTCAATTACAGCGTACCCTATCTCGGTCTGAGTTAATGATTTGCTGGCATACGCTATGGGTTTTTCGTCTTGCATTAGACAACATCCTAGTCCATATTTACTTGCGTCAGTTTCAAGCACTAATGGTTTCTTAGGATCGTAATACCCTAGAACCGGCGATTGAGTAATAATTTGTTTGATCTTATTGAGTGCCTGTTCCTGCGGGGCGTCCCACAGGAATTCTACATCATTTTTCAAGAGGCTCCGGATGGGGGCTGTTATTTCTGCAAGATTTGGCGCGAATTTTGCAAGATAATTGACCAATCCTAACAATGTTTCAACATTTCCCCGGCTATCTGGCCGCTGCAATGCCGTAATAGCCTTGATTTTATCCGGGTCGGCCTTGAGTCCCGTGTCGGTTATCACGTGACCGAAGAATGGAATGGATTTAACACCTATTCTGCATTTCTGTGAATTGAAGCGAATTCCGCGTTCGCGGGCGCGTAGCAATACTTGCGTTAAGCGTTTGTCGTGTTCCTGGGGTGTACGTCCCCAAATAAGAATATCATCTACCAAGGGGTGCATTCCCTGTAGACCTTCAAATGCTTCATTTACTTTTTGACAAAATATATCTGATGATGACGCTATCCCGTATGGAAGACGCAAATAGCGGTACCTTTGAAACGGTGTTGCAAACGTAGTCAAGTATGAGGATTCCTCATCTAACTGTACACTCCAGTACGCATGTGTTAGATCAAGTAAACTGAAGTGTGTAGCGCCTACCAATTTGGCGGTAACATCTTCGAGTGTCGACATCGCGTAATGTGGTCTGCGAATCGCTTCATTTAGAGGCTTCGCATCTATACACACACGAAGAGACTTATTCGGCTTTTCGACTACCACGATAGCGTGAACCCAGTCTGTAGGTTCAGTGACAGGCGTTATAATCTGGTCTTTGACCATCTTATCAAGCTCAGCTTTTAGCCGTGATTTCAGTGCTTCCGGTATTCGTCTTGGTGGCGTTATCACCGGAACCGAATCTTCCTTCAGGTGTAATTTACTTTTACCTGGAAGTATACCTACGCCCGTGAATAGATCTTTGTTATCAGATAATACCGATTCTTTGGTCATTAACTGATTAGAATCTATGTTTACTTCATAGGTCAGCTGAATTAAGCCTAATTCAGTTGATGCTTGTAAACCAATTAACGGCGGAGCGCTATTGTTTACAATATAGAACACTGCGTTTATTTCTTTTGCTCTATATTTACATTGCAGGTTGACCTTTCCGTATACATGAATTGCGTCACCTGAATATGAAGTTAGTTTACAATCAGAGGCGTCTAAAGGGAGTTTGACATTAAGCGATTCAAATTGGCGTTTTGGCAACGTGTTAACGCTTGACCCCGTGTCAATCTTAAATCGACGGTGTTGGCATGTCGGGCCAATCTCGATATTAACAAAAGCGCGATCAAGAGCTGGAGATTGTGAATGACTTACCGTATCTATGAAATATGTATCCATCCATGAGTCATCACTCTCACTTAACTCTAAATCCCTAATATTATTTGTCACTTCGTGCACATTTTGTTTTTTGGATCTACAAACAACTTTCCAGTGATTGTATCGCTTACACAAATTGCACTGTTTTCCATACGCTGGACAATTTGTCCTGTTTGTAATGTCATGGAAAGTTCCACAATTTCCACAAGACGTTTTCCCTTGCTGTTGGTGTTGTTGATGACCCCTGGCGTGTGTTGGCTGTCGTCCCCTTGAATGGTTGCCTCGTCCACGTCCACGGTTTCTGATGTAGCTGACGTCCTGTGTAGTAGGTCTTGCGTTCAGTACCTGCATTTGATGTTTACAATACTCAAAATTTTGAGATATCTGTATCGCTTTCTCTAAGGATAACTTTTCCCCTTCATTTATCAACTTTTCTCTAAGTCTCTGATTATTTACTCCAAATACGATTTTGTCTCGTATCATTTCCTCTACTGTGGTTTCTTGGAACTTGCAGTCTTTAATTTTGAGCTTAAGTCTTGTGACAAACTGCTCAATGCTGTCATCGTTTTGCTGTTCGTTGTGAAACTGGTATCTTGCAAATACCGGATTGAGTTTAGGTTGAACGTGTTTCCTAAATTTCTCATAGTATGTGTCCAGTTTTTTCGATTCATCTTCACTTAAAGTCCAAGATTGTGATATGTCTTGTCCTTTTTCACCAACCCATATCAGTAAGAACGATACTAGTTCCTCCTCTGATTTTTCTTTAAGAGGTCCGGTGAATATCAACTTGATGTGTCGCTCAAATTTCTCCCAAGTTGTTGGTAGATTTGAGCTGTCCCAATTCATCACTGGTGGTGTAATTCCGGATAAAGCCATAATTTTAAATTAATGACTTCAATTTACATTCAAGTCCACTATTTGTCCGACGTATTTATTATTCTTATAAATAAGTTTTATTCTGACACCATGTTTTAATGACAAGTTTAATATATCAAAGAAGAGAGAACACAAGCGTGATTCTACGACTAAGTTTATTGTACAAGTGCCTTAACAGAGATTAGTAAGCAACATAGTAAGATAGTGTGATGACGTAGCTATAGTCTATTTCAATATAATGTAAACATATAACAATTAACGCAATGTCATCAGCAAACATAAGCAAAAATAGTTCAATGACATTACGCAGTGTTTGGATACCATAATTTCCACTGGTTTTTGAGTTCGTCTATTAAATCATCAATGCAGAATGAAAAACACAATTGGACATCAGCCAAGCAACCTTAACAATTTTAGTCCCATAGTGCTTTCTATATACATTTGTATCTTAATTTGTCTCATCTACTTGATAAACACGATTTCACAGTACAGTACATACTCGTAGGGCTGAAAAAGGTTTTCACTGACACCTTTCGCACGTATCCTGTTCCATAAAATATTTTTGATCGACTGTATCAAACGCCTTGCAGAAATTAACAAAACATACATACAATTTCCCGCCTTTTCTGAACAAGTATTTATCAATTAGAGCTCTTTATACAAATGCATTGTCAATGGTAAGTAATTACTAATTGGTTAGTCTTTTTAATGCTTTTTAGTATGGATGCCATATTCCAATTCACCATAAATATTAATCACCATTGATAATTGTACTCAAAATTTCTCGTATTGGAAACATGATATAAATTAGACATTATGTCTGGAAATGAACCTCCTGCTAAACGAGTAAAACAGAGAGAATACGTAACTACGGGGAACGCCACATATACAAGACAATACCTCCCCACGCAGACCTCAGGAAAAACAACAATCCACAAAACCACAAACGCACCTAAGGAGGTCAAACGGTACACATATTAAGGAACAGAGGCACAAGGAACGGCCCAACAGACCATAAGGAATAATTAAGAGAATCAAAGTGGACAGTAAAAGGAGGGGGAGGGGGGAATTAATGGATGGAAAAGCTCACAGGACAATTCAAGACAGCTGGCCACATATAATCTTAACGCGATAACTTGACTGACTTTTCAAAAATATTATTTTCCTTTCGAAGTTCAAGTTCTTTAAGGTGTATTAAAGGGGGGCGGATATAGATTTGCCCTTGTCCGTCCGCCCGACTTAAAATATTGTGTCACTCATATCTCCAAAACTATATGAGCCAGAGTCATAAAACTTTACAGGAATGTTCATCGGCATGTGAAGTTGTGCACATGGGGTTTCATGTTTGGCTGTGCCCAGTAAATGCATAGTTATAGCCCTTGACTTAGTTAAAATATAGCCTACAGAGTATGCAATCTTGTGTCACTCATATCTCCAAAAATATATGAGCCAGAGTCATAAGACTTTACTGGAATGTTCACATATATGGTTACGCCTAGTAAGTGCAAAGTTATGGCCCTTGACTTATCACCATAATCAGTACAGTTGTTCACTTGGTAAGGTTGATATCCATTCAACTGTGAGCAGAATAATACCATTTGCTTTTGTGACAAAGGCTGCAAGTGGAGGCATCTATGTCCTATGGACGCATTCTAGTTTCTTCTGTACTTTGCTACTAAGTGACGTTTTAACTGATGTTTAAGAATTTGAAATCTTTTGTTTCAGCCTAAATTCCTCTTCTATCGCATTTTTCTCTGGTGTGTCAGTAAGAACAGCACTTTTTTTTCTTTCGTCCTCCTGTGTTTCTTCTTGGGGGAGCTTTAGGGAATGGGCGTATTATTTCTGGAGAGAACATCGTATCAGGCGTGTCGTCAAGCGGGTCAGTTACAGCATGTGCATTTGTGCTCATTTTCTTAACGCCGCTGTAACGTGCGTTTCCGTCAGCACCTGTCAGAACTAGGTATATGTCTCCTTTGAAGACGACGTTTGACCTACCTGGCCAAGTTGCAAGGATATTCGTGATGCCAGATGCCGTATGGTTGTATATGATGGCGGAAATGCCAAGGCCATTACACAGTGCCGACAGGATCAAACCCTGATGGATGCGATGAGCCAGTTCCATCACGGATGAAGTGATTGTAAAATTTCATCTGAGGAAAGACGAACATTGGTGGAACAGTGTTTCCTGATGCACTTACTGCCGCGCACGTTAGTGCCCCGATTTGCCTACCCCCTTTGGACCTACGACACTTGCCGGTTTCTGTACCGTTGTGGTGCCCGTTTCGTCGACATTCCAAATGTCATATGGCATGATGTGGTCCTTTTCTAGTACTGTTTCAAGTTGTCCGAAGAATCTATTAACATTACCTCTATTAAAGCTGGTCGCACTGGATAGACTAGTGGCCTCTGGTGTCCGAATGGATAGAGACGGATTGCGTATCAGAAAACCCGAAAACCAGTCAGGTCCGGCAGACTTATCGCGGCTCCATTGCTCAGGCATTTTCTCTCCGAATTCAAGAGCGCATTCATATGCTAGGACTCTAGCAGCCTTGGGTGATAAACCGAAATAAATGTTTGCTGCCCTTACGATATAGACTTTTAAAACGTTCTCGTGATCAGTTGAAAATACTCGTTGAGGTGATCTATATCCTATTTGTAAATCACGTGAACCCATTACTTGTGCTTGCTTTACGTATCGGCAGAGTCATTGGGTTCATACCAATTCCCAAGTCCACGGATCGGATAGAGCGCCCTAAAAATAGTTTCCCCTCTATTTGTCTTCCGTATGTAGTTTCTCGTCATTATGGAATAAAAGGGAACATTCTGTATAGCTAATGGCATTAAAATGATGTAGATACACAGTTTAAATACACATGATATTGTAAGAGCATTGTTTTTTGTTCACATTTACTAGTAAATCAACGAACGGGGCAAGTTGTTACACTGTAACATCGTGCCCCCTGCTCAATGTATCAAATTGCCCCGACAATACTACAAGTAACAAAATGCAAGGGAGACAACTTTTGTATGATGCTTCGTCATCGATGAAATCATAATTTTAAACGCAAGTCATTTCTTAGTCAAAATGCATTTATAAATCATCAGATACGTTAAAGACGTGAACCTGAAACGAAACAGTTATAAAGACATCAAAATTTACTTACGTGGATTAAAATTGAACTTTTTCATCTTGAAACAATGGTTTGCGTTTTTGGTGTTCACAGGCTCCATTAAAGATAGCGGCTGTCAATGTCAACATATACGCGTCATATGTGATGTGATATACAACGTCATCAACTAATTATTTGCAATGTAACAACTTGCCCCGTGTAACAACTATCCCCGGTCTCCCCTACTCCTTTCGTTCCTGGCTTAGTCAATGTGGTTGAATAACTAGTGGGAGTACATCTTGTGTGAAACTGTAGTCTCGACACCGAAGGGTGTTAATTGTTGTTTCACAGGAATTACAGTTTTCTTTTACGGTTACAACACCCTGGTTCATCTGATGACATCCTGAAGTACTGATATTTTCCTGTTAATACAATGTCACAAGAAAGGGAATTAGACAATTATAAATATAAAATATAATTAAATCGTAATCAATTGTTATGTGTTGATTGACATTTTAACAAACAATCTGACAATTATAGATACAGTACTAACAGTTGTTTAATTTTGAAACTGATATTCTTACAATTACGATATCAACTTGATGAGAACACTTATTAACACACATAATTATCAGAATTAAATATAACTACATTGTTAATTAGAACCATATTTTTTGTATTTTTTTTATCTTTTATATTTCTCGAAAACATGTTGTTCAATGGAAGTGTATCTATATCTCAAATGTAAGAAATTCAGGCAATAAATTTCTAATACACACAGTTTAATAATTGCTTTATTTTGAATCGGAAGACAGGATATTCTTATGAATTAAGGCTTTTACTCAAGCATGCTTTATTATTCATTATGACTTCATAATCATCGTAATCCCAATGGTAAAAACAAATAACCTATAAGTACCTTATTCCACGAATTGATTTGAAGACTGGTGCAAGAAATGCTATTGCCACGCTGGGTATCTGACTGCTACATTTGTGGCAGACAACATTTTGAAGCTGTTCACAATCAGTACGGTGGTAAAGTTTCTTCATTGACGCAAAAAAACTATCTACAGGACACCTTGCATGTACAATAAATATATTTCTTGCGTTGACATTATTTAATTATTTTAAATTATTATATTAATGCTATTTCTAATGTAATATAGATGTTGCAATTGTTAAGACAAATCACCAGTATAACTTATATAAAATAAATTGAAAAGCATCAAAATTGATATTCATTTTATAAGTTTTATATATTTTTTATAAATCATACCGTGAATAATGCACATGCACGTAATACTCAAAGTATACAATTCGCTACAATATCGTATCTTCAACGTAAACGAGCGAAGCTCGATTTTTTGCAAAACCTTTTGTTGATGACTTCATAATTATTACTAGTTATTAATATATATATAATTGCTTTGCTCAGTTTTTGAAATGATATTATACAATCCTTAAAATGTCAGTACCAGGCATTAGTATAGTTAACGACGTAAACGGTAGAAAAATCAAAAATAAAACTAGATTTTAAAGTCCTACATGAATGATTATTATTATGTTTTTATGGATGCTAGGTTCATATTTCAGAACAGAGTAGATTTATGAACGTAGAAAAAAGTCGTGAATCAACTATGACTTAGTGTTGGTATATTATATTATATATTTTACGCATGTATATATATATATATATACAGGCCCGTAGCTTGAGGCAAAACTGATTTAACCGAGGCAATGAATGCGGGGTCTGGGAGTGTCCTCCCCCAGGGGGATGCGTACAGAAGGGTTCACCTGCGTTTTCTGTTTATTTAATGTACCAGTGAAGTGATTTATCAAGTGCAATTTTGTTTTATTTTAATCGTATGAATCGAAAGCAATGGCAATTTTTGATGTCCCGGAGCGTCCCACAGCTGAAAATGTCCAAGTAGTCGATTGACATGTTTTTGTGTACAAACCAAACCAAAGTGCCAAACCATTAAGACTATAGTCCTCCACGATTGTTTGGAAATTTTAACCAACGCAGCTGCCTCGGTGTGCCTCAGCATAGCTACGCCCTGGTATATACAACTTTTCTTCCCCCGTTTACTAAAGAGTTACATATAAAAAGTACTATATCATTGAACCAGTAATACCAATGCCTATAAAGACTATGCTTTTCTTTAATCATTGCTGCAGAACGATGATTGTCAAACTCATTTATATACTTGACTTAATCATAAATAAAGAAATAAGTACCCATAATTGCGATTGGTATCTATCCGGGTTATTAAGCACATGTTTATTGATCAATACATTTAAATGAAATACGTTCTGTATTTGTTTAAAAGTTAAGAAATATTTAGTTAAGAAGTCAAAAAATGTTCGATGTATAAGTTATCTCTTTCCAACCAATTTTTATGTAGAAACAAATTTCCATTTGTCTGTTTTATGTTTGAACTATTCCATATAATTTCTTTAGGAAAGTGGCTTATTGAATTTGTTTGTTTGAGCACCAGGATGCAGAGAAATGTAAAATTAAATTTCAGTTTATCTGCATCTGTTTCACAAGTATTATACGTATTAAAAAATATTTATATAAATGTTTTAAATTATTTTGCAGTTAGCATTATTTCCGGTATGATTCTTTTGACCGAGCTGACCTTGACTGAATTTAAGAATGAATCGATATCTAACATTTTCGGTCCTCCATTTTCATATGTTTGAAAACTCATATTTCGGGATATGTTATGAGGTTAAGAATCTCCCAGAAAGTCAAACATTAGAGTTTTATTTTTTTAATTCTCTTTTATTTTGGATTATTTAAAACTGTGAGTGGGTACACTTAGTGTAATTTATAAATTCACTAATTTAATTCTGTTACCACGGACATATAAACCATTTTATACTGCTATTACGAATTATTCAAACAGATTTAGAAATCCTTCTGTATGATGATAATACATGAATTTTATTAGTTCATGGTATTTGTGGAATATCAAGTATACACCACATACATTTTAAAACGAGTCACGGACATATAAACATATGGTTTATATTTTCGTGGTCCAGTGAACAGTTAGATTAAGATAATATCTTAAGAGACCACATGTGGAGATTAAACTTGTCACAAGAGAGACTAACCGAATCGGTATCACTCGCTGGTCTTCGTGAATTTCCGTGAGATATCACGGAAACAATCTTCACATTGACATGTACTTTATGTATCTATAAATTCCCCCATTTTGTTTTCATAATAAATTACATCAATTGGCATCGTATGAACAAGCATAAACTGTCCTAACATAAGCTGCTTGAAACTTTGAATTCCCGTCTAAGGATAAGTAAAAAATTATGATTTAAACACGTCGGACGTCCAGGAAAAACGCACCGTTCACACTGATTTCAATAAGAAACTGGGTGGCTCAAGAAAACTGTAAATTCCCCTGCCTAAACATCTAAAATATATCAATATTTTTATACGATTGAAAACACGATACATTACGGTTTCCAAATCTGGTTGAAACTTTTGAATATGTTAAAACATAAAGAAATAATCATAATGAATACGTAGCGTTCCCCATCTAATCAATGCAAATTAGACGACCGGAAATATAGATTTTTGGCCAATGCGATAAGCGATATTGTTGGACATGGGGGGTCCTCCCCGGGATTTTTTTGAATAGTCGAGCACAAATGGTGAACTCTGAACGTGTTTTGGATATTCAGAGGATTTTTTCACCAAACACGTTTAGGGTTAAATGATATAGTTTGATAATTATAAACGTATTTCTATTTATACTAAAATGATACATTACATGTATAACGGCATATGTTTACCCTCATTAAAACGTAAGCCATATACATTAAATGAGTGTAGCTTAGGCACGTTCAAATCCTAAATAAAAGAGCCAGGCGTCTTTCCTTTTTCCTGGCAAATATTTCAACCACTGCCTCACTATCTATCTCCTTCTCTCTATGGATATTGAGGAGACCAGGACCACCGAGTGGTCATCGTACTTCGCAAATGGTCTTAATAGGTCTTATCGTGCTAAAGGACCGTTCTGATGTTGCTGTTGACACAGGCTTTGATAACAATAGACAGACAGGCACGGACATTTGGGTAGAGGTCCTTATTTGCCTGACCCAACGCTTCCAATAGGCAGTCGCTTGGGTCCTCCATTACCGTCTGGCAGCGTCTTTGCCATCGACGTATCTCGGTGCAGAACTGGTCAATGTCATTGGTCACATCAGTTGCACACGAGGCATGAATTTCACGCACCACCTGCCATTTAATTATCAGCATATTAAACATATAATTATTTGTCTGAAAGGATCCCGTCAGTTCGTCCGTCCGTTGGTGATAATAAAGCGTATGCACACAACAACTCTCAAATATGTTTATACATAACTATTCTATTCCTGGAAATGCTAATGTAAAATGCTCTCTTTTCTATTTTTACACATAAAGTTCCAGTCCAGTATAACTCAATAACATATTACATGTATATGATTAAACTTTTAAGAAGCAGTTATATTCCATATCTAAATAATGGCGATGTTGTATGTACTTGGTTAATGTCAATATATGTACGTATAGTTCAATAGCTGCGCTGTAACCCTTCATCCCCCTCAGCCTTCGATGTTTAATGCTGATTTAAAGTGTATTAAGTTTTTCGACTTTTGAAAATGATGATACGCACGGGCGTACGTGCGTATGCCCAGCTACGGGCCTGATGGTAATATGTATTTAACGTTGAGCACTTCTTATGAACAATGATAGCTTTTTCTGCGACAAACACAGAGTAAAGTGTCTATGGACACTCGATGAAGAAATCTTCTCCAGTCGACAGAATCCCCTCCAATCCGACTTTTTTATTTGTCCGAAGGGTGTTCGGATTAGGGAGTTTCCAAGAACGATAGTTGTAAGTTATATAAATCACGTGAGATACTGAGGTCCATATGGCAGAGGTGTCGCCATTGCAATGATACCGGCTCTGGGTGGACACTTGTCACTCTCGATTTTATCCCCTATTTTCATAATGCTTCATTTTGATTAAATGGGTGACATTTTGTGTGATTTTCTCACGTGATCGTGTTCAAGTCTGATTGATGAAGCATAAATGGTTACGATTAATACGGTAACGCACCTTGAATTTGTCGGTAATTATCACGGTATAACTTAATTGAACTTGTTCACGTGTTTTAAATAATAGATTATCAAATTGGGCGGGAAAATACGGTGCGTACATTGAAGCGCAATCCGGGTTTAGGTCAGATGATAACATTTTTGTATTACATGGGTTAATTAATAATATGATAAATTAATTGTTCTGTGCTTTTATAGATCTTACAAAAGCTTTCGACTATGTAGTTCGTGAACATTTATGGTATACAATGACAAACTTTTTGGCTTTCGTGGAAATAATCTGAACATTTTTTTTCCATCTACAATTGTGTTAAAACTAGGGTTAAATATTGTGATACATTAAGTGATTCATATACCTGTGCTTTAGGCGTTAGACGAACGTTTATCTCTCTTTTTCAATGCTTTTAAATGATCTAGAAGATTCATTCATTTTTATAGTGATGTAGAAGGTTTTTAATGTTGATATGTTCAAATTATTTTATACGCTGATGATATAGTAATTTTTACCAACGACATCAATGAATTACAATTAACTTTGAATATACTTGCCGACTATTGCGGTAGATGATAACTTACTGTGAATGCAGCTAAAACTAACATTATGATTTTCAGAAAAAGGCGGCAAATTACCTTCAAATTACAATTTCGTTATAAAGAAAAAATATTAAATATTGTTGATAAATTGACTTATTTAATGGTTGTCTTTACATCGAATGGTTCGTTGTCTGAAGCTTAATGTACATTAGCAGGTCAAGCTTTGACAGCTATCTTTCAAATGAATACACATTTATACCAACACGTCAATATTTCTAGTTGTCATCGTCTTGACTTGATAAATTGATATATCCTATCCTTAATTATGCCAGCGAAGTATAAAAAAAGATGATTTTATCTATGATGAGCTTTGCAGAATTTCTTTTAAAGGTGTACGTTGTTATATTATTCTTAAATATTGGCTTAAAGAAATTCAATCAGACAGAAATAAATATATAAATAAGGTATACAATCTACTGAAAAATCATTTAGGAGAATGCCTAGTAAGATAAACTGGTGCTCAGTAGTAAACAATATATTATGTTCACTGGGTTTTTATGACGCATGGTTAACACAAACGATCGGTGATGCTACTTTATTTTTAAATGCTATAAGCAAAGACTTAATGGTAATTATGTATAAAATTGGTCGAGCAGATTAGCCGCATCAAATAGGGTAATTTTTTTATAAAATATTGCAGATTTTAAATTCCAACATATTTCGATTTTATCGATATTACAAAACAGATTTGAGTTTCCAAAACGTTCTGTACCTTCTCACATACTGCACATTGAAGCTGGCAAATGGGTTAGGCCTAATAGTGTCGCTATTTACGAACGGAAATGTGACGTTTTTGGAATGATAGACCTCTTTCCGCGGCCGAAATCGAGCATCAAACATCAAAATATAAACAAGATCTGCACCACATTCTACGCATATATATAAATATATACTTAACAACCGTGAACTATATATACAGTAAAACCTCACTTAAAGACCACCTCAATGATAAGACCCCTTCAAAATTAAGCACAAAATTTTCAAGTCCGTTTTCACTAATTTGCTCTTTATTGAACCTCAATATCAAGATTACCTCAATAATACGACCAGTTTTCAAGGGTCCCAATGGTGGTCGCATTATTGAAGTTTTACTGTATAATATTATATATATATGGGACAAAGGCAGAGAAATCTAGATGGAATAAGGGAAATAACTCGCGACAATCTCCTTTGGGTAAGACATCGCACTTGGTTGATATCCTATGTATGCATAATTATGTATATTTCGGATCTTTGTGAATGGACAATGTTAAACTTAGCATGTATACTGAATAAACATTTCAACTCATGTGTACGACTTTTCCCATGACCTTCCACTGCATTAGTGATAATATATACTTCAACGGTGATAATATGACCATGTGTTTGAAAAAGAATTCCACTGGATAATTTCAGACAGGTAAATGTTTGAGTTGAAAAAAGCGATGTGACAACAATTCAATTTTAACCAAGTCAAGTTCAGCTACTTCTGTGACCATTCAGGACAGTCGTTCAAACCCAGGTTAAACATTTCCATACAGTTGGACCTCGTTTATTCGACAACCTTTCATCCGAATACACGATATCATTCGAAATACATATCAGGTCCCGATATATCTTCTCATACACTGATTGAAATGGGTTATTCGAAATCAAGTATTATTCGAAAAAAACTTTCTGACCCGATGAATTCGAATGAACGAGGTCCAACTGTATATTGTTTAGTTACACTTCTTTATGCTTATATCCAAGCCCTTCATTATGTTGCAATGAGAAACATTTCGACAACCACTCATTCATGTATAGTAGAGATCTATAACATTGACTTAATGCTGTAAAAGAATGCCGGTGCTAAATCCACTGTTGAAAATGTTCTGAATGTTTATTGGTTCATATTACCATTAAAATGAAAAATGAAAATGTAATTATTTGTGTTAGTCTGTAATTGTAATGTATTAGTATAAATACAAACATGTTTTCTGAAAAAATGAAAAAGAACAATGAAGGAGAACAAAAAATACATAGAAATAAACAAACGGATAAATAAAATAAAATTTTAAAACCGATAATAGGGGGATTTCGAACGTACAACCCAGCCAGGGGTTACATTAGGTTCTGAATCTCATTTTGATAATTTTTACCAGATTTTACCATTTTATAGCCAAAATACCTATAATTTGAAAAAAACAATGACCATTCAGCCAGATTCCTTAGGGTCAAAATGTGGCGTTTTGATCCGGGGGTCAAAGGATCAATTCAATGGTCAAATTGAACCCCTGCCAGCAACTAAAATTGTATTTTTATGATCTTTGGCATTATTCTTTAAACGTCTGTTGATCCATTGCAGAATAAAATATTATGTTTAGATTTAACGAAACCATGATAAACTTCTTCACCCTAAACCGGTATGGTAGGTTCCTTTTAAATTGACGTGATATCACCGGTGACTTAAACTGGTGTTCTTAGTAAATAATGCACGTATTTTTATGTATAATTGTATGTCATAGCTTTTATTCGATCTGAAAAACAGCTGTTAATTAAATTAAATGGATTTCATAAGAAATTTGTTTAAGTATGCACAATAGTGCACGAAATTATTCAGTTTCTTACACAGGTTTTTGTTTTATTATTATTTTTAGTAACAATTAACAACTGTTTTTTTCAGTTTTATATGCATATATGTAATTATTTATTACGCTATAATGTATAACGTTAATATCTTAACGTATCATGTGATATGTTTTATTGTAATGTCTAGTCTCTTATAACTCTTATTAAGAGTGGCTATATACTAAAAGTTGGTTCTGTTTTTATGTTATTGTAAAATGTATGTACATGTATATAGATGAGACGAAAATAAATATTAAAATAATATAGTATCTATTTACAAGGTGCGTGCGTAATTGTTTGTTTCGGATAGTATTATGTAATTATCAACTTTCATGTGTAATGTTGAAGCCAAGAAAATCTTATTCGTTAAAACTTTGGCGATCATTTTTGCACCAAACAATGCATCATGGAACACTCTTTAAACGCATATTCAATTCAATAGTTTATTGCATTCAAAACATATTCACATGTTTTATAGCAATTGTACAAAAATATTTCTGACAAAAGGCATAGATTTTCTGAAGAGCACATGATGTTACAGTGCATGTATACATACAAAATATATCAAAATATGAGCATTAATTATTCAATTTCTTTCTCTTTCATGACATGCTTTGTCGGGTGACCAGCTAGTGCAATGTAATGCATTTATGTTACATAAAGTATCATTTAATATTTGAACAAACTTTCTACTTGGTGGTCACTTTGGTTTTATTGATACTTTTCAAATAATGTATGAAAATTCAACAATGCAAACACTATCGTGTAAAAATTGTTTCCGAATATATCAATCTACTCTGACCTTCCGGTGAAGATCATCCACGACACACTAACAATTAAAAGCTATAAATGATTGATTTATGGTACGTTTTCTTTAATACAAACAAAGTGGCCCATCACTTTATTCTCCTTATAAACAATGTAATACAATAAACTTGTAAAGTTGAAGTACATTTATCGTAAGGCAAACCATTAAAACTTGAAATTTTAGGTGCTTTGTCTGCACAAACGTTTTTTCGTACGAACATTGTACCTTTCACGAAAAGCTATATGCTAAGTAAAACAGTAGTAATAGGGGTGGCATGATACGCCTGAAGCGTGTCACGATACGTTGCAATATTTCGACAACGTATTGCAGTACGTACCTTCGTGTTGCTACATTAACATAAGCAATGACTACTTTTTTTCTCACTTGAACATTTACATAAGCAATTCCAAACTTTTCAGACTTGTTGCATGAGCGATACACAATACAATACGTTTATTAAGGTATTAACCATTTTACAAAGTTTTTTTGCCACATATATACTCGGTGAGAGAATAGATATCAGAGATATATAGTGAGAATTCAAAAATGAAATGTGATGGTACAGTTACAAAACGTCTTAAGCATGAATTTACTGAAAACATCAGTTCACAATCTAATTTCAGTTTTCCTTGTAATTCAATACGGGGGTTTCCTGAGTAGAACATGGGACTCCTATAGCCCGTTATGGCTCAGTTTTCGAAAAAATAAAATGGCCAAAACTGCAATAAGATGTTTAATTCATGTTTTAATGTTATTGTAAGCATATTCACCTGACCGAAATATACACCAAAACACATCTCTGACCATCAAGCCACATTTTCAGGGGTGTTATTGTAAGCATATTCACCTGACCGAAATATACACCAAAACACATCTCTGACCATCAAGCCACATTTTCAGGGGTGTTATTGTAAGCATATTCACCTGACCGAAATATACACCAAAACACATCTCTGACCATCAAGCCACATTTTCAGGGAACCATGCACCCGGACTCCGCTAAAACTAGGCATACACATCATTTTCAGCAAAGCTACGCCCCTGTCGAAAGTGTTAAGCTAATACTAATCAGTTATCACTTTTATTGCAGTTTTTACGAACAATCCTTGATATCTATGACGATATACTTCTTAAGTCAACAAAGCGCCTCAATGATCATGATCATTGTACTTGCTTACAATTGGGTGTGGACTGATCCAATTTATGACGTTTTGTTAATGGTATCGTGCCTTCTTGGTCCCGTTGTAGATTGCAATAAAACTTAATGACCCAATAAGAGTCGTAGATCTAAATAGATATTTTTTTTGAAACATCTGCATTATCCAGAATATTCCCATGTTGAAGTATACCCTTAAACTTAATTATTCGTGTACTTAAACTGTCCCAACAAATTTCAGAAGATTCAACATCAACGCAGAAACCCACTAAATTAATTAGTTGTTGTTGTTGTAGTTTCGTCTGGCGTTCTGATAGTGATGGAGGTATATCGGCAATATACGGAAATCGCGACGAGGCCAAATATGACGTAATCTGTAAACAACAAATGATGTCCTTCACGCGTTTTATTTTTAAAGATTAAACAGTAGTATGTATTTAACGATGAACTGATGAAGTTTACGACTGTCATAAAGGCAAAGTGTCAGTTTCGATTGCATAAATGAATGTAGGATACCATGAGTTATTTCCCTTATACATGATCAAGTACATGTATAGGATACCATGAGTTATTTCCCTTATACCATGATCAAGTACATGTATAGGATACAATGAGTTATTTCCCTTATACCATGATCAAGTACATGTATAGGATACCATGAGTTATTTCCCTTATACCATGATCAAGTACATATATAGGATACCATGAGTTATTTCCCTTATACCATGATCAAGTACATGTATAGGATACCATGAGTTATTTCCCTTATACATGATCAAGTACATGTATATAACTCAACGAAATCCAAAAAGACTGCAAATCAAATAGTGTAACAGTAAATGGAAGAGCGGAATTTAGTACAAAGCATCCTCTCCAGAGTAACTTCGGGACGCGGAAATTTCGACTGTTATTGAGATGTTGATACTCTTGAGAGGATGACATATCCCGAAATTATTGACAAATCGCTGGCTTCTTGAGATATTTTTCTCCCCTGAAATGCGGTTTCGGCGATATTGATAAACCTCTCATGCTTATGGACAAATAACCTGATAAAAGATGCATATTGTCGATATTTCCTGTACATGATTGGTTATACAGTTCCATTTCAGGAACATTATAATATTACATATACTCGTGTTCAATAAAAATGTACCACCATGTTTGAAATATTTTTAGTTAACTGTGTTGTTATTTATGGCGTGATTTTTGAAGGACATATGCTGCCAATGACCCAGTTGCGTTAACCCCGCGTTAATCGTTATTTTGCTGAAAATATATTCTTCATGAATCATATCAATGTATGCGTGATATCATTTCATAACTTAGCTTTAGACTATCAAACCGCCAACAAAAGATTTCCCCTTTATTCACATTATGGGACGTTTAAATGAAACCTAACGTCATGAAGCCGTCGGTATGGTAGCATGGGGATTTCATATCACGATGTTTCACGTAGTGTGCAATATTCTCACTCCACTACCATGCGGTTAGTTAGACGACACCAAGAAACCTAACGTCATGAAGCCGTCGGTATGGTAGCATGGGGATTTCATATCACGATGTTACACGTAGTATGCATTGTTCTCACTCCTCTACCATGTGGTTAGTTAGACAACACCAAGAAACCGGCTCTGTTGCTGATCTTCCACGTCCAGGACGCCAAAGAGTGACGTCTCGTCAACAAGACCGCCATAGTGTCCTTACGTACCCCGAGATCGCTTTCAAACAGCAACAAGACCACTATAGTGTCCTTGCGTACCCCGAGATCGTTTTCAAACAGCAACAAGACCGCCAAATTGTCCTTGCGTACCCCGAGATCGTTTTCAAACAGCAACAATACCGCCATAGTGTCCTTACGTACCCCGAGATCGTTTTCAAACAGCAACAAGACCGCCATATTGTCCTTGCGTACCCCGAGATCGTTTTCAAACAGCAACAAGACCGCCATATTGTCCTTGCGTACCCCGAGATCGTTTTCAAACAGCAACAATACCGCCATAGTGTCCTTACGTACCCCGAGATCGTTTTCAAACAGCAACAAGACCGCCATATTGTCCTTGCGTATCCCGAGATCGTTTTCAAACAGCAACAAGACCGCCATAGTGTCCTTACGTACCCCGAGATAGTTTTCAAACAGCAACAAGACCGCCATATTGTCCTTGCGTAC
The DNA here is from genome assembly GCA_032209605.1 of Mactromeris polynyma. Classification (NCBI taxonomy): domain Eukaryota; kingdom Metazoa; phylum Mollusca; class Bivalvia; order Venerida; family Mactridae; genus Mactromeris; species Mactromeris polynyma. The sequence continues at coordinate 52,839,567 of JASFXZ010000001.1, forward strand.
CCCGAGATCGTTTTCAAACAGCAACAAGACCGCCATATTGTCCTTGCGTACGCCGAGATCGTTTTCAAACAGCAACACAGTCTGCCCAGGAATCAATGGGGGATATAACCAGCAAGTCATTAGTCGATCCACAGGGCGTCGTCGTCTGTTAGATGCCGGAATTTCAGCCCATGGTCCATATACGGGTAACGCATTGACACCAGAGAGGTGACACCGTGAGTTGTGGTGTCGTCAGCATCTACTATGGATGCAATATCAGTGGAAGGAGATGTTCCTCACTAATGAGTCCAGGTTTTGTACAAATATGCTGGGTGGGGGGTGGGCTAAAGGTGTTGCGTCGCCGAGGTGAGCGTTACGCAGATTGCTGCATCAGGCAGCATGTATTGTGGGGAGGGGCAGTGTAATGGTGTGGGCCGGTATATATAATGGCTCTTGCTCAAGAGAGGACCGCTTTGAAAAGGTCAGAATGAAATTACAAGTTATTGTCAATGTTTTACCCTTCAGACGAGACTATCCTCAAATACAAGTACTAAAGGTACAGAAGTATTCACTGCACTGGAGAGCTGCTTAGTTGTATGAGGGGAGAATAAAGCCCCTTTTCGACAACAACCTGTGTGTCTGTTTTAATTATACCATACCAGCTTCACCAGTCACCATCAACACGAGGACAATCAATATTAATATAGGTTGTACAAATATAGGATGTTGTATTGTAGACAGGGTGATGTTTTATCACGGCTTTCAAGTCTATGTGAATGTTTATTTACTCTTAGTTTGACTTGCCGCCGTGATTTTTGTAATGCACAGTTCGATTACACGCCGTGATCTATGTAATGCATAGTTCGACTAGCCGCCGTGATCCTTCATTCTAATATTGACCTGATAAAGAGTATAGTGCGCGAGCGAATTACTTGTATTTTAACGCTAACAGTGTTGTAATGCAATGTTGTAGTTGTTAATTCTAATTTAATGTTAATTTATACGTATAAAAACATTTTCGTCGACGTTTTTAGCAGAATACTGAAACGATTTTCTTCATAACATAATCAAAGCACAGTGGCCGGACTGTTGGCAGCAGTCTTTATATTGTTCCTCCTATGATCATCCTGTTACAAAACTCTACTTTATCGTATGTTTCGAATACCAAGAGAGAAATATCAAAAGCCGTACATAGCGAATACTCAATGCCACTGGGGTCTTCTATAATGGGAAATATTTGATTCGACCCATTTTTTTCAAAATTTCACTGCAGAAAACAAAAAGTGTCCTCAATAATTATTTGCATTTTTAAAAAAACAACAGATGGCATGTAGCGAGTTAGCTTGGTATTTTAGCTCTCACGTGTTTGATTATGAGACCAGTACAAATTCATTAGTCAGATAATCTAACTATGACATTAAGCTCTAAATGGATCCGTACAGACCAACTCGACGGGTTGATGTATAAGTTGCGTTTTCTCATGAAGAACACTTGAAGAACTCACGGATATAATGAAGACGTTTTGAATTTCTACATGCGAATTTTGTAGTATATTTGTCAAGGTCCTTAAGTTTTACTATACCTGCACTTTCAATCACTGCTTAGTTGCTCAAGTACACGGGGCAATATTTACTCTGTATTGATATCTGGTTGCATCCTCAAGTACACGGGGCAATATTTACTCTGTATTGATATCTGACGATCACAGATGTGTTCAGTTATTGTGGTTTTCTTTATCACGCAACACATTGAGTCATTGATCCCCGAACATACCGTCCCTTTATACTTTATATAACTGCATCATTATGTGTGTATATGCAGTGACTTTTTGTTAATTTTACTGCTTAAATTTGGCTGTTTCCCCTTATCAAAAACTGTCCATTTCCTCCCGATATCATATTTTTACCCCCAATTCTTTTTCATTTTCCCCTCAGACTGAAAGTTTTTATTAAGTCAGGTTTTTGTGTATTTAACCTTTTATAAAAGAATCTTTGCTCTTACATCACCTCATATATATAACAAACACCAGCCACAGCTGAAAAGTTATTTTTATAAGCAAAACAACCATTACCTTATTTCCCAAATTTAGGATTGATCGAGACCTATTTTCCCAATTGAAAAGATACAGGCAGTAAAATTATTTTCAAAAAAAATCACTGATATTCTTACTGATCAATTATGTGCTTAAACATGTAACGTACCAATATGAGGAAACACGCGGAGCAGAAAAAATACCAGTAAAATTCATAACGAATAAAGTTTCTAGCCACGGGATTTTATTTCCATCTATGTCCGCCATACGTGATTAGAAAATCGATTATTTGATTATATTATACAAGGACTGGAGTTTTACTATTTAATTCTCTGTTTAAAAATGTTCTCATTGCGATACTATATTTTATCATCATTCTTTTTTCTAGTCAACATTGTTTTATAATTCAAATGGTGATATTACTTAACTTTACTAATGTGCTGTTATGTTTGTACTTGACAATATGTTGTATATATACAATGTATATATATTTGTTTATTAAAGTCTCTTCTTTGTATAAATAACACTCATATGCACATAATGAAAACAATTAACAATATACAAAGCCACTCTAAATTAGAGTTATAAGATACATAAAACATATATTACACAAAGCATACTCTTATACACATGATAAGAAACTAGAAACAAATGCTAATCCTGGTTATAAAACTAATTAAGGTAATACTTAGGATAAGAAACTAAAAGTTATGTTGTATGGATGAGGAGGTTTTCTCAAATCCAAAAATAAAATTTATGTTCTGTTCTGTTCTGTTCTGTTCTATAATGATGAAGAACTTCATGAACTATGACTGTCCTTATAGGGAGGGAATATTGACGTGCGAACAATATTATTTACGTCAACCTGGAAAAAACGGATAACTTTTGGCAAAAAACCTTGCTGACGTATATGACATACACGCACGCACGTACGCACGCACAGTCATACATAATTATCTGAATACGCCTCCAGAAGAATGTTAGTCATGTTAGCTCTTTTCCGCTATGAACTAGATACCAAAGGCTACGAGTTTATATCACCTTTCTCTGGGTGACAAGACTCTATATTACCCTTGTAGTCATGTATATGTTGTGTAACAGTAATATTCATGTTATTATTAAATGTATAAGTAATGTAAATGTTTATATAAAAGTATGTTTATATGTACCACATGGGTTTATGACCTTCTGGTTGTTTGGAAAATAAACTTGTTGTAAACTTGTTCATTTTACGCAATTACCATCAACAATGTAATTTGTAAATTTAAAACATTGATGAATATACATTATCAAAGCATAAACAAATAGAGCTACATTTAATACATTTCTCTCGATTTGTCGAAATAAGAGTATTTTTCAATGCATATATTTGTAACTTATATGGTTTTGAGCGCTTGTAGATCATGTTCGATTTCCTTTATTGTGTGTATGTTCTTTGTTCTCGTGTATGTTCTGTATGTTAATACTGTAATACTGTCCATCATGTTTCGTATGTTGTTCCGTATGTACCGTGTAGAATCACTAAAAAAGCGGACTAAAAGCGTATATACAAATCTGTCCGCGCGAAACATAATAAAACATTTTTTGAATCGGTAATACATTGCAATTGTTTATAATACAGATATTTTGTTACAACAATAGTGCGTTCAAATATTTTACGTTCAGACAGACCTGGGGTTAGTAACCAGTAGCTTTCGTTAAGTTTCCAGCAACGACAACGTAACGAGTCCGCAAGCATTTTTAACGATATCGTTATTTCCATAACCTGAAGCATTCGTTAAGTGTTCGTTAGTAACTAACGGAGGTGCTGTGTATGGTGGCATATTACTGCCACCAGTTAGCATGATAGCGTTCGCGAATTAATTCGTGTTAACCACTTAATTATTACGATAATTATCTAGCTATCTAGTTAATATTCGAGATAAATTTTCGGTAAGATAAATATCACACAACTAGAAACAGGCCCGAAAGTGCCCAGAACTGCCACCTCTTACCTTTTTATGATGTATTACACTAGATTTAAGTGGTAACACGAATCTTATCTAATTGTCCACTTATTATGTTACTTAATAACTAAAATTCGCGAATTTCACGAACTGCACCATAGCTTCATTTCAAAAAAAATTCGTAGAGGAAAATAATGATCTAGGGTAATACATTTTGAATTGTGATTTGTGTACCAAATGGGCCTTTCTCTGCGCTCACAGCCATATCACTTTTTTCCTTAGTCTCACTGCTCATCCTTTAATTATCTGGGATCATCAATCGATAAACAATTACCACCGCATGTTTTCACAACATTATCTATCCAATTGTTCTTGAAGGGTGGTTTACATAATTAGTACACCTCGTACCCGTTCTTACCTTGTTCCCATCAACATGATAAAAACTTGACTAGGAAACTTTGTGTGCTGATTAAAGAAATTATTTGTAAATTTAAATAAATGCCAGACTTAAAACATCTTTACACAAATAATTGTTTCTAAACGACAACACAGTAGTATTTCTTTAGATATCAAAATTAAAAGGGTTACCGCATACGTACGTACATACGTTTTTCCCCAGACTTTCATGGTCTGTTTCAAGTGTTTTGAAAAAAACGATGTCACTTAAAATACAGCGAGTATTGAATGCTTAACGAAGGCTTAGCGAATACTCCGGAGTTGTCGTTATGTAACGAAGACTTCGTTCGTTAAATGAAACTAACGACAGTGTTTGGTTAGCACACATTTAACTAACGATGACTTAACGATGGCATAACGATCATCGTTGGCTTACCGAATGCTTCTGGTTACTTACCACAGAGCCCGAGATTATAACGGGTACTTTCACTCAGAACTCAAATCTCAAATTACAACATTTACCATTATGAGTCTGTTAGTGCCTCATGTCGACCGTGCAAATGTATAATACTGTTAAATGATGGGAGCTGAATATTGTTTGAGGACACTTGTCGTTGAGATTTGAGTGTTATATGAGATCTGGATGTAATAATTAATTCTGAGTGTGGAGTGTGGCATTCAGACCCAATAAGTACTCTCATAATCATACTAAAATCTCAAAGAAAATGGACCAAGAAGAATGTTCAGCAATCACGTGACATTTCCATGCATTTTCCACACTCAAATTGCCATTATCTGTCTCAGAAATGGAAATTTAGTGATTTGAGATTTGAGTGCTGAGTGTAAGTATCAGTTATAATCCTGGGCCCGGGTGCATCTTGAATAACGTGGAAGAGTCTTGATTGTATAATACAGGCCACCCTCAGGCCAACCATGATCTTTGTACATTCTTGTTTTTCAACATATTACCATTTGAAGTGTATGGTACATTACACTAGTATTAAATTTGACGATGATCATTTGTGTGTCTGGCTTTGAAGAGATTTCAGAAAACAACATACACGTAGTTACGTTGTGTCTTAGTGTATTAACCCACACTTTTGAAAAAAATATCATGCTATTTGTATAAATTCTTCGTACAATTCATCCTATAATTGATTTTGAAACATCTGGCAAAATTCAATCGGACATTGTTAATCTCTTCTTATCTTTTCTATATAACAGCTGGTTTTTTCATACTTAATATACTCACAATATGACACAGGCTCATTATTGAATTAAATATCTGATTTATCCGAGTAATGTTGGCTACTACACGTTGTCAGTCAAACACTTCTAAAGACTTGTGGATGCCACGAATATGCCACGATGTAATATCTTCGTAGTTTGGATTGTACGGTATAATACGTGTACAACATCTTTCCTTTTGTCTTTCGACCACAGGGCAGCTGTGAGGGTTTTCATTGGTTAATTATGATATTTTGATAACTTTGATTGGTTCTTCTGATATGTACTCGTGGCTACAAGCAGACTTATAATTTGATGACCGGCAACCCATCTTCCATTAGATTTTGCTGTGTAGATTTGGCAACACCTAAACTTTGAGGTAAGTTAGCAGTTTTATTTATAAAATTTAATTTTTTAACTTTAATTAGGAAGATAATGTTTCTCTGTTAATAAATTAATTTAGAAAATACGATTAATTTCCAGCGACAATTTGGAATTTATTGACAAGGAACTGTCTCACATATTATTGTATTATGGAAACTTAAAATCTTATTTCTTTATATTCTTATAAGACAAATTAGACCTCATTGAAAACTTGTGCATTTCCAGCTAGTTTCTTGTATGGTATCAGAATAGTTTAATAGGGTTAATCATATATATTTTGGCTTTAATTTATTTCTAATATAGCTAAACATTAGTTTTATAAGAAATTTAAAACTCTGATTATAACGTTATTTAAATGCATTGTAATACACTTATTTCTACTTTTTATTGATATTGCGTAATACTGAATTATAAATGCATATTTGTATTTGCTATGTGTATCTTGTATGAGTAAACATGCGTTGTGCTTTTAAAAAACTTTCCAATTGTATTCGTAACCGAACAAACGGCGCCGACATTACTCCCTTGCCAAGACCACGACGTGAAATAAAATTAAAAAAACGATGCCTGTGTAAAGTTATATAATTGTACAAAAATCTAATAAACTTACAAGCGTATTGCATAGAATAAAAATAACAGCTCCATTATTTATCCACTTTGAAAATATCGTTTCCACAACGTGATAAACGTGATAACAGTAACATATTTAGTGACCACTCTCTCTATTTCAAATGCAGAACCTTTTCCATGTCTTATTTCTATTTATGTTCTAGATGTATGTTAAGTTCCCCTTTCCGCGTGTGCAGTTACTTTACTGGATACAATATTCATGTTCTTTGCAACTCATTTCGTTCGGCCTATTATTTATGACTTTCTAGACTTGTAGCGTGATGTATTCCTTCCATAAACCCCCTTGCCGTGACCCTAAATTATCTTCAGTTGTTTTTATGGCCGATCAGACCTTGCACCCCTATTGCCATACATGTTTACCATTGCACATCCTAAGTACCTAATGTTTTGTAGACTGTTCTTTTCCCGAAGGTCTGTATGGGTATGTCTTATTATGAAGCGTTCTCTGTAACAACTTAATCTCTCATATATTTTTTGGTAATCTTTTCTGTTTCACATGTCTTAAGGGTATTTACTTTTCAATGATGCAGCTTCTTCTCAGAGTTGTAACTATAACTTTTGGAAATTCTGAACTATTGTATCACTAAAGAGTAAACATTTGTTCAGTTTCAGACACGAATATGGCTGCCTTGTTTTTGATAAGTTTATTTGCGGTATTGGGCCTCGGGCATTGTGGGAACTATACCGTTAGTGAAGAGGCGTGGTTTGACATTGAAATCCGAGATTTAGATGGACCTGGTGAAGATTACAGAGGGAGATTTGTGATTGCATTGTTCGGAGAAACATGTCCCATGACAAGTATGAACTTTGCAGCCATTGCCAAGGGGTTTAAACGTGGCAGGGTATGTACATTAAGTAATACAAATATGAACGTCACAAACGAAATACAGTAACACCTCAATAATAAGACAACCATTGGGACCATTTAACACTGATCTCCTAATTGAGATGGTCTTAATATTGAGGTTGAATAAAGAGCAAAACATTGAAAATGGACTTGAAAATTGTGTTCTTAATTTCGAGGCGGTCTTATTATTAAGAGAGGTTTTACTGTATGACATTTAAGTATATGTACATTGGCTTCGTGAAACTTGTCTTCCTCAATATGAAGTTTTAATGAATCTGAAATCACACTGAGGGTTATTAGTAACGCATTCTGTGAATTTCATCTCAAATAGCAAATAACATTCTATAAATCATCTGAAACTTTCGGATATCAACATATAGTTTACGGATATCTCACCAAGCGAACATTTAAACATATCACGAAACAGTGACGAGTTTTCTCTTATATCGCTGGTTCGTTTAAATTTAAAACATTAATGGCACAATAATTGCGAGAAGGTGTTAGCAATCAATACTTAATGTCAGTTTTTTCTGAAATAGAGATACAAAAATAAAGATCTATGTTATCATAAACACACTGTGTTTCCAATTAGATTTATATACCGATAATTCATGTGTGAGTAGAAATCAGTTAACTTTTTTTGTAAGAATTTGTAAAAATAAGGACAAGTTCGTGACTTTTATTTTAACGTTGTCTGAATACATTTGGAATGGCACACACACACACACACACACTCATATATATATACATCATATGTCACTCTTGTGTAACTTGCAATAATGTTTCGTATCTTTGTAAATATTGTATGCATCTTTCAAAACAACAACAGCTATAGAAATATGAATTATACCTGTTATCTTGATTCAAAATACCTTATTTAAAACCATTGCTATATTCACTGGTAGGTATTTATTTATGCGCGTAGCTACGTTATGTCGGGTAATTATTAAGGTATATGATCGCCATATTAAAATCAAATGTCATTTTCACATTTTTTTCTTGTGTTTGATTGTTTAATATGATATGAATTATACGTAACTTAAACTTTAATACCTAGCCCCCTGTATATGCACAATCAAGATTGCTTCAAATTAGTAAAATATTATCATATCTCGACATAGAACTCTTAGTATAGCCCATGAAGACGAAATTGTGAAACAAAGAGTTAACTGATATATCAATACAACACCCTTATTGGTTAACTGTCTGTGACTTATAAAATATCGACTTTATTTGATATGAGAAATAAAAAAGAAAATACAATAAAAAATATTATTCATGAAATATTGGCAGCTTCCTAAGCTTATTGAAATCATTATCCTAGAAAAAAATACCAAATGGCAGAAAATTAAAAAAAGTTGTGTCATATGATATACGTGTATTGAAATAACATTCATTATTTAGGGACTTTTTTCTGAATAATATTATATCATATTCGTTAATCCTACAATATTACTTACTTTGAAACAACATTGATAAAATACAATCGTCATGGTTTTGTTAAGGAAGTTTTAAATCAAAACTTTTTTAAATTTACCATTGAAATGACTCTGGCGAGACATTATTTTTCAATTATTTCTTAACTATTCTTATTTTTGCGACACTAATATGGCTTTAATTATTAGCGGGATAGAAATATTGGGATATTATCTCATAAACTTTACATTTTCTAATTAGTCTACTTTATATCGGCATATTTGTCAACAATTAATGATTAAACTAAAACAAACATGTTGCAATACGAACAGACATATATCGCAGTTTATACAAAAAAATTCAAATGTAAAACTGGATAAAAATCCATTAGTAACAACAGTCACATCTTTAACAGCATTTACATTGGGTGACCAATTTGAAAACACTAGAAATAAATGCAAACTGATTAGTTTGACACGTGTGTTTACGTGTAAGATAATGATCGGGGAGTAAGCGAACTAATAATCAATTATGCGTCACTGCCTTGGTAGCGTAAACTACCTGATGTTACCTGGTTCTGTATGTAACATATGGTTAATCTATTGTTTCTTATTGATAAAACTCTTTACAATTTACGTGCCTTTTATTACTTGTTCACGTGGCGCCACGTTCCGATATCGGACTATGTTGTCCAACATTCATGGCTTTATTAATTCAATAATTCAACCAACGTAGACAAGATCTACTCTTTTTCAAATACATCTAGTGTAATATTGATTGAGTTGCAGTTTGATAGAAAATGATATGCTGGAATAAAAATATGATGTCTACAGAATTTAAATAATGTAGTACATGTATATACACATCAATACACCAGCAGTATTACGTTGTTGGCTTAAATTATAAATATATATATTATATAAATATAATACGTACCTTGATTTCAAATCATTGAACTTCAATCATTACTTCAGCGTTATCAGTGCGAGGGTTATCTAAACTGCGTGCGGGTTATGTGAAATCGGGTTCGGGTTATTACTAGTATGAAATCAATTTCAGGGGCCTTATTCACAACCACTTTAAGACAGACTTCAATTTTGCAAAAGTTATACTTACCAGCCTATCGTTTTCACTCAATCTAAACGGATGACATTTTGCCAGAATAGTGTACACTTTTGCCTATTTTTATTAAAATCTATATTATAATAAAAACGAAGGAGCAAAAAGAACTTTTAACATTTTAAAGTCTACGTCTGAGATGCAGTCTTAATTCTTAATAAGGCCCCAGATAATCGGGATATAGAGGGTAACCGAAGATGAAGGGCTAGCTAGATCATTTATAATTATAATTATGTTGTATGTATGAACATGTGTAGATATTTTGTTGTTGTTTTTTATGTTTATTTCTTGCATTGTTGTTATTTGAAGACCACATTGTAAAAAAGTTACACCCGTAGCTTATTGTGTTATCTTCATGAAATAAATAAAGATATTATATGCATATGTATATGTATAACAGAAACAGATTGACTTGTCCTTAATGTATATTAAGGATTTCAAATTATAATTTAAGAATGTCCTTATGTCGTTCTCTCATTAATATAGGAAACACTTCATTATAAAGATACCGACATTCACCGAGTGGTCCCGGACTTTATTATTCAAATGGGAGACGTCACTATCGGTGACGGAACGGGCGGTACGGCATATTTACAGACTGTATATCTGTCGTATTAACAACCATATATATGTGTATATATACATATTTATATATTTATAATCTCTACCCAATATATTCACTGATTCCGCCCAACTATTTTATGTGAACGTGTGACCATTATGACGAGTCGATATTAATATATGTATGGAGTCCATTGATCTAACATAGTCAATAAATAAAGATTTCATGATCATCATACGTATGGGCGACGGACATACCCAGGGTACTTAGAATTAAAGAAAAATCTCATCCCTAGAGCGAGTAGCTTTGTCAGAATCTCTAGGGTTGGAGTTGCTTAGGCACTGAAATTCAGTCGGGACGAAAATTAGGACAAATCTATTTTCCAGGTAGCGGTCTCTACGAACCAGTCTAGTTCCCCTGTGCCGGGAATCATCCGTTGTCCCCTTTATGCCCACCGCGCCCCTCAAATATATGATATATGCACAACAGACATCCTGTGTCGCAAATTATTTTTCTTTGTTTTGTTTGATGAATCAGGAATGTGACAGTTCTACAGATGTATAATCTTGTATTGATTTTTTCTTATCCATTATCTTATTATTATCCATATACATTCCAAAACATATCATGTCATATATTGTTAATCATAAGTTGTTTCCCTAGCAGTTATGCAAGCATATACATGTACATTATTTATCTGGCTATGCTTGTCTACGTTTGTCCTCACGTTACTTTCAACATTTACCTTGTCATAGGTTCAGTCGCCGGTATATATATGTACATGCTTTCTCAATTATACACACAGCCTGCTTATTTATAGATAACTTAAAGCAATTTACAGAAACACAAAACGACAGACTTGAACCCTTGCTATATATATACCTTAGCCTGGGTTCCGACCTGCCTTTTGTTTATCTTTCTTACATCTTTTCCCATCAAAACATCGATTTCACGAGTATCTGGTAACTCGGTATGCATAACAAGGCGATCAAAGCAAACCACGAGAATATTACTATATAGATAGGCGACTGAATCTAAGCTTTATACCTACAGTCGAACCTTGTTCATTCGAATTCATCGGGTCCGAAATTTTATTTCGATTAATACTTGGTTTCGAATAGTCCATTTCAATTCGACGTGCCTAAGAAGATACATCGGGATCTGATATTTATTTCGGATGATACCAAGTATTCGGATAGAAGGTTGCCGAATAAACGAGGTCCGACTGTACATATATTGAATAACAACCATACATTGTGGTATAACGTGCAATATTACATAACTATACTGATCATAAGAGCTAACCCGCCATTTTGCATTTTGACAAAGCGATCTGACATGACGAGTGTGTTTTTGACAACTTTATCTCGACTTTTTTTCAGTTCAGGGTCCCGTTTCATTAACATTTTTATCTTAACTATTTTCTTATCTTAAATTTTCGAACCGTTGAAAGCATTTCTTAAATTCATTTTTTTAAAGATTTTCTTAAGTAAAGAAAAATAGTAATCCAGTCTGACATATGACGTCACGCGCACTTGATTTCTATGCAGACGATAAAGATAGATAAAGATGACGGCCATATTTACGGAAGAACGCTCGCGTTAAGAAAGGTGTAACGTCATCTTAAAGTAATGCAAAAAATTAAGAAATTCTTAACTAAGAAAGTTTAATGAAACGCTTTTCTAAGCAAATAGCGTTTTAAGAACTTTCTTCAGCCAAGAAGTTCCTTAAGAAGGTTAATGAAACGGGTCCCAGTTTATTTGAAAACATAACTGATACATGTAGCTTAGTACAATCAGATTTAACAAAATATGTATCCTTCATCTCTTTAGAATATGGGTTAAATATGGGACTGTATATATTGGTTATATACTGGCCGGTTAGCACTTTTGACCAGTATGTATACTATTACACTGAATGGTGTGAACAAAACAAAGAACCCATCTATATTATCCTGTATATATCTTTGTTTCTCCTTTAAGACTACTTTGTCGTATAAAAGTTCCAAAATTCACCGTGTTGTACCTGACTTCCTCATACAAATGGGAGATGTAACTATTGGAGATGGCACCGGTGGTAAGATAACGTCACTTTCTTTATGAACAAAACAGTTGTAATATTACGTCACTTCCCGTCTATTCAATACGAGTGTAATTTTCTCATTTTGTCATTCCCCTGTTCAATGAATTGATTCAGACCGACTTCCAAATATGCATTTAGGTTTTGCCAATGACGTGGTCATCCAATGAAATACTTATGAATGCTTGATGGATGTATCTTAAAGTAAAAAACGCTAAGATTCCTTTTAGTAGACACGCTGTGTGAACTCGGAAACAACGTTATTGAAGACATATTTCTTTTCCAACGTTTTTAAAAGACGAACTGAATAAGCGCCTCGTGACATCGATGAAAAAAACTTTCAGTCCAAAACTGTCTCCACGTTTATCACTTCGATCATACAATGTTTTACTTAGATCAGCTTTATTTCCAAGTGTCAGAATCTTTCAGACCAGACACAATTGAGCAATATTGTCAAACTTGATGGTATATCCACGAAATATTCGTTACGAGTCGCTGTAAATGTACTCAACAGACAGGCCGAATAACAAATTGAAAGAAAATCTGAGCTTATCTAAATTGACAAACGAAAAATGGTTGATATTTCCAAAATTTGCAACTATTTATCGAATACCACCTCCCCCAGTTTGTATATATCCCGATGTTTGGATAATGTATGTATATATATCATTCCAGCATGTATAACTTATTGTATGTACAGGTAATAAATAAAATATATATCATAATAACTACATGTTTATATAAACCAAACTCGATAAGCTAAATCTTCAACGATTTGATTTGTCTTTTATTTTTGGTATTTCTTCAAATTTATGGAGCATTGAAACTTTGTATAAGTCGCGGGTTGCTTTAATGGGTTCATGGGACGTATTCACGGTAGCTGACTTTAATCTGAATATACGAATATGAACTACGAATGTCGTAATAGCGAGTTTGGATTATAGATAGTTATCTTGTAATGGGCTTGTAATTGTTATCATTTGTTTATTTAATACACAGGAATTTTTCACAAGTTCTTTCCCTTTATCCCTTCTAGAATTATCTAACGTAATCCTTTATATAGTACTATATAGACATGTACTACAGAAGGGATAAAGGTAAATAACTCGTGACAATCTGCTGTGATTCAGAGAGATGTAAATACGAAATACCACAAATGAATATATTTAATGTAATTAATTCAAAGTACCCTACAATTAAGTACAATGATCTAGGTTCTAAAGTTTAGCTTGTAGACGAGAGTCAAAACTGAAGCTGCGGATTGGCTGTGTCCGAGGCAAGTCTGAAAATTGACCAATGGCACGTCTGTAGTCTGAATCTGGTGTCCAGATTGGGGTTTCATCCCCCGTCCAGGAAACTGTCTGATAGAACATCTCGTATTTCGCACAATTCAAGATATAGCTGTGATGTTTGTATTATTTACGGAATATAGACAGCGTTTTATTATACTACAATAAAGTAAAATATATTTTCAAATTTTACCCTCCCAGTTCGATTCTTGATTTTATTCTCATCGTTAACCACGTTTTGTTTCATAGGAAGAAGCATCTATGGTGATAAATTTGTTGATGAAAATTTCATTTTGAGCCATCGTGCTACTGGCATGGTCTCCATGGCTAACCATGGAAAGGATACAAACGGTTCCCAATTCTTTATATTGTTGAACAAAGCGAGATGGTTAGATGGAAAACATGTTGTGTTTGGAAAAGTTATCAAAGGAATGGTAAGGAGCTAATAGTAATTACAAGGGAGCGTGTGTTAGGTTTTTTGTAAACTATTCCAGACCTACAGTAGTGTAATGACTAGACAATTCATTATCAAGTTATAATATCACAAATCATGTAAATTATGGGCCGGACCGACAAAATACCAATCCTTAACCTTCGATGTAAATATATTCTTGTGGTTAATAACATGGCACTTTACACTTTACTGTTTATTATAGTTTTGCCTTACCTTAGAAAGTGGCTCTATCTTGAGTAACAAGCTCTCTTCAACAATAGTATCAATTTTCACTGGAGTAAGAATTTACAATCCATTTAACCTCTCTTGAGCAAAGACCTCTCAACAACAGCCAGGCTTGGCATCTCCCAAAGGCTGCTGCTCTTGTGCTCTATCTATTTCTCTACGATATATTTTTTTATGTTAAACTCTTTTTCTATGCTATTCACAATTACAGTGAACAATTCTCAATACCGAACAATTAAATAAACTTTCAGGATGTGCTGAAGACGATTGGTGAGGTCGACGCAGATTCAAACACAGCAGTACCGAAAAATAGCATCCGTATTGTAGACTGTGGCGTTAATGGATTGGAAAAGAAATACGAACTAACACCAGACCAAGTTGATAGTGACGAGGATCTTAACCTGGATTAAATAAATGCTTCTCAACTTATAGTAGTTTTATTACGCGCTGATTTACAAATGTAGTTGATTCGTATTGTGTTTATATGATATGTTCATTTTTAGTAGATTAAATGTTGTCGCCATTTATTTGCTTGTTTACACGCACCTTTTACATACCGGCACAATGGAAGCATTCACGTTGTTCAATCGTATTGGAGTTGATGCGCACTTAGATTGAAGTATATCCTGTCCGACTTATGAATTCTTTTGAAATGCAATAAACACACAAGGTGGTAAATATCAGGAAAAACACCACAAACTGCCGTTTTTCATATTTGTTAAGTATAAGTTGTTTATCATTAAAATATGAATATTTAAAACGTTGAATGTACAAGCGCTTAGGAAAGTGCATAATTACAGCTGATGGTACTTTATTTGCAGTTGCTGTGTTCTGCAACTGATTCCGTGTAGTTTCAGTTCTTGTTACAATATTCAACATAATATATGAGATATTTTATAAATATTACTGAACAGCTAAGTAGACAGGGTATACTATATAGCAACACACTGAGATAACAATTGGTTTGTGTCACTGAGGTATCATCATCTAGAGAATGTAGGACAACTTATTCATTCGGAACACCTTGGGATCTTGAAAACAACTGTTCTTTACATCAGTTGTTTGCTATATATCTAATGATTTGAATGTAAATGTGCAGGATTGTAATGTGTTACTTATATTCTAGTGTTCTTTGTATCAGTGTTCTTTATTAGAAACTGTAAATGTGTATGCATGTGCTCATATATATACATATGGGTGTGTGTGCGTGTGTGCGCGTGTGTGTGTGTGTATGTACCCCTCACAAAATATCACCCGCGAGACATCTACTTAATATGTATTCTTCCATCCTGCTTTACTACTGTTGTATTGCTAGAATTGCGTAGAAGACAATCTCTCTGTGTAATGTATGTTATACACTACAAACAAAATTTGTGTTTTCAATTGAGATAGAATAAAAATTTTGCGTTAAGTTGTGCGTTATTGTTTCCTTTTAATAAGCTCTGACACACGCATGGTCACACACAATGTTTACTTGGCAGTCATGAATATTCACACTAAGCCGTAAATTATCGTTGGCGAGTAGATGAAATCCGGAATTCGCTAAAGAATGTGTTTCTTACCAGTGGTACAAACACAATCATATTTTAGGTCTATTGAAGTTCAGTCAGATGTTAAATGCTGCATCTGTTTCCATTGCAATTCGAGCATGATGTTAACGGTATACTGTTGTTTGTACCTCAGGATTAGAGGGAAATACCCATATTCATACTAATCCGGACTATGTCTATTTTGAAAAGCGACTGTGAATATATGTACAGTTATAACAAAAATAAATAGCGAGTGTACACGTAGAGAAGGAGGCGAAGATTAATAAGGACCAGTTTATTGTTTTCTGATACACATATTGTCACGGGTTCTTTCCCTTTATCCAGTGTACACGTATAGAGGGGGGGGGGGGGGGGGGGCGAAGATTAATAAATACCAGTTTATTGGTTTCTAATACACAGAATGTCATGAGTTCTCTCCCTTTATCCATTTATTGTTCATGTTCTTTAATATACGCATATACTGGAGAATGGATAAAGTGAGGGGACTCGTGACAATCTTCTGTGGTCTAAGACTGAAGACACCGACATAAATGATGAATGAACATGAGGGAGCTGCATTGGAAAGGTCAATAATTCAAGGATGCACTTAACACACACTTATGCCACACTCACCCAACTAAAACGAACATAGTACATGAGAAAATCTGGACGACTCCATAACGACGAACACAGGACATTTAGAGTTATAATATTCAGTTACCCCGTACGCCATGTTTGTCATTAGATATGATGCAGCCGTATATACATCGTTTTCTTGAGAGGGTCATCTGTATACAATCATCAACTAGTTGTGCCCATCGATTAAAACATTAACGCCAGGAACGCTTCACTCTGTCGCAAACGCATCATCACTCGGCGGAAAACACATCGGGTTATACACCGTGGTACAGATGTTTTGTATTAATTACAGAGAAACTATATAGCTACAGTTTGTTATTTAAACGAACAGATAATTATGTAGATTATGATTTCTTCATAATAACTGGTTTTCTTTAAATTTGATTGATAAACCTACATATGTAGCAGATGGCATTTGCATACCGGGGTAATGGTTAGAAAATGTATATCAACTTTATATAGCAGTTTAAAATAAAAGAGAGATAATAAGTTGCTACAGGGAACGCCACATACTAATACATAAGACAGTGTCCCTCCACACAGACCTCCGGGAAAACAACAATTCATAAATCATAAGGCATTTAGGAGGTTCAAGGGTACATACGTAAGGGAACAGGGGCGCAAGGAATGGCCTGGCCGAACTTATGGGATAACTAGGAGAATCAAAGGGGACAAACAGGGGGATTAATGGATGAAAAAGGTCAAGACAGCTGGCAACAAAAAGCCGAAACTGGGGAGAAAATAACATGAATACTATATAAAGTGAAACAATTGCACGGGGGAAAGGGAAAATTAACATACATTTAAAACACAAAAGGAAAAATAACCATACAGCGGTATACAGCCTTGGAACTGTCAGTAAAAAACTGGGAGTTTAAATCGATTTAACAGCTAGCTAACCTCACACTTAATCACTAAATGATTATTAATTTCTAACATATAGATCTACACACAATCCTACTAAGTCGGCAACTAAAGACTGAATGGACAATTTACCATGATTAAAATCAAGCTCTATATACCTGCAGACATAAACTAGACACACACAAGCAGTTTGTTTCTTACATTAAATGTATAAAAGCCGTCGTATGTTTTCAAAAATGTTTATCAAAAAGCCATGTTTGCTCACAAGGAGTGCAAGTTTTCGTGTCATTGAATGTGTGCATGAAAAAAAACTGCCCAATAAAATACAACCTTATCAAGATTTGTAACGCGACATACACAGTTCAAACCAAGAAGCTACCAGACACAATATACAAAAATGTATTTTAAATCGGCATTGGCATAATATTGTATAACATTAGCTATGAATAGCTATTGGCCGACTACATAATGACAATAATGAAACATTGCAAACTATATGAAGTGGTATCATAGTACTGTACTACATATAAACATAGCAATGGGACATGCATGGGATAATATACATGCTACATGACATACAATGCAACACAGCACAGTACTAGTTTAGAACATGTATTAACAATTAAGACAGGTGTCCATTTTTAAAGAGTTTAATAAAGGTTAATCTTATGCATGACACTACTAAATTCAGTGTATTTTGTGTTAACATAAAAAGCTTTAAAATCACAGGAAATCATTCACAAGAGTTCATTGCATGTTAGCAAGAAGCTATAGGGAGGCGCAGTGGTCGAGGGGTAGAGCGCCTGACTCCTGATCCGATGGTCGTGAGTTCGAGCCCGGCGATGAGCGGAGTTTGTTCACGAACTTCACAATCCCTAAACTGGCGAGAGTTCTGGTTGGTAGCCAGGGAGCAGTCACCGAGAGTGATTACTATAAGTTATAAAAACTTGTCTCACAATAGATGTAAGATAAATAAGTTTCAACCAAGCAAGAAGCAAAATGGCTGACATATATACTTGTACATGCAACAACCGTATCATCTTTTGAGATTTGCAAATATGCCACTGACCGCTTCAAGGCGATGTTCATATCTTCACCCATCACTTATGTTCGTCTCGCGTCCCTCCTGTTTTTGTAACTATTTACTATGTATGTTTGTCTTTTAATATCTCTTTGTGTTCTTGGTTGGCTGTGTTCTTTGTGTCTGGCAGTTCCTGCTCAACTTCATTCTTCATGTTTAGGTCTGCAGCAAGTTATGTTTGCTACACATTAGCCTAGCACGTAACGACATTGTCTTGAACACCAATTAAGGATAGACGACATGGTGTTTCCTAGCTTTATTTTATTATTGGCGCTCTGAAGGACATACCTCAGCATTTACATTATCATTACGTTCGAGGTTTAATCCATGGAATCTTCTGTAAACATAACTGATCATTCGAATCTAGAGCCATATATAGCTTGTGTTATCGAACCTTTTGTAAGCGAGAACTGTACCTAACACAAACGAATGCACTTTATGTTTAACGATAATGTGCTAAATACTCAGAACGAAAAGAAAAACCAATTGTGCATCGAACAAATCAATAGCACCTGAAACTCGTGCCGTTATTGTTAGCAGCTTGCAGTAACGTCAATCTAAAGACCAATATGCTCATCTTGGACAGATAGATAACTTTTATTATTTGTCGCTGTGTAAATATTAATGCAAGAATTATTCCAAAAACAGTGTTATGACAATGGTCGTCGAATACGTGCTCAATTGTAACGTTTATTTCCTTTCCGGCGGTCATTTTAACTAAATATATGTGTTAATTGCTTGTAAAACAAAGATGAAGATCACATGAAATATAATGGTATGATTAGGTTGATTAGAAATAATAGAATGCGATCATGTTTATTCGTGCCTTTATTTCATGATACATTGTAACGCCTGAATTACGTTGTACCTAGTCTAATGAAGCTGTATGGTGCTGGTAACCAATTACGTCCTTTTTGTAATTGATTTTCATAGACATAGACATAGACACTTTTAAATCT
Source organism: Mactromeris polynyma (assembly GCA_032209605.1). Taxonomy (NCBI): domain Eukaryota; kingdom Metazoa; phylum Mollusca; class Bivalvia; order Venerida; family Mactridae; genus Mactromeris; species Mactromeris polynyma. The sequence goes on from JASFXZ010000001.1 coordinate 52,859,224, forward strand.
AAATTCCAATTAGGCTATAAAGCTAACGCTGACATACATAAGCATACATACAAGACAGACGAACAGTGTACAACATACATACATTTTCTATATAGCATTGTTTTTCTAACAACAATATCACATGGATACAGTTTACGGAATGTAACATGTAACATACTGATTACAACTTCAAATATACATTTGGAGAAGGTCAAAACATGTATATTAGAAATGATTGTATTCAAATTATGTAAAAGCAAAATAAAAATTATTGTCATAAATAATTCGTGTTACACTAAAGACTAGTTACCATACATTAAAGAGTTTCTAATAATCCGCTTTTATAAAACTCCATACGCACTTTTTCTATTGATAAATCGTTTGCAAAACAACATACTTCACAGCAATAATTCAAAATAGGAGATATAAGCTTATCGAATAATTCTAATTTGTGTTTGGGCGGTATATATGAAAATGTATACAAATACTTATCATATATTTGACAGGAGAAAAGAATGAATAGCGCTGTACATATCTAATTTCATGAAACTTGATAGAGGAATTATAGCATGCTGGAACCGTATTATGGTCGAAGTGTCTCCCTATTGTCCGGACAATAAATTGAATACGGCCATGCCGTTTTATATGTTTGTTAAGCGTCCGCGTGCGCCTTGGTTTTGCCTCATTTTTTAGCTCTTTGAGGCAAAAAAGGCCCAACATTTTCGTAAGTTTAATCACGAAGGGAAGTAACCGCTGTGTATTTACGTATGTTTTTGTAAATATTTTGTTTACTTGCACGTTTAAATTAGTGAGTGAAAAAAACATTTTATAAAGAATCAAGTTGTTAAGTTATATTTTTATCATTACCTCATAAAAACATGTGAAATCATACATCGTCTTTTATCTGGATTAACGCTTTTTCGAAACAACTTTGTGTATTTTTTCCCAAATAAGTAGCTAGTTTTCGTAAACTAAATGTTGACGCTTATAAAAATAAAGCAAAAACAGTATGGCCTTATTAAATGCTAATAATATCTATCCGATACATTATATAAAATAATTATAGCGAATTCTGATTTCAATGACAGTAACTTAGTATGTAACTTGTAAAAGTGCGTGAGTACATTATTTGTCAAATGCTTAGATAAGCGCGAAATGTGTTTGTCAATAATGTCAAATATTTAAATATTTCTTTTGATAAGAAATACATGTAATAACTTATGTATTATATATGTTCCGTCCATAAGAGTAATTATGCACGCTTGTCCGTCGCTATAGCGGTTAATATGAGATGTAGTTGACAATAAGAATTATTTTACTGAACAGACACTTCCGTCGTTCGATAAAAACATTATTTGACACTTCTGTTCTGGTTGTCTGAACGGTCTGAACAACTGAATGGATATCATCTGGCATAGATACAGGTTAGTAATTGAGACAAACTGTAAAATAACATGCTACCGTCTTCTACATTTCTATTATAACCCTCTAAAAGTTCTGTTTCTTAATAGCGATATTGGAAAAATTGTTTCTCTACAGAAATATACTGGTATCGTTTGCATGTATTGGTGGGCGGGTACCTATACCACTGGAGTATATATATATGTGATGTAATTGGTGACAATATTTAGTCGGCACAGCTTACATGATATATACTGCATTTTACCCGGCTTTTTTGTTAACTATAACAGTCACTATATTCAACGTAATATCTAAATATCAGTACGCCAATTTTCCTAATACTATCGTGATATTAACATAAGACTATCTTATCTTCAAAACAACAGTAAAGTAGTTAGATGTTGACTTGATTGGATAAAAATGTTACCGGAAATATTTACCAAATCGATGAACATGTAAGTATATATATTTCAATAATATTTGATTTTTTTTTGGTTTAAAAACTGGCCTTCAATTGAAAATTGAACGTTGAACATTTATGTAATGTACAATTTCCTTACAATAAAAGTGAACTTACAATCGTAATTAATATGCGTGAAGATGCAGAGGTGAGAAGGAGTTGCAGAAATGTTGGATATATCCAGTGTGTCTTGTCACACATATTTTGGAAAATAGTAAGTGATGACGCTGAAGCCATTAAATAATATAAGTAGGTTTTACTTCTGACAAAATTGAAATCACTCGAGAAAAAGAAAGCATTTTTACGAACACTATCAACATGAATGTACTTTCAGATACATAACGACAATACATCATACACGGTGTGTTTAAATTTAACACTACATTATCGTAATGAACTTAAATAAACTGTAGTTATATATTGTTACGTAAAGTCAACAAACGCACATAATATTCGTTTCACTTGTAGCAACTACAAATGCAAGGAAACCCATGATAATTGCAATTCAAGCGATAAAACATATAATAACGAACTAGTAAGGTAAGCACACCGTTTAGAAAGATAAGCGATTAAGAGTAAAGACAAATATAATGAGTAAAGGTTTTTGAAATATGGGCAAACAAGGGAATAAAGTTAAATGTTAGGACAATAGTAACGAACGATATGGTAAGCGATGATTTAAGAATGTTTAGGCGGACAAGTGTTTTAGAAAGATAATCGAGCCAGAGTTTAAAGATTAGTTAAGCGAAGTAATTCGAACGCTTAGATGAACAATATATTGGGAAAGCTATGGTGAATACGATACAAATTGTTATGAACAAATAAATTGAATAAATGATGAGGAAGGATAAGAAGGGAAACTTCAAGTAATAATATGCTCATTGTTTGTTCACCTTGTAAAACGTGAAACATTTATTTTCTTATAATTATAACATCAATAAACATGCATTTCAAAGAATACACGAACGGCGTATTTCTCTGTATTTGTCGACATAAGTAGTGTGTTATATCTATAAATGAATAAAACACCTCAGTTTTTTAGCATGCAGGTTTTTAGTCAGTTTTGTCCATGCGTAACATGATAAAAGTCTAACTGATCATACATGAAGATTGTTCTTATTAAGATATCTAAGCCAATGTAGCAACAGCAATGGATGAAGCCAGTTTAAATGTGTTACGTTCAGATGGACCAGATACGGCTTTAACCAATTTAAAGTCAAACATAGCTTTCTTCATATATTAATTAATTCACCTCTTGCTATAATTGGAAACCATATATCATAAAATGTTGACTCTAAAACTTCGCGATTATAGAAAAATGTTTTCAACATACATGTTACAAAATTTACCTTTAATTTTATACTTAAACTAACAACTTAAAGAACATGTTCATATTAATGGGAAACCTTTTAATTAACAACTTTCAAGTTGCAAGCTTTAACTTAACAACTTTCAAGTTAATTAAATGCCTATATGGTGAGTGGTTTGATGGTGACTCTACACTGTGCATGTCCGACCTTATCAGAGTATTTCGAGTTATCGACGTAGTCTTGCGTAATTATTCAAATCGTAAGATATCAATAATGGTTACTTTACTGGCAGTTCCAAGACTGTAAATCGTTATGTGGTTATTATTTCTATTTATGTGTTTAAATGAACGTTTTGTTCCTATTTCCCATGTGCAGTTCCTTGACTTGATAAACTATAATTCGTAATATTTTCTCTCTCCCCCCCCCCATTTCGGCCCGTTGCCACTTAGCTTATCCAGTCGTGTATTCATCCATTCAATCCATTCCCCTTGTTGTCCCCTTAAATCCTACATGAATATTTTTGATAGTCAGACAATTCCTTACTCGCCCATTTCCATCGGTGTGGGGAGGCGTTATCTTGTGAATGTTGCGTCCTCTGCAACAACTTAATCTTTCCTTTAAAAGGGAGTGTGTGCCTAGAATAAGGAATAGAGGACGGACGTTTATGGATATCTATGTTGAAGACTTTCGACAGAAACATGCTGCTTACTTTTTTATCATGACTAACTTTGCACTTACAATTAATATCCTGTTTTATTTCGAATATATTCTCATGAATGCAAAAAGAACCAACTAAAATAACGTTTGGAACCATTTATCTTTTTAAAATAAACGAATTACTTGTACATACTATTATATCTTTACGGAAGCAAAATAATTTTGAGATTTTTAGGCGGGGGTGGTACCAGGACTGGTGCGGATGTAGACAAAGGTGATTTTGTGATGATATATCCTACCAAGTCCGTTTATTTTACTCTAGAGAATAATGGTATATGTTAATATTATCATAAGAGCAATAGACACGTCGTGGGCGTGTTTATAGCGCTTGCATTGATTCAGTAATACATAATTTATACAAACGACGAATGCAGATGAGAATCTTATTTTGATATTTATTGGTGTGAATTGTCCCTCGTTAGTTGTAAAGTGGTCGATCGTACAATTTCTTACATCAGTAAAGATAAATAAGATCGTACAAATGTATCACATTCTCTTCTCTTATAAGACGCATGTAAGAATTTGTGTAGATGCAATAAGTTAGTGTGAGGGAAATACTGAAATTGTTTTTTTACCGCTTATGTAATGAAAGTTTATATACTATTTAAAGTATTTATGTCATGTGAGGGAAATTGTTTATATACCGTTTTGTGTACTGCTTTTATAAGATGAGAGTTTATATAATATTTATGTAATGTGAGAAATTAAATTGAGTGAATTTATTTGTGTGAAATGTTTAGAATGTAATGTGAGTGAAATGTGAAAAATTAATAGTGTTTATGTTTAAATGTTGCATTTTGTTTATATACGATTATAAAAAGATAAAGAAATAAATGTTAATACAAAAAAAAATAATTCTTATCGCCATCCCCATAAATGTTTGCCCTCACGCCTTCTCAATTCCTGGTGTGTTGTTGTTGTCCTGGGTTCTGTGTTAGGAGATTGTGTCTCATGGAAATGTGTCTTTCGATGTACCAACTTAATCCTTCAAGCTTACACCGGGAGATTGTTTACTCTAAATTCTCTACTGGAGTGATTGCAATCCTTTTAACTCTCATGAGATTGCAATCCCTGTTCACATGTGTTGCATGTTGAGTTAAAGCTCAGTGACCATATATGAAGCCAATACCAGCCCTGCCAATGGATATATTTGTATGTTTCAATGTATAATTGTTAAATAGATTGGATATACGAGTATGTATTAATGATAATAATATTAATGACGGTAGGCACACGTATGGGTGGTACGACTCGGGGAAATCCCTCACCGATAGGGTTTTAAAGTCCGCTCTAAAAAAAATGGAAAAAAATGTAAATACATTTAAACTAGATGTATAAACTTCACGTTGCAAATAATAGAGAAATGTACAGTGATTGTAAATGTACTTTATTGGTCCTGTATACAAAAACATTTTACATCCCAGTACATAATTCGCTATAACTACCTTTACCTTCTTCAGTCATTTAGTAACTGTCATGCCATTTATGTTTCAAACTCAACAACACACATTTCCATCTGACGCTCGGTTTTAACCTCGGAGGTGCATCACCTTTGCGAAATGCTTACTACGGTAAAACTTCGTCCAATTAACTGCGTCAAACTATCCTTGGCAATTGATCAATTACAACATAACATATTTAGTGTTAACCATTCCCACTTGCTGGTAATCTTGGTGTGCATGTCTTGGGCGTTCAAGTTCAAACGAACTAAGCAAAGGACACTACTTTTCAAAGTGGTTACGTGGTTGATTTTTGACAATCGAATACATGTATAAATTATGATTATTCGTTTTGACCCCCTAGATATTTTATTCGGTTATTGGTTCGCAATATATTTATTCAATACATGTTTCATGATATATTCATTAACTAGATGTATCGCAATACAAATTCACACTTACTATATTTGTTGATCATACTTTATTTACATCTATATTACAGGTTGTGACATTCCAGACTGATTTATTTCTGGACATTGGTTCACAAAGAATGCCTATAGTAGATAGTTTATGGGTAAGTCTTTATCAATATGGATAAATTATCATACGTATTTTTTATTATGCTTTTTAATATGTATACCAGATATATATAGTTCGGTTGTGACTTTTGAGAAACGGTATGTAGTGGTGTTTTCTGAACATTCTCATATTGTTATTCACAGTATTTATAACCCTAACAATAACGTTATTACCGCGCAAGCAATGAGGCGCTTCCATTTACTGTAAACTGATAAAACTGTATTTCAAATGTATTTCATTTTACCAGTGAACTTGGTCATAAGAAAAAGATTGTAAAGCGACATAATAGAAATAAATCATCGTTTTATATTGATACATGCTGATTTTGAATAATCTTAAAGTCCACTTTTTCTTGAGAACGGTTAAAAACAAACCAATAGGTAGTCAGCCAATGAAAACATGTTTTGCAAAATATTGTCCAAAAGACAAAGAGTGTTCTATCGTAGTACAAATTTGGTTCGGCGGTACGTCCCGTAACTTTTGTATTGTCTCACCCAAAATCTATTGGTATAACCCATGCTTTTGAATAACACGATATTTCTGAGCGAATATTGTTCGATATCTGGGTCAAAGTTGTATTTATTTCAACACATTTACATTACTGTAAACTGTTCGTATGATGTTTAGAAAAACACAATTATTTACCTTATCTGTAAATGAGTCCTTAAGGTTGACACCAAAAAGGTCTAAACAAGCCAATGATACATTGTGTAAACATTATACAGGCAGTCGAGTCGGAATAAATATACAATAACACCCCTGGCACGGAAATCAGGCAGTGAAGTTGCACTATCTTTTTTTATTTAGCTGCGATTAATTAATGATACGTCTGTTTGCTTTACATCCGACATTTATGCATGAAATAGATGTTCGTTTATCCTGTCATTGAAATAAGCACGTATTACGAAGTTCAGCCATTCTCTGAAACACCTTGTAAACGCTTTAATAAGTTACAAGAAGACATGTCTAGTGTTAACCATGGCCATATGCTGGTAAGCTGGTGACTGGGCATTCAGACAAAATATAAACCTTAGGACAGGAATCTGCTTTTAAAAGTGTTATTCTAGTTGATATTTTGAAATCGAATGCTCGTTTCAAAGTCACACAAGAGATTCATACATTTAACTCAATATGTTCCATATATGTATAATTATACACTTTGATGTAAACCTAGACATCACATTAAACGTGGACTATTTAAAATATTTAATAATTATATGTTATTGTTGCAGGTTTTAGTGGGGTTGAGTCATACACTATGTGCTATTGTTTGTGCAAAGCATTCTTCAATATTAGGAGATTTACTGCTTACAGACAAAAGGTAATTACCACATTTACTACATCAAAATGTAACGCACTTGTGTATTCTTTTATCATTATTATGACAATATTCACAATTTGTGATGAGCATAACACAGTTATAAACTGAAAGAATTATTCATAGACAACATGGATCTATATCATAAACTATGTATCAGACGTGCAATAACACCCACGCAATATGTAGTGAAATAAAAAAGAGACGTGACGCCGCAGTTGCGCTCGTTTAATGGTCGCTGCTATTGATAGACAAAAACTGGGACGAAGTTACATTTCGCCGATTTAAAAAAAAAAAATGACATTCGTGTTCGTAAATGATTTATTAAGTACGACTTCTTTTCTAAGAACGATACAAACTTTTATTCGTTCACAGAAAACTTGTTCACCTACCAGTATTTCAGTAATTTATTGACATGCATTTCGTCTATATGTGTAATTGGCGAAACACAATAGTCATATAACCATACGGGGGAACATACGGACAATACTACCGCGCGTTTTCATTTACGGTTCGTTAGCTGTATAACCTTATTAAAGAAACATACAGATATTTCTACCACTTCAATCGTTGTATAACCTTATTAAAGAAACATACAGATATTTCTACCACTTCAATCGTTGCATAACCTTATTAAAGAAACATACAGATATTTCTACCACTTCAATCGTTGTTTAACCTTATTAAAGAAACATACAGACATGCCTACCACTTCAATCGCTGTATAACCTTATTAAAGAAACATACAGACATGCCTACCACTTCAATCGTTGCATAACCTTATTAAAGAAACATATAGACATGCCTACCACTTCAATCGTTGCATAACCTTATTAAAGAAACATACAGACATGCCTACCACTTCAATCGTTGCATAACCTTATTAAAGAAACATACAGACATGCCTACCACTTCAATCGTTGCATAACCTTATTAAAGAAACATACAGACATGCCTACCACTTCAATCGTTGTTTAACCTTATTAAAGAAACATACAGACATTCCTACCACTTCAATCGTTGCATAACCTTATTAAAGAAACATACAGACATGCCTACCACTTCAATCGTTGTATAACCTTATCAAAGAAACATACAGACATTCATACCACTTCAGTCGTTGTACAAATTATTAAAGAAACATACAGACAATCCTACCACTTCAGTCGTTGTACAAATTATTAAAGAAACATACAGACATCCATACCACTTCAGTCGTTGTACAAATTATTAAATAAACATACAGACAATCCTACCACTTCAGTCGTTGTATAACCTTATCAACGAAACATACAGACAATCCTACCACTTCAGTCGTCGTATAACCTTATCAAAGAAACATACAGACAATCCTACCACTTCAATCGTTGTATTACCTTATCAAAGAAACATACAGACAATCCTACCACTTCAATCGTTGTATTACCTTATCAAAGAAACATACAGACAATCCTACCACTTCAATCGTTGTATTACCTTATCAAAGAATTATACAGACAATCCTACCACTTCAGTCGTTGTATTACCTTATCAAAGAAACATACAGACATGCCTACCACTTCAGTCGTTGTATAACCTTATCAACGAAACATACAGACAATCCTACCATTTCAGTCGTCGTATAACCTTATCAAAGAAACATACAGACAATCCTACCACTTCAGTAGTTGTATAACCTTATCAAAGAAACATACAGACAATCCTACCATTTCAATCGTTGTATTACCTTATCAAAGAAACATACAGACAATCCTACCACTTCAGTCGTTGTATTACCTTATCAAAGAAACATACAGACATTCCTACCACTTCAGTCGTCGTATAACCTTATCAAAGAAACATACAGACAATCCTACCACTTCAATCGCTGTATAACCTTATCAAAGAAACATACAGACATTCCTACCACTTCAGTCGTTGTACAAATTATTAAAGAACTCTTCTACCACGTTATATCTTTTACTGTTCGGTAATTATATTACCTTTACCAATTCATATGTTCCTTATTCTGCGTTAATCAAATAAATTCAAATGTTAAAGACGTAAAACATGTTATTTTTTCTACTAAATATCAACAGTATCACGCCTTTTAGATTGTTATCCGTGTATGAAAATATTAATTATCACGCTGAAACTTTCGATAATATCCATAATTACAGAGTAAGTTGTATGGCTAAACTCGAAATATTTTATTTATTTATGTCTAAAAGGAGAATGACGATATATGTTAACAAACCATTATACAAACTTAATTTCACTCATATTGTAATTCATTGCAAACAACGATGATGGGGTGTTGTATTGTTTGTATATTATGTTTATAATTTACCCATGCCTATTTTTCCTGAAAAAGAATTAGTCATAATCTGTACATGTTTTATTATTTCAGACATATGAGGTCATCACATAATACAAATGATGATGGATACATATATAGACCCTGGGAAACAAGATTCCCCTCTGAATGTTGCCCATCAGTTACACAAGGAATCGCTCCATTAGGAGGATTGTCTAGGGAAGGTGCTTTACTAGAGTTATATCGAGATTCGAACACAATTCAAAAATTCTATGAGACAACATGTGCGCACGGGGTCAAGGGTCGACCGTGTAACTTTATCAACCACTCACAACTAGAATCCAGATGTGAACAGAAATACTCGTATACATATGCTATTGTTAAAGACTTCAATGTTACAGAGCCATATAGAATAGATTACATGAAGATTAAATCGGGATGTTCGTGTAGCATTAAAGGACTCAGTCGACAACAATTACTAAATGAATTTCCTCCTGAACTTATTGAAGACAAAAAGTGATGTGAATATGTGGATACGAAATTTTGGATACTAATTTTCAGTATTTGTTCTTTTACATGCTTAGTAATCAATGTGTTTTGTTTTCAATCCGACAAACAGCATCAACATCAGCAGAAAAGACTTATTGAATATTGGGTTTCATACGGTTTTAACAAATATTTATATGATATAGTAATATCGCTAACCTCTTCATAAAATATACTATAAATAGTTCAAATAACATGAACAAGAACCTGTAAAAACGCGCCTTTGTTCATATTAAGACATTTTAAGCGGTTTGATAGACCGTGACAGACCGCTATGCCGCATTATGTTGTATGATGCCTAGACAATAATCATGTACGATTGTTTACAAAACTTTTTGAGTTCATTGTAAATGTTAGAAATGTAGAGGAGACACATATGAACACATGTATATATATATATACATACGTGTGTAATATTAATGGTATACCTCTGTGTAAGTGAAAATAAAGAATATTTTAAATGACTAGCAATTGTTTTTATTTGCTTTAATTAGATTTATGTCCATTTGGAACATATATGTGTTATTTTGAAAATTCGGTGTAATGCATCTACAATTATATGGGTAAATACGGTGGGAGGATTTAGAGTAATGCATCTACAATTATATGGGTAAATACGGTGGGAGGATTTAGAGTAATGCATCTACATTTATATGGGTAAATACGGTGGGAGGATTTAGAGTAATGCATCTACATTTATATGGGTAAATACGGTGGGAGGATTTAGAGTAATTCATCTACAGTCATATGGTAAAATACGCTTTGAGGATTTAAAGTAATGCGTCTACAGTTATACGAGTAAAACGCGCTTTGAGGATTTCGAGCAATGCATCTACAACTGTAGGTATAAATACGCAGAGAAGATTAAGAGCAATGCATATATAACTGGAGGAATAAAACACACACTCAATACTTATTACAATTAATATACAGATGCAGGTTATAATTAACACAGTTAAGATTAAGAGCAATGTATAAACAACTTACTTCAAGAATATATGGAAAATTAAAAAAAAATCATATGCAAGGAATATTTATAGCACGAATACAAGTTTAAATATATTTTCATGCGTAGCAGGATTAGAAAATACACGTCTTTATTTCTTATTCCTGTATAATTTTTATAAACATGAACATAATATCTTTAATATATTTATAAAACCATATTTTAAGTAACATTTTGTAGATTAGCATTTTCTTTCAAAAAGCATTTCGCTTCTATGGAACATTACGATGCCTCTTTTGTTACCTCATTCGAGTCCTTTTAGTGTGTATTCATGTTACTAAAAGTATTCTGGATACATTTAGGAGAGCTAGTTTTAGAATGAAATCGCAGTAAGCGCATTCATTTCACCTTTTCCGAATGAAAGTTATTTGTCATTGAACTATAAAGAATAAAATATCTCTTGAAACATTGACTTAGTAGGCTTTTCTATTATATTTAATAGTATTCAACTATTGCTAGACGCACTTATAATGGCCCGGTCAGAACACGTTCAACATTGCGGTACGTACCTCGTCCGGTAGTAAATTACACTTTTGGGAAATTTGGTCAAATGCATAGCGCCTGAAATGTAGCATACATTCTAAGCAGTTAGGCTAAAGCCCCAGGCCAAACATGTGTTAAGAACATGTTATATTGATATGTTCTGTACAGAGAGTTGATACAGAAATACAACACGTCTCTCAATATATACATTATAAGAAAGACATGAATTACAATTGAATGCTTTCATCGAAACTATTTTAAGCTTCAGTACTTGATTGAACATCGCGAAACATTTTTGTTTGTATCAAATACGTGGACTTTGTTGCTGAATGAGAAAGTATGAAACATCACCTTTGTAACATAATGCAACATGGGGTTATAATCACGAAACATTTCAAGGTATATACAATTACTATACGTGCGCTGCTATGGGATTTACAACAACTTCTGTAAGTGACGTCATTTCAAGAAAACTCAACATGTGCTGAAACTATTTGCAAGCAGGAAACAATATTTACTCCGTATGGTCACTTTGTTTTCATATTGCCATAATGGTCAAATATTGCTGTCAGTACATGGTGACTTCACATGTAACATTTTCTGGAAATGACGTCACTTAATGAAGAGGTTGGAAATCGTACAGCAACTCATACAACATTTATGTCGTCGCTACAGCTAACATCATTTACGTTGTAGTTACACGAACCCATGTAATGCTGTAGCTACTCATACCTCAAACTAAGCTGTAGCTACACACACATCCATTTATGTTGTAGCTACACACACCTCAATCAATGTTGAAGCTAGTCACATCCGATCATTGTTCTCAATCAATGTTGTAGCTACTCATACCTCAAACTAAGCTGTATGTTGTAGCTACACACACCTCAATCAATGTTGTAGCTACACACACCTCAATCAATGTTGAAGCTAGACACATCCGATCATTGTTCTCAATCTATGTTGTAGCTACGCATACTATCATCTAATTATAGCATAACATACCACCATCTAATTGAAGCATCGAGTAAAATCATGTAACTAAAGCATCACATCCTATCATTGACATGTAGTATCACATCCTATCATCGACGTGTAGCATCACATCCTATCATCGACATGTAGTATCACATCCTATCATCTAATTGTAGCTTTATATACCACCATCTAATTGCAACTTCACATACCATTATCGAATTGTAGCTTCACATACCACCATCTAATTAAAGCATCGAGTACGATCATCTACTTATAGCAACACATACATACATCTAACTGTAGCATTACATCGTATCACCTTATTCTAGCATTACATTCTATCATCTAATTGTAGCATCACATCCTATCATCTAATTGTAGCATCACATCCTATCACCTTATTCTAGCATTACATTTTATCATCTAATTGTAGCATCACATCCTATCATCTAATTGTAGCATCACATCCTATCGTCAAATTCTAGCATTACATCATATCATCTAATTGAAGCATTACAAACGACCATCTAATTGTAGCATAACATCCTATCATCTAATTGTAGCATTACATCCTATCAATTTATTGAAGCATTACATACGACCATCTAAATGTAGCATTACATCATATCACCCAATTGTAGCATACCATCCTATCATCTAATTGTAGCATTACATCCTATCATCTAATTGTAGCATCACCTACGACCATTAAATTGTGGCTCCAAATTGCATCATTTAATTGTAGCTTCACATACCACCATCAAATTATAACATCACATACCACCATCTTATTATATCATCACATACCATCATCTAATTGTAGCATCACATACCATCATCTAATTGTAGCATCACATACCATCATCTAATTGTAGCATCACATACCATCATCTAATTGTAGCATCAAAAACCGTCTTCTAATTGTAGCTTCATAAACCGTCTTCTAATTGTAGCATCAGAATACGTTATCTAATTGTAGCGTCACAAACCGTCATCTAATTGTAGCTTTACATACCACCATTTAATTGTAGCTTCACATATTACCATCTAATTGTAGCTTCATACACCACCATCTAATTGTATCGTCACATTCCACCATCTAATAGTAGCTTCACGTACCATCATCTAATTGTCGAATCACAAACCATCATCATATGATTGTAGCGTCACATACCGTCATCTAATTGCAGAATCACAAACCATCTTCTAATTGTAGCTTCCTGTACTATCAACTAATTGTAGTTTCACGTACTATCATCTATTTGTAGCTTCACGTACTATCATCTAATTGGAGCTTAACGTACTATCATCTAATTGTAGCTTCACGTACTATCATCTAATTGTAGCTTCACGTACTTTCATCTAATTGTAGCTTAACGTACTGTCATCTAATTGTAGCTTCACGTACTGTCATCTAATTGTAGCTTAACGTACTATCATCTAATTGTAGCTTAACGTACTATCATCTAATTGTAGCTTCACGTACTATCATCTAATTGTAGCTTCACGTACTATCATCTAATTGTAGCATCACATACCATCATCTAATTGTAGCATCACATACCATCATCTAATTGTAGCATCACATACCATCATCTAATTGTAGCATCACATACCATCATCTAATTGTAGCATCACATACCATCATCTAATTGTAGCATCACATACCATCATCTAATTGTAGCATCAGAAACCGTCATCTAATTGTAGCTTCACAAACCGTCATCTAATTGTAGCTTCTCATACCATCATCTAATTGTAGCATCAGAAACCATCATCTAATTGTAACTTCACAAACCGTCATCTAATTGTAGCTTCACATACAACCATCTTATTGTAGCATCAGAAACCGTCTTCTAATTGTAGCTTCATAAACCGTCTTCCAATTGTATCATCAGAAACCGTCTTCCAATTGTAGCTTCATAAACCGTCTTCTAATTGTAGCATCAGAATACGTTATCTAATTGTAGCGCCACAAACCGTCATCTAATTGTAGCATCACAAACCATCATATGATCGTAGCTTTACATACCACCATCTAATTGTAGCTTTACATACCACCATTTAATTGTAGCTTCATATACCATCATCATATGATTGTAGCGTCACAAACCATCATCTAATTGTAGCATCACAAACCATCATCTAATTGTACTTTCACGTACCAGCCTCTAATTGTAACATCAGGAACCATCATCTAATTGTAGCTTCACAAACCGTCATCTTATTGTAGCGTCACATACTACCATCTAATTGTAGCTTCACGTACCATCATCTAATTGTAGAATCACAAACCATCATATGATTGTAGCGTCACATACCGTCATCTAATTGTAGCTTCACATACCACCATCTAATTGTAGCTTCATATACCACCATCTAATTGTAGCGTCACATTCCACCATCTAATAGTAGCTTCACGTACCATCATCTAATTGTCGAATCACAAACCATCATCATATGATTGTAGCGTCACATACCGTCATCTAATTGTAGAATCACAAACCATCTTCTAATTGTAGCTTCCTGTACTATCAACTAATTGTAGCTTCACGTACTATCATCTAATTGTAGCTAAACGTACTATCATCTAATTGTAGCTTCACGTACTATCAACTAATTGTAGCTTCACGTACTATCATCTAATCGTAGCTTCACGAACTGTCATCTAATTGTAGCTTCACGTACTATCATCTAATTGTAGCATCACATACCATCATCTAATTGTAGCATCACATACCATCATCTAATTGTAGCATCACATACCATCATCTAATTGTAGCATCACATACCATCATCTAATTGTAGCATCACATACCATCATCTAATTGTAGCATCACATACCATCATCTAATTGTAGCATCAGAAACCGTCATCTAATTGTAGCTTCACAAACCGTCATCTAATTGTAGCTTCTCATACCATCATCTAATTGTAGCATCAGAAACCATCATCTAATTGTAACTTCACAAACCGTCATCTAATTGTAGCTTCACATACAACCATCTTATTGTAGCATCAGAAACCGTCTTCTAATTGTAGCTTCATAAACCGTCTTCCAATTGTATCATCAGAAACCGTCTTCCAATTGTAGCTTCATAAACCGTCTTCTAATTGTAGCATCAGAATACGTTATCTAATTGTAGCGTCACAAACCGTCATCTAATTGTAGCATCACAAACCATCATATGATCGTAGCTTTACATACCACCATCTAATTGTAGCTTTACATACCACCATTTAATTGTAGCTTCATATACCATCATCATATGATTGTAGCGTCACAAACCATCATCTAATTGTAGCATCACAAACCATCATCTAATTGTACTTTCACGTACCAGCCTCTAATTGTAACATCAGGAACCATCATCTAATTGTAGCTTCACAAACCGTCATCTTATTGTAGCGTCACATACTACCATCTAATTGTAGCTTCACGTACCATCATCTAATTGTAGAATCACAAACCATCATATGATTGTAGCGTCACATACCGTCATCTAATTGTAGCTTCACATACCACCATCTAATTGTAGCTTCATATACCACCATCTAATTGTAGCGTCACATTCCACCATCTAATAGTAGCTTCACGTACCATCATCTAATTGTCGAATCACAAACCATCATCATATGATTGTAGCGTCACATACCGTCATTATATTGTAGAATCACAAACCATCTTCTAATTGTAGCTTCCTGTACTATCAACTAATTGTAGCTTCACGTACTATCATCTAATTGTAGCTAAACGAACTATCATCTAATTGTAGCTTCACGTACTATCAACTAATTGTAGCTTCACGTACTATCATCTAATCGTAGCTTCACGTACTGTCATCTAATTGTAGCTTCACGTACTATCATCTAATTGTAGCTTAACGTACTATCATCTAATTGTAGCTTCACGGACTATCATCTAATTGTAGCTTCAGGTACTGTCATCTAATTGTAGCTTCACGTACTATCATCTAATTGTAGTTACACGTACTATCATCTAATTGTAGCTTCATATACTGTCATCACCTACCACTATCTCATCGTAGCATCATGTACCACTATCTTATCGTAGCATCACGTACCGCTATCTCATCGTAGCATCACCTACCACTATCTCATCGTAGCATCACCTACCACTATCTCACCGTAGCATCGCCTACCACTATCTCATCGTAGCATCACTTACCACTGTCTCATCGTAGCATCACCTACCACTATCTCACCGTAGCATCGCCTACCACTATCTCATCGTAGCATCACTTACCACTGTCTCATCGTAGCATCACTTACCACTGTCTCATCGTAGCATCACCTACCACTATCTCATCGTAGCATCACCTACCATTATCTCATCGTAGCATCACATTCCATCATCTCATCGTAGCATCACATTCCATATTCTCATCGTAGCATCACATTCCATAATATCATCGTAGCATCATATTCCATTATCTCATCGTATCATCACATTCCATAATCTCATCGTAGCATCACATTCCATCATCTCATCGTAGCATCACATTCCATCATCTCATCGTAGCATCACCTTTCATCATCTCATCTTAGTATCACATTCCATCATCTCATCGTAGCATCACATTCCATCATCTCATCGTAGCATCACATTCCATCATCTTATTGCAGCATCACATTCCATCATCTCATTGCAGCATTACATTCCATAATCTCATTGCAGCATCATATTCCATCATCTCATTGCAGCATCACATTCCATCATCTCATCGCAGCATCACATTCCATCATCTCATCGTAGCATCACATTCCATCATCTCATTGCAGCATCACATTCCATCATCTCATTGCAGCATCACATTCCATCATCTCATCGTAGCATCACATTCCATCATCTCCTCGTAGCATCACCTTTCATCATCTCATCGTAGTATCACATTCCATCATCTCATTGCAGCATCACATTCCATCATCTCATTGCAGCATCACCTTTCATCATCTCATCGCAGCATCACATTCCATCATCTTATTGCAGCATCACATTCCATCATCTCATTGCAGCATTACATTCCATAATCTCATTGCAGCATCATATTCCATCATCTCATTGCAGCATCACATTCCATCATCTCATCGCAGCATCACATTCCATCATCTCATCGCAGCATCACATTTCATCATCTCATCGCAGCAACACATTCCATTATCTCATCGTAGCATCACCTACCACTATTTCATTGCAGCATCACATTCCATCATCTCATTGCAGCATCACATTCCATCATCTCATTGCAGCATCACACTCCATCATCTCATTGCAGCATCACATTCCATCATCTCATCGTAGCATCACCTTTCAGCATCTCATCGTAGCATCACATTCCATCATCTCATTGCAGCATTACATTCCATCATCTCATTGCAGCATCACATTCCATCGTCTCATTGCAGCATCACATTCCATCGTCTCATTGCAGCATCACATTCCATCATCTCATCGTAGTATCACATTCCATCATCTCATCGTAGTATCACATTCCATCATCTCATCGTAGTATCACATTCCATCATCTCATCGTAGTATCACATTCCATCATCTCATCGTAGTATCACATTCCATCATCTCATTGCAGCATCACATTCCATCATCTCATTGCAGCATCACATTCCATCATCTCATCGTAGTATCACATTCCATCATCTCATCGCAGCATCTCATTCCATCATCTCATTGCAGCATCACATTCCATCATCTCATTGCAGTATCACATTCCATCATCTCATTGCAGTATCACATTCCATCATCTCATCGCAGCATCACATTCCATCATCTCATTGCAGTATCACATTCCATCATCTCATCGCAGCATCACATTCCATCATCTCATCGTAGCATCACATTCCATCATCTCATCGCAGCATCACATTCCATCATCTCATCGTAGCATCACATTCCATCATCTCATCGCAGCATCACATTCCATCATCTCATCGTAGTATCACATTCCATCATCTCATCGCAGCATCTCATTCCATCATCTCATTGCAGCATCACATTCCATCATCTCATTGCAGTATCACATTCCATCATCTCATTGCAGCATCACATTCCATCATCTCATTGCAGTATCACATTCCATCATCTCATCGCAGCATCACATTCCATCATCTCATCGTAGCATCACATTCCATCATCTCATCGCAGCATCACATTCCATCATCTCATTGCAGCATCACATTCCATCATCTCATTGCAGTATCACATTCCATCATCTCATTGCAGTATCACATTCCATCATCTCATCGCAGCATCACATTCCATCATCTCATTGCAGCATTACATTCCATAATCTCATCGCAGCATCACATTCCATCATCTCATTGCAGTATCACATTCCATCATCTCATCGCAGCATCACATTCCATCATCTCATCGTAGCATCACATTCCATCATCTCATCGCAGCATCACATTCCATAATCTCATTGCAGCATCATATTCCATCATCTCATTTCAGCATCACATTCCATCATCTCATCGTATCGTCACATGCACATACCTCAATTTCGGTTGTATCTTAATATACCACCGCATACATTTCAAATCACATACCCCGTCTGGCTGGGTACCTTTTCCTGCCATCATCGAGACTTTAAAATTGACCGATTTCCATTTCAATGATATTTATTTGGAAATGTTGTTTATATTTTAGATAAAGGTTTATTGTTTAATACCCAAAAAAAGCTACAAGTATGTGAGAGGTTTTCATATGTGTGTCAGTTTCATGATAAATGTATTAAAGACGGTAGCGTCGAAACAAGTTAAGACAAGGTAAAGTATGATCGTCATTTTTATCTGAGACCAATTTACATTCTAACAAGGACGAACGTTGTCTAGGAATGACAGTTGTCTGCCCACATATATCACCGTAGCTAGACTTTCCCTTCAAGATGTCGCGAATTTAATTTCCTATAATTGAATTTAGAAGCCACTAATACTGTTGTTAGTTCACAAGATTAGCAAGCACGTGCTGGGATTACATCCTCCTGTATATAGCAACATTTATGGAAATATTTTTTTGTCATTCAATGTTTCTAGACTATTCAAAGCCGTGCAATATGTTACAATATGAGAAATGAATACGCTTGTTAGATTGTGTCTTGCTAAAGTACACGTCATTTGATGCTTTTGTGTATATGGTTATGTTGATGAACCTATCAATATTTCGACCCTAGGGGACAAAGTCATAGAGCTAAAGGAACCAATGTCGCTTTGTAGACTAACCTTTTACACGATCTTTACTGGTTAAATGAAATACGTGGAAAAGAAGAATGAAAGCATCCTACTGTTTAGGCGGGTATCACGTTACCATTGGAAATAGTACGTTTAGTTTACAGTGTTTTTGTGATCATTTTATGCTATGGCAGTCGTAATGTTTCAGTTAATATTAAAGATTTCAGAAAAACAAACAACTACATTCATATACAATGACATTTGGTTTTGTTTTTTCGTCGTGTCAAATTAATCACTTCTCAAATCCCTATTGGATACACATAAAAAACATATCGTCTTATTTTTGCGAACTAAACGTCAATTATAATCTCAGATAAAAGTCCATAATAGAGACAAAGGATAATTATGCTTTCTGTTTAAACTCTTTATTAATATTTCACCTGAAAAAGGCTTTATCAAAATGATGAAACTTTTCTTACCAACTAGCTATATTATGATCCTCTTTACACAATACACAAAACAAAATGGCGTAACGTCAAAATATATTGCACAAAACAATATGGCGTAACGTCAAATATAGATAGATTGATAGATAGTTTTATTTTCAAAATCCAATAAGCCTCGCGGCCCATGAGGACAACCTTTTTACAATTACATGTATATACAGGATAATCAAACATATAACGTTGCGGAGAAGATACATTTACATTAGATTAAACATGTGTGTTGATCAAATGACAATTTTTTTTTTGGAAGCATCAAATGTTACAAAAGTTACAATAATATAAACATAAAACAAAATAACCCAAGCTTGTTTCCTGACGAAAACGAAATACAAGAACTGTTGGTAGAGAGTATGAATCTAAAAAGTACCACATGACATTACCGTTCTATCGAAACAAAAATAGAACGGTAATTACTCGCGGTGTGCTAATCTACATGTACATGTAATAATATGTATTGCCTTCTTGTAAATCCTTTATATGTAAAACATGCAAGTTTACGCAAAGTAACCACATTTTCGAAAGTTAAAAGTTCAATTTTGTGCATGGATGTTTTCTTCCAAAATATTGGCTAATATATTTCTTTCTTAAATCATCTAACATTGAACATTCTATGACAAAATGATACTCATCGTCTAACTTATTACAAAAACATATTTTCTTTCGTCATATGGGATTCTCATTGGTCTCTACACGAAGGCGATGAGCAGACATTCGTAATTTGCTTAATGCGGTTTTGTGTTTTTGATTGGTTACATCTTTTAGATATGTTTTTAATTTGAAATCACCACATAATTCTCGGTAAAACAATGCTCTTGATGAGTTTCTTATGTTTCCATTTAAAGTTTGCATAAAATTATCGTTGAGTCTTTGTCTAACTAAACTAATAAATATGTCCTTGTCACCAACACCTTGAAAAAACCACACGTCATAAAAACCTAATGACGATAATAAATCGCGAAGCAGACTTGCCAAATTCTTGAGTTTAGGCATGAGTTCAATGTCATGATTTTAAATTTATGAACAATTTTTACGTACTTGTTTTCAGTTGATTCTATCATTTTTAGCCAATATACAATTATCTTTAAATATCGACCTATAATTAAAGAATGTCGCTGTATACAAAATCGTTTTGTGTTACTCTTTTAACCCCTAAAATATTTTTGCAAAATTGGGTATGTACTATTTCAATATTACTAGCAGTATGGAAACCCCAGACTTCACATCCATACTTAAGAATCGGCAGAACTAATTTATCGAACAATTCTAACCTGTGTTTTATTCCAATATTTGTAAAATAATATTATTTGTTGATTTTAAAAATATAAATTTTCTTGATTGCCCCGCTAACGTTATTTGTGTTAGATTAAAAGATCCACCAACAGTAAATACTATACCTAAGTATGAAAATGTATTAACGATTTCAATATTTTTGTCGTTATATGTAAGAAATGTATTTCTAGGCAAACTACCTGACTTTCGGAAAATCATCACATATGGTTTTTTTACATTTAAAATCATTTTCCACTAATTACAATCTTCTAATAATATATCAAAACCTTTTTGAAGACCTTGTGGTGTTTTCGAGAACAAAACAATGTCGTCATAAAATATTGAAATTGTTGATTGTAAGAAAATTTTCATAATTTTGATAAAACCTTTTCAGGCGAAATATTAATAAAGAGTTAAAACAAAGAGTAAATGTCAATTAATTGTTAAAACCGTAAATCTAGAAAACATTAATTCTAAGTTGCCGTAACTGAGATTTGGATATTGCTTTAGTTGGTTATTAGTCATTAACAATTTTTTTTTATTATTTGCGTCCATTTTTACCCATGGACTAAATATACGAA
The DNA here is from genome assembly GCA_032209605.1 of Mactromeris polynyma. Lineage (NCBI taxonomy): Eukaryota > Metazoa > Mollusca > Bivalvia > Venerida > Mactridae > Mactromeris > Mactromeris polynyma. The sequence goes on from JASFXZ010000001.1 coordinate 52,881,301, forward strand.
CATTGCTTTCATATAGGACTATCTATTTTAAAACAAACTTTTCATGTTATTAACATATAGTACAGAGAATATCAAATGGGTTGCTATATTAGTATTGAATTTATTGTACCTATTAAACAAATGTGACGCGAGTCTCATATGCGATTCACAAAAAGTGTTTTATTCGATGATGAGTTCAGCAAATTGGATACTGATCCGTATTCTAGACAACAACTGGAAATACTAACTTGACAACGGTATTATAAATAAAACTAACAACAAGGCGAAATAAGGCTATACTTATTTTATTATTTCAACTTTCTCTACTTCCTCAAAGATTTTGTCTGGTATACAAATTATTCTCTATAATAAGTTAAATATGTTTCCAGCTAGAATTCTTCATCTTCTTCATTCAACTTACGATAACGGAAGTAAATCTTACTGTGACATAACAACAGAGAAATAATGCTCACTAAAAGAACAATCGAACCATGCAACGCTCGCTTATAAAGTGGAACACAAAATGTCAATACAAATGTCAAAACTGCATACTTCTTTGTATAGGGCATTTTCTGCTCGACCTTTTTATTCAATTTCATCACATGAATATATATGGCTTGACTATAAAGATAACGGTGTCTTCTATATTCAATACTTAATATTCAATGACGGTGTAATGTAACTTGTCTCAAACAAAGTATCAAGTAAATAAACATTCAAAGAAAATCACATACAATTTAAGTCTGTAACGTGAAATTATGTAACTAAATGATACAATTCAAGATGGAACTGTCAGTGACAAGAACACATACGTTTATAGTCCATCTTCATTTCATGATTGTATCAAAATGAAAGTATTTTGGTCATTTATCTGATATTGTGTTAAGACAAGCATGATAGAAACTGAAGATTGGAACTGCTCAATTAAAACAAAGGTTCACTTGTATTCAAATTTAATTACGGTAATTTAAGATTAGTAAAATTGATATGGAAGGGCAAATAAAAGAAGTAATAAAAGTGAGTGTATCTAAGTGTGAATCTCAATGTCTGCTATAAGCGAGTGTAAATAGAGCACCCAATGAGATTGATCATGCTAGTATGCTAAGATAAAATCGGGATACACTATTTATTATTCTATGTTAAACAGAAGTAGATAAGTGAATCACCTACAATGATGGTTTAATTGCGTTGTGTTAGGCAGGGGAAGAAATGTGAATCACCAAATATAATGGTTTAAGTATGTCATGTCAGTCATTGATAAAGTTGTGAGTCATTAACACTAATGGTTTAAGTATGTCATGTCAGTCATTGATAAAGTTGTGAGTCATTAACACTAATGGTTTAAGTAAGTCATGTCAGTCATTGATAAAGTTGTGAGTCATTAACACTAATGGTTTAAGTATGTCATGTCAGTCATTGATAAAGTTGTGAGTCATTAACACTAATGGTTTAAGTATGTCATGTCAGTCATTGATATAGTTGTGAGTCATTAACACTAATGGTTTAAGTAAGTCATGTCAGGCATTGGTATAGATGTGAGTCATTAACACTATTGGTTTAAATATGTCATGCCATGTATTGATATAGTTGTAAGTCATAAACACTTATGGTTTAATAATGTTATGTCAGGCATTGGTATAGTTGTGACTCACCAACATTAATGGTTTATTTATGCTATATCTGGCATTGATATAGTTGTGACTCACCAACACTAATGGTTTATTTATGCTATGTCTGGCATTGATATAGTTGTGACTCACCAACACTAATGGTTTATTTATGCTATGTCTGGCATTTATATAGTTGTGAGCCACCAACACTAATGGTTTATGTATGCTATGTCTGGCATTGATATAGTTGTGAGCCACCAACACTAATGGTTTATTTATGCTATGTCTGGCATTGATATAGTTGTGAGCCACCAACACTAATGGTTTATTTATGCTATGTCTGGCATTGATATAGTTGTGAGCCACCAACACTAATGGTTTATTTATGCTATGTCTGGCATTTATATAGTTGTGAGCCACCAACACTAATGGTTTATTTATGCTATGTCTGGCATTGATATAGTTGTGAGCCACCAACACTAATGGTTTATTTATGCTATGTCTGGCATTTATATAGTTGTGAGCCACCAACACTAACGGTTTATTTATGCTATGTCTGACATTGATATAGTTGTGAGCCACCAACACTAATGGTTTATTTATGCTATGTCTGGCATTTATATAGTTGTGAGCCACCAACACTAATGGTTTATTTATGCTATGTCTGGCATTGATATAGTTGTGAGTCACCAACACTAACGGTTTAATAATGTTATGTCAGACATTGATATAGTTGTGAGTCACCAACACTTATGGTTTAATAATGTTATGCCAGGCATTGATATAGTTGCGAGTCACCAACACTAACGGTTTAATAATGTTATGTCAGGCATTGGTATAGTTTTGACTCACCAACACTAATTGTTTAATTTTGTAATGTAAGCCATTGCTATAGTTGTGAGACACACAAACCTAGGTACTCGGAGCAATATATCGGTCAGAAATGAAAACAACGTGGATCCTTTGAAGCTTGCTTTTCAACAGCATATGCTTTTGAATGGCTCGGCCCTTAGTTTGTGACATTTCTTGCTAGCGTCTTTATTCATTCAAATAGACCATCCAAGAAACAACCCGACAACACTGTACAGAGATAAGTATGTAGGACATACATCTGCACTTGGAAATGTGTATATTACCAAATTAGTAAATGCGTATCAGCATATATCTTGTCTGACTTAATAATAAACTAAATGCCAAGTACAAATTATGCAAATCTTGAAGTACAAAATGTGACGACGTATTCTTAGGTGAAGCTATTCCGGCAAAATTTAATTTATATATTCGTCTGGTAGATTATGTAGCATTTATGGAACTATTCAGGGCCATATTGGGTATTGTTTCTGTCTAAATCATTCATATCTATAACCATTGCCAGTTAGCTAATCACAGAATATCTTGTTTGTATCCAAATGTATTTATTTACATTCAGTTTATGAAGTTATAAAAACGACACCAAGCTGAGATACGTAGATGTTGTAAATATATAAACATGTAATTGCCACATAAGTACACTGCTATATTTTATTCTAGTCTTATATGAATATTATATTCTTGGTAAAAATGATTTAGTGTCTTGGTACAAATTATGTGTAATATTTAGTTGCATTAATCACACTGCATATCAGCAAGGGTCTATATAAAATTGCGTAGGTGTTCATTGCTGTAACAAAAAAGTGTTAATGATAACTAATGTATGCATTTAACACCATATTCAGAGAAAACGAGTTGTTTCAACATCAGACATTAATTGTACAAAGAAAAACAACTGCGTGGATTCTGCACTTTTAAATAAGATATAACAACGGAGAACTGCTAGTTTCACACTCGTGAAAGTGAAGGTAACTGTGCATTTTGTTATGTGTTTTATTTCATTAATAAGTACAGCCATTGTCATTGTTTACTAGTATAAGGGAAAAAACAAGCAATTAGAATCAAATACGATTTAAACTATTGTGACATTGATTAATTTCAATTTATGGTTTACTAGTTTGAGAAAAAAGCTATTACAATTAAATGAGATTTAAACTCTTGTGAATTGATTTATTCCAATTCATGGCTTACTAGTATGAGAAAAGAGCACGTACAATTATATAAGATTTAAACTATTGTGACATTGATTAATTTCAATTTATGGTTTACTAGTATGAGAAAAGAGCACGTACAATTAGATAAGATTTGAACTATTGTGACATTGATTAATTTCAATTTATGGTTTACTAGTTTGAGAAAAAAGCACTTATAATTAAATAAGATTTAAACTCTTGTGACATTGATTAATTTCAATTTATGGTTTACTAGTTTGAGAAAAAAGCACTTATAATTAAATAAGATTTAAACTCTTGTGACATTGATTAATTTCAATTTATTGTTTACTAGTTTGAGAAAAAAGCACTTATAATTAAATAAGATTTAAACTCTTGTGACATTGATTAATTTCAATTTATGGTTTACTAGTTTGAGAAAAAAGCACTTATAATTAAATAAGATTTAAACTCTTGTGACATTGATTAATTTCAATTTATGGTTTACTAGTTTGAGAAAAAAGCACTTATAATTAAATAAGATTTAAACTCTTGTGACATTGATTAATTTCAATTTATGGTTTACTAGTTTGAGAAAAAAGCACTTATAATTAAATAACTATTGTGGCATTGCTTAGTTCCATTTTTTCTGGTTATTTAGGACCAGTATTTTATCAAACTTGACGAATGTTTGAGAAGAAATCTACACCGTAATATTTATCATATTGTTATAGATGTCATGTAAGTGGTAACACGAATCTCGCAAATTCGCAAATTTGAGTTATTAAGTAACATAATAAGTGGTCAACTAGATAAGATTCGCATTACCACTTACATCTTACATATAAGCCAAAATTGCATTTATAAATAAGTGGTAACACGAATCTTAAGTGAAATTCGCGAATTTGAGTTATTAAGTAACATGATAAGTGGTCAACTAGATAAGATTCGTGTTCCCACTTAAATCTTGTGTAATACATCATAAAAAGGTAAGAGGTGGCAGTTCTGGGCACTTTCAAACCTGTTTTTAGTTTTATGATATTTATCTTACCGAAAATGTGACACGAATATTAACTAGATAGCTAGATAATTATCGTAATGATTAAGTGGTTAACACGAAACAATTCGCGAACGCTATCATGCTAACTGGTGGCAGTAATATGCCACCATACATGTGATATCAATGACAATACTTCCTTGTAGGCGTATTAAAATAAAAGGAAACTGAAAACAATCCATACACCTAAGTTAATTGGAATTCAGGGAGTAAGACATAGTATAGACAATTAAGTAAATATATATTGCTTTAATATTAATTCAAGGTTAGACGTAGGAGTAATAATCATAAACATTATTTTGTGTTTAATTGTATGGTCAACGCTGCCGTGTATTTACATGGTATCAATGTTCTCCGAGTTTTCTAAGATAAAACGTGTAAGGACGTATAATTAATTGTTCATTAATTTTTATGTTGAGGCGTATAATAAATATTTCATCTGAATTTTTTGTTAATACGTATAATTAATAGTTCATTTAATTTGAATATGAGGCGTTTAATCAATATTTCATCTGTGTTTATGTTGAGAAGTAAAGACGACGTTCAACTGTATTTATGCTTAGATATAAAATCAACATTTTCTGTGTTTATACTGAGACGTATCGTAAAACGTTATTAGTGTAAGTATGATGGCAAGGCCTGTGTACGTATCGTTAAAAAATAACATTACCTCCGCTTTTATGTCAAGACGTGTAGTAAGATCATGTTCGAAATACAAATGGAAATCTTTTCAGGCATAGACATTTAAGATAGAAATATTGAAATACAGAATAGCAACAATTCACATATATTACAGTGATTTATTTTATTTATATTTCTCATACAAGATCAGTGTTGAAGCACCAATTCCAGTTAAAGATTCTTTAAGATCTGGTAGCGACATCCACGCCTTGGTACCCGTATCGTAACAGCTTACGTCACTCAGTCTAATACCAGTGTTCCAGTCATAACCTCCAAGTAGGTAAAGTTTCTCTTTCACGACGCAACAACCAAATTCGGAACGCGGGTTTCTCATCTGTGTCACGAACGTCCATTGGTTTGTCTCTAGTGAAAACCTGCAAAATACAAATGAAATACCGAATAAATGAGTCGATACTTTATGTCTGTTCTATATGCTGCTGTGTGACTTAGATTTTCTGTATTTTGATTGTATTTTTGTATTTTACTGAAAGAAATGTAGCTTAAGAAATTCTTCTTCAAAATACACTAATAATGTATACATTGTATTTGATCAATACGCCTCGTAGGTATTGCCTTCACATAAATAGATATGTTTATTCAGGTCAATACACAAATTTACAATAATACACTTGTCATGATAGAATAGGTAAATAATTATAAATCTACATCTAATTTAAAGGTGACTTATAGACCATCTGGGTCGGGTATACTACGATAATATTATATGTTTAATTCGATTTGTTATACATATGTAGTTATGATACAAATGTCACTTTAATGAACCATTTACGTATTTTACTAACTTACTTTCGGAAAGTTCGGTCTTTTCCAAAGAAGCGTTTTAATGTTTTTCTTAAATCGTAGAATAAAAGGACACTCTAACACAAAATGAAACTCGTCCTCTAGTATATTGCGTAGTGATATGTCACTAGCCTGTACCACTGCGTCTAAGGTGATTGGCATTATCAAATGCCATTGTGTTTTGAGGTGACTGACCATCGGCATTTATCATCGAGTTGAGTACCATTGTATCTATTGCATAAAGTACATATCAGGCAACATTGTATCTTAGTGTTGCCGTTGCTAGGTTACATTGTCTTTAAGACGTCATAAAAAATGTCTCCGAAATAAGTGGCCGTTCTCCAGTACCATTGTGTGTATTGCGATACCTTTATAAATATACCATTGAATATAAGGTATCAGGCACTCTGTATGGTAACATTATATCTAAGGTGATGGGCCGTTGTCCAGTACCACTGCGTCAAATGTTGCTGACCGATTTCAAATGTCATTGTATCTAATGTTTATGGCTGTTGTCATGTGCCATTTTCCGAAAGTCAAATTGAATCGAAGCTTAGAGACTTTTCTCCGGTATAATTGTTGCTAATTATGACAGATCGTTCTACAGTACCCATGTAAAAAATGCCATTTTTAAGAACTACTGCATCTAATGTGTTTATCTGTTTTTAGGTGTCGTATATCTAAGGTCAAATTGTATTTGAGAAACCGTAATCTTTGTATCTAAGGTAACATAGCGATGTTAAGTATTACTACTGTATCTAACTTAACTAGTCATCGTGAGATACCATTGTATCTAAGGTGACATACCTTTTCAGGTATTATTGTATCAAAGGCGACATGATAAAGTCAGATACCAAAGCATCTGATGTGACGGGTCGTTGTATGGAACCATTGCATCTAAGGTGACGAGTAATCTGAAATTCTAAAATTGCAACACTTACCTTTCGATCGCATCAACGCATATCAACTGTCCCCTGGCATCAATTGATGCTCCTCCAACTAAATACAGGTTGTTGTTGATTGGAACTAAGTGGGCATGAAATCTAGGCTTATTGATAGGTTTAAGGAGTTCCCATTTATTGTCAGAGGGTGTATACCTCTCTACTCTGCTGCATAGTGCTTTGTTACCTGAAATCATTTAGATATTGCAGTTAATTATTGCCATATGTTTGATATGTCCAAATGGTGTGGATTGACGCAGCATGTATGTTTCACGGTATTACAGTTTGCAAGCTTAACATTCAGATATTAACAAAAGTGTACTCACACTGCTGCCAAACGATGAAATGAAACTTGCAAATATGGTTATAAAGGCTTAAATACGTCAGGAGACAATACAAAAAAATCAATACAAAACTAAGGGTGTGAATGGTAGCTGTGCAATGGTATGTGGCGTCCTGTCATTTTTCTTTAAATTACCTTTAAACCAAAGGTGGCTTGTACTTTTCAGTAGCAAGGGCATTATGCAATAGTTAGCTGCGTTGCTTTTCAATTTGTCTATTTTCATTTTTTCATCATCTTTATTGGTCGAACGAAACATGTATAACATGCTGTTTTGTCAGACTAGCACAATAGAACAGCCTATATGAAATTATTTTACAGCTTCATGCACGAATACCAAGGATCATGTGTAATGTTTTGCTTTCATTATCTTGTTCATTTTGTGTGTGAACGAATCTAACTTCTGTTAGAGCTTTACACAATGTTTTAACAGTTTATTCAGCTATATAAGGTGACCAGTTGACCTAACCAGTGTTCCTGGAATACCATCCAGTTCTTACCGGTTCTTCTAAAAGAGACTAACAATTTCCCAATGTTAATATCTGAGGTGAAGGCAAAGATAGGATCGATGTATTGACATTGATATCCCTGATGTCAGTGAAATATTTAAATACCAAGGTGTACAATGTATGTATTAATATATAAACTTAGTTCTATGTAACAAATTAATATCATTATTGTCGTTTTCATAGCATTGGTTGACATGTGGAACAGGAAAGCTTATCTGCTTGTATTAGTTTCTGTGAGATCAATACATCATTTATGTTTCTACCTGATCCACCGACAGCATATATTCTCCCATTCATACACGACACAGCGGCACATCGTCGTGGACTACAAAGCTGTGCAACTTCTTCCCACTTGTCGGTTGATGGATCATACCGTTCCACTGAAGACAATGACTCCTCTGCGCTGATTCGTCCGCCTGTAGTGAAAGTAAAATTTCAATACTACCACCATTGGTTCTGAAGAAAATATGGCGGGAAAGAAAACAAACTGGTCCATGAAATGATGGTCTTATTAATGAGGTGGTCTTACTTACGAGATGGTATTTTTAAAAGTGAAATGTAACTGTGCATTTAAACAATTAGACAATGGATTTTCTTTCAGCAAATGCTGAAAACAGGTGAAAACGAGGTCAGTGCATCGAAATCGTGAAAATAATATGATTTGTGATGGTTTTCATGCTCTGAGCAACAAAGACGTTTTTATCACTATATTCCCACGTTACAAAAATTTTGGAATTCCAAAATGGTATTTAGCTCTGTTATGAAATGTTTATTTAATATTATAGTCATCAGCTGCATCAATGAGTTATACATTTATTCACATAATTATATAGGTCCATATTTGATGTATAAAGATATGCATGTACATCTATGGAAAATGAAATTATTTTGGACAATAATATGCAAAATGTATCAAAAGCCAAGTAAATTTGTCCATGTACAATTGTTCTCCATTCAGGTAATATCTGCCCCAATATTCATCTTTTGCATTATCTACCTTCATGCGCCCCTTTTACTATGGTTTCTGTTCTATATACATATACCCCACCCATTACATTTGTTTTGTATTTAACACTCATGTACCACCATCATATAGTTTTGTAACATTTCATGAACACAGTATAGCTGTTTTAAAAATCTACTTTATTTCATGTGTACTGGTCAAAAGTACTAACCCACCAGTACTATTTCATAGAGTTTCTAAATGCCGCTGGATACATCTTCTGTGGATGTAGATTACAGAAATCTTTAACATATATTTTTCTAATGAATTGAACTATCAATATAGGACGATGTAAATCTATCGCAATCACGGTTTATATAATTGATTCCTAATGTTGAGAAGATGTCAACTTAAAAAATGGCGGGTTAGATCTTTTGACCGGTAATACAAGAAAATTAAGGCTGGTTTTGACAACATATGTGATTTACTGTTAAATCGAGTTGTAACAGGAAAACATTAAGAATTAGCTTTTCTAATCGCTCATTTACCCCATATACAATATCTTGCATAAACAAAATAAGAACAAACTGTGTATTAAACATGAATAACGAAGTATTTGCATCTAACTGAAAGATATTGACTGCATGACAATCCACTGGATCAATACGTTACAGTTTCTACGTGAGGTAACGAAATTTATGGATCTCTATTTGTTCATTTTCCATTTTGATAAGAAATAGTTATTGGTCCTCATATTGGGCATGGCCCTATAAACCATCTCCCATCCCATAATCTGTATAATAACGCGGCTAACTTGACCTTTCCACGTCTTGCTATTGAAAAGAATTTCAATCAGACGGTTAGCTTATCTGAAAGTTCCTCTCCCAACTTTTACATTCCAATCATTAATCTATTTCTAGCTCATAAAACGCTTCCTACTTTATACGGCACTTGAATACATGCTTAAATGTCTTTGATAGAAAATAGCAATCACGTAATTACCACGCCTTGAATAAATTGTACTTTAGAACTGCCGTAATGATCAAAGTACATGAATGAATCTTTTTCCAATGTACACGTGACACGTCCTGGCATCTACGTGAGTTATGTAAATTACATAGCAATCAAAACATATTTTATGAGTCAAATAGTCAATATGTATACAAAGCCTTTTTTGTGGGGTTTGTGAATGAAAGCTATTAATTAATGTGTTCAAACAAGGTATTGTTGAAAGGAACGATATTTATTTCTGTCTTTGACTACCGTGATAATGCATCATTAGATATAATAAACACCTAGCAGAGAAGTAAATATTTACATATATTTTGTATTTTTATAGGAACTTCTCTGCACAGCGTGGGTGTGGAGATAAGTGGACACCATTGTATAATGTGTGCTGAGTATTCTTTGTGATCTATTTTCTAGAAGATTTGATGGTAAAACCTGATATTTGAGTATAAGTAGTAATAATAAGTGTTAACCTTAGCAATCGACACTATAAACACCTGTCAATCTCAGATAAACATTCGAATAACATAGAACTTGGAGCAGACAAGATACTCGCCATTGTTACGTATTGTCATCCACCCCCGGATTTCAATTACTCGAACTATGCAGGAACAAATTGAGTTCCGAGTATTGAATTGAGAATAAGGGTAACAATCCCAAACTCATGTCCTGGTCTCCATTTACCATTATTTAACAATGGTAGCTGGCAGTAATACTAGGTGTTAGCTAAATGTTCATATTCAAGCACAGTTTGAGATAAATTATCTGTGTGTAGTTGGTTGTTCGTACAAGTTCATGTTTAGCAGTTTGTAAAGCTGTACGTAATTGGATGTACCGGACCATGTATAACTGGATGTACCGGACCGTGTATAACTGGATGCACTGGACCATGTATAACTGGATGTACCGGACCATGTATAACTGGATGTACCGGACCATGTATAGCTGGATGTACCGAACCATGTATAGCTGGATGTACCGGACCATGTATAGCTGGATGTACCAGACCATGTATAACTGGATGTACCGAACCATGTATAGCTGGATGTACCGGACCATGTATAACTGGATGTACCGGACCATACATAACTGGATGTACCGGACAATGTATAACTGGAAAACCAGACCATGTATAACTTGATGTACCGGACCATGTATAGCTGGATGTACCGGACCATGTATAACTGGATGTACCGGAGCATGCATAACTGGATGTACCGGATCATGTATAACTTGATGTACCAGACCATGTATAACTTGATGTAACGGACCATGTATAACTGGATGTACCGGACCATGTATAACTGGATGTACCGGACCCTGTATAGCAGGATGTACCGGACAATGTATAACTGGAAAACCAGACCATGTATAACTGGATGTACCGGACCATGTATAACTTGATGTACCGGACAATGTATCACTTGATGTACCGGACCATGTTTAACTTGATTTTCCGGACCATTTATAACTGGATGTTCCGGACTATGATATATTGAATATTCCCGGAATGTGTATAACTGAATGTACCGGACCCTGTATAACTGGATGTACCGGACCATGCATAACTGGATGTACCGGACCATGTATAACTTGATGTACCGGACAATGTATCACTTGATGTACCGGACCATGTTTAACTTGATTTTCCGGACCATTTATAACTGAATGTTCCGGACAATGATATATTGGATATTCCCGGAATGTGTATAACTGAATGTACCGGACCCTGTATAACTGGATGTACCGGACCATGTATAACTTGATGTACCGGACCATGTATAACTTGATGTACCGGACCATGTATAACTGGATGTACCGGACCCTGTATAGCAGGATGTACCGGACCATGTATAACTGGATGTACCGGACCCTGTATAGCAGGATGTACCGGACCATGTATAACTGGATGTATCGGACCATGTAAAGCAGGATGTACCGGACCATGTATAACTGGATGTACCGGACCCTGTATAGCAGGATGTACCGGACCATGTATAACTGGATGTACCGGACCATGTATAGCAGGATGTACCGGACCATGTATAACTGGAAAACCATCATGTAAACACCGGTGCATATAGTTGTAGATGTCCGTTTATATTTGAATGAAAAGGGCGGCGGCGATACAATCAACAAAAAGATACTTACCTACTGCGTATAACAAATTGTTTAGAACGCCTAACTGAAAACTCTGTCTCGGTGAATGCATATCTGCGGCAATCATCCATGCGCCAGTACGAGGATCGAACCGAAACAATGACTTTGCAGGTAAAAACACTCCATTACGTTCCTCACCACCAGCTATGTACAAGAATCCATTCAAAACGGCAACTGAAATATTGACATAGAGCAGCCTCTGACAGAATTGTAGTGATTGGAAATACAAATGTAACATGAATATGATTCGTGAGATGCAATGCCTTAATCACTTATGTTAAAGAGTCATCAGTTTATGACAAAGTTTCATTTCTACGAAAGACCAGTGGTGACGAAATTCCTGATTTAACAACACGAATTCACGATTTCAGCTTCCCGAATAAAATTATGAACTCGTGAAGTTGAATGGTGAATGCATGAACTCGTAAAGTGGAAATCGTTCACATGAACCAATACAAGACATTTTGGAAAATGTTAAAACATATTTGGTCAACATAAAATAACATAAAATTGTGCTGCTTTACTATAATTGATACACGTGGTACTGGTTTGGTCTAGATGTGGACAGGGTTTCACATTTTGGCAGCACAGCTGTAAACCAATTTTCTTTCACGGATGCAATATTTTGCGTTTCACTGACTCCCGGTAGTTTCGCGGATATTGAAGTTTGCGTAAATTCAACCTTCCGCGAATTCCGCGAATATATTATCGCATCAGTATAGATCTGGCTATGCAACTATACTTTCTCCCTTATGTCTAGTAACACAACAGTCGACATTTAACGGTTTTTTCTTCGGAAACTAATCTTTGTCCTGATAAGTTCTCATCCGCACAAGCTCGTTCAATTTGGTCAGCGGATGTTTAAGTTGAAATCACGATATAAAACTAATTCTCTGCCATAAAATTACTTTACTATGTCTATACGGCATTTTTTACGCCGACTAAATCTCGGAAGTCTTATGTAACATTTTCTAGTTCTACCTCGATGGATCTTTAATCAAAGGACTGAGAGTCCTAAAAAAGACGCGTGGAAAGAAAATATATGTGTATCAATAGGAGTAAAAATAGTGTACTGTAAAATAGCTGCGAGGCATGAATAAACCCTACGTACGCTTCCACACAGCGCTTTTACCACTGCCGTTACATTCACACGCTGCTTTATAACGCAGTATATTTTTATAATTGACATTCTCAACATTTCTCATACAGCCAATGATTTAGTCGCAGTTAACGTAATCACCGTCTTTCGATGATACTAAATTCCATTGGTCGGCACGATCACGTGACTACTGAGTTTTTAATAGACAAGTATTTCCCGTGTTAGAACCAATCAAATGTGCACGCAATATATGGCCTATCGTGTCAAGGGAAATTCAGCAAATCAGGTGTATTCATGTCATTTAGCAGTTACAGACGGCATTGTTAACCAGCGCGCCTAAGCGCGTCTGGTTTCACAACTAGAAAGGTCAAACTGAGATACATTATTAATATGACGGATTATAGGGGCATACTTTCTCCGTGACAAGTTGACTTAATAGTATGCATCCTAAAACAGTCGTCCTCCATATCTGAGGCATGTGTCAGTTGCCGGTGGACTCACGCTGGACAGTACTGGTTGGCAACCCAGGATCACTTGACGGTCCTACGCATTTGAAGAATGTGGACAATGGCGTAAACTCCAACGCAACAATGATGGAATAACCACAATGTGGCACATTTAGGAGTACCATTTTGTGTGTCTCTCAACAATAAAGTGTGTATATATTGTCATACTTCACGTGACATTAATCATATTAAATATGCATGCCACTGTATGACCGTCTCCATATGGAACGTTGCAGTTATTTCAAACAAAACAGAGCGCATTCTATGTAAATAATAAATGTCTCCCTTACGTGGGCGAGGGCAGTTTGGAATAAATAAAACCTTAAATATGCAAGCATGGTAAACATACCATTCCATTGAGAACACGGCTTATTGGTGAACGTCGACTCTCAAGCGAAGGTTAAAATGTCATTGTCCTACATCGATTTTATAATTGGTCAGCAGTATTTTAGACATGTCCAAGATCTCGATGTATCACGTTTCGTGCATGTTTCATTTGCAGCTAAAAGTAGCCAAGTACCGGCCAACCCAAATGGTAAATTGTTTAAAACTCATTAGCCAATTCATAATTACGGGTAATTGGCTGTAAACAATTCGCAACAAGACCCTTTTCATTACTTGTCGCTCTTATTGCATATATCTCTGACAAAAACGACGCGATACGATCACATGATTGTAATTAAATGATACAATTTAACAATGGTTCAATATATCAAACGACTAATCATATCGCGTGTTTAAGAACTATTTCCTTCTACCGATTGTTACGGGATCATAAATAGAATTTCAGATCGTGAAACGCCTCTGGTGTTCTAAAAATAGTGACGTCATTCGGAAATGATAATGAATACTGCTTTATATTACCCTGTCCCACAAGGGGGCGGTACATGATTATTTAGAATGCAAAGTAAACATGGCGAGTGATTTATTTGATAGCAATTCTCCGCCTACATTATCCCTTGATGTATTCATGTTACCATGGTGTGCACTGTCTAGCGTCGTCTACCGAACTACATTTGCTCCCTAAATGTGGTAATTCCTATTTTATTACATGTTCATCAAGTTTGGTCATTAATGTTTAATATCGACGCGACAAGCAGGTTGAACCGATTGGTTTAGAAGTGACGGGAGTGTTCAAATATTGAGAAGTCGTGTAAAACAAGAATTGTCATGAGAAATATATCTTCCTATCCCATGTTTACTGAATTATTTATGTAGTCATGCGCATAATTTTTTTAATCAATCGGGTAGTGGTAAATAAAACTTCCAAGAGGCGTGGTATTGCCGTCAATTATTCTGTAAAGTACACAGACCATATATTTATGATTAAATATTTAAGCACGTATTTCATTGCTGCATGGTCAACAGTTTTGGGTGACGTAGTGATTGAATGGTATGGTGCATGACTCTTGGTCTGTAGGCCGTGGGTTCGAACTCCTCGTTGCGGGATTTTCGACAAGCACTTCGCATTGCTAAATTCGACGCGAGTACTGATTGTAACACAGAAACATGTCATTGAGAGTGATTAGTGTAAGTTGTAAGCATTGATATTACAGTCGGTGTAAATATATCATGAAAATTCTACTGCAGAAAAATAAGTTTTATCGTATTTTACAAGCATTCTACAAGCAATGTGACATTTTATACCTGCGTGATGATGCCTAGGTGCCGGCAGGTGTGTAACTGTTTCCCAGATGTTATTGGTGAAATCAAACCGCATGACATCGTCTCTGATTGGCTGATCGTCTAGTCTTGGGGCACCACCCGTTGTTACAATTGACACGACAGCGTTCATACGTGGTACTGTTCTTGAGGACTAAAACAAGTTAATAGATATTCCGTAACGGTAACATGTACAAAGTAATACATTTTGGAAAAATAAGTTTGTTCTGGAAGAATTCGGGATGTTGAAATCGTGAATACATGACGTTGAAATCCACTGATCTTTCGTACAAATCAGATATCTTACCATGCGACCTGACATTCCTCTATGATGCACAGTACACCCTTTCCAGACCTACGCTCTTTGGAACGGCTACATCTCTTCAACTATATTATTAATCCCTTTGTAAAGATTTATCAACAAGTTAACCTCTCTAGATCAACAAACTCCCAACAACAGCCAAAATGTGCCTTTCCCAAATGGTTTTGCTTAGGAGCGGTTGAACGGTGTTTTAAAGGTAATAAGGCGGGGATAATAAATGACTACTATAATGGTTCATGGGTCATTATGTCATAATTAATTATGGCTTGTTTGGCATAACCCTACCTACCTATGAAAATGGCCCCTAGTAAAAACAATGTTAGTGATCTAAGTGAGAATTATATTTAGCAGCGTGTTGATAATTCACGCTAGTATGTCCATTAAAAATAATTACCTATTCACATACGCACCTTAATGTGGGTGGGTAGAGTTATGCCCAACACACAAATTTATGCCTACCTGAAGCAAACATTGACGGGCTGGCATCAAGTGATAATGGAGACATTCTTTTATCATTCTCTGACAATTTGGTTCTTCCATTAGATAGCTGTAACATTCTACTTTATCTACAACCTCAGCTGGATTTAACAACGGTAATCTTACAGTAGCTAGTAGATCATCAGCGTGTTGTAGACGCGTAGGTTTGTCAGCTTCAATCCATGTTCGAATACAATGAAAGACATCCAGCTCATTCTTTGCAGCGAGGTCGTTCCGTTTCAACAATTCAGTTATAAATTCCACCGGCAAATCGCGAAACAACGGACGACGAGATGTTGTAAGGAAATTAGTAGCAGCAACTTGCATCGCAGAATTAGTCAAATGACTTAATCCGTACTTAAACGATGTTCCTAAAAGTTGCAGGCAATTTTCTGTATTCAGATGATCAAAAAGAAACTCTTCACATGAATCAACGGCGCTGAACATTCCTAGAAAGGAGGCTGCTGACAAAATACTTTCCACATTTGTTGCCTCTATCTTGATTTTCCCTGTATACATCGCTTCTAACATTGCGTCCAAAGTTGATCCACATACACCTTCTATTTCCACCGGATGTCTTGTGTCTGTACATAGTTCTTCATTCTCAACGAAAATATCGTAGAAATAGTCGCAGCAAGCAGTTAGAACAAGTTTGTGAGCATAGAAATGTTTTCTGTCCAAAGTCACTAGTTCAACATCACACAATAACTTTTGACGCCATAAAACTTCCAAACCTGTGTGTATTGTTTCTGCAAGATTTCTAATAGCTTTATATCCCTTTTCGTTCCCCTTAAATGACTTTTGTAGGAGTCGTCGGCGAACATAATCCGTCCTGTAACCTTTTGGCGATGAAACACCATCTGACTTAGTACGCCGATTTTGTTGTCGATTCATAGCATGAGATAAAAGCTCACGTTACATCCATGTTTTCTTTACAAGATTGAAAACAGGAGTATCGATGTGTACTCCCGAATCATGACGGTGTATTCATGACTACCGTGACGTAACGTCAAGCGTTTGTCTTGACGTCAGAGATATTGATGTGAGAACGTCACAGCGTAGACGTCGTACAATACGTTATTCTTCGGCAAATGTTTAATTGTTATTGCTAATTGATTTTATTGAGTTATTAGATTGTTAGCGAATTCATTTTTAGATCTTAAAAGTATATACAAATGTAGATATAATAGAATATAAGTTGTTACAATATTATGAGTATCATTTTGTAATATTTTACAACTCATTGAAGATTTTATTCAGGAGGAAAGAGAATTGTAGATCACTATTCAGATATACTACACTAACGTTGTTGAATCACCGAGATTGGACAACCTACAATGATTGACAGACCTAAGTATCCACCAATTAAAGCTTTTTTAGTCGTAAGAAAAGAAATTAACGACGTGTATAAAGAAGAAATGTAATTGATTTCCATAACCTGATATCGACCATACATGAGATTATGAATATATTCTACAATTTCTTGATGTAGAACTTAGACTCTCTTCAGTCTCGCATGATGGAAAAAATGCTGGTATGGTATGTGCCATGTAAACCATCTGCTGGTATGGTATGTGCCATGTAAACCATCTGCTGGTATGGTATGTGCCATGTAAACCATCTGCTGGTATGGTATGTGCCATGTAAACCATCTGCTGGTATGGTATGTGCCATGTAAACCTGGTATGGTATGTGCCATGTAAACCTGGTATGGTATGTGCCATGTAAACCATCTGCTGGTATGGTATGTGCCATGTAAACCATCTGCTGGTATGGTATGTGCCATGTAAACCATCTGCTGGTATGGTATGTGCCATGTAAACCATCTGCTGGTATGGTATGTGCCATGTAAACCTGGTATGGTATGTGCCATGTAAACCTGGTATGGTATGTGCCATGTAAACCATCTGCTGGTATGGTATGTGCCATGTAAACCATCTGCTGGTATGGTATGTGCCATGTAAACCTGGTATGGTATGTGCCATGTAAACCTGGTATGGTATGTGCCATGTAAACCTGGTATGGTATGTGCCATGTAAACCATCTGCTGGTATGGTATGTGTCATGTAAACCTGGTATGGTATGTGCCATGTAAACCTGGTATGGTATGTGCCATGTAAACCTGGTATGGTATGTGCCATGTAAACCTGGTATGGTATGTGCCATGTAAACCATCTGCTGGTATGGTATGTGCCATGTAAACCTGGTATGGTATGTGCCATGTAAACCATCTGCTGGTATGGTATGTGCCATGTAAACCATCTGCTAAAAAGAACAAAAGATTTTTGGCGAGTTTATTTTCAAAGAGCGTTCCATAACGGGCGTTGATTTTACGGACATTTTTCTGACACCTGGCAATCCTTACAGGTTGGTATGATTCAGAATTATTATCACCATGTCATGTTTTCCGCGATAATTGTAGCTTTTTGCATGGACAGTCGATGTAAAATAAATTAGTTTAAAACAAATAGTAACAGTTCAAAGGTTTGGAAAAGTATCGGCTATTCAGGTATTAAAGTCGAGCGTGTTATAACATCTATTCAAATGTAAATTTTACGCAAGTATAGTGCTAATGTACAAGTTCTTGTGACTATTTCCGGTTTTCAACGCTACACATGTATGATAAATGGACATTGAAAGTCAATGCCACGATTTCCAAAATATCAAAGAAATCAATCTATTGCTATTCTGCAGGCTGATACTACGGAAAATCATGTGGCATGTCATTTTGCGTGCTCCCGTGACACAATTCATAGCATAACAATATATTAATATTGGACCCGTCAATGAGCTTTCGAGACCAGTAAATAGTGGACGCGACAATACGACATTAGACGTTACGTCAATTGAACGAGGAGGCGAAATTTTGCAATATTGTACCGACCAGTTCTTGTCAATTAATTCAGAGTTGTATAAAAATCTGACAAACAACGAAGCCACATTCTATTCTCCATGATGCTTTCTGCAATTTCAGATTAGGGCACAATGTTATTTAATCATTTGTTAAAACTTCACTTGACTAAAGATTTGTTCTGATTCGAGATTACTACGCAACCGAACCAGTGATACACGATAATATGCGGTGACACATTTATTATAACTTAAGTAATACACAACTTTCTTTGCCTTGATCGATGTCAAAAAGACGTTCGATTCTTGTTCTGGCAAAATATCTACCCGATATCAACATCAGCAGCGACATAAATATTCCATCTTGCGGTCGTGATTTCAAATGTATGTAGATATTTTACGGGTCGGGTTTCTGTTAATACATAATAACGTCAAGGTTGTTAGTTGTCACCATTTCTCTTCAAAATCTACATATCTACATATTCAAAGCTCCATTGAGACCCGGTCGGTGGTTGCTAAAAATAGCGCGGACGCAGACACGCACTGACAGACGTAAGGACAGTTGAAGCTATATGTTCCGCCTTTGGGAGCATAAAAACGTTCCTTGGAGCTTTTAATTGCACTATCGAACACAGTACAGTTTACCTAATAATATGAACACAAAATCGTATGACTCAAATGCCACTTCATTAATAGCAAAATTATGGCGGGTCCGATTTGGGGGAGTAAATCTTTAACTTGCATAAATGCAGCCCATCACCTAACAAGGAGGTTCCTTTTTATGGATTTTACTCCATTTTATACTGTGAAATAGTCATGGCGAACAGCTAAGATCTTAGTTGCCCATTCGCAAGCCGCGAACAGCTTCCCCACGTGAATCAGAGGTGATAGACAAATTACCACAGCCAAATGTCACTGAAGGACATAAATAACCTGCTACGTAATTAAGCGGTCCTCGATGCTAAACCTGACATTTTGTTGTCGTTGATGAAGTGGTGTCCCTTGTGTTAATTGAATATTGGTAAAATATGCCCTTTATAATGACTCATAGTATATCTTATCTTATTTCAAAATGGTCAAAAGGGACACTTACGATCAGATATGTTTAAATTTTCATAACCACCAGCTTCATTCTGAATGGCGGAACACCTCATCTAAATTAACTGAAAGCCGACCAAGGCCTTTGTGAAAGAATAAGTTTACAATAGGGTTCGACTTCAAAAACCCTTGCATAATTATGTACAATAGTTCCTCAATTTATTACAACCTCCTCCTGATTTGCTGTCAACCCTAGAGAACGATACTTTCCAATCATTTATATACGTTATTATTACACCTGGCCAAGCATACAAAAAATTACGAATCTTATGTGCGGAAATCCAAAAACTACATGTAATCTTGCGAAATTTATTTACTTTGCCAATTTATGTAGAAATCAAACCAATGTATGAAAATGATGTAAAATTTGTGATGCTCTTTGAAAATCCATGCATTTCTTCTACATGTTGTATAGTATAGATTTTTGTTTGCTATAAACATTGAAATATGTTTTATGCAATAAAATGATATTGATTGATATTGATTATATCATTTAAAGGACATTAAATGATCAACAATGTTATCACAAATAAGATATTTGGCACATATTTATCTAAATGAAGGAATGCGAAAATTTCCAATTGAACAATTGTCTTTTTACTAAGAACATCCATTTTTACCACCATAGCATGATTAGCCATTAGCCAAGATTGCAGCATGTTTATTAAGTCTAGACTCTGGAGTTTTATGAATTTTAGTCCAGAATTTTGCCACAGATTTCCATTAGCGGATAGAATGAGGAACCAATGCAAATTCCCCAGTCAACGCTGCATTTTGGTGACAACTTCCTACCCCAAAGAAATGATTTTGAACAATATTAATACATGAGAACGATCGAACTCACCCAATTGCTGCACGATAATTCATGACTAGTCAAACTATAGAATCATACATTTTTTTTGGAAAAACATTGTATGACATACCGCCAACTACTTTACATTGAGCTATTGAAATACCTAGAATACGACCAGCACTTTTAGCTACAGCATTTACTGTATCATTATAATCTACTTGTTGATCAAGAAGTAGACCTTAAGTATATGCATATTTACTATCAATTGATAAATATCATTGCTATAAAATAATGAGCTAAAACTACCTTTCTATTTCAATAGAATAACCTAACTTTCGTTTGATAAATTACAATTTTACCAATTGATTTCCAAATAGTTTGACTTTCCGTACCGGCAGTAATTAATTTGCTGTTCTCGCTGCGACATTTAAGCAATTTACGCTCAGCTAGACACGTATTTGACCAAAGTGATGACAAATTATCATACCAGAGGGTTTACCTGGTTGACCCTTTTTTTATTAGCAACTCAGTTTTATACGAGAGGCTACTGTACGTGTTGACACCATTCTTCGTACATGATATCGATATCATTTTGCGTACGAAAACTTATTTATAAAATACTAATAATTTGTAACAAAGTATCGTGATTGTTCTTAAATAATTTGGAAAATTTGTAACATAAAATCTATCAGTTGAACTGTTATCAGCATCAACGTTGGATAAACAATCAAACTCAGTGTCAAACTTATATGTCCATTTTAAGTGGTAGTTCAGTGGTCAGGGATGCTGGAAGAAGGTGTAATTATACATAAATCACCAGCAGTGTCAATAAGCTCAGATGCACACATGACTTTACGCTCCCATACAGCGCTTTGATTCCACTACCGTTACATTCACACGCAGAGGGTGATTATGAAGGTATCAGAACAAGCGCCCGATGCTCCAGGAGAGTAACATGACTTGAAATTCCGAAAAAATGCTCAATGTATAATGTGGTAATAGAAAATAATGCAGTACAGAAGAACTTTTAACTGATATGGATGTAAAATCATTCTGTACCATATTTCTTCCGTTAAGCATGCAACGATTTGTGTTTATAAGGAAAGGGAATAAGTTGCTGCAGGGAGCGCCACATACACAATACAATGTCTCCTCACACAAACTTCCGGGAAAATAACAGTCCCTAAAACATCAGGCATTTGAAGAGATACGAGGGTAAACACGCATGGGAACAGAGGCACAAGGAATTGCCTGACCGACCACAGAGGGAAACCAAGGAGAACCAATGGGGACAAACGGGGTGATTCAATTAATGGAATACATCACAGGACAAGTAAAGACAGCTGGCAACAGTAGGTCGAAAGGGGGAGAACACAACATGAACACCACATCAAGCGTAAGCATTGCACATTGGGAAAGGGAAATTTAACATACATCTGAAATACAAATAGAAATAATAAGCATACAGCGATTAATAACCGTACATAAGTTGATTAAAAGCTCTCCATATGAGTTAACTGCATAATCAACAACATTTCTAGTTAGTAAAATATGAACACCAGTAATAAATTCATCTTGTTTCTACATCTACTATTAAAATCACCGCCTATGAAAATAGAACCAGAATTCTGAAATTTGTAAATACCAGATAAAAGTTGATCATAAAAGGAATTTACATCAAAATATGTACAGATATACAGTCACTACCAACCACTGACATTCCAAAACCCGACTGATAGATATTATACTGGCGACGATTTCCACATCCCCCACAACTTCTGTTTCTATGGTTTCTATTGCCATTATCGCCCTGATTGGAGTTCAATGCTCGGTAGCTGTTTCGTACGACTCGGGTGTCCTTTATGGAACTATCCCTAGCATTCGATTTCAACACTGCAATAATTGTTCTAAAATTATCAGCAATCATTCTATCACACTTATTCTGGTCGTGATTCACGTACACACGGGAGGAGGATGATGCAGTTTGTTTTTGCTGACATTACGGATTTTTTGTCATTCTTCGACTTACTTTAGCAATTAATTATCATTCCCGGTTTGTTGGTTCCATGCTGAGACTTCTTCCGTACAGCGCCTGATACAGTGACATTTGGTAACTTGAGCCCTTCCCGAATAAGGGAGTTCACTATATTACATGTAGTTACATTTTCACTCTTGTGCTCTGGAAGGTTTCTCACGACAACGTTTAATGCAACGCGTGTGTAGGATTTTGGTTGACATCTGATAGAGATGATATTTCAGTGTTGAACATCTCATTATCATCCGCCATTGTACGGTTAACATTATCAATATATCAAGCGACTTCGGCTAGAACAGCCTGTCTCCATCTTTTGATTCGACAACTGTTTTTAAATTTTGTCATCTCAGCGTTAACTCTTTTGTCCAGCATTAGTGAATCTTTGGTATCTTTTCTCTAATTCAGATTCCAAGTTGGCGATGCGTGCCTCAAAATTGGAGTACATAAACTGAATGTCTGTGGACAGCTGAACAGCATCAGAGCACAAGTTCTTCATAATGGACTCAAGGCTAATGTTAGCGCTCTCATGAACCACGGCTTCAGTGATAAAGCGCCTTGGTGCGGGTGTTGGTGGCTTCTTGCGAAACACAGTACGCCGGACTCCATGTTGAACGTTGTCTAATGAGATGCACATCGATTATTTATGTTTTAGCGTCTTGTTTCGCACTTTCTTCAGTGAGAATTGGATATCGTCTGGATATCGTCTGGATATCGTCTGGAAAGGATCGATGGCACTTCCTGTCAGTTTTAATAGGCGTGTGTACTTTAGTAACTAGTTGACTTGGCATGATTGAGCTTTCGTACTCCTCTGCAGCACGTATCAATCAGTCGTACTCATATAGTAATAATAATATTGTATAGAGTCCATACAAGTACGCCGCATCAAATCCAATGTTCAATCAAGCGTGACCACTCGCCGCTCGCTGAGTAGCGTGACGTGGTAGCGTTGCACGCCAAGTGGTCAATCGTTATCGAAATGTTACTATAAATAGCACGAACAATTCAGCATTTCAAAAAACCTACTTTGGTATGTCCTTCACAATATAGAAGATGTAGATTGTGTTATCCTTGTTGGTCGGTGAACAAGTTGAGTAATTCCAAAGTTACCCATGATTGAAGGTCGACCATTTCGTATTACTACACGTATTTTTGGGGGAGAACAAGATGTTAAGATTAATGTTTTAGCACATATAAATTGACTCTCGTAACTGTCAATTCAATATTGCAATGAATTTGATGGGACGCCAATCTATTGTTAATGATTTGAATCTAAATGGATTCTAGACTGGTTTCAATATCTTCTCTCCTCTTGTAAGTTATGTTATCCTTATATACTACTTAAAGCACCAAATATATGACGTATGATGTATGGTTTAGTACTGTTTTGTACTGTTTAATTCATTATTTGATTCAAAACTATATTGAGATGGTCCCCTTTGTATATACAAACCAATAACAACAAGAAATATCTTGAAAAAAGACGATCGGCGCAATTTGAAGGTTAAGATTTGCTGTGCAACATATAAAAATGCCGAGATGTTACGTTTGCTGGTCACTCAACATCCAAATTGGCACTGTATGAGTAGGCCGTGGACCATATTGGCCGGACCAGAGAACAGTGGAGACCAGTCTTCTTCACGGATGAGTCCCGGTATTGCTTTTACTACACAGAGATGCGTTCTATGGTATGGAGGAGACCAGGGGAGAGGTTTCATGGAGCCAACATCGCGGAACACGACCGGTATGGTGGCGGCTCGGTGATGGTCTAGGGCGGCATCAGCTGGGATGGACACGCCGAGCTTTGTGTCCTTGGCCGGGGCACTATGACTGGCCGGCGATATAGGGATGAAATCTTGGATGTTCATGTAAGGTCATGCGCTGGTGCAATCGGCGACAGCTTCATTCCTATGGATGATAACGCCCGTCCTCACACTGCCTGTGTTGCTCGGGAGTATCTGGAGAGGGAGGGGATCGAACTAGTTTATTCCAATACCTAATTGCACAAATCCAATTACTCGATAATGACTAGGTAACCATCCATTTAGAACTAATTTAGCTATGAACTCCCAGAAAGTAGCAAAGTGCTCGATTTTGTGTATTGTCAATAGCTTGTGATTTTTTAAAACCCCAGATTGATGCGTTATAGTCTAAAATAGGTATTATGCATGATACATATAACTTTTCAAATGATTTAAAACCAAAGTCTTATAGATGATGTTATTTAACGAGTATATTTCCCAAAGCTCTACCAGCACCTTTTGCAAGTTTATCACAATTGTTGGAAAAGTCACATTTGCTGTTAAAAGTTAAACCCAAGCACTTGTAAGTGTCAATCGTTTCCAGAACATTATCACCAATGGTTAAACAAGAGTTGTCTGCTTAGCGCGTCCTTTTCTGAATTGTTCAAGTACTCGCCATCTTTTACATCAAGTATGTAGTTGGTTTAGCATCTGTTGCAGGTCTTTGGGGGTAGTTAACAAAACAATATCATCCGCTTACAAGAGTAATTATATATTAGTCTCTCCAACTTTAACACCAATGTCAAGATCATTGACCTCTTTAACAAGTTCAATCAGAATAGTGTTGGTGATAAGTTGTCTCCCTGTTTCACACCGGTTTTGCAATAAAACCAATCAGTGTACTTATCATTTATGCGCACACATGCAGTTGAGTGTTCGTATATATTTTTAAGGGAGTTGTGTATCTTTCCGTCGACATGGTTAAGGATTAGTTTGTACAATTACATGTATCTGTCTATGAAATCGAAGCATTTCCGAAGATCAATAAAACGTGTATAAACAGATGGATTATTTCTAACAATATGGTTATTGGGCGGCAATATATAGCTTGACGTTTTAATCTGTAAAGGTGTGAACTTTTACATAGAAAATTTGATTACAATCAATACAATTTTGGCGATGATCAAAGTAATGCGAGTTATCTGGAACACGCTAAATCCGATTCTTGTATTTATATATATTGTAATAGAGATGTTGCAATTATTCAGACACAGAACCTATTTAAGCTACATAACTGAAATAAAATATAAAATAAAAGCAAGAGATATGATATTTGTCACATATATACACAGTATTCATAGAATGATCAGGATAAATGCCAACATCTGTTTTTTAATCATTCACAGACGTCAATCGTGATCACGTTGGTAGTGCTAGTTTAGGTGGTAAGCAGCGTATAGTTATTTAAATGTCGACTTCGACAGTTTACTAAAATACTCTTGCTGCTCTTATCATCTATTTTCCCGATCATATAGTACTCACCCGTACGTACTGTTCGATGAGACACAATTTATGATTCATAATTTTGATCGGAATATGAAGACGGGTATTTCGATTTGCGTTCACTTTCATAAACAAAATGGAATAAGCGACAAGTTTGTCAGTTGCAAAGCTTTAAGAGTCCACCCATCCTCCTACCATTGCCTTCCAATAGAACAACAGCGTAAACAAGGAAATCTCCACTTGGCAACGTCCCTACTTGAGAGACTGTGAACCTCAGGATAATGCATGCAGAACATACATGTACACTAGTATAAAAATCTACCCGTGAAACCAGTCAAGTTTGAACTCGATGACTTAACAGAAGCCAGAGCAACTGATTAGAATTCAGTAAGTGAATCATACGATGGGCAAAATACGAACATCTGGTACCTCCCTTCCGTTTGGGAGGGACCGCCATCACACATGTCCTGTGGTCGCACAAGCAAAGAGGGAAGCGAGATGACTAACTGTAAAGGTATTGACCACCAAGCATGCTGTGCCCTGCAGTGTGACATGATCATTACCTAGCTTAATTAACTTTATTTATCCAAATCCAAACTAAACTAATGTTCCTTAGTAAAACGATCTAAGTAATAGTATTAGACAAGTTTACACATATACCATGTTGTAGCCCGCCCAGCTAGGTCAGTTGTACAGCGCTAGACTGCCACCCGGCAGATCCGATTTTATTCCCGGGTTGGGCAGGTCATATTTTTCCATATGAGGAACAGTTATCAGTTTGTACTGGTTGATAATTAGGGAAGACTTTATTGTCCTATAAATGATACATCCATACAGAAAAATTGCTGAGATTGGCAATGATATCAACAGTATTGTTCGAAGATTTTTATCAAATAAGGACAATAAAAAAGCTGTATTCCCATGTACCTGCAACTAAGCAATAGTCGGGGTGTAAATAAAAAAAACATTTGAACGTTCTTTTACTGAATATGTACTTTACATAATATAGTTACGATATACTCCTAAGTAGGGAATGATTGTCTGTGAATATCAAACTCATCGCAAGTTTTTTCGGGCTATATATGTTTTATTACATAGTCATTTCAGTTTGTTCATCAACTGTAACCTTATACGAGTATGTATGTTTGAATAGGTGTTAGTGTGTCCTTCTCCGTCTCATAGATGTATGTTTGTATGTTTGCCCTCATGGGCCATATAGCTTACTGGACTTAAAATGAAATGAACTATGATAAACTATAAATGTATTTACACGCTTCATCTCTTTTGTCAGTGATGTAATTATCTTAGCTATTGGAACAAATGTTGCTGAAAAATAGTGACATGTAATAAATGGATTTAGTAAATTATTCGTGATTTTGAAGAGACTAATAATTTTGTTTTCGATGTTTCAATGTTTTCCACTAACGTTATTTTGTTTATTCTGAAAGTGACAAAACATTAACATGTTTTATATACAATAATGTGTTTTAATTCATCTACATTGTAACGTTTAATATATTTCATTGATACATAATGCTGAAAGAATCCCAGTAATAAGCAATCTAAATTAAATAAAGTAAGAAAGATATGAAAACGCATATGTGAATTAACAAATTCATGAATAAAAGAAAACGCTTTTACGCATAATCGTAAGATAGCATGGTTGAAGAAGAAATTCAGACACATTCTGATGCAGGTCGATTTCGGGGGGGGGGGGGCCCACCGTAGATTGTCACGAGTTATCTCCCTTTATACCTTCTAGAGTTACCCCCCTTAGCCCTTCTATAGTATATAGATAGACCACCAGTGGCAATGTCTAAACGATCTTTACACGTTAGCGAATGTATATATCGTATAGACAATGCCATGAGACTGTCTATCCGACATAGAATACGAGAACTTCAGGATCAGTTGTATATACGACGTAGAAAGTCGAAATAGATGCCACTGATTGGACGGATTCCTGTGAGCGCGGTCTAATATATACATAAACTATAGAAGGGATAAAGAAAGATAACTCTACAACGAATAAAGCGAGAGAACTCTTTATTTGAATCTGCAATCAAAAATGTATTTCTTTCAAAGTTTTCAAATATTGAACTCTGACACACCTCGTATTTCTAAAGCTATAAATGAGGCGTTATGGTACTTTTTCATGTACAAACGAAAGCATTTCAGTGCGACAAAACACAACTGAACGTTATTAAAATTTACAAACACTGCGCAGTTATTAAGTCTAGCATTTGGTGAGTCGGGACTTGCACCAACTAAGCGTATGAATCGGCAGGCCAAATATTAGTAGTCCCCATGGCTTATTTTCTTGGCAGATATACCACAAAAAAATAACAAAAGAAGATAAAGCTGACCTCTGCCTCGCAGAACTGAACACATAGCTAGCATTTGATTAAGCCTGCCGTCCACTACAGCCCCGATGCTTTGCGGAAGGGTTGCCGATAAAATTTTGCTAGTTTCGGGAACCTTTCGGGATCATTAATCAATAAATGGGCGAAGCTTTGTCATCGGGCTCGTTCGGCATGTATTCGCGGAGTGGCATACGAAAGTTTGCGGTATAAACGCCGAAACCTATCCGAAGTAGCCGAATGCGACGCGGAAGAATGCCGACAGATCCGGAATTGGCTCCCGAATGTTTCCCGATCGTGCGGAAAGGTTGCGATAGCATTGCAGAACATGCTGAAGAGTTGCCGAATCGTTGGCGAAAGAATGCTGAAATGTTGCCGATTTGAGAGTCGGGGTATATAAACGATGCCGAACTACTATTTTGTTATCAGTTGCTAGTAAGACACCATGGATGTTAGAGGCCTTCACCTTGCACTTCAGTTTCAAATCCAAGCTGAAATGGATGCCATGCTTGCCTTGGCATTGTATTTGAGACAGAGAAGAAGAAGACGTCATCGATGGTGGGTCCGCCCCTGGCTCACAGACGACAGGAGGCTTCAGTATGGACAGTACAATACATTGATGCATGCAGGAACTCCGAGATGAAGATGTCACCTCCTTCAAAAAGTATTTGAGGATCACGCCAACAATGTTTGACGACATACTAAGCGTCTAACGCCTCGCATTCAGAAAAAGGACACCAGGTGTCGTAACGCCCTTCCTGCTGGCCTAAAGCTTGCGATGACGCTGAGGTACATGGCATCTGGGGACACGTACGCCTCCTTGGCATATGACTTCCGTGTTGCTGCGGAAAGTGTATGCCATTTTATCCCAGAAGTGTGTACTGCCCTGCTTCAGGAGTATAAGGATGAAGTTCTAGCCATTCCTAATACTCCAGAGGCCTGGCTAAAAGATTACGAAGCCTCGCAGAAGGCTTTCCGAAGATACCGAGTTAATGGCGATGGGTTCCCGAACGTCCCGAATGGTTGCCGATGGTTTGCCGAAGATCCCGAAGCCGTCCCGAATAAAACATTCGGCGTCCAAATTTTAAAACTTTTAAAATTTGGATGCCGAAGTTTTTTCGACCCGAAGTGCCGAGAAGGTTTCCAGAAGTGTGAAGGAAGGACACGGAAGGGTTCCAGAACATCGCGAAGACATGCCGAAACATCCCGATTTTGCGAATTCCGCTTTCGGGAACCCTTCGGGGGCCTAGTGGACGGCAGGTCTTAGTGAAACATGGATTAGAACACGTTTCACGTGATATAATGTTGGGAGTTGGATCGGTATGCGCGTCCTAGATGTACTAGTGCGCGAAGGTTCTCGAAAACTGGAGGCTTCTTTCAAAAATGCAAGGGTTAATGACAAACTAGTGATATATGCGGGTGCGATACACACCATATCATATCTTCGTTGATCGGTTAATAACAGTGCAGAAAAACTCAAAATACCGAATCGATTTGTTTTTCGTCTTGTTAATGACGTACATTTACTGCCTAGTTTTTATCTTTCTTGTAGTCATTTAACGCACTCACCTTTCATTCTCACAATTTGTTATACATATTTAGTCATTTACCGATTTTTATCATTTACTGCCTAGTTTTTATCTTTCTTGTAGTCATTTAACGCACTCACCTTTCATTCTCACAATTTGTTATACATATTTAGTCATTTACCGATTTTTATCCAAGTATTTTTTCTTTTTTTGTTACCAAAAGAAAAATCTTCAACTTTGGTAGCTATGAGAAATGCTACCCTAAGTATTTGATACGCATTGTCAATGTATATATAGATATTGCACGCCGGAATGATGTATCTAGGTTAGACGCTAGTAATAAATACACATATTACATTAGATACAGTAATATACAATACCGAATACTTGCACATTTGTTACCATAAATGTGGTAATAATTGATAATCTGTTATTTCCTTTAGGATATACGAGGTTCTCTATCACATGTATGTTTTACTACATGGTCATTTCAATTTGTTCATCAACTGGAGCCTTATACATGTATGTATGTTTGAATATGTGTTATAGTGTTCCTTCTCCATCTGATATTTGTATGTTTGTATATATGTACATATATGCTTGTCCTGATGGGCCATATGGCTTACTGGACTTAAACATGAAATAAACATGACCAACTATTCCGTTGAAAAGAATTTATTTATACAGTAAGCGTTACTTTGTCTTTTGCCTTCTGTGAGTCATCAAGTGCCATCGCCTTGATTGACAATGGTTCTATAATTTGTCTTGCACTCCCATCACCTTGTTCCAGTGGTTACTCTACATTACCCGATCTCTTCAGTGATCAAACACTGAGCAGAGTTGTCGTTCGTTGCTCTCACATAACATCTCTGCGATGGACTGAACATCAAGAATCTTGACGTAACTTGACAAGTGAACTGTTTAAAACTTTCTCCAATCTCGTGTTATAAGTAATAAAAAGTAACATTTTCTTTTCCATTAGAGTTTGGAACAAACTTATATAAAATTATATAAATTAGAACGAGTAAAATGAGAATGTAAGTCTCTTGTAAACATAAAACTTTCTTTCACATAAGAAGGTGCTGTGCTATTTGCAATTTTAAACACATGGTTCAAACGACGCTGCTTGTTTCTTGCTTCATTATTCAAGAGAGACATGTAAGCAAGAGTCTGATAATTAACACTTTCTCTTGGACCCATACCATTTATAAATATGACAGTTTTATTTTGACATATCTGGAGTTCGTCATTAAAACACTTATTTAAACTAGGATACCATAAGGAACAGGCAGAATCTATATGACATTGTATAAGGGCAGAACACTTCTTTTGTTTAGTATTATGATCTAAAGTTGTAGCAAGTATATACAAAAATTTAAATCGAGAATTGACTTTTGATACAATAGAATTTACAACTGTTTCATCAGATAAAGTGTCATCTATACTTAAACCTAAATACTTCACAGATGATGTTGAAGAAAAAGTATGATTATGGCCTTACATTACGTTTTAATTTCCTTTTAGAACCAAATAGAATACACTCAGTTTTACCCAAATGAAGTGACAACTTGTTGTCAACTAACCAAGATGAACATGATTCTAAAACAGTTCCCAGGTTTTCAGATATGTGGGCAAATGAAATTGCGCTTTCATCATCATATAATATCAGTTTACCTGTTGGATCAATACTAATTTTCATATCATTTACATAACAAAGAAACAATAAAGGGCCAAGCATACTGCTCTGAGGAACACCACATGTAACAGGCTGATAGTCAGAATGAACATTATTAACACAAACATTTTGTTTTCTACCCATTAGATCTGACATAAAGCAATATGTAGATATAACGCCCATAACTTTAAGTTTCCCACATACAATATCAAGGTCTATAGTGTCAAATGCTTTCTGCAAATCTAACATAACATGTTTATATATTCTCTTACCGGGTACTGGAGACATATTTTTACATAATTATCTATATCTCTCATGCTATCCTTTTGTGTGAGTATAATTAATTTTACTGTACAAGACTGTCTGTTACTAGATCTGATAAGTGTTTCTGTCTCACAGTAATGATCAGTTACGAAATGTCATTCAAACAATTACTGCGATAAATTGAAATATTTAGCGATAATTAAAACTCCTAAGATATATACAAAACAATTAAACATCAATTACAAAATGTCAACTACACTTGGGAGAAACATATGTGCCAATAAATGATATATAATAAGAGTGTCTCCAGATACAAGTGATACAGACAAAGATCGAAGGATTAATACATGACAACCACCAACACAATTAATCATTCTTTTATTTAAATTACAATGTTTGTGTGGTATCCATCCATAAATTGAAGCATTTTCAAGACAATGATGGTTTCAATATATTCTTACTTCCGTGCATCATAAAACATTTTCATCACAAAGAAACTAAAAAGGATTAATAAGCTCGTTGTAGTAGATACGGATACATGTATAATGTTTATTGGTAACAGTTTCTAAAATCAGTTGTCAATGGGTTTTTTTAATCGGAAAACAGTTTGAGATAGTTCTAGTGTCTGATGAGAAGTATAATACGGAAACATATTAGTACTTAGCTGATACATGTTTGTTATTACAAAAGTCGACTGTAAGTTGAAATTATCGTCTTTTATGATGATATTACATTTAAGACTTCAGGGAAATCATTAGGTTTCAAAAGCTACTTCTGTACACTTCAGGCGGTCTCGATAGGAAGCAAATATTACAATGATATCGCTAGGTCTGACGGGATGGAGAATATGGGGGTTAAGGAAATTTCATCGGTTTGCCTATTCGATGGTTTCGGTCAATTTCGGAAATGGACATATCCACTCCTGGGGAAATAGCTGTACTGAGCGCATGCGCAGCTTGGTCGTTGGAGTCGCCTTCGATTTCCGGGTTACAAGGTATACGCAGTCAGTATCTTAAGCTGTTCAACTCGGCCTGGTCAGCAGAAAGTTCTAGGTTCATCACAAGTGAAAGAAGAGCAGCTTCTCTGTCTTCAGATGTGAAATAATACTTTGCATGCCTCCAAGGACTTCCACGACGATCCATGGAGAGAGTTGGGTCGCGATGGAAGATTATAGGAGTGCACATAATTCTCGGAAAGAGAAATTACACCGTCAGGCGACCGAGACTGAGTTTATAATTTAGTCTATTCGAGCGAATTGACTTGGCATTTTCTTTGTTTTACTTGGCTCTGGTAGCAACGTTGTCAGATTTTCACACATGACACGCAACTAATGGTTGTAAGTGTAATCATAATATGATTCAGCGTGGGCTGTGGGTGTATACAAAGTTGCGAAAGTCGAATATTTAAAAAACGACTCTGGTTCCAGTCAGAGATAATGATGCGTGTTCATGTAAATATTATGCGACAGAGACATAACGTTTCAAATGAACTATAGTTAATTATAGTTAATAGCCCCTTGTCACATGACACGCAACTAATGATTGTAAGTGTAATAAT
This sequence comes from Mactromeris polynyma, assembly GCA_032209605.1. NCBI lineage: Eukaryota > Metazoa > Mollusca > Bivalvia > Venerida > Mactridae > Mactromeris > Mactromeris polynyma. The sequence continues at coordinate 52,914,820 of JASFXZ010000001.1, forward strand.
ATGATTCAGCGTGGGCTGTGGGTGTATACAAAGTTGCGTAAGTCGAATATTTAAAAAACGACTCTGGTTCCAGTCAGAGATAATGATGCGTGTTCATGTAAATATTATGCGACAGAGACATAACGTTTCAAATGAACTATAGTTAATTATAGTTAATAGCCCCTTGTCACATTCACACCAACTAAAAACACTAGCAGCACTTCTTTATATTTTCTAATTTCATCTGATTGCCCACTAGAACAAAACCTACCTACTCTGTCATGACACCGGAACCGGAAACACATTTCAGTATTACGACATCAAAAATAAACACTTTACGTTGAATAGTCTCGTTCCTCGGAGACAGAGCTCATGCAGACCTTAGCTGAAGTTGAATACCACTGAATAAGACATCGCCCCAGTCTCTGCCAGTGTCCAACAATCAGCATATCTGAGTCCAATTTATGCTTGTTATATATAAATGACCTACCAGAATACTTTGTAATAGCGAGACTGAAAGAATGCGATCCATTTTATTCGAAAAGGAAATCCCCTCTGCCATCAGACTATGGGAAGAGTTTCTGGAAATAGCCACCACGGTCGACAGTGTTAATGCATTCAAGAGGAGTCTGGTTGCTGCACCATATAGACATCATCAGCGTTTTTCTTTCCACCACTCATTTTTATATATGCTTACCTCACACATCCGGGTACATACACTTTATGTTTATTATGTGCTTCATCTAAATCCATGTCAAGTATCATGTACTGTGTGCTTGTACTATGTGTAAACTTTGTCTGTCTACTGAAACCAGTATATCTAGTATATCGCCTTATGTTTATATGGTGACTTTATATATATTTGTATTGCTCTGGTGATAAGTAAATACCTTAGAAATTTTTCAGCTGCAGTCAATGGAATCTTCAAACCTCATTCAACTCTTATATTTTATAGATGATATTTAAATATTTACATGTGTTACATCATTCCTCACAACAATGTTGTCTTTCTGACATTTTCCTGTAAAACTATGTGCTATGTTATTGTTGTTTGTTTTGCTGCTTGTTTGCTGCCGTACTCATTTTCCTTACCTTAAATCTGGTAAATCATGCTTTTTATGTAACTATGCTATATGTGCTTTTATGCAACCTGCCAACCATACGAGATGCCAAATTTGAAATCTGTGATCTTGGGTATGTTTGTCTAAATACTTCTATGTATTAAACCACTTTCCTTTTAAAAAACAAGACTTAAAACAAGAGGTGTTAAATTTTTATTTTCTTATATTTGGTACATGTATGACCCTATATATCGTTTTAACCAAATGTTTTCAGCTGTCTTACCCATGTTATATTATATACATTATGTTGTGTTCAATAGCCGGCTCAAAGCTCGCCTGAGCTAATGTTACATTTGTTGGATATCTCACCGACTTTAAATAAATCTTAACTGATCTTATACAAAAGTAACTGTACGATAATGTCACAGAGTGGGATTATATATATACGGAAGAAGACGGCTAGCCAAATGGGGACATTTCTCGAACAATGGATTAACTATTTACAGGTTTATCCTTATTGGTTGAACTGGCAAGATGGTATAAAACCTCGCATGTTGTGAACATATTGCTTCCCTTTTACGTACGTAAACATGTATGACATTTGTAACTGGCCATCTGAACTATACTTAGGGCCTACTTGATTATTAAAATTTGCGAACAAGAAATTTCTCAAACAACGTATGCTGCCAATGAATAAGTGTCCACCAGATAAACGGAAATCATTCTGCATTTCTTTTAAAAGAAATATATGTCATTTATAATTGTTGTTTATAACTTTGGAATGAAATTAAATATTACAATCACAAATTATCCGTAGAAACTGGAACACACTATACATTCTAAACGTACGGCCCGGTTTTACCCTTATCCTGTAACGGCGATGTTGGTTTTTATTCCATACCGGAAGTACGAATTAAGTCAAAATGGCCGACAATTCGCCAGCAGAAAATTCTGGAAAGCAAATAACAATTAATGTTAAAACTCCGAAAGAAAAACAGGAGATACAAGTCGACCAAGATGCCAATGTTAAACAGGTAACGATCCCCACCAGATTATTATATGCGTGTTAACCATTATCGGTTAAACTGATAATGAAAAATCCCAAGTCGTTTCTCAGTTTGATTTAGCGGCATTGGATGACCAAGCATTATAGCAATACATGCTGTTCTCATAATATGGAGAAGAAAACTCGTTTTCGTCATTTTTGTTTGTGGTACTGAGTGACTTTTCTTGATATATCAAACAGAAAACATTGATCTTAGTCCTATAAAATTAAATAACTGTACCATAACATTATGACATCTCATCTCATCATCTGCTTCCTTTAATAATAAATACAAATTACAATGTAGCACTTTCTGAAAAAACATTTCCTAATCCTATAGCTCAATTGATGGTTTCTTAAGGTTCTATGGTTGACTAGGTCCAGAATTTCCAATGTTGTGCGCTAAATCAATGAAGATGTGAGCTTGTTTTCATGCACTTCAGAGACCATTGGGTTAATGGCTATGAAAGGAAATGAAATATACCCAATTGATTAACATAGTTAGTATACAAAATCGATAATTGTTGGAGCTTGATAAATGACATACATGTGCATAAAATTAATTTGTCCACACCCTTATGTCAATTTTGTAAAATTTTAGTGATGTTGATAGATGGCAGCACTGTTAGCTAAGTAGAGCGTTTAGGGGGTCGTGTGTTCGAGTCTGACATTGGGCACACTTTCCCCCCTTGAAATACTTCAATGGTGGCAGCGGTGTTTGACAGCCAAATTGCCAAGGGGGTTCAGCCTCAAATGTCAAAAGGGGGAGGAGTGAATATTTGTGTGGGGTTAGACGACCGTCTGGTTAGCTCAGTCGGTTGAGTGCCGTACTAGTGTTTGTGGGTTCAAGTCGCACTTCGGGCGCACTTTTTCCATTTGAATTACTTCCACCCACTGCTTCCACCAGTAAAGTAAATGGTCCTCCGGATAACCTTTAAATTATACCTTAGCAAATACGATGATGCAAGTATATTTTTTTTATGTCAACAGGACAGTTCAATGTATTATTTTGCTACCATGTTGTGGACAATGTGTCTGAAATATTACATGAGGAACAATTTATCGAATATTAAGCGTTTAAAGGTATCAGTACAAAACAACATTCTACAGTAGGGCTGTGGATTGTCTGGCCAATGGCAATCCGAATCGCGAATCAGTATAGCAAATCACAAATCGATCTACGAACCACAACAAAAATATTTACTCTTCAGATTATCATATGATTATATACTGGTTGTCCTGATTACCAATGTTATAAGTTTTCAACCAATTCATTGTGCATAAAATCTTCTAAAATGTACATGCAAACAATATATCTTAAACACTAAATCATTTCTGCAAATGAACTTTACAAATAACTTAAATTGAATTTGTATTTTGAATTAAATTCACTTTCAATCACGCCAACCACTCACCGCTATGTTTATTTATGTTTGTCCGAAATACCAGTGTAAAGGTCAAAAGTCATATTTTGTAATTTCTACTTCATACTTGGTTGAACAACTTTGGTGTGTTTTGCTAGTACATTGTGACAAGCAGTATGTAAAAGATGATCAAGTTATTTTGTGACAGTTCGAAATTGTGTGATTCAAAATTGCAATATAAGCGAAGGTGCTTAAAAAGCTAACACATATCATAGAATAAGATGTATAGTGAACTTGTATATTGTTTTGTGATATAATTTTGTCTGCAAAACATATTTTTCTAGTTTCTTTAGGTAAAAAATTGTCATAATAATTTTTAAAATTATAATTCAAATTTAACACCATGGTATATGTACTGATGATCTAATAAATTGTTTGATTTTGTTTTTGTAGTTGCGAGCAACGGTGTCAGAAAAGTTTAACTCTCCGTTGGACCAGGTATGCTTGATATTTGCTGGAAAAATCTTAAAAGATGAAGAAACACTAAGTCAACATTCGATAAAAGATGGTATGGCTGTGCATCTAGTCATCAAATCTGCTAACAGGGTATAAACTTATAATTTCTTGTGTAATAAACAAATGCATGTAGTTCTAGTTCATAGTTTTACTCAGATTGATTCATAATGGGATGAAGTAAATTAAATCTGGACACAAGGGACTGATACCCATTCATACAATTTTGTTTCTTTTAAAAGGGGAATTTTTAGCCAGACTTATTAAGTTATGTGATGAAGTTATTACTTCTTATATTATTTTTAATCATTTATGACTTATATTCAGCATTTTCTGATGAATGTCTTATACAAAAATGTATGTTTGAGGAATTTGGATCAAGCCCAACTACTTTTCTTAAACTCTCCTGTTTGTTTTGTGAACATAATTTTAAATGGAAATAAGGGGGAAAACAGACTGCTACAAGTGCAGTGTATATTGACATTATATGGGATTTTTTCTAGTTGTTATTAGAGTCTGTCAATTTATTTTTTACTTGTTTTTCCAATTAAATAGCAAAGAACAAAAAGCATTTTTGTACTATATGGTTGCATATTTATTAGATCAATATTAGGATGTCTGGTTTCCTTTCTTCATCTATTCAAATTTCAATGCTAGTTAAATTATCTTAAATGTCTTATTTGGGCAACCTTAATAGCCTGTCTTGTTATTATACAATAAACCACTAATGGCGCAGTCACACTATAACGTATAGCAGTAACGTATGCCGACGTATGAGAATTTTCACCAACACGCTGGTGTACGTTGACAAAAGTTACGGGTAGGTTTGGTATAAGTTGTATACGCTAAAAGCACGCTGGTATAAGCTGGCATACGTTGTTATACGCAGAGGCCGACATAATTTTTTGTGCATGCACAAAATATTTGGGCGTATGCCGACGTCCTCTTCATAGGTTAGGCATACGTTAGGCATACTCTAGCCATACGCTAAGTATGTTACAGGTAGGTTACTCATACGTTGTGATACGCTAAGTACGTTACAGGTAGTTTACTCATACGTCGAGATACGTTGGCATGAAGCTCGCTGACTACAGTATGAATGCGGTAATGTAGAGACCGGCGCCGTATTTACGTATAACGTCACGTGATCGTCGGTAACACGCCGAGTTCGCTGCGCATAGGTTTATCATAAGTTACTCATACGTTGGGCATAAGTGGAGAACGCTGGTCATCCGCTGTGATACGCTGCCATAAGTTATATATAAGTTAGTGATAGGTTACTTATAGGTTAGACGTACGATATGTATACGTTCAATACGTTATGCATACGACCAATTTATTCATGCTGTAGAATTTTAGATGCTTTTTTGGGCGTATGCCGACGTGTTGACATTATTTTATGATTTTTCATACGCTATGTATAAGTTTCTCTAATACGTCATAGTGTGACTGCACCATAACAGCTGGCCTCAAGTGCCTGTAGGGCTCTTGCTTAAAAAATCCACCATTTTTGACGAACGGAATCATTGATTATTTTTCTTTCTCTGTACAGACAGCTGGAACGACGTCTAGCCCTGCTCCTGCTGAACCTACCACCAGTCCAAGTTCTAATGTAAGTATTCTCTTCTTGTATGGCAATCAAAATGTATATAAACATTTAAATATGATGATAGGCTACCTCGGAAATAATTGAATTATGATTTAACTGTTATTTTGTTGTAACTATAGGACACTTTTCATGCCCCTGCAATTCCGAGAATCGAGAAGAGCCATAAAATGTTACCCCTGTCTTACCGTCTGTGCAAAAAAATTGTTGGATTCATCAATGGATGGATTCAATTAATATTGGGAATTTAAGCATAGGATAATAAAATATCGGTCAAGTTGGATTTCAATTACAATCCGTCAATTTTCGGAGGAGTTACGGTTCTTTTTTCTACTTAAAAATTGGTTTCCTATCAATAACGCTTGAAAAGCCCATAGTGGGGGCATAAGTGTTCTATGTAAACATCTTATTGGTATTAAATATGTGGAGATAAATTGATAATGAAATGATTAACCTGTTTCGTTACAGCAAAATTCGGTCATGATCTTGTAAGATGAAGGAGATGCAAGTTTTTATTGCTGTTCTCACACCTTGATCTGTTGAATTATTACCATATTAACCCATCACTCCTGGCCGAGTGGTCAAGGCATCTGCCTCAGTAGCGGAAGGTCGAAAGTTCGAATCCCAGTAGAGGTCCATTCTGATATGGTCAGTTGGTGTGCTGCCAGCTAGTTAAATAATGGTTACCATGTGCCTACCTGCTTGGTACATGGCATTAACGGATAGGAATCGGAAAGTAAATATGCTCAGAAAGTAGGTGTCTTATAAGTCAGAAATGGCTGGCCCTTGAAGAAAGGGAGGGTGCTATAATAAATGCTTTACTTACTTACTTCACTTTTATTACTGAGATAATAATGTTTGATTTATAACTAATTGCATGTGTAAGATTATCTACAACTGATTGTTTCTATTGATTGATATATTTCAGACAACTCCAGCACCACAACCAGATGTTAGTGCCTCACCTTTTGGTCTGGGTAGTTTAGGAGGACTGTCTGGTGTTGGTAATATTGGTATGGGATCTGCTAATTTTATGGAAATGCAACAAAGAATGCAACAACAGGTTTGTAAAACTATGCAGTTCAAAGTAAAGAAATAGTAAAGTCTTGCTCACATAGAAATATTGTACAGGAAAGATGCTGCCTTGTGATTTACCCAAAATTCTAAAATAAACATATTGAAAAATATTTTGAGTGGTAGACTCCTTGAGTGCCTGACTTCTTATCCAAATGTCATGGGTTTGAGCCCCTACTTGGGTCTGAGTACTTGTTACTTACCCAGAAAGTAGTTGTTGAGAGGGTTAAGTATAAAGTGTATAAACTTGTTTCACAATTGATGTGAAATAAATAAGTCTAAATTAAGTGTATTTAGCAGTGATATAGAACTTGTTAACATGTAAAATCAGTGATATTCGAAATGCTACCTACCATAGTCTAGGCGTTTACTGTTGCAGCCTAGATCTCAATTGTAACTCTGGTTAAATTTTATACTTCAGGTAATGCAGAACCCAGAGATGCTACGACAGATGATGGAAAATCCATTTGTACAGCAGATGATGTCTAATCCTGATGTAATGAGACAATTAATGATGGCAAATCCTCAAATGAGGGATGTTATGGAAGTATGTTCTTGTTAATTTTTAGCTCACCTTGTAAGTGTGTTGGTATACTCTGCAAAGTGAAGACTGTAGATTGTAGTGGAGTTAAACTCTTAAAACAATCTTAAGTAATCTTCAAGATTGATAAAACAATTCTTCAATCAGGGGTTCTACTTGTTGTTGGATCTCATGGGTCATTTTGATATTTATGAGGGATTCTCTGTTTTATAGACAAAGTACCTATAATTTAGAAAAAATTGACCCTTCAGCCAGAATCCTGAGGGTCAAAATGTGGCTACTTTGGAAATTCCAAGGGTCAAATGGAACCCTTGCTCAGAATCTAGAAAAATCTCCACCTTTTGTATGAGTATTCAGGTGAGCATTATAGAGCCATCATGGTCCTCTTGTCTTATTTGTTTGGGTTCCAAGGCTAGTGAGAAAAATGAAATCAGATGTCATAGTTTCATGGATGTCTGTGCTAAAAGTGGGATATTGAAACGTTTGCTTTGTTTTATTTGTGGGGCATAATCATTACTTTTATTTGGTGTGATTAGTCTGACTTTTCACTTTATAAAAAGTCAAACTTTTGTTTGGGTTTATTTAGAGCTGACATCGATAGAAATGATATGGTTTTTCAGTCAAACAATTATCAATACATATCGAATAAAAATAAATACTCATGAATAATAAAAACATGGCTGAAAATGATGATAATTCACCCAAAACCAAAAGTAGGAAGCTGGTGCACTATCAATAGGTAATGTCTAATTTTTCTGATATTTTTGTTCAAAAAAACAACACACACGCTTCATAATAGTGAGGAAAGAAAATGGTCATAGACTTACATAAGCATGTAAAAGACATAACTAGAAGTGAATATATAAAATGTAATATAAATAATTATATATATATGAAATCATGGACTGCAAGCATGTAAATAATATTTTAGTAATGATACTGGATATATTGATGTATCATTGATATTTCTCATGCGAAATATGATATTGTTGATATATATGCATTTTGCAGAATCAATGACAGCTCTAGGTTTATTGTGCATATGGAAATTATTTTGTTGGTCTGGAAGGAAATCAGGGGGTACCAATATGTAATAATTGTGTAGAATTGGTGAGTTTTGATTATATTGCTTCCAATTTCTGCAATGCCAGTTACAGATACTAAATATTTGTTCCTTTTTGACCACTATGAAATCAGAATACAATGATACTGATTTGTGATTTCTTTATTTTTGCAGAGAAATCCAGAAATAACTCATATGTTGAACAATCCTGAACTTATGAGACAGGTAAATAGAGTTTGTGTATATATGTCAGTTATATTGTCAATATATTCAATGTGTGATTTGTGTCTTTATTTTATCAATGAAGTTTGCCATTTTCTTTAAAGACAAGTAGTCTTATTTGATATCAAAATATGTCAAGTAATAATATTTAGGAAATGTTAATGCCTTCATACAGACATACTCTAAAGCATTGCATAGTAACTTTTCTTAAAACTTTCCTGCAACTACAATACATGGCTCTGATACAGATATTTCCTATGACAGGGCAAACTCTGTGCGTAGGATAGTAAGGAGTAACTAAGTTAACCTGATAATACTGTTTTTATTGGGCTTACACTAACTATGGACTTATCAGATCATTTTATTGGGACCATCCTAGAAAAATTGTTTGGTATAACCCTGCTCTTGAAAAAAGGCCCTACTCAACATTTTGTTGAGGTGCCCAAGTGGGAAAAAATATGCTGCACATCAAGACTTAAACATGCAGGACCACAATAAGTAATGATTAAAAAGTTAAATACCTACCTACTACCTAGACTTTGTTGCATATGATTATGCCAAACAAGCAATTTTATGACCACCGCTATTTGAGGAATGGCAAATGGGCATAAAGAATTACCACTGTCCGTCAGTCAGTGCGTTTGTTTGTGCAAAAATTGGTTTCCAATCGGTAACAATTAAGGATTGATGGATTCAATTCATAGTGGGCACATACGCATAGGATAATAAAAATGCAGATCATGTTTGATTTTGGTTACAATCCACCATTTTTTGGAGTAGTTTTTGGTCCTGTTTCAACTTAAAAAGCCCATAGCGGGGTCATCCGGGTCCTAGCAACGCATCTAGTTTCAGTATGACTTGAATTTTACGATTGTTTGAAACATTAAGCTTCACTTGTGTTCATTTATTGATTTTAAGTAATTAGTTATATTTTGAACAATGGGCATTTATATTTTAGACATTAGAGTTAGCAAGAAACCCAGCAATGTTACAGGAGTTGATGAGATCACAGGATAGAGCAATGAGCAATCTAGAGGTATGTATGTGCTGTATTAGATTAAGGATGTATCTGGCTCATCTGAACATAAAATGTTTGAATTGGCTTCATCCAGTATTGTTGTTATTCTGGCTAAAACATGTCTAATGAGAACCATTGCAATGTATAACTGATTGAAAAACTTGTAAATTAGCCTGATTGTTAAAAAAACTTTATTTTTATTTTATTTTGTACTAACATCTTTCTTCAACAAATGCAGATCAATACATTGTACGTTCATTCTTTATTAATGCATGTTTATTGATGTTTTTACTATAGGAAATGTATTTTTCATGTTTGTTTAGGTAAACAAATGAACAAAAAACGAGCATAATATTACTTTAAAATATTGTTGTCTGAAATGGTTATATACTCAATGTTAACAAAATGTTAATTACCCTTGGCTGCAGGTGTGTATGTCATGTCAAAGACAATGTTTGTAGCAAGTTGTCTGGAATGGTTATATACTTGATGTAAACAATGACCAAGTGTTTTTAGTAGCAGATCAGTGGTCCAGTGGTAACACACTGGACTAATAATCCATGGGTTGCAGGTTCGATGCCCCGCTTCACCACTAACAGTACTAGCAGTCTTTGGGATGAGACAAAAACTGAGGTCATGTTTACGATGCTTTACAGCAGGCACATATACGAACCAGGGGGGGCTGCTGGAACTGGGGCATCTTCTGTATCATGCACTATCCTCCAAAAATCTAAAATGAATAACATTCTTCCAGAGGCGTCACCCACATGGGAAACTGTTGGTGATGATAATTGATATTCCATTATTAAAGTGAAATGGTACTCTTGAGACTTGTTTTAAAGGTTACATGTATTACACTTCCTATGAAAAAGCAGGAATATGTTTTTTTGCTCATGTCAGCTGCTGTCTGACAAAAGTGATGGCCAAAATGTCATTGTCACTGAATTAAGGTGCGTTTCTAAGCAATAAATTGACTTCGAAAATCCTCTTCTCATGAACAGCAATTGCTAGAGCTAAGATAATCAGTACAATGTATACAGCATTGTCTAGTGGTCCTCTACCAAGTTTGTTCAAATGGTGACCCTGGGGTAAAAGCTGGCCCCGCCCTTGCGGCCACTTGTTTTATATAGACTTATAAAGTGAAAACTTTGTAAATCTTCATCTCATGAACTGCAATGGCTAGATATAAGATATATGGCATATAGCATTGTCTAGTGGTCCCTACCAAGTTTGTTCAAATAGTGACCCTGTGGTCAAAATTTGCCCCACCCTAGGGGCCAATTATTTTGTATAGACTTATATACGGAAAAATTTGAGAATCATCTTCTCATGAACCATAATGGCTAGAGGTTAGATATTTGGCATATAGCACTGTCGACTGGTTTTATATTAAGTTTGTTAAAATGGTGACCCTGGGGTCATAACTTGCCCCGCCCCAGGGGCCGTCAGTTTTTCATATATTTATATTAGGAACAGTTTGAGAATCATCTTCTCATGAAACACACTGGCTAGAGTTTCTTGAATGAAATCATAAAGTTCAATAAAACGACCACCTATGGGACTCTTGAAACCTGGTAGTTTTATTGAGGTGGTCTTTACATTTGAGGTTGAATTGGGAGCAAAGAAAGTGAAAATGGACTTGAAAATTGTGGTCTAAATTTCGAGGTGGTCTTATTATTGAGGTGGTCGTTAGGTGAGATTTTACTGTATCTGTATTAAATTTCCCCGAATGGGCGTAAATGTATTCATATTATAAGCTTAATATTATACTGTTGTTGTATTACAGAGTATTCCAGGTGGATTTAATGCTTTGCAAAGAATGTATACTGATATACAGGAACCTATGATGAATGCTGCACAAGAAGGCTTTGGATCCAACCCTTTTTCTGGTCTTGTTGGAGATAGTGAGTACATAGTTTGATGATGAGACAAATCATCACATTGACTGGGATCAGGGGTCGTATGCACTAACATTTTAAGACAGAAAATGTTAAATGTACTTTTTGCTCCTACGTTGTTATTACAGTATAGATTTTAATACAAATAAGTAAAATTTAGAGTTGGAAACAGCAATTATTCAGACAAACTTTCATTTGTTTACATTTAATGAAAATGCAAGACTGATAAACATATCAATTGCATATTTAGAGTCTAAGTCTGATAATGTTTGTCAATACGGCCCCTGGATTGACTGCTTATTTATCAGGCATGAGAATTTTCCGTGGATTCAATGCTTGCAAGGGCCGTTTTTGAGACAATTTAAGCCATCTTCAAAGCTTAAGAACCTGGGTACTGTTTTACTAACGTACTTACGCTTGCGTAAATCAAAAATTTTCGTAAGTTCTTGCGTACGTACAAAATTTCTACGTAAATGCGTTTCACTTATATTTGCGTACGTAGGTATTTGCTTAAGTTAAAGCGTAAAGTTATGGCATATGGCCGACCGTATGAACGCTCGAAGAGCTCGACATTTCAGAGAAATACCTGACATGTTAGACAGTTCGTGAACTTATAGAAAAGTACAGATTATCACGATATCTGATTGGCGTAGTTTATGATTTGATAGTTAATGATATTAAGCCTCGTACAGATAGGAGCCACCCTATCTCAGCGATGACGAAGGTAAGTAACGCTAAATTGTACAGTTTACGTATTACTAGCATCACATGTTTTTTACACGATAAGCTCTGTAGTGCCACATGTAGTCCGTGCCGCATATAGTTCATGCGTGACTATATGCGGCGAAGAGCGCCGCATTAAGTTCACGTTAGCTTTATGCGGCGGACATGTGCCTCGTCGCCGCATTAAGCTCACTTCTCTTAAAAGTGTTTTTGAAATGTGTATTTGAATAAGAAAACAATATCAAAAAAGTTAATTTTGAAAAGGAGATAAACTGACTTATGTATCAATGTTTCTAAACCACTGTCAGTCGAATTAGTTATGACCCATCTATATACAAATGCATTATAGTGGGCATATACGATGCTTTGTCAGCGCTTCGCCTTCTGCATATATGACCAACTTGTGGACTTTAAAGAAACCTCACAGAAATAATAAGTTTAAACACATTTGTAAACATTTCTATCAGTTGCGACAAAAGCATGTAAATTACTAACGCACATTGGTGTTATCTGTTAAGATAATAATGATGATTTATCACGAATCCCCGTCTAGCGCAGCCGGTATCGCAGTAAAATTCCAGTCCGAAGATCGCGAGTTTGATCCCGGGTCCGACCGTCTACGGCTGTGGCGATGTGATCAAATAATATGTTAATGGTTGCTCACTTTTATCTGCTCGGAACTTTTAGTAGAATTTTAATCAAGCAACATTAAACCAAACTGTTTATTTCATTTTAGCATATTTTATTCTGTTATTTTATTAAACATACCCCAAACTGGTTCTAAAGATTTGTCCACTGTCTGATGTGGGGAATATATTTCAGGTGACACACAGTTATTTTCTTTTTTAATGTGTATATGGCAGTTTGAGGAACATGTATTCTTTAAATTAGAACAGATGATGATGATGATGATGATGATGATGACTTTAATTAGGACAATACATAAAACAGCTATATGCGGCATGACCATGCCTTTTTGCCGTATATAGTTTGTTCGCCTCGCCACAAACTATATGCGTCACTGCCTATATGTGGCACTACAAAGCTCCCTTGTATTATTACGTCACAACTCAATCCCACGATGCATTAAATACAACTCGATGAGTACTTCCTGAGAATATGAAAACAGACGATGAGTCTGAAAATATTCAGAGTTTACATATACAAAATGTAACAAACAACCCTATTTATTGTGATATTGATTTCATTAAACTAACAGCCGTGATAGCTCAGATTGTAGCTGGTCCGCGCCTTACAATGCAATTTTTAGTTTTGGGTCTGAGTTCGAGACCATCGGGGGGTAGTTGTTTTCTTTTCATTACAATTTTATATATTTCGTTGGTCATCTACAGTTGTACTTATACGTCTTATACTAATTAATGTTCGCTCGAATATCATTAATTAAAAACATTGTGTAACATGTGTATTCACTAAGTTATTCACTAAGTAGATTTACATGTACATTTTTCGCTACACATTACATGTATATGGAACAAAGTTGATATGGCTACTTGAACGTAAGGGGTTCAATTGAACATTTTAGCCACGACGCTATAGCCATCATTAAACAAGTTTGATTTAACGACAAAACAATTAGACGATAACAAAAAAAAAAAAACAGGCAGAAAAGACAAACTACGAGTAATTGACAAGCACTGAGTAAGGGATAAAAAATCATATTGTCCATAAAAATAGGAGACTGAAATGTGTCTCGAACTCACACCCTATTTATTGGTCGAAGTTACTAGACGAACGCGCTACCAATTGAGCTATTGCTACTGTCTACTTTGAGCGATATTTCATCAAAATTTATACCTCTGATTGAAGAGTTACGCACACATTTCACGTAAGTGTAAAACACTTACGCAGTTTTAGTAAAACGGACTTAAGTTTTGCGTAAGGTTTGCGTAAATTGATAATTTACGCAAAAACTTACGCAAAACGTAAGAATGTTAGTAAAACAGTACCCTGGAGCTTCAGCAACCCCCTGGATCCCTTGCCGAATTTTCAGCTGATTTTGAAATTTAGTTAGTGACAAATGGGGTTGAGGCATTTGTTCTTAAAGCTGATTCCAGTACAGGTCGGTACTTGTAATAAACTGACTTATTTATAACTGAAATACTGTTGAAAAATGACATAAAGCTCCCAACTCTTTGGCAAAAATTAGAGTCAATAAAGTACCCTCCAATTAGGCCTATTACATAGTATAGATTTGACCTAGAGACTTGTGATTCAATTTAAAATTACATTTCAGATTCGGGACAAGCACAAGCTGGAACGGAGAATACAAATCCCTTACCAAACCCCTGGGCTCCTAGATCCACAACAGCATCAACATCATCAACAACAACAACCACAACACCAACCTCAAATGCATCCTCTAATTCTGGCCAGTTTGGTGAGAATATTCTGTATTTTCATAACTGTACCTCTTGATCACCATGTTGGCTGTGTATGAGAGTAATCTGCTATAGATACCAGTGGGGAGTGTAGGCTGTGTATGAGAGTAATCTGCTATAGATACCAGTGGGGAGTGTTGGCTGTGTATGAGAGTAATCTGCTATAGATACCAGTGGGGAGTGTTGGCTGTGTATGAGAGTAATCTGCTATAGATACCAGTGGGGAGTGTAGGCTGTGTATGAGAGTAATCTGCTATAGATACCAGTGGGGAGTGTAGGCTGTGTATGAGAGTAATCTGCTATAGATACCAGTGGGGAGTGTAGGCTGTGTATGAGAGTAATCTGCTATAGATACCAGTGGGGAGTGTTGGCTGTGTATGAGAGTAATCTGCTATAGATACCAGTGGGGAGTGTTGGCTGTGTATGAGAGTAATCTGCTATAGATACCAGTGGGGAGTGTTGGCTGTGTATGAGAGTAATCTGCTATAGATACCAGTGGGGAGTGTAGGCTGTGTATGAGAGTAATCTGCTATAGATACCAGTGGGGAGTGTAGGCTGTGTATGAGAGTAATCTGCTATAGATACCAGTGGGGAGTGTAGGCTGTGTATGAGAGTAATCTGCTATAGATACCAGTGGGGAGTGTAGGCTGTGTATGAGAGTAATCTGCTATAGATACCAGTGGGGAGTGTTGGCTGTGTATGAGAGTAATCTGCTATAGATACCAGTGGGGAGTGTTGGCTGTGTATGAGAGTAATCTGCTATAGATACCAGTGGGGAGTGTTGGCTGTGTATGAGAGTAATCTGCTATAGATACCAGTGGGGAGTTTTTGCTGTGTATGAGAGTAATCTGCTATAGATACCAGTGGGGAGTGTAGGCTGTGTATGAGAGTAATCTGCTATAGATACCAGTGGGGAGTGTAGGCTATTATGGGCAGAAATTCACCTGTTACTGCGTAGTTGACCTCTATGACCATATTGACCTCTTTATGTCAATCAGGATACTTATAGGTCATTCACGCATTGACCCAATCTTTAGTTTATTCTTCATAACATAAATCCACAGATTGAACACATAAAATCAATAAATGTGATGATGCGAAAAAAGTCTGAACTGAAGCTCCCACTTAAATATGATCTTGTTGACTGGAAAGAGTCTAATAGCGGGTATGCCCATCCTGACTCAATGGACCGTGCTATTTAAATAGATAGATTTGACCTCGAGAATCATGATCTACATGTAGCCAATAGCCAATATACAAATTTTTGTGTAGAAATATTAATCAATAAAAAAGTTATTTGACTTCAAAAAAGTGCACACTTATAAGTTTACACTTCTATAATATCTTCAAATGTGTGTTATTCTAGCTTGGAGTGGTAGTGTTGTAGATATGGAACCAGTGGCACAACTCAGCGGTTGTAGTTTCGAACCCCACAAAGTCCACAACCACACCTAAAAATCTGGGCGGGTTTTTTCCAGGATATCAACTCTGGAGTGATTGCAATAACCTAAGCTTTGTCACTGTCAAAATGACATGAATTGGTATCAAAATAAATATGTTCAGCAATTTTGTTTGTATTTGTAGGTATGTTTAACTCACCAGGAATGTCAAGTTTAATGTCACAGATGTCGTCAAACCCGCAACTAATGCAGAATATGTTACAAGCACCCTACATGCAGTCTATGTTAGATTCTATGTCTTCTAATCCTGAACTGGCTAATCAGGTATCATCCATCTCACCCTTCTCATCTACCTCTTAAAAGGCCACAAAAATGGGTTTGTTTCTGGCTACCTGTCCGGCAATCATTGTTTGACCTCAACACAAACTTTGAATGGCTTTACAACGTATTCAAAAAAAAAGTTCATACAAAAATTATGGTCACTATTCAAAAGAATGTGCAAGCAAAGTTTAAACATAAAATATATCAATAAAATCAATTGTATATCAAGTATCCCTCTAAAAAGATCAGGTGCATGAGATATCAAAGATTTCAACTTACACCTGACTTTAAAAAATATTTTTTTCAGCATATAACCAGAAACAATCCTATTATTTTTTGGCCTTTGGGTAACTTACAGCTTGTATATCATGTTTCTTGTAATAATTTGGTTTTCTTGTAAATATCAGTCCCAACATTGAGAAAGGCTTGCACTGGGATGACCCAAATCCAGACCTATCCACAGTAGTCCTTAAGATGATATATAATAAAGAAGAGTTAGGATAAATAAAAGAAATTGAAAAATTCAGGGAAATATAGAGAGAAAAAAACTAAAATCACATGTTAAAGTCACTTTTATATTAGCTCTTCATTACCTATTATCCAATGTGGATTTAAATGGATGTGAAAACTGCTTCAGGGCTTATTTTCAGCTGTTTGTATAGCTGTTATTCAGCTATATTTCCAATGACAAAAAGTATATATTTTTCCCAATTTCAATGTAAAAATTCCCAATAAATCTGTAGAAAAAGTTTTGGTTCATTTAAGCCAAAAATTGACAAAGTTAGAGGCTGTTCACTCACATGCAGTTAATGTACATCTAGCAATTGTTGATTAATTAATAACTACATCCTTTAATTTATTCCTGAATTTTGCTGTAATTTCTAGACTTTTTTCCCAATTTCAAAAATTAACGTGCAAAATTTCCCAACTGGGTATATTTTGTAGTAATGGCTTTAGGTAACATAATGATGACCTTGAGTTCTATATGAATATACATTGTATGTATAAACGTGATTTTAAGATTTATCTGGCTCCTTTGAACATAAAATATATCATTGATATACTCGGTACATTTAAAAACGCATAGTTTTTGTCCTGTGAAATGTTTGTAAAGCGTCATTCTATTGCATTTTGAAACTCTACTTTTATGAAAATACCTGTAGATTGTAATTTGACATAGCATACATGTTGCACAAACATGAAATATAATTGTGTAATGTCCAGTTCTTGTATTCCTATCTAAGTCAATGAAACTTGAAAACTTGGGTGTTTCTAAATTTACTGAGTATGGTTTAGTTATTTGACATGTATATCATATAGGAGTATAACATTGAAATATAAGATCAAATTCCAAGGAGTTCCCTGTCTTATAATGAGGTCTTGATATTATTTATCTTGGTACTTATCACAGTTATCACAAATATGTATCAGAAATGCATTGTTGAATTATCGGATGAAACATGATTATATTATTATAACTCTGCAACTGTTTGTTAATAGAGGGACTGTTAAAGACTACAATGGGCTTTTGTTACAGTCAAGTCTAAATCACAAGTAACAAGAGCGCCCAGTTACTAATAGTATTAAAAACTTTATGAGGCTTCACATTTTGGAAGACCTAATATTCTATACATCTGGCATATTTGTCCACATATTTGTATAAAATGAAGATGAAAGTATTAGCTATGTAATAAAATGATGGTTTTATAAACTTATTTTGTTCACAATTTTCAGATTTTGGGAAGTAATCCGATGTTCGCTAACAATCCACAATTAAGACAACAATTTCAACAGAATTTACCACAAATGTTACAGCAGGTTAGCTCTTGATTTATGTTCCACAATCTCTCTTCCATGTAATGAATTGTTGTAGAACAGAACAATACGTTTATTTGACTTTTCACAGATTACAAACAAATGTTATAACAATTAACATGTGAACATGAATTAAAATAATTTCAACAATAATTAACGGTCAAAATGCCTTACAGGATATTTAGAGAATTCCAAAAGTAATAAATAAATAGTTTTACTTTTCAATAAACCTATTATCCTGTGGTGATTAAAATGCAACTGAAATTTTTTTTAGACAATTTAAGCCATCTTAGATGTTTAAAAGCCAGGAGCTTAAGCGGCCACCTGAACCCCTCCAAATTTTCAGCTGATTTTAAAATTTTGCATTCTCATGCCTGGTATATGTAAATCTTTGTCTGTTTTCCTGCTTAAGAGTTCACCCCATCATCTCAGTCGGTATAGAGCTCAACTGCTGATCTAGAGATCATGGGTTCAGAACACGGGTGTGGTGTATGTTATTACATGACAATTTGACTGAAGACAATACATCATTAGTCATTTGTTTGCCACCTCTGAACTCTGTTTTATTTTTAGAAAGTTGTCAATTAAGGTGGGCTTGAAAAACTAGGATAAGTTGGGAGACCATATTAGTTTATTGAGTCTAATGATATCTGGAAACCCATGTCAGTATAATGACTAGCTGATGTATATTGTAGATGCAGGATCCATCAGTGCAATCAATGATGACAAATCCTCGAGCGTTAGAAGCAATGCAGCAAGTGATGCAAGGAATGCAGACCTTGAATTCTGAAGCCCCTGGAATGTTTCCTGGGTAACTATCATGTAGCCATCTTTGCCTTAATATTTTCAGAGCATAAACTTGCATAACAGTATGATTTAGAAGGAATGAACTCCTAATAATGCATGTACACAGTTTGTTACATTGTACAACCAAATAATTGATTGCAATTTTCTCCATTTATGAACAAAATACTTTCATTACAAAGCACTGGATATATTGGTGTATGGGAGTTATTCTAGCAAACTGTAGTTGGGACAGAGATCATTTTCTTAATTGTCTTTTGATGGAATTTTAATAATATCAAATAAAATAACTACACCTTTTAAGATACTGTAGTGGTTCAATTTTATGATGATAAATTGTGAGGTTGTTTACTTTTGTATATTCAGTATGGGTGTACCTGGTGCAAACATGACCATGCCCCCTGGATTCAGTGGTTCAAGCACCACTTCTCCATCAACCACAACCAACACCACAGCCACTGCTACATCAAGTCCTAACTCCACAGATACAACAACTAGCACATCAACACCAGCGGGATCTGGTCCAACAACCAACCCAGCGACACCTGGTGGATTTGATCCTTTCTCTAACATGATGGCACAGATGATGAATATAATGCCACAAGGAGGAAATGTTGTACGTTAATATACTACATGTATATCTGTTTTACCCAGAAATTCTGAAAATAAGCTGTCTCCAAAATAATATTACCTGCAGCAAAAAGATGTCTTAAATGTTGGACGGTATCAAATATCTGCTACAATGATTGAATATTCTGATTTCATATTTTGATTGTTTGTGTATTTGCTAACTTAAAATAAACCAGTCTCGAAAATAAGTCACCAATTTATTTCCAAAGTGTAATGTAAGTTGCAGCTTATTTCATGATATCCTGGTATTTTGTCTTGCTTTTGTTTTCAAACCGGAAGAAGTCCTATGTCACACTTTTGTCACAGACTGATTTGTGGGTTTCGTCAACTGAGTAGCGTTTGTAAAACATGGACATTAAGAATTATTTGGTGCAGGTATTGCTATTTAAGACAGATCCAACTAGTTTTTTCCTGATGAGCATCAATGCCTCCGTATCACTGCAGAGTTTACTGGTTGGAACGTGTTCAGTGGTTTGACCAGGATTTTTATTTGTATTTGCGTTTATTTATCGTCACCACCGGTTTACCATATGAGCGACGCCTTCGGAAGAATGTTAGTAATTTAAGATTTTTGGTGGATAGTGCATGATACAGAAGATGCCTCAGTTCCAGAACCTTCCAGAATCATACACAGGACCTTGGTTTTTCAAAGTCTCGTCTGAAAGACTGTTAGTACTGTCAGTGATGGAGCGGGGAATTGAACCTTCAATCCTAGATTACTAGTCCAGCGCTTTACCACTGGACCACGGATCCGCTACATCTGGATTTAGTATTAATGGTTGTTTATATTACTGGCATTTCACACCTTTTGGTAACACATTGACAGTGATTGTCAAGATAAATAAGATGATTCATTACAGTTCATTGTGTATGTAATTTGTGTCAATCAAGCACAGCGGCGTTAATCAGTTCGACAGTCTGAAAGGTGTTACAATTGTCATTGTAACTGTGAAAGTTGTCAACCCAAAATGTATATCATTGTAATCAAAATATAACAGTAGATGATATTGTTGTTAAGTATCACTATTATGGTCTTATATTGAGGTTTCACTGTGTTGTGCTCTCTACTGAATTCTATGAAGTGTTTATTGTCATTATTGGAGATTATTTACACATATTTTTCGAAGTGGATGCAATATCCGCAAGCAGTGAAAGTGAAACAAGCCTATCTGCTGACAGGCTAGTCTTGCTTTCACACCTCACATTAAGTAATATAGATTAAATTGTTGAGTTATGAATGTTGTAGAATCAACCCCCTGAACAAAGATATGCCGCACAACTTGATCAACTAGCTATGATGGGATTTATAGACAGAGAAGCCAATTTACGAGGTTTGTATTCATTATACTGTAGTTGAGTGATGCTAGGCTATACTATACTGGAGTAGTCACTTGATTAAGCTGTATAATAGCTATGTCTCTAGGAGGAAATTCGAAATCTTCGTGCAATATGTTGGTCACAATAATGACTGAGAATGCAGAATCGGTCTCTTGCCACAAAATGTGTTACTGCTTTGTAGTTAAATAAGTTGCTGTTATGAAATTATGGAGAAATGTACTACTTTAGCACTTAATAAATCAATTAGTAGTTCAAGTGAATTTTAACACCGACTCCAAGCTGACCATACAAATGTGCATCACTGTTTCTGATTTGTGTGAGGTCACCCTCGAATTTACTTAATACCTGGTGTTTATTTGTTTCCAATTAATTTTGTAGACCTCAGCCATACAAATGACTACTATAAAAATACATGTTTTTGTCCATGGGGACAAAATGATTTATTAGTTCTTTCTAATGGTGTCTTTTTACGCATTAATGATTTCTGCTTCCTAGTGACTTACCCGCTTTTCAGTTGATTCCAACAAAATTTGCTGGATTTTGACCACATTGGCAAAATGGCAGTTGTATTCAGCTGAGCGATATAGTGCCATCATGGCCCTCTTGTTGATACTTTTTCAACAATAGCATTTTTGAACAATTATACAACTTTAAAATAATTTGAATGTCTTTATGATACCAGTGTTAACTGATTTTATTGGCAACATATGACCTGAAGAGCTAACCGGACATTTTGAATTTTGAGAATCGTTTCAAATCTTTTGACAAAGTATCTGAAACCATGAACAGGATTTTGACTGGTTTCCTTCAACTATTTCGATAATTCCATTCATTTAAAGCATAACCAATTGAGCTTACTGCAAAACAAAATTCTGCAGAAGATACATCCAGTACCTTTTTAGTAACTAGGTGAAATAATACTTGTGGGTTAGCACTTTTGACCAGTATATATTTGGTGTAAAATGGTTTACTTTTCATGTTTCATATTTTTTGTGTACTTTCAGCTCTTCAAGCAACATTTGGTGATGTAAATCAAGCCATAGAAAGATTATTACAACAAAGATGATGACGATACTCAACTTGTACTAAAATATTATAATCAGAAAAACTCCGAAGATTCCAGGAATATTTTGAACTTTACGTCACCTACTGACCTAGTCAAAAGGCTGAGGTGAGCCTCTTTGATTGGTCTCTGTGCGTGGTTTGTCTTTCTTCAGCTTCAGCATTCACTTAAAATTTACATCTCTGCAAATATTGGATGGATCTTGCTCAAATATCACAGTTATGAGAATTACTTGCTTTCTTACCAGAATTGCAGATATAACTGAATTTTGTTAAATTGATGGTTACCTGGACAACCAGATGAAATAGGAAATGTTCAAAATATTTATCATTAACAAAAATGGTCAGAATATTAAAGGGTTTGTTTGAAATGTTCAATGGATAACCTTCTACAAGGATAGCTGAACAAATTTAAACTAATAAAACATTGACGCCAATGAACCCGTCTATTTTTTAGTGTTAGTTACTCCGATAGAAACTTCAAAAATAAGGAAACCAGAGGTTGAAATTTTAAAAAATGATAAGAATGTGGAATGGAATGATTTTTGTGACCTGTTACTCAATCTATAATGTATACCAAGGACAGGTTCAGGTATCCATGTATATAGCTCACTATTGCATAAAAGCTGTATTTCTTAAGCAAGCCATTCAGGAGCACTGTACCCCTCTTGTTGATAAAACAAGTGGTAATTTTGTCAGCTATCTGTTGTGTAATATTGTAGTTCCAATCTGTAAATAAATGCGGGGTGTTCTATGTGCATGAGATTGTTTGTGTTATGCTTAGCAGGTTAAATGTATTAAGGCCCAAGGTAATTTTTTTTTCTGGTAAATTGCAAAAATTGCAACATACACTTGCATAGAAATAATTTGACTTTTATTGTTTGATGGTTATCTGTAATTTCATTTTTCAAAAAAACATCATTAAAAGATATCGGAGGTTTGTTACAAAATACGACATGTTCGACTTGCTTGCTTATCTGTAAATTGCAAATGTGATTCCGTGACTTGCTGAGTGTGATAGTAAAATTCATCAGAACACAAATATTGATGATATTACAACAACACCAACAACTACCGGTTATCATATTTCAAGCTGCAATTATGTCTGATTTATGTGCACCTGCTGGAGGCAATTAGATAATCGGTCACCAAAACATCGGAGACTAGATTAAATAAACCATTTGATAGGAGAGAACATTACTACTTTTTGCATTGATATCTAAATCCTCTGGATTGGGCAGGATCAGTACTGGAAATGTTCTAAGGTATACTGGTAATCCAAATAATGTAGATATTCTGAAATGAATTTATAATAACCTCTTTTTTGAACTTAGGTTGTTATATCATGAATATAATGCCTTATATGGAAATAAGACAATATTAACACATGTGTTCATGCCATTGAAAAACTGTTAATATTTCATTATGGAACTTTTTTATTCTTAAGACTATTTGCTGTTATAATTATCTTCTGTACATATGGACTACTTCTGTACTTGATGAGAGTTGCTTTCTCTGTAGAATATAATATAAAACAGTTCTGATGAAAGTATGAATGTTAAGGATGACAATGCGTTTTCATTTCATCACCTTGTTTTTTGTGAGAATGGCGGCTTTGATGCTTACAGATATAGTTGTCTTGAAATTTATGTTTTTGTTTATTGAAAGTAATGTCTCTGTTTGAATGTATTTAATGGTTCGTTGTTTTGTGTCCGATCATCTATTTATAAATGATTTCCATATTTCACCATTCTCTCTAAATATGAAGGGTTTCACAGTGACCCTTGTCTCAGTTATCAGGGTATAAATGGCACGGTTCCTTTTGCTGTATAATCCATTCCTCTCTGTGGTATAGTGAGTACGGTGTTTTACAATTTGACTTGAAGATTTGGTTAGGTTTCTATGTCTTCTTAGTATGCATGCGTAGCGTTGCAACCTTGATAAATATAAGCTTGATTTAAAAACAGTAGGCACTGGAATTCATATTGCTGTCAATGTGTCAATTGTTTTGTAAATGTTTTTTATCAAAGTTTCATTACAATGATAGAACATGCATGCCACAACTCAAATATTGGTATACAAATCTTTTTGCACCATCTGCAATTTGAAATACATCATTACTGAGTGCTCTCCCTTGATGCTGAAAAATCAAAATGACTGCACTGAAATTGACTTACAGAAACTTGCTTGTATAAAGCATGTTGCAGGTGCAGCTTGCTTAAAATTTGTTAAGTATAATGAAAATTACTTCAATTTCTGAAGTTTTATGTCATTGCCTCAGCAAGTCTCTGAATCTAGCAGTCTGAACGAATGGGACACCTTAATAATATTTGATGTTGATGTCCACAGAATTCTTGTTTGCTATAGACCAGGAGCGAGTGTTTTGACTTTGAAATGTTTTTTTATCAATTATTTTTTTGTCTGGATCTATATTCACACAATGTTTTTGTTTATCTTACTCTTTTATGTAAAACTCTTGTTTCAATGTTAAAAAGCATTTTCATATACAAAATAATCATTATGGTGTACAAAATGCATCAACTCTGCCATTTGTGTAATATTCCTTTGTGTTGTGGTATGATTATAATACATATATGGTGTTGATTGTAATTATTACCTATAATTTTCTACCTACCCATGCTAATGAACTTATTTGTTATTATGCTTTTGTGAACGTACATTGACTTTTTCTGCATTCAATTATGTTACATTAAGTCAATATTTCGTGCAATTTAATGTTAACAATTTTCACAGTTAGTTATCTAGTTGTAGGATTGAATAGCCGGAAGAAAATTCTTTTTTGATGCTATGTAAACAGGCGATGTTATTCTGCATTTTATGATAACTGTGAAAATGTCAACACTATAAAAGATCGACATAGTTTTTGCAAAAATGTTAGGTTGACAGTTCTGTATGTTTTATGCCTGTTTTATGCATCTGTCAATATTTTGTCTTGTGATGGGGGCAGCCGGCTGACCAAGGTGAATTAGACTAGAGCCAAGTACTTGGTTGAAATCCCTACAGTGGGAAATGCTAATGCCCTACTCCCGGGATGTATTGAAAATCTGAGTCTTATTTCCAGGATCATACAGAGTGTCAATTCTTACCTATCAGGAATAGTCTGTGTATCCACCATCCCACCCCCTGGGGCAAAACATTGATAAGTGCAGTATGTAAGCTGTCTTAATAGGCGCGAAAATATTAGTAGTGTCTGTGCTCTAGAAGCTTGGGGACTATCACATATTTTTAACTTTCTTTAATTTTATAATTTTCCAGATTTAATTATGCTGAAATATTGTGAGACAAATTGATAGAATATTCCTAGTATTGTTGGATAATTCAGTATGTTGTCATTTATATAAATTTAATGCATTTTAGCATTAAAGGTATTAAAGTATCAAGATATATACTTATTTGTCTTGTTGATGAATGCAAACAGTAAAAGAATACAAGGTAATTTAGAGCGATTTATACAACCTAAAGCCATGTTGAAACAACACTGCATTGCACTATTTCAAACAAATGAAGCACACACAAAACATGTTGTTCACATAGGCAATAAATAAAGATAGTGTCCTAAGGACTAAAACCACACCACTATCACCAATGTAAGGTGACGCTCCAAAACGTGACAGAAC
Source organism: Mactromeris polynyma (assembly GCA_032209605.1). Taxonomy (NCBI): domain Eukaryota; kingdom Metazoa; phylum Mollusca; class Bivalvia; order Venerida; family Mactridae; genus Mactromeris; species Mactromeris polynyma. The sequence goes on from JASFXZ010000001.1 coordinate 52,940,334, forward strand.
TATCTTCGACAAGACAATAAATAAAGATAGTGTCCTAAGGACTAGAACCACACCACTATCACCAATGTAAGGTGACGCTCCAAAACGTGACAGAACTATCTTCGACAAGACAATAAATAAAGATAGTGTCCTAAGGACTAAAACCACACCACTCTCACCAATGTAAGGTGACGCTCCAAAACGTGACAGAGCTATCTTCGACAATGCTTATCGCCGAGCAGGGCTGGTGTTTTCGTCCCTCAATTGAGCCATTGACTTAAGAGAGAAAAAATTGGCTCAAGAAAAATCAAATCATTGAAAACTATGACTTTCCAAATTGGTCGATAATAATTGCCGTTGGCGTATGTTTTATTCCACTCAATTTCAATGATGAATGCAGCTATAAGCGGTCCAGACCGGTTCTCAATTTCTGTGTAACCGGTGTCTCGTATAAAGTAGTAAATTAGTTCAACACGAGTAGAATTTCTGATCACGAGAGTATGCAAAATTAAAACGTGTGATTATGAAACAATAATTTGTAGCGATTTAAATAGTGGTTTGAAACGCCGAAATAACTTTTGATAAGACTGATAGATAAATCTAATATTTAAAAGTTGCGAACTGCTCGACATTCACCTAACGCCTTTTATCCAGCATATATGTACAACACATGGACAAGTCAGTAAAAAGAACACATTTCCACTGATCTTGCGCCCATCTTAGAAGCCGACGACCCACAACTCACGGTTACGTCGCCTCTGGTGTCAATAGATTACCCCAATATGGAGCATGGACAGACATTCCGGCATCTAACAGGCGTCGACGCACGATGGATTGTTTAATGCCTTGCTGGTTTCTGTTTCATGTGCAGTCCGTGTTGCTGTTTGCGCGTTGATGCCACGATTTTCACGCGAATTATAACCATGCAATCACTTTCGATTTCAGGTCGAGTATACGAAGTATATTTCTACCTATGTAGCCTGAAACCGATGCATGGAGTATGGTACCCATTTGAGTCACATTCAAAGCACTGTATGGCCGATAATACTTGGATTCCTTCCTTAAATTTTGAAGAATGAAATAAAACATCAGAAATTAATAATTTAAGGACAGGTTTTATGTTCAAACAATATTTGCAAGAAATTTTATTGTGCTCAAGATGAGCTGTTGCGATTGTTCAGCTTCTGTCAAGTGTCGCCAGTCGTTTACCAGCTGTATTCCTGTACATTAAACCATTGTCTCCCAAGTTTTGCATACTTGTATTGTCAATGCTTTTCACAATTTATTTTTTTCTTCCCGTTGAAGAAATGTTTGTTCCCATGAAATTATTTCAAAAGAGTTTACTGTGATAAACTTTCATTGCAAGGTATAAAGTCTGTTCAAGGAATGAAGTGATAATTGTAACTTCACGTTTTCTTGAAAAAATATTGCATTGGATCGGCTAAAATAACCTGACTTTTGAAATGACAAGTTTTACTGTAAATTAACCTGCGATATTTAGTGGTGAATCACGTGGTTTGAAACTACTATACAGGCATCTGTCTACTTTCACAAGTGCTTATAGTGGGGTGACTTTACAGGCTAAAATCAAGGTGAGGTGACCACAAGAGTAAAACAAACAATGTCATATACCACAATGTCCGTCAGGGTCTGTAGTTTATCAGACCACCGGCATAAATTTTCTAAAGCTGGTGCGGGCCCCAAAATCCAAGTTTTTTAATTTAAATGTTTAATATGAAAAAGGCGTTGTAAGTATATTCTGAAAAGAAATGTGCTTATATTTCTAAGATAACTAAACTTCACTATGAAAATGCAAATCAGGTGCGTATTCAGTTTGATCCAAAACGTTGAAGTCAAGGTCAAACTCAAGTTTAAAATCCAGATTTGTGAAAAATAACCATTTCACTATAATTCGTCGTTGCGTAGTCAAAACCTCGTAACTCTGGATTTTGAAATTATACAGGAGAGAGAAAAACTGTCTATGTTTTCAACTTTTTACATTTGAAGTACTAATCTTCGCATTTAAATGTGAGTTTAGCTTTCAAATCTGAATTTAATTCTTATTTACTACTTAACAAGTGTCTTCATACACATTTCTCACTTACGACATTGTGTTGATAAATTTAATACAAAAAAGTTTGAGATATGAGGATTTGATCCCAAACACGTATTAATACCATTGTTTTAAGTAATACAGACAGGTTTTTATTTCTTCAAAAATGTCAATTAATTTGCTCTATTATCTCATATCAATGCTGTTTATTCTACCGTATTCTTTCATTTGCATTGATCCTGTTTATTTATTTCAAACATTAATTTAGTTACGTGTCACTGACAGTAAAACAGCCACAGATAATTGTTTATAGTAGATTTATTATCTTATCGACAAGAACAGAATACCTCGAAATATTGAGATATGAACTGGTAACGAAAAAGTCAAGTAACAATTCGTAACTAAACATTAAATTACATCTAAGATCGCAATATAGCTCAACAGTTGTTTAGTAAAAAATAATTAAGTCATTATCTCATGTTCGAAGTAACAATCGAACCTCATTATGGCAGAGAAAGAGGTGAAATACAAAACATAATATACACCATCATCGTCTCACGATTTCAAAAGCAAGCAATTTAATTTCAAATTTCAACATAACTACCGTATATTCATCAACACACAATAAACAATCATTATCATCCTGCAGGATGTTAAACTATTTTAAAGCCCAATTCTACATGTTGCATGGCGACACACTCAGTGCCCTGTTAAAAACGAACTGTCTTTAATAGAACGATCAATACACCTGACATTTAAATAGCAAATATCTAGATGACTTGACAATAATTTATATTGAGGGTTGGTATAGAAATTATCACAATATGGCAATATCGAGCACAATACAGCTCAATTATAAAGAAGAGTTGGACTCTGGGACAAACAACGAAGAAATGTGAGATTGCGAACAAGGTTTCGAATATTTGCATCCGATACGCGCACAACGCTGAACTTGATGAGAAAACGGAAGCCGGTCTCATTAGACACGAATACACTAGATAACTCGTGCGTATTTGACATCCCGTATTTTACTTCAAAATCATAGACTTGCCGAAAGAGCTCAATGGTTCCGAAACAGCCCACATATTCCACTAGTGAACAGGCACCTAAGTAGATTGTTACGCGTTGTATGCGTTCGCTCATGGAGTACTTAGCCGGGACATTCTCGGCGTGTTTGCAAACAGTGGTATCGTTGACATCGATGCGCGCGAAATACTGACACAATCGACGAAACAAACCAAACATCTGGTTTTAAGTCGGTTAGACGGAAGAAAACGCTGCCGTATTTTATTGGTAACATCGACGGGAATGTTACCAAACGAGACATTTATGAAACACAAAAAATGTGATTAAAACTTTCAATAATTAATTAATTTAACCCTTATCATGCTAAGCAAGGGATAACTCATATTTACAATGCCCATAGCCAGTGCGAACCACGAGATATCCCGTTTTCTATAGGTAGTGTATACACTAGGGCAATACACATCCTTAGTACTAGTATCAGGTTACTGATAAGCAATCGTTAGTGAATGGTGTGGGAACACCATGGCAAATATTTATGGCCTGTTGGTAACATATTGAAGACAAATTATAACAAAAATTAAGCTTGATTAGGGGTAATGTATGTGTGTATATTTCAGAAAAATTCCCCCTAAGAGTCACCTCTGCTTCATACTTATATTCTGGAATATTCACAGCACAAATCTATACTGAATCCTTATAAATAGAATAAATAACTACTTTTTTAGTGATAATCAATGATAGTGAATTGTACAGTGAATAATGTGATGTGTCTGTTCTTCAAATGAGCGATCGTGAAAGCAACGCATACATGTATAGATGCAAGCGAAATTTGACCAAATATTTTCCCTATCCTGGCCAGTACCGTAGACGACAATCTAGTCGTATCCTAGTTTGCACGTATACGCAGACAATGGAACCAATGTGAAAGCAAGATTCTGATTGGCTCGTTGATCCCAAGATGGCGAATATAATGCGGAATTAAGCTGATGTATTAAAGGCATTTCTAGATTTATATATCAACTTGTTGACCAGTTTCTGATGGTTAACGATAAATGATTTGTTAATGGAACATATCAGATCAGGAGGGCATCATAACGAGTGACTACAGTTGATATGCGAAGTAAGAAACACAAAACATATTCAACGTTTATTTACATGCGATCGGTTCAACAACATTAAACAGAAACTCACCATAGTTGCAAATTTGCAATAGATTCATTTGCTGGTTAACAGTTTATTATCATACTCCTGTTCGGGAATCACGCTCCTGTATGTGATAATTTGTTATTACAGTAATTATATTTCAGAGGTCCATATAAAGCCTTGAACCATGGAGTTGTTGTCAGAATACGCTGTAAATACATGTTCACGTATTTCTACTATAAACCAACAATTAAACGATTTTGGTTATTATTATTTTCGGGCTAAATATCCCGAATCGTAAACTCTGATCAAAACATCTTTAAAAACATTCCTGCCCTTGCACGGTCTGACATTGTCTTCAACATAGTATTTGTTTTACTTTTCACAAATCGATAGGTATCTCTTTCTTCTGTTGTTGTCGTTAATTCAATCAAACTCCCTCCTAACTTTCTCAATCCTCACCCTACTTCTCAACGCATTTCCTTAATCCAATTTCGAACTGGCCCTATCACTACATTCCACACTGATGGATTCCCAACAGAATTCGTACTGTGCAGTACAAATGCCATAGATACGAAAGCCTTCATGAATTCACGATTTAAACTTCATGAATTCACGAGTTAAACTTCATGAATTCACGAGTTGAACTTCATGAATTTACGATTTCATCTTCATGAATTCACGAGTTAAACTTAATGAATTTACGATTTCATCTTCATGAATTCACGATTTCATCTTCATGAATTCACGATTTCATCTTCATGAATTCACGATTTCATCTTCATGAATTCACTATTCTTCATGAATTCACGATTTCATCTTCATGAATTAATGATTTCATTTTCACGAATTCACGATTTCAACTTAACGAGTTCACAATTAAAACTTCATGAATTCACGATTTCAACCTCATGGATTCCTGATCGTGAATTTGAAATTGTAAATTCGTGAACTTAAAGTTGAACTCGTAAATTCGTGAAATTCAAATTGTCCTCTTTAATTCTCCTTAAGTTATCCCTTACGTTTATCCAGGCCATTCCTTTTGTACCTGTTCCCTAACGTATTTACCATTGCGCCTCCTCTAATGCCTGTAGTTTTATGGACTGATGTTTTCCCGGAGGTCTGTGTGGAAAGTCATTGTCTTATGTATGTGGCGTTCCCTTTAGCAACTTATTCTCTCGTGCAAAATACGTCAGATTAGTCATGTAAGCTTTTAAGGAAATTACCATTGCCAAAACTATACTGACGAGAAAAAGAAACGCCTCATCGAAATTTGGCGTTAATTTCGTTACCAAGGTTAAATTTGGCGGGAAACGTCAGAAATATACATGTACTCTGACCAACAATTCCAACCAACCGAAACTCGTACGATTTTATTCAGCCCATTGTTAAATTCATGTACCTGCTACGCTAACAATTGCGTTCTGCAGCACAATCGTTACGGTGGGGGCGGGGTTATGGTCTTGGTATCTATCAACCACTGGTTTAACTCCCAACTCGTCGTGTGCCGAGGTCATCTCACAGCCAGGCGTTACATCAACCAGCTATTACGTCCTGTGGTTGTCTCTAAGTTCCGCCAACGTCAATGCCTGGTCTTCCAGCATGACAACGCGCGACCTCACGTAGCACGTATCACCAGGAACTTTTTACAGACCAGCAACATTGACGTCTTGCCTTGGCCGGCGTGTTCACCGGATTGCAATCCGATTGAACACGCCTGTGATTACCTTCGACGGCGGTTACGTCAACGGCAGCCTGCCAACGTCCAGGAACTGACAGCAGCGCTCCACCAGGAGTGGGCTAGAATCCCACGGTATCTGCTGCATAACTTGTGCGGTTCCATGGGTCGAAGTCTTGCTGCTGTGGTTCCCAGTAGAGGTGGCCACACGCGCTACTGATTGTGTCAGTGAAATTGCTCTGATCAGTCAATTGAAATTCAAGACTTGAAGCATCATGTGACCATGAAATGCCGTCTAATTAATCATCAATTCTCTTAAATGATTAAATTTGCGAATGGAATTGTTCTTTTCTAATTTTGAATCACGTTTAACAAAATATTGTACAATGAGTTAGAATGAGGCGTTTCTTTTTCTTGTCAGGATCTAAAAATACATAATACATGCATTTCATGTAAATACATGTTTGTTATAACCAATGGAAATTTACTCACCTATCATGGTATTACATTATTTTATTAAACGAATCATTACGATTTATTTTTTGCAATATATGGCCTCCGGCTATTAACATAGATTAAAGAGAGATTGGAAGGGACTCCGCATGTACAAGACAATGTCTCCCCACACGGACTCCGGGAAAACAAGTCAATAAAACATTAGGCACTGAGGAGGTGCAAGGACAAACATGTATCGGACTAGGGGCAAGGAATTGTGGTCTGGCTGACTATAAAGTACAACTAGAGAGATGTTAAGGGGACAACAAGGGAGGAAACAAATAAACGAATGAAATACAACACGCAACAAGTCAAGAAAGTCGGCAACAATATGCCGAAAGGTGAAAGAAAGGAAAACGGCTAGTATACCAAGTGAAAGAACTGCACATGGGGAAAGGGGAACTTAACATACATCTAAACCTACAGTGATTTACAGCCTTGGAACTGTCAGTAAAATACTAGGGGTAAAATCGATTTAAAAGCTAGCTAACCTCATACTTAAGCGCTACATAGTAATTGATTTCCACCATACACACATAAATTGACTAAATAGGCAGTAACTTATTGTCAAAATAGAATAATACCTCTATTGAACTTCGCACAGATTACAAACACATATAATAACATAACATACTGGTATGGGTTACAACGTTGCCATTTTGTATAAGAAGTTGTAATTTACATTTTATTTGGTGGGGATTGGGATTCAACATTTAATTAATTAACGGCCAAAAATGCATTACAGGATATATTTTTAGTTATGAAGAAATCAGTATACAGGTAAATCTAATGGAACCGATATATACATTTTGTACTTTAAACAACATAACATATTAAATGTACATACACAATGCATAAAGAAACTGTATACATAAAGCAGCATTGCGTTCAGTTACGGCGATCGCAAGCCCGCTCACTGCTCGCGACCGAACAAATGTTTTGACTCAAAGACAGCAAAGGCAGGGAACCAGCCCTGCGTTCATTTAGCAATTTGGTTTCCCGTGTGCAGTTATTGTGATACGGCGAGTTTTGCTATTGACCGGCGTGTAAGCGAAAAACGTTCACGACCATTCGTTACGCAACTCGGAGGTAGCACGCGAATATTTAAGCCGAACACTGCGTTCATTTACGGCTAACAGTCGCTCACGTGTTGTTTTGTATCCCTGGCCCACCGTATCACTATGACTACACACGGGGAACCAAAATTCAAAATGAACGCAGGGCTGGTTCCCAGTCTTTGAGACAGGGAACCAGAATAAAAACGATGCGGTCAGTACACTTGTTCGGTCGCGAACTGTGAGCGGGCTTTCGTTCGCCGTAACTGAACGTAAGGCAGGGTCGCTTGTATTGTGCGTCAAACGTTCATATAATGAATGTCGTACAGGAACAACACGATGATCCATGGCATTAATCCTAACATAAACAATTAGTATCGCCTTAGTGATTTTACGCATACATGTATTATGAATGAACTATTTTAAAGCTAAACCAATTCACAAGAAACACATTTATTATCAATAATGTAGCGTCGTAGTTCTTATTCGCAATAAGTTGTTCGGTATAATTGTGTACACATGTGGATTTATGGTACAGCTGGGTTTTTAGATTAAGTATGTTTTAATAAAATGTTCCGGTTGCCTCTACAAAGGGTTACTTATTTATGAGTTTGTGATTATTTCGTATTCTGGTGTAACTAATTTAGTTATTGAAAGCAAGTTCAGTATAAGGCTGCTTCGTTCTGGGTTACACACAGCGTATATGTCAGAATACAGTTAAGGTTTTAAGATAAACAGGGAAATACTAAGGAATTGTGACAGAAGTATGGAAATCCGTTCATATGAGAAACACGTGTGAATGATGTACACATGTAGAGTTACGCTCATAGTTATATTTAGATTAGTTTATGCATTCACTGTGCTAGCATTGAAACACAGTTACCACAATTTGGACACTGGGTCTCATATTCATCTCAAACCTTGCAACACGAAATAGTTCCCCTTTATCAAAGGTGTATGCTTACTCAATTCGATTAAAAGCCTCTTTCATTTTGTTATAAAGAATAACGATGTAATTTGTTTAATACATGCGCATTGAGAATCTGACAATTAATTGTCCTACGCGGACATATTTGAATGCGAGACTAGCTCGAATGTTTTATTGCAAATTTGATGACAGAACACATTATGTCGTTTCAATGTCTGTGGCCAAAACTTTGATAGAACTGTTTTTGTACATGTTTGAATTAATAGTAAATGAGGACTAAACACAACAATGCTGTTGACATAAAATACAAGTTAATCGTTTGAGCACCTACACTATCATGTCAATGTCGGAGTTCACTGCGCCGCCGTGTCATCGGTTCGTCTTGTTTGGTATTTTTGTAAGTAAAACGGTTTTTTTTCTGATTCAATTCAACGTGTACAATAATGAGAACACTCGAACATACTGTCATAGATTAATGAGTTGAATGTTTCAAAACTCTAAAGCACTAAATCAATTTAAGAATTATTCCTGAACTTTAATTAAAAATAAAATTATATCGTTTTAGGAAGGCGAATCACGCTGCCTTGATATATTCAAATTATGTGGCTCATCCGTCACGACTTTCTGACAATAAATAGTATGGAATAAGTTTTTGCCGAGGTGATTTAATGAGATTGTGTGGTATTTTATTTAATGATGCTGAAATGAGATATTTTTAGAAAAAAAACGAACAATAATCAACCCTATTAAAGTAATATTAAAACATACAGCTTTACTGCACTATTTAAGGAAATTGTGAGCATTTGACTGCTTGATTTATCTCCCCTCATTAATAAACCAGAGGAATAATTATAAATACTGATAATTGTATCGAAGTTATAAGATGAAACCAAGGAAGATATTGCTATTCATTATAGAAACATACTTTTGCTATGATTTATAACATAAACACTCAGACACATAATGATCAGAATTCTACATAACGACTGAGAATTGAAAAAATCTAATCCTCTCATTGTCACTGACTAATTATATGTGTGAGGCGATATGCTATAAGGATTGAACCCCCATAATATACTGTAACTTCATCTAGATGCAGAATAAGCATAAAAAGTAAGACTGCATACCGTGTCCTGTTTTGGTCTCATCATTTTCCGTACCAGAACCTTATACGTCAGATTATTGTTTCAGTACCGCTAGTGCGGTGACTCGTCCTTTTCCAAGCGTTTTTCCATTCTTACCCTCAAGGCTCAGTTTTTTCCTTAAAACTAGCAACACTATGGATCTCAAAGAATGCTCAGTACTCAGTAAAAATGAATTCCACTTGTTACACTCAAATTTCCAAATTCGTGCTTAGTGGGGTAAAGTTTGAATGCTGACTGACGGTTGTAAGTCCTGACATTCAAATCGATCGTACATACAACGATCCCACTATTTACATGAATGACAACAATATGTACAATTATATTCGACTTAATTGATTTGCACATAAACACGTTTTTAACAATAACGGATTTTGGCCAGCATTTTTTTTACGACCAGAATCCGTCCGTCGTAAGCAATGAACTGAATACCGCTAGCTCATTATGATGACCATGTTGTAGTGATTGACCAAAACATTGCAACACTTTTAAATCGCATTTTCCATTACCGGTTATTGAGTCTGCCAGTTCCTAAAAAAAACTTGAATTTATTATTGGGTCAAGTTTATTTTTGTAATAGCCAAATGCCATCAAATCATAGAAGTCGTATTTTTTTACCAACCTGTGTTCCTGTGTTACCAACCTGTGTTCCTGGGTTACCAACCTGTGTTCCTGTGTTACCAACCTGTGTTCCTGTGTTACCAACCTGTGTTTCTTGGTTACCAACCTGTGTTCCTGGGTTACCAACCTGTGTTCCTGGGTTACCAACCTGTGTTCCTGGGTTACCAACCTGTGTTCCTGTGTTACCAACCTGTGTTCCTGTGTTACCAACCTGTGTTTCTTGGTTACCAACCTGTGTTCCTGGGTTACCAACCTGTGTTCCTTGGTTACCAACCTGTGTTCCTGGGTTACCAACCTGTGTTCCTTGGTTACCAACCTGTGTTCCTGGGTTATCAACCTGTGTTCCTGTGTTACCAACCTGTGTTCCTGGGTTACCAACCTGTGTTCCTGTGTTACCAACCTGTGTTCCTGGGTTACCAACCTGTGTTCCTAGGTTACCAACCTATGTTCCTTGGTTACCAACCGGTACCAACATGTTCTTCCATAAACAACTGACAACTTCCCCTCGTGAATCAGATGTGGAGAACTAATGACTTCGGATGTATTGTATTCAGTCAAAATGTCCAGGGAAAGATCCGCCCAATCTTTCTACTCAATACCATTAGAGCGAACTGACAAAAGGGGGGGGGCGTCTACAATATTCTCCAAAATGATTGCAAGTTATCTCTGTCAGTGACCAGCGTATTTAATTAAGGATGTGTTGCTTCCAATAATCACGTATGATCAATCTGTCACGCTACAAGACTGATCGAATGAGGACGAGACAAAATCAGCCAAAATAATGTCATGCTGATCGGAACGAACAGATTAATATCGTCAGTCGAATTTCCATAAATAATAAATAGAGTGCTTTAGGAAAGTGTTTAGACTTGAACTGATGTCAGTGATTTGATGGAGAATCGACTATACCACATGTTGAATAATAACGAAGACACAGTTTCATGTAGTACCGTTCTAATCTGCATTCTGACAGTAAGATACTGAAGTGATCCTCTGATTATAAAAAATGAACAACAAATAGATGGCTTCGCTTCCGTCATTTATAGTGACTATTCTTGCTGTATTTGTTACACAGTTTTGACTCTTTGAAGTACATACTTGTGAGAAGTAATGTGTCTTATTTAAAATTACTTAAAAATCTTTTTCAGAGTCACCATTAACAAACGGTAACAAACAAGTCTTAGGAACTGACTTATATTGAAAATGGCATTTATCTCGTTATCATTAGTTTTATTATATAGTGTCCTTCTTGCTTTTATGAGGGAATTCTATTACTTATATATAAAAATCGAGTTAAATGTTGAACAATCTAATCTCAAACAGAACACACATTTATCCGATCTTCCATTTTCTTCATGCCATATATTTGATGTTTCTTTCATTGATATCTCCTCGCCCAATAATATGATCAAATTTAGAAGCCATTTTTGTGAAGTCAGGAGGGACCTATCATATCGACCCTCACAATTGTAATGTATAGACATTCGATATAATACTGAAAGACGCAGTCACGCGATGCAGATAATTACCAATATTTGTAACTGTCATGGGTACGGACTGTTCAGTGTGGTCTGCGTTACACCCAGAAATAACAGAGACATCGGGAAAGTATTCAGGAAATATTTTGTGTATAGAACTGTTTGACCGATCATTCAAGTTGTGGATTAACATCAGCTAAAGACAAAACAAGGATTTTGTTTGTATAAATGAAATAATGTGAGCCGTTTATTGTTAACATGTAAGAACGGCAATACAAGTGTTGTAAATTCATTCAAAACTTTAATTAGACATTTAACAATACTCACTGGTTTTGTGAAATAATATCGCAATGCGTGTCTTCATATTAATGTTACATCGGCATGTATGATAGAGAAGGCAATCACACATAGAGTGTTAAGTTATAGTTTGATGAAATAAGATGTAATAAGATTGAACTTTTGCTCCGAACAAGGCTAACAGTGAGGAATGACTCAAAGTTCTGTAATCATATTTGCTTTGTGCATGACTTTGATGATCCGGATATTGAATTATCGTCATATTGGATTATACCGGGAGGATGGAACATTTCTGGAGTTCTAACTTTGCATAAAATACTGGACAATATGTGAGAACTTTGTCTGATGAACTGTTGATGATATTGAATATTGTGTGAGCAGCCTTTGTTTGATGTTCTGTCCATGTAAAATAATTGATTGGTCATAATAAACACATCAGAATTGAGTCGACGAGGTTCCAGATAGTTCGTTCAGCATTTCTAAGATAAACGTAAAGTAGAGATTATGAATCCACTTATTAAAACACGGTTGGTGCTAGGTAACATATAGTGTTTAATACAGTTGTGCATGATTTTTGTGTGAAAATTAATTTTAATCCTCACACTGTTTGCTTATTTGGAATTATATTATATATACAGTAAAACTTAAACCATAAGACCACCATTGGATCTGAAGAAAGTGGGTCTTAGTCGTGAGGTAGTCTGATTATCGAGTTAATATATAGAAGAAAATACTGCTCCACAAAATAACGGTCGTTTACTGAGATGGTTTAATTTCGAAGTTATCTTTAAGTGAGATGTGACTGTACGAACTTGCTAAAATGAGACACTGTCTCCTTAGAGGTTTGAATGTACGAACATCCTTAAAGTGAGACACAGTCTCCTTAGTGGTTTGACTGTACGAACATGCTAAAAGTGAGACACAGTCTAAGGTTTGTGATCACACTACGATAATCATTAACAGTAAACTGCAACAAAAAGACGGATTCTGAGTGGTGTCATCATTCGCTGTGTCTCATAGGAACAAGCTGTCAATGAATTGAATGTCGTTTGATCAACATGGGAGAACATTTCGCACTTTGTTATGTTACCAATATAAAAGCGCTGTCTCTTGGTGACATCTTGATATTCATAACTTGTGACAACACCGTCTGATGTATTTATAGTGATTACTTTAGCTGCAGATCTGGGTTTTAGCCAAGCAGAATATGAAATCGGCACCAAAATATATGAGGCTTATTATGCTTATATACATCTGTGCTGCCGTCAGTGTACTGTTGTTTGTATGTATAGTTATCACAAAGATTGACAACACTTTCTACCAAGGGGATACTATACTAAACATTCTGGATAATGACCTAACTGAACAAAATGCGCCTCATATTCTTGCGCGCAGATATCTGTATAAAAGTGTTCCGGACCAACTTTCAGCTGCCATGAAGATTCAGTATAGACAGTTAATATTTCATGAGAAATTTCCCGTGATGCCCTCGTGGGATGATAGAAACTTATTACAACTGACAAATAAAGCGCGATATAAGGCATTTGATCAGAGAATCAGCCAGACACAATACTCGCAACTTGTAGAGTTATTGAATGTGTTTTTCAGTATTTGTGAACGAAACAATATCGTGTTCATGTTATACGGTGGTTCTCTGTTAGGCTCGTACAGACATTTTGGATTAATTCCTTGGGATGATGACATTGATGTTTTAGTGAACACAACAGACAGACATCGATTAAAAATGTTGTTGAGTATTCATGGCTACTCGGTGGAATCACCCCACAATAGACAGTGGAAATTCTATAAAAAGCAACATGTACCGTGTAATCAACAAAGTGTATCAGTTATTGACGACAATATAATCTATAAGGAATGTGATACGACCAATAAATGGCCCTATATCGACATTTTTATGTTTTCAGAGAATGATACACATATATGGGACACAACACCAATGTACCAATCGAACTATATTTATTATAAGCGAGACGTTTTTCCTTTGGCGTCGAGTCCATTCGAAGAGATGTTGTTACCCGTTCCAAAATGTCCATTGAAAGTTTTATCTAAAACGTACAATATTGATTTGTGTGTGACCCCTACTTACTCACACGTACATGAGTACATTGCACGTGGTAGACAGCTTAGTGTCCCTTGTAAAAGGCTGTATAACTATTTTCCATTTGTTTTCGAAACAAGGCGTGACAATTTTGTTTATAGAAAACTATTGCTCAATACCAAAGTTTTGTATGAAATTAGGCTGCTAGGTCTGTCTTGTTGATAGTGTATGAAAGGCTGCTAGGTCCGTCTTGTTGATAGTGTATGAAAGGCTGCTAGGTCCGTCTTGTTGATAGTGTATGCAAGGCTGCTAGGTCCGTCTTGTTGATAGTGTATGCAAGGCTGCTAGGTCCGTCTTGTTGATAGTGTATGCAAGGCTGCTAGGTCCGTCTTGTTGATAGTGTATGCAAGGCTGCTAGGTCCGTCTTGTTGATAGTGTATGCAATGTCTACATGCGTGTTTTTATTATAACTCACTTTTTATGAAAACTTCTTGTTAAACTTATTTTCGTTTTACATATGTTGTGAAACAGGTTATTACCCCTTATTCTAATTACATTCGATGTTTTCTGAGTAATAAACCAGTACCAGCGCCTAATTTTGGTATTGTAAAGTTCATTTTTCTCCCATTCTTACAGAAATTTAGCTTCCATTTCTAGACAGCAGTAACGCTGATATAACTGTTAGTACTGCTATCGGTGGTAGACAGCAGTAAGGCTGGTATTACTGTTAGTACTGCTATCGGTGGTAGACAGCATAAAGGCTGGTATTACTGTTAGTACTGCTATCGGTGGTAGACAGCAGTAAGGCTGGTATTACTGTTAGTACTGCTATCGGTGGTAGACAGCAGTAAGGCTGGTATTACTGTTAGTACTGCTATCGGTGGTAGACAGCAGTAAGGCTGGTATTACTGTTAGTACTGCTATCGGTGGTAGACAACAGTAAGGCTGGTATTACTGTTAGTACTGCTATCGGTGGTAGACAGCAGTAAGGCTGGTATTACTGTTAGTACTGCTATCGGTGGTAGACAGCAGTAAGGCTGATATTACTGTTAGTACTGCTATCGGTGGTAGACAGCAGTATGGCTGGTATTACTGTTAGTACTGCTATCGGTGGTAGACAGCAGTAACGCTGGTATTACTGTTAGTACTGCTATCGGTGGTAGACAGCAGTAAGGCTGGTATTACTGTTAGTACTGCTATCGGTGGTAGACAGCAGTAAGGCTGGTATTACTGTTAGTACTGCTATCGGTGGTAGACAGCAGTATGACTGGTATTACTGTTAGTACTGCTATCGGTGGTAGACAGCAGTAAGGCTGGTATTACTGTTAGTACTGCTATCGGTGGTAGACAGCAGTAAGGCTGGTATTACTGTTAGTACTGCTATCGGTGGTAGACAGCAGTATGACTGGTATTACTGTTAGTACTGCTATCGGTGGTAGACAGCAGTAAGGCTGGTATTACTGTTAGAACTGCTATCGGTGGTAGACAGCAGTAAGGCTGATATTACTGTTAGTACTGCTATCGGTGGTAGACAGCAGTAAGGCTGGGATTACTGTTAGTACTGCTATCGGTGGTAGACAGCAGTAAGACAGGTATTACTGTTAGTACTGCTATCGGTGGTAGACAGCAGTAAGACTGGTATTACTGTTAGTACTGCTATCGGTGGTAGACAGCAGTATGACTGGTATTACTGTTAGTACTGCTATCGGTGGTAGACAGCAGTAAGGCTGGTATTACTGTTAGTACTGCTATCGGTGGTAGACAGCAGTAACGCTGGTATTACTGTTAGTACTGCTATCGGTGGGAGACAGCAGTAACGCTGATATTACTGTTAGTACTACTATCGGTGGTAGACAGCAGTAAGGCTGGTATTACTGTTAGTACTACTATCGGTGGTAGACAGCAGTAACGCTGGTATTACTGTTAGTACTGCTATCGGTGGTAGACAGCAGTAAGGCTGGTATTACTGTTAGTACTGCTGTCGGTGGTAGACAGCAATAAGGCTGGTATTACTGTTAGTACTGCTATCGGTGGTAGACAGCAATAAGGCTGGTATTACTGTTAGTACTGCTATCGGTGGTAGACAGCAATAAGGCTGGGATTACTGTTAGTACTGCTATCGGTGGTAGACAGCAATAAGGCTGGTATTACTGTTAGTACTGCTATCGGTGGTAGACAGCAGTAAGGCTGGTATTACTGTTAGTACTGCTATCGGTGGTAGACAGCAGTAAGACTGGGATTACTGTTAGTACTGCTATCGGTGGTAGACAGCAGTAACGCTGGTATTACTGTTAGTACTGCTATCGGTGGTAGACAGCAGTAAGGCTGGTATTACAGTTAGTACTACTATCGGTGGTAGACAGCAGTAAGGCTGGTATTACTGTTAGTACTGCTATCGGTGGTAGACAGCAGTAAGGCTGGTATTACTGTTAGTACTGCTATCGGTGGTAGACAGCAGTAAGGCTGGTATTACTGTTAGTACTACTATCGGTGGTAGACAGCAGTAAGGCTGGTATTACAGTTAGTACTACTATCGGTGGTAGACAGCAGTAAGGCTGGTATTACTGTTAGTACTGCTATCGGTGGTAGACAGCAGTAAGGCTTGGACTGTTAGTACTACTATCGGTGGTAGACAGCAGTAAGGCTGGTATTACTGTTAGTACTGCTATCGGTGGTAGACAGCAGTAAGGCTGGGATTACTGTTAGTACTGCTATCGGTGGTAGACAGCAGGAAGGCTTGGATTACTGTTAGTACTGCTATCGGTGGTAGACAGCAGTAAGACTGGTATTACAGTTAGTACTACTATCGGTGGTAGACAGCAGTAACGCTGGTATTACTGTTAGTACTGCTATCGGTGGTAGACAGCAGGAAGGCTGGGATTACTGTTAGTACTGCTATCGGTGGTATACAGCAGTAAGGCTGGTATTACTGTTAGTACTACTATCGGTGGTAGACAGCAGTAAGGCTGGGATTACTGTTAGTACTGCTATCGGTGGTAGACAGCAGTAACGCTGGTATTACAGTTAGTACTACTATCGGTGGTAGACAGCAGTAACGCTGGTATTACTGTTAGTACTACTATCGGTGGTAGACAGCAGTAAGGCTGGTATTACTGTTAGTACTGCTATCGGTGGTAGACAGCAGTAAGACTGGTATTACTGTTAGTACTGCTATCGGTGGTAGACAGCAGTAAGACTGGTATTACTGTTAGTACTGCTATCGGTGGTAGACAGCAGTAACGCTGGTATTACTGTTAGTACTGCTATCGGTGGTAGACAGCAGTAAGGCTGGTATTACTGTTAGTACTGCTATCGGTGGTAGACAGCAGTAAGGCTGGGATTACTGTTAGTACTGCTATCGGTGGTAGACAGCAGTAAGGCTGGTATTACTGTTAGTACTGCTATCGGTGGTAGACAGCAGTAAGGCTGGTATTACTGTTAGTACTGCTATCGGTGGTAGACAGCAGTAAGGCTGGTATTACTGTTAGTACTGCTATCGGTGGTAGACAGCAGTAAGGCTGGTATTACTGTTAGTACTGCTATCGGTGGTAGACAGCAGTAAGGCTGGTATTACTGTTAGTACTGCTATCGGTGGTAGACAGCAGTAAGGCTGGTATTACTGTTAGTACTGCTATCGGTGGTAGACAGCAGTAAGGCTGGTATTACTGTTAGTACTGCTGTGGTAGACAGCAGTATGACTGGTATTACTGTTAGTACTGCTATCGGTGGTAGACAGCAGTATGACTGGTATTACTGTTAGTACTGCTATCGGTGGTAGACAGCAGTAAGACTGGTATTACAGTTAGTACTACTATCGGTGGTAGACAGCAGTAACGCTGGTATTACTGTTAGTACTGCTATCGGTGGTAGACAGCAGTAAGGCTGGTATTACTGTTAGTACTGCTATCGGTGGTAGACAGCAGTAAGGCTGGTATTACTGTTAGTACTGCTATCGGTGGTAGACAGCAGTAACGCTGGTATTACTGTTAGTACTGCTATCGGTGGTAGACAGCAGTAAGGCTGGTATTACAGTTAGTACTACTATCGGTGGTAGACAGCAGTAACGCTGGTATTACTGTTAGTACTGCTATCGGTGGTAGACAGCAGTAAGGCTGGTATTACAGTTAGTATTACTATCGGTGGTAGACAGCAGTAACGCTGGTATTACTGTTAGTACTGCTATCGGTGGTAGACAGCAGTAACGCTGGTATAACTGTTAGTACTGCTATCGGTGGTAGACAGCAGTAAGGCTGGTATTACTGTTAGTACTGCTATCGGTGGTAGACAGCAGTATGACTGGTATTACTGTTAGTACTGCTATCGGTGGTAGACAGCAGTAAGGCTGATATAACTGTTAGTACTGCTATCGGTGGTAGACAGCAGTAAGGCTGGTATTACTGTTAGTACTGCTATCGATGGTAGACAGCAGTATGACTGGTATTACTGTTAGTACTGCTATCGGTGGTAGACAGCAGTAAGGCTGGTATTACTGTTAGTACTGCTATCGGTGGTAGACAGCAGTATGACTGGTATTACTGTTAGTACTGCTATCGGTGGTAGACAGCAGTAAGGCTGATATAACTGTTAGTACTGCTATCGGTGGTAGATAGCAGTAAGGCTGGTATTACTGTTAGTACTGCTATCGGTGGTAGACAGCAGTAAGGCTGGTATTACTGTTAGTACTGCTATCGGTGGTAGACAGCAGTAAGGCTGGTATTACTGTTAGTACTGCTATCGGTGGTAGACAGCAGTAAGGCTGGTATTACTGTTAGTACTGCTATCGGTGGTAGACAGCAGTAAGGCTGGTATTACTGTTAGTACTGCTATCGGTGGTAGACAGCAGTAAGGCTGGTATTACTGTTAGTACTGCTGTGGTAGACAGCAGTATGACTGGTATTACTGTTAGTACTGCTATCGGTGGTAGACAGCAGTATGACTGGTATTACTGTTAGTACTGCTATCGGTGGTAGACAGCAGTAAGACTGGTATTACAGTTAGTACTACTATCGGTGGTAGACAGCAGTAACGCTGGTATTACTGTTAGTACTGCTATCGGTGGTAGACAGCAGTAAGGCTGGTATTACTGTTAGTACTGCTATCGGTGGTAGACAGCAGTAACGCTGGTATTACTGTTAGTACTGCTATCTGTGGTAGACAGCAGTAAGGCTGGTATTACAGTTAGTACTACTATCGGTGGTAGACAGCAGTAACGCTGGTATTACAGTTAGTACTACTATCGGTGGTAGACAGCAGTAACGCTGGTATTACTGTTAGTACTGCTATCGGTGGTAGACAGCAGTAAGGCTGGTATTACAGTTAGTATTACTATCGGTGGTAGACAGCAGTAACGCTGGTATTACTGTTAGTACTGCTATCGGTGGTAGACAGCAGTAAGGCTGGTATTACTGTTAGTACTGCTATCGGTGGTAGACAGCAGTAAGGCTGGTATTACTGTTAGTACTGCTATCGGTGGTAGACAGCAGTAAGGCTGGTATTACTGTTAGTACTGCTATCGGTGGTAGACAGCAGTAAGGCTGGTATTACTGTTAGTACTGCTATCGGTGGTAGACAGCAGTGAGGCTGGTATTACTGTTAGTACTGCTATCGGTGGTAGACAGCAGTAAGGCTGGTATTACTGTTAGTACTGCTGTGGTAGACAGCAGTATGACTGGTATTACTGTTAGTACTGCTATCGGTGGTAGACAGCAGTATGACTGGTATTACTGTTAGTACTGCTATCGGTGGTAGACAGCAGTAAGACTGGTATTACAGTTAGTACTACTATCGGTGGTAGACAGCAGTAACGCTGGTATTACTGTTAGTACTGCTATCGGTGGTAGACAGCAGTAAGGCTGGTATTACTGTTAGTACTGCTATCGGTGGTAGACAGCAGTAACGCTGGTATTACTGTTAGTACTGCTATCGGTGGTAGACAGCAGTAAGGCTGGTATTACAGTTAGTACTACTATCGGTGGTAGACAGCAGTAACGCTGGTATTACAGTTAGTACTACTATCGGTGGTAGACAGCAGTAACGCTGGTATTACTGTTAGTACTGCTATCGGTGGTAGACAGCAGTAAGGCTGGTATTACAGTTAGTATTACTATCGGTGGTAGATAGCAGTAACGCTGGTATTACTGTTAGTACTGCTATCGGTGGTAGACAGCAGTAACGCTGGTATAACTGTTAGTACTGCTATCGGTGGTAGACAGCAGTAAGGCTGGTATTACTGTTAGTACTGCTATCGGTGGTAGACAGCAGTATGACTGGTATTACTGTTAGTACTGCTATCGGTGGTAGACAGCAGTAAGGCTGATATAACTGTTAGTACTGCTATCGGTGGTAGACAGCAGTAAGGCTGGTATTACTGTTAGTACTGCTATCGGTGGTAGACAGCAGTAAGGCTGGTATTACTGTTAGTACTGCTATCGGTGGTAGACAGCAGTAAGGCTGGTATTACTGTTAGTACTGCTATCGGTGGTAGACAGCAGTATGACTGGTATTACTGTTAGTACTGCTATCGGTGGTAGACAGCAGTAAGGCTGATATAACTGTTAGTACTGCTATCGGTGGTAGATAGCAGTAAGGCTGGTATTACTGTTAGTACTGCTATCGGTGGTAGACAGCAGTAAGGCTGGTATTACTGTTAGTACTGCTATCGGTGGTAGACAGCAGTAAGGCTGGTATTACTGTTAGTACTGCTATCGGTGGTAGACAGCAGTAAGGCTGGTATTACTGTTAGTACTGCTATCGGTGGTAGACAGCAGTAAGGCTGGTATTACTGTTAGTACTGCTATCGGTGGTAGACAGCAGTAAGGCTGGTATTACTGTTAGTACTGCTGTGGTAGACAGCAGTAAGACTGGTATTACAGTTAGTACTACTATCGGTGGTAGACAGCAGTAACGCTGGTATTACTGTTAGTACTGCTATCGGTGGTAGACAGCAGTAAGGCTGGTATTACTGTTAGTACTGCTATCGGTGGTAGACAGCAGTAACGCTGGTATTACTGTTAGTACTGCTATCGGTGGTAGACAGCAGTAAGGCTGGTATTACAGTTAGTACTACTATCGGTGGTAGACAGCAGTAACGCTGGTATTACAGTTAGTACTACTATCGGTGGTAGACAGCAGTAACGCTGGTATTACTGTTAGTACTGCTATCGGTGGTAGACAGCAGTAAGGCTGGTATTACAGTTAGTATTACTATCGGTGGTAGACAGCAGTAACGCTGGTATTACTGTTAGTACTGCTATCGGTGGTAGACAGCAGTAACGCTGGTATAACTGTTAGTACTGCTATCGGTGGTAGACAGCAGTAAGGCTGGTATTACTGTTAGTACTGCTATCGGTGGTAGACAGCAGTATGACTGGTATTACTGTTAGTACTGCTATCGGTGGTAGACAGCAGTAAGGCTGATATAACTGTTAGTACTGCTATCGGTGGTAGACAGCAGTAAGGCTGGTGTTACTGTTAGTACTGCTATCGGTGGTAGACAGCAGTAAGGCTGGTATTACTGTTAGTACTGCTATCGGTGGTAGACAGCAGTAAGGCTGGTATTACTGTTAGTACTGCTATCGGTGGTAGACAGCAGTAAGGCTGGTATTACTGTTAGTACTGCTGTGGTAGACAGCAGTATGACTGGTATTACTGTTAGTACTGCTATCGGTGGTAGACAGCAGTAAGGCTGGTATTACTGTTAGTACTGCTATCGGTGGTAGACAGCAGTATGACTGGTATTACTGTTAGTACTGCTATCGGTGGTAGACAGCAGTAAGGCTGATATAACTGTTAGTACTGCTATCGGTGGTAGACAGCAGTAAGGCTGGTATTACTGTTGGTACTGCTGTGGTCGACAGCAGTAAGGCTGGTATTACTGTTAGTACTGCTATCGGTGGTAGACAGCAGTAAGGCTGGTATTACTGTTAGTACTGCTATCGGTAGACAGCAGTAACGCTGGTATTACTGTTAGTACTGCTATCGGTGGTAGACAGCAGTAAGGCTGGTATTACTGTTAGTACTGCTGTGGTAGACAGCAGTAACGCTGGTATTACTGTTAGTACTGCTATCGGTGGTAGACAGCAGTAACGCTGGTATTACTGTTAGTACTGCTATCGGTGGTAGACAGCAGTATGACTGGTATTACTGTTAGTACTGCTGTGGTAGACAGCAGTAACGCTGGTATTACTGTTAGTACTGCTATCGGTGGTAGACAGCAGTAACGCTGGTATTACTGTTAGTACTGCTATCGGTGGTAGACAGCAGTATGACTGGTATTACTGTTAGTACTGCTATCGGTGGTAGACAGCAGTAAGGCTGATATAACTGTTAGTACTGCTATCGGTGGTAGACAGCAGTAAGGCTGATATAACTGTTAGTACTGCTATCGGTGGTAGACAGCAGTAAGGCTGGTATTACTGTTAGTACTGCTATCGGTGGTAGACAGCAGTAAGGCTGGTATTACTGTTAGTACTGCTATCGGTGGTAGACAGCAGTAAGGCTGGGATTACTGTTAGTACTGCTATCGGTGGTAGACAGCAGTAAGGCTGGTATTACTGTTAGTACTGCTATCGGTGGTAGACAGCAGTAAGGCTGGTATTACTGTTAGTACTGCTGTGGTAGACAGCAGTAAGACTGGTATTACTGTTAGTACTGCTATCGGTGGTAGACAGCAGTAAGGCTGGTATTACTGTTAGTACTACTATCGGTGGTAGACAGCAGTAAGACTGGTATTACTGTTAGTACTACTATCGGTGGTAGACAGCAGTAAGGCTGGGATTACTGTTAGTACTGCTATCGGTGGTAGACAGCAGTAAGACTGGTATTACTGTTAGTACTGCTGTGATAGACAGCAGTAAGACTGGTATTACTGTTAGTACTGCTGTGATAGACAGCAGTAACGCTGGTATTACTGTAAGTACTGCTATTGGTGGTAGACAGCAGTAAGACTGGTATTACTGTAAGTACTGCTATCGGTGGTAGACAGCAGTTAGGCTGGTATTACTGTTAGTACTGCTTGTGGTTTTAGACAGCAGTACGGCTGATATTACTGTTAGTACTGCTACCGACAGTAGACAGCAGTTAGGCTGAAATTACTGTTAGTACTGCTAGCGACGGTAGACAACAGTTAGGCTCAAATTATTGCTAGTGCTGCTATCAGTGGTAGACAGCAGTAAGGCTGTTATTACTGTTAGTACTGATTGTGGTGGTAGACAGCAGTAAGACTTGCGTTACTGTTAGTACTGCTATCGGTGGTAGACAGCTGTGAGACTGGTGATACCGTTCGTGTTGATTGCGATGGTAGACAGCTGTACGGTTGGTATTACTGCTAGTACTGCTAGCGACGGTAGACAGCAGTTAGACTGAAATTATTGCTAGTACTGGTATCGGTGGTAGGCAGCAGTAAGGCTGGAATTACTGTTAGTACCGCTAGAGATGGTAGTAATCAGTAATACTGGTGTTACTGTTAGTTCTGCTTGTGGTGGTAGACAGCAGTAAGACTGGTGATACTGTTTGTACTGCTTGCGGTGGTAGACAGCTGTAAGACTGGTGTTAATGTTAGAACTGTTTGTGGTGGTAGACAGCTGTAAGACTGGTGTTAATGTTAGTACTGCTGGTGTTACTGTAAGTACTGCTTGTGGTGGTAGACAGCAGTAAGACTAGTGATTCTGTTTGTACTGCTTGCGGTTGTAGACAGCTGTAAGACTGGTGTTAATGTTAGTACTGCTTGTGGTGGTAGACAGCTGTAAGACTGGTGTTAATGTTAGTACTGCTTGTGGTGGTAGACAGCTGTAAGACTGGTGTTAATGTTAGTACTGCTTGTGGTGGTAGACAGCTGTAAGACTAGTGTTAATGTTAGTACTGCTTGTGGTGGTAGACAGCTGTAAGACTAGTGTTAATGTTAGTACTGTTTGTGGTGGTAGACAGCTGTAAGACTAGTGTTAATGTTAGTACTGCTTGTGGTGGTAGACAGCTGTAAGACTAGTGTTAATGTTAGTACTGTTTGTGGTGGTAGACAGCTCTAAGACTAGTGTTAATGTTAGTACTGCTTGTGGTGGTAGACAGCTGTAAAACTTGTGTTAATGTTAGTACTGCTTGCGGTGATAGACAGCATTAAGTTTGGTGATACCGTCCGTACTGCTAGTAGTAGTAGAGATCAATAAGACGAATGATACCGTTCGTCTAGCTATCGGTGTTAGGCAGCAGTAAGACTGGTGTTGCTGCTATTACCGTAACGATGATATACAGCAGTAAGACTGATGTAATTGCTAGTACTGTAGCGGTGGTAGACAGCAGTGAGACTGGTGTTATTGATAGCACTGTAGCGGTGGTAGACATCAGTGAGACTTATGTTAATGCTAGTACTCTAGCGGTAGTAGACAGCAGTGAGACTGATATTACTGCTAGTACTGTAGCGGTAGTAGACAGCAGAGAGACTGATGTTAATGCTAGTACTGTAGCGGTGATAGACGTCAGTGAGATCGATGTAACTGCTAGTACTGTAGCGGTGGTAGATATCAGTGAGACTGGTGTTACTGCTAGTACTGAAGCGGTGGAAGACAGCAGTAAGGCTGGTGTTACTGTTAGTACTGTAGCGGTGGTAGACAGCAGTGAGACTGATGTTACTGCTAGTACAGTAGCGTTGGTAGGCAGCAGTGAGACTAATGTTACTGCTAGTAATGTAGCGGTAGTAGATAGCAGTAAGACTGATGTTACTGCTAGTACAGTAGCGTTGGTAGACAGCAGTGAGACTAATGTTACTGCTAGTACTGTGGCGGTAGTAGATAGCAGTAAGACTGATGTTACTGCTAGTACAGTAGCGTTGGTAGACAGCAGTGAGACTAATGTTACTGCTAGTACTGTAGCGGTAGTAGATAGCAGTAAGACTGATGTTACTGCTAGTACAGTAGCGTTGGTAGACAGCAGTGAGACTAATGTTACTGCTAGTACTGTAGCAGTAGTAGATAGCAGTAAGACTGATGTCACTTGATGACAAAATTAGACTGATCAAAGAGTCAGAATCTGTTCCGAAACCGACAATCATGGTACTGAGTGCAAAGTTTGGAATTGGCAAATCAACTGTTTCTGACATCCTAAGTCAATAATTATGTTGTTGTTTAATGCATTTCCTAAAACCCCTCTAAACCGGAAACCCCTCTAAACCGAACTTTTTATCCAGTCCGGACGAGGTTCGGTTTAGAGGGGTTCCACTGTACTAGTACAGTAGCGTTGGTAGACAGCAGTGAGACTAATGTTACTGCTAGTACTGTAGCGGTAGTAGATAGCAGTAAGACTGATGTTACTGCTAGTAATGTAGCGGTAGTAGATAGCAGTAAGACTGATGTTACTGCTATTACTGTAGCGGTAGTAGACAGCAGTGAGACTGATGTTAGTGGTTGTACTGTAGCGGTGGTAAACAGCAGTAAGACTGATGTTACCGTTAGTGCTGCTACTAATGCTTCGCACGTATTATACATTCTCGGTTTCACTCACTTTGCTGTGTCGTACCTAGCATGATTCATCTCTTATTAATCTTAAGATTCATACGGCCTTCACCGACGTGGGTTCGAATCCCAGCCATCTAGCTGGCTTATGGAAGGTCGATGGTTCTACCAAGATGTCCGCCTGTGGGTATTTCACACCCAAATATCTGGATAAGTCACCACATGACCCCGGCTGTTTGTGACCTGAAGCCCATCCATTCATTAAAATTCATATTGGACAATGGAAACTGTGAGACAGTATGCATGTAAAAGAACCAGCACACCAATAAGACTGGTTATGCATTTTCAACAGTCATTGCCGAATCATATAAATTATATAATTCTGTAAGTCGTACTTACACCATTGTGTTACCAAGTGCGTTACCACTTATAATGTTTACCAGAACTTAGCATTCATTATCGATTCAAAAAACGTTTTACTGACGAACAAAATTATGCCTACTGTTC
The DNA here is from genome assembly GCA_032209605.1 of Mactromeris polynyma. Classification (NCBI taxonomy): domain Eukaryota; kingdom Metazoa; phylum Mollusca; class Bivalvia; order Venerida; family Mactridae; genus Mactromeris; species Mactromeris polynyma. The sequence goes on from JASFXZ010000001.1 coordinate 52,966,236, forward strand.
GCAGTTAGACCTATATGATTTATGACCCGCTCTAAAGTTTAAAATTAAACGCGCTTGGTTATCCTCTCGTATCGTCATTAAATGTTATCTCCGCCTTGTTTGTCTAAATGGTCGTTTTTCCGTAGTTGTGCGTGGGGTTTTGTTTGTTGTTTTGTTATGAGGCACGTAAGTCTCATGAACAAGCAGGGTCACGATTGTACACAAATTTTGAAGTGGTTAGCCACTGATGTGTTGGAAATTATTTACCAATAGAAATCATGCACCCAATTATTTAATGGGATTCTCGATTAATTTTGAATCGATATTGATGATTTTTCCAGCAAATAGGACGGGAAAGACCCACCGTGCCTAGCATTAGTTTGGGCATAGGCGGGCACATGGATAGAATCTCCAACCTTTCGGAAGCCAGCTGGATAGCTTCCTTACATACAAGTCTACATCCCGAATGGGATTTGAACCCGCAGTAGAGAGGGTCAAATTATTTGAAGTCCACGACAATGACCACTCCACCACCGGGAAGCCTCTGTAAAAATTTATTTACATAGATAATTAAACAATTTTAATTGTTTTGCCGAGATCTGTATTGTATCTTCAATACATAGCTGTATAAATATATTAACATAGATAATTAAACAATTTTAATTGTTTTGTCTAGATCTGTATTGAATCTTCAATACATAAACTTTTTCCAGCAGTCAACAATATTGTATTCACAAGTCTGGTTAATACAACATAATACAAAAGCTCTGTTGCTATGGAAACTTGCTGTTTGTGAGGATTTTAATATATATGGAAATGAGTTTATCCCAATTTCCCGGTTCAAAAGCTGTATTGCACTGAATAATTATGTTCTTTCTAACATGGAATACGAATATACTTATTGTATAACTTTAGACATAACATAATACGATTCTAAAGTTTCGTCACCTTCAAACATAGATATATAACATTATATCTATTTAATCAGGGGCGTCGCCAGAGTTGGTAGAATGTGTACGCAGATAATATAGGGGGTCTAGGGGCATGTTACCGCCAGAAATCACCGTTTTCTAGAATGTTCGTGGTGCAATTTGGTGACATTTTCACGAGCAATAAAGTACAATGCATTTTGAAAGCGTTTAATATTCAGAAAATCTATATATCACAAAGTGCATACAAATGCTCAACTATTGATTATAGTATTTTCATGTTCTTTTTTCTGTTGGTGACAACCATGTGTATGAAACGTATTTTGCGCACAGGTTACTAAGCAACGCGCCTGTTAATGTTCCTATATGGAGAGAGTCAAAGGACAGGTTTCTGCAGTAATTGTTACATTTGACAATATAATACATGTTATAAAATATCACAACTAGCATTGTTAACAATGTTAGTACAATTGTATAAGTAAAATAATGAAGTATGTTTGAAGCATTCAGTAATATATAATTACACAAATAGCTTGAATGTTCAGTATATCATACGTGTATAGTATGAACTCAATTCATACATAAAATATATTATTGTTTATCAGAAATAATAAATCTGTTATATGTACACACTATATATCTATAGTTGTCAGCTAGAAGCTTTCTATAACTTTGTTTGTGTCTTTATAACAACCTGAAAATAAAATATGTAAACAGTTTAAAATATTCCATAACTGATATTAACTTCGATATTTGTTGATATACAATTTACCGACCGTGACATCATTCCATGAACGCAATAAAGCATATAATTGATCGCTGCAAGGGATTTACAACCTCTTCTGTAAGTAACGTCATTTCAAGCAAACCTCACATGTGATGTCACTATTTGCAAACAGGAAACAATGTTTACTCCATATGTGGCAAACATTGCTTACTGTCAGTACATGGTGACGTCACATGTGACGTTTTCTGGAAATGACGTCACTTAAAGAAGAGGTTGGAAATCGTACATGTACACATATATTCACACACGCATACACACATTTACACACGCACATACATACGATCTAGTGCGAACACCAACACGAATAATACATGTATTCACACTCACATATATTTACAACTAGATCTACATAGATATAATTCATTTCTCATATGCCATATATGGAAGAATAAGTCGCAATTCTGGCCACATAGTATAGTACAAGAATCAAGTTGCACTGTTTCTTCGAAATCGAAACAGAAACAGAGTTCTAGAGACAGTGTATAATGATGTGAAGGTGCATTGCGCCTGGTTCACGTAGACGTGTTCTCATGCTCGCAGAACATAAACAGTATCTTGAAGTGCGGTCATGTAATAAACATTCAACATTAACTCGTAAGACATATAAAGTTTGTATGCTCCCTAGTTATAAATGAATCACGAATATAAAGAAAAATAATATTGCAGAAAAGTCACTTTATCGAGTTTGGTTAATATATTTCATATTTCTTGAGTGACGGTTAGTTAGTAAATAAACACACGCAACAGTGAAAAAAAACATGTGCACATCAACTGGAAGTGAACTCCTTGGATTTACATTTCTATGATTATCAGAGGCATATCTGAGAATACAATGTAAAGAGAATGTGACTTGCAACACTATTTAATCTTAACATTCTTTAATTCTTTTCTTTTTTCGGTGTTTTATGTTGGACATACATATTGTCAACCTTTGAAGATTTACTGCCAATAAACTAAACTGAATTGTTACTCTCAAACTACATGTATATGGTATTTATGTATTGTATGTAAAGCACAAACTGAATAAGTTAAAGTGTAGCTGAAACTTCGACTTTACATCGATTGTGAAAATGTACAAGTTAAATTTGTGGATTGTAACCAGAATAGAATTAGACCTGCATTTTATTATCATAGGCTTATATGTCCAGTCTACAGACGGACGCATGGACGTGCATGAGTAACACATTATGCCGCCGTTAGCATTCTTCGAGTTGGTGGGATATAATTAAAAGCGGGAACAACAACTTACTGTTTTAACTTCTGTATACTGCTGTAGTCCATATTCACCTCTAGAAATAGAATAATGTGATAATGAAACAGACTCGAAGATTTTACAAATGTCAGAACATACTTACTCCAATTCTATAAATATCATGTACGTATAAGGCAATGCCAGTGTGAGTTGGCGCGTGCGTGTAAATAACTCCCAAGTACGGTAATAAACTGATGACATAAGTACGGTAATAAACTGATGACATAAGCAGATTTCACATTCCATCCAAAACATGCAAAAAGCAATGCAAATGAATGATGTATCATAAACCGCTTCTGTTCAAGGGTAAGAACACTCAATCAAAATTTAATGTAATCTTAAACGAACACCAACACGAATTTCAGTATCAATTAAAGTCATTAAATATTGACAGTTTAGACATATTTACAACAATCTTACTAAAACATGAACAAATAATTTTGAAAAATGATGTAAAATCTGCGTTTTAGTACTGACTATACATACGCGGGTATTACTAGTACTAGGAGTGGATCCAGGAGTTTGGTATTGGGGGCGTAACTTTTGGACATTTGGGGGGGAGGGGTTGCTTCGGCGTTATAAAACAGCAATGTCTGTGTTTTAATGTTTCTTTATAAGCATACTCGCTATTGAATATAATGCTACAATAAATCAGAATCGCTTACGTGAAAATTTTATAAGTAAGGACCTCTGTATATTTTCGTATTCATACTCGGTCATACATGTAAGGTTTTTGGGATGCGCCCCTCCCCCCAGAACCCCAATGTCCTTAGGCAAGGAGCGTGGTATACACAGCCACTCTGCTGAGTAACATTTGAAATCAAAAGGATAAAGCGACTTCTAAGAGGAATGAAACCATTCAAACGACGATGGACCAAATAAAAAATAAAAGGAAGGGGTACGAATGGATAAGGTGAATCTTACATATAACGTGTTTTTCACAATGAAGCATACACGTTAAAATGTTACTGGATATCACCATTTGAGCGCTGCTATGAGATTTACAACCTCTTTTGTAAGTGACGTCATTTCAAGAAAACGCAACATGTGATGTCACAATGTGCAAGTAGGAAACAATATTTACTCCATCTGGTCACTTCGTTTTCATATACATATTACCACATGGGGCAAATATTGCTTACTGTCAGCACGTGGTGACGTCACAGTTTACTTTTTCTGGAAATTACGTTTTCTGGAAAGGATGTTACTGACAGAAGAGGTTGGAAATCGTACAGCGGCGCTCCATTATACTTAATTTCGAAAAAGAATCAAGTAGTATCAATAACCCAAATGAGTAAGTTCCAAAATATGGCACGCTACGCACCTGATCGTTAGAAATGTGGAACAAGATATATACTTACAATTCTCTGCCGACACCAGACATCTTAAAACCCCCGAATGGTGCGGCAACAGAAGTGGCGTTGTAACAGTTTACCCTGAAATTCATTTACGATGAAAAAAGTAATGTAACGATCAGTGCGTACGATATAATTATATTATCGTCTTCCAATAAACATTGATAAAAGTAATTGACTCTCGACTGTTTCAAGAAGTTTAAGGATATGAATATCAGATAAAATACTCCAAATACTGATATTATCTCCCTTTGATTGAAAATACGAACACCATTTCTGACAATGTTCCGATTTCTACACAAGCTAGTGTGAGCTGATATACACAGCTTTATAATTGAGAACTATGCAATCAATTTGCACTTAGTAAGCATATGAATGTCCGTTTTGATTTTGTGTATTTGCGTTTATTTATCGTCGCCGCCGGTTTCCCATATTGGGGGACGCCATCGGAAGAATGTTAGTCATTTTAGATGTATTTTTTTCTCCTGCATTCTCTTATAAAGTATAACACTTAATCATTTCACCAGTGGTAACTCGTTATTTACAAAGTAGGTCAACTGTGTTGACCTGGTTCTTTTGCGGAGGTATGTTTTACCCAGATATGTGGAAATGTTAAACGAACGTCAGATATGCGGATAAATAATATTATGTAAATATTTTCAGGCAAAATTAAAATGAACCAGTATCAATATATGTTTTGCCTGTCTATTGCTTCCACTAACAAAGTCACTAGTGATCAGTTCTTTGGGGTGAAGAGATATACAAAACTAAACTAAATACAAAACTAAAGATGTGGCCGGTGTCTTCAGTATAAATGTGTTTCAATATCAACCAAATGTTTATGACAGTTTTCAGTAAAGATGGCACTAATCAATTGTAAGGTATGTCGCTTTAAAATCTATCTGTTTTCAGCATGTTTACTGATCATAAAGATAAAGTGTGAAGAATTGTTGTGTTTACATAAAACCTATTTCGTCCTACTTTCTGAAGCGGGAATAACATTATTGTTTGGGTATTATAGCAGATGCTGATACTGAGATGATAAAAGTTAGTACAATAGAAATGCAGTTACGGACACCACAAAATTAAGTTTTCAATCGTTCTTCCCTGTATAACTAAATAACCAGATCACCTTACAGGTAAGAACGACTCTCTTCAGAATCAAAGATGGACCTATTATTGATGTTTCACTGTACGCTATAAATAAATCCCTACCAGACACTTCCAGCTTGTACTCTGCTACTGAACATCATAGCTGTATCAATATCCTGGGTGAAACAAGCAGCGGCAAGACCGTACTGTGTATCATTAGCCCGTGTGATAACATCTTCCATATCCTTAAACTTGATTATCTGCTGCACTGGTCCAAATATCTACAATATCCATTACTATAGACATTATTTAGATATATCGACTGGTTTAATGTCATCAGATCAATGATATAACGATTACTTAAAATATATCGACTGGTTTAATGTCATAATATCAATGATATAACGATTACTTTAGATATATCGGCTGGTTTAATGTCGTAATATCAATGATATAACGATTACTCTAGATATATGGACTAGTTTAATATTCAAATTTCTATAAAATATCAATAACTCCAGATGTGTGGACTGGTTAAATGAAGTATGGTGCTATCTAGCAGTACCGCGAGCAGTTGTGGCAGCTGCAGCACTTAGGTCGTTGCAAGTACTGTCAACTTAATACCTTGATTAGTTTAACTGAATTACAGTACAACCTTACCAGTGCAGGTTGAGCAACAACCTCTCTTAAACAACATGATCAATTGCCCCGCAGTAAAACAAATACTACCAATGTAACCTCTATAGAACAGAAACCTCTCAACAACAGCCGAAATGGGCGTTTCCCAAAGGGTGTTACTCGGGATCGATTGCACAGTATTTGCTATAAATAACGCAAAATGAACGGACGTACCTCTTCTTTTCCGATCCTCATGTTTTCTGTAACATCGGAGAAAACTGTGGGCTGCACAAAGTAACCTTCAGTACCTTCTCTGGCACCGCCACATTCAAGCTTGGCTCCATCTTTCTTACCACTCTCAATCATTTCTAGAACTTTCTCAAATTGTTCTTCACTGACCTTCAATTATCCAAAAAATAACCTGTTATTGACATTAGCCGACTTTCAATTGTCAAAGATAACATGTTATTGACAACTTAACTTTCTCTAGAGAAAAGATTGGTCTCAATTCCCAGAATAAAATTGGAACCAATATTCCTGAAGTTTTTCAGTCGGAGTGTGTGTTGCATCTAGACATTTGAACCCTCCTGTATGTTTGCTTAAAGTGCAATTTAAGTTTAATGAAACATCATTTAAATTGTTATCCTTGGATCATAGTCTGATAATGATCACATTATCACATTTCTCACTATGGAATGTTTCAATTAAGAAATGTAGACACCCCCGCGTTTCTTACTCATGTAAATATAGTGCAATTAATGATGAAATCATGAACGACTTTAACTATTTACATGCACACAATATCATAAACACATAACAAACAATTCTTAGAAAATATCACAAACATATAACAAACAATTCTTAGAACTGTGATGTGGGTAGCAGGGTGCGCATGTTTGTGTAGGCAGATCTGGAATAGTTAGCAAACAACGGAGAATAGAGGACAAATATTTACCTGGGGGCCATATTCATTTTTATTATCATAAGGATCGCCAATAGATTTATTTTTTGCACGTGTCACTGCCCGTTTCACAAACTCGTCATAAATGTCTTCATGTACATATGTACGGGAACCAGCAGTACAGACTTGGCCCATGTTGAAAAACACTGCTTGATGAGCCCATTCTACCACCACATCCACTGTAATAGAAACAATATATCGATACAAACAATATATCGATTCAAACAATACATTGATACAAATAATGTATCGATACAAACAATACATCTATCCAAACAACATATCGATACAAGCAATATATCGAAACAAGCAAAACATCGATACAAGCAAAACATCAATTCAAGCAATACATAGATTCAAGCAATACATCGATTCAAACAACATATCAATATATACAATATATCGAAACAAACTATGGAGATAAGAACCATAATGGAAATAAGAGATTTAATCTTTTTTATGTTATCCTTTGTTAAAGTAGATGTCATGCTTGTGTAATTTTATATCATGTATGTCACTATTTACTCTCATGTTTTATACATTTTATACATCGATATATACAATATATCAATACAAGTATACAATATATCGATATACAAATAACATGACGATATAAGATACATATCGATGTAAATAATTTAGAGATATCGACAACATATAACGATATATACAATAAGTCGACATAATTAATATGTTGATATAAAACATTATTAAACAAAATTTCTTACAATTCGTATCATTACATCTATCTACTAGAAGCAGAGACATATAACAACATCGATAATAAAAGCACAATTATCTAATCGTATTATTTGTCAAAATGTGCTATTAAAGTACGGTAAAACTTCAATAATAAAACCACAATCTGAAGAAATCCGTCTTATTAATGAGGTAAAGCATGGAAGAAAATTGGTCCATGGAAATACGGTCTTAATATTAAGATGATTTCTTTTGAGGTGGTTTTTAAATGAGGGTTCACTAAAATTCTTGTAGGTCAAATAATATTTATTTGATATACATACAGTTAGCGTCTTTAAAAACTACAAGTGGACTTTTCCCACCAAGTTCCAGTGTAACTCGCTTCAAGTTTGACTTTGCTGCCGCCTGCATGATGATCTGACCGACCTGTTACAAATATAGAGATATGACGTACAAGGGGTGTTCCAAAAGTTGGTCGACTTTTGTTATATCTTAAATATATATTACCAATATCAATTCACCAACTCTGGTATAGTTCTTATATGTTTAAACGTATTCTTCTTAGTAAAGGTGCAAAATAATTAACAGATATGGCGAATGTCCACGAGCTTATTGAACGTCCCTTGTATACATGGCGAGACTAAGAATAAACTATTCTTTGTTTCCATTGATATACCCGCTTAAATGTCTACCCAACAATACCATCAAATCTCAGATTCACACTAAAATCCCCAAAATGGGTGCAAATGAATTATGGCAGATTTCAAGGCGTTTTTTGGCACAGTCGTACTAACATGGCTTCGCTTTTTGCATATAAGTGTTGTGTTAACCAATGAAATCTTACGTTAACCAATAAACCAACTTCTCTTTAACCGAACAACGTTTGTAACCTTGACGCGGATTGATAAACCTTTCGATAAAGGGTACGTTACCTTACCGAAATAACATCTCGGCATTTGCTTATGTATCACAACAAATCTTAACCTTCAAATTGCGCCGACCATCTTTTTTTAAAAGAATTCTTGTTTTAACGTTTCGTGCGTTATTGATGTCATATGATTTGTCTAGACTGTGGTAGGATAATTTTTACACAACTTACCTCGGTTGATCCAGTAAATGCGACTTTATTTACATGCGGATGTGACGTAATAGCGCCACCTGCTGTTGGTCCGTAACCAGGGACAACGTTGACCACACCCGGTGGGAATCCAGCCTGTAAGTAGAAATCTCGATGTCATACCCCACAAAAAAAATACTGATATAAAATACTGGTCAAAATAGCTTACCCGGCATTTTGTGTTTGAGAATCTTCACTACATTGTAACAAGGCGATCAGAAAAGATGATCATCTTTTTGACAGTTTTACGTCAATTTGTTTTCGATAGTTCTAATAACTAACAGTGATATTCATAAACAGAAGAGGTGCCATGTAGATTTGAGAAACTATGTGAAATAGTAATGGCGGGTTAGCACTTTAGACCTGTATGTTAACATATGGCAGAACAAAACATGAAATCTGCCCAAATCTTCTCTAACAACTTATATATACGTCAGATTTCAAAAATCTCTGTTACGTTAGTACAAACTGACCTGTGTATTGTATTGTTTATATATAAGAGTTCAAAAATCCCTGTTACATTAGTACAAACTGACCTGTGTATTGTATTGAATATATAATAAAACCACCGTAAATAATTAGCATCGTTATTTGTATTAGTGCATAACTCAAGTTTGGCCTACCTCTTTGACAAGCGATGCCATGTACAGAGCTGTGAGTGGTGTTTGTTCTGCTGGTTTTACAACTACTGTATTACCACAGGCAAGTGCTGGAGCTATCTTCCATGACATCATCGTAATAGGGAAGTTCCACTGTAAATGATAAGTTCAAAGTCCAAATATATGTGACAGAGGAGCACATGATGTTACATTGCATGTTTATATAAACATGTATTATATCAAACTGTGAGCATAATTATTTTTTTTCTAATAAGATTGGCATAGAATATATATTTGGCCAAATTAGTGACAATAACTTTTTATGTTACAGTCTTAAGATTAGAGAGTTTCTGTTTCGTGGGTCATGTGTAGTAGTTTTTTATGTATTTGGATCTTAAGTCAGAGAATTTTGTTTAAATACTGATCAAAAGAGCTGACCGCGATTTTGCATTTCATAATCTTCACTTCCTAATGAAATAGTGGTCTGAATTAACGAACACGGTTTTGACAGGTTTACATCGACTTTCTTCCCTTTTTCAATACCTTTGAATAACAAATGTTACACCTTACTGCAATCAAAATCAACAGAATACGTATCTAGTGAAATAGTACTGGCGCTTTATAAGGTTTGGTCAGTGTGAGTGTTAGACAATAAGAAACAGTGCACATCGACATGCGTATTTGTGTAAAAAATCATAATTTTGGTTAGTGTTGACAATTTATGTTGAAGTCTGATGCTAATGGTTCAGGGTTTTCTCAGCAATACAAGTAAGTAAACATACCGGAATGATCTGTCCACAAACACCTACAGGTTCATGTCTGGTATAACAGAAGGATGCGCCATCTGTAGGTATAATATACATCGTGTAAGTTCATCCAGAAAGGATGAAAAGCGCATCATTTAACATAATAAAATACAAAGTATATAATACAATGAATAATAAACATGTCAATGATGATTTTATTATACATGTTCTCAGTATAACAACAGTACAATTTTTGCAACACAATTTCATTCATGAACTGCGGACAGTTGACTTAACCAGTGTCCTGGGTTACCAACCAGTACTAACCTGCCCAAGCAAATGAAAACTGTCTCACGTGAATTAGAGGTGGCTTCAAACTATTTCGAAAAAATAATCTCCGCCACACCCTTTGGTTCGAACCTACGCCCTCCAGAACATCGAGTGCTCGAGCACTGCAACAAGATACGACCACTCTTCCTTATAAGATTCCAACACTGGTCTAACCAGGATGTGGACTTGTGAGTTGTTCAAGTTCGCTCATAGCTTCCATCAAAATCGAGCTTTAACGAATTGATTTACAGTGAAACCTCCGTAATAAGACCACATTAAGATCAGAAGAAAATCGGTCTAACTTCGGAGGAGGTCTGGTTATCGACTTGAACTATGGTTGAAAAAATAAAACTAAGCCATCATTAAACAATGCGTTCTTAAAAACGTCTTATTGAATGAGGTTTTCCTGTATATATATTACGAGGATTAGCGGACTACAATGCATTTACCTCTTTATTACCAGTTGGAATAAAAACCAGAACTCACCAACAGGAATTGTCCGGCCTTGTATTTTGTCCGTCCATCCAGCATAATATCGGAGCGTACGAATGGTGGCAGTCATGTCAACATAAAACGCATCTTTGTACGGCTTGCCATTGTCCAACGTTTCCAGACTCTATAAAATGTTTAGCAGTAAGTGTACATGTGTACTAAAGTTTCCAAGATTGAATATACTGTTGCTTGTATTTTGGCGGTACTAACGAAACAACGCAACGGAAGAAAGACTTACTTCGATTTTCTGTTGTGGTTAGTTTCTTCTTTCAAATATTTTACAGGTTTTTAATGATGACAATATAATTTCTTTTCCGTATTTTTCCGATTATGCCAAATTGTTTCAATGTATGTTTTGTTGTCAAAATACCGTGAAACCGGAAGTAACGCGAAAATAGCAGCAGACACTGTATACAACTTAACTTTATAGTGTTTTAACAAAACGTTTGTTCATTTAAATACAAACTGCGGTCGCTTTGATCATACAAATATTTAATGAAGTTTAATAAAGTGTTAAATGAATTTACCATTATGTTGTGGGTTTTTTTTGGTTCAGAAAATATATTTAATGACAAGTCTAAGAAAATCTTGTGTCAGTGTTAGGTAAATAACTTTAACTGTATGTAGAAACGAGTGAAAAGGAAAACATCAAGTTCACTTTATCAAAAGTAAGCGTTTTAAATGCAAAGCGTTGTGTATCATGAAAAGACAGAATTTTCCCTAAATATATAACCAATTGTCCACATTCAGCTAGAAGTGACTGTAAATCAATGTCTCGTAATGAGTCGATAGTGATAGTTTTATATTTTATTCAGTGCAATACTCTCAACTTTAACAAACAATTCGCGTATACATTTAATCGTCTTTAATCGCTTACATATGTGTGTATCTACTCACAGCTATGTAGATTCTGTCTCTCTCTAGAAGGTCCGCCAGTTTGTTTAGCAACACCCCTCTCTGACTGGCATCCATAGATCTCCACTGAGACCCATACTCAAAGGCTTTCTTTGCAGCAGCAACCGCATTGTCAATATCTGCCTGATAAATAAAACATGTCCGTCTGTATATGCGTTTACTAATCGACTATTCAATATTGGCTTTAATATTTAACAATTGTCCCATCTGATATGAGATAATATTTAGATAAACAAGGCTAATAAATGTGAAAAGGGCCTACATGAGATTCAAGCCATTTGACTGGCTGAGAAGCTAGGACAATACGAAAAAACAGGGCCAATATGAAATTGAAGCCGTTTGATTGGCTGAGAAAGCAAGGTCAATACGAGAATGACGTTTTGCATTTCTCTGATCGTCATCTTGACATTTTGTTCTTTTTTCTTGTTCGTCGAGTGCAGTTAGTGCCTTCCAAACTATGTAATCGGTGATTTTCAATGACAGATATGCTGTAAAATTGTTGATGGTTAAAGTTAGTGAATAACACGTAACTTCCAGTTTATTTAAGTTAACTTATTAAAGTTGAACCAGCAAAATGCTGAAAATCACTATAAAGTTCATAGTTGAATGTTAAGTGTTAATCAAAATGTACAATAATGTAAAGTTAAGTTATAAAATTGTCATTAATCAAGTGATCTCGTATTGACCTTGTTATTTGGCATCGGACCGTTGTATTGAATGGTCTCTCAATGTAGATGAGTGTATAATGATTGATAAAAATCTGAATCTACACGTGGTGGTATAATTATAATATTAACATTCCATGTGCTATAAAAGAACGGAACTGACTTGAAGGACCCGACTGTGTTATATGATGAAAGATATATTGATAACACATATGTATACATGTAATTAAGAAATCACTCTGAATCATTCAACTTAACATTTAACTGATTACCATCAACAATCTAATTGAAACATAGACAAAATATTCTACCTTATCTCCTTCCTGAACTTCACATATGTTCTTGCCTGTTGTCGGATTGATAGTAGGGAATGTCTTACCACTTACAGAATTCACCCACTCATTGTTGATAAAGATCTGAAAAATGTATGGAACCTCAAATATTATAGTATCGAAATCCGCTAGATAAACTTTCCCTAAATAAAAGTTCAATCAAGAGTGTTTCGGAACCTCTCAAGAGCGCCGCTCTTTGTAGCCACAATCTCTCTTCAACAACGTTTTTACTTTCCATTTTATGAATTTGCCAACATCTTCTCAACTTCAGTCGGATTTGGTATCTACAGTAGGATTTTTCTATACATCACTTTCACTGTACCATATCCTAAATGGCATTTGTGGTAATGGTTTACAATTATCATAAAAACAGGAGAGCAATAAACTGGTATGTGTGATTCACCAATTTTTTTTTCTCCTCAATAATTATTTCTACGCAAGTTGCTACAATATCCTCCAAGGGTTTATGTTGGGATAACGGATAATGTACTTTGCAAATACACACACGCTTTTTGTCCTAACTACGTCAAATACAGTGCGATTTCTCCAAAGGAACACCCAACACTGACACTAGAAGATTCAAAGTTGAACTGTTGTTCAGAGGTTTATGCAATTGACTTGGTATTTGTTCACGACGGGTAAAGTGATAATATTTTTGGAGAAAGTTGATGTTCGTGAGATGGTAATTCCAGACAGCTTGCACTGTGTGTATATTATTATTCAGGCGAATATTACGATTGTGTTTGTGCATAATGTTCTAATTAATGTCATGTTTTAACCATAACTTAATCAATCCTCGTTTATAATAGAACACAGACATGAGCATGTATCTACATACAGGGCAGGTACAAATTTCGGCTGTTGTTGGCGTGTTGTAGCTCTAGATAGATTTGTCTCCCCTGGTTGGTTCATGCCATTTCCCACGTGACAAATGGCGTGAACCAACCAGGGAAGATAACAAATTGGGTTGTGTCTACATACTTGACAAGTACTCGGTATACGGCGGCAACAACTTAATTCTTTGTTAAGTCGTACTACATGATACTGATAATGGTATTGCAGACAGACGGTAACTCAAGAGAGGGCCGCTCTTGAGAGAATGCACTGTATAAAATTCGAACAGATTTTGACATAATTATGCTGTTTAGATAAGCGTAGTTTATTGCATTTTACAAGCCATTTTTCATATAAAGATACCAGCTGAAACAAGGAGATAAGAATACATGTTGCGTAAACATGCAATAATATCATGTTACTTATTTTCTGGTATCCGCCTATAAATTCAAGTTGAGCGAATCCTGCATTTATTCCAATGTACAATACAACCTCTAAGAGCAACACCCTTTGTGAGATGCAACATTTTATGTTGTTTAGCGATCGGGCCCTGGTGTTTTACAGTCATAGTTAATTGTTACTACGGGGAAACTGTTGTTGAAGAAAAGTGGTACTCGTACCCTCCCAAATTATATTTCATCTCATGTTTTTGACTTGTGTGTTTATGTTATATCTCTTATTTACAACCATAGTATATATTTCGCCGGTCATATTCGCAGTATAATATTATGTATTTTATGTTATCAAAGATTTATTGTTTTAGTCTGACACTGATATACTCGTAGTTGCAGGGTTATTTAAGTCCATATAACAACGTGAGTAGTTATTTATTGTTCCAAAGAAGGCAATTCATTTGATCAGATATAACTTGAATTTATTATAGACCTAACTCTATTTTGTTATCTTTCATGTGATTGTTGAAATGTTGTTGTGATAAGCAGGATACGGATTTGACATTGATCGTTGCTAGCAAAATACGACCAACACAATTAAAGTTTAACGGAAGCAGCGGAAATAGCAATTATTAAACTCGAACGGACGTATCTGAAATGTTACTGGATACTTCGATCAGATCAATGAAAATACGAGTGTGGCCACTGGTAAATGAGTAGGAGTTATGTAGATTCAAAATTAGTTGCGAATACCGTTATTTTGGTCCCTATGTCTATTGGTCTAACACTAAACAATTGCATTCTTACCTCAACGACACCGACTGACATTCAAAGTATATAACAATAATTTAAAAATACAGTCGGACCTCGTTCATTCGAATTTATCGGGTCCGAAATTTAAGTTCGAATAATAGATGGTTTCGAGTAGTAAATTTCCTTTTCAATTCAACGTGCATAAGAAGATTCACCGGGACCTGATATTTATTTCGGATGATACCAAGTATTCGGATAGAAGGTTGTCGAATA
Source organism: Mactromeris polynyma (assembly GCA_032209605.1). NCBI lineage: Eukaryota > Metazoa > Mollusca > Bivalvia > Venerida > Mactridae > Mactromeris > Mactromeris polynyma. The sequence continues at coordinate 52,981,356 of JASFXZ010000001.1, forward strand.
AACGAGGTCCGACTGTAGTATCGTCTTTATAGAGATTGGTATTATCACCTACTCAAAACTTAGTCACTCTTTATTAACGCTGTTTACCATCGTTATATACTGAACAAAATAAGAAACTTCCGCTAAGTTTGCTTGAACATAGCTGGATGGAAACAATTCGGGGGAATCATTGTTATATATGCGTTTAAAGAGTATTCCATGTTGCATCGTTTGATGCAAAAATGATCACCAAAGGTTAACAGAAAATGGGGGAAATTTTGACCAAGTGAGGTAGGGGTTAAAACCAAAAATAACACTTAATAACGGGTATGACCACCTGTTAAGTTGACCACTGCAGTGCATCGCCGGTGCATAGAATTGACTAAGGTGTTGATTTCTGCCTGTGGAATATTGTTCCATTCCTGAGCAGCAGCAGGAGCAGTGGCAGTTTGGAATCGATTGCGCAAATGCGTGTTCATGATGATATAGCGATCTTGACCACGCGTTGTAACACGCGGACGTCCACGACGTGGCAAGTCGTCGGTGTGTCCTGTCGTTCTAAATCGTGCGCGAAGATTTCGTATCGCTCGACTAGAACCCCCAACATGCATTGCAACGTTTTCTGTCGACATGCCAGCATCAAGCATGCCAATCGCACGTTCGTGTAAATTATTGGGTATTATTGGCATACTACAAATCGACTTTCACGTTGTTGACGATTAACAGTGCAAACATAATCGCTAAAATTCATGAATCCTGATAACACAGGTCAAGGCTAATATTACTTATCTATTTTCTTTACACAGTGATTTCTTTAACACAACAAACACTATGTGTACAAATCGGAAGTTTCCTTTTTGTTCAGTGTAGATGCATGTAACTCGTAAAATGCACATAGTGTGCACAAACAGCATACTATTAATCATTCATGTAAAACTCTATATTATTGTTGTATCAGTAAACATTTTACGTCGTTGACTGTTAATGATGCATGTTACTATCATTTTAAGAATTTTACAATTTCATTCCAAATATTGAGCGAAATAACTTTTGCTTGTAATAATAATGTTGTCAGACTTGAATACTTTATCACTGATGATTTGTATGATAAAATATATTTCAACTCATTACAACGCAAAAATGTGTAGTACTTAACCTGAATATTAATCGTTATCAAATTGTGTATCATTAAGTCAGTCCCAGAGCAGGTCTCGCCTTGCAGATATTAGTAAATGACAATAGCGACGTCGATAACACACAGCAAAAGGTAGTTTAAGGCTGCATTTCACCAAGGATTGTTTTTTCCAATCGGCCCGATCTGGACCAGATTGTCCCCGATGAATCAATTTTTTTGATCGGCCCGATTGTCGTCATGAATCGCCTCCAATCGTCCCCTTTTTTACCCGATTGAGTCTCGACCAATGTACCATGGCAGGGGGACGAATCACGGACGTTACTCGCGCGATCGACACGTTTCCGGGGCGCAAGTATGCGAAAGTACGCGCTAGTACACGGCAAAGCTCCAGAGGGCGGGCGAGACAAGGGGACCTTCAGGGGACCCTCGGACGACCAAGACGACCACGGGCCGACGGTTTTTGATCGGCTACTGTTTTTCAACATGTTTAAAAACAGTAGCCGATCACTTTTTCGGTACCCGACCCTCGGAGGACTGAGGCGATCGCGCCAGATCTTCCCCCGAAGGTATAGGGTAGTGCTCGACAGTGCTCGCAGGTTCCCGACTTTTTTCGCAAAAATGCGGCCGATCGACCAAAAAAAGGATCGGGTACTATCGGGACCAAAACAATCCTTGGTGAAATGGTGGCTTTAGACGCAGTTTGCGATTTCCCATAACTTACTACAAAACATATCTTTGTAATGAATTTGTCATACATAATATCTGATACAATTGTGTCTATACATGTATCAATACAATAGCCACTTCATGGTTTTGTAAGTAGGACATTATCCCCTTCCCCACAAAGAGGGAAGTAGGAAGTATTGAAGATTGTTGAAGAGCTCCAATATTTATTCAAGTCTATTTATCTCTCTGTAACCTCAGTTATCATCTATGGGTTTTTTACGATACTCTTATACCATACGAACATTTCTCATTCAATTAATTAATTATATTTTTTACTTCGTATATTTGTATTTGATTGAATAAATTGAAAACAATTATATCGTATTTTCTCTGTACAGATTAATACTATTGTGAACGTTAAAACAGATTTGATCTATAGCTTGAAGAAATAGAAAGACAAAATTTACAGATGTCAAAAAAGTCAATTGTCGATTGTCGCCGATGTCGGATGTCTAGCGACGATTTTTCGAATATTTTCGATAACCACGCCATCACTAATATTTCGTGCCTAGTTATATACATCACACATCACCCGGTATCTAGCGCTTGAACATTTGCATAAAATTGGTGTCACAATTTAGATCGTGGTTTAACATCTACGAAATGATAAAAAAGCTTGTAACATATACGATTTGCTAGAACTGGTAAAGAACATAACTTACTTGCGTAAATTTCACTTCAGGATTTTTGATGGCTTCTGGTGGGGGTGGTAGCTGAGCCATACTTCTATGCTTATCGTCTGCTTACAATAAAATCCTACCACTATCTGTGAGATTTCTTGTTGACCAAGCACATTCACTATGGGACGCCGACAGAGGTTCAGTGTAAATGATTTCTGATGTTATCAGTAGTGTGGTTGAATACTTTAGATAGTTCACCGTCTGAATGGTAAAATCAACTTAAGTACAACTATATATATATTTATATATCCGTGCTGGCGCATAATATCTACACACTGTATCAATCTACAGGTCTATCAATCTAAACTTGACTAAGATACCCCATACACATGCACTTGCCACACGCCGTTACTATACGTTGTCTATCTAATACAGAAACATTAAAACTAATTATGGGAACTATTTAATGCTTAATCAACAATACATGTATTTCATTCTTGTATGTATGTGTCTTTTGGCGGCAGGTGTCTGTTGTTGTTTATTTTAAGTTTATTTTCAGATCATCTTAAATTTGTAGTTTTTAAAAATCTCATTTACATCCTGATGTTAATACATGATGTACTTGTACAATTTATGCGTGTGTGTGTATGTGTGAATGCTTGTTTGTGTGTGCGTGTGTGTGAATGTGTGAATGCTTGTTTGTGTGTGCGTGTGTGTGAATTATTGCGTGTGTGTGTGTGCTTATCTTGTTAATAGAAGGCCATATTTGAAATAAGATGTACAATTTATTGTTAACTTAATATGTTACCTTCTGGCAATAAAGAATTGACAGTGGCGGTTTACAAATATAGTGTTACCGGCTTATCGATATGGCCACAGATAATCCTTCATATCATGGTAAGCCTGGTTGCTGCCGTCTACGTTAAACAAATTACAACCAAAGGCCAGTATCATTTGGGAGGTTCTACCGGTTGTGCGGAGTGTGGTTTCCTTGTTGGACTGCCTTTAGCTGCTCTGCGTGTGGACCCCGTCCAGTGGTGGTGTACCTTATCATTGATTGATGAAGGGTCGTGAACGCTTGTGCTTGATTTTAATCGTCAGGACAGTGAGCTTGGTAAATACCTTCCGGGATAGGCCAAAAGAAAGTGCAGTCTTCGGGTGTCGTTCCGTATGGTACATGGGTGGGATTGTAAGGGAGGTTCGGGTTCCACTTCCTGATTATGCGGAGAACTTCGCACGTTTAAGGGATGAGGGACGTCACTATTTGCATGTACGTTGCTGCAGTTTGTCCAGGTATTCCTGGGTGGAGTCTTCTATTGATTTTATCTTCCTACATGAGATGCAGTCATTTACACATAGCTGAGATGTATTTTGTGTGTTTGTATGATGTGACATACATGTTGTATTTAGCGACAATGTGCTCTCAGTATAAGTCTAAATAAAGATATGACTATCTGTAAGAATTAGTGAAGTCAACGAATATTCGGATATTCGAATATTCGTTTGTACGTCGGAATATTCGAATACTGATTCGGCATTCGAATATTCGATAAAAAAATCAATATATATAAGCTGAATGCATGTGTATTAAATATCTATGACAATTTACGTGTGAAAATAATATCTACAGGTGTTATTTGACATGTCATGTTGAATATATGGGGACAAGTGAAATATATCACTCTCGTGATGACACTTAGGCCCTGAAATTATTAGTAATCGCGGAGATTTTACAACTTACGTGATCACTTTAAAACACAAACTTGATAGCATAAAGTTAAACTTCTAGTTTCAAATGTATTATTATTTAATAAGAATGTTGAATGTTCGAATATTCGTTCGGAAGCCGAAGGTTGACCGAATATTCGAATACCAAAATTGCCATTCGTTGACATCCCTAGTACATGTTGTATATTATATTTTATATTTTAATCTTTATTTTCGTCTCATCTATATACATGTTCATACATTTTACAATAACGTAAAAACAGAACCAACTATTAGTAAATAGCCACTCTAAGAGTTATAAGAGACTAGACATTACAATAAAACATCAACATATCACATGATACGTTAAGATATTAACGTTATACAAGAGTGTGTAATAAATAATTACATTTATCACATAACTTGCACTCCAGGAGTGGCATAAAGCAGTGACATAAATATCATATGTAACTAGTTACATAAATAGCCGAATCACAGCACTATTTGAAGTCTATTTAAAGATTGAAAACAATCTATTTATGGTATTATGTGATAAATAGAATCTTACATTCGTGCTTATTTGAAATTGTTTTTATGAACTCGTCAACTGAAACGAATATGACGCGAGGCTCTTCAGTCGACTCGTTTCATAAAAACAATATCAAATAAGCACGAATGTAAGATCCTCTTTATATTATGTATATAAAACTGAAAAAAACGGTTGTTAAGTGTTACTAAAAATATTAATAAAATAAAAGCTTGTGTAAGAAACTGAATAATTTCGTGCACTATTGCGCATACTTAAAAAAAATAATCGTTGGTCCTAATTTAATTAACAGCTGTTTTTCAGATGAAATAAAAGCTATGACATACAATTATACATACAAAATATGTGCATTATTTACAGAGATAAAAAGTACGACGCTGTAAAATATTATGACAGGTTTTGGCACATATCCTAATCATATCTGAATTGTTAAGAAGGAAGACTAACTTATCATTTTAGACATGAGTGTAAAATTATCAAAGAACGGACATTTTCGGCCATATACTGAAATACGTTCAAAACGACCGGTCTCTATTCGTAGAGGAGCTACGCCGCAACGGAATTTACTGAACGCAGCCCGGTGGAGTGGGGCCATAATAAGTTTACAATAATTTTCGAAGCAAAAATCAGTAAGAATACGTGTCAACCATTTCAAGATGTATCGATTGTAACATGAAGATCACGTATCACACTTCCTTCCTAATTGTTTTAAACTAATTATCAGTATAAATACACTTTTCAACATCTTAACCATCACTTTATAGGCGATTAAGTATTTAATTGTCGATATCTTTAGATTTCATTATGGATATTGCTGAGACTTAACACCACTTATAGTTTGATTGATTGTCAATGATGTTAGTGTACTTTCCAGTGCGACAAGGTTCATTTTATACGTCATGTTTGCATACATCAGAGCACAACACACTGTTCGCATTAGTTCATAATTTAGCTTATACGTAAGTGAGCCCCTAATCTGAGACAGTAATATAAGCACCAAACAATAGCTTGAGTCCCGTACAAACGTAATATTTACTGGTTCTGTCATTCACCTTTGACATACTTGCCAATGACAGTAATATAAACACAAAACAATACCTTGTGTCGCGTACAAACGTAATATTTACTGGTTCTGGCATTCACCTTTGACATACTTGCCAGTGACAGTAATATAAACACAAAACAATAGCTTGAGTCCCGTACAAACGTAATATTTACTGGTTCTGGCATTCACCTTTGACATACTTGCCAGTGACAGTAATATAAACACCGAACAATAGCTTGTGTCGCGTACAAACGTAATATTTACTGGTTCTGGCGTTCACCTTTGACATACTTGCCAGTGACAGTAATATAAACAAAAAACAATACCTTGAGTCCCGTACAAACGTAATATTTACTGGTTCTGGCATTCACCTTTGACATACTTGCCAGTGACAGTAATATAAACACAAAACAATACCTCGAGTCCCGTACAAACGTAATATTTACTGGTTCTGGCGTTCACCTTTGACATACTTGCCAGTGACAGTAATATAAACACAAAACAATACCTTGAGTCCCGTACAAACGTAATATTTACTGGTTCTGGCATTCACCTTTGACATACTTGCCAGTGACAGTAATATAAACACAAAACAATACCTTGAGTCCCGTACAAACGTAATATTTACTGGTTCTGGCATTCACCTTTGACATACTTGCCAGTGACAGTAATATAAACACAAAACAATACATTGAGTCCCGTACAAACGTAATATTTACTGGTTCTGGCGTTCACCTTTGACATACTTGCCAGTGACAGTAATATAAACAAAAAACAATAGCTTGAGTCCCGTACAAACGTAATATTTACTGGTTCTGGCATTCACCTTTGACATACTTGCCAGTGACAGTAATATAAACACAAAACAATACCTCGAGTCCCGTACAAACGTAATATTTACTGGTTCTGGCGTTCACCTTTGACATACTTGCCAGTGACAGTAATATAAACACAAAACAATACCTTGAGTCCCGTACAAACGTAATATTTACTGGTTCTGGCATTCACCTTTGACATACTTGCCAGTGACAGTAATATAAACACAAAACAATACCTTGAGTCCCGTACAAACGTAATATTTACTGGTTCTGGCATTCACCTTTGACATACTTGCCAGTGACAGTAATATAAACACAAAACAATACATTGAGTCCCGTACAAACGTAATATTTACTGGTTCTGGCGTTCACCTTTGACATACTTGCCAGTGACAGTAATATAAACACAAAACAATACCTTGAGTCCCGTACAAACGTAATATTTACTGGTTCTGGCGTTCACCTTTGACATACTTGCCAGTGACAGTAATATAAACACAAAACAATACCTTGAGTCCCGTACAAACGTAATATTTACTGGTTCTGGCGTTCACCTTTGACATACTTGCCAGTGACAGTAATATAAACACAAAACAATACCTTGAGTCCCGTACAAACGTAATATTTACTGGTTCTGGCATTCACCTTTGACATACTTGCCAGTGACAGTAATATAAACACAAAACAATAGCTTGAGTCCCGTACAAACGTAATATTTACTGGTTCTGGCGTTCACCTTTGACATACTTGCCAGTGACAGTAATATAAACACAAAACAATACCTTGAGTCCCGTACAAACGTAATATTTACTGGTTCTGGCATTCACCTTTGACATACTTGCCAGTGACAGTAATATAAACACCAAACAGTAATGTGATTTCCACACAAACTGCAGGACTCGTCCATGTAATGTTAACTGACAAACCAGCACATCGCACGTAGTTTATTTGAACAGAGGAGATTTGGAAAGCATTGCATTATGCTTACAGTACTGACCGTTTGAAAGGTAATACTAAACTTTGCACACCCGACCCGTGTTTTGTATTGTGTAATCATCAGCTAACTATGAAGGACAACTTATAATTGCTACTTACCTACCTAACGGCGAGTGTGATCGGAGTGAGGAACGGAGATAAAGGAGATATCAATGTTGTCTATTTATATTAATATTGATCAAAGATTGGTTGGTCATTATTTCAAAACCATGTTTCTTCTTGTGCAAGGGAGGTAATTACGTAATAAATTGTTTAAAACTGAATACAGTTACTTCCCCACGAAAATATCGAGTTATAAACAACGTGTGGTATAATTAAAATCTTAACAAATCCAATAGGTTTATTATTGATATTTCAACAGTAAACTCTCACTTAAAGACAACTTCAAATTTGAGACTATTTCAATAATAAGACATTTGATGTACCTGAAAATGACATAGTACAAACAGGCCGACAGGATGTTGGCTGTAATGTTTTCTTATTGATCACTTTGATATCGCTATATTTGTCAAAACAATGAATAATAAAACTCAACCAAATGTGTAGCATTTCGCTCCGACCCAGGTCCCACAGTCATCTTTTAAACACACATGTATGGTACAATGTACGACTGCATACGAATTAGCTGTCGGAGGCTTTGATGAAAAACAGAAACATTACTATAAGGTGACCACTTTCTTGGCAACTAGAAATATGTTCCGTTTACTATCAATGTTCAAGGAAAGAAGTAATACTGTTACTGTTGTTTTTGCTACTACTGCTAATTGTCACATTGATCATGATTAAACCCAGAATAAATGACTGAGAAATTGTATTTAAGTGTCATTTTGAAAAACCTGTTTGCTCATTAACCGTTCATATTGTATTATTGCAGTTTATTCTCATATGAACAATATTCCATTATGTGTAGGTTGCATTGATGGCACAAAAGACCAATAGAGCCTGTTTATTGATCCGCCATAGCTTGCTATACAACATCTCGTAATAGAAAAGTTTCAATATTGGTTATAATGAATAAATATATTCACTCGGATACAAATATTGACGTAACAAACTCACTGATTTCAGATCCCAGCGTTCGTATATTAATCAGTCAAACACGTTCTTCACCGGGGCTGTAAAAATGTGGCTAAGTTTCTATTTTAATATAAACTAAGTTTATGACAGATATGAAATTAAACTTGATAAAATATTTACAATATATGTGTATTTGATCGAATTTTACTAAAAATGATCATGTGATTAATTAGCCACGTGAGTAAGTCAGGAGATAAATTAAAATGGACGCAAACTTATACAATATGAATTGATTAAATAAATATGATTTGTACGAATATTTGATGAATTGATACTTTGAAACATGAATGAATGATAACAAATACTAGCATTAATCAGTTTGATTTGAAACTGAATTTGATATTAGCAAATATATCATCCCTGTAACAATGGCGGACGCAGTGACACAATATCAATATCTACATATTAAATTCATTTAGTGAATTGAGGTAAGAATTAAACAAAAATGTGTTATTGTAATCTAGTTGTAACACATGTTATCTGTGCACATAAATGTTACATTTATTGCATCAAATAGCTCTGATCACTATCATAGCACACATCCCTCATCTCTATCATAGCACACATCTCTCATCTCTATCTTAGCACACATCCCTCATCTCTCTCATAGCACACAGCTGTGATCTCTATCATATGACAAATCTCTTATCTCTATCATAGCACACATATCTCATCTCTATCATAGCAAAAACTCTCATTTCTATCATAGCACACATATCTCATCTCTATCATAGCACACAGCTCTCATCTCTATCATAGCACACAGCTCTCATCTCGATTATATAGCACACAGCTCTCATCTCTCTCATAGCACACAGCTCTCATCTCTATCATAGCACACATATCTCATCTCTATCATAACCCACAGCTCTCATCTCTATCATAGCACACATATCTCATCTCTATCATAGCACTAAGCTCTCATCTCCATCATATCACACATCTCTCATCTCTATCATAGCACTAAGCTGCGATCTCTATCATATCACAAATCTCTTATCCCTATCATAACACACAGCTCTCATCTCGATTATATAGCACACAGCTCTCATCTCTATCATAGCACACATCTCTCATCTCTAACATAGCACATAGCTGTGATCTCAATCACATCACATATCTCTCATCTATATCATAGCAAACAGCTCTCATCTCGATCATATAGCACACAGCTCTCATCTATATCATAGCACTCGTCTCTTATCTCTATCATAGCACACATCTCTCATTCTCTATCACAGCACACATTTCTCATCTCGATCATATAGCACACAGCTCTCATCTATAGCATAGCACTCGTCTCTTATCTCTATCATAGCAAACATCTCTCATTCTCTATCACAGCACACATTTCTCATCTCGATCATATAGCACACAGCTCTCATATATATCATAGCACACATCTCTCATCTCTATCATAGTACACAGCTGTGATCTCTATCATAGCACAAAGCTCTCATCTCGATCATATAGCACACAATGCTCATCTATATCATAGCACACATATCTCATCTCTATCATAGCACACAGCTCTCATCTCTATCATAACACACATCTCTCATCCCTAACATAGCACATAGCTGTGATCTCTATCATATCACACATCTCTCATCTCTATCAGCAAACAGCTCTCATCTCGATCATATAGCACACAGCTCCCATCTATATCATAGCACTCGTCTCTCATCTCTATTATAGCACACATCTCTCATTCTCTATCACAGCACACATTTCTCATCTCTATCATATAGCAAACAGCTCTCATATATATCATAGCACACATCTCTCATCTCTATCATAGTACACAGCTGTGATCTCTATCATATCACAAATCTCTCATCTCTATCATAGCACAAAGCTCTCATCTCGATCATATAGCACACAATTCTCATCTATATCGTAGCACACATATCTCATCTCTATCATAGCACACAGCTCTCATCTCTATCATAGCAAGCATCTCTCATCTCTATCATAGCACACAGCTCTCATTCTTTATCATAGCACGTAGCTCTCATCTCGATCATATAGCAAACATCTCTCATCTCTATCATAGCATACATCTCTCATCTCTATCATAGCACTTATCTCTAATCTCGATCATAGCACACATCTCTCATCTCGATCATAGCACATATCTCTCATCTCTATCATAGCACACAGCTCTCATCTCTATCATAGCACACATCTCTCAATTCTATCACAGCATACAGCTCTCAACTCGACCAAGCACACATCACTAATCTATGTCACATCACATAGCTCTTATCTATATTACAGCACACAACTCCAATCAATATCACATCATATAGCTCTCATCTCTATCACAGCACACAGCTCTCATCTTGTTCCCAGCACTCATCACTAATTTCTTTCACAGCATATAGCTCTCATCTCTATCACAGCACACAGTTCTCATCTTTGTCACAGCATATAGCTCTAATCTCTATCACAGCATATAGCTCTCATCTCTATCACTGTGTATAGCTCTCATCTCTATCACAACGCATAACACGCATCTCTATCATTATTTACATCTCTATTAAAACTGCCCGCATTTCTATAACAACACATAGCTTTCATGCCTATAACAGCTCATAGCTCTCGTCCCTATCAAAGCATAAACTTATTACATCACACGACCTTTATCTCTAACAACAGACAACACAAATATATAATACAACACACTTCTCTTATCTTAATAACAAAACGACTCAAATCTTTACTACAAATTGTTACTCTGATCTTTATAACAATACACAACAGTTATCGTTTTACAACAAACCTCAAATATATCTCTTTCAGCACATAACCTTATCTCTATTGCGGCACGTAATTGTATCTCTATTCCGGTTACCTTATCGCTTAAACAGCACTTTACCTTACATCTATAGCAGCACATAACCGTACCTCTATTACAGCACGTAACCTTATCTCTATTACAGCACGAAAACGTATCTCTATAACAGCACGTAACCTAATCTCCATTACAGCACGTAACCTTATTTCTATTACAGCATGTAACCTTATCTCTATCCCAGCGCGTAACGTTACCTCTATTACAGCACGTAACCTTATCTCTGTTACAAAGCGTAACATTATATCTGTCACAACACGTAACTTTATCTCTATTACATCACATAACTTTATCTCTATTACATCACTTACCTTATCTCTATAAGAATACACATCTCATATCTCTATTACAGCACGTAACCTTACATCTATTACAGCGCGTTACAATATATTTCTAATAGCACGTAACCATATCTCTATTACAGCACGTAACCTTACATCTATTACAGCGCGTTACAATATCTTTCTCATAGCACGTAACCATATCTCTATTACAACACACATTTCATATCATCCTAATAATACGTAACCATATCTCTATCACAACACACATTTCATATCATCCTTACAGCACGTAACCATATCTCATTACAGCACGTAACATTTCTCTCTTACAGCACGTAACATATCTCTCTTACATCACGTAACCATATCTCTATTACAACACACATTTCATATAATTCTTACATCACGTAACCATATCTTATCACAACACACATTTCATATAATTCTTACAGCACGTAACCATATCTCTTTTACAACACGTAACCTTATATCTGTCACATCACATAACTTTATCTCTATTACATCACTTTACCTTATCTCTATAAGAATGCACATCTCATATCTCTATTACAGCACGTAACCTTACATCTATAACAGCGCGTTACAATATATTTCTAATAGCACGTTACCATATCTCTATTACAAAAAACATTTCATATCATCCTCATATTACGTAAACATATCTCTATCACAACACACATTTCATATCATCCTTACAACACGTAACCATATCTCTATTACAACACACATTTCATATCATTCTCACAGCAAGTAACCATATCTCATTACAGCACGAAACATATCTCTCTTACAGCACGTAACATATCTTCCTTACAGCACGTAACCATATCTCTATCACAACACACATTGCATATCTCTCTTACAGCACGTAACCATATCTCTCTTACAGCACGTAACCATATATCTCTTACAGCACGTAACCATATCTCTCTTACAGCACGTAACATATCTCTCTTACAGCACGTAACATATCTCTCTTACAGCACGTAACCATATCTCTATCACAACACACATTTCATATAATTCTTACAGCACATTACCATATCTTTTTACAGCACGTAACCATATCTCTCTTACAGCACGTAACCATATCTCTCTTACAGCACACATTTCATATCATTCTCACAGCACGCAACCATATCTCTCTTACAGCACGTTACCATATCATATTACAGCACTTAACCATATCTCTCTTACAGCACGTAACCATATCTCTCTTACAGCACGTAACCATATCTCTCTTACAGCACGTAACCATATCTTTTTTACAGCACGTAACCATATCTCTCTTACAGTACGTAACCATATCTCTCTTACAGCACGTAACCATATCTCTCTTACAGCACGTAACCATATCTCGCTTACAGCACGTAACCATATCTCATTACAGCACGTAACATATCTCTCTTACAGCACGTTACCATATCTTATTACAGCACGTAACATATCTCTCTTATAGCACGTAACATAGCTCTCTTACAGCACGTAACCATATCTCATTACAGCACGTAACCATATCTCATAACAGCACGTAACCATATCTCTCTTACAGCACGTAACTATATCTCATTACAGCACGTAACCATATCTCTCTTACAGCACGTAACCATATCTCACTTACAGCACGTAAATATCTCTAACAGCACGTAACCATATCTATATCACAAGACACATTTCATATCATTCTTACAGCACTTAACCATATCTATATTACAACACACATTCCATATCTATATTACAACACACATTCCATATCTATATTACAACACACATTCCATATCTATATTACAACACACATTCCATATCTATATTACAACACACATTCCATATCTATATTACAACACACATTCCATATCTATATTACAACACACATTCCATATCTATATTACAACACACATTCCATATCTATATTACAACACACATTCCATATCTATATTACAACACACATTTCATATCATTCTTACAGCACGTAACCATATCTATATTACAACATACATTTCATATCTATATTACAACACACATTCCATATCTATATTACAACACACATTCCATATCTATATTACAACACACATTCCATATCTATATTACAACACACATTCCATATCTATATTACAACACACATTCCATATCTATATTACAACACACATTCCATATCTATATTACAACACACATTCCATATCTATATTACAACACACATTCCATATCTATATTACAACACACATTCCATATCTATATTACAACACACATTCCATATCTATATTACAACACACATTCCATATCTATATTATAACACACATTTCATATCTATATTACAACACACATTCCATATCTATATTATAACACACATTTCTAGCTAGTCTTCTCTGTATGACTCGTATTTCTATAGCAATACAAATGCCCTGTTCGGCTCCATTGCATTAATGTATGCTACATCGTTACAATTTAATTTAAACACACAAATAATGCACTCAAGTATTAAATTTAAATTGATGGTACAAATGAGAATAGCTTCATCAATACGATGCATTTATTTAGAACACGTCTAGCAATTTATTCCCACAATGACACAGTACTTTTATTATCGCAATCAATTTGATACCCGGGTGAAGACCGTTATGATATAAGTGAATTAAATTTTCATTAAATATTCATGGTATTGAGAACGGGATACAACTGCATTGTATATACAGCGTAATGATAGCGTATTTTTATTTCATTAGTAACTCATATTGAATGATCGTTGTGCGATTTGACAAATTATTGACGGATTTCAATAATTCAGTCGGGAGTCGCTAAATTATTGGAATATGTTTAGTTATTTCAATTTAATAAAGTCCGACAAGTCGATATTGCCAATAACTTGGTGACACTGAGAGACCAATACCACTCCGGCGATGTAACGCGTTCTGTAATGTTTGTTATGAGTGCAGTGAATGGGTGATGTTGATTTTATCAGACATTTTGCAGAGTGGACTGTATGTAACGATTAATAATTTGTTATATCGCATTTATAAGTTGTGAAATAAGTAACATAAAGTTGACGACTCCAATTTGATAGATCTCTCTTTTGTAATTTGTTTGATGTTTTTGAATTCAAATTTCTTCAGCGGAAAGATAACATGCTTGATTTGATATCATCGTCGGTTTTATGTAGTGTCATAATATATAACGAGTAGTGTGATACTATATAACTACATGACATTGCACAGGGGAACTGTTATTGCACGAGAAAGGAATTGGAGATCTGTGATTTAAGCCGCGTAGCATGTGTTGGATTGCTTCACGTTATTATGGAAATACCAAACTATAAATGCTTAGAATCTACGGTTTATTTAGTTCAATATACATTTTAGAATTGTATAGATGCAACACTAAAAACTGTTTATCTGAAACACATTAAGCAGCTAGCTGTGATTTCGACATTCAGTAAGCAAACAGACAGCCGGAGTTGAAACAATTTTAACATTGAATTACATTTACCTAATTGCTGTGCGTAACGTACCACGTCCCAACATTTTGTGTGCATAATGAAATCAATAGACACATTAGTTTCAAACAGACGAATAATGCTTTTCGAAAGTAGCCGAACAATAACAAAATTGTACACACGTTCAAGTACCAGTATTTAAGCTGAATGTAAACAACTTTGGAGGTATTGTTTATGTTATGCACAATGTAATGAGCAACAATGGATTAAATACCTGTTTTGTTGACATGGAATTCATAAAGAAGAAGAGGGCTCACGAAGACTCTGATAAACCACCTGATGTTCGTGTACGCATCAATGTTGGTGGCACCATGTTCGAGACATGGAGAAGTACACTGGAGCGTATACCTGGTACACGTCTAGCATTATTGGCTGTACTGGGAGAATCAGATGACACCTGGGACAGAGAACGCAAGGAATTTTTCTTTGACAGACATCCGGGTGTATTCTCCATGGTGATGCAATATTATCGCAGTGAAGAGCTTCATACTGATCAAAACTTTTGCGGCAACATAATACAAGGGGTAAGTCTAGTTATATGGCACGAGGGGTAAGTCTAGTTACATACACAAGGGGTAAGTCTAGTTGCATGACACGAGGAGTACGTCTAGTTACATGTCACAAGGGATAAGTCTAGTTACATGACACGAGGGGTACGTCTAGTTATATGGCATGAGGGGTACGTCTAGTTACATGACACGAGGAGTACGTCTAGTTACATGTCACAAGGGATAAGTCTAGTTACATGACACGAGGGGTACGTCTAGTTACATGGCATGAGGGGTACGTCTAGTTACATGACACGAGGGGTACGTCTAGTTACATGTCACAAGGGATAAGTCTAGTAACATGGCACGAGTGATACGTCTAGTTACATGACATGAGGGGTACGTCTAGTTACATGTCACAAGGGATAAGTCTAGTTACATGTCACAAGAGATAAGTCTAGTTACATGTCACAAGGGGTACGTCTAGTTACATGACACAAGGGATAAGTCTAGTTACATGTCACAAGGGATAATTCTAGTTACGTGACACAAGGGATAAGTCTAGTTACTAGTACATGTCACAAGGGATAAGTCTAGTTACATGGCATGAGGGGTACGTCTAGTTACATGTCACAAGGGATAAGTCTAGTTACATGACACAAAGGTTAAATCTTGTTACATGACACGAAGCTTCAGGCTAGTTACTAGATACAAGCGGTATGTCTAGCAACATGACACAGGGATTAAGTCTTATATAAATATTATCGCAGTGAAGAGCTTCATACTGATCAAAACTTTTGCGGCAACATAATACAAGGGGTAAGTCTAGTTATATGGCACGAGGGGTAAGTCTAGTTACATGACACAAGGGGTAAGTCTAGTTGCATGACACGAGGAGTACGTCTAGTTACATGTCACAAGGGATAAGTCTAGTTACATGACACGAGGGGTACGTCTAGTTACATGGCATGAGGGGTACGTCTAGTTACATGACACGAGGAGTACGTCTAGTTACATGTCACAAGGGATAAGTCTAGTTACATGACACGAGGGGTACGTCTAGTTACATGGCATGAGGGGTACGTCTAGTTACATGACACGAGGGGTACGTCTAGTTACATGTCACAAGGGATAAGTCTAGTAACATGGCACGAGTGATACGTCTAGTTACATGACATGAGGGGTACGTCTAGTTACATGTCACAAGGGATAAGTCTAGTTACATGTCACAAGAGATAAGTCTAGTTACATGTCACAAGGGGTACGTCTAGTTACATGACACAAGGGATAAGTCTAGTTACATGTCACAAGGGATAATTCTAGTTACGTGACACAAGGGATAAGTCTAGTTACTAGTACATGTCACAAGGGATAAGTCTAGTTACATGGCATGAGGGGTACGTCTAGTTACATGTCACAAGGGATAAGTCTAGTTACATGACACAAAGGTTAAATCTTGTTACATGACACGAAGCTTCAGGCTAGTTACTAGATACAAGCGGTATGACTAGCAACATGACACAGGGATTAAGTCTAGTTACATGCTGCAAGGGGTATGTCTAGTTACATGACACATAGGTTAAGTCTAGTTACATGCCGCAAGGGGTAAGTCTAGTCTTTCAACAATACAATACAAGGAGCACGTGTTGCAACAAAGTTCAAGGGGTAGGGTATGTTAGACGTCATTATATTAGTGTAGCAATGTTAAATAGGGGGTAAATGTAGCATCAGAATACTGGGGGTACATGTAGCTACATTATGTAGTAACATGACACAAGGGGATCAGTGTAGTTACACACTACAGGGGGTTACTCTTGCATACTTTTACGAGAGGTAAATATGGCAAATAATGCAAGGGATGAGCGAAATACTTCGATATTTACTTGCATTATACATTTTGACATACTGTACTAGTCTAATAAGTAACAGAAAGCATAGTTACAAGCATATATTTATATCCATTCTTACAATGAGGGTATGTGTATGAAATACAGCTGAAACAGCTGAAATATGATAGTATCGTGTACAGCTTCAAAGTTTCCACAAAATACTACATTACTCATTAGTGCTGTTGTCAAACAGCCTAGCTGCGACATCTGAGGCGGCTCAAATGTGTCATTCTCTGAAACTTTTGTCCCAAATGCACTGAGCCTCGTTTCTGAGAAAAACGCAATAAAGATGGCGACTTGTTTTCACATCAGGTTTTCACATTAATTGTATCAGCTAATTAAAACATTTCAGTAAAAGATGTATGATTCAACGGCGAGCAGAAGCAAAACAATTATCGGTAAACATTGAGATGGCCCCTTTTCTTACGGAAAAGAATAATAAACACACATTTGTAAAATATTATTGTATCGGAAATCATATTTGCTGTATTAAATTTGTGAAACTCAGAAATTTATTTTTTGTAATTTTGTACTGTAGTGACCTACAAATATCCCTGCATTCAGAAATGTTAATAACTCAATTTCGCCCTGATATGTCATTTGGGTCAAAATTCTCAGAGAATGAAACAAAAAACCAATTTGACAATTGTTCCGGTTCTAGTCTCGAGATAACATAAAAAGCAGTTTGCCTTATCGAGTCGAATGGCTGAAAGAAATAACTATGTGTCAATACGGAGTTTTATGAAACGTGTGTATAGTAATCACGTAAATCTGTGTACACATACTGACTATTTTCTGCAATACCTTATCTAATACAACGTCAGAATTACTAAAATACACATTTAACTCAACATCGGGGTTTGTTATACGGGGACGGCAAGTTGAACGTTTCAGTTTCCGATTTTTAAATTATAGTTAGCTTAACCAGACAGACTGAATTAGATTTTTCTCTGGTTTTCATGTTGATTTTATAATTGTTGGATATTTACATACAGTAAGAGGACAGCTTTATCCGGCACAAATAAAAGAACAATAATTGATGGTTCGCAAATATGTGTCCACAACATCAAACATTTCTATCCGCTCCTTATTTGCTAACATTGTCGAAGTTTCGTGTTAGATCAAGAACTACGTAGTTCTGTTGTTTTTTCCTAATTCAATCAGCATTTATAGTTTGAAAATTGGTAGGTTCGATATTTGGAAATAACTAAATCATGTACACGTAAAAATAACCACGAAACGGTCAGTCTCTTTGTTGGTGCAATTAGTAACAGCAATGGAATATTGTAATTTGTGTCAGCAAACACACTAGCAGTATTACTGATCTTACTGCTGACAGTACTGGCAGTAATACGACCGTAACTACACTTAAGCTAGTATGATGCCGGTAATAATATGTTACACACTGTTTGTATATCGTACTACACTGAATTAACTTTTCGATATAAGAACGCATGTAAAATATCTGTAATATTGTATGACTATTTAGAAAAGAGATAAACAAAAACATGATTTATATCTCGATATCATGAAATTTCTAAAATTCACAAACCCAAATTACATGCTTTCTCGCCATTTGTCACTCTGCTTTGTTCAGTGTTCTATATGCAAATAAATATATCTATCTATAATGTTATGTCACTATGGAACGATACTCCAAGTAACATTCAAAATGTAAATCTGAATACCAGTTTCTATCACTATTAAAACGTATTCACTATATTTGAAATATCTAATTAATTTAATGTATTCAACAAAACTCGGATCACTGCTGATTACAGATATCCTCAATATGTATAGTTCCTTTTTAGTTGGAGTCATTGTTCAAGGTCTGTGAAGTTGGCTGTTAGTTGTTAGTTCAGATGTTCGTTCTCGAATTCACAGCTATCAGTTGTTAGTTCAAATGTTCGTTACCGAATTCATATATGCATTTTCGAATAAGCATCTGAACTAACAACTAACAGATGTGAATTCGGGAACGAACTTCTAAACTAACAGCTAACAACTAACAGCGAACTTCACAGACTTCATTGTATTGTAGATGTTTTAATAATGTCCTTCATTATTCTGTAGCTGTATTGTAATATGTATACATGTGTTTTGGCTTTTATTGTGTTTTCATCTTTAAATAAAGATAATTATTATTATTATTAATTATTAATATTATTATTATTATATTTCTATTATTAATTATTGATATTATTATTATCGCCTTTCGTGTGATAATGACAGTGATTTTAACGTTTTCACTTTCTACATGTTTTGCGATTTTATGTATGAATATAACTTAACAATTCACTATTTTCACTTAAAACTACTGACTGTAAGGTTGCACACATTAGTGTGACATATTAGAGAGTGATACAATGATTTATGTTACTGCTGACAGTAGTAAAGTGCTTTCTAATAGTATATGTACTACTGACAGTACCTATAACAGTGGTAGACAGCAGTTATTCTACTGTAGCTGCTAGTGTTGCTACTACGTCACACTGATATATAAAATACCGTCCCTATCTAACTAACCAATCTCGCGGACAAAGATTATATTACTATTGTTGGTTTAAGTAAATACCCTACTCTCCGAAAGGAGATTTTGAAACGGTTCCAATATTTTCTCAACACGCCCACATGAGAACTTAAAGTCTTTACAAAATCTTACAGCTTCATAATTTATATTTGAATTACTGATTGAATCGATGTATGACACTAAATCAAATATACGTTTTGGTTTTTGTAAACATTCATGGCATTTAAAATTCTGACTTTTATTGATATAAAACGCTACATGGAACAATCGAAGTACGTTTCCGGTGTCTGGAGTTTTTGAGTCCCCGCGAATATCCGATTTGTTCGATTTCTCTCTGAGTGTCTTTGATCTTTATTGTCAAATAAAAGCACAGACGGATGTCATGGCATCATAAAAATATTTACTCAAAACACTGTGTCTTTTGATGGCATTTGTATACAACTTAATTGTGAATATATTGAGCGCTGATAGCCTGTGTGATGCCTGTGTAATTAAAACACTATACAAGAGGCCTTTGAAATGTTTCGACAGTTTTTGTTTCTGGAACATACATAAAAGTATCTTTAGTATGTGTTTATATATTAAAACGGAAGCCTGATAAATTCCCGTCCATCACGTTTAATAAGATGGACTAATCCTCTTCCGTGAATTATACCGGAAGCACAAACTCATGTCAGTAGAATGTTAGAGAGTACAACACCTCTCATACGAGGGGTGCTCGGAAAGTTTCGGGACAAGTGTTGTACCTTTTTCATTTTCTTATATTTTCCGTGCAGTTTTCAGGATATGTAGCCCCGCATATTATAGTTCATCATTACATTACAGTTTTCAGACCAGTTCATGTCTCTAGAATATTTCTCAAAGACACTTGTCTCGGACTTATGGAAATGCAAAATTTGACTTGTCCAACATAGGAAGATAGTTGTCCGAGAATATCGGTCAATTAAGTAGCAAATAAACACAAACAATGATAGTTCCACAATCTAGAATTAATAATCACATGTGGGATTCTAAGGTTTGACTTACAACTGAACAATTGCTGATGGTGGTTAGCTTGAAAAACAGACTTGCCCGGGACTAACTCAACTATTGGTAGCCGGATTCAGCATTAGACCGGTCCGGAACGTCGGGCTAGTGGATTTCTAGATCCCTTCAGTTAGTATCATAAGTAGACAAATAACCGTTATTATAGTTCATACATGTACTTGTATATTGTTTTAAGCATATTTACTTGTTCAACCCCAGAGAGACGGGTTTTGTCATTCCACTTAAAATAATTGAGGAGTTAGTCCTACCTTAAATAGTCAACTGTTTGTCCACCTTAACGAAAATCGAGGAGAGGTTTTCTTTTAAACAGTGTTCAAACTGTTTCAATCCGCACGACTATTATAAAATCCATATTAAGAGTCAAATCGCCACACCACTATGATATGTATGTAAATGCTATTAGTAGAATTTCAAGTAACATGTCTTTCTTTTTTTAATAACCAGACTTTAAAATATACTTTCATTCGTATTTTTTCGGCACAGCCATAGACCTACTAACATGGGTTTGCTATTTGCATATCAGTGTTGTGTAAACCAATCAAATCTTACGTTAACCACCAAGACAATTTCTCTTCAACCGAAGAACGTTTGTAACACTGACGTGGATTGGTTAACCTTTCGATAAAGGGTACGTTATTTTACCGAAATCCACTGAATTTCGGTGAATGTACCGAAATCCATTTTTGATCTGGAGTGACCAGCAGGCGTAACATCTCGGCATTTCTTATGTTGCACAACAAATCTTAACCTTCAAATTGCGCCGACCATCTTTTGTTCAAGATAGTTCTTGTTTCTTTTTCGTTGGTATAAATGTGTTAATGGTAATTACTTAACCTTGTAGTAGAATATTCGTTTTGTTCTCAAAACTATGATACATGTATAACATAATTATGTTAGGTTGTGTTTTAATAAACAAATGTCATTTTCTGTTCATCAGTAACAGTCGCGTAAGACAATATTCAATAATCATTGATTCAATAATATAAGCTAGAAACAGACTAAAGTCCTTCTGTGGTCGGACAATGCGTACTTACGTCAATCAAACATGATTTTGCAGCCAAAAATAAGTGACAGTGTTGAGATTTTATCCTTATGGTGATGGATGAGGGAGCTTAACACATTCTGTAACGATTGGAACGCTCATTGATGTTATATTTCCAATTTCATAAGATAAGATAAGTTTGTCTCACTTTTATACATGATTTTTACAAATATAAAATATTAAAAATGTAATTCATGAATAAAATCACTAAATCTGAGTTATGAGAGACAAGATAAAAGAATTAAACAAAAAGACATACATAAAGTAAGTATCATGATAATATTAAAAATAAACTCATTATGAAAAAAATACAAAATTAAACTTCCTAATAAGAATGCAATATTTACATGTAAAACATTAACAGTACAATACATTTTGTCTGGTGACTAGAATATCAGGACAAGCTTTGGCACTGTATTTCACGATTTTATCATTAGATGAGACATAACAGAATTTAACATGCTCATTATAATTGTAGAAATTAGGATTACTATTACGTATCGTACATTCAAAAAGATACTGCCTGATGCAGTCATACAGGCTACATGACATTACATGGTACTTATTTTCAATTTCATTAATACAACTGTACCATATCTTTCATTTAATGGTATGCCTTGGTAACGACCATTCTCACATTATATATATGTCATTGACGACCTGACTAAGGAAAGTATATATATCTAAAGGCATTAACATTCCACATCTGATTAACGTGGAGGAGTCGCTTTTGTTGAAACGTTATCCAGTACTTTTTACATAATTGAAATACTGTTGAAAATGGCGTAAACATTCTAACACAAAAACTACTTATTAGGGACTTGTTTTACCCCTTCATCACCCAAATAAATGAAGATACTGTGTCTATCTAATCATTGCACGCAACAGTGGTTTGGCATTTTGTAATTTAATACCTCATTGAATTGTATACTGAAGTGTAAACCATGCTTGTTACATGTATTTTACTCATTAAATAACATTACTCGGAATCTCGTGCAATTGTTTGCGTACAGTCACCCCACGTGGTTTCAACGTCATAATTGTAGTCCTACTATACAAGTCATATATTATAATACACGCATGGAAATTTGTTCTAATGACATGGAAGTAACGAATCGAAAACGAGCACTAAATGTACCATTCGATGCAAGAATACTTTTGCTTTACTATGATGAAATTCAACAAGTCGACACCAACATATTAACCAGAAACAATATGAAAAAAAATCACCCCAGAAATAAGTGCACGAGGAAATTGAGATTTCGTCATTTTCGTCACTTATCACTGATTTTGAAACTAATTTTGATAGTTCTTCTGCTGTGGCGAATATATGCTTAAGTATAGGGTATCATAAACATTTGTTTGAATTTATTTTATTTGTTCATAGATTTGTTCAGGGTTTAAAAGTGTGTACTTAGAACATGTGACTTGTGAACATCTGACCAGGGTCATGTTCACAAACATTCTAAGACTGTAACTTAAAAATTGCAAAAATTATGTCTACCAGCGTTTCGTTTTCATTGAATCTAAATGAACGAAATTTTGTCTGAATAGTATTTATTACCCACTCTACACCTTAGCCATTTTTTTATTATATCTATTCTGCAATAACAACGTAATAGCAAAAAGAACATTCAGTAACATTTTAAAGTCAAAGTCTGAGTTTCAGTCTTAAAATGTTTATGAACAACGCCCCAGTATTGTCTTTCTACGGGCCAGATTAAATTACAAACAGGTGGTACACAGATCATGTACTCATGTGACCGTTCAACATTCTGGATACAATGTATCTTGCCACGATTCCGAGCAAGTCATGTACTCCTGTAAGCGTTCAACATTCTGGATACAATGTATCTTGACACGATACCGAGCAAGTCATGTATTCCTGTAAGCGTTCAACATTCTGGATACAATGTATCTTGCCACGATTCCGAGCAAGTCATGTACTCCTGTAAGCGTTCAACATTCTGGATACAATGTATCTTGCCACGATTCCGAGCAAGTCATGTACTCCTGTAAGCGTTCAACATTCTGGATACAATGTATCTTGCCACGAGTCCGAGCAAGTCATGTACTCCAGTAAGCTTTCAACATTCTGGATACAATGTATCTTGCCTCGATACCGAGCAAGTCATGTATTCCTGTAAGCGTTCAACATTCTGGATACAGTGTATCTTGCCTCGATTCCGAGCAAGTCATGTACTCCTGTAACCGTTCAACATTCTGGATACAATGTATCTTGCCTCGATACCGAGCAAGTCATGTACTCCTGTAAGCGTTCAACATTCTGGATACAATGTATCTTGCCTCGATACCGAGCAAGTCATGTACTCCTGTAAGCGTTCAACATTCTGGATACAATGTATCTTGCCACGATTCCGAGCAAGTCATGTACTCCTGTAAGCGTTCAACATTCTGGATACAATGTATCTTGCCACGATTCCGAGCAAGTCATGTACTCCTGTAAGCGTTCAACATTCTGGATACAATGTATCTTGCCTCGATACCGAGCAAGTCATGTACTCCTGTAAGCGTTCAACATTCTGGATACAATGTATCTTGCCTCGATACCGAGCAAGTCATGTACTCCTGTAAGCGTTCAACATTCTGGATACAATGTATCTTGCCACGATTCCGAGCAAGTCATGTACTCCTGTAGGCGTACAACGTTCTGGATACAATGTATCTTGCCATGATTCCGAGTAAGTCATGTACTCCTGTAAGCGTTCAACATTCTGGATACAATGTATCTTTCCTCGATACCGAGCAAGTCATGTACTCCTGTAAGCGTTCATCATTCTGGATACAATGTATCTTGCCACGAGTCCGAGCAAGTCATGTACTCCTGTGACCGTTCATCATTCTGGATACAATGTATCTTGCCACGAGTCCGAGCAAGTCATGTACTCCTGTGACCGTTCAACATTCTGGATACAATGCATCTTGCCACGAGTCCGAGCAAGTCATGTACTCATGTGACCGTTCAATATTCTCGATACAATGTATCTTGCCACGATTCCGAGCAAGTCATGTATTCTGTAAGCGTTCAACATTCTGGATACAATGTATCTTGACACGATTCCGAGCAAGTCATGTACTCCAGTAAGCTTTCAACATTCTGGATACAATGTATCTTGCCTCGATACCGAGCAAGTCATGTATTCCTGTAAGCGTTCAACATTCTGGATACAGTGTATCTTGCCTCGATTCCGAGCAAGTCATGTACTCCTGTAAGCGTTCAACATTCTGGATACAATGTATCTTGCCTCGATACCGAGCAAGTCATGTACTCCTGTAAGCGTTCAACATTCTGGATACAATGTATCTTGCCACGATTCCGAGCAAGTCATGTACTCCTGTAAGCGTTCAACATTCTGGATACAATGTATCTTGCCACGATTCCGAGCAAGTCATGTACTCCTGTAAGCGTTCAACATTCTGGATACAATGTATCTTGCCTCGATACCGAGCAAGTCATGTACTTCTGTAAGCGTTCAACATTCTGGATACAATATATCTTGCCACGATTCCGAGCAAGTCATGTACTCATGTAACCGTTCAACATTCTGGGTGCAATGTATCTTGCCACGAGTCCGAGCAAGTCATGTACTCCTGTAAGCGTTCAACATTCTGGATACAATGTATCTTGCCTCGATTCCGAGCATGTCATGTACTCCTGTAAGCGTTCAACATTCTGGATACAATGTATCTTGCCTCGATTCCGAGCAAGTCATGTACTCATGTAACCGTTCAACATTCTGGGTGCAATGTATCTTGCCACGAGTCCGAGCAAGTCATGTACTCCAGTAAGCGTTCAACATTCTGGATACAATGTATCTTGCCTCGATTCCGAGCATGTCATGTACTCTTGTAAGCGTTCAATATTCTCGATTCCGAGCAAGTCATGTACTCCTGTAACCGTTCAACATTCTGGATACAATGTATCTTGCCACGAGTCCGAGCAAGTCATGTACTCCTGTAAGCGTTCAACATTCTGGATACAATGTATCTTGCCTCGATTCCGAGCATGTCATGTACTCCTGTAAGCGTTCAATATTCTCGATTCCGAGCAAGTCATGTACTCCTGTAAGCGTTCAACATTCTGGATACAATGTATCTTGCCACGATTCCGAGCAAGTCATGTTTTCCTGTAAGCGTCCAACATTCTGGAAACAATGTATCTTGCCACGAGTCCGAGCAAACAATGCTTTTTATTTCGCTGGAAACAACATTTAATCAAGAAAAAACAGACTTTGTATATAATCACCGAAGCGGCATACGACAGTTAAATAGTGAGAGCCTGTATCGTATAAACTATTGATTAGCATCTCTTGTGGAAACATACCGTCTTCAATGAAACACATTCATTTCCGGTTTTACGTTGTCGGGTATTTAAGCATTGTGGACATACCGTAATATAGAAATTGCAATCAATAGCCCCAGCCTTATCTTCATCTTGTGTAATATCCATTATCTTTTATGTAGTATAATGGTTTATTGTGAAATTATGAACTCTATTTTTTTCTTAATTTATTGAACAAGTAACTCCCTGGCTTCCTGTATATATACGGGTAGATTCACGGTGATATTGATTCATTCCTGCTTGTAATTGAATATTTATGCTAATTAGTCATTAGCTCACCTCTCGTTACACGTTGTGTTTGATATGTTTGTTTAGTTTCGATTTGTTTTTTTTGTATTTATCGTTTCAATAAGAGCACCAACAGCTTAAAGCGAATAAATCTGTACTGTGGATGTCAATAATGTGATCATTGAATGAATACGGGCATTGAAATCGAAAATTAAAATATTTAAAATACCATTCTTGAAAGAAATACCCAATAGATGGAGAAGTTTGTTTTTGTCATGTTCATCAACATTTGCAAACAAGGAAGCCGACGGTAATATAAATAGAAGCCGTCTTTCCACGGACTATATACACTAAGAAGGGTTTCTGGTGCATGAAGCATAAACACAGATTAAATGTAAACAAAGTTCGTGCATCTTTTGCGCCTAAGTTACTCATGAGTTTTTGTCCTTAGAAGGAATTAATTAAATTATACTATATTCTAAAATTGTGGTTGAAATAATTAGTCTGGGTTCGTTGAGATGCCAGTACATGTATATCATATTTCATGTATACTTTATTTTAATGTTAATTTTATACACCTGCCATTTTTAATGTTTGAATAATAATAATGATGTTTTCTTAACTACGGGTATTTGGGGTTCTTTTGATTGTAATTTCGAGGATTGAGCGGGTACCTTCGATGGAAGTTCTGTAATTTTCAAAAACCCTAAACAAGTGATGCTTTGCTTCCTGAACGGGAAAAAAAAATCTAAATATAGTAACACACTTCCTGACCGGGAAGCAGGAAAGGGGAATCCCCTGATTTCCCGTTCGGGAAGTTTCTCCCACTATTAATACGTGATACTTTATGATTCATTGGATGCCTGCAACTACCCGGATTTCAACGCATATGTTCCATTACCTGTTCCCAAAAATGGATCACTTCGATCTGAAAAAACTGACGTGTCAAAAATCTAACAATAGAGAACAGTATCACCAACACTGTTGTGTATCTTATTATTTCATACATTGGATCCCATTTTGGCGATTTAGAGTGGCAGGACTCTAGAAATCCACTAGCCCGACGTCCCAGATTAGTCTAATGCTTCATCGGGCTATCAACAGTTGGGTTGAAGTTAGTCCCGGACAATACTGTTTCTAAAGCTAACCTACATCAGCAATTGTTCAGTTGTAAGTCAAACCTTAGAATCCCACAAACACATACATGTGAATATTAATTTTAGATTGTTGAGCAATCATTGTGCATGTTTATTTATTTTTGTTACTAAATTGACCGATATTCTCGGACAACTAGCTTCCTATGTCGGACAAGTCAAAATTTACATTAGTCCGGGACAAGTGTCTTTGAAGAGAATTTCTAGAGCCCTGCAGTGGTCGTCTTGTCTGCTCAAAACTGAATGTTTGGATGGAAATCCCTACAGTTAGGTACATTTTTACCCTCAGAGCCCAACGGTTCCTTAGGGTATGGGGAGCGTATAGGGTCTTCCAAACAAAACATGCCGAGAACAGTGTACAAGTTCACACCAAACTTGGTGAAAGTCCGCAAGGCATTTTCCTCGATAAGACTATTCATTTATTTACTACATCGATGTCCGTTAATTAGACATTGCCACGCATTTATCAACTGATTGTTTTACGAATATTGACCTCTTGTTTTTTTAATTTATTTTATTATAGCCTCGTCACCGCTGCATCATTAAAATTGCATACAATGAACAAACATAATAACACATATTGCATTTCAATCATGAGTTATGAGAGACTTGATTAGTCATATTTCAAATCAGTATATACAACTCATGGATATTTCCGTACCACTTCGTAACTCTACGAACATCCTCTAGTGTATGTCAGGCGGAGCACTATGTGGCAAAATTCAACATTTTGTGCGGTCAAAAAATAGTACTCGTAAAACTGATTTATAACTTCAATAACTTCGATAAATTCACATAAGAAATGGATTATCGTTGTCATTTCTAGTTATAAACTCACATATTTCAGTCTTCATATAGCTTTTAAAAATATTAGCTTCTGTCCCGTTTCATCAGCACTCCAGAGTTCACGCCGCCATATTGTTTTCATGATATTCGGATGGTATTTCTGAAAGTAGTGCGTTACGAACATCCGAGGCTTTGGACGTAGTTGGCCGAGGTTTAACCTCTTGTGTCCAATACTAGTATACGAAGATTATGAAAGTATTCGGACATATTAGTAGTAACGGAACGTTTATGTTCATTCATGTAACATTCCAGTCCCTTAAATATGTTCTCATATTTATTTAAGAAATGGGGCTTTGTGTTGTGTATGAAATGATTAGGTCCTCATATTGCGCATGTGCAGTGGAGTATTCAAAATTGCTGTAAAACCGCCTGAACAATATGTTATGCTAGCCTTTCGTCTAACAATCTGTCATATTGTAATTATCGACCAGCACTTCAGATAGTTGACAGATTATATTGTAGATTTAACTATAAATCAATTCATACTTCATTAATAAATGAGTATCAGCGTGTAACAATTAATTTTATACACCGCATGTTTAACTTAAATTAAGAGTATAAGTTTAGTTCAAACTGTTTCATCTTGCATCAATTATTACATTTATATTATTGAATTTTGAAGGTAAGTTACGGATCAGAATTATCACTGAACCTCTCTTTGAGTAATTGAGTAATGCCGATGCGTATCAAAGGTATAAATAAATATCTTTTAATAAGAAATATCTTCAAATATATGATCGGCGTAAATTGAAAAAGCACAGATGTTGTAGTTTTATTGGTTAAGAGTTTTTGCTCGAACATTTATTAATAGAATCAACAACAAAGACAACGACATATCAAAATGCTGCTTTCGTTTATTTGTTGTAACATATAAATATATTCAATGATGATAACATTCGTGGTAGAAATACTTTGTTTCACGTTCAATACAATTAAGTAAAGCCCATAATGTGTACACAAAAAACACAGGCCTATTGTGGCATCGTTCGATGACTTTATAGAGATTTCTATAAAATCACTTTTTAGGGATTTATTAAAACAAAACGTTCATTTCTACGATACATACGCATTCATCTCTTGTTTCAATAAAATATATGTTTTTAATGTACAATGTATAATAATTTATAAATGATTATTGGACCTGTTTTCTTTAAACTGCATAATATATGTACATCAAGGATAATAAAACTTTCGAATCGATGGTGGCTTACAAAGCCTAGATAATATTTATCCCGTGTTCCTCTTGATCTGGGCAAGAAAGTTCGCATACATTTGTAAAGCAAACATGATTCCTTCGAACATTAATCCTAGTGTTACCGTACTTGGATCTAAACCTGTTTGACTATCACAACCATAGAAAGCCTATTCATTACTGTTGACTTTGTCTGATTAACATTTATTTTGATGTATATATTTAATATAAAGTGCATCAACTGCAATAATTCCTCATTAATTAAACGCCTAGTTACTTTCCGTATGAGTGTGTACACAAACATGGGTACGTATGTCGCATTCAAACCATTCAGCGATGCGTAAGACAATCAAATTTAACTTCATCAATGCCGAAGCTAATTTTAGACCGCCGAACTGTATATGTAAACAGACGCTGATTGGTTCGAAAACTGCAAGTTTTAAAATGGATTGGAGTGTTAGCAAAAACCTGATTAATACGGATGCGCCGAAAATGATGATCGGCGCAAATTGTCTGTTGACCTTTCAGATATTTCCATAAAATTTCAACCTTCATTTACCACAAGTTATAGAATACTTTCTATAAAATCTTTCTCAAGTTTTTACATAGCTTTTTAAAACTTATCAATTTGACATTTAGACATGTATTTGATTCAGTTAGATAAGAGGAATTAACCAAAAATAATGTCGATATTGTGTTGTCTTGGTTTGTATTGTTTGCACTTATGTTGCACAAGAAATCTTAACCTTCAGATTGCAACACATTTGCTTGCTTCAGTTTGCGCCGACCATCTTAAAGATGTTCTTGTTTTCTATTTCATTATGCGCCACATACGTACTTCGAGATTCATTATGGAAACAAGTCATCGAATGTGAAATTTATTTCTTATATGAAACGTTTGTTTTTGAATTTGTTCCGTATGTATTACGTCATGTGTATTGTACACATGTCCATGCCTTCTGGGCGGTTGGGTTGCTGTGCACTTTGTTTGTGATAATTTTGCTCCACTTCAATATTCATTTGGATCTTTCAAAGTACATTGTCATTTCATACTTTGATGTTAGCGGTTAAAGCCCTTGTTCAGTCAACATATGTGATCGTTTAAATTTCTTTTGTTGTACCGTTATAGTTGAGTGCCATCTATACACGACCATCAAAAAAGTCCCATGAGTGTTAATTCTGCCAGCAGCATCATGAGTTGATAAGATCAAGTAGATTACGATTTTCGAGTTTCTCTCTCTTTTTCCTCACTCCATCCCTCCCACTTTCTCTCTCCCTCTCTCTCTATCTACCCTTCTTTTCCCTCCCTCCCTCTCCCCTGTCTCCCCTCCCCCTTATCCCCTCTCCCCACTCCCTTCTCCCTCTCTCTATCTTCCTCTCTTTCTCTCGGTTATGTTTAACAATGGAAGGTAGCATAACAGACTAGTCAAACGGTCAGCTTCACAAGGTCAACATTTCTATAATGCGTACTAAGACATGTATAATTATGTTATTGGACATTATGCTGATTTTCACTATAATGAATTCAATTTAATTTTATTTGTTAAAACATAGATTTTGTACCAGATTTTGTACCAGATTTTGACTTCAGTAAGATACATGTACGCGCGTGATTTTCATTAATATTCATCGGACGCTTAAAAAATAAACTCGGTTAATGCTCGACTAATTGAACACTTACACTTCATTTAAATAATAAATTAGAACTCAAAGTGTTTTGAAGTTTGTAACTTTCATATGTACAAGTGATGATTTATATGCCACGCTTGGTGATGTAGAAAGTAGATCTACATAACATTTTAAGCCAGTCGATTCCAGTTCATTTCTCCAGGCTGTTCCTTCGGATATATTCATATTCTCTAGCGGGGCAATATTCACAATGTCATAACAACTTCCTATTGAAACGTTAAAACTGCATCTCATCGTCTGTTAAAGCAAACACAGTTAAGGAACATGGTTCTAAATAAATAAAAGACAGATTAAGTTGTTACAGGGAATGTCACCTACGTAAGACAATGCCTCCCCACACAGACCCCAGGGAAACAATAGTCTACAAAATATTAGGGCTTGAGGAGGTGCATGGGTTAACATGTACGGGAAATGCGGGAGCAGTGAATGGTCTGGCCAACAATCAACAACAACCATGGATAATTTAGGGGGACAACAGGGAGCAAAGGGTTGAATGAATGGAATAAACCACGGAACAAGCCTAGAAAGTCAGTAAGCATAGGCCGAAAGGGGGATGAAAGAACATAAATAGCATATCAAGTAAAGGAACTGCATATGGGGAACGGGGAGTTACATCTAAAAACATAAATAGAAGCAATAACCACACGGCAAGTTACAGCCTTCGAACTGTCAGTAAAGATACTAGGGATTTAATTCAATTTAACAGCTAACAAACCTCACACTTAACCGCTATAAGGTGGCTGATTTCCAACATACTTCCGTTCCTATGCATTAATTTTGTAAAACATTTTCGTCAACATTACTGTTCGTCATTGTCTGGGACGAGTGACACAAACGTTACACGAGGAATTATTTCTTCAGTGTAAGCTCTCCAGTTTCCGTATTCACAAACGTTTCACGACTGAATCTCAGACTTAGGCTTTAAAATGGTAAATTTTCATTTTGTTCATACATTATTGTTACAGAATATATTTTAATAAAACATGGCAAAAGTGTAGAGTGAGTAACATGAAATATTCAGGCAAAAATGTATCCATTTAAATATAATGAAACCGAAATGCTTCTAAATTTAATTTTTGCAAGGTTCAGTCTTAAAACTTTGTGAATACGGGCATATAACTGGCTTCTCTTGTGCAACGACCTCTCATCAACAACATTATAAGGTTTCAAGCAGTAACACTTTGCTATCGATCTAACCTCTCTAGGGCATCATTTAACTTCACTTGAGCAACAATCTCTAGGTCGTTATTCACAAACACTATAAGTCTGAAACTCACACTTAGACTTTAAAGCAAAACATATCTTTACCAATAATTTGTATTATTAAATATAAACAAATGAAATGCTCTCTGAATAATTGTTGTTTTCCTCTGTGCACTTAAGTCAATTATAAAAAATAATACATTGTTATATCAACACAGGGGCGAAAAGCACATTTCACATTTTAAAGTCAACGTCTGAGTTTCAGACTTATAGTGTTTATGAATAAGGGCCCTAGTCAACAGCTCCATCAATTTGCCTCTATATAACAACAACCTCACAACACTATCCCTTACATTGTGTTACTCTGGTGAGGTTGTACTGTAACACGATACAACACCGCAGCACGAGTGTGACAACAGTCACGTGTACTGTAACACAATACAACACCGCAGCACGAGTGTGACAACAGTCACGTGTACTGTAACACAATACAACACCGCAGCACGAGTGTGACAACAGTCACGTGTACTGTAACACAATACAACACCGCAGCACGAGTGTGACAACAGTCACGTGTACTGTAACACAATACAACACCGCAGCACGAGTGTGACAACAGTCACGTGTACTGTTACACAGTACAACACCGCAGCACGAGTGTGACAACAGTCACGTGACGCCCGGATCAATTTCATACGAGAGTATCTTACAATGATTCACACAATTTGAACTAAATGTTACCATTAGTGGAACTAAGTGTCAAACATACTGAACGTATGATATATAATACTGTATCAATATTCTCTCTACATGAACAAAAACTGCAATAGTTTCACAATCTGTTTTAACCTTTTTCAGAATATGCTTTACAATCGATTTGTTAGTAAAAACAGCATTTCATAACCGGATATGGTTGTTATTTTAACATTTACCTGACGCAGATGCAATTTCTTGCATCTCACAGATCGGAGACAGCAGTGGCATGGCTACCAGTTACGGAATTTAACGCAAATGGATTAGTTTGTTTGCGTTATCTAAAGGAAATTAATTGCATTACGCTGTTTGTTTGTACTGCCAAAGTGGTATTTGTTTTGTTTGTTGGTGTCTGAAACTACCTTCCAATTATTACTCTACGTTCATGTTTATCTACATTGTACGTTTAATTCCAAGAGTAACACAAATGCTGCCATAACTACGTTGTGCAGGGATAAATGTCAATATCCCACGCACGGTATCATGTGGAAAGTTCAATTAAAATCACATAATTACATAGCCGAGGTATCGTTGATTTTATGGCATCAATTTCTAGGGGAGTATATGATGTATCGACGCGTTAAGCGGTCATTGACAACAGGGTTTTCTTTCGATAGAAAGCTTTCCCGGTAGAACTGTGAACCTGGTGGAAGGTTATAAGCTTGTTATAAAACATAGTCATCGTGAACAAACTCTTTGAAAACAACTACATCGTTAATTATCTATTTTTTATATCGCCACTGATAATTATAGGGTATTTAATATGGCAATTGTTGATATTTGTATATATCACCATTGTTAATTATCGTTTTGTAGATATCGCTTCCGTTAATTATCGTTCTGTGAATATCGTCATTGTTCATTACCGTTTTGTAGATATCGCCACGGTTAATCGTCGTAGTAGATATCGCCACGGTTAATCGTCGTTGTAAATATCGCCATTGTTCATTACCGTTTTTTTAGATATCGCCACGGTTAATCGTCATAGTAGATATCGCCACGGTTAATCGTCGTTGTAAATATCGCCATTGTTCATTACCGTTTGGTATAAATCGCTACAGTTAATTATCGTTCTGTAAATATCGCCGTTGCATACCGTTTTGTAGATATCGGCACTGTTAATAATCGTTTTGTAGATATCGGCACCGTTAATTATAGTTCTGTAAATATCGGCACTGTTCATAATTGTATTGTAGATATCGCCATTGTAATTATCGTTTTCCGACATAACCATTGCATATTAGTTTGAATTTAAATCAAATATAAAAATATGTCGGGACGTCAGCTTATCAATTAAAAGTATATTATGGTTAAGAATAAAATAAAACTACAGTTATCAACGAAACGATATTAAAGTTGACATTTTAATCGTTTAGCGTCTGGTATTTCCAAGTCAGACTAATCACTTTAATTATTTTACCACGTACCTATACATTTTACATTAACCCTAGAGTGGATGGGATTTGTCTCATTAATTTAAAGGCAATATTATATTATTACAATAATACTAACAGTCATTTTGAAAGTTTTTTACACAGATTATTTAACAAATTATTATTCTGTCCCTTTGTTTCAGGAGTTAGATTTTTGGGGTCTAACGGAGCTGGACATAGAGCCGTGTTGTTGGGGACAATACAGCAAGTTTAAGGACCACAGAGAAACCCTTGCAGCGCTGGACGATAATTTCACACAACAGAACGAGATTGAAGCTTGGACAGAGAAAACTACAAATTATCAACGCTTCAAACACCGTGTCTGGCAGTTTATTGAAGAACCTACAACGTCTAGATCCGCTAAAGTAAGTGATAAAATAGTTTTCCCTAATTGCGTTCATTTTTATTGTAAGATGATTGCTGTCATTATGATATTGTACATACACAATAAGTATTCAAATGCGCTTCTGCATAAAAATCAACTATAAACGGTTTTGATGAAAACATAATTTTTTAAAACCATTTACAGAGGGTGGTCAATCCGAAAGTATTTCTTAAAAGTTTG
Organism: Mactromeris polynyma; assembly: GCA_032209605.1. Lineage (NCBI taxonomy): Eukaryota > Metazoa > Mollusca > Bivalvia > Venerida > Mactridae > Mactromeris > Mactromeris polynyma. The sequence continues at coordinate 53,017,077 of JASFXZ010000001.1, forward strand.
ATCCGAATGCGACTTATGTTGATAATGGTCAATATAAAGTTATAAACCAACTACTACAAAATGGTATTGTTTAAGATATACTAGTCCACACTCCCAAACCATCGCCGATTTTTTAAATAATATTCAGTTTATTTGTATATTGTATCCACAGTGTTTGCAATTTAGTTATAATACAGTTAAGTTATTATCTTCATGAATAATTGAACACAAGCCGGTTCAACTTTCAGAAACATCCAAATTTCATAGTTGGTTAAGATAAATAAATTAATAAAATAAAATAAAAATGTTTGTTTTTTCAATAAGGTGCGTTGGGAGTGTAATATAATGTATGTAGTTGTAAACTAAAGAATACAATATAAACTCAGCAATGCTTCATTATGTATATGATATAGATATGTATTTACAGTCGAACTTGTCCTTCCGACCGCCTTTTACAAGCGGCCTCCTGTCTTTAACTTTTCCGAATGTCCCCCGCGCGTTTTTAAGCGTTAAATTTATCTTCATAAGCGACTACCTGTCAAACACGACTACCGACTTTTAAGTTTGCTAAGCGACGGCTAAAGGCGAGGAGATTTTATTGATTTCTATAGCTTTTATTTCATACATATTCATATATTTTACCTGATATTGCCTATTTTATGTGTTTAATAAAAAATCTCAATAGCTGTAACAAAGCATTTTTAATATATTAAATATATATATTTCTATCTTTATTTCAGTTATATGCAGTATTTTCCATGTTTTTCGTCGTTTTGTCTATCGCCATTTTTTGTCTGGAGACCTATCACTGGTTCCGTGTTCCAATTCCTGGATCGAAATCCCACAATGCAACAGCATACGAAACATATTTTGCGCCGACCGGGGACCAGTGCATAAAAACGAAACATGAAAGTGGAAAATATGCATTCGCTGATACCGAACCCCATCCAGCTATGACGTATTTAGATTACGTGTGTGCAGCGTATTTTACAATAGAATTCATAACAAGACTGTTCTTTTCTCCTAATAAGTTTAAATTTATCAAAGGACCGTTGAATGTCATAGATCTGCTATGTCTGATACCTCACCTTATCGCCATTATCATGGTAACAGTTGATCCTTACGGCTCCTCTAAGGACACAAGTAATCTATTCCGGGCTTTTCTCGCTCTTAGAACTGTAAGGATTCTTCGAATCTTCAAACTGATGAAACATTACAGTGCTTTTAAAATATTAGTGTACACGATAAAGGTGTCGACGAAGGAATTATTGCTAATGGTGATATTTTTGTTCACCGGCGTGCTGATTTTTGCGAGTATTATATTTTACACAGAGAATGACACATTTGACAGTATACCAGTAGGATTTTGGTGGGCTCTGGTAACCATGACAACAGTAGGTTACGGTGATAAAGTTCCTAAAACAGAGGGAGGTTATATCATAGGTTGTGTGTGCGTATTGTGTGGGGTTCTCACAGTGGCATTCACAGTTCCTATTGTTGTAAACAATTTCACGTTGTATTATTCTCACGCTCAAAGCAGAATCAAGCTACCAGTGCATAAAAGGAAAGAACTAAAGAGAAAAATATTTCTGAAGAATCAAAAGTCGCTGGAATTTTTGCAAAAGTTAAAATGGCGTCGAGAAAAACATAAAACAGAGTTTAATGAGTTGGACGCTTTGAAAACACCACGTGACCCACCTTGCGGACAGGAGGCCGTGGTTGAAGCTACTACACCGCCCAAGAATTCAAGAGTTACGTTACTGATGGGAAATGATTTTGAAGACACTCCGGTAGGGGGTGCTAAGTATCAGAAAGACGCCACACCACTATCTACGTATAGAGACGGGGATGAAATGACGCCGGTTGATTCGCCCGATAGAATACATACAGTGTCTGAAAGTATTGACTTCACATTCACTGATTCACTGTCACTCTCACTGCCAGGAACGCCCTCAGATGTCAGTGTTAACACTGAAGCGGTAAGTGCAACTTATGTCAATGTTTCAAATTGTGAGTTTACGTCTGCTACACTCAATCCGCTCTGTACACAAAGTGTGACGTCCCATCATTTGTCTAGCTCCGGGCACTTGGGACTAACAACTATCCTTATTTCGCTCAATATGTATACGCTACAAAATAATCCCATAAGTCAATAAAAATCAACTCAAGGCTTTACAAGCGTAGCAACCCACGACTACTGCCTGTTGTACGCTCAAATTGATACATACTTTGAAATGTACCTGTTTCATTGAGGATTTGCTGTTGTCATATAATGAGATGTGTTGTCGACTCCATTTTGGAAGTAGTTCCAAACCAGCATGCTCCGCGCGGAAGTACACAGACTATGTGCGTAGCATTGACGAAGTTGACACAATGACAGCCAATCAACTTCGACCGGCGAACCATTCAGTCCGTTTATGAAACAAGGTTGTGCTTTTAAGCGAAATGGAAATATTAAATACGGCATTATATGTCTGCCAGAAGTTTTGATGTGTGAATTCAACGATCGTATTGGTTAACCTACAGAAACAGAACATTACCATATTGAACGCTCCCATTTGATTGAATAATATAAATTCTTCCTGAATCAACATCACTTCGTCCTGTAATTGTATTGTTACGATTTCTTTCATACGGTCGTCTTTGTGCTGATAACATAACATTGAATATGTAACCATGTTTCGTCCGCGGAAAGTCCATTGTTCATGAGATCAAAATCCAACCGATCTATTATTGCTGGGTTTTATTAAGACGTTAATGATTTTCTACATAATAAAAGTACTGAAAGGATATATTATACCATGCAAGGCATTCAGTTCTAAAAGTGTGTACATGTTTCGGTTGCTTTCATCGGGCAATTTTGTATGATTGAGAAGAAGTCAATTTTATATACTGGTCAAAAGAACTGACCCGCCATTTTGTATTGTGAGAATATTCACTACGTTATGACAGTGTGATCTGATAAACGTGGTTTGGACTGGTTTACATTGATGTTTTTCCGATGGTTCATTTCATTGAAATATTAAGTGTTAGAGCTTACTGCAATAAAAATATATGTATCCAATATTTATTTAGAAACTAAGTGAAATAGTACTGGCGGATTAGCACTTTTGACCACTGTTCATTATCTCGTCTGTTGCTATGGTAGTTGGCTGTTGATTCAATATATTTCAGTATAATGGACTTTATAAACACATCATTTAATTACCACCGACATTGAAAATGTTTCTAATATAAAATATGCCCCAAGTATTTGTTCTGTTATTTCAACATTCCGGGACACTTAACCACTATTAATCAATCAATTATCGTTCGATATTGTATATACAACTATAGGCTTTTGGGGGTTATTCTGCAGTAAATTACTGTCTCGACTTATTATATTCAATGTGATGTTTATGTTCTGGTAGGATTGAAACTTTTAATGATCTGTCAGTTTTATTGTATTTACCGGATGCTATATTTCCTTTTAATGTTGTTTATGTGCGCTGGCACTAGGATACTTCCGGTTATCCATTTGAGCTGATGCACTACGGTGACACGTGTGAAATTTATCTTTTTAAAGTCGACAATGAATGATTTAACAAATGACGGAAACTAAAGTTGACAAAATGAGTTGACAATAATTTTATTGTGAACCTGATGTATATCGATCATTATTTTCCAAAACATGTTTTCATTGCCTGACCACCTCACGGTTTGGGTTTACAATCATTCTCAATTAAATAAAAATGAACTACACTCGAGTTTCAGTAAATGACACCGTTCAGATGTTTCCAAAACTGGAATACTGAAGTCAAAACCGTCGTAATATGATTACAGTCATAAAATATTTAACCGGCATTCATGAATACTAATTCGTACAAATCCTAAAGACCCATCCGGTTCGTTCTGTGGTTATAGCGCTAGGCTGTTAGATCAACTGACCGGTTAGCTGCGCTAGGCTGTTAGATCAACTGACCGGTTAGCTGCGCTAGGCTGTTAGATCAACTGACCGGTTAGCTGCGCTAGGCTGTTAGATCAGCTGACCGGTTAGCTGCGCTAGGCTGTTAGATCAGCTGACCGGTTAGCTGCGCTAGGCTGTTAGATCAACTGACCGGTTAGCTGCGCTAGGCTGTTAGATCAACTGACCGGTTAGCTGCGCTAGGCTGTTAGATCAACTGCCCGGTTAGCTCAGCGGTTAGAGCGCTAGGCTTATATATCAACTGACCACCGTTTAAAACTAAAAATATGTTGAAAAACGCCGTTAAACCCATTGTAAATTGTCGTCAGCGAAGCGCGGAGAATGACTTTCTATATATAAATAATTATCACTAGCCTACTCGAGTAGAACGACCATTGCACACAAGAGAGTGGTGAAAATTAAGTGCTATTTAATAATACAAAGCTTCAATGAATTAATCCATTATTTTAATTTTGTATATTTTCCAGCATATCGCCGAGACAGAACAGCTGTTACACGATCTAGCCGACGCCGACAAGAAACGTAAGGAAGAAAGAAAACGACAGCTGGATCTGATCAACCATAAAAGAGAGATCAAACGACAGCAGATGAGTAAGGAGCCGCGTAAACGTCCCCAATTCGGGGCGGGAGCAAAGAGACAAACTTGAATTTTCAGGGTCACTCTTCTATTTGAAATGACTCTGATATGATATAATCATGTACTGTACGTTAAAATATTTGCAAATAACTAACAGAATTTAGTACAGATAAACTGACTTTTAATTTATCTTGGAGCTGAATAAAACGTCGTAAAGTGAACATTTGGATTTCATTGCATTTCTGTCTTCATGATTACGACCGGGATAAGTGTCCATAATTGTGAAAGAACATTTTGGGTGATAAAATATGGTTTTATTTTAAAAGGTCGCTGTGCTTGCACAACTTTTGACGTTCGATATGTACAGTGTAATCTCCCAGGGCAATTCTGTTTTGGAGAGGTTGTAGCTCTAGATAAGTTATATTAACGGAAAATTGCAACAACATGGAAAGTATTACATTGTTAAAGAGAGGTTGGTGCTCAATGGAGGACCGCTTGAGAGGTTGCTATGTATAACTATGGTTGTAATATGGCTTATATGTTCATGTTCATTCTTTGTGGAAACCAACATAGCTGTCTAAGAACTCATACCTTGTTTCGAGGTACCGGTTTGACTCACGACCCAATATCTCTTAACATCAGCTTCTGAACAACTTACATGTTTCTGGTTGTTTCCGATAAACTATGATTGTTTTACACGAGTTCCATGTTGTAACTGCTTATATTTTACACTCGTCAAAATTTAATATTTTACATTCATTTATATTGTAAGTTTTCTCATAAGTTTTTTTTTTCTTTTTTATTGATTAAAACACGTGTGCACATCGTTCATCGAACAAAGGATCATTAATATTCAATATCGTACACGTCATCATCGAAATCAATTCGATATCACTCATAGCACCATCCGATATCCCACTCTCATTCGTCTAAATCATACACATCATTATCGATATCACGCATACCGTCTCTATCATTTAATGTTAACACCGATTTCGCTAAATTATTATCAATTTATATCACAATGACTTATAATTAATATCCCACTGATTTTGTTACCAGCCTGAAATCCAACCGCGTTTTCCAATCAGTCGGCATCCAACTTTTTTAATTATCGATATCACACTTTTGCATTATTAATACCACTCTGATTATAATTGGCATCTCACGGTTTTAATTATTGATTTCGCACTGTTTCATTATCAACACCACTCTGTTTATATAATTGGCATCACACGGTTTTAATTACTGATATCGCACTGTTTCATTATCAACACCACTCTGTTTATATAATTGGCATCACACGGTTTTAATTATCGATATCACACTTTTGCATTATCAACACCACTCTGTTTATATAATTGACATCACGCGGTTTTAATTATCGATATCACACTTTTTCATTATCAACACCACTCTGATTATATAATTGGCATCACACGGTTTTAATTATTGATATCACACTGCTGCATTATCAACCCCACTCTGATTATATAATTGGCATCACACGGTTTTAATTATTGATATCACACTTTTGCATTATCAACCCCACTCTGATTATATAATTGGCATCACACGGTTTTAATTACTGATATCGCACTGTTTTTTTTATTCAGTATCGATATAACACCGTTGTTATCGACACTACGAGGGATGTTCGGAAAGTTTTGGACTGTAGTCATTGGGGTAGTAAAAGTTGGTAAAGATCAAAAAAGAAGTTTGTGTTTCATTGACACAGTCTCAACACTTTCAGGACAGCACTCGTACAATGTTACCATTACTGATATCACTGGTTTTCTTTATAAAAGGCATTTCACAATTATGATTAATACTATCATAATGTTTCCATTATTGACATTCCAGTATTTTTATTATCTATATCACAATGTTTCACTATCGAAACTGACCTTTTCCTAATCAATATCACGCTATTTTAGAATCGATATCATACTGTCGAAATATGGAAAAGGTTTTTATTTCCGACAGTCCGCTGTTTTAATTAAGAATATCACACTATTTTTATTATCGATATCGCACTGTTTTCATTATCGATATAACATTGTTTTCTTAATCGATATCACACTGTTTTCCTCAGTCAAATCATTCAAATATCATATTAACATTACCATGCCGTCCTCTCCATCGTTGTTATATTTGTCCGACTTTTATGAAATTATTGATATTTTCATTTTATTTTAAATAAAGAACTCCAAAACGTCGACTAGTTGAGTTATATTTCTAAATCGAAGATTTGGAGTCCTAAGAAAAACTGCGGTTAAAAGTTTACTCAAGATCTATGTTCAATATACTTATTCATTTTTGCTATCAATTAAATTCAACCAATGTTAATTATGTTGGTAGAGTGCCGGGATGTCACACGGGGTCCGGGTTCGATTCCCGGGCGGGCAGGTCCTGTCCTGTTTGCTTTTCGGAATGGAAAGTTGGTACTTGCTGATATTTTATTCCAGGAAACTGGTTTGATCAACTGGCCGGGATATCAAACTGAAAATAATGTTGAAAAATGGCGTTAGACTCATAAAAATACAGATACATAGTTACATATTTTACGAAAGGCGACACGGGAGATAATCATGACAGATACGTTATCATCATTGTTAAGTTATACGAGTTCCCTCCCCTTAGTGTAATTGACGTCTAATAGCTCGATACTTAAATGAGAAAGTATTTTATCTGTTAGTTTACTGTCAGCTGAATTTAACTCTCTTGGACAACTACATTAGGAAGTGTCACATCTAATACAAACAACATGTACAGATTCAATCAATGGATGCTGTACCTGTAATCTTACCGTACACTCACTCAGGTAATAACATACATTTCCAGTCGCGTTACAAGTGTTTATCAGCGTAGTAAGTACAGTAAAACTGCGATAATGACCTTTAAACTGGTCTTCTTATTGAGGTGGTCTTAATATTGAGGTTGAATAAAGAGAAAAACAATGAATGGTTCGATGTGGTCTTATTATTAGTGGTCTTTAAGTGAGGTTTTACTCTAATTGAATTCAGAATCATCGTACGCTTAACAATTCAATATTTAATTGAATATATCATTGTGTCTCTAAACGAAGACAGTTGATATTTATCATGAGATTAGACGTTCTGAAAGCTGAAGTTCTCTGACATGCATATACTTAAAGCGACATGACATGTTAATGTAATTTATGTATGTAAATGTAACTCTTTCACTGTTTTACATATTTGATAAGGAATTACATCATTGTCTACGAAAACATGTCACAGAACTTATTGACTTATTAAGACATATTGAGAAGAAATAAGACATTTTACTCCGAACTGTCCTCGAACTGACCAGAATTATTTCCCCCGATTTCCGTTTTAATGTCTAAAGAGAATACTTCCGCTTTAGAAACGAGGCTATGTCAAACAAGCAGAACATTGAGTCGTTTTGTGAAATATAATGCAGTTTGAGTGATTTGAAAGTACATTTTCCATATAGCCGGCAGAGAAGAGTAAGTCATCCCGCTTTAAAGATGTATTTGTGTATAGAATTACTTTCAAAAATATTAAAAACTGACCTGAACACAACATTGAATAAATGACATAAATATAGTTGTCGATCAATTTCCATTTCTTGACATTGATACAGTTTTTGGAAACGTGAACTATAGCTAAGTTATTTAAAATTCTAAACCACAACATACTAGAATTAAAAACAATTTATGTAAAAATTAACTTTTTATTTGATTTCCATCGAATCACAAAAAATACACGATACGTATAAAACACACGGTAATCGATATATATATAAAATATACGATAATCGATACCTATAAAATAAAAATGCATGATAATGTTGGGGTAGGCTATATGAGATAATGCATGATAATGTTGGGGTAGGCTATATGAGATAATAAAGTTCCCTATTTTGCTCTCAAAGTGATCAATAGTTCAGAGCATGGATGACAGCATTCACAAATCAGACCAATGGGACGGGACACACAAAAACTGATCAGGGATACACGAACATAAGGCAGACATAATAAGTGCTTAACAACCGGACAACGTCGTAATGTTTCGACGTCAATGCCATACCGCCAAGGTTTACAATATCAGTCTTATATTACATTCATCAGAATCTGCAGAAAGTTGTCACGAAACCAATATGTAATTACGTTATTCAAGATTCCAAGAATTCACAGGCGACCATTTGACGAATATAGAATATACATCTTACCATGAACTCTTCCTTAGAGACGCGGAAATATATGGTAATTTCTTTACAAGATATTGAGGCTATCTTAGGTCAGTATTAATATTGTATTCATACATAACTTATTGAATATACGTCTCACAATCTAATATTGTATACCAGATTAATTTGAGAAATACCATATACACATACATACAAACAGTACGTACCCGGGGGCGTCATATATATGCTATTTTAGGAAGTTAAATAAGAATACCATATATCACAATTACTCGAAGATAACAATTGTATTTATGTGCGTCATATTTCATGTACAACCGAAGAGGGACCGAACACTGACGTCACTTCTGTTACTTAAGAATTAATGTCACTCACTAAATCACGTGTCATCGCTCATGTCACGTGTCATGTCCCCATTGTATACATAGAATAAACAGTTTTATTTAGATACAATTACATAAATATTCAATCGCACTTCGCTACGTAGAGAAAAACAAAAACAATAATAATAGGTGGTACAGATCCTTCTCATTTGAATCTATAACTCGGGGAAAGACATTTATGAAACAGAGAACGTCATCAATGTATGTCTCACCGCAAAAGCTAATATTCCAGGGAAAGTGGAAACACGTGGCTAACCCCGATGATCTAACCGAGACAATGAACAACATCGGCACAAACACACTGTCAAGCGGTACAAGACGTTTTATGCAATTAATGTTTACTTTACATATTTGATACAAATACAATACAATACAAATAGTTTATTGCATAAAAACATAACATGTTTCATTGCAACATAATGTACATAATAACAAAAGACATGGTTTTGCAGGAGCACATGATGTTATATAGCGCATATTCAAATGTTTAAATTTCATTACATGATAAGGAACGTCATCCTTGTCGATTAAAATATATTTATATCACGGATTTCGACTTATTTTACAAGAAATAAAACATTTAACTACCGACTGTCTTCCAGAAGACACGTAATTGTTACAAAAGATTCTAGACATGCAATTTAAAGTTGACGTGTCTGAAATGAACCATAAATGAAAAACGGTTTAACGTTAGTCTAGTGGTGACATTTCAGCTTCAATTCGCGATTTCAACTTCATGAATTAACAATTTCACGATTTCAATTTCACGAATTCAACTCAACGAATTCACGAATTCAATTTAACGAATTCAATTTAACGAATTCACGATTTCAACTTCATGAATGCACGATTTCAACTTCTCGAATTCAAAATCGTGAATTCGTGAAGTTAAAATCGTGAATTCGTGAAATTGAAATCGTGAATTCATGAAGATGAATCGTGATTTCATTTGAACCGAGACTGGTGAATTCGCAAAGTTGAATTTGAAAATTGTTGAAGGTGAAATGTCCCTACCAGGCTTTCGTTGTTTTGTATGTGTATTCAAGTATGCATAATGACTCCTTATATCCTGTCCTGATCGCAATTAAGCGATTAGTTAGAAAAAAACAAGAGAAAGAAAAAATCTAAATTTCTTATAAAGGGCCACAAAACACCTAATGTCGCCTTAAATAGGTTACCCTATGTTCAGAAACACGTCAACATCAAACTAAAAGAAATAGTTCAGTGAAACGACACACAATTAGCATCGTTTGACATTTCCGTATAACTATCAGAGAAGAGAAGCCAACAATGTCATGCCGCCTTAAAAAGCTGTTGACATCATTAGACATGTTAAGCCAGAAAGCAAGTACAATTATACGTCTAACAGAAATCAGCTGAATATCCTAAGTCAGTGTGTGTTCCTGTTCAACCATATTTTGGAATCATTTTCTGTTGCAATAACATTCTGATAACAGTAATGAATGTTGCGTCTGGAATCATGATTAAACAATCGCTGATAATATTGTTTATGTTGGCTTACCGATATCTTGTTCATTACTGGAGTGTAACTTGGAGCTCCATCGCAACTGTATAAATTATTATCTTCCAAAGGCTATTATTTTTTACACCATCACAAGCCCGTCATTACACGCAATGCTTGTTAAAATAATTACAAACAGCTTTCCAGATTATTTACCTATTTTTTGTTCTTTATTTTCCCAGAATGCATCTGCAAAATCTCAGCGATTGTTTAAAGGTTCAGTTCTTATCAGTTATGCGTAATATCACGTGAAACTATGACGTCACAACAATTGGCTCCAAAACATGCAATGGAAACTGTACAAAAACTGTATGCGCATACATCTTGCATTTTGTTGTTCGGGATGTTCAATCGAGTGCCCAGAGATAAAAAAGCTGTTTCAGACATCAGTTATTTCTCGAACGTTTGCTTTATCCTTATTGCAAAAGTTTACTTTTCTGATACATCATTGTGCACAGGATGAGGAGTCATGGCGGTGCATAAGATGACGTCATGGAGATAATTAAGTCGTGCGCACGACTTAGTATGTCGTGCGCACGAGATAAATAAAAACATACACATGTCACCTCTGTGCCACCGTAGTACACAGTTTACTTGCATATTTTTCATTTTAAACTAAAAAATAACATTAATGTAAACCGTTACAAAGTCTGAAGCAATATTTGTATTTGTTTATGTTTTGCAATGAAACATGTGCTTAAAACAGGAGCTTAGTGATCGGAATCGTCTGGAAGCTTTCTCATTAGATTCGTGCCCCTGGGAAATCTGCCTCGTTCTGGTTTGTAAACAATTTGATGACGTAAAAAGAGGATGCAATATTCAACTGATAATGTTCGCACATCTACCCCGTTTAGTACCTCTTGGGTGAATGAAATCCCTGTTTGGTGCCTCTTTGGTTACAATATGATTGGGCGGATTTTAAAAAGTCCGCTTCGAGGACAATATTTGGTTGGTAAAAAACGTAGGTCAAAATCAATGTTTTATCGCTAAAAACAATGTAAGTTTAAGTGTTGGAAATGACATAATTTGGCGACAATGGCAATTTTGTTTTACAACTACAATGTACTTCATTTGCCATACATGTATCATACTTTTGAAAGAAATAAGAAAAAATCAAATTCCAGTTTCATCATACCTTGGTAACATTTAGGCAGCATTCTGTTCAAAATGAAGTTATTGAAGGATGAGTACCAACCTTGATAATACATATCTAATATTCGTTGCTTTAATTGGTTATAAGTAATTGACATTTCGTATTGGTTTTGCCATATAAAGTTTGCAAAAACTAGACGGTAAATGTTACTGAGATTTGGTAAAAGCTCATGTTATATGTTACAAATAATTTTCATTGAAGAATATTTGATGCCCACCTGAAATTTGGGTTTTCTAACATAGCCGATATTATTGCATGTGTACGCAACATGTATGCTAAATTTCGTGACAAGTAATTTCATAAAATAAGAGTTTCAAAAGAAATACATTGAATTTTAAGGAAGTTAAGGTACAAAATTATGCGTTTTTAAATGATACTGAGTAAATAATAGAAACGTGTAAGAGAATGACAAAGTCAAGTAGAGAAGACATTGTAACAAATATAGCATCTAACGAAACTGAACACTTACAACAATCATGTAAATGTTTAAGGAACGTTGATGAAACAGAGACGAACGCCACATACATAAGGCAATACCTCCCTACACAGATCCCTAAGTAAGTTAATTATATAAACATTTACAATGTACAGTTAAACCTCACCTACAGACCACCTCAATAATAAGACCATCTCAATTATATTATTAAGAATACAATATTCAAGTCCATTTTCACTGTTTTGCTCCATATTCAACCTCAATATTAAGACCACCTTTAAGACCACCTCAATATTAAGACCACCTTTAAGACCACCTCAATATTAAGACCACCTCAATATTAAGACCAGTTTTCAAGGGTCCCAATGTTGGTCTTATTATTGAGGTTTTACTCTCTATTTTATATTCACTAAGATATTACAGTGAAATAAGTTAGTATACGAGGTTTTAAACGGTAACAATGATTTTATTATATCTGTGTGTGAACCCTTTATGATAAACTAGAATTTGATCCAGCGCATTGGGCAACACATTTTTGTTGAACGAATGAACTCTTTACGGATTGAACATATACCAGCAGACATTAAAGACAGAAGTGTACTTCGCTGTGGCCATGGAAATGTTATAGACCAATGAAGCAGGAATGTGTGGTAGGTACCATGTTTCCTATAACAGGTGTTGTGTTACGTGCTCATTTTTATTGGACATGACACGTGGATACTAACAGGCCGTGTAACAAGCACGTGTGTATTCTCGTGGATTCTGTAAAACTCGTGCAAAGGTCGTACATCTGACACACGAGTTTATGTATACAACATATTGTACAAAGTGATCAATTTCATTTCAATTACACGTTGTGTATACTAATTGCTAATCTTACCGACTAGTGCAGAATTCCACGGTTCAATTAAAATAAATTTCGAATCGACTTTCTAAGTAAGCAAGACTTAGCACGGAGCCGTATGTGTGGGTATTGGTTAAATTATCACGACTCAGATATCCAATACATGTGTCTCGCTCCGTCAGCCTCATCAAATAATCAGGTTTTCAAATCGTTGACCACGTGGGTTTGTTTATGGTGAAATAATTAACGTGAAGAAAATATCGGAATCTACGAACACTGCCTAATTCTCAGTTCCCAATCAAAAAGGTTCCTGTATCCGTTCATACAAAGTGTACTAGAAGATTTGAGATAACGGCAGATGTTTTCCTGTCAAAATTAGCACAGGAAACCTTCTATCAACTTCTGTAAATACAAATTTCAAATATCTGATTAGTTTTCCTCAGTATACAAACTACCGCATTGGATTTATTTGTGTAGATGTGACTTATCAGCACGAATTAACTGTAAATCGCAAGATTCGAAAATCTAGGATTTACGCATTACGAAAATTCGGAAGTGTTTGAAATCGTTCTTTATTGACGAAGTATACAGCGTAGTGTCGCCAGACTGTGAACTACACGGATTTTTATATTTCTTATCCAATATCTAATACGTGATTTAGTTTTGTTTATCTGTGAAACTTGAAGCACAAGTTGATAGTAAAATCTAGATCACATAATGAAAAAGATTAAATTAGTGGAGCTGTCCTTCAGTAAGAAGCACGCGGTGTATTTCACCAATCAAGAAATACAAGGTCTACTTACACTCGAGACTGAACAAGACATCAAAGTTACAGGTAAGTTACGGAATGTTTTCATATCACTAATTGATACACTTTACAAACTTCTCGTTATTGCAGATAAAGCTGTTAATGCATCACTTGCGATTGATATAAAATCGTGTGAAATATTAACAAAAAGGAGCATTGTTTATGTTTTGTCTGTTTTAGCATTGATGTATTATTGCTCTAAACGTTTCGTCGATCACTTGACGATCTTAAATCTCGGAATCTTATTTTCGAGAAACATGTGGTGCAACAGGGCCGTTCCAACAGTAGAACGAAGAATACGCACTCCATACTACCGCCTACACACGGGGTTAGGGCGGCCACCACGATATAAACAGTGCTAAACTTTCTTTCAAACAGACCGGAAAATCAATTTTTATAAAAAATGTATAAGAAATAATATTTCAGATTTAGATGGTACATCGGTTCCTTTATCCCATTACCTTCCAACTTATACCAAATTACGTTCTTTTTTCGGGTATTTATTTTCTATGTCGCGGGTGCGTACGTGCGTTTGACCTAATTAGATTTCCTAGAATGAATGACCAACCAATACTAACTTGCTCTTTCACAAGCAGCTGACTAATTATCTACATGAATCAGAGGTGGCGACCTAAGACCTAAGCAAAATGTCACGGAGGGAGATGATCTCACACAGGAATCGAACCCGGACCGCCTGGGTGACAGCCACACACTCTATCCACTGAGCTAACCGGACGGAATCGTAAATTCGAGAGAATAGCTAACTCGTTGTTATCAATATAAATATGACCGTATATTGGTCAAATTTATGTCTGATCTGGCTGAAATGTTCAACAAATATAGCGTAGATACATGGCACAACATTTTGTTTATTTCATGTCACAAATTCACAGATTGAAAAAATCAAATCAAAAATGTGATGATGCGAAAAATATCAGTACTGCAGCTCCAACTTAAAAATTATCTTGTTGATTGGAAAGAGTCTAATAGCGTGTGTGCCCACCCGAACTAGAAGTACCGGGTTATTAAACCCGATAAATTCGACCCGAGAATCATGATCTACACTTAGACATTAAAAAAATGGACAAAGACCTGAAAAATGCCTGTTGCGCTAAAGTGAACACCAATTTTCACATTTTCTGTTTAATAACGTCATATGATTTGTTTGTTCTCTAAAACTTGTAATCCCCCTGTTTTCTTTTTCTCTTCCGATCGTTTAATGTTCGCATGTGATGTACTGTATATTTGTATTTTGTATGTGATTTTATGACGATGTACCATATACAAGTCAAAACAAATCAAATGTTCTGTTCTGTACAACATGCATACAGTCAAACCTGTGTTAAAGACCACCTGCGAACAAAGACCACTATTGCAAAACCTGTCTGCAAAGTCCACCAATTTTTTTCTCCCATCAGACCATTTTCAATGATAATTAATCTGTTAATAGAGACCACCTGTAAACAAAGACCACATTTTGCTGTTCCAATGGGTGGTCTTTACAGACAGGTTTGACTGTATGTCTATCTGACAGTGTTAAAAGATACACATCTACCATATCATATCACGTGACTCAAGTGTTTTGGAAATAACTGTCAACTAATGGTAATATGCAACAATATATTGCATATTGCTTTTGCTGTTCCATCGAGCAAAATAGATTGCTACATAATTAATTAATGCATTCCCAAATACATCTGGTAAATTTCCTTACTATTGATCGAATATTGTGTAACGGTGTAATTTTAATTATAGTGAGAACATTGCGTCGCCCTGTGGGATACAGATTATTTCGATCGGATAAAATTCAAGACATATTTTTTTTGTGAAACAATTGTTAAACTTTAGGCGATAATTTTCATGACGCTGGTAAAAGAAAAAAAAGAACACAATTTAATTGTGTTTCACAGCACAGACGAATGGTTGACAAATGAAAGGTTTAAACTTATTTATGTTACGATGGTGAAACAAGTTCTTACGACTTATACAAATCACTCTCGATGCTTGCTTCCTGGCTACCAACCAGTACTCGCGCCAAATGTATCACTGATCTCATGCAGGGATTCTGCAGTTCGTGGTCTAGGCTTTGTCCATGATTACCTGATTCGAACTCAGGATGGTCGGATCTACATTCTGTCGCTGGGCCGCTAACCAATACGTCGCAGTAAATGCACTATTCGTGTAGAAATACATAATTAATTGGGCAAATAAGTACAAGGTTCGCCCCCATGCTGTTTCACCGACTGTATTGACCGACAATAAACAATAAATCATACACTGCTTACTTAGTTACATTACAGAAAAGTATATAAATTGTATCTAAAATACACATGTTATTCTTCATATTAACAAAAATGTTCATATCAAAATAACATTGGCTGTAACTGTTAATTAAATACAACAAATTATCATCAAAAAATATTAGTACGGTTCCAAAATTCTCAAAAAAGATTACTACATATTTGCAAATCTACGCAAAGCTGCTCAATGTCAAGTTAATACCTTTTATACATGACTACCAGTCACAATGAAAATATGTTTTCCTATTTCCAAATAAAATTAGACCCTTCTGCGGAAAAACGCCGCACATACAAAAAAGACAGACAAGTCAGTAGAGATTTACCATTATATAATTATCTCATAGTAGATGCGATTTGCGTTTTGTGTTGGTCCGTTAAAGTGACATATTTAATGTAAAAAATGTATGTACCGTTTTACAATTTTGGTAAGAACTGGCATTCTTTCCATGGAAAATATTGTTTTCACTGAATTTGACATAAATGGAACAAATATTGTTTTTATCTCCTGACTTTCTTCAAAGAAACTTCGCTGTCACTGTAGAAATGTTGATTGTGACGATTTCTGACAAGGAAACACGTATGAAAAACGTTTTTGTTTTTGGTGTAATGGAACATAATGTCATTCAATGTCCGTTATGTAAACAATAATTAGAAAATCCTCTCCGATCTGTCAAATTCCGTACTTTCGTTTTGATGACTACAATTATCTACTTTCCGTTTGGAAACGTGGCAATATCAGAACTAATAAAAAGTGTATTTGTAAAATGAAATGCAACTGGATGGTATGAAACTTATACGAATATACAGCTATCTGAGAAGAGATAAAATATGCAAGATCGTTTGAATGATACTGTTGTGTCTTTAGTGCCTCGCTATGTACAGTATTCTTTAAAAATGATTTAGAACGCCAATACATCTTAATAAAAAACATATAGGTCGCCGCTAGAAGCCGAAATAATTGAATATCTTGAAAATACATTATAATATATAAGTACACCATTGTTGATCATTATAACCGCATTACTTCTAAATTCGTCCTGAATTCTATCTTCCTAACATGATAGATTGTCCTCTTACAACACCTGACACGATGCCAATGGCATCAACGTAATGCAATGTGGTAAAATAACAAACCATTTGGGTCATGGTTTGAAGGTTTTGGATTTTTTGCTGAAACATACAATCTGGGCTGTCAGAGATAAAATCTTGGAGGATGAAGATACAAGGTGCTAGCGAGATCAGTAAGAAATATATAATGTCGTGCATTCACTATTCAATATTTTTGCAATGTAAAAAATAAGATACTTTTATTTCCTCCATGCATGGAGAGCAGAGCAATATGTACAACGTTAAACAATACAAAGGTAAACAAACGAATCATCAACAAATCATCTTGAGTCAGAATACAGTTAAGAATTTAAGATAAACAGGGAAATACTAAGGAATGGTGACAAAAGTATGGAAATTCGTTCATATGAGAAACATGTGAATGATGTACAAATTCATATCTGAATCTGTTTTAAAAACAGCATTTTAGCCTAGCAATAGATCATACTGAAACGCGATTTAAGTGCCTTATACAACTAAATCTTAACGAAAGCGAAACAAAAGACAAGCGTGTCGAGGGAATATTTGTATATCATAGTCAAATCAGAAGATGTGAATATACAGAGACGTTTATAATGTGTACCATGTGACGTCACTGACGAATGCAAATGAGCAGACATGACAAACAAAACCATGGTTGTGAAATTGGAGACCACTAGAAGTTTAACCAATCAAATAAGCGAAGTTACACCATGATTGTGAACCCAAGACGTTGAATCAGTCCTAGTAAAGTATTGATATGAAAAGTCGCTTTTGTGAACAGTGCGGTAACTAACAGTTATCTTATTGAACAGTGCGGTAACTAACAGTTATCTTATTGAACAGTGCGGTAACTAACAGTTATCTTATTGAACAGTGCGGTAATTAACAGTTGTCTTATTGAACAGTGCGGTAACTAACAGTTATCTTATTGAACAGTGCGGTAACTAACAGTTATCTTATTGAACAGTGTAGTAACTAACAGTTATCTAATTGAACAGTGCGGTAACTAACAGTTATCTTATTGAACAGTGCGGTAACTAACAGTTATCTTATTGAACAGTGCGGTAACTAGCAGTTATCTTATTGAACAGTGCGGTGACTAACAGTTATCTTATTGAACAGTGCGGTAACTAACAGTTATCTTATTGAACAGTGCGGTAACTAATAACAGTTATCTTATTGAACAGTGCGGTAACTAACAGTTATCTTATTGAACAGTGCGGTAACTAACAGTTATCTTATTGAACAGTGTGGTAACTAACAGTTATCTTATTGAACAGTGCGGTAACTAACAGTTATCTTATTGAACAGTGCGGTAACTAACAGTTATCTTATTGAACAGTGCGGTAACTAACAGTTATCTTATTGAACAGTGCGGTAACTAACAGTTATCTTATTGAACAGTGCGGTAACTAACAGTTATCTTATTGAACAGTGCGGTAACTAACAGTTATCTTATTGAACAGTGCGGTAACTAACAGTTATCTTATTGAACAGTGCGGTAACTAACAGTTATCTTATTAACGCGCTTTTAGATAATGTACTCTGTTCTTTCATAAGTAAGCCATACCCTTTAACTTAACTATGAATTTAGCTCCTCCTCTCCAGACGTAGCGCTACCAACATCAAATATAACTTCCAAAACTATGATACAAAGTAAATTACATGTAAAAAGGAATTGGTAAATAGTTGTTGTTCTACATGACGTCATATTTATGCGTGCGTGGTATTTTATCGTCAATAAAACCCAATGTCACCAATTAGAAAGTTTGTTCACTGTATGATGGTATACTTGTACTTACTATCGGAAAATTGATGTAGAAAAGCTTATGCAACAAAACAAATGCTATTGTCTCGTATTGAACTCTGAAAGACTAATGGAACCCCACATGCATTGTTTCAGATAGTTAGAGATATGATACGTACATATTGTCTGGGAATGTAATTAGAGGCATCGGCAATATGTCTAGAGAGAAATTAGCATTTGTTTGTTGTGTTTAAGGACAACTAGAATATCTAAGCTCCAGCGTAGAACCAGTATTGTGTTCTTATGTCTTCAAGTGCAAACGTATTCAATTCCAAATTAGATACGCAAATAATCACATTAACCTTCTCTCAAGCGTATCCAGAATCTGGCATTAAAACGACAGATTCGGAATAAGAACGGTGCCCAAACAATAACATAATTATCACCGAACACCGGGAAGTGCCCATTATAATTATGTGAAATGACAAAATAGTGTTTTGCTCGTGTTTCATATAATCAGTGAAAATGGTGAAAAGAGATAAACCAATATAGCCCGACATTACTGAAAAGAAATAGCAATATATCTTATATTTATACATATTTGAAGAATCCTGCCTGGCAAATCCTAAAATGTGTACTGGTTCATCCGAAACCTGTTTAATTTCTTTGCTGAAGTTATGCTCAGTACTTAACTATTGAGTAAGACTTATGTAACTCATATGTTGATGTAATATGACGATCTGTGACAACTAAAGAGAACGTATAAATAAATCTAAATAATGTAGATCGATCTCAGAAAAATATTCCAAATCTTATCATGTTCCACAATGACGTCACATTGTCCTGTGGCTGACGGTATGGTATTTCACTTTTTCGGCGTAGCTGTATGACATTGATTTTGACTTACATTTTTGACCAACCAAATGTTGTCCTCGAAGCGGGCTTTTTAAAATCTGACCACTCAAATTGTCATCAAAGAGGCACCAAACGGGGTTTTCGTAAGATGTGCGAACATAATCAGTTGGATATTGCATCCTCTTTTTACGTCATCAAATTGTTTACGAGACAGATTTACCAAGGGCACGAATCTAATGAGAAAAGCTTCCAGACGATCTGGATTACTGACAAGCACACGTTTCATTGCAAAACATAAACAAATGTTGCTTCAGACTTTGCAATGGTTTACATTAATGTTTTTTTAAGTTTAAAATTAAAAATATGTACAGGAACACGAATCTAGGAGAAAACAGCATAATTATATAAAATGACCCTGATAAGACAGGTCCATGATTATAGTATACACAGATCCGAGTTATGTTTTTGTAAGGATTTATTTATCAACATGTTGCAAAAAACATAATTTCATTTAACATACCGGAAGACATCATTCTATCTACGCCGATAGTCTTTTTTTTAAAGATATTTCTTGTTTCGACTCACGTATATAAAACCATACAATAGAATACATTTAAACAGACTGTCGTTGGACTATGCAAACACTCCAGATTACCAATCTTTATGAGATGCTCATTGTTACTGTTTTAATAGATTTCGATCATATATAGAGTTTAAATTGATTATTAATTCCTATTTCACGATTATATTATACTTGTTGAGTGGTTGTTGCTCAATAGAGGGTTGCTCTGGGGAGGTTTGAACCACACATTCGTTTACAAGTATACAATACAAATAAATAAATTACATATCAAAATAATCTTTCGCTTCTTACTAACGTTGTTCTTTCTTGTAATGATAGGTAATTTTCAAGTCATTAAATGTAAATAGTGTATAGTGTGTTATCACAGTGTTATATCGTGTCACGTGTGTATAGTGTGTTATCACAGAGTGATATCGTGTCACGTGTGTATAGTGTGTTATCACAGTGTTATATCATGTCACGTGTGTATAGTGTGTTATCACAGTGTTATATCGTGTCACGTGTGTATAGTGTGTTATCACAGAGTGATATCGTGTCACGTGTGTATAGTGTGTTATCACAGTGTTATATCATGTCACGTGTGTATAGTGTGTTATCACAGTGTTATATCGTGTCACGTGTGTATAGTGTGTTATCACAGAGTGATATCGTGTCACGTGTGTATATTGTGTTATCACAGTGTGATATCGTGTCACGTGTGTATAGTGTGTTATCACAGTGTTAATCGTGTCACGTGTGTATATTGTGTTATCACAGTGTTATATCATGTCACGTGTGTATAGTTTGTTATCACAGTGTGATATCGTGTCACTTGTGTATAGTGTGTTATCACAGTGTGATATCGAGTCACGTGTGTATAGTGTGTTATCACAGTGTGATATCGTGTCACATGTGTAGAGTGTGTTATCACAGTGTGATAGTGTGTCACGTGTGTATAGTGTTATCACAGTGTGATATCGTGTCACGTGTGTATAGTGTTATCACAGTGTGATATCGTGTCACGTGTGTAAAGTGTGTTAGCACAGTGTGGCAACACTATATATACTAGGAATATGGTTATCCACTAGATGGCACCATTTTTATACCTGCAGTGTGATATCGTGTCACGTGTCTATAGTGCGTTATCACAGTGTGATATCGGGTCACGTGTGTATAGTGTGTTATCACAGTGTGATATCGTGTCACGTGTCTATAGCTTGTTATCAGTGTGATAGTGTGTCACGTGTGTATAGTGTTATCACAGTGTGATATCGTGTCACGTGTGTATAGTGTTATCACAGTGTGATATCGTGCCACGTGTGTAAAGTGTGTTAGCACAGTGTGGCAACACTATATATACTAGGAATATGGTTATCCACTAGATGGCACCATTTTTATACCTGCATACAGTTGGCTCTAATTAAGTAATATTATGCCATAAATAACATACAGTGTCCGTGTTTATCTCCTATAAACAAAGTAAATCATAGGGTATATATCCAGACTTTACCTGCTACCCAAGTGTACACCGCCTCTATATGACTGAGACAATCTCCCTTATAGTGTTCTCCCTTTACAAACTACAGAAATATAAATGTACTGACAAGGGAGATAAGCGATGTATGGAGTTTGGTGAAACGTAAAACCCTGCACACACACTCGTATACCGCTGATGATCTCTTGATTTCTAATTTCACGTAACGGTACACTTCATAATAAAAATAAAAGAAAATTAGCTCGGGAATTGGCATCATGTTCTGTCTCAGTTGGCATTCATTTGGCCAGTCTGGCTTTCTAATTTAAAAAGAGCCGAATATTTCTGATTTGCCGCCACGCCCAGTGTGCCGTTCAGTATCACACGTGCAGCCGCTTTTTGCGAGTTTTCATGGCTTCTATTTTGGCAAACATTTTATCAAACCAAATAACGTAAGTCGGACTCAAATTATATGTCAGGAAAACACAGGGGTGTGGGTTATGTTTGAGTTGGCAAATCGATGAATGAAAGCAAACCAAGTATTACTTCTTCTTTATTTACTAAGCTGATAGGCTTGTTTTGCTTTCATCCCTCGAAATATTCTCAGATTTCTAACTTAACTCCACACCGTTGTATTGTTGATTACGAAATCAGACTATCTGATAACGTCAAATGTTTCAACAAAGTACTAGCTTCTGATTTTCCGGTGGATTGCTTGATTTATATTGTTGATGGCTTCTTTCAAACAGAATTAAGACTTTTCTCCTTGATTTATTGCAATACGCACAAATAACAATATTAATGGATTTTACAAAATGTGGAACAAAATAGCGGAGTTTGATAAACTGTCCTAGTAATCGGTCAATAGATTTCCGATGTTATGCAATTAAGTGCTGTTAGACGCGTGTCTTTTAGGTAATGCTTCAAATCTTACTGTGCATCATGAATCCGACGATTTGTTCTATCTAAGTTAATGAACCATACATAATTTATTTCACTGCTTCAGTCCGTGGTTATTTCTCTTATTCCAAAGTTTGCGTGCGGAAACATTTTATGACCAGCTTTTATTTCATGGCTTAGTGGTAAATTAGTTGAACGCCAAATTGAGACGAGGAATTATCTCGTATTAAGAGTCAAAGAAGCGAACCTGACATTTTGAATTTTGAGATTCTTTACTACCTTATGACAATGTAATATGAAACGATGATCGTGACTTTGACAAGTTTACAATCACTTTTTGCCATACATGTTGCGCAATTCCTTTGAAATGTATATGTTATTGCTTACCGCAATTAAAATAAACTAAACTTGTATCCAGGAGCGTTTTAAAATCTACGTGATATAAACGGGAAGCATTATAGTAGATCCGTTTAACGTACGCAGGAGTAGATCCGTTTAACGTACATCGTTATTTGGTCAAAAGTAGTACTTCGTTTTTGGTTATCCATGATACGATACAATTTTATATGATTTGTGTTCTGTACAGATGAGTTAAACAAACATAAATAAATATTGTTTACTATCAATTTGATTGTTTGTTGGTAATTCAGTCTACTTTCGTTTTCTCTGAAAACAAGCAGCAAAAACCCTACACCATACTGTTGAACAGTAACGATCTTCTCTGTGAAACTTTTTCAATAAGTCGAGAACGATTGGACGTAAGATCCTCAAACTGTACTTGGATGTGTGTACGTTATTTTTTTAATGTCACTATTTCAAAGGTCAAGGTCACCGTGACCTTTAACTACAAACAGGTCTCCCATCACATATTCTATAACTGTTTGATGTGTTTGATTTTATTGTCCAACTGGTGAGCAATATTTCAGTCAAAGAAATTACTCATTCACAATATCCTAACTCCGAACTAAGTAAGTGTTATCTGGAACTTACTATGCTGAGCACCAAAGACGGACTCCTTACCAGTACCGTATTAACGACTTTGATATGACGCTGCCAGGAATCGAACACTAGACCTCTCGCATTCGGAATTTCAAGAGAGGCTGTATCAATAATTACAAAACGTAACAAGGATGTTGGACATAACGTAAGCCGGATCCACTCTTGTCATAAACAATCTTTCTAACTGTAAGTGCTCGCTTTACCTCTAAAACACGTAAGACGGATCTACTCTAGTACGGCTGTACGTAAGACGGATCTACTCTAGAACGGGTGTACGTAAGCCGGATCTACTCTTACATTTTATGTTTTTTGATACAATATGCACCCCTCTAACCACTAAACAACGTTAGCCTGATAAACTCATGTGTATTACAACCTTTCCAGCTAGTTATACTCTGTTTAAGTGGGTTGTACGTAAGACGGATCTTCTATAGTACGGGTGTACGTAAGCCGGATCTACTCTTACATTTTATGTTTTTTATACAATTTGCACCCCTCTTACCAGTAAACAACGTTAGCCGGATCTACTCTTGTATATAACAGCCTTTCCAGCTATTAATACTCTTTTTAAGTGGGTTGTACGTAAGACGGATCTACTCTAGTACGGATGTACGTAAGCCGGATCTACTCTTACATTTTGTGTTTTTGATACAATATGCACCCCTCTAACCAGTAAACAACGTTAGCCAGATCAACTATTGTATATTACAACCTTTCCAGCTATTAATACTCTGTTTAAGTGGGTTGTACGTAAGACGGATCTACTCTAGTACGGGTGTACGTTAGCCGGATCTACTCTTACATTTTATGTTTTTGATACAATATGCACCCCTCTAACCAGTAAACAACGTAAGCCGGATCTACTCTTGTATATTACAATATTTCCAGCTATTTATACTCTGTTTAAGTGGGTTGTACGTAAGACGGATCTACTCTAGTACGGGTGTACGTATGCCGGATCTACTCTTACATTTTATGTTGTATGATACAATATGCCCCCCTTTAACCAGTAAACAACGTAAGCCTGATCAAATCTTGTATATTACAACCTTTCCAGCTATTTATACTCTGTATTAGATTCCTGTACCTAAAGTATGGGTCAAACTGTATGGTAGAGGTTTTAGCGTAGGAATACTGTACGTTAAACGGATCTACTGCTTCGTACGTAAGACGGATCTACTCTAATGCTTCCCGATATAAACCGCAATAATAAGACCACAATTGGAACCCTTAAAAACTGGTCTTAATAATAAGATGGTCTTTATATTGAGGTTGAATAAAGAGCAAATTAGTTAAAATGGACTTGAAAATTGAGTTCTTAATTTTTTAATGTGGTATTATGTACAACGTTTGGAGATAATGTTGTGATATAAAC
Source organism: Mactromeris polynyma (assembly GCA_032209605.1). NCBI lineage: Eukaryota > Metazoa > Mollusca > Bivalvia > Venerida > Mactridae > Mactromeris > Mactromeris polynyma. The sequence goes on from JASFXZ010000001.1 coordinate 53,042,235, forward strand.
TATATGTGCCATATCTAGGAGTATCATAAAATAACTGTTTGTTAGTTGCTTGTGGTATTCTTTAATCAACGTATCAACATCTGGGAGTATAGATATGCTCCTAAAAAAAGTAAGGATATTACATTTTCGCATTCCTTAAGAGGACATTCCTTAATCCACAATGTATTTTACCACTAATTATCGTTTCTAGTTAGGCACTAGTACACAATTCACCTGAACATATTGTTTTACATCCCTGACTTCATGGGAAACAATGATGTTACTGAAGTTAACTAATAAAACTATTACATGGCAATGGATATGTGTTGTTTGCTTGTAATATCCTTAACTTTCAGGGGTACAGTTAAACCTCACTTAAAGACCACCGAAATAATAAGACCACCTCAATAATAAGACCACCGCAATAATAAGACCACCTCAATAATAAGACCACCGAAATAATAAGACCACCGAAATAATAAGACCACCTCAATAATAAGACCACCTCAATAATAAGACCACATCAATAATAAGACCACATCAATAATAAGACCACATTAATAATAAGACCACCGCAATAATAAGACCACATCAATAATAAGACCACCTCAATAATAAGACCACATCAATAATAAGACCACATCAATAATAAGACCACCTCAATAATAAGGCCACCGCAATAATAAGACCACATCAATAATAAGACCACATCAATAATAAGACCACCTCAATAATAAGACCACATCAATAATAAGACCACCTCAATAATAAGACCACATCAATAATAAGACCACATCAATAATAAGACCACATCAATAATAAGACCACATCAATAATAATACCACCTCAATAATAAGACCACCTCAATAATAAGACCACCTCAATAATAAGACCACCTCAATAATAAGACCACCTCAATAATAAGACCACATCAATAATAAGACCACATCAATAATAAGACCACATCAATAATAAGACCACATCAATAATAAGACCACCTCAATAATAAGACCACCTCAATAATAAGACCACCTCAATAATAAGACCACCTCAATAATAAGACCATCATTTTCATTCAACATGTACATTATACACCGTTTTAGGGATTATTATAGTAGAATAATTATGAAAAAGTAACATCATGTGGAGATGAACAAAATAATTTAAACATCAACGTTCAAAATAGTAGAACGTTTACCCAATGCTTCTTTTACAAAAAAAGATATCTTGATAAGTTCAGTTTTGTTTACAGTTTTTAATCAAATTCATATACCTGGTCACGGACCTGTATATAGGTCCGTGACCTGGTGCGAAGGTGTGAACAACATCATATCTAAGGTAGTGACACAGTAAACACTCACGGAGTGTAATTTATAAATTTATTGATTAAATTCTATTATCACGGATATAATAAACTTTTTATATGGTTAATATGTCCGTGCTATAACGAATGATTTTAACTGATTTATAAACCCGATGATAATTTATGAATTATATTAGTTCATGATATTTGTGGAAGATCAAGTTTACACCACATATATTTTATATATTTGTGACCAATGCTATATCTTTGCGCTGAATAAAACAAAATGTTCATGACAATTGAAATTAAGCTGCAGCTAAAGAAAATACGACACAACAGTCGATAATGGTCTTCTAGAAGAAATTAATTTCATGAAGCTTAATTAACGCTATAATATTGCATAAATGCAGTCTACACTTGACCACCATAAACCATGGTCCAGCGAACAGTTTGATTGAGATAACATCTTATGAGACCACATGTGGAGATTAAACTTGTCACAAGAAAGACTAACCGAAATCGGTTTCACTCGCTAATCTTCGTGAATTTCCGTGATATCTCACGGAAACACTCCTGAAATTGACAGGTACTCCATGTATCTCTTAATTCCCCCATTTTGTTTTCATAATAGATTACAACAATTGACACCGTTGGAACGAGCATAAAACATCCTAACAGAATCTGCTTGAATATTTGAATTCCCGTCTAAGGATAAGTTAAAATAGTGATTTAAACACGTCGGACGTCCAGGAAAAACGGACCGTTTACACTGTTTTCAATAGGAAACTGGGTGGCTCAAGAAAACTGTAGATTCCCCCGCCTAAACATATATAAAATTTCAATATTTTTATATGATTGAAAAGAAGATACATTGAGGTTTCCAAATCTGCTTGAATATTTTGAATATGTTAAAAAATAAAGAAATAATCATAATAAATACGTAGCGTTCCCCATCTAATCAATGCTATTTAGACGACTGGAAATATCGATTTTTGGCTGATGCGATAAGCGATATTGTTGGACATGATTAAGACCACTTTCAAGGGTCCAAAGAATGGTATCAGTATTGAGGTTTTACTGTATATCTTAATGCCTTCAACTTCAACAACACTGAAAGGTACTGCAATGTAAAGTGTCAGTATTTAAGTCATACTAGTTAACCAGCGCGCCTAAGCGCGCCTGGTATTATCTCTCAGTCGGTTACCTCTGTCGGTAAAAGCGTCGACTTTCAATCTGCTTGAATATCGGGTGAAGCGTATGTTTCCCCGTGGTAAGCATACATCCAAAGTCAATGAGGTCTCCTCTACTGATTCCTGTTGGCAAGTTGGCAGTTGTTCTCCAATTTGGTTTTAACAAGGAAAGACAAATCCGACTAACTAGTAATGTACAATTAGAGTTACATTAAATTTGATATCACGTGTGCTTTGTCACTATGAACAAAAACATCACAGAAGGAAGTGATATACATATCACAGAACAAATCTAGAATACTGTACAGAAGTGATAAAGCGACTGACACATTAATAAATCTGCATTTTCTGTGCTATACATAATCTCACTCATGCAATTAAACTTTCTCTTTACTTACAGTAATGACTCCATAATGAGACCATCATTGGTTCTATAGAAAGTTTGTCTTGGTGTTAAAGTGGTCTGATCACCGAACTAAAATACTGAAGAAAAAATTAAACCTGTTCCATAAAAAGATGGTGTTATCAATGAAGTGGTCACAGTTTCGAAGTTGTCTTTAAAAGCGAGGTTTTAGTGTACAAGTATACTGCCACAATCGCAGTTTGTGCAACATATACTCAGTTCATTTTAAAATGCACAGTTTTAGACCTGTGAAATGTTTCTAAAGCGTCATTTTATTCCAGTTTGAAGCATTTTTATATGAAAATACCCACTATTTACAATAAAATATATTGTATTTTTGCATAAACATGAACTAATACAGTGTACAATTCATTTCTAGTAACCCTTTGTTAGTAAAAATATCAGTTTTATGCGTTTTAAATAATCGTATATTTATTTTTTAAAAAGTCACCGTTCACGACATCGTGCCAATCCATTTGATTGTACTTTTTTACCAACTAAATTCTGTTATTTACAGCAATACTTGTTTTCTCTCGCGGTTATAATCTTATGTAAATACATGTGGGAACACAATGATTTTATTTAAAGAAAGAAGAACATTGATAATTGATTCGTAGTGACGCAGTCTCTCAAATACACTTATTTACATTCGTTTACAATAAGGCCAACTTAAAACGTATGTGTTAGCTGTGTCCGGACACTATTTTGTGAAGTCAGACAGGTAGGTAGGTTGGTAGGTAGGTTGGTAGGTAGGTAGTTTTTAAATCAATACTTCTTGTACATGTTTAGGTGATTATTTAACAAAATGTATCTTGATCAAGATTTTTACAATCTTTCCTGTCGAGGGCCAAAAAATTATATCGGATCGCAGCATTTTTTATGGATATGTGAGAGACAACAACCAACGTTTTGTTTAATTTTGAGCCAAGCCTTTGTTCGTAATTCATTAACTAACTCTACGATATCAGAGACTGCGCAGAAAGTGCATGTTACTTTCACGCGCTGGAGCACAGCAGAGTCGCTTAAAGAGAGAGGCAGCAGGATATTCAATTAAAGTATTCTTGCTCACAGCAAGTGGTGGATAAATTGATAATACATGTGTGTTTACGTTCCCTCCAGAGTATGTTTGTGATTCGGGGGATGAACGATTGGGATTGTGATTTTTACGTTCTTCAATTTTTTGTAGATAAACTAGATAACGTTTCCTATCATTTGTGTCATAACACATAATTTACTTGCTGATTTTAAATTGTGTCATAATTTATGTCCGAATGTAATTTCTTAAATTAGCTTCTTTTTACGCTCTTTTTCGTTTGATCGAATTAGCGTGAAATTTAACGAGACGGAGTTTACATTGAAATGTGTAAAAATGGAATTGTACAAGGTTTACAACAAAAAATGGTTTCAGTGGAAATAAGTGTTGGATTCTGATATTGTGGGATTGTTGGTTTTTCACAGTACGACAGTGGTAATAGTATGTTTCATCAGAGATCTACGTCGTTTGAATTTCATGAAAATGGCGTGATTTGTGACAAATGCTTCATAATGACGTCAAGCATTCGATGATTTTAAAAGTTTTATTATCTAAGAAGGTTTGAAACCACAACGAGTGTATTACAGGTTATTGATACATTTTTGATAAAGTTTATGCTGTGAACTGGTGAAATGGGGCCAACAAAAGTGATCAATGAATTTTCAATCACGCTGAACAGTCGCCCAAGCTCATATGGGCCTGTGTATATGACTCGTGACGCCATCAGAGGACACATTCGGTTAGAACTTTTACAACATTTATCGCTAACAAGTGAGTCGTTGTTTTATTTTTGTAATTATAGATGATGTTAATGACCTAACGCTTGATCAGGGGAGTACTTCAGGTGTTAACTGCATTTATATTTATACACCTTGTTACATCATGCGCTTTATTCTATCAGAAGTATAATGATAGTATGTAGTAGGCCTAATTAATAGCGATGGCGCGATTTTTTATCGAAAATATTCGAAAACTCGTCGCTAGACATCCGACGTCGGCGACAATCGTTCGGCGACAATCGATTATGAACTACAATAATCGGAAATTGACACTGAAGTGTTATTTCAATAAGATGATATTATAAGTATTCAAAATTTGCAGAAATAAACCCGGATATACTTTCAAATCTTAAATCTAGTCAATATACAATGTTCAAAACATCTAGTCAATAGTAGTCAAATATTTATTGAATGATAAAATGTTCTTATGATATAACAGAAATGTAATATCTACCTATCTACCTACTTACCTAGGTTGTATGAATACTGTGTATTATGTGTAAATGTTATGTATTAGAGACTAATTCATTATAGTATGTATTAAGTTCATTACATTTTGTATTAAGTTTATCATATTATGTATTCGTTTTATTATATTTTGTCTTATGTTTTATTATATTATGTTTTATGTTTATTATATTATGTTTTATGTTTATTTTTATATCACGTATTAAGTTTAAATTCATTATCTTATGTAGTAAATTCATTATAATATGTAATAGACTTATTATACTAGGTATTAGGTTTATTATACTAAGCAGGAAGTACATCATGTTATGTTGTAAGTACATGATATATACATTCTGAAGTAACCTATGCCAAAGACAACGTTTTAGCATCTGTGGCATTAGCCGATCAGTCGTTATATCGATTTCATCTCGGAAAACTACGTCTCCAAATCTCGCGAGTCTATTGTTTCAGACTACAGATTTTAGTGTAGCAAACAATTTCAACACTATGGTTTAACCGGTACGTTGAATGGTTGTTTGTTGTATGAGCATATTTAGCACTAGTTCATAAAACGTATATCAATGCGACAAAAAACGTCTATAATCACATAGAAAAAACCGCTCGAAGTCTTTAAATATTTTAACACCTCGATATTAATTTCACGATTTATGAGTCATTTCCACATAAAGTTAATCTAAAACATCGGTCGTATAATGAATGATATTCACAGCACTGCTGTTCTTTGTACATTAATCATACATTAACTATTCTCGAGTGTCGGGGGGGGGAATGAAAAATGTACTATTAAATATCGTCGAAATCATATTTCACATCGTGGTACGTGTTTCGGGAAGCCGACGTTTTGTTGTGTTATAAACATGAGAAAACTTTCCAAAGTTCAGAAATGAATCCTAGCACACGTACAACGTTGATGGATTCGAGGCATTCACATTTTGCCATTTCGCTTGTGTAAACGTTCTTCCGGCGTTCTGGGAGACTTTTCAATAAATACAAGCCAGAAACAGAGTAAACAATAATGTAAGGATAGATGGATGTATGAACAGATTTCTTTCGTCTTGTAAATTTCTGAGTGCAATGTTGAAAACAGAACATGGTTTCTCACGACCCCTATTTGATCCGTCAGTTATCCGTAATCAACACCAGCGAGGCGGAGAAATATTGCTTTACATCTCAGGATCTAAATTTTTATTTTATTATCATTTTTACAATCCTGTTACTTTCATTTTATTAAAACACATGTTGTAAGAGCAATCAGGCCAGACCCTGTATTCACACAATGTGTTTTCCTCAAACTCAAATCAGCTTTTCACCCAATTGAGATGTTCCGTCCAATATGTATTCACGAAGCACTGTCAAGTATTAGGTGTAAGAAAATAAGGATATCAAATACTTTCATTTTCAAAGCGTGACATGAAAACTTAAAGTTACAAACATTTCATTGTTCAGAATTTAAAAAAAAATGTTACAAATCCATGAACAATTGCATCAATGTGGAGAATACACCTACCATCTAAAACCTGTTTATAAAATGAAATATGTTTTAAGCGGAAAGAACTTCAAGAAGACAGACTAAACATTAAATTATTTATTACTTTCATTTACACTTATCTCGCAGTTGATGTGATTCGTGTCTTCAAATGGATCTATAATCATGATTCTGTAATTCATCGAATGGAATAGATCTACGCTAGTCAGTTTTAAATACTTTAACTGATTTTGGCCCACATTTTACTGTTTATTAATAAGCACAGTCCAAACTTCCCATAAATTGAGGGGTGGAATTTGGTTGGAACACAAGATAATATCACCTGCCGTTAAAGGACGTGTCAAATAAGCGGGAAATAATGTGAGTGTTACTTTCCCATTTATGAACTGGTACTCGGCTATCAGGGTATAATATGAGAGGAACCAGCAACAAGGCCGTACAGGAGGTATTGATTACGATGTATTTTTGTCTTACAAGACGACTTTACATGGTAGAGAGAAATGAGTTCATTACGATTTACGACCATCTCGAACGAAGCTTTGGACAATTAATGCGAAATGTTGCGGATTTGCATCGGTATAATAAAATATAAATTACATATCAACGAGGGTCACAGTATAATGTATATCAACACATGGACTATTTTCCTTGTGATATTATTATATCAGCCTAGGCGCCAGCCGAACAATGCATTTGAGGTCATTAAGGGCATATCAAGTAACATGTTCTGTAATGATTTATAGTGTATAGTCCCTGCACAAAGTATCTTCAGCCTTCTCACAGATTTTAAAGCTGTAATCAAACAACGTGGGCCTCAAGCATTATTAACATTAACACATGGAAGATCTTTCGTTAGTTTCACGATAAAACAAACAACAAAAGTTTTAAAGTCGTTTTTTTAGTATTATTATGTACTTTGATTAATTCACTGAGCTGGAATCACATCCTGGAAGCAATATGACAGACAATTTATTGTGGCAGTTGTGCAGCTCTGTAATCCTATGGTGTTATTTAAGCACGAGCGCACGTGTTTGTATTTAAGTTTTAATGATAATGAGCCACGTCACTGCTGTAACTGATTAACACGGCATGTATCACTTGTCTCGGGGGAAACTCGAATCTCATTATGAGTTTTCTTACGTTTATCAAAACAATTAATGCAATGGGCGGGTTTTCATGTGCAGTGGGCGTATACTTGTATGTAACAGTGTGTAATAAATGTGTTTTTAATATTTGATATTTATGATTCACTATGTATCGTAGAATTGTAATGTTGGGAATCACTATTTCCCATAACTCGGAATGACTAGATTCCATGCCGCACACGTTATAATCGATGTGAAATATCGTCGGGCATCTGTAGTTTCACCGGGTAACTACGTGTGCAGCATGGGATTCAGTCTTTCAGAAGAACGGAAGAAAGTATTTTCCTTCTTTGTGAACAGTACCTTTGAGTAAATGTAGACCCAACTTCTATCAATGTGCTGTCCAAGTGTAGATCAAAAAATTCGCGAATCGGCGAATTTCGCGAGCGGAAATGTTTGCGAATCAGCGAAATTATTTTTGTAACATTGACACGCCAAGTATACAGAACGAAAACTTCTGTTAACGAAGAAATACGAGGCTGATATTGTCGTGATTTTCTTCAATGTGCAAAAGTCCCTAACATATCCACGTCGCAATCCTTACCGTATGCATTGTAATAGGCACACTCCGGTGTCTTTATATTTTAGTAGTAAACGCAATGATTCATCGATATTTCTTAATTGAAATTTTGATAAAAACGAACTATGAAATTATTGTAGATACGTTGTGACATAATTATGCTGCGGGGTAAATAGGTTGAACATGCATTCTAACAAATAGGCTATTGTTTCTTGGTGCCGGAACATTCAAATGTGGTAGAAGCAAGCACGACTGTGAATTTATACTTAATAACAAAATCGCACTGCTTTTACTACATCCCCAAGACAGCTTCTCACGCAGTTTTCCTCAGAATTGTCAGAATGTTTTGTAATCAGTTATCAGGAACGTTAAGTATTGTACACTTACAGGCTACTTAACCGCCAGCAGGTCCTGTTTGTCTTCGACATGTTACATTTCATTCCATGTGTACATATTCGTGGTATCAACAACCACCATCAGCGGAGAACAGATGTGTGAGGTTTGACTTACATCAGATAGTTACCGTGTATACTGGTCATGAGTGGCAACCCGTCAGTTCTATTTCACATAGTTTATCAAATCTAAGCGCTGAAAGCACTGATGTTGTTCCGTATTGAACACTGGTTTTATATTCAACACTTTCAAATTCACATAAAGTATGAATCATTACTGTCCATAATTGTTGAACCATTAAATTTAATTGCGCAGTTAAGATTACTAGCAGTATTGAATATGTGATGCAGGTTACGGCTCTGATGTTGAACTATTTTAACCGATTCACTAATCTGTTATTCTTGCACCACTTCCGAAAAAAGTAGTTTTCGTATTAAGGCGATGCGACTGTCGAAAATTGCCATAGAACTAGTTGTTCTATTAAACAACTAAAAACAACTGGCTACATTCCCTGTGGATTTTAATTGCTGTAAGCTGAGACATAAATAAATCAAGTGAATTGAACTATCGACAAACATGTCGTTTCAGAACAGTCATTCCATAGTGTAGAGAAGATTCTCAAACGAAAAATGACGGGTTAACTCTTATATATATGCAATATTTACTAGCGTCAAACTGCGTACAACTCGCCGTAATGAAGTAATTAAATGAAACCTTTATACTACGGTAATGACATGAATAAAGCACGAAATGATAGATGTACGTTATTAACATGAGATGTTTGTCTCAAAAGAATCTTCATTATAAATGATTATCGACATACGCCTTTGTTCAGAGTGGATATACCGTGTCTAGGAAGCATCCATATTACTGCAGTAAAACATCCCTCTCCACATGGCGCCTCATATATTCACACACTTATAAACTCATACAACGTATTGATAATTACAGAAATATACAATCTGAAATGCACGATGTTACGTTAAGTTCGTCAACTGGTTAATATTAACTGTTATATGTCATTTTCTCTCTGATATTATTTTTCCGAATGTTACATCAGCGGATATGGATAGTTTGCGCCTACTACATACTAACATAATGTCACAATACAATGTGGTCATATTCTGTAAATATTATTTAGAATGCTTCACGCACCAAGTGTCGTATTTTAATTCGGTTATCAGTCCACCTCACACCTGCCTTGCGTTACGAAACTGTGCACGCGTTTTGCTACTGAACGCTATGTTTGCCAAATAGTGTGCGCCCACTGTGCGCCCACTCGCTCGCGCAACTCCGAGGTAGCACGCGAATTTGTGAGCCAAACACTGCGTTCAGTTACGGCTAACAGTCGCTCAAGTTTTGTTGTGTATCCCTGGCCCACCGTATCACATTGAATGCACACGGGGAACCAAATTGCAAAATGAACACAGGGCTGGTTCCCTGCCTTTACTATCTTTGAGGCAGGGAACCAGAATAAAAACGAAACGGTCAATACACTTGCTCGGTCGCAAACGGTGAGCGGGCTTCCGTTCGCCGTAACTGAACGCAAGGCTGATACCAGCTTACTTCAGGACCAATAGTGATATTATCATTGAGGTTTTACTGTACAAATATCTGGTTGTTGCCAAGATATGTAGGGGTTTGATTATAGTACATGTATCATAATTCTACTATAACCCGCTGTATTATGTATGTTGTGTATTTACTGTTTACTCGAAGAAGCCATCTTGGTGTTTGATTACAATCTTAGTATAACAAAATCAAACATGTGCCCAGCTTAATGGAAATTCTATGTTACTTATATCTATCTAGCATTACCATTAGTTTAATTTCAGGTTATATACAATCTAGATGTAGTATTCAGTATACATTCAGTTTCTTATATGATTTACATTTGTTTGAATTGTTCCGGGTGACGTATGCTATCTGTGATGATTTGACTTGTGCAATTATTTCACTTGATATAGTGTTTATGTCATTTTCTCTCGTTCTCCCGTTTTCGGCCTATGGTTTCTAGCTTTCTTGACTTGTTCCGTGATACATTCCAGCCCTTAACCCCCCTGTTTTTTTTCCTTAATTCTCATCAGTTGTCCTTTATAGTCGGCAAGGCCATTCCTTTCGCCCCTGTTCCCTTGCGTATTTACCCTTGCATCTCCTCAATGCCTGATGTTTTGTGGACTGTTGTTTTCCCGGGGGTCTGTGTGGGAAGGCATTGTCTTGTGTATGTGGCGTTCCCTGTAGCAACGTATTCTCTGTTTTGAGATATTGCATCCGATCCATCGTGACTAGTACGTTGTTGGACGCTTGGGAAGCAACATGTTAGTACTGGTTACAGTCCCAAGAACTGACTTACGTACATAACTGCAATAGAATAATGATGTAAATCTCCAATACTGACACTGAGCTAAGCTTAAGCTATATTTTATTACAATTGTGTCAAATAAGTTTTATACCAGGCATTTACCCCGTCTGTAACTGTCGCCGGAATGACGACAATTCATAATATTCGTTAAACCGTGTATTCGAATGTTCGTCTAGGGCTGAAACACATATACGTCCTGCAGCCGTATTCACAACCAATTTAAGACTGAAAACTCAGACTTAGACTTTAAATTTGCAGAAGTATTTTTTACCAGTCTTTTGTATTCATTAAATGAAAACGAGTGAAATTTTGTCAGATTGATTGCTGTCATCCACTGTACATGTTTGCCATTTTTTGTTAAACTATATGCTGTTATAACTACATAGGAGCAAACAGAACATTGAACTTTGTGAAGTCTGAGTTTCAGTCTGATAATGTTAATGAATAAGTGGCATTTGTGTATTCTTGGCATTTTAAAGACCCCCTTTCCATGCGTTTTTTTCTGTCATCAGTGGCACAGATGTGATGGATGCAGTAAAACCACAATAACAAGACCACATGTGCTTCCGAAGAAAGTCGGTTTTAGGTGTAGATAATTTGATTTAAGTTAAAAAATGAATAATAAATTAATACTCGGTCCATGAAAAAATACGGTCTTATTAATGAGGTGGTTTTTATTTCGAGGTTGTCTGTATATGAGGTTACACTGTATTAAACCGTCTTAATATGACTGGTTCGACTGTATTACCGGTATTAAACTCGGGTCTCCCAGAGATATACTTAATGTCATCTTCTCTTTTAATCTCGGAAATAGGAAAATACTTTTTGTTGGTAATTTCCACTGTACGCATTATATAAATTGTCTAGGTCTAGAAATAAGACTTCCCATGGTGTGCAATATTCTCTCTAAATTTCTAACCCATACGTTATGTTATTTTGGAATTTTCTATCATTTGTGTATTGTAACACGTTCTGCTTTGAGTCCCAATATTACACCTCATGCTGGTTCGTACATTTGACACTTAGTACCACATTACAACCATATGATACATAAAATGTGTCATAAAGTTCGCTGAAGGAACTAAAACACACAATTTGGAAGAGAACTGTAATAAAAACCTGACGCCACGTTAGTTTGCCTTCGATGTTTATAGTATTTATTGTAAGTACGTGGTGTGTAATATTAGCATTTAGAGACTTGAAAAGTTTGGCAACAATTGTATCGATACAGCTCTAGCACAGTTGTGAACTGTACGATTTCGTGTTCAGTGATATTATTGTGGTGTTTTAATGCTACTAAAACATTTCATAGTACATGTAATATTTACACAGTACGGCATCCAAATGTGTATTGTGTTCAAAATATGTAACGGTTCAGAATTTTAAAAAAATAAGGTGGCTGTCCAACATCTAAGAAAGCCTCGTCTCATCACAGAGTTCAAAGCATTTCTGCAAGTTAAAATCCAATCTCTTACCACATAGCCGCTATAGAAGTACTCATTTTAAGCGGAAATGTGAGGTTTTTCAAAAACAAACAGGCTAGTCGCTAAATATTTACACCCAGGTATGAGACGATTTTAAGAATTCCACTTTTCGAATTTATGAATTGATAATTTCAACTTTATAATTCAAATTCATAATCTTGAATTTGTTAATTCACGAATTCACCATTTCAACTTCAGGAATTCATAAATATTTAATTTGGAAAGTTGAAATCGTGAATTCAGGAAGTTGAAATATTGAAATCGTGATTTTCCTATGATAGAAATAATGTGTGAATGTCACCTCCAGTTATGTATTCGATGCAGTGCTCTGGTCGGGTTGGATCATGTTAACTGTGATGTTGAACACAAATATGTTTGTCAGAATACACAGTCATTTACCTAATATATAAATGAGTCCCTAAGCTGAACTCAAAAGGGGTCAAAATCAAATGATATAATGTTCTTTCCTGACTTGAGTACAGCATACCCACATACTGATCGATTGTTTTGTTGTTTTTTGTGTGAGAAAAACTGATAAAGATCTACAGGAATTAGAAACAGAGGCGAGTATAGATAATGGTAGACAACGGAACTTGTAAACGATTTGTCTGTCTGTCAGGACCTATCTATGAAGTATATACCACAGGAACTTGCAACACGCCATAGTTTCCGATGTGTCTGTCTGTCAGGACCTATCTATGAAGTGTATACCACAGGAACTTGCAACACGCCATAGTTTCCGATGTGTCTGTCTGTCAGGACCTATCTGTGAAGGGTATACCACAGGAACTTGCAACACGCCATAGTTTCCGATGTGTCTGTCTGTCAGGACCTATCTATGAAGTGTATACCACAGGAACTTGCAACACGCCATAGTATCCGATGTAATACATACAGTACACTCTCTTTACAGAGATATAACAACCTCTCATCAACAACCGTTTATCCATCTCATGTTGTACATTTTCTATCAATTGAACCTCTCTAGAGCAGCAGCAGCCAACATGTGCGATGTGCATAGGGTGTCGTACTCTCTAGAGCAGCAGCAGCCAAAATGTGCGATGCCCATAGGGTGTCGTACTCTCTAGAGCAGCAGCAGCCAAAATGTGCGATGTGCATAGGGTGTCGTACTCTCTAGAGCAGCAGCAGCCAAAATGTGCGATGCCCATAGGGTGTCGTACTCTCTAGAGCAGCAGCAGCCAAAATGTGCGATGTGCATAGGGTGTCGTACTCTCTAGAGCAGCAGCAGCCAACATGTGCGATGTGCATAGGGTGTCGTACTCTCTAGAGCAGCAGCAGCCAAAATGTGCGATGCCCATAGGGTGTCGTACTCTCTAGAGCAGCAGCAGCCAAAATGTGCGATGTGCATAGGGTGTCGTACTCTCTAGAGCAGCAGCAGCCAAAATGTGCGATGTGCATAGGGTGTCGTACTCTCTAGAGCAGCAGCAGCCAAAATGTGCGATGCCCATAGGGTGTCGTACTGAACATGTTACACTGTTGTATATGCACATACCGCGAGGGTCGACCCAAAATGTGCGATGTGCCCACAGGGTGTCGTACTGAACATGTTACACTGTTGTATATGCACATACCGCGAGGGTCGACCCAAAATGTGCGATGTGCCCACAGGGTGTCGTACTGAACATGTTACACTGTTGTATATGCACATACCGCGAGGGTCGACCCAAAATGTGCGATGTGCCCACAGGGTGTCGTACTGAACATGTTACACTGTTGTATATGCACATACCGCGAGGGTCGACCCAAAATGTGCGATGTGCCCACAGGGTGTCGTACTGAACATGTTACACTGTTGTATATGCACATACCGCGAGGGTTGACACAAAATGTGCGATGTGCACATAGGGTGTCGTACTGAACATGTTACACTGTTGTATATGCACATACCGCGAGGGTCGACCCAAAATGTGCGATGTGCACATAGGGTGTCGTACTGAACATGTTACACATAAAATCGTGTACAATGAAACGAAAGCAACTACAACCCCTACCGAAGTACATTGATCTACGTGTTCTGCACTTTGTCTGAAATATCACTCACATAGTTTGCGCAGCTATTTTGATTGCAATTAGTGAATGCCGATGCTTCCAAGAAATCTGAATTTTGAATCATACCGAATGATTTTAAGCGAAAAGCCAAATAACTATTTTATGTCATTTTACGCAGCAGTATAAAAATCGTTAATCATCTTTTAAAGGGGCAAAACATATTTGATGTAATTAATGTTTGTAACACGTTTTACATATCATACAGGGAATGGAATTCTGGTTCATTAAAATGTTGATTTTTTCGCCGAAATTGACATAATTCACATTAAATAAGACATTTAAGTCCATTTAACTTCCTCGAAGAAACATAGCCGTCACTGAAGAACTCTAGACATTTACTGTTGAATGTGGCGCTTTCGGAAATGAAATTATATATGAAAAAAACATTTTGATGTAATAACATCTAATGTCATTCTCAGTTCGCAATCAAAAGATATATCCTCTCAGATTTACAGAAACCAATTTCGTTTTACTGTCTAAATCGACTTCTTTCGATTTAGAAACACATATCTAACTAATGGAAAGTCTTATTTTAGTAAAATGCAATTTAGATGGTTTGTGAAACTACCATATAGCCATCTGATAAGGATAAGAGGTCATGGCGCTTGAATATCACGTGACCTTACGTGCTAACTTCACTCCTGACCAATGGAAATGATCGTATAGATTGCGGAACAGTGCTGAACCAATGACTGAGGGCAATATAAAGAGACGATGATAGAACGTGGAACAGTGCTGAACCAATCACTGAGTGGAATATAAGGAGATGATGGTAACACGTGGAGGAACAGCGCTGAACCAATGACTGAGGGGAATATAAAGAGATGATGGTAGAACGTGGAGGAACAGTGCTGAACCAATGACTGAGGGGAATATAAAGAGATGATGGTAGAACGTGGAGGAACAGTGCTGAACCAATGACTGAGGGGAATATAAAGACATGATGGTAGAACGTGGAACAGTGCTGAACCAATGAATGAGGGGAATATAAGGATATGATGGTAGAACGTGGAACAGTGCTGAACCAATGAATGAGGGGAATATAAGAATATGATGGTAGAACGTGGAACAGTGCTGAACCAATGACTGAGGGGAATATAAGGATATGATGGTAGAACGTGGAACAGTGCTGAACGAATGCCTGAGGGCAATATAAAGAGACGATGATAGAACGTGGAGGAACAGTGCTGAACCAATGACTGAGGGGAATATAAAGACATGATGGTAGAACGTGGAACAGTGCTGAACCAATGAATGAGGGGAATATAAGGATATGATGGTAGAACGTGGAACAGTGCTGAACCAATGAATGAGGGGAATATAAGAATATGATGATAGAACGTGGAACAGTGCTGAACCAATGACTGAGGGGAATATAAAGGAGATGATGGTAGAACGTGGAACAGTGCTGAACCAATGAATGAGGGGAATATAAGGAGATGATGGTAGAACGTGGAACAGTGCTGAACCAATGACTGAGGGGAATATAAAGGGATGATGGTAGAACGTGGAGGAACAGTGCTGAACCAATGACTGAGGGGAATATAAGGATATGATGGTAGAACGTGGAGGAACAGTGCTGAACCAATGAATGAGGGGAATATAAGAATATGATGGTAGAACGTGGAACAGTGCTGAACCAATGACTGAGGGGAATATAAGGATATGATGGTAGAACGTTGAACAGTGCTGAACGAATGCCTGAGGGCAATATAAAGAGACGATGATAGAACGTGGAGGAACAGTGCTGAACCAATGACTGAGTGGAATATAAAGAGACGATTGTAGAACGTGGAACAATCCTGAACCAATGACGGAGGGGAATATAAAGATACGATGGTAGAACGTGGAACAGTCTGACAAACAGTATGGTACATAATTGTCGTAAGATGTAATGGTGCATAGAATTAGACTCATATGCTATAATATAGCAAATGTTTCAAACGAATCACCATAAAAAACGGAAGAAAACAAGCAGATGATGAATGTGTTGTTAGTGAAAAGTCTGCACTCCTAATTACACACAATCAACAATAAAAACCGTCTCACTTATCTTCTGAAGTTTACAGATGCTGAACGCTTTAATTTAAAGACCATTTAGGATGTTTTGCGTATCTCTGTTCCATTAAGATCTCAAACAAAGGTCGTAAACCTAATTTTGGCAGGCGTTAAATTTCCTTCAGTACGTCATTCATTGTTCCCAATGTTTTTACAATTAACTCGAGTTAAAGAAGAATATATCGGAAATATTTTATCTGAGTAACGTTTTTTCACGAACATAAAACATTGCTGTATCTATCCAAGTTATATTGGTCTCAATTATGCCCCTGCGGAATGCTGATAAGCAGAAAGGCTTGTATCACTGACGATTCCCGGCAGATGATGAAACAGATAGAATCAGCGAAAATGTCAGTATTATATCAATTATTGGTCTTTTATAGTTTTCGACATACGATAATCTTCATTCATTTCTGTTTGTGTCAATGTGTGCGATTTAAGATAACGATTTCGTAATGTGATCGTACAAATTACGTTAGCAGTGATCGAGTTGTTATTGACTTTGTAATGTATCCAGCAGTTCTGGTGAGCATTAAATATTATCCCAACGTTACAGAGAAAAGTATCTTCCTGGATATTGAGTTTATCTTGAAGCAAGAGGATAAATGAAAGTAAAAGTCGTAATAACGGATCTCTCAGGACCGTACCGTATAGATAGCTGGTTCACAACATGTACAGTGCAAACTCTCTAGAACAACACACGTTTGGAGACGGGAATTTTTTGGGTGTTGTTGAGATGTTGTCTTTTATGGACAGATAAAATCAATACTTGATTGCTATAGCTGGAAAATGATACTGTTCTTGGAGAGAAGTTGTTGGTCATGCTAGGACCAGTCTGGGAAGGTTGTATTGTATTAAATTTGGTTAGAGCGTAAACATACATATTTGTATATGTATGTCTCTTGTTGCACTTCATATAACCGCGGGTCTATCCTTTCAAAACGCGGTGAAAGACCCTTAGAAAATTCGTTGTTTTCCAAAAGAATATATTTCATGATTTTGAAAGTTGTATTTTACTACGTCTAAATGGTTGGTTTGCTGCTCAAAATGCAAGAGACTGAAGCGTGATTTTACTTGAAATTTGATTAGCATCAAATTCCAGAAAAGCAATTTATTTTTCTTAGAACAGATATACATTTAGACATCATGAAATATGTGAAATTACGAGGATTGTTAAAAGTATTAGAAGCCTGTTATCGCTGATTCAATTTGAAGTGTTTTGAATAAATTAATCCAGAGCGTTTATTTTTGGTTGTTTATGAACATCCCTCGTAAAAAACTCCGGTAGTAAAATTTGAAGAATGTTTTTCTTGCATCCATCTCCTGTAGATAATGATAAATAAAGAATAAACTGTTTTACAGCTGTCGCACTGACAGGATGCTGTCAAACTGTTGATAAGAATTCATCAATCAATCCATGACAAATTTGAATACATGATGAGCCCTTTGTAAATGACTGAAACTGTCAGTGCTTATCATAGTATATTTTTTTAACGGTATAAATGTTAGTCGATACAATAAGATAATTCCTTTGGTGTACTTTGCATATAATGAGATTCAGCAAGATTAGAGGTACATAATACCGCCGATATGCATTAAGCAGTATATTACTTATCTTACAGTAATGTAATGGGGGCTTTCAGAGAGATTAAGTTGTTATTGGGAACGCCACATACACAAGACAATGCCTCCCCACACAGACCCAAGGAAATCAACATTCTACAAAACTTTTGGGATTAGGGAGGTGCAAGGATAAAGATGTATGGGAATAGGGGTGCAAGTTCTATGGTCAAATAAACGACCATGGTCATGAAGTGATTATTCCAAATACCAGGATGGAGGCAGACCCTAGGATGAGATTCGAACCAGCAGCTGCGAGGGACAATCGACCATAACCATTCGACCACGAGGGGAGGGTATTAGACATATCAACAATTCTGGCAGTGATACGGCTGCTACTGCTCTACGATAATCATATTGTTGTACATGTACCATGAGGTGCTAGCTATTCTGTGTGATATTTATAATACACATGTACTTATTAAAGCGTCTTCTATCATTTCCTACTGATTTTGAGAATTTATAAATTGATACAATGTGACCAAATACTTTCTAACAAAGTGCCAGTAATGTGGCTTCAATTGATATGCTTGAGGCTTTAACTTCAAAGCAACATTTATATGTGTACATATACAGTGTATATAGTGAAATGGTCAAGCTTAATGATGGTTACTTGATTGAGAATTATTGCGTTGAAGGCATAGAGACAAACTTGTGTTACAGTATTCGGCGATAAAATGTTAATTATTTTTACTAAATCCTGGTAACAGTCACAATGTATAACACGTACGTCTGTAATTAATAAGATAAACTCAACAAACATTTTGTGATCGATCAGCTAAATAAAACATACCAGAGGTCAGTTCAGTGTAGGTACACATGGTTTTTACTCTAACGTAATAGGTTGCAAATCCATACAGTAAAATGTGTTTACCATGAATTTCTTGCAACATACAAAATATAATGGACAATGTTCTCTATATCCGTAATTCGTTATAATCGTTTTCGTTTTTGATCAAATTCACTGTATTTTAAAATTCTGTAAATTCTATATTTGTTTCAGCTATCACCATAACAATAAAGGGCCGTGGTTACGTACACTGGACGGATCAACAATTACGTGGTGCTGGTGAGCCAAGGTTCAAGGACACACATCATCATTCATCGTATGAGGACTATTTTGATCATACTTTACTATTATATGGACAAGGTAATGATGTGATAATATAAACATAACGATAAAGCAGCTTTATGGTAATGTTTTTAAACATCCCAATATCTCATGTAATTGTATTCATGCCGTAAAATACAATATCGTAGTAAAACCTCATTTAATAATCACTTTTAAGACTATTTTACTAATAAGACCGCATACATGGAGTATGCCTTAGTTTTTCTTCCATAATTTTACATGATAATCCGACAAACTATCTAGTAAGACCGAATTCCTTCGGGCCCTGTGGTAGTCTTAACATTGATGCTTCACTGCATTCGTTTGGTGCGTATTAAACTTTATTTTAGCCGTGGTTTTATTCCGTTATTTTACAGTATACATTCAAGCCTCAATAATAAGACCACAATAGTGACTTGAAACTGGTCTTCTTATTGAGGTGGTCTTAATATTGAGGTTGAATGATGACGGCGTACTATCTTCAGTCAAATTGTCCCGGAGAACACAAGCCTCACTCGGGGTTCGAACATACGACGTCTATATTAGCTGTCGAGTGCTCTACCAACTTAGCTTTATCGGCCGTGCTATATTAGATATGTACTGAACAGTATAAATTCATTTTAAATTGTACCGAAATATATTCACGAATGTTTACCAAAGTTGTCTCCCTTCTAATTCTTATCAATGTTTTACCTCACTGATCACAAAATTGATGAGCTTCATTCCCTGAAGAGCCAGTCAGACAATTTGAAGTTACGGTCCTTTAAATGTCCAAATCATACCAAATATACAATGCATTGTCTCCATCTAAGAAAGCATTCGTTCAATCTTCACCAAACTTTGTCACAATATGTATGGACCTCATTTTTAATTTCCGCTTGTCAATCTTGGTCTAGACGGGCGTATGTTATGACATTTGACACTCTTGTTATTCTATGATATTTCCGTACAAAATATTGCATAAGACTAGAGGGGGAAATGGTGCGCACATAAATAACAACCCAGCCATTTACAACCAGCTGGAGCATAATGTAACTAACTCGCATGCTCAATCAATTTACTCGAGTGTATTTTTAATGAAATATTTATGTGCGTTTATTTCTCTGGTATGTTTCTGATTAATAGTGTGTACAATCTATTTATTTCTTTATGTGTTAAATTGTTCCGTATGGAATTTTCGAAGGTAAAATCGTGTTCATATCATAATTTGAGTAATATGTTGATTGATCATATACATTAACGAGCTGGCCACGATCTCCCGAAGCATCTCAATCTGAGCTCAAATATTGTCTCAAATTGTTGAGTTTTTTCTCATCTTAGACCAGACTCAAAATCGTTATTACAAAACAAAAAGATGAGGTGAGTTCTTTCTCAGAAAATTTTCAAGAAATTCAAAATGAGATTGTCTCAAACTCAGGCTCTGAGTATTACTATTAGAGTCTCCAACTACAATATTGTATGGAAAAAATTAGACCTATGGTTTACACAGCCGGCCGGCCAGCTCAGTCGGTAGAGTCATCGACTGCCAATCTTGAAGTCGAAGGCTTGAACTCCAGGCGTGGCGCCCGTGATAATATCGCCGAACATAATACATCCAACATCACTAATTTGAGGAAGTTGTCAGTTGCAAGCGGAAGGACATGTTAGGACCGGTTGGAAACCCAGGAATACTGGTCAAGTCAACTGACAAACGTACAAAACGAAAACATATCATTGAAAAACGGCGTAAGACAGCACAACTCACCTAACGGCATTGAACATTGCACATTTTTATGTAATTATTTCAGGAACAAGGGAGAAACCCGACAAGTTATATCTACCAGCAGGAAAATATACATATCCATTCCAATGTCAACTTCCAACAGACCTACCATGTTCATTAGAAGGAGAACATGGCTATGTGAGGTATTGGGTACGGGCTACCATAGAAAAGGGGAGAGAAATATTGCATAAAACCAAACTGCTGTTCACGGTGATAAATCCGTTAGATCTGACAAATGTTCCAGATTCAAACGTAAGATTTTGATTAATGATATCTTGCAAGCTCTGCGTAAAACCAATTGTATTGTGTACAATACGTGATTTCTTCTATGTTTTATTATAGGATCAACGAATCCACTTAATCAGAAAATTCTAAATAAACCTTTTGACCGTGTCATTTGTCTAATTAAAATGCCATGGAACAGAATTAAAAATAGTAATCGATACACTTTCAATTGCACCGAATAGTATTAGTGTGAGAATACCAATCTAAACGGTCTCAGTGACGAAAACTAACAAATATGCGGGCTCAACAGAATCAGAATTTGCAGCAAGCCATCGATTGTTTGTCTGTTGAGTCTAATCTAGAAAACATGGGCGTTTATTAGATTAAATTGATTATTCTTTGAAATACCTCATACATTGGCGTAGAAGCGAACGCCACCGAGGGGCACTACCTCACAAATCTCATTAAATATATTGGCCGCCATTATTTTGCCTTGCTCCTTCATAATTTGGGTTTTAATTATTTCAGTAAGGAATGGTTTATTGAAATAACATATATAATATTTAGAAAACAATTACTATAGACGCATTCCAACCATAACACGCACACTAACACCTAGGATAGCATAAGAAATGGTCAATCGTGGTCCTTTGCGCTTTTTGGTATGACTAAGAAGGGCAATTAATGATTACTATTTGTTACTTAGTACCAAAAAAATCGGGTCCGAGAAAAAGTGGTCGTATTATGCGGACGGTCGTATTATCGGACCGGTCGTTAGGCGGAACTTTACTGTAGTTATAAACAGTTTATATATTAAAACGTGTGAAGGCAAACTGAATAACCCTGATTCATGACCAGATATGTGTTATCATATATATGCCGATGGATTCAAAACACCATAACGGTTGCATATAAAATGTATGCAGTTGATGTGTTTCGATTCGGCCCAAATCTTCACAATTATCCATCAAATCATCTTATAAAGATTGTTTAGCTCACAATTAAACATTCTGGTAACAAAATGTGCTTATCTGATTAAAAATGAAGTGTTGTTTATGTTCTGCCTTATATGATACTATAATGCACGGAGAAGTCATTGACAAGCTCAAATGTGCACAATGTGGCCATAGGTTGAAAAGAAAATGTTGGTAAATTGCTTGCATTATATTAGTGTGTGTACCACCCCGCCGGTATCCTAAGATTCGATCTCCCACGTTGTCATATGTCATAGTATCCCAACCTATATGCTGGGAGGCCGTTACACCTCTGTTTCGCTACACACATTTGGTGACGAATGTTAAGACCAGTATAAACATGATTAACAGTTTGTATCGACTCAAGCGTAGTTTCTTCCACTTTTTGATAGTGATATTCAAATTCATGATAAATTATTTAAACAAATAATGTGTGCTGTCGGGCCATCCATAAAAATGCTACTGTGTGGTTGCCTCCCCCCCCCCACTGTGCCTCTGAAATTTGGATTGGTTCATTTCTAAAACTAAAAAATCGACTGCCCCACACACACTAAACATTGCGAGTAGTTAAACAGCATACACACAGTTTATGTATTATCAATTCAGGTTCCAGTTCAAGAAACAGAAGAGAAGAGCTTGTGTTGTTTTTGTTGTATATCTGGACCAATCTCAGCGTCTCTTTGTGTACAGAAACGAGGCTATGTGCCTGGAGAGCCAATAAGATTCGGTGTGGAACTTTCAAATATGTCCAGACGTCAAATGGGTTGCTGTTCAGTGGAATTAAAAATGGTAAAATGTTGAACATGTATGACTAGAACGGCAGATAATCGATGCTAATATCATATGATTTGTTTCCGTTCGACATTTTTCTTCGACATAAATTTCTAGCCTCTCGTTTAGCTTTTTTGATAGCACAATATCACCAATCATTTTGGAATGATCTTACTCAATTTCCAGACCACGTATTTATAAGATGAAATGAACGCTGTGTATAAACCAATGTTTCAACGTTTTACACAGTGTATTTGTTTCCTTACAGACCACATTGTTCAAGACCACCACATTATGTAGGAGCACAACACAACAGATCTGTAAAGTGAAGCGAGATCGGAAAATTGGGCGTGGCGATTCAATCACGTGGTTCTCTGATCAGCTTATAGTCCCGCCCGTACCACCAAGTTGTTTGATTGGTTGCAGAATTATCAGTATTAAATATACGCTCGAGGTAATGATTTCATAATATGTCCATTTCTTATAATATAATTGATGTAAGATTGTATTTATTCATTGTAAGAATGATAGAGATTTTTTGGGATGTCTGAAATATCAGCTTGATACAAATGCATTACTGGTGCGTCTGTGAGAGAGCTTACTCGACTTGATAGTCGGGCATTTTCGTGAACTAAAGGAAGTGTTTTGTTGCTTGTTACAGTTACGAGTGGATCCAGTCGGACCAGCATTTGATCTTACGCTTCCATTAGAAATCATTATAGGAACTCATCCACATCGCATCAGACACGACCTGCACCCCATATATGCTAATGTCCCATCAAACGAACTCAGTAGCAGGAGCAGTCAACATAGTAACGAAACAGACCATACTTCAATAAATCGTGTAGACCAAGCCCCTTCAAATAGGCAACCAATCGGAGTGCCTGTTTTACCCATGCGGGGAGGACAAGCAGTACCAAACACGGGTCATCCGCATTTATGTGCCAATCAATATTCACGACAGTTGCATGCCATGGCTCCGACACGTGATCAAAATCGTCCACCATCACGTGCGTCAACTGCACCATCAACAGCATCGACGTCATCAGTTCACACAACACGCGGTATGTAGTTTGTACACATCCATTTTTAAAACAAACATGTTGTCAATAAATTTAAATCAGTGGGGGGAACCACGTGGTTTGTATTATTATAATCACTGACAGATAAACATTGGCTATCGGCTGATATCGGTGAAACGATAACAAGAACTAGCGCTCGGTAAGTATCGTGACCCCTTTTTATCGCATGTATAATCGAAATTTCATCCGATTAAACGACGCTCGTTTAGCCTTACAAACAACAACGTAAACACACAACAAATATATACCATCCAAGAGATATATAGCTGTTGTAAATATGACGATTACGGCGGATCAAAATGTCAATTTCTCTCGATGGCGGACGTCACCATTTTTATGACAATTTTTTTTCGCGGGTTTGATCTCGGAAGAAATGTCGCTGCTCGCGAGAGTTTAAACAAATCTTTATAGACATAGTAGAAGTTTCCTATCCATGGTTTATTATGTCTATGTAATAAAATATTATTTACTTTTATCGTGACCCTGCCGAAAAATACAGGTAAAGCCTCCAGAAGAAGATTTTTATCAGTTAAAAATATAACTAATATAATACGTTGATAAAATATTTGTGTCTATTTTCAGTGTCTGCAGTATTTGCCGAATCAGTATTTGGTCGTCATAATTTACGTTTTGATGATGATAACGATTCTACCGGGCGAGTTAAATTTGCGCCCTTATATCCATTCTTTATTTGGCGATAGCTGGAGTATGATGGAAATCCGCGAGCAGTTGTGTCTATAAAATACGATGCTATAGTGATATAGAAAATTAGAACAATATGTTCTAAATATTGATGAGTGAAAGCGAAACAATTCTATAGGGCTACAACGATCACGTGTTTTTTATATAAAAATGCTTATTAACAGTTTTTGGACGAGTCATTACAAATCCCAAGGGGTGCGAGATTTCTTTGAAACAATAATTAAAATATAAACCAAACGATTATTTTCATTTCCCTGTAGTAGGCATGGTGCGATGTTGAGCCATGTGGTTTTACAAAAAAACTTTCACTTTTCACCATGTTTACTGGCCAAATGAAATACATGAACAACACTGTTTTGTCAATTCACATAAAATGGACTCGGTTTGATGTTTGCACGGGTACCACGTTATCGTTGGGGTACTGTATCTGCTTTATTGATCTGCAGATAGAGATACGTTTTCACTTCGGGGTATGACGTCATTGAGACATTTATAGAACTCGGTGCGTCATAATACTCATTAAGACAACACGAAGCATTGTATAGTCTCTGTATAGAGCAATATAAAGCCATATAGACCTGTATTGTATGACAGTGTTCATGTGTAAGTCAGTCATGATCAGCTATTTTTGGAGTGCATCAATCATGTGTAGGCCTACATGGCAACTTCTCCTGAGCAACACACATTTGATGACACAAAATTTGGGTATTGTTGAGAGGTTATTTGGAAAGTAAATTCTGACTACGGGAAAAGCGAATCTATTTTCAAGACAGCTTGTCACTGAAGAGAGTGCTGTTCTGAAGGTCGCCTAGCATTAGATTGTGACAGGACGTTCCTGTGTCGACAATTGTTAACAGTGTGCAGTATGGATCATATCATTGTTTGTTTGAATGTGTAGTATAATGAAACATTTTTGTACATGAAACATTAGTGCCACATTTAAAATGTCGTCTGTTTACTGTTTTCCGACCAGACTTTGAGAAGGTGGGTCGGTAGGTGGGCAATGTATAATGTTTAACGAATACATCACGATGGTCGGAAGAGGGCATATTACAAATAAGAATTTAAGTGTTTTATCCAAACTGTCCAAACATCCAATTCAATAAAATGTTCATGATTTATTGAAAAATATATGTGATAAATGCATTGCTGTTGTTCTGTATTATACAGTCGGACCACATTCATTCACAGTCATCTGGTCTGAAATTTCATTTTGATAGTTTGATAATACATAGTTTCGAATGGCCCATTTCAATTCAAAGTCATTTAAAAGACACGTCGGGATCTGATAATGATATCGGTTGATACCTAGTATTCAGAAGCTAAACAAGGTCCGAGTGTTGTTATTATTATTATTCTCATGATATTGCATCAGAGTGTATGTTCAAGCTCTAGACATTAACATACACGGCATACTACGTTTGCTTAAATTCAGTTACTTACATAAATGTTGAATACGTATCATCCAATTCTGTGAACAAGCTCCTATGATATTACACTCAAAGCACAACTTAATTACTGGACAGAGAATAAACACAGGAAGTACAATAGCTAGCACCTTTTGTAAAGCAAAGGTAGCTCAGTTGGTAAAGTACCCAACTGTCAATATGGGGGTCGCAGGTTCAAATCTCATCTGGGGTGTATGTGCTCCGATTGGATATGTCTGATTTATGCGGCATATTTGTCAGTGACAATAACTATTCCTGTCTATGTATGAATTTCCCAGCAGTTGCCGAGACTTACATAATCTATGGAAATTATACGTTGCTAAAATAAAAATGAAAGCCATACAATCATATATTTTAAGCATTTATTATATACTTCAACAGAAAACTATTTATCAAAGTTCATAAAATACTATATTGAATACAAAACAATGAAGCATATACCATTTGTTTCAGACAATGAACACATAACATATATTTTATACTAGATGTGTCCATAGGACATGGATGCCCCTGCCATGGGCTTTAAGTCGAAAAAGGACCATAACTCCTCCAAAAGTAGGTGGATTGATCAGAAACCAATGTTTCGCACAGATGAATGCATGGACAGACATGGTAACAATTTACCCATGAAAAAGTTACAATTACATTCATGGCTGATCATAAATGACAGAATTTATGAAACAAATTCCCTAAAAACGACAAAAACAAGCATTAGGCGAGTATTTGCTATTTCTGGGAACAAGTTAAATAACTTCAGAAGTTCATGAATTTGAAAGTAATATTTCGTGTACATAGTTGCACATTTGTTAAAGTCAAATTAAATTTTTTGTTCATAATAGCAGCGACCATCATACTAAGGCAACTCAGTGAATTGTTGTAAATAATATGTGGGTGTTTTTGTTTCATTCATTTGGTTTAACATTATTCTAGTTATATATGGTGCTAAGTCGACCTCACCAGTAGTCCTTCAATTAATTACCAACCAGTGCTAACTTGCCCTTCTGCAAGCAGTTGATAACTTCACCAAAAACAACAGTGATGGAGGACAGATGACCATTGCCAAATGTCACAGAAGGACATGACCTGCCCGTACCCGGTCCTCCTGGGTGACAGGCCAGCACTCAACCAAGTGAGCAACCCATGGGCACACATTGGTGTTAATACAGGTATGTGGCAACATGCATGTCACAATAACAAATCGACTAAGCAAAACGTTGTTTCTATGAGTTATTACATTGTAAATGTTTTCTTCTTGCAATAAAATGGAACAATAAAGGTCTCATAAGAAATGAGATAATACCATTTATAACATACAACATCATTACTCACAGTCTGAAACAAATGTATTAGAAAATTCATGTAACAGAAAAAATATTTAGTGTAATGAATATTGCACATATTAAGTAACACTTCAAATTATCAGTAAATAAGGACATACATTAAAACCTCCCTAAAAGACGACCTAAAAATAAAGACCACC
Source organism: Mactromeris polynyma (assembly GCA_032209605.1). Taxonomy (NCBI): domain Eukaryota; kingdom Metazoa; phylum Mollusca; class Bivalvia; order Venerida; family Mactridae; genus Mactromeris; species Mactromeris polynyma. The sequence goes on from JASFXZ010000001.1 coordinate 53,070,086, forward strand.
TCATAACTTCTGTTTCCATATTTAAACTAAACCATCAGATCACCTCAATATAAAGATCAGATTTCTTCAGAACCAATGGTGGTCTTAATATTGAAGTTTCACATTCTTTTCATCACCTTTGTATCATACAGGCTACCGACGAGTACATAGATTATAAGAATCTTTCACAGACTTTCGGTACAGATAGAAATATTCGGCACAAGGTTACTGGTTTGGCAGGAATGAGTTTCTGCCAAGTTACCATGTAAACAGGTATCCTAGTGCTGGATATTTCCTTCAACAAAATGAGCATTTTTGTAAATCGGACAACTTTCATTCAAAAACACAGGAAGTCGGTGGAAAAGAGGGAAATTCTCACCCTTGGATAAGCATTTACAAAATCAGATGGTAACAACCCACAATACATGTTGTCACCTATTGATATATAGAAAGTTCCCACTGAATATAGGAGAGTACCAAACTTTCACTTCGGCTATTTACAAAATTAAGTACCATCAGGAAAACATTATAATTTTTGCAGTAATGTGACTGACTCTTGAATAATGCCACAACTTAATTATTTTTTTCGGTCTTTAAGCCATTACTTTTTTAAGGATGGCCTTATAAGTCTGTATGACAATATGAATGATTTAAAATTCGTCAATAATCTTTAACAAATGTACTGGTTAAAAGAGCTAACCCACCATTTTGTATTTTGAGAATCCTCTACAATATAACAAAGTGATCGGAACAATTGACATTATTTTTATAGGTTTGAGTCATAAATGTTGTAGCATACCGCAACAAAAGACGATACAATATGTGTTCAGTGGCTATTTAGAATTTATGTAAAATGATTCTAGCAGGTTAGCACTTTTGACTGGTATATTTTCTCTAACCTTTCAGTAAACATCAGACCATCACAACTTTCTTGGATAAAAACAGTAAAAATGCGAACAATCAGGCCAATATTAATGGATCAGCCATTATGGGAATGAAAATCTACAGTATTATGGGATATACACAAATCATAAAAGTATATTCATATAATAGTATTTACAGTTCATTTTTATATACTTGAGAACGGTTTTAAACACACTGTGAGACAGTCAACCAATGAAAACATGTTTTGCAAAATATTAACCAATGGACAATAATGCTATTCTTCACTAATTTTGAATCGACAGTAACCATTATTTTGTACAGTAAAACCTCGCTTATAGACCACTACGAAAATAAGACAACCTCATTAATCTTGTTATATTTCTTCTTCCATATTTTGACCACCACACAACTAAGACTGTCTTTCTTCAGATCCAATGGAGGTCTTATTATTGAGAGTTCACTGAATAACATATACATATAAAAAATTGGTACAACACAATAAAGATGTATGTCAACGTCTTATTTAAGGTAAAAACCAATAGAGCCCAGTAAATTAATCCTACAAGTGATAAGATTGGACAAAATATGGTAGGAAATTCTTAGATATGAAAGTTCTAAATCATTACTTTCTGCCTGAGGTGCATCTTTTAGAGGTAGGGGAAGTAAGCAAGAAAAATTAGCTTATGTAGAAAAGGAAGCTATCAAAAAACAGCTTTAACACTTCGCTAGCTACAAAATGGCATCCGCTAAACCAGACGACATTGTTGCACATGGACACCATTTGTTAAGCAAAGCTAGCACTGTCAGATCATGCTACCTATCTAAAGATAGGGACTGCTTTTTTCCAATGTTTACTTTTCCCTACGTAGTGTGACGTAGAACTCTATTTTCCATACCTCTAAAAAATGCGCCTCTGGTCTACATTTGTAATACAACTATCAACAAGCCTTGCCCCAATTTCAAAAAAGATCTCAACTCAAATTTGCAAGCACTTATATTCTGAGTAAGCAAATAAATAGTTTCTATGTAAATATTCAGGACAGCAAGCATCATTGTTATAATCCAGGTCAGTCATTGATTACTTCCATCACATTCAAAATGAAATGTGACTTGAAAAAAATCTAAATTTGCGAAAACTGGTGCCACGACTTTATATAGATATACATTGCAACAGTTACATAACACACCATTGGAATGTTGTGAAATAATTGTACAATGTAACACACTTCTTCTACCACAGAGATATTTCATGTCAGGGAAATTCTGGTTCACACATCACCAGTTCTCTCCCTTAGTTAGTCACATGAATTCAACACTCTTCACTTTTATCATTTCTAAAAACCAAATCTCAATTATGCAGTCTTCACCAAGTTCCCGCACTTATTAGTTGCTCGTAAGAAATCTAAGAGGATATATGATACTATGTTCATCGTCTCATGGCATCAGCTCTGTTCACCGCGGGTGTCTGTCCAGATGCCTGTACTTCCTCCAAGAAACTAACAAAATAAAGTTATAGCGGTTAGACTTGGATAAAAATCAACATTTATCAATGTTCACACAAAACATCTGAGTCAAATGTCAAGTATGTTTCTAGAACTTTATTTCAGTTTTCAAGGACTTATTTTTATTGACTCATTTTCTTTTTCGGGACTTTTTATAGCGTGTTCTTCCCAGAAAGTAAAGTTACTGATAATAATGTTTTCAAGTAGTTTCAGACAAAATTCAAGCAGATTTGTTCAAAATTCAAGACCTTTTCCAGTTAATTGAGGTTTTCAGCAAATTTTTAAGAATTTTCAAGGACCTCACATGCGCGTAGGAGCTGGGGCCGCAGCCCCAATATTTTGACTCGCAACGACAATGGGCTGTGGACATTAATGACCCCTATTTCTCGTCTGTATCTTAAACTAATAAAAAACAGTCACAAATTTTATTGGCATTCAGACAAGACATTTAATACAAATGACAAAGTGTAATCATCACTACCAGACAGGGTAGTACACTGACTGCCATCAGTAAGAGGATTAATGAAGGCATGAAGCATACTAACCAGGTGACAAGTATATTTTTTTGGTTTGTTAATAACATGGACCATCGCATTGCAGTGTTTGGAAAGTTCTAAATATGCATTGACGCGGGACTATCAAATTACCACTGAATGTGATTATTGTATAATCAAATATGACATATGCTAATTTACTCATTTGTTTTTTAACCTTGTAGATAACACATCTGTAGCACTTGTGTTTTGAGAAGTATTGCACGTATTGTTTTCATGATTTTGCATTTGCTAGTGATGATGATAGGCTATATATCAATGTTAACATAGCTTTCATGTGCCTGAATAAATACATGATTTAAAATGCGACTGAACTGTTTCAAAATATATCCTTAACTGACTGAGTCCCATGTCTTTTTACAAAATTACATATATGTATGAACACGGCTTATAAACATATCCGTGGTATGAATAAATGAAATAACTTACAAGCAGTAAACAAATTTTCGGAAAATATCATTTTTAAAGTGATGGTTTTTGCGTCTGAGAAAGGTGATTTCCTAAAACAATTCTCATCTCGAGGGGATACCCCTACAGCACCCACATCCCATCCGCAGCCCCAATGCTCAATACCTTCCTACGCGCATGCCTCCTCAAATTCAAGGTCTTTCCAATGCTTACACTGATTACACTTAAAATTTGAAACAACCTCATGTAATGCTTCATTATAATACGAGCACCTACATGAAAAAACCTGTATTATTGATGGTGATGGTGTTAAAACCCCAATTAAAGTTTTGACATCACAAACTCGGTGCTTTGGAGGTTTAATTGTAATTTATATAAGTACGTGAACATTTTTCCATTTGAAGTACAGAAGCATTTTTAAGAATTAATGCACATTTAAGTAAAACATTTTTGCGGCGATTACTTATGGATAATGTTCTTATATTAGAATTGCTATAAAAAGAAAAGTAGATGTCCCATTGTAATAATTCTGTCACTAAATGAAGGAATGATATAAAAATATCTTTTAGAAACGTAAAAAAAATGAAAATATATTTTTCGTCACTAACTCTGGTTTTACCATGGAACAGCTAATTATTTTACCTGCAACCAAATTCAATTCTTAACAGGGCATTTTGACTGATTCTAAAATAAGCAATAAGTTATACCAAAGTATTCTTACCTTTTAAAATTATGAACAGAAGTTCCACCCAGTACAATTCTGACACCAGGTGTAGATTTATTCATCTGATGTACACAAAATGCCTCCTCGAATGTTGTACCTCCGATGATAAATATTATTATATCCTGAGGTCTACAATTGAATATCATAGTCAGAGCATAAACAAACTGTTTTCAGTATGAGGGACAATTTCAAAATAAAAGGACTTTGTGTATAACTTTGATCCGAAAATTTACAATATTAGGAAACTCAGATTAATCAATTTTCATACTCTAAAATTAAAACATTTCTGTTCTGCTTCAATGTAACAACAGAGGTCCTATTACTTCTGAGTCACCCCTCACATATATCTAACACTAACTCTGTTGACTGCATTAATATCAACATATGAATGTTAATGCACTTTACAAGAAAATAGATTTACATGCATCTGGAAACATACAGTCAACTAAATGTCAGACAAATGAATCATAATACTTTTATGTAAAGTAAGTTCTATAAAGAAAATGAGACAGTTCCCTCCATAAACACTAGTGTTGTAAAATCAGATTCCAAACAAAATCAACAAATCAAATTGGAACGATTCATAATCCAAAAAATAATCAAGTGAAGCATTTTGGTAAAAGCTCTGATACACAATACAAATGTGACTTGTATGTAGTACAGTAGTGATTATAATCACATTGAATTAACTTTCAGAATCATTATATCAATGAGTTAAACTTTATTTAGCTCTTAACTTCTGACAAACATGGAAAATTGCAGTGAAAATATCAAAGGACAGTACTTTTTATTAGCAATTAAAGTGTATAACATTCAAACTCGTAAGAACTTTTTAAACAAAACTAACCACTTCATTACAGCAATTAGAACTCTTCAAACACTGGAAATACTAGAAAGATTTCAACAATGCAAAGACAGCAATACATCGAAGAATCGGTAGCAACATCGAGTCAAGATCTTCAATATCAATCTAAAACTGTTAGGGACGATTATTTCTCAATAACAGTTTGATTACAAGTAAACACCGACTACAAATTAGACATACCTGTCTCTAAGTTGGCTTGTACCAAGGTAAGGATATGCTGCTTCTCGTAACTTTCCTTTAATTAACTGATCTAATAATGAATGTAACAATGGCTGATGTTGTGTGTACACATTCTCAACACCCTGAAACATAACAATGTCACATAACAAACTTAATACAGAGTATTTATTCAGTGTACATCTCAACACCCTAAAATGTAAAAATAAAGTCTAAAAAAATACAGTCAGAAAAAAGATGGGCCTGTGGGTAGGGATTCCCTTTTTCATATTTTCCCCTTTTTTCATATTTTCCCCCTTATCAGGAGTATGATGAAAAGTAATTATACATCTTATGCAGTTTGTCACAATCAGAGTAACATATTCAGGTTATTTCCCATTTGTTTTTTCATTTATTTCATGACTTGGCAATGTTCGCATATTTTTTTAAAATAATGACCATATTTTCGGATGAAATCTTTTCGGATACATTTTTTAAACCCATAAGGGTGGCAGGCTGATCCAGGCGAATAAGACAATTTGTCTTTTTTGGGGTCTAGTTCTCCACCACAGAGCCAAGTATATTGTATAAATCACATTGGAACAGGACTCTTACATTGTACTAATCAACAGCCACGCCTCTTTATGATAACTGTGTAGGATTGTCACCTTACAGAGCTATACCAAAAGAAAGATGATTTACATTACAACAAAAGTCAAGTTACCTTCAATCCTTTGAGAAATCGTTTAGTGAATGCAACAGGATCCGTACTACCAAACAGATCACTACCTCTTGATCTTTTACCACCAAAATCTAGTATTGCAGTTACACACTACAAATATAATATAAAATATGCTAAGGCCAGAGTAATAAAGCAACTATCTGCAGATTCCTGACCATACAATGAGATGTGCAGTAGGAATGTAATTTTTCTGTAAAATCAATATTTCTTTTAAGTAATTGTTAAACTATATTTCTATAAATCATGTCTATAAAAATATTTCCTGCCAAATCAGGGATGGGGCTTTAATTTGTTTACAGCATTTCCATGCAAACTATTTTCACAAGAAACAGGCAATTGTCCCTTTGGGTTCGCATCCAGATTTTTTACATGCCCGAAATTAAAAGTAACTAACCATAGGCTTCTGGCTTTTGGGTTAAAGTGAAGAATGTGAAAACAAAAAATCAACTTCACCGGAATACTTACCTGTCTATGCTTTTCACTGACTCCTTGTTTACGCAATGTGTCTATTAAACCAGATAAATCATTATTACTGTGTGTTTCATATCGTAAAGCATACAACATCACTAGACGTAACTTGTCCAATTGTTGTACTTTACTATCATTGAGTAAAGATTTGATTTTCTGAAATATAATAAAACTGGTAAAGGAAACTACATTTACAGCAACATACAAGCTTATACAGTAGACATTGAACTGTATGTCTATGCATTAGTCTGTCATGTGACCATGTGGTGGAGACTACAAAATATATGACATAGAGAGATATTTTCAAAATCAATGACTAGACTGGTGGTGGCCAGATTTGATATATAAGTCATTTATTTGATTTATTTGACTTATGCAATTTTAAAATAAAATTGACCATTTTGAGAAAAGCGTGGCAAAATTCCAGTATCAAGATCGGTGTTTTAATAGCAAGTAGGTATTTGACTCCACACTAGCGATTGTCTAGACTGTTAATATCATAAAAACAAATTGCACTGAAAAATTGAACTGTGGCAGACATTTGCTGTCTCATAATAGTCAGTAAATTTTTTAATACCAAATAAGAGTTGGAGTACACCATGGTGAGTATAACTCAAATTCGCTATTTCTTTCATTATCGTGTTTATATCGATTTTAGGGGTGATGCATACAACCTATTCATCCGTTCATAATTGAAAATTTGATTTAAACAACCTTCCAGCCCTATACTCAATATAATGGATAAATCAATAATGAAAGCCTTATCGAATTGGGTTTATACATATATGTCCTTGTACAAGCAGTAAATAGGTAAGCAGTACAGTTATCACCCTGTAAGCTAGAAGTCCCACGGGTGGGCCTTACTCAGGCTGCACGTTTTCGAGACTGTGATATCTGTAACATTGTACACATGTAGTGAAGTATACCTGTAGGGATGCAGAGTGATCTCCCTTGCACACAAGTTCTTGTTCCGTTTCAGATACTTCCAGCAGACTGGTTTTACCAACAAGTCTAGACAACTCACCAACAACTGTAACATGTTTAGACACAGTCCCTGACATTTTCTTGAATTGTGGGTAATTTTCAATGAATGCCTGAAATCGAGTACAGTACATGGAGTAAGATATAATAAACAATCAAACACAACATATGTTTTCAAAACACAAAACTTAATGTATACTTTGACCCTCCAGATTTCTCCTCAGTGATGCATGCTCTTCTATCAAATTCAAGGGGCAAAACAATAGGATACAAGATTTGTTTATGTGGTGGTAAAACATGCATCAAACAAAAAATATGTTTTGTTTTAAGAACTTCACACAAACTCTGTATCAAGGCCTTGGATTGGATGAGAAACATATTGTTAAATCCTAAACTAGATGCGTCCATAGGACATGGGCGGTCCCACTTTGGGCTTATAAGTACAAAAAGAGCCATATCTCCCCCAAACATTGGTGGATTACAACCGAGATCTTACTTGACCTGTATTTTATTATCCTATGCTTGTGTGCCCGATATGAATTGATTCCATCCAACCTTTCAAGAGATATTGTTGGGAGATCAATTTTTCAAACAGACAAACTCATGGACAAACGAATAGGGGTAACATTTTATGCACCTTCACTATTCTTCAACAGGTATGCTCTTGAAATGATCAAAACATACGTAACTCCCAATATCTCATTGGCAGTTACAAATTGATTATTGAATAATTGAAGCTTACACAAGTATCTCATAGGCTTATGTTGAAGCAGGAGCTGTCATATAAATCTTAAAAGAGATTAAACAGCAGATATATACACTTACTTTCATGTCAGCGATAGATTCCACTTTAGCGTGACTTTTTGACTTATTCTGGAATTCATCCATTAATTCCTTTATGTTGTTCCCTATCTCTCCAAAGTTCATATACATGTTCTGTAATATTCATAAATAAAACAAATACAATTTATATTTTATCATTTAAACTAAATTTAATCAGCATGCACTCAGAATATATTATATTTTAATGATTTAAGTCTACGACTTGAAAAAGACTGCAAACCAGTGTGTTATAAACTAATGTAACAGATTTTAGTACCTGTGTCGGGATGTAATTATTTTCATGGTAAGGTCACAGGACAACATTGAGAAGTTGATGTATACTGTTTGCTTGTATTTTGGCGGTACTAACGCAGTAAGGTAACAGAAGAAAAAGTTGCTTAGTTTTTCTTTTGCGAACAGTTTCGTATTTCAAATATTTTACAGTTAGTTAATGATGACAAAATAATTTCTTTTCCGTATTTTTCCTATTATGCCAAATTGTTTCAATGTATGTTTTGTTGTAAAAATACCAAAATACGGTGAAACCGGAAGTAACGCAATTGCAGCAAACACTATATATGCTTGTACATTATGATAATGTGTTATCTTAGTTAAATATAGACTAGACTAGCATTTACAGGTAGCAAAAAAGCCACTGGCCATTAAAACTCTTAATTAAGGTACTAAAATTTTAAATGTGTATCCAATTAATTATTTATTTATCAAATCTGGCTAACCACTTCGAAAACTAATGCCAGGCTAGAAAGACATATCATCATTATTAAAGACTTGCATTACAAGTGGTCACTCAAAGGAGTTGACTGCTTAATACAGGTGTATTTAACGTAAAACTGATTCATTCATAGCAACAGGTGGCTGCTTAATTCTGGTAACCACTAACACAGGTTCAATTGTATACCGTGGAATATTTCTGAGAGCTCTAATAACCAGATTGCAAGTGCTTTCATGTATTACCTTTGATCGAGAGACAAAGTAATGTAAAATAAACTGCTGCTTATTTCTGGAATGTCAGTTTAGTTCTCCCTTTGTTTTACTTTCTACAATAATATTACACATACTTTTTTGGGCCAATGAAAAACTTTTTGGGGCAACCAAATTTTCTTGTACACTATACCAAACTGTTGAAGATAAATGTGACACGAATGTCACAAGTTCACAGAATGCAGACAAAAATTAACATTGACTTACATTAGCATAGAACTCATCATGTTCAGCTGAAAGAACAACTTCCTGTAAATCTTTAGAGATTCCCGGTACATGAGATAGATTGACTCTATTGTTGTTGATACCTAACAATTCATGTACCATTGCTTGATATGTCCACTGAAATATAGAAATATTAGAATAAAGTGCAATGTGAACATTTATTACACACACAGCTAAGTGAACTTTGTCCATGGGTATCACCTCTGAATTAAATTGAACTGGGAACAAACAGTTGAAATATCATAAATCATGTCGCTGACGTATAACAACATCCATGTATCCCATATGTTACTTAATTTAGTAACAAATTTGCACCCCATATAAATGTATAAGAGGGAACAGCATGAGGCCAATATCTACTGTAATATGACCTAGTGATTGACATTTGGCATTTAACTCTCCTGAGAGTAAGGCATACCAGCACTGTATAATAATATCTTAGTATAATTTATTTGAAAATTTAGTAGTAAAATAACTAACAAGAGGGATGTCCCAATTACCTTACAGTGATGGATGTTGCTATTATTGGCGAATGTATTTTATTCGTATCAATAAACTGTGAGCAATTTAATAAGAAAATATTACATTTGTGAATAATTAAAAAAAAATTAAAAAATATTAAAGTCAAAGACTCGTTTTTGTTAATTTAGAAAAATTGGTCAATAAATTCAGTTAATTTAAATTACTCTCGTACAACACCATCCTTTGAAAATTTTGTTGATAGGAAAAAATCAAAGACGAAAAGAAAGTAAAACGTTAACTTTATATTCTTCATTCCATCAAAGCGTATAGCTATTGATCCTTCTTGCGTCAGTTTGTACCGCTTCAATAGCTCGACTGGTAATGTGACCACTTTGTGTGTGGAAAGGTCAGGGGTTCAAACCCTGACAGTACCATACAAGATGTGAAAACTATAACAGGTAGATATTTTACTGGGCACTCAGTATTCAAGGACAGCACGGAGATAGATAAGCCCAGGTCAGTATCTGTAAGTATGTAAGATAAATAAGTTTAAACTAAAATGTAACTACATGTGTATGAATACCTGATTTAACATTGGTGTAACGGCATCATCTCTACGGTCAAGTATTAGTAATATCGGAGCCACATCAGTACGTCTAAAATCGAACAGTCCAGCATCCTTGCTTATCGTTTGCTGAAATATACAAAATATATACTTACTGCATAAGTGGATATTATAGCGAGACAAGAATTTCGCGACACCAGAGATGTCAGAAAATTCATGAGCTGAAGTGTTTACAAATCATCGCAATGAGTACAGTAAAACCTCAGTAATAAGACAACCTTTGGAACTCTTGAAAACTGGTCTTTGAGGTTGAAAAAAGAGCAAAACAGTGAAAATGAACCAAACAATTGTGTTCTTTATTTTGAGGTGGTCTTTTTATTAAGAAGGTCTGTAGGTGAAGTTTTACTGTGTTGTTGCCTTAAATAGTCAAGTACATAAAAATGTACTTCTGCTAACGAGAAAAATTAAGCTTGATATTTTAATAATTTTATTGAATTCACGAAATTTGCTAACAATTCCACACCACAAACTTCACCATTTATACAGTATTCTCAGTTCAAACCGATTGTCTTTTCCCCTAACCAGGATATATTATGAAAATAAGCCCATTAGCATATACTGAATAACTGCATCAGAGACCAATTAGTACAGGAACTGCACAAATAATTGCAAGCAAGTCGCTTTCTGTCTAACAGATATTCAACTGCTTCAGAGTTTCATATACCGGTAACCTAAATTTCTCATATTTTCTACCTAAATCATCCAGTTCTTCTGATGATATCATAGAACAATAAGAATCTAATTTAATTTGAAAAAAAATATACTAGTATATTCTACCAAGAGACCGCATCTCTAATATCATCTGCAACAGTGAAACAAAGAAGTAAAATATATAACTTACTCTGACATTTTCAGCCAATTTATGAGCCATTTCTGACGAGTTTTGATATCTAATCATTGGACATTTCTTCAGTGACAGCAGAACAGATGTAAGACCTTGTGCTGTACGTTTAAGGACCGCTGGGGGCCAATCTATCCCTTTATAACAACCAATCATGTTCAATGTAAACAGGTGAGGATTCACAGCGATGTAATCACCAAAATATTCCTGTAAAAAGACATTTATCACCATATTACATTATTTTAAAGCATTAATCTAAATTCTGTATTTGTATGTTGGGGGGGGGGGGCAATTTTTCAATCACACAGAGATGGTTGCTTGTGGCAGATTATCACATATGTTACCTGACAATGGGTTAAACAATCCTAGTATTACCCTTATCATGCCAAGCAAAAGGCTTTTACGGTGAATACTGGTATCATTTTGACAATTGTTTGCATCAGTTGCGGCCTGGGCTTGAAACAGCAACCTATGACACCCAGGACAAACATTCCACCACCAGGCCATAGTGAAATTAAAATAAAGACAACAGTATACCAGTACTTTATTAACATAACTCTAGCAACTAAACTCTCACATATAAGTACATCATTGAGCATATGTGACGACATATGATAAAATGTGTCTTGTGGCATTGAACCTCATTTAGAGAAAAGTCCAATGTTAGTAATGTCACTTTATTCATGTTTCACAAGAAGCATTATCGTGATTTTTTATACACTTTCAGTATTTAATTTCACATGTTATGTTGATGTGGAGGTTGGGGACACATACCTGTACTTCTCGGACCACTTCCTGGTCATCAGCTTCAGCCAGAGTTTTCACATCTTGTTTACTGATTACATTGCTAAAATCTGAAACAAATTGTTTACCACATTATCAACTGTTTTCATGGTTAAACCAACTTCACAGTAAGGTATTAAAAGATATTTTAAATTGATATACATGACTACATGTATAAACAGACAGGTAAACCCCTTGATAAGGCCATGCTGACCCCAATCAAATGAATCTGACCAATCAGCAGCATCCATCTCAACCACCTGTTATACATAGAGACATTGGTAAATGAAGATCACTTAGTCGAAGCTGGATAGACAATCTTGTGGCATTGTACATGAGATATAAGGGCACTCGGCAACTCTGGGAACTGTTACCCATACCTGCATGTGGGGAACATGTGCATCTAAGGGTAATTTTGAGCAATACTTAATTCAATCTATCCTGGAAAATGAATATGTATGTGTAATAAAGTGTAATGAGAGCAAGTTGCTCCAAATAACTAAGAAAATGTTGTAAATCACTCAGTAAGTATAATCTGATTGTTTGAAGCCTGAATTGAATAAAGTGCAATGTGAACATTTATTACACACACAGCTAAGTGAACTTTGTCCATGGGTATCACCTCTGAATTAAATTGAACTGGGAACAAACAGTTGGAATAAATATGAAATCAGGGATTCACATATGCAGGTTTTCTGCGTCACAGTTTACAACTAACTGTGCATTCCTAGGACCCGCAGAAACAATTATGCAGAATCCGTATTTTATATCTTTGCACTTATTCCCACAAGTTTTAGTAACTAAATTACAGTTTGAAGGAAAATCGAGTGTAACATGTACAATAAAGTTACCAAGTTCTTACTAGGGGAAACTAAATACACTTTTAATTTACTTACAGATATAATACAATCCATATTTTGACATCCTCAATTCCTGTGACAAAAGGTCAACATTTTCTTTTGTAGGTCGTATAAAGCAAATACATTTGAGATGCTTCATAGTTTCTCTGCCTGCTGAATCTATTCTTTCAAACAAGAAAACTTCTTTCTGAAGAATTTCTGACTGAGCATACACCATACTCACAATACTTGTCTGAAAATACACACAGTCATGATGAAAATACTATGTGTAGACTTCCCCAGGCCTGTTTCAGTGCTCGTGCTGTGGTACTGAAGTGACTGTATTTCATTACGAAACATACAACAGCACTTGCATCCATTCTGTGCGCAATTAAATTACACCGAGGTATCCATTTAAAACAATATATTTATTTACATTCAGACAACATATTTGCAGCAGCATAATTTAAATCTTCACATTACACCTACTGCCGTATGTCTGACAACTAAACTTGCTACCTTGCTACTTTAAATTACTTCCTGAAAATAAACTGAAAAATCACAGAAAATTAAAACTGAAAAGACTGCCTTAATTGCTTAACAAAACTAAACAAAACTAGTTCAGCGATAATTTAACTCCATGTGGGTCCATGTAGGACCGGTCAACAGAAAATGTGGGGACGTTTTCAGCAGAATATGACAAAAAGGGGGACGTTTTGTCAGTGGTACGTATTGACTGGGGACGTTTTGACCCGATTCTCGCACATTATTTCATCGATATTACACATTAATAGCATACCGTATCTTTATCCATGAGCAGCACTTTCATTCCTGGTCCGCTCTCCTCGATCATCTTACTTATATATTGTTTAATCGCTAATATAACATTCATTTTGATTAATTTGTTGTCTTTCGTGTACAACTGTCAAAAATGCCTGTCTAAATCATACGGATTCAGTGAGTGAGAGTGGAACGCCTCCTTATTTAAGCCACGCCCCCATATGTTATCAGACGTTTCCCAAGTCATTTCCCCTCAAGACGATTCCTCCCAGGACCCAGGCCCGGATCCAGAAATTCCTGACTGGGGGGGGGGGGGCATGCATAAGGACAAATCACCCCTCCCTTATGGGGGATCGGGGGACCACCCCCTGAATTTGTTTACAATAGAGGTATGAAATGGTGGCTTCTGGTGCATTTCGGGGTCTAAATTTTGAGGACTCATTTATGAGAATTGCACTAGTATTATCTTGAAAAAAAAACTGAACGACCAATTCATACAAGTACTAGTCCAGCCACGGACGTCACATCTCTATACTGTCGCTGTACAACGTCCTGCTAAACCATTCACAAAAGTAAATAGAAGTTGGACACCGCCGGTCTTTCCACTGCATTTACTCTTATTTTCGTGAACAGATATATGCTTTGCGTGCAATAAAAAACTGTACGACATAAAATTGTAGCTTTTCGTTGATTTATTTGTCTTTTCGACACAATATTTTCATAGATACGACTTGTTTTGTAAAAAAAATAGTGAATCAATCACCTGTTAAATAAGAAGATGGGAGAGTTGCTATGGAGGCGGTGCGCACATAGTTATTACCCTACTAAGATCATTGTCGATATTGCTATTATTTGCTCCTTTTTGAGCCATACTGAAAGTGATATATATCACGAATTCGATCAAAAGTTGTTTCAACGTTAAAATCCATCTTGTATTGCTACTTTGACGGGCGAAATTGGCGAGAGCGCGAATGTCAACATACAGTTTGTAAGGTGAATAGTTTACTTGCGCACCGTGGGCGGAGTTACGTTTGATTGACATATATTTTAGCGACAATGTTGCAGTCATAAACATTTGACCCCTGTCTTCTTGTCGAAGTGATTGTGAGGCACTCAGATGCGCTAGAAATTCGATTTTTGTGTGCTTCTACTCGTGAAAGATTGCTACAGTTTTTCCGCACCCTCAAAAGTATGTTCGGTCGATAATAAAGACGTCATAATAGTGCCGTTAAAATCATGCGGCATAATCCCAGGTTTTTACTATAGGCTTGTGCGTGGCTCTGTTACGAACGACGCGTGTAAAAGTCGGAGTACAGAGACATGTATGCGGGGCTATACAAGTACCAACATTAAAAAAAAATCCAGAAGACACCACCTCCTGTACCAACCCCCAGTCAGATATCCCCCGGAAATTTTTTACAATATAGGTTTGAAAGGATTGCTTCTGGTGCATTTCTGGGTCTATATTTTGAGGACTCATTCATGAGAATTGCACAAGTATTATCTTGTTAAAAATGCAGAACGACCAATTCATACAAGTACCAACATTTTAACAAATTTCCAGGGACACCACCTTCTGTACACATGATCAGGGAGCACAATAATGAACTGTATTAACTGTAAAGTGTGTGCACATTCGTCTGATGTCAAGGTATCATTAATGTACTTTTAATATTAAATTGTTTATTTTAAACTGGAATACACGATAACATACACAGTCCCTGTTTCGAACAAATTCTAAAGAAAACGTGAACATATGAAAGTAGGCTGATCTGCGTGGGGAGGCATTGTCTTATGTATGTGGCTTTCCCTGTAGTTACGTATTCTCTCTCTTTTATTCTGGAAAAAATAAAGTTCTTTTATTTTGCAAAACTTTAGGCCCAAGTATTACATTCCTTTCCATAATTTTTTGAGTTAATTAAAATAATTTTAAGAAAATTTCAATTAATTCAGTAATATCGGGTGTCAAATTTGTACGACTCCCCTTCAATTGTTTATCACTGAAACACCACCACCATCTCTGTCTCTGTTACGTATGATGCTCAAAAATCTGTGTTTTACATACGCTTTCAACTTACGTATAAATATGCATGATAAGGAAATTGAAAGCGCCTGGCTGATGTAGAGTGAAAAGCATTAGATACTTCTTGACGGTCTCAATGCCAATGAGCACACCGGGGTCAAACTTCATGGCACTTGCTTCGGCTATACTGGTAGTATACAAGAGGAAATCGACCATTAATCGATGTATTGCACTTAAAGTGCTAATATAGTAGTAAGAAGTGGATATCATTTTGATTTAGGAATAGAAAAAGGTCACGCCACAGCCGACTGGGGGGGGGGGCTTGGCCCCCGGTGGAGCCGGGCCTGGGACGGGGCATTAGTGTCATAAAATGTGTTAAAATGGGAATATTTCATCTGAACACACAACTATTGACTATGTTAGATAGGCCGGCAGTCTTTAGTACCGCAAATCCAAAGCAAGCATAAAAAGATCTACTTTTTGCCTGCTCCAATTTTACCGTCCATGTATAAATGCGCCCAGTGGCGTATTCACGGTAAGCGCGGTTAGAATTGCGGTGATCACGAATTCTGACGGAAGTCAAACAGGCCTTTTAATCGTAAACACTTGACGATATTTAGTCTGTTATATATTGTTTACTTCATGTGTACACTTTTGGTGCTAAAACACCCATTTCACGTTAAACAAAATACCCATGACACCGTTTGATTTTTGATATTTTGAAAACTTTTTGTGAATTACTTCCCTTTATCAATTATTACATACTTTTTTAAAATTTTGCTATAAGACACCTTTTAAAAGTATATAGTAATTAGAATTAACATAATCATATACAATTTAGAAATATATTTTAATTGTATTTAGTAACCTTTACCCAACATTATGGATGGAATACCTTTACCAATGATGGATGCTTTAAAATAAGTGGACACACATGTACATGTATATAAATTATAACACCTTCATCTCTCTTGTATTTGTTTTTTAACATTCATTATAATTTTACCATTGAATTAATATACTTTATTATTGTTTACTACCTATTGTTGCCAGATGTCTTGACTTGCCCTGTGCTGTATTCTATCCATTAAACCCCTCTGTTTGTCCTCATTGATATTCCTTAGTTGTCCTTTATGGTCGGTCAGGCCATTCCTTATGTCCCTGTTCTCTTGCGTATTTACCCTTGCACCTCCTCAAATGCCTGATGTTTTATTGACTGTTGTTGTCCCTGAGGTAGAGGCATTGTCTTATGTATGTGGCGTTCCCTGTAGCAACTTATTCTCTCTGCTATCCAGTAATGATGAAATGAAGCATGTCTGTCAACTTAGATTTTTTTAAATTACAAGGCGGGTTGTAACAGATGATCTGTAGAGGTCATACTTTGAATTTACATTGAACTTGTCATAGTATATAAATTGATTAATTCAAATTTCCAGATATCTTCTTTGAAATAAGTAGTGATTAGTTACTGCCTTCTTAGTCAATTTATGTATATAATTTATGTTGGAAATCAATGACCATATAGCAATTAAGTGTGAGGTTAGCTAGCTGTTAAATCGATTGAAACCCCCAGTATTTTATTGACAGTTCCAAGGCTGTAATTCGCTGTAAGGTTATTATTTCTTTTTGTGTTTATATTTCCCTTTCCCCCGTGCAATTCTTTCACTTTATATAGTGTTCAGGTTATTTTCTCCCCAGTTTCGGCCTATTGTTGCCAGCTGTCCTGACTTGTCCTGTGGAGTCTTTTCCATTCATTAATTCCCCCTTCATTGTTTGTCCTCTTTGATTCTCCTAGTTATTCTTTATGGTCTACCATGCCACTCCTTGCGCCTCCGTTCCGTAACGTATGTGCCCTTTAACCTCCTCAAGTGACTTAAATGTTTTGTTGATTGTTGTTTTCCTGGAGGTCTGTGTGGGGAGGCACTGTCTTGTGTACGTGGCGTTCCCTGTAGGGATACTGGTAAGTTCGGTAAATAGCAAGTTTGGTTAATTGATATTAACGTTCGTCTCTTTTCGCCGTAACTGAACGCTGGGCTGGTCAACTCGAAACGTAGTCAACTCGTACCCTTTCTTTGGTCAACTCGCAGCCTTTCTTTGGTCAACTCGCACCCTTTCTTTGGTCAACTCGTACCCTTTCTTTGGTCAACTCGCACCCTTTCTTTTGTCAACTCGCAGCCTTTCTTTGGTCAACTCGCACCCTTTCTTTGGTCAACTCGTACCCTTTCTTTGGTCAACTCGCACCCTTTCTTTGGTCAACTCGCACCCTTTATTTGGTCAACACGTATCCTTTCTTTGGTCAACTCGCACCCTTTCTTTAATCAACGCGTACCCTTTCTTTGGTCAACTCGCACCATTTCTTTGGTCAACTCGTACCCTTTCTTTGGTCAACTCGCACCCTTTCTTTGGACAACTCGTACCTACTCAAGTCAACTTGCACCGAATTTGGTCAACTCGTACCTACTCAAGTCAACTCGTACCCTTTCTTTAGTCAACTCGATCGTACCTGTTTTGGTCAACTCGTACCTCTCATTTTTTATTACTTTTTTATTACTTCAATAAGTGCATTTTGTGGTAACTGGTCAACTCGTACCTTGGTCAACACGTACCACGTATATTTGGTCTTTGTAAAATCGATATTACCTGCATTGTAAGTTTAATGACTTTAAGTTACTTTTAGTTACATTTGTCTTTTCCTTATTTCAGTTGCCTGTTGGTCTAAATGAACAGATTAATGAAACACAGCCATATTTCCATTATACACTAATTATTGATAGTTTACCTTTGTAATATTGTAGCAGGAATGGTTTATTTCGTATGCCTCATTTTACATCCTTCAGTATTAAAACCAATAATGTTATGGCCTTGCCTGATTTAATACAAAAAAAGAACGAAGTATGGTTTATATCTTTATTCTAAAGGTACAAATGAAATGATTAAACAAATGAAATCAATATGTACAAATGAAATCAATACGTACAAATGAAATGAATAAACAAATGAAATGAATAAATAAATAAAACAAACACACACATGAACAAAATATAAAAATCATAAAAAGCAAGTACAATCACGGACCTATATACATGTATGTAGGTCCGTGGTACAATGAATGAATTTATATCTTTATTTCATAATATGCGAAACTTTCAATATGTACAGATGAAATGAATGAATGAAACAAACACACAAATGAACAAAATATAACAATCATAATAAGCAAGTACAATGAACGGGTTTATAGTTTTATTTCACAATATGCAACACATTCATGTACAAATGACTGAATTATTGAATATTATGTAAAGGAAATGAACAAACTAATGAATGAATAAACTAATTTATTCAGACATGACAGCAACACGACCATAATAATACAGTGAAAATATATTATACGTACAAATAACACATAATGAATATATAACATAATACAAATTTCCTATTCGTCGTCGGCGATGATGTGGTTTGCGGTGGTCGTCGGTCCTAATCCTGTGATGTGACTGATGGTCCTCAGTAGTTGCGTCGTGTCATTTCGTCTTCTTCATAACTGTCCCAAGCATCTTCAAGTCGTCCGTGCAGTTGTATGTATTTTTCGGTCTAATATTGCAGAGTAAATTCTCGCTGATAAGTCGAATCTGGATGGCTACAGTAGCCGACTCCTCTCGTAGTAAAGTGATGAGTTTATACAGTCCTAGGTTGGGGTGTCCAGCGCGTGAGTTTAATCGTCTGTGCCAACCTAAAATGAAATAAAAACACTAGATTAACACTCATGCAAGCAGACATTAGAACACATTGGAAAGCATAAACACATTAATTGATACTTATATCCTTGTCAACATTGACTGTCACTCGATGTTCCATCACCTGATTTACTGAATATACTACTTTGCTTGCTTCTGATTGCGCCGACCATAATTTCAAGACATTCCTTGTTTATATTTATATGCCACTACTACTTTAACTTTAAATTAAACAAAGTTGATTTGTAAATATTTATCAGAATACACACCTTCAATGTCATTAATTTTTGTTGTTGGTTCTGACCAGTTCCCGGAACACGGACCAGTTTTTGGGTGTCCAGACTGACCATCGAATCCAAGTCCGCTCCATGTAAGTAACAACACTCAGGACTGGATTCCCAGCTTCCTCAGTCGATCGAAGGCCACCTCAATCTGCTCCACCGGTAGGTACGGGAGTGACAAGTTTCCTCAGAAACTCGTACGTGTCACCCTTTGACAAGTACGCTGCCACAAGACCCTCCGCCCGTATCTTGCTGTAGATCGCTGGGAACACACATCCTTTCACCACGGACCCCGGAAACACTTCTCGGATGGCTTGCCAGGTAGCTGCAAATATAAGAAAATTAGTTATTAAAGAACTGTGATTCTACTCAACACTGCCTTTTCAGTTTATAGGAAATATGAATTATATTGAAATGGGCGTAATCGTGCTGGTTTATTGTTAATTTATATATATATAAATTAATTTAGGTCAATACTGATTAAAATACTCACCGGCTTCATAGTCCAACATGAACCACTCGACTAGTTGCTGGCCCAGGTGTTGTCGGAGTCTGGTCAGGACATGAAAAGGGGACGGAATAGATTTATTGGTAGGAATATAAAATCTAATGAAACCTACATTTTATATATACTTAATAATAAACTAATAAAACTAAAATGATGTCATTTGAATTTATTATATTATTATCATTACTATCATTATTATTATCATTATTATCATTATTATAAGTGGACGCACCTTGACATAGTCTTCGTTTGAACGTCGTGACATGCTTCTTGTGATTACCGTTCTTGACCGTCAGTAATTGGGAAAACGGCGCTCGGACGATCTTGAATGTGCCATACAAGAACCATCTCTTGGATTGGGGAAGAATGTCCGTCTGGTGGCTCGTCCCAAACACTAAATAACGAGCTCCGTCCAGTTTGATGTCATCAATGACGAAGTCGAGGACAAACTGTAATAGAAGATATACAATATAATTATATACACCCATCTGTTTAATACAATATAGAATATTGTACATATTTACGAAATTGCGAGCTCATGATATTTTAATCAAAAAGTTTACTTTATGCAAGTTCGTGCTAGTGACTCATTTAACACATGATATTTTAATAAAAAAATAACAATATGCAAGTTCGCGCTGGTGAATCAATAAAATACGAGTTACCAATAGAATTTAGCATTAGTTTTATTACCTCAAATGTTAGGTCTGTTGGGTCATCTGATCGTAGACGTCGGTGATGGTTTGCTGCTCGTGTCAGGTTGTCATGTTTGGGGAGGTTCACGTCCGTGTGTCACCATCTCCCTCATCACGCGTTCCCTGATGGCGGCGGCCGGCTCAAACAAGCGCTTCTTCGCCAACTCATTGACCTGATAAATCATTTTTTGTGCTATATATATATACATAGATATATATTATATTAAACATTTATTCATATATAATTTTAAATATGACTTTATCTAACTTTTTCTTCAATTCTGCATTTTTACTGTTTTAAATATATGTTTTATAAAGAATACATACCTTTTTGGTTATTTTAATTTTCTGTGCGGCGCCCAGATCAGCTGGATGGACATGCCCACCCAGACCAGGGTGAACATGCCTTTGAACTCCTTCACAGAGGCAGGACACTCCATCGCCTTATTCCGGACGGCGCACATCCAGTAGCGTCACTCGCCGACTACTCCCCTGGTATAGGTGTAACCGTCACTTCCGATGAGCTTAGTAGCTCCCCTCTTCGTCCCTGCCTCGACGATCTAATATGTAGTCTGAGAGTCGTCAGGTATATCGTCTGTCAGGGACTCTTCTAGCAGCGGGGTCGGTCCATGCAAATCTCGACCCGTCACGTCGAACTTTACGTCTGGAATTGTGTCTTTTCTACTGAGATCAATATTTCTCATCGGTAACACGTCCAGGTCCATCGGCGGAGGTATTCTTTCTCCATAGCAGTGGAGTTGTGTCGTGTCCGGTCCATGGACTGGGCCTCGCACTGCACACACCTCCATGCTGTGGAGATATTTCCGCGTCTCAACTGTATGTACTGTTGATGACTGATTCCTGCAAAAAAGTATTAACACTTTTTTTATTATTAATTTCCTCGTATAAGGTATTGTTAACAACTGATTCTTGCAAAAATTAGTTTTACAGGCGCCATTCCATTGACATATGAAACTGTCAGCCGACGGACATAACAACGTGGAAAGGGTTTACATTCTCTAACTCTCCAGGGGTTATACCATCATTTAAGCTTCTCCCAGCAAATACAAACATTGTTGAAGTTGTTTTAAATAAAGTTTGGAACTATAATATGTTTTTATAAATGTAATCAATCCTGATGATAAAGCATGTTCAATGTGTATTCCTGCATTTTTCTAGAAATAATTTTATGGCAGTGGCTACGGGTACGGGTCCGTACCTCTAGAACTGGAGTCTAGGGGTACCGGAGTCCCGTACTCGTGGAAATCCTATATTGGAAACACTACGGGTACGAGAGTTTGACTAATACACATAATTAATCTGCACAATTAATCGTAATAGAAACAACTATCAGTATAAAAATCGTTCAAACAGTTTATATAAATAATTATTATTATTGTCGTACGTACGTTGAACGGTCATTTTGGTTGATACTAAATTCAGCGTTATGGAATAAAAAGTCGTCGTCTCAGCACAAAACATGCGTATGCCATTATGTTTAAAACAAAGAAAAACATGCTTAAAATGATAACAAATGTGGAATAGAGAAGGTCACAATCGTAAAATAGACTGATTTAGGTATCATCCGTATTACGGTCGTGCTGGTTATGTTACTTAAGTAATGTTTTAGTTATCCATATCCAACATTGTTGACCTACAACGGTTTTAATGGATAACTAAAACAATGAGATTGCTGAAGGATTTTTAATATGCAAAATTTTGAAAAAGGGCTCCTAAATTGACGTGAAGCATGCATGATATATAAAAAAAAACAGCCCCAGCGCCATTTTTAAATCATGTATCCCATCCGTAGTCTGGATTATCTGTCCCTTAACACTACGTTATCGGAACGCACTATTTTGAAGTAGGACGGGAACCAGACTATCCCATCTGCTCATAAACTTTGCAAGTTACAAACTTAAGCCTAAGGGAGACTACTAGGTGGGATATTGAAGACGGCGCCTTTTCGCTCATAGCTCGCTCTTTTATCCAGTTACATTACTTGCGTGTAGATTCACTTAAGACCCACGCGCAGGAAGCCATTTTAATTTTGTAGAAATCAACAAAAATCAAAAGAAAATTAGATAAAGAGAGGTGAGTAAAGCAAAATCATATATACACTGGAATCCATACAATTAAATTGATTTCACTGCATGCTACAATGTCTATATTGACCGTTCGTTCAACCGAATTTTAGGAACATTGCGTAAAGTTAGTTCTCGGACCCGACTCGTGCCTGACATAATTTCATAAATTTACGAAGGCTACTGTGAACAAAAATTGCATGCTGTGGTACCTGTAGGTAGCATTCTTAAAAAAATGATAGATAGTGAGTTACCATCATCATTTAGACCAGTTACAACTGAAAGTAGTTCTGTTTATATACTAAATTTGTAAAGCGAAACTTGTGTCTTGCTGTCGAATGCTAAACAGTGGTGTGGGTAAGTCGGCCATCTATTTAGCTTAGTTGGTAAATGCAGTACTAGTATTTAAGGTGTTGGTGGTTCAAGATTCTCATCGGGCACACTTTCCTTTTGGTGGCAGCGGTGTTTGACAGCCCATGCTGGTTAAGCTTCAAACCAGAAAGGTGTCAACAACAGTTCGTAACATTTTCTACTGTCAGTTGAATCAAGCATTATTTTGGCATTTCAAATGATGCAAACAGCTAAGTCATTTTATTGCATCATGTGTCGGGTATGCATGATAGTTTTTGGCATGACTGTGCATTGTTTAAGTGTGTTCGGCGTGACATGTAATGATGTATTACTCCACCATGACCTTGAATAGACTGCCTTAATTCAGTAAAGGCGAACAGTTGGAAACGTTACGAAACAGCGCATGAGTTTTGCTATTGACCGGTGTGTTACAATGTTAGCCAAAAACTTACGAGGTTGCACGCGAATATTTGAGCCGAACACTGCGTTCCATTGCGGCTAACAGTCGCCATTGCAGCAAACCGTCGCTCACGTTTTGTTTTGTATCCCTGGTCCACCGTATCACAATGACTGCACACGGGGAACCAAATTGCAAAATGAACGCAGGGATGATTCTCTGCTTTTACTATCTTTGAGGTAGGGAACTAGAATAAAAAGGAGACAGTCAATACACTTGATGGGTCCTGAACAGTGTGCGGGCTACCCTTCGTCGTAACTGAACACAAGGCAGGATATCTAATTTTGCTCCTTATAGTTATACTAGACCCTGCCATTTTACTTTTACAATGGCATAATCGTTTAAATTGAGTGGAAAAATACATAAGCCAAAGGATTTTATTTGGCCAAATTCACACATGGGGAAGTCGTATTTGATTTTCTATCACAAATGGCCCAATTGGCGAGCGTCAGCCAGAGCACTGAATTGTGATTTTTTTCCTTGACATAGACCATCTGGTCGAAAAAGATTGAACCGGGAATTGTCTGGGAAAAAGCTTTCTTGCAAATCATCGGGGAGCATTTGCCGCCACCCAAGCCGTAAGACACGTGTAAGAGGCTGTCGGATATGAGGACCACATACCTGCTAACGATTTATCAGTTTTGGGGTGAATAGCATCTTCAGTGGCAGTAAAATGATTATGCACATGGGCAAGATGAATAGTTTTGATTGAATTTGCAACTTTTCTTGTGGATGTCCAGATTGTGGACGACCCATCCAGTGTGTTGGAAAAGGCGTTCTATGGTGGAAATATTCGCCCCGAAATGACCTGTTGTTGCCTTTGGCCTCACATAAGCACTGCTGTTGCATGACCCCTCTGAACTGTCACCATCTGTACCATGATTGGAAAAATTCGGTATTCAGTAGAAGTAGTGGAAATTGATATGCATTGTCCAGAGTGGTATGAGAATGTTTTTTATCGCTGGTCACATCATTTTCTGCATGCATTGTTTTTTGTTTTAATCTCCCGTCTTGTGAGATACTGTGTTCTACACATTTTAGCTATTTTTGAAGCTTGGTATTGTGAACACTGACCAAGATAGGCATCTGACCAAGTTCCATAATTTTAGGTTGGTGTGTCCAGAAGATGAACATTGCAGTTTTTGTTACCCTGCATTTCTTTATACTTTCAGTATATAATCTATGTATATATATATATATAAGAATGGAAAATAAAGAATTAAAAAAGGTTGACTGGTGTTTATCCAATTGATGCTACACTGTTTTAACAACCCCAAATACTGCTAAACATCACCCATTTGGAGCCCATGGAAACAAAGGGGCACAACAAATATGTTTCTATGGGCATCCGTTATGACTTAAAGTTACACATGCACCAATAAAGGGCACTAAACAGAGTGTCCATGAAGACGATGGAAAAGAAACACAATAAAATTTGGTATAAACCTCCGGTAACCACTGCTAGGTTAACAAACAAGGTGTTAATTATAATTTATATTGATATCAAATAGACTTGTTTGTTACTTTGTATCAGTAACATTCTGATATTGTTTCTATTGTTGAAGCCCCTAATCAAAGGCCATTATATGGTATCATTTTTATTGAAGGGCTGCAAAATGTAGTGAAGTAGATTTCTAGGATACATCCATGTTGTGAACTTGTGTTTGTCATTTTGTTGGTTTAAAAAATATGGCACAATTCCAGTTACAGGCAGCAGTTATGGTCTGACAATCAAATAATCGTTGGCATACATGTGTTTCACGATCATGATCAGCGACTTCATTTTTTGCAAGTGAATTATATATTTGGGGATTAATCAGAAAATTTAGTTGAACTTGACCCCTTTTTCCCAGTATATATGGTTCTTAGGGAATTTATACCCGACTAAGGTAGACTACTGCAGTAACTACTCTTCAAAAATGGTGTCCAAGATGCTTCCAGAGCTCAAAACATTAAAACATTAGTCATAACTTAGACAATGGAGAAGATTCGGGCATTATACCATTATGATTGCCCTAGCTACTAGCTAGCACTTCAGCAACTTAAAATGTTGATAGATTTTGGATTTTAGACAATACATATGGCTGTGTGTACAAACCTTATATTTTCCTTTAGGCTAATTTTTAGCTTAGCTAGACATTTTGTGAAAAAACATGCTAATTTTTATTAATAATGCTGATAATATGAATATCTTGAAAGATGTAAAATCACAAGACTTGAATTTAGTCCTTTATTGACAAGTTACTCTAGGCAGATTCATTTATATGTTGTAAAAAGCAACAGTTACCAGTCATGGCGAATACCCATTGGAAGGACGTACCTGACCGATAAAAAACGGCCAGGTCCGATGCAAAAGGCCTGTGCATCCGTTGCTGTTTACACAATGCGATCTTTGTACACGCACCGATTGTCTGCATATTCACTTGTCTTTCGGACATTTATACCTAAGTGTTACTCATGGAAATACGCCCAAATTGTGCCCATTTCTGTTTGATTTGTTAACTTTCACTTTGAAACGAGAGGTCCTATAGTTGCACAAAATCCTGTCAGAACATGGAAAGAACGGTACTTTTCTTGGAACACTCGCAAAATTTTGCGTTGTAGACAATTGGTAGAATTGTCAAAATGGACATTTCTAGAAAAAAAACATCTTTTTCGAGTTCAATGCAGTACGATTCAACTCAATATCTTAATATTTCAAGAGTTGTCAATGGAATTATTTTGACAATTCCGCAATTTTGCGTATATTACTCCCTTGAAGTTGAATTTACAATACATTGACACGGACATATAAACCATAATTATGTCCGTGATGTAGAATATGAATGATACTGAACAAAAACATAAAAATAGATTTATTTTGATATTGTTACAGACCCCTTTGCTTCCCAAGTCACATTTTATGTATGAATGCATGTATGCTAAATGTGATAGGTTACTGTCTTTTTACTTTACCAAACCAACTTATCTGCAAAGAATGTAATTTTTAACATGTTTTCGGTCTGACAAGTTTGCATTCGGACTGACAAGTTTTCCAAGGTTGTCAGACCGAATGTCTGACAAGTCTTGGAAGTCGTTTGCCATGACTGAGTTACACTGTGTATTTTGCCTGCTGAAAGGCACACTTCTAAATCTTCAAATGACTTAACCGATTGTCCAATTTTGTTGATTAATCACATTGAATGGGTTATTCTTTTTATAACGATTTATCTATTGGCAGGTCTAACCTATTTGCCTATAACTAGTGGGTAGGCTTACTTTAAATACTTGACTTTTCATTCTATACAAAAAATGGTATAAATTCATGTTTCTTATCCAATATATGATAAATATTCTTGTGGGGGAAAGTTTTTGGTACTTGTACTTGTAGAACCATAACGAGATGTGAAAGCCAAATATGAACTTATTTTGCGTCATCCTTGGTTTTTGATGTATTGAAATCTGTGAAATATGAGTAATATACTATTACTGTATTAGTTACAATAAGTGTTTGCTATATAAAGAACTGGCTACATTATTTCCTGTCTGTTATACAGTACAATTGCTTGGAGACGGGAGAGGAAAACTCCCATTCAAAAGTAATCTATAGTCTGTGTTATGTATTTTTGTTCTGATCATATATATTTTTAAATATTTAACGTAAGAGATTTTTTTGGGGTTAAAATACCTTGAACAAAATGTCTTCCATTTACTGGATCATCTAAATACCAAATATGTTTGTCAGATTATAAAAATTAGGTGAATATCTGTACCATGTTAGTCTTTCTATAGTGCTAGTACATTGTATTATGTATAATGCTGTTTTAACATAATACACTTTTATACTAACGGTAAACAGTATAAAACATAGGAGATAGCTTCCAAGAATTAAACATCCAACATTAAATATTCAGAAAATGTCGCTGGTTTATTTGATGCTAGTTTTTCGGTTATTAATTCCTTACTGCAGCTTCAAATGAACCATGTTTTTCCTACCATTACCTGGCTAAGCCTTCTTGCTTCATGTATCACTGTGCTGGCTAGAAAAATCAATACTGCAGGGAGCTTACGTTGGCAGGTGAAGCTTTTATTGATCTCTTTTGTTCAGGTAGATCAACTGAGAAACATTGAAAACCAGTCCATTCGATATTTGTGGACTGTGTACTGTCATGATTCAACTTATTAGAGGTGCTCTTGTGAAAACCGTAGTATTGTATTTAACATGGCAATCAAGCAACCATATTTGGACGTCTAATCGATTCAAAAGTGAAATTATTAAAATAGTACTGAAGCAAGACTGGGCTTGAAAACATAACAAATATTAGTTCAGGGATTTTGGTCCAGTATTTTCAGGAAAAACAAAGCTCTGTACAACATTATGTATTTTCTTGTTAAATATTTTAGCGGGATCTTATTGATTTAGCTGTAAAATTTGCTACCGAGAAATTCAGTCCAATGTGCTTTGTAATATCAATTTTATTTTAAAAGGTAAATATGTTGCAACATTTTATCTGAATCATCACTTTCTATATTAAGTAACAAAAGTCTGCACTGTTGACTGGTTTTCCTGGAAAGCACTCTGTACATTATAGGAGTAAGATTGTTTTAATATTTGAAAAGGCTGCTCGTTGACAATTTTGGGTAAAATGAAATTCCAGTTAGACATAAATACATTGTATAAACTTTAGTGTAGCTAAACTCATTTTGACTTTTGAAGTATAAATCCAGGTTCATTTCCATGAAATGAAATAATGTACAAATATGTAGTGTGATAATGTTCAAAAAAATATTTATGAGTGGGTTTTTGATCAATAGTCAATGTAATAATAATAGGACCTGGTGTGTTCTACTCTATCTTCATTGCCATGACAACCAGGTATTGATGTTATCCTTTGATGAATGTTTCGAATCTGAATTCTGATTATACGATGTGTTCAAAATTTCTCACGAAAATCATGCAATTTTCAGAAAAAATGATCATGAAAGTTATCTCAAGTATTGGTTGCTCCATTTTCTTTGTATGTTTTATGCTATTGGTAGCTAGCTGGTTAAATTTCGGTTTACATGTGGTGCAACTTAAACTGTTCTTAAACCAAATTATAAAATAAATCCTAGTGTCAAGGTTGTAAATTTAAAAAAAAACACTTTCTAGTGGCATGTATTTCATTACATTGCCGACTGGAGAAATTGTATTACAATATTCTGGAACAAGTTCATATTTGTTGTACATACTTGATTTTGTTTTCACCATTGATTGGAAAATGTGTCTTTTTCTATTGATTTTCAAACGTGTTATGTATCATGTTCTGCCGGCCATTACTGTAATACATTACACAGATTGTAAGAAATTTACGGTAGGTAATCTTGGTCTCTTCTGTTTCCTTCTGTTTATACATGATACTGTAACAGTGCATGATATGACATATCTATCCAATGCTATTGGATACAAATCACTAGCGACTGGTTCCTGGGTTGGTGCTGACATGGAATGATCTGTCACTGAACCACTTGGATGCACTAAGGCCTAAACAAAAATTATCTGTGTTTCGGGTAACCCGACCCTACCTGTCGAAAAACCCCGACCCTAGAGTTTTTTATGACCCAGGAGAATTATTTTTCGATTTTTAATTGTTTTTGAAAAAAAAACATAAAAAAACTGTCCCTACCCTACCTAGCATTTTTGAGACCGTTACCCTAAACACAGATATTATTTTTTTTGGCCTAATCCTGGCCAAGCAAAACGCACTTCGACAATTTCTGTAGGGATTGTAAGAAACTATGTGGCATATATATAATGAAAGCTTAAATCGGCATTTCCCTGTTGCTATGAATAAATCAGTAAATATCAGTTCAAATCGGTGAATATTGCATAAAAATTGGTAAATTATGTATATATATATCGGTGAAAAACTGAAAATTGGTCAACTCCTGAACCAGTTGGAAAGCATTTATTTATAGATTATGTGACTTGTATAATAAACTTCAGTGTTCTTTTGTATTTGTATATTGATAGCATGTTTTTGCTGTAAACTTGAAGTCATGTTGTTTCTGCTAAAATTGAAATAATTTGGTGCAAATGGACGAAATGAGATGTTGAACACTCCTGTAGTTATGCTCAGCATCATGCCTCCATAGATGTGTTGCTCTCATGTTGTTATTTAAGTTATTACGGGCGTTATTACAATATTAGTTGCCTACAGCAATCTCTATTGGAACTTATATTACCAGGTAATTTACAACTTGGAATTACATTCCCCATATTCGTATATCACTGTGAAAAATGGTATTGGATTTGTGGAAATATAATTATGATCATTAATATTTCTGATATTAATTATCGTTGTTGTATAGAACTATTTGTATGAAAATAATGTTTTCAATTCATGCCTTTAAGTAGTTTTATTTGTATAGACATAGAGCTATTGTAGACCAAATGTTCTGGAAACATATATGTGTCCAAACTTGTAATCATAAAAAACAGATCAATGAAATGAGCTGGGAATAAACCTGGGACAAGTACAGACTGTGTAGGGAATTCAACTTTGATATCCAAGTTACACCAGTCCTGATGTGAATAAAATAGGAATCGAAATCCCTGAAAACAGGAACAAACCGATTTTTTTGGGAGGGGCGGCTAAACTTTTATATTTTTTCAATAATTTTGATGTTTTATTATTGTTTTGAAATAAGGACAGAGTCACAGGGTGGCATGCATGTTTGAAATCTGTAAGTTTTAACGCATGAACCTAGCATGTAGCGTATGTGTTTAAATAATTCTCTAACATGTAGTGTTAAATTTTTGAGATTACGATCAACGTTGGAAGAAATTGACTCAATATCTTTTGAACCACCGAGAAATAATGTTCATACTATTCAGATTTTACCAAGGTAAAATTGAATAATATTTTATGACTTCCATTAGTTGCATACAGAACAAGTGATAAAATATTGACAGCCTTGTTAGTATGAAAGGCTGCGGTGAAGCATAAACCTCAGGTTTGCCATCATTAATATTTGAATATATCTTGAACCCAATAATCACTAACCGATCAATGATTCATTGTATCAATAGCTTGAATCGTTTCTCTCCATCTGTTCTATTGTCTTCCTGTGTGAACATTTTCTGGGTTGTTGAAACCATGAGCTAGATGTGGGAATATGTTGGAATAAGCTCAAAATTGGTTCACAGTAAAGTGACTTCAGCTGCATATTTCACAAGTAAACCTTGTTATCACATCCAGTTGTTAAATGTGATATTGTGCCATAAAATAATTGCTCACCATAAGTTGTATTGATCTCATTATTTGTTAACTGGTTGACAACTGTATGCTATCATATCATAGTTTATGTTGCCATGGTAATTTGATAAAAATTGATCTAAATGTGGTCTCACTATATAAAATGTAGCTAAGTATATATTCCCATGACAATTTGTTCATTACTCATCCATATATTTATTAAGTGGGAGATCTATGAGTAACAATGGTAACATGCCTTAAGTTAAGTAACTTCAGTGCTCCCTTTATAGAGCCACACTTTACCACACTTGAAAACTAGTTTGTGTATTGTTTATTGTAAAATCTCCCCTTTTTTGGGTCAAAATTCCCCTCCAGATTCACAAAAAAAAATATAAAAAATTGTGTTTGTCCGATCGAAAACACTCTCAAACATGAGAAATAGAGCTCTTGACTTTAAGATACATTTTGGAATCTGAAATTGCTATTGTGGAAATGTGAAATTTACATTAAAATGTGTTTTGGTATTGATTTTTCTTTGATCTTGGAAAATAATCCCCTTTTTAGCTTTTTAGTAAAAAAACGATGCAGAATTCCCCTTACTCACTGCCCCGGCGCCATTCCCCAAAAGTAGAAAGATAGCCCTGGGTGTAGACATACTATAATCCTGCTATAGTGGGTATTGCTAAACGAAACTAGAAAATGTTTCAATATTACGCAGTCTGTTGTCAGAAAATCATATATTTGTAGTTAAAATTGTATTTTTCCCTTCTTCTTTTTTTGCTCCAAGGGAGAAAACTGAATTGAATTGAGGGGGGGGGGGGGGGGGGGCGTAGGTACTATTTGTATGGTGCAATGGGGCCAATATTAGACCCTGTAACAGGATCAAGGGCCCTGCTTATTGTGCTATCAACCAATGTGTCAGCTTCTTTAGTTTGTGATAAAGTTTTCCTTTATGAATCATTTAAACATGCTTTATATTATCTTCCTGTTCTTGCATGTAAGGATAGTTTTTGATTTCAAGTACTTTCATCTCGCTATTCAAATGTCCAGTGTTTATCACTTATGAATTGGTACTTCCTGGATAACAGTTTATGAAGAGCTATCGTATCTATTTCAGGCATATCAAGCAACTGTGAAGAAATATAGAAACTGAACCAGTTACAATATAAATATCACCATGGCTGATGGCTGTAAGTAGCTTCTTGTATTATCTTTGATTTTATAGAGTAGTTTACTGTCAACAGATTTTCTATTTCCTTTTCCTTTATGTTAATTTCAAATTTCAAATTCAGTTACCAAACATGCTGTCGAACATCACCTTCTTGAGCCCCTTAGATTGGAACAAGGTCCATTATTCTGATGGACATATTTGGTGTTGATTGACCCTTTCAGCGCTGTTGTCTCTCAAAAGTTTTTGATTGGACGTATATTTTTAAGCCAGTGTACTCTTTTTGCATGATGTGTGAGACACTGACTCTACCTTGTATAAACCATGAGGACGTTCTGTCTTAGAAGTTTCCAGTAATCAATTATTCAACAGCCTTAAATATTGAGCCCTTTTCATGGTTAAAAGCAGCAGGTAAACCCTGTTTATTGATTCATTGATTTTACACCATTGTGTCTGAAACCTTCAAGTATCTGCGGAGATGAAAGGTGTTTTGTGCTCTATGTTCCTGGTATTGTCAGCGATACATTAATGTCAGAGTTTGTGCGATTGTCTAGTGTTTACACAGGAAGCTTGCTGGAGTGGAAACAATATTTGCCTGTGCAGCAGTGAGCTTATTTCCTGTACCAACCTGTTATATCAATGTTGTATAGAATCATTCCTGCCTCAGTATCATTCTGTTGCTTGGTGGCATGATCTGATTGGCTGATATCTAGTTTCTTAGCAACCACCTGTCAACAATATGCTGTGGTCATGTGATCTGTAGGTAAGTCATGAAGAAGATTGAGTTTCTAGTGCGATTGTGGAGCATTTCAATAGGATGGTGGGTGTATACTGTTATAGATATCTTGATGAGATTTGAATATATATGATGCTATCTCCTGGCTGACGGAGTAGTGATTTATGAGAGGGACTGAAAAACTATTACAGTTGAATCCATTGTTAGAGATAAGGCTTCAAAAATGTCACTTAGAAATGATGAGTACCTGTTAATTGTCGTAAAAATTATGACTGTTAAAAAATAATTTGCCGTCAATGCATTGAAAAAGACTTGGAGGCGAACAGATATATTTCAAGGTGAGTTTTTCTTTAAATCAATTTTGCAGAGTAAATTGTAAAAAGCTTTCTGATGTACTTGTCAAATGGTTTATATAACTATATCAAATAGCTAAATTCTGAATGTTTGTTTGCATATGTACAATGGTTCGGGTAAAGGTTGGCATGTGGTAATTTGTTAAGATGACAACAAGACATCTTATTGTGTTGACTTGTATTTCATTGTGTTCCATCTGTTTTGTGTTCCAAAGTATTTCTTGTACACATCTTAATTGGAAGCCGTTACTTACATTGATATAGCAGATTTATATAACTGTCATTTTACCTACAGCATGTAAAAAGAATTTTCTGAATGATGTAATAGTAAAATTTTCTTAAGCTGTCATGATAAATCACTGATAATGGGTAGTTTTTGACATGTCAATGCAGGTTTATATTCCAGTTAAAGCAATTTGATTTGAAGCCACATATAAATGTATTTTGATTCATACCAATAGGTGTCTTGACAAAGCTGTACTCATTATTCTCTTGTGTTGCCGAAGTTAAGTGTCCTGCATTTTATTGATATAAATAATAAAATATTAGAATTATCCTCTTGTAAAAACGTAGTCAATGGATTCAGTACAAATACTAGTAGGTCTTGTGTGAATATTTTGTATTGTTCTTGTTATGTACTATATTTTATATAACTGAATATTTTATTAAATCCTTATGTTCAAGGAATCGGTATTTTCAAATGTTTGAATATTTTATTAAATCCTTATGTTCAAGGAATCGGTATTTTCAAATGTTTCGTGACTAAATGTCTGTGAATTGCTGAGTTGAGTATTGTTTCATTTGTAAGTCAAGTATGTAACATTGTACTTCTGTGAATGGGGAAATTTACAATGACTATTTGTGCAACTTCTTAGAAATCGCAAAATTTGCAAACTTTTCCATGTCACTAACTTTTCATTTATACATTATCATCTTCTAAATTGGCATATTTGACTTGTGAAAGCATTTAAGGATTAGAATGACTGTGTTTTAACCAGTTTCTGTAGACTGTACTTTATTTTCTTGATTACCTTTTGAAATAATCAATGGTAATACTTTGCCAAGTACGGCCAACTTGTACCAGACCAATGTTTTACCTGGCTATGAAAGTTGACCAAACATGACTGTTAGACACCTACATAGAGCTCTGAATGTCCATTGTATCACATGTTGCACAATGGATAACTCAACTTCAATGCAACTTATTTGAATTAGATAAGGAGGTGTCATTATAAGTACTTCAATTTAATGGGAAATCAAGGGAGGGGATATTGCCTGCATTAACAGAATTTACACAATATTAGTAACAGAACAAAGAGGTGTATAGGAGATTTCATACTACTTAAGGAATTTTTATGGGTTCATTGATTTAACCCCTGGTGGAGAAAATAGGATGGATCAAATATATATTGACCAAACTTGCCCCAAGTTTCATGACATGGTTTGAGGATATGTCTGGGTAGCTGGGTTAGATCAGTTAGTATGTTGGATACACTAAAACCAAGGGATAATAAACATTGAAATGTCCACATCCATATATACTGCAGTCCTTTTGTATTAGTTTCAATGGTGCGATGGATTCCCTTGACTTCTTCAATCTGGAATAATAGATATACCGTACTCTAGAGTGGTATAAATATGGGTAATTCCTTCTAATCCTTG
The DNA here is from genome assembly GCA_032209605.1 of Mactromeris polynyma. Taxonomy (NCBI): domain Eukaryota; kingdom Metazoa; phylum Mollusca; class Bivalvia; order Venerida; family Mactridae; genus Mactromeris; species Mactromeris polynyma. The sequence goes on from JASFXZ010000001.1 coordinate 53,105,001, forward strand.
AGTACAATCAACAATGTACGGTTAACATCATGCTGGAGTCGCTATGGAAATGTAGATCTACTGACAAACTCAGCCCTAGTGTGCCCCTATGTTAAGTGTAATATTTACAGTTGACATAGGTTTATGATGTGGGGTATTTAGACTAGCACCCTGGTATAGTATTCGGTATCTCGAAATAATATGTCTTCAACAATTTGAGTTTTGTGAGGGTTACAAAGCAGCCCAAGATCTTTCATGAAACTGAGACAGATGATTATTCGAAAAACTTTCCTCAAATTTTGCTCATATATATGAGTTAATCTCTGATTTATGGGTTTTTCGCCTAACCTTGTATGAACAATATCTCCCTAGTACTACAGATGGTACAGATGATTATGCGCAGTTCTCTTTCTCCTTCTCTTATTCCACTAATCAACATGTAAACGGAATTCCATGAAACTTCAGTGGTTAATGTTCTCTTTAAAGTTCCCTTGTTGATCACAAACAATCTCCATATTGCACATGATCAATGCAGAAACTTCAGGCATTCCTCTCATTACACAAGGTTTAAGAAATCCGTTAAGTCATATCAGCTACTATAAAAAAATATATAAAATGGAAAAAGTGTATTTCTACTGTCTATTATGAAGTGTTTTTGTGATTTTTTTGAATTTATTGTTAAAACACATTTATGTAACAATATATTTGAAGTTATTTTGGCTGCATAAATCCGGATTGTTCAAACTAAGAACTGCAAGTTTGTGGCTCTAGTTTTCACAAGATTATATATAAATTTGATTAACTTAACTCAGTTATTCAATTAAATGGCTGTTTGGAGGCAGTTCTGGCAAATTTTAGTAGCCAAATTTTAGTTTTGATAGTCAGTTGGTATTTTGCTACCAACTAGCTCTAGCACTAGTCCAAACTATACTGTTTATCCAGATCTAGCATCACTATCACTGCATGAAGTTTTGTGTTTATAAATTATACATGTCTTGTTATTTCGTTAAATTAATTCAGATAATTATCAAGCTATTAGTTTCTGTTGGAAATTAGTTTCATTGATGGAGATAATGATGGTATGTTGCTATCTAATATGAAGTATTTGATGAAATCTTGTGACAATGAGAAAATTCTCATGTAGTTATTACCAGCAATTTGTCCGATAATTACATTTTTTTGTTAATTATATCCACACCATTATTTTGCTTGTAAAATGACCTGTGATTGTCCGTCACCTGTCGTGGAATATAACGGTATCATATTTTAGTCATGATGTAAATTAGTTTTATCCAGGTATATTAACACTAAAGGATTGCAATATTGGATTTCTAACAAAGCTTGTTAACTCTATGGTCATTTGACCATTGAAGCTGACCAGGTATATTATACCTAGCTGAGAAGGGAGTGTGCACATTGTGAAAATTAGATTAATAATTATTGATCAGTTAAGTTTTAGAGGCTGTAAGTCCACCTGTCGTTGTTGCTATTTACACTATGAAGTCCCAATACCACCTGTTCATTGTCGCATGCTGTTAACCATTAGAGCCTCCAGTCATATTGACTACAATAGTTGTGCACACATAACACACATGGCCCTTGACACATTGTTTTCACCATATTGATTATCTATTAGGGGACAGACCCCCTTTTTTACAACAAAGAGCTTCAGTATAAAACCATATAAAACCAACGTATGGATTCAAACAGTAAGGAGGGGTGTTTGATCTTATGTACATTATGTGGAATAATTATCATGGAATTTTTGTGTGTTTGAATTTAATAATTCTTTTATTGTGTTTATTTTGTGAAGGAGCTTGGTTGTGTTTGAATTTAAAACATTTCTTTGTTACCAGGTATCTTAATGTTGACTTTACAACTATTGTTGCATTATGGTATAAATTGTCATGAATAATTGAATACACATGACTTTGTCGAAAGGGTTAACATAACTGCTGTATTCAATGACATTGACTGTTTTTGTAAAGGATCATCAGTTGCATAGAGTGCTGTCAATTTTGAATTTTCTTTGAAGTAACATCTTTAGTTCTATTATTGATATTTATTCAGTGATGCTGAAACGTGTTTCAGATGACAGAATTAGATAAGCAAAATGGTACAAAATTCTTAATTTAGATTTTTTGGTATTTCTAGACGGACAGAAGAGAGAGTTAGACGATGATGATTATCAGAGAGGCAGAAAGCGACAGAGGGGAGAGGGTAACAGAGTGGATCTGCGAATCTTACTCCAGAGCAAGGTACGTCACGAAACAACTACATTTTTTTTATTGTCTAACTCATTTTAGTTACTTACTTGTGTAATAAAAATAATGGTGGAAAATTGTCAACATTTAGAATGTTGTTGTATAGTAAATTCAATGTTTTGTGTGTGCTTATTTGGAGTCAAAATTAGGGGCCATTTGGATTCCCCTCTTTGAAATTATTTTTCCCCAATTCTGTGTGAAATTTCCCTTTAACAACATTGTTAATATTTATTAAATTTTAGAAGTCAGAAAACATAGATGGCTAATATTACCTGTATTATTGTTTTATTTTATCATTTACATGATTGTAACACAGAAAGTTAATGTGGATACAGTAATGTATACTGTAAATTATTGTCCCATTTTTTCCCTTCACAACCCTATCTTTCCCCTTCAAAAAGGGCCCGGATACCATTCCCCTGAAGTGAAAAACACAGATATTTCTTCATTTGACTGCCTGCTTGTTGTTCTTATAGTGTACATAAAGATTTTTTCTTTCCTGTTTTTAGGAGTTAAAATGTTCCTTATTTTTAGAAATGAAATAATTTTAATTGAAATAATAACCACAAACACTTTTTCTCCGAATTTTCTCTTATCTTTCAACATAGTTTATAAAATATCCTAAGTACTTATTAAGCTAAAACTTGTATTGTTATGGGATTTTAGTCACTTAAGAGCCTTGGTCATGTACTGCTTATTGTAGCTATCAGTTGGACTTGGAGGAACATGCCAGGCGTATACCTGTGTAGAGCCACCGACCTTTTGTAAGCCAGGTGGAAGTCTTCCTCATCAATTCTTTGAACCACTGTGGTGAATGATTTGAATTCAGCGACCATAACCACTCGACCACGGAGTCCCCTCTATTATTAGTAAATTGAATTAAAATTGTTGAACATATTCAATGTAAACTCTTCTCATTGGCAATGATTTAGTTACATCATTTATTATTAATTGTGTGTGATGTAACACAGTACATTAGCTTGAGCCAGCTGGAATGTGTTGCAAGGGTTTCATTGTTATGATGTAATTATTAATTGAAGAATTACACATTACAGAATGCCGGAGCTATCATTGGAAAGGGTGGCACCAACATCAAAAGGCTGAGATCTGATGTATGTATGATATGTCATTTACAAGCGTTGCTAATTTAAATTATTAATTAAAATGTTTCTTATGCTTGTAAATTAGTTAAGCATGTAAACCATTTGAAAACATGTGAAATCATGATAGTTTAAAATACCAGTACTGCATAATTGATATTCTTGACTGATCAATTACTCATTTGTAATTTATATTACAATGTCATTTATTTTAATTATAGTCACCATAATATGAAATATTATACTATTGATTTGTCATCAGATTACGAATTACATGTTCTGCTCTCACGGAATAATTTATACATGTTCCTCAAGATGTAGCTTCTGAGAGCATATTGTCATTCATTGCAATAATTTATTATACCTTGTGATATATATCCATTTTATTTAGTGGAATAATAAGGAGTGTAATTACTTGATATTAAAATCATTAGCACCTGCCACGAAAATAATCTTTCCCAGGCCCAGAGTTGTAACACTGGTCTGTAAATTGTATAAGACTGTGACCCTTATTCCTAGTTCTGATGTTCCATCTCCCCCAGGTTATGCTATAAAATGTTGGTAATTGTGTCAATTGTGTTGCTTTTCTGTTGATGGTAGTCATACGTTTAAGATAGTTTCGCCTGTCTGTCAGATTAGAAAGCAACAACCATTTTGGCATGAATTTTACCATGAAGTCAATGTTAGTCCATAGACGAGCAATGTCACATGACTTTTCTAAGCTATGTCATTGGTTGTACATTAGTTGGTACATTGTTATACACAAGTTTTGTTTGCCCTTGTTGTCCTAATACTACAAATTTAGATTCTTTTCCAGATTCTACTTTGTGAAGATTAACTAACGTTTGATAGTGTTTTGTAAATGGCGACATTTAATTTCAAGCTTACCCCAATGACAATTATACTTAGTGTTCATAATTCGCTGTGGGTTTGTTCATTTTTGTGGAAAATTTAATTTCATATTGGTATTTACAACCACTTTTTGTAAGAGACGTCATTTCAAGAAAATGCAACATGTGATGTCACTATTTGAAAACAGGAAACAATATTTACTTAATATGATCACTTCTTTTTCATATTGCCATATGGGGCAAATATTGCTTACTGTCGGTACATCGTAACATGCTGATGTCACATGTGACGTTTTCTGGAAATAACGCCACTTAAAGAAGAGGTTGGAAATCGTACAGCGGCGCTCTTTTAGAATACAATGTTTGCTTTCCAAAATTGAAAATCCATGAACTTGCTTCAAGCAAATCCATGAAATTTTGTTCCCACAAAAATGAATGAATCCACAATTGTGAAAAAATATAATATACCATTACTAGCAATAACAGTTCTTGTCAGATGTCCATTTTGCTTCGCAGTCTTATTTGCTGTTGACCCTGCCATATTTGAAAGTTATGATGAGAAGTTGTCTCTAAAACCAATAACTACTGGATCGAGTATATTTCTAAATTTATGTTGACTTGTTGCTGTTGAATATGTTTATATATTATGACTTGTGCTAATGTTTTTCTCTCCGATTTTCCTTCCCCATATGTCCATGTCCCGCCACCTAAAATACGATACCATCTTGAAACGACCTTGACCTTGAATGATTGAAATTCCCATGGAAACGATCTTAATCTCCTATCCCACGGATGTCCACGATGCAGTACAAAGCAAGCGTTACGGTTCCCGATAGCGACGGCCCAGAACGGTAACATATCCCACAATACATAGAAATTTATTGTGTTAATCACTGTGTCATTCCCGCAGTATACTGATGATATTTGTGATCCAAATAAATGGCACATCATTGACATATTTGAGTACAGGGGTCCAAAATCCTGTCACAATTTGATTTTCTTTATTTAGGAAATGTTTATGGTCTGATTTTTATACATTTAGAACTTTGGGTTCCTTTTCCTCTGGTCCTAAACAACCATTGGGGATTCTTTTTAAACAAATCATGCCAAAAAGGCAAAAGATCTGAAAGAAACAAAAAGTAGGGAAAAATACCAAAAGTGCCACCACTACCAGTATACTGACTGTTATATTGTTATATAAATTAATGTATATATGATAGATGATCTATTGTTCTCACGCCTCATAAAACTGCCGTTTATTATTTTGTATAAAAATATTGAATAGATGAAAATCTGTACAATTAAATGTCTGCAAGTGATAAATCATGTACTTTCTATGGTCTGAACCAACTTAAAATTTGTACATGTACATACAACTGTGACTTTAGGGTAAAGATTTTAAATTGAACGAGATATAAACCTTTGAAAAGCCTTCTGTCCTCGAGCCATATTTGTCCACTGTCTTATGTTTGCCTGGTTAAAGATATGTTAATTTTCATTTACCGTTTATAGGATACTTACTGTTAGTGCTGAACTTGGTACGGCTCTTGATTGTTTGCTGGATGTTATCCCTACATTGGAGGAGGTAAGAATTAGTGTGATACTTTCCATAATGTTTTTATGATAGATCCATATTAAGTTTACTGACGATGAATGCAAAAATAGGTAGAAAATCTAGCGCAATTTCTTAATTGTCACAATTTGAATTCACCATGGCAACTATGTATACTTCCTGATTCCTTTTAAATTATATAGTATAAACCGCAGGGACTCGTATCTACATAAATCTGCTCTCAACTTGGCACTTGTCTCCATGGTATCCCTATGTTTGCTGCTTGACAATATGTCTAGACTTCAGAGATCAGTTCAGTTACCATTGCATGGTGATTTGTTGTAGAAATTTTATAACCACAACAACAAATGCAAAACTAAAGTGTTTTTTTTTCAGGCCATAATTAAAAAATGTGTGGCATAACCCTACCTAACCATACAAATTGCCCCTCCTAACGAGATATGTTTAGGGGTCTGAGTGGGAATAGTGTATTAATAGTTAACACTAGTATGACCATAAAATTTAAAAAAAATACCTACCCACCTAAATTTTGCTGGGTAGGGTTATGCCAAACGAACCATCTTTTAGGATGGCCTTATTAAGTTTTACATTAATTGGAAAGATTATTTTACAGAAGTTTATTTTATGTAATGAATTTGTTTCTGTAGACAACTTATATTCTGTCAGTCTGCATTTCTGTTTCTTCATTTATTCTAACTGTATGTTTGTAGTATCAGAATATGAAAGGAAGTGATTATAATTGTGAGATTCGTATGCTGGTGCACCAGAGTCAGGCTGGATGTGTCATTGGTCGTGCTGGATTCAAGATCAAGGAACTGAGAGAGGTAGGCTTTAGTTTCATGTAGTTTGTCTGGCACAGTTTTTTCAATTACAGCTGATTGAGAACCTTATGTCTTAAAATTCTATCTAACCATATCTGCATTTATTTCCCTGGATTATAGTAGGGGTATATCAACCCCCATATTCCTTCTGTTTTAGAATCAATCTTGTGCTTTATTTTTAAGTTATTGAGAACTCCAAGGTTACAATATTATTAAGTGAGCTTTCAATTAAGTAACCCAAACCTGTGATACCTTAGTAATGGACATGAGAGTGTCTAAATGGTCAATGTGTAGTTGTTCTGTCTGAAATGTATTTGATTTTGTGACAATAAACTATTTTGTTGAATTTTATTTGATTTATTAGTGGAGTTGACCCTTTTGTCTTGGAATTTCCGACAGTCCATATTTTGACCCTTAGGAGTCTGGCTGAAGGGTCAAATTGCCTCTTAATTATAAGTATTTTGGCTATAAAATGACCCTTGAGTTCAGCACCGAGTGGAATCCCTGGATTGGTTAATTGATTTATAATTGAGTCTATATTTTGTTTTAAGAAAACTGGTACCAATATCAAGGTATACTCTCAATGTTGCCCTGGGTCCACAGAACGTGTTGTTGCTGTTGCTGGTCGTCCTGACGATGTTGTTAGTTGCATCGATACCATATATGAGCTCCTAGAAACGGTAAGTAGTTATAAGTGAATGCTACATTTTGAACCCAAGGATTCTGGCTGTTGGGTAAATTTTTCTCAAAGTTATAGGTAATTTGGCTATAGAACGGTAAAATCCGGTAAAAAATTATCAAAATGGCCCTCGAGATTCAGCACCTAGTGGAATCCCTGTATAGCTACCCAACTTACTGATATTGTTAAATTTGTAAGCCTGTATATCCTGTGATATTCAAATTGATACTCGTGAGTTAGATTTTACTGCAATCATTTCAATTATCGCTTATAATGTAATATTGTACTCAAATCTTATAAAATCTGTCAAAAGCTTTTATATTGAATTCAGAAACTTCTACGCAAGATTTCAGATTTTGCATTATACTTATATTACACTGGTTCTGATATATTTTTGTCCGGCTCATCCTGTGCGCTCAATTTGTTCATCACTCTGTTGCCAGTCTGAAGGTCCTTGATTAGATCTCTAGTTGAAGCGTATTTACTTACTGACAGTTTAACTGCATATATAAGACTTCTGATATTTCTTGTCTTTTTCTTCTGTTTGGTTTTGGGAAGTTGTCGGGTGCTTGCAGAAGTACAGGTACGGTACTGGTTAGTAAATCCAGGAATACAGGTTTGATGAAATGACTTCTGAACATAACTGAAAAACTTTTTAGAAAATGGCATTTATAAAACAAGAACACGCACGAACTTCTGCCATTGTTGCATTGTAAATTCTGTCGTGACTTCATAATTACATAATTAAACATGATGTATCATTTGTGTTGCAAAAAACATCTTTGAACATTGTCATGCAAATACTTTCAAAAAGAACTTGCTGTATTGATTTTGTCTTGGAAGAAATTTAATGGTACAAAACTTCTTAAGATTTCATATCAGAAGATATTCGGTTTCTGAAGTTCTTTTAGGAAAACCATGTTGAGAGATGTTTTATCAAATTTCTGATTAATGTAAAATACTTTTATTCCAAATTATCTACATCTGAGGGAGCCGAAGAGTTCTTGTAAAATCTTATGTGATTGAATGTAAACTGGAGTATTTATGTCGGTAGCAGTACTGTTCTGCTCATGTTCTGTCTGTTCAATTATTGTAACATCTTGGTTCCGATCAGTTGGCTTGAATATATAACAGATATGTACATCTCCTCAATCAAAACCAGTTCATTGCAACTGAGATAGATTAGTATTAAACATTAACTGGAAAGAAGCTGATAAAAAGCTACAAAAGTTAAAAGTATTGTTTTTATTCATTCAGGCTCCACCTAAAGGGCCCAACCAGTATTATGATCCCAACAATTTTGACGAGTTTTTCGTCCAAGATTATGGTGGTTATACCCTCGGTGAAGGACTAAGAGGCAAAGGAGGTCGAGGTGGTGGCCGTGGTGGCGGCGGTATGGGTGGTGGTTTTGGCGGACGTGGAGGTGGAGGTGGAATGGGTGGCCGAGGAGGGTAGGTGTTACTTAATTAGTATTTTAATGGGAGTTGCTCCATTTAATGTAATATTAAAATTGCATTTAAAATGAAATCAAGATATTGAATCAAAGATTGTGGTGAAGGGTGATCGAGTATGGCAATTACATCTGTTTATAACTTATATCATAGGAAATGTTATATTACCTGATAAGGTCATGTTCTTGGGCATTGTGTGTATATATACAATTTCGTAAGTCCCGTTCTGGTCAACTTATCAAGCTATGCCAATTATGAGGTGAGAAATGTATTGCAGAGCATTTTATGTTGAAGGGGCCAAATAATTTGTTGGAAGAGTTCAAGGCTGGACAGTTTGAAGCGACAGATGTCGAACAACATAGATTGTATTGACAAGTTTAATGGGGCTTCTTAATTAGTTTGAGTCATCCAAGATGTTCGACGCATCCGAGTTCTAGCCAATGAGAGTTCACTGTATGTATAAATTCCCTGTATATTTTTCAGACGAGGTGGTCGTATGGGTGGAGATATGGGAGGAGGTAGACAAGGTGGTTTTAGTGGCCGCGGAGGTGGTGGTGGTAACTTCGGTGGTGGACGTGGCGGCGGAAGCATGAGTGGAGGCATGGGAGGAGGTATGGTAGTTGAGATAGAATGCATACGTGCATATACTATCCTAGGACAATAAACTGTACACATCAAACTTGATTATAATCACTATACAGTGAAACCTCTATGACTGAACCATCTTTGCTTCGTAGTAAGTCTTAGTTGTGAAATGGTCTGAGTAACGAATTAAAATATTGATGACATTTAGCACAGCTCCATTAAATTTGGTCTTCTGGATGAATTGGTTTTTATTTCGAGGTGGTCTTCAAGTGAGGTTTTACTGTATACACTTATCAAAATTGGTGTCGTTTATTGGTGTTTTTTTCCTTCAATTCAAATTGTTTTGAAAATATCGGTATTAAAAATGAGAATTTGCGTTGGTTTTAAACCAGTTACAGTCCCTAGAACACTTTGTCCTTGTTCCACATGGTTCTAAAAAGGTCTAATAAAATTATGAAAAATGTTTTGAATAATTTTATTCAGTCTGAAATTAACCAATCCTCTGTTTTAAAAAAAGTTCAGGTTCCACTGTTACTTTGAACTTTGGGGAAGTGAGTTGGTGACCATGATTACCATGCATACTGATGTATTGTTAATCAGAAATGCATCAAGATGTTTTGTTTAAGGTCGTGGAAGAGGTCGTGGTAATTTTGGTGGACATCAACAGGATAATGACATGTCCCAATCATTGGATTTTGGGGGATCTTCAGACTTTAAATCAAGTACAGTGTAAAATTACTCTGCCTGTGTTTGAATCTAATCTGAAGAAAAGGAATCCCCATCTAGAATTTTTTCAAATTTCATAAATCCAGTTGTTTGAATAATGGGAGAATATTTTTGCCACTTTGTTTATAGTCGCAATATTGTCATATAATTGGTTTCATTTTGTAACAAAAACAAATGGATCAATTTAAATGTTACAGGGAAAACATGCTTTTAATAACTTTAAGGATCTATTAAAAAATTTTTTTCAATGCAAATGCAGAGAAGCAAGTGAAGAATTATTTAATGGACTTTTAATTGAGGGGGTGAGTTTTCCTGGAAATCAGCTCTTCCCTTAAGCTTTTCCCTGCCTTGGCTGCTGTATACCTGAAATAGCCTGAAATGGATAACGATTGGTCATAGTTTTCGAAATTGTTGAACTGTATTTGCTGCAAGCGTCTAACAATTTAATGTCTAAGTTCATCTAACCTAACACTGAATATGTGGGTTGTGATGGTAGAGAGAAACTATTTCTCTACAATTATAAAAGGTCTGAATCATTTTTGCTTAAACTTAGAATCTAGTTCTCTTCAGTTATAAAAACTTTAATTTGATAAATGTTTACGTGAAAGACGTCAATTATGTAAGTGTGTTTCCTAAATAGCAGGACTTTAAAGCCTTTTTATCATAAATATCTAATAATTAATTGTACTATAATATCAGAAGTGCTCTAATTTTCGTGTCTGAGGTTTTTGAATGTTTGAAGAAACTTCATCCTCGCATCCAGGCTGTTCATAACATATAGGTATATATATACCCTGGGAAAACTGACTGTCAAAATCTTGAACTCATGAATAATAAATGAGGTGAAATCCAGCCGCTTGATTTGCGGCATGACACACACCTCATGTGATACGGAAATTGCTGAGGAGTTACGGATTGAATCGCGGTTCTGATCGATCCAATGAGATCAAAGCTTTCAAATCGGGTAAGGCAGGACAGCAATAGCGCTTCACAAAGGAGATTCCTTCTTTTCTGTAATCGTCAATTTCATTGGTGGAGAAATGCTAATGAACATTCATGCATTACGAAGTTTCGCTATTTGCCCAGGGTATCATATATGAAGAAACTTAAATTAAACATCTCTTTCCCTTTCCTGTATTCTACGTAATGTGATTGAACTGTGATTTGTGGTATCAAATTAAGGTGTATAATTGTGTGGCTGGTTGTTAAATAGGATGTGGACCTCAATTTTTGGTAAAATTAGATCCATATGAGTGTAGACAGGTGAATTACTGCAGTGGAAGCCCCCGTGTTTGATTATGTATAATGAATAAACCATTATGTTATATTTTCCACTTCTCTTGCAGGTATGGGAGGAAGCATGGGTGGACGAGGAAGTATGGGAGGCGGTAACTTTGGACGTGGCGGAGGAGGAGGAGGAGGAGGAAGTATGGGCGGCCGTGGTGGAATGGGAGGAGGAATGGGCGGCAACATGGGAGGAGGAATGGGCGGCAACATGGGCGGAGGAATGGGAGGAGGTGGTGGTGGAATGGGTGGAGGCATGGGGTATGTAATACAGGCTTAATCAGTATTCTGCCAAAGATTTTAAATGAAATATAAAAAGCTTATCTATTGGCTAGCTGACATCTAACAACCAATGAAATGCGCTGTTTCATCATTGTAATTAAATTGCTAAGCAATATCAATATGCTGCACTTGATTCTTGTTGAACTTACAAATGCTTATACTGTGTGATCAATAAATCTTAGGACCCTTGTTTTTGCACCTGCAGAAGTATCTATGATGATTTTTAAGGTTCATTTCATTATTCTTTGTGCGAATGGTAGCAGAACACTACCATAGATATATGTCATTTCCAGTTGATAGCTGAATTTGAGGTTATAACACATAATGCACTGTTATTGACATCCTAACTATTGTATAGTTGTCTCCTTTAATTTGTATTGGTTGTCATGTTGATTTCTGAAGTATTCATCGGCAATATTCATGCTGCAATAACCATATATTGTGATGTTTACATATTGCATTATTTGTGATTTTAGTGGAGGTAACATGAATCAAGGAGGCGGTTTTGGAGGTGGTAACCAGGGTGGTGGTGGATTTGGTGATAATATGGGTTTCATGGATGACAACATGGTAAGACTTTCTTCTTTATCTACATTTGTTCAGGTTCCATCCATTCCCCAACTATCAGTACTGCTATGTTACACCATGAATGTTTCCATTATATTTTAGTAAAGATTTATTGGTTTTTGCTGAAATTGCATTTGATTGTAAATCAATAAATGTCTAGTAATAGTGGCGTCCTGAAACGTTGAGATCCTGACAATGACATTTCCTACGATGGTTAACATCTGACACCTTTTATGCTTTTTGCTGCACAGTAAAATTTCAAGGTCTGCTGTAAAATGCTACCTTATTTGGTTGGTTCAAGTAAAGGAACTATTTTTCCTTTTCATTTGGTTTTCTATATAGTAATATTACAAAAATGTATGATATCATATGTGCAATTTGCTTTCCTGATACATTATTTGATTTGATTCATTTCTGTAAATTAATAGTTTGTAGTAGCCTAACCTGTTAGCTCAGTGGTTAGACTACTAGACTGTCGCCCGGTAGGCTCGGGTTTGATTCCTGTGCTCGGCAGGTCATGTCCTTCCATGACATTTGGCTATGGTAATTTTTCCTCCACCTCTGATTCATGTGGGGAAGTTATCAGTTGCTTGCGGAAGGTCAAGTTTGTACTGGATTTTAATTAATTCCTGGAGAACAGTTGAGGTCAACCGACTGCTATGTATATTTTGTATAACTGAAAAACTAATAAAAATAACTTAAACATTGAAACAAAAAATGATAGTTTGTATTTTGTTGTAGGGTGGCATGGGAAATCAGGGAATGATGTTTGGTAATGAACAGAATACAAGCACTCAGGTCACCATTCCAAAAGATGTAAGTATAGTCAGAGTTAACCTGATTGTTTTGGAGAGACCAATATTTTTGTGTAACATACCTGGTCCTGAACCGCTCGTTCTTCTTTTAATATTATAATTTGTTGACTTTTTTTTCACCGGAAAGTGTGTAACAAGGTTCCTAAATCAGATTTCATGTTCACAATGAACCATAATAAGTTGTTGGAAGAATATGAAGAATTCCGAATGATACCTAATACTTTTGTGTGTTTTATAACATTGTTTAGCAATACTAAATAGTTACCATAGTGATATACACGAAGTATATTGTTTATTACCATATTCCAGATGGCAGGTGCTATTATTGGTAAAGGAGGTTCGAGGATTATGGAGATACGACGTCAGTCAGAGGCACAGATCGTGATTGATGAAGCATTGCCAGGATCAAATGACAGAATTATCACCATTACTGGTTCTGAGGAACAAATACAAAATGCACAATACTTACTGCAAATGAGGTAAGAAGTTATAATTTAAAATTAGGTAGATTCTTTCATTCTTCAAGAGCTACAAGTTATTTTTACCCTCTCTGTTTTAAGTTGTAATATAACATTATTACTATAACTCGGAGCTTTTTTCTGATGTCATGTGTTACGTAGAAACATACATTTGAGTTGTGTTTCTATGGCAACCATATCAATTTCTATCAATTATTTTCAGTATAACTGACTTCCTATAATTGTCTTGTTTAAAGTAGAAGATATTTGATAGAGTCTGGTTATACTGAAATGTCTTGGGATCTATATGCTATTTTAAGTTTAATATAAATCATGCTCACATGATTTTCTATTTATTAAAAATGACTGATGGACTTTTCACGGAATTGGTTTCCTGCCAAAGATGGTTGTCTTAGTTACAGAAATTTAAGATTCTATAGTGGTTAATTATGTTCACTTGAATTGTATGAACTCCTCATTACTTTTCAGTGCACGAGAACTTCAGTCTGGAGCCAGAGCCAAAAACCATTAGAGTCTATTAGGTTTGTACTTCTCATTATTGCTTCAATATACTCACCATCCTAACCTGTAATATTCTTGGAATAGGTATCTTACATAGTCATGGCATTACATATCCTTCTTGTTCATGATGCCCTTAGAAATTAATCTTTGAGAAAAATTCTAGTTCTAGTATAATGAGATTTATTCTTCGTTTCTTCAGATACTAATATTTTTTCTAACATATCTCGAAGACTGTTCAGTTATAAGCATGCATGTACTTACTTTCAAATGAATACTCCTAACATAATTTTAATGAATTTTGATAACATTTGTTAATGTTAGAAAATCGTTTTTACTGGAATGTCAATTTAGTTTTTGTAAGAAATCTGTGCATTGGATTGGAATTAAACGTTTCTGCATGTTGAGCATGAAGAATTTGATCAGATGTATTCTGCTTCATGATGACATTCCATTGTCATTTGAAAGAGCAACTTTTAATGCCAAATCTGGAGTTGTAAACAAAGCCGGGAAAGTAGCATGATGTGGGAAATGCTTGGTTTGATTGCAAGAATAGTGGCATGGAATGTTCTACATAATTTATATATCCTGGTGACTGGGAGTGTAACCTGCTTAGTTTAACCTCGCTATTTGTTGTATGGAAGACTTGTGATTTTGTTGTTGTGTGATTAATTGAACAACAAAACATAATCTTCCATATGGCATTTAGTTCTTACAGCTTTGACTAACCTCGACTTCACATATATCAAGCCTGCATAGTAACCTAGCTTACTGACCTATGTATATCTTACTACATAACCTGCTGTATCCTGGCTTGTGGGCATTTTGCATAGATCTCACAATAGATGACATTTAACAGCATTTATTAGAAGTGTTTGTTTTGAGAATTACACAGCTACTTCACTGGAACTACTGCTTGGTTCACTATTCAGCTGCTCACTGCTCGAGTTTGGTGTCAATCCGTCTAGCAGTCGGTTACCAGCTTGCACCACCTTCCTATGCATTCGAAGCTGATTGTGTGAAAAATATGAAAAGAGACATAGAATGTGTCAGTAATGTAAGCCATGTTGAGAACAAGCTTGTAAACTTTGATATGATGTAAGTTGTACAGTACACCGGAGGATCGGAGAATATCAGCAAGGAGCTGCAGGATGGAAGGAGACGGATCATTCACGACATTGTGTTGTACCACCAGTATTTACTGCATGTGTCTTTTAGGATGAAAGCACTTGATACGAAAGATAATCTTTTGTCTTTTAATTGATTTACATTACCGGCCCAGTTAGCTTCATAGTTGGGAGAGTTTGGCTGTCACCCAGGAGGTCTGGGTTTGATTCTTGGGCAGGTCATGTCCTGTGACATTTGACTAAGGTCATTAATCCTCCACCTCTGATTCATGTGGGAAAGTTGTCTGCTGCTATCAAGAGAGCGAGTTGGTACTGGTAGTAAAATAATTCCAGGAAAACATGTTAGGTCAGCTGACCGCCATATATAGCAAAAAATGTTGAAAAATGATGTTGAACCCTATTAAAGAAACAATATTGATTTTGCTTCAGTAACACTTGTTTGTTTTCACTTATTTGTTACAATTTCTGAAAACTATCAATTTGTTTATGTATGTAGCAATACAATGTATATGTAAATTAAATATGGAATGCTCTAAAGATGTTTATTCCAGGGGTACAAACATAGTGTAATTCTAGATTCTTAGAAGTTCGGTCGGATGTTATATCTTGTGTTAGATTTTATTATGATTCAGACAAGATTTTACTGTACATTATAGTTAACTCATTTGTTATAATATTTGTGGAAAAAACATATTTGTGGCAATCTGGGGAAGAACAATTGATTTCTTTGGTATCCAATGTACGGTCTGTATTACACTTACATTCATTGTTACATATTAGTCTGACCAACAGCCATGTGTGCCTACATGATATATTGATTTTTATGTCACATTATTTGTAATGCACTGACTAGAAGTATTATTGTGAATTCTCTTTGTTCCTGTATTAAGTATAATTAACAAATGGTTCATCTATCAACAAATTTAATTATACATGCATAATTAGTTACTTTGATCTTTACTATATGACATCTCTGTGAACTTATTATTCGCTTGCCCATCTGTATTAAGATGGATTATATCTTTGATTCTACTAAGTAATACAACCATCCTGTAGCATTTTGTCTAAATCTGTATGTATTATTTTTTATTTAATTAGCTTACCTTATTTAAAGGTACAGAGTCTTATTTTTTGACTCATGTGCTTAGTAGTAATCATGGGAAATGTAATTGCCTTCATACAGATGTACTCTCTACAATCCTGCATTGTCAATTGTCTTACATGTTTCCCAAAACTGCAAGGATATCATTCCTTATCAACTACGTAAACATGTTTTTCACATACATTAATTATATGAAAAATGTCAAGTGGCTTATAAAAAAATCCTTATTCTAATGTTTGTACACAGTGCGTGGATCTACTCATTTATTGTAATGTTGGCTTGACATCCTTAAAAACTAATTTCTTTATTTACCATGATATATTTATGCAGTGAAAGCTTTGTTAATAGAGGGATGGGTAAACCTTATAGCCATGTCGGACCAATTGAATGCATTTTGTCGCCTTTATTCTGCACACCCATTAATATTCAATTTGTGGCAATATTGAGATTTACATACGATATTTCATCTTAGTGGGCTCTTTACAGGCAGTATGCTCACTTGCTTATAGAACTAAGCTAAGTATGGTAATTCCTAGTTCCTCGGACCCATAACTTGATAAAAGTTATTGCTATCGAATAATTAAAGTTGGTTTCTCAAAATGGCAAAAAATGAGATACAGGTTTTGTAGAATTCAGGTGACGAATTTATAAATTGTTGTATACTTACATATTTTTACTGTCTTGTAATCTGTGATTTATTTGTCTATTTCAGTTTGTGCAACTATGGGCTCCATTATTGTCTTGGAATGTACAGTGGGGATATAAAAGACTACTGACATTTGTGTATCATTCTTGTCTCATAATTCATCATCTCATAGTGTGGAATCAACCTTCACTGCGACATAAAACATAGACATTCTTCATTCGCTATGCTTCGTTTGTTGGAAGATTTTATGTGTTTCTTGTACTCTGCTCTTGTTCATTTTGATTTTATCATATTGTGCCGACTGAAATTATAATCATCATGATACATTTTGTGGCCGCTACGACTCAATTCATAAATACATCCAATAAAGATGCACAAATTGTAATGCCATATTATAAATTATTGTCACTTCTGTTGACATGCCTTGAACAAAATTATGTAGATGGATGCAGTTGTGTTGCGAGAGACGGATTAACTTTCTTGAACAGATCCATAGTGAAAAGTTGTGTTTTATATTGTTTTTATTATTCCTTGCATCCTTTTTTATAGTGTTTAGTGGTGTAATCATGTCAAAAGTTGAGTAGTTTTTTGTTCTAATGTTGATTTATTCCTGTGACTTACCCATGTTTGGTATATACTCGAACAACCAGGTTTCTTTAACGAGAAGTGTGCCATGTGTATGGTAGTAGTTTTAATATTGGGGTTACAAACATTTTGTACTGTTTTATGTTCACATTTTAGGACTGTATTCTTTGAGAAATACTGGTTAATCACAAGACTTTTAGTCTGACTTAGATATGTCCAGTAATGCAAACTATGTAATTTTCATAATGACAAAAAGAACAGTGTGTCGATATGTTGTAAATAAACACGAGAAATATGATGCTTGTTTCTTTATCCCTCGAGTCTTTGTGTGTGAAATTTACTTAACAGTTCAGTCACGAAGTCTAGCTTAATGTCACACCTACATGTGGAATGACAACTGAAGCTGTTAAGTATATGATGGATATGTAACAGGTGTTGCAAAAATTTGTGAATTTTAGATCTCTACCTGTAGAAATTTCTATTATTACCTGAGCTAGTCGCAGGTAATACAGCAACTTGTGAAATCACATCACAGGTTTTTTATGGAATACGAATACATCGTAGCCACATGAGACTGTTGACTATCTAATTTGTGTCTGTATTATTGGGTGTTGTACTTGGCAACACACATGGGTGTGGTCGACAATCATCTTTACCATATGACAAGTGATGTGACGGGATGCATGTGCTTCAGCTTTCTACATTAAAAAACTAATCCAGTGGCTTTTTATAAACTATGGAGAATCCTTTCGAACGCCACCTACATCGAACAGCCCCACTGTAAATTATTCTCACAGAAGCATCCGGCATGCGCATTTTTCTCTCATTATCCAGGCTATGAGAAAACCATGAAATGTGATGTGTTTGACGTACCTGGGGAACCAGTTGAGAACAATGTATTTCACCATTCAAGTTACATATAACAAATCACTCTCGAACGCCGTTCTTATTGATCATATCATATGTAGGAATATGTTTCAGATTAAATGTGATACAATATAAATGAACTTAAATGGTATTACTACCTTCTTTTGAAACCCAAATTTTACGCATTAATTCTACCAAACATCTGTATATAAAGTGTTTTTCTAAATTAATGAACAACACAAACTCTTGATATCAGATACAAGTGTTTCAGTATATACAGCATCATGCCCTTGTGTGTATTATGTTCATGTATACATCTACTGGTGCTCCACGTACATGTAATGGTGTCCCTGCTATACACATTATGTATGTACAGATCTATACATAACTGTTTTCCTGCCAATTTACTTAATTCATGATGGCCAAACGTACTCCCGACAATCCTTATCGGGCTATATTGTTGATTAAAACCACCTAAATTACATTTCATGTTACAAAAAGAACATCTGTTTGTTTGATAAAGACATATTTCTAAACCCAAAGTAGCTAATTTCAATCATCAAAACGAAAGTAGGCACGCTGACAGATCAGAGAGGATTTCTACTTCCATCGTTTTGACAAACAACATGAAATGATAATAACTTCTTATCTACGTACATAAGTAACTTCCCAGAAGATAATTCCTGAGACACTAGGTGGCGAACTACAACAAAGCACGCAGATCATGTATATAAAACAATAGTACTGTGAAGCCAGACAAATATGAACTCGACTACTTATCAGATGTCAGAGTAACTATTTAAGTCAATTCAAACTTTATTTATTGTCTGATAGTTCACAAAATGATTAATATTAGCTTTAGTTAGCTATTTACTTACATACATAAATAAGTTAAATAACACATTAGAAGCAATCAATGCACTAATAATTAAAAGACAATACAAACATGTATTTGTAAAGCATATCAGGGTACAGTATTTATTTTGCTTATACATGTATCTAGTTTGGACTGGGATTTTAACCGAGTCTATTCTCTATGGATCCCTACATCGGTCAAAAGCCCAGTCCAAACTAGAAATAAGCTGTATTAACTGACTGTGATATCATTATTTATAGCTTAAATTCCTTCCTATGGTACACAATACTAATAAATATACATAATTATTGGGACATATTATATTCCATAATTAACAACCACATTCAAATTAATCTCTATATATACAGTTACAAATTAGAGGTTCTAGTTAACATAAGTTATTGTATATATAAATTTAGTACTAATGCACATACATTATAAGTTTAAAAGCAGTTTGTTTAAAATGAGTGAGACTTGTAAAGATTAGTTGTTAGGACGTTCTACGGACAGAACAAGATGGGTAAAAATACAGACGAGGCTTTCCTTTCCTGAATGGAGATTTGTTCATGGAATAAACTGCAATAACTGGAATAACTGGAATAACTTCAAAATATAAGTATTTAACGTATAAATTCAATAAATACGAATTATTGAGACCGTTTGTGAATTTGACAATTGTGCTTCGATTAAATAAATAGAACAATATTTGGAAGAAGAAGAACAGTTATTTATAATCAAGCGCGTCAAATTAAAACTTCCGGTCGATTTTGGATACCGTTTTTAAACAAGAATTTAGGTACAAATATCAATGCTGCACGAAGTTCTTCTGTCTCTTCTTGGGCATACAGGAGGTGTCATTAAAGACACGGGTAATGGCTTTAAGGTACGATGTTTTCCGCATGTTTGACGATTTCAGACGTCGGTGAAATGTGCACCTGTCACACATGATGAGGACCTGTCCCGAGTCTTATAATTGTATGCACCATACACTATCCTGTAAACCACAGCAGTAACTGACTTCCCTAGTGCCTGAACCCTAATTCGTTGTGCTCAATCCCATCTTAACTGAACTTTCAATTTGAAAACTTATTGTTCAAGCATGGCATTATTTTGCATGTCAGATGCAGAAGTATGAAATGTCAAAGTCACTGGCTAAAATTACAGGTCCGTTCTAATCTAGTATTACAGGAGTGTAGTAATTGTAGACCAGGGAGGCATTTCATCTACGGTGGCATCGCAAATTGCAGCTTGTAATTGCAGACAAAACTCGCCAATTGCGTTTCATTAAAAGCCGCAAAGTTGCGAGGGCACCTGTTGGCCTTCATAAAATTGCAAATACTAGCGACTGGGTTTAAACTTCCACTCCCAAACCACTGTATTCATCGCAAAAATGACAGACATACATGTTATCATAATAACGATAAGTGTTAAAAGTAAACAATAAGCGAATATCTTGCATGCATATTTTGCAAAAGGAGAGCAATCACAAATTGTAGTCATCTAGGAGTCCGATCTTGCTTAAGGAATGGTTTATTTAGATGCGAAAACCGCGGAAAATGACGTAGGTTGGCTGGAGATTGAGGAGCCATCTTGTGAGAAGCACTGTCTGAAAGTTATCTGCAATTTCTGGGCGTTCAGGGCGAATAAGCTGTAGCGTCCGAAACAGTTGTGATTAAGAGTTCGGGTAATCCTAACAGATTTGTTTACAAAATGTTAAAACCACCTACTCTTCTAAGATTGAAGCCAACAAGGCGTTTTTCTTCTTCTCTGTAATGGTAGAGGAGTGTTTGGCCGACAGGGTCAAGACTGAAAGCTCAGCAAATGTCCAATTCGAGCTTCTCGACATGTCGACTGTTTGACAGATGGCGTGAAAACAGGTGCGCCCTGTGACCTAATTTTTACAGACGATGTGCCCTTTTTCTACTTGGCGGAAGGGAACTTTGCGGAAGGGAACTTTGCGATCCGCTTTAATTGACGGAAAGTATTGCGATGGTGTTGATGAAACGCAAATAACGGTAATCACAAATGAACTAGCAAATGATAGCGATCTTTGATTATACAACATCGCATTGCTTATATTTGATGAAACGCCTCCCGGGGCTGTCTTTCTACTTTTAGGGAATGGGGCCGAGGCCGTGAGAAAGGGAAATTTTGCATTGTTTTTTTATTAAAAAGGGGAATTTTTCCAAGCTCAACAAATCAATACCAAAATGTATCTAAAAGTCTAGAGCTCAAGCTCAAGAAACAGCCTATATTCGGCAGTAAAATTAACAAAAAATCTTTGTGTGTATATATGTATGTTTGAAAAAAATGTATAATTTGTAAAATATAAGTCAATAGTATAAATTGCTTATTAAATTTGATAATTAATTTCATATTACATACATATGATAATAGTTATTATAATTCTACATTAGAATTACGGGAGTCCCGTAACTAGATGCCTTATAAATGTGTGTATGCGATGATATCCTGAAATAACTGACACTTCTCCAGCCTTTACCTTTGTTGAATTATTTTGTTCAGTTTCAATTTTAAGAACATACCAGTATCATGTAACTGACGCTAGCAAATTGTTTTATAATTTTACAGGTGCAAACAGATTTACCCTTCCTATCCACAGCTGATGAAGAACAATTGAATTATTTGTGTAGACTTGGTACTCATTATTCAAGTCTGAATTCTTTTATAAAGAAGTATGGTGCTGGTCTTAGTTTACCTCCTCAAGGTATTGTTACGAATACATTTCAGTTATTATTTGGTAAATCAGTGTGTTGTAGATTATACCAGTATTCATTGCTTTGTACAAATTTAGTGTGTGTTTATATCTGGGATTGCTGTTTATGATTATAAATGACTGTAGCCATCTTGATATTAAATGCATTTGGTCTGAAAATCATATCTATGTGATAATCAATTCTATCTTAGGGAAAATGTAAATCTCACCAGCATTAGTCTAGTTTGCTCAGCCAGTAGAGACCTTGACTGCTAATTTAGAGGTTGTTTGTTCGAAACCTCGGATATGGCGTATGTTCTTTCATGACAATTTGACTGAATATATTGCATCCAGTCATTTGTCCTCCACCTCTGATTTATGTAGATAAGTTGTCAGTAGCTTGTGTAGGAGCAGGCTAGTACTGGTTGGTAAACCTGGTGCACTAGTTAGGTCAACTGACTGCCATGTGATATATACAAATGTAGCTGAAATACTATTGAGCAATGGCGTAAAGCCGGAAACAAATGAGACAATTGTTTTTGCATATTTTCAGAATTAATCTCTCAGCCTAGACTTAACTCGTCTTGCATGTCATATTCTGATTTTATTTGTTGAAAATCAAGCTGTCAACATAATGTTTGTTACGAATAATAGTGCCTCGGCAATAATTCAATTTTATGCATTTTCCATTAATTAAGTTTATTCAAGTACATTTACTTGAATATAATATAAAGTTCACTTGTAAATTTTAACTCCACAATTTTCTCCATACAGGTGTAGGGAAGTCCGACACTCTTGCTGGTTTGTATTTGAAAGCTTTCTGTAGTGGTTTGGATAAAGTACTAGATGGATATAGAACTTGTATACTGGATCTGGAGACGAATGTCATGCAGGATCCAGGGTTATCTGTCTCACATCTTGTTTGCCAATTACAACAGGTGGGTATAAGTTAAAAATAACAAATGCAGGACATCTGGATATTACAAATGGATGGTGGCATTTAAAACCATTTAGGTTCTAGCGCAGCATTAGCATGTACCCCTACCTGCCTCTTAAATATCACAGATTTGCATTTTCCACCCGATATTTTGTCTAATTTGTTGCCAAAAGCTGTTGAAGCAGGACACACATAGATGCCTATTGCACCACAGCAGTGTACTATACAACCATACCCTTTTTTCACAACATCCCCATTTCTTTGATACTCTAGAATAACCTCAACCATTACATGACCCCACTTTACTGTTGCTTGTAAACATGGCCCATAGCTTATAGGACTCCCATTTTCAACTTACTGTGCATCATCCCTGGGACCCCTAAAATAAACTTTAGTCAAGTACATGTATAACCTGCCCATCAGGGACCTTATAAATTTACTAAGGACCCCCAATTTGTCAAACACAAGAGTCCAAGGACCCCTAGCTGAAAATCCTAGGGAAACCCTGCTTGCTGTTGTTCATAACTTGCCATCTTCTTTTATCAGTGTTTTTTTTCCCCCAGAATGTTGAGTGATTGGTCGAGTGAATCAGTTTGGCTTTTTGCTGCGAGGTTCCTAGGGCAAATACATTTAATAGCTTTAACATCACAACATATTTAGAAGTAGTGGCTTTGATTAATTTATATTGACATAAATGTATTGCTTGGCAACATGATGATACAGTTTGATCATGTAGACGTCTTCCTGTGTGTTGATATTACCTTTATCACTTGAATGAAGGACCTTATAATGTTATGGGTATGTATATCATGATGTTAATTTATACCTATTTTCAGTATCAGATGTTATTTCCAGCCATGGTATCAGTTGTGGATCAAGTCACTACACACAAGGTAACATTGTTTTTCGAAACAATGACCAGTTTCATCTAATATCTCAAGACACTACTACTAAAAGTTGATGAATTTTGTGTACTTAAATTTAATTATTTGCTCCTGCATTCCATCATGATGCCATTATACACTCTAAGGGCTGGCTGCCATTCTCCGAAAGAAAAGTGGAAATTCGATTTAATTTGAAAATTGCAATTCACATGTGAATGCATGAACTGATTATATTTCAGGCTAAAGGTTGTTACATACTAGATATAATTCACAGACACAGTGAGACAGGACATCCTTTAGTAAAAGAAGTTCTCACCAGGTATATTTGATGACCTTATTTGGTATATAAATATGTGTTGCATTTATGCTTTTTGTGAGATTTGTGAATAAATGAGTAGTTTCAGTGTAATCTATGATTGTTAATAGATCATAACCAATATATTCCATTTAAATTCAGAACATCACAAGCAAATAAATCCACTGGGGCACTGTTTAACAAGCAGCCGACTACTGATCAATGTTACGCTATTTTGGTACATTTTTAGACTGTACCCATTCTCCTGTATTTTCCCGCCATAATAATATTTGTAAGTGTGCGTCAAATATCGATCAACAAAAAACAATTCTTTGATATATCATTATCAGTTGTATAAATGACAGCCCTAGTATACTGCACTGATTGTATACCTTCATTGTGTATTTTCAGAGTGTTGCATGCCTGTCATGGTGTGTTATTTAAACATTTGTGTAGTTGGCTATTGTATGGCTATGTTCATGATCCCTATGAGGAGTTTTTCATACAGCCCCGAGAGGCGGGGTCAGGTGATCAGTCGAATGTTCAGACCAAGCAATCGGTGGATGATGATGATGATTTAGGCATCATGGGAGTGACAGGCAGGCAGTTACAGGTACTTATGTGTGTTTCTAGATTTTATTTCTTTAATTTAAGAAAAGCGTGAAAATACCACCCTGTGCAAATTTCCCTGTTCATAGATGTATTTTCTGCATATATGACTATTAAATGCAACTATGCTAATTTCAGAGATTTTCAAACCTTTTGGTCCACAAAAAGGATGCTTCACAAATATTTTGACTTGCAAACATAACTGCTACTTGTTCCTTGTTTTCTTGTTATATGTTTTCTTATTTCATTGTTTAATAATAAAAAAATGAGCACATTTTCTATACTTCATGTATGAAGAACCAGATTTGTTTTTACCATGTATTTGTACATGCATTATCTATGTGTAAATAAGCAATACTTGTGTTTCGTACTACAATGCAACCTCTCCCAAGTGACCCTCTCTGTAGCAACTATCTCTGGTCAACAACAGTGTCAACTTTTCCTGTAGTAAGAATTTACTATCAATTTAACCTCTCTAGAGCAACAACCTCGCAATAACCTCCAAAATGTGAAGTGTGTTTTGCTCTGAAGAAGTTGCAATATATATATCTACATGTATAACAAACACTTATACACCAACCCTTTATCTACAGAAACTGTTGAAATTAGACAATCCAGATCCTGTTACCACACAAAGCCATCTGTTTACTGTACAAGCCAACTTGTTGCCGGGATACATTCCATTGAGAGTTGCAAACAAAATACTTTTTGTTGGAGAGTCTATACAGATGTTTCAAGATAAAGGAAAAACAGCAGTCAAACATGGCAGAGGTAGCTCTTAGCAGGATTTGTTTTAGAAAATATAAATATGCCCTTGTTTCTTTTATATGTGTTTTGTTAACTTAACTTGCCTTACTAAGTACTGATTCACTTTGATCATTTTTTAGGCTGATTCATTATTATTGTTGTGCATAATTATGAGCTATTCATTGAGTATAACAGTGTGGACACTTGATCTACTCAGAATTGCAATTAATATAACCTTCCCATCTAATCCTGTTTTACAAACAACACTATTACATTTGATGGTGCTCAAATCTCACCGAAAACATAGACAATAGTCTGTGTGAAACTCTGTAGATGTATACAATTGCTGGTAAATCCGTTATTAGCAAATCCAGATTTCACCTACTGGAGAAATACTAATGATGGTATTAATTACTTTATTGAATGATGCATCATGGTAGACATACAAATTTAATACAACATATTTTGAGCAAATTGTTGATCCCAACATCTGGGAAATTCCTGTTGTCTTTGTTTTTAAAAGTTGAAATAATATGGGGCTTAAACAAAGACCTGTCTTCATTCAATGTTATGTTATATTGACAGTGATGACTTAACCCTTTCACATGGGTCTCACTTCTCACTATGTGTTGAGAAATTTTCTGGATATTTTGCTGTGTATTTTCTTCATAAAAATAGTGAAATATTAAAAAATTGAATAATATATGTTGGCACTACTCATAATGTAAAGCAAATAATGGACATGGGATTTAGTAACAGGCTTTTTGTGCATGAGAGTGATGGTATTCAATTGAAAAATTCATTGTTTTAGTAAGTTCGGAAAAAAGATATTATCGCGATACTTTACTAAAAATAGTCCTGCTAGTCACATGGTCATGTGATGTGAGATAAAATTCATGTGACCGAGTTACCTGATAAAGCAAAAATTATCAAGCACCCTGTTATCAGGTCGAAATTCCTGCAAGTGACAGGATAATATATGAATACCTGTATTTCAGATATAACATGAATGCCTATGTTTATATATACTGCAGGAAATATACTTGAAGGAAAACAGGACCAGTTTGCTAAGGACCTTTATACTTTATCCCAAGGGTTACCATTCAACAGTATGAAGTTTGAATCTCTTGTTAATGAAATCAGAACACACGTAGCTGAGGTTGGTTTGCTTTCCATCATATTCTCATGTTATTTGCCATTGTTATAAGAAATACTTAGTCAATATTCCCATTACAAACAAGTTTCAAAACAAAGAACGTATTTCCTATGCATCTTTTTGTTCGGAAGGAGTAAATTGCTTTTATCTCTTTGAAATGTATTGTACTGCAATGCAAATTCTTTGGGTTGATTCAAGTGTCATGACTTGTTTTGCTCTTCACAGATGGCTTCATGGTACTTTCAAACTGACCAAATTGCATTTCATTTACAGACAGACTTTCTGTAAGCTTAAAATTCATTTGTGTCTACATCGAAAGTATCTGATTTTATTCATCAAAAAGATAGTAGAGATTTCTAATTAAACAATCTGACAAATCAAAGAATTTTCAAATTTATTAAAAATCGGTTTATGATCTTGTTTGTAAATAAATATCTTTGGGGATTATAGTCGTGAATACATCAAAGCTTTTATCCTACAAGGTCCCTGATATTAATTAGTGCTTCACTCAAATTTTAAATGACCAGAAATGTTATTATGTACATATCTTAATTAGGTTTTGTGGAAGATTCTTGTCGAAGATGCCGATTTGTTACATCATCTGCGAATCATTAAAGATTTTTACTTACTTGGTCGTGGAGAACTTTATCTGGCGTTTATTGATCAAGCTCAACATTTACTTCGTGTTCCTGCCACAGCTACCACTGAACATGGTAAACTTCATAAAATATTTTCTTATTATCGCCAGTCAAAAAAGTTCGCAAATTTGGAGATTTCAGATGTTTCGTCGACAGAAACGCATGCAAAGCACTGTAATGAGTATTGCTATTGTTGGATAACAGAGTATATAAAAATGTACTTCTGTGATGCAAGGAAAATTCTGCTGCTTGATAAATTTGCCACATACCTGTATTCTCACATATTTCCTCATCGTGAAATTTACCACTAATAACTTGTGATATTAAATACAATACAATACAATACAAAATACTTTATTTTGGTCATGGTTACATTTGTAACGACAGACAATGTTATGACAGACAGATAACATATATGGGTAATCAAACAATTCAGTTATAAGTAAGCAATGTAAAAACAAAACAGAAATAGTTAGCTAAACATTTACATGTGCTTAGGGGACAGCGATGTTTATTTATCCGTGAATGGTTTTAAAAAGTTGGGAGAATTTAAAAATTTACAATGAAATCACGAGAAAATCGGGGGTCACGTTGTAGGAATATCATTGACGACTTGGAGATAGTACAATATGTGTGTATAATTGTAGATGGTGTTTTTGTTTTCAATTAAAATATTTTGTGATATAAGATATGAATAGACTTGTACTTCTAAGTAATTCATAATTGTTGCTGTTTAATAAGTCTTTATATTTGATTATATTTGGATATTGATGGAAATAAGTTGGGATTAGTTGCTTACGTTTCATTTCAAATAACTTGTGATATTAAAGTTCATGTAAATATTACATCAAATATTATTCTTGAGCATGATTTGATTCTGTTCAAGTTGACTCTTTGGTTTTGTTTTTACAAGCTTCCTTGATTTAACAACCTGGGTTAGATGTTGGCATCTTCACATATGAATGGCTATCAAAATAAACAAGGTTCCCACAGGTCTTAAAAAGTCCTTGAATTTGATGCCTACTCCTTGAAAACTACTTGAATTTGTAACAGTCAAAAACTACTTAAATGTTGAAAAAAACGATAAAATTTGGTAAATTGCCTGGAATTCTTCTGCTGCGAATAGATAAAGGACAAAAAATAACAAACATACCAACAATGATGAAAAAATACGAAATAATGACTGAGCTATTTTTGACAGGGCCTACTGCTGAGTAGGCGATAGTTTGGTAATACAGTTTGATACGCTAGTCTACAGGTTTTATGCACTCTTAAAGCAATTCTCACACTGGAATTTTATCAGTGCTGCAGTGATGGTCATCTCGGGGGATATTTAAAAATACACTGGATCCCTTCTTCTCTATACCAAAAAATCAACTCTGTTTTATAGTTTAGTTTATATAATAAATGACATAGCAGACGCGTTATACACTCATATAATTATTATTTGTGATAGTTCACTTGTGAAACAACAAATAAAATTGGTGTGACATCAAAACTTCCTTACAGTGATGGCAACTTCTGTTTTGTGCAAAAAAAATAATTGTTACCAATAAAACAATTGATGGCATAAGTAAATGATTACATTTGTGCGCATGTGTTACTGAAATTATAAAACTTGTTTTCAAAAAAAAAAGAAATAAATGCTTGTTTTTGTCATTTTCTGAAAACTTGTTTAATAAGACAAATTTAGGTCACTTATGTAATATCCTGTATATAAATATGACTTTTTTATATTCTTTCAGATGTTAATGCTGCATATATGTGTGCAGCTAGAAATGTCTTATTCCATGATGAGGCATTGTTACAGAGATTTACACTGTCTGTAAAATATGCACCAAAACCACAGAAAAGTAAGTGATTTCTGGATATCTTAAAATCTTGAAATTTCCTGTAAAGTGTTCTCTTGATAGATGAAATATTTCATTTTATGATTAAATGTTATTTTACATATCAATTTTCATTCTTATAACAACAGCACAAATAAGGGGCATTAAGTGTTTCCCCTGTCTATCCATGCGAATATTGGTTTCTGAGCAGTAACTATAGAAAGGATGGATGGATTCAATTCATATTGGGCAAATAAGCTTAGGATTAAAGTTTGATTTCCGTTACAATCCACCAATTGTTGGAGGAGTTATGGCCCTTTGTTGACTTAATAGCTTATTGCGGGGCATCCGTGTACTATGGACACAGCTAGTTTTAGTCTTGATTAATAGTGATAAACATGTACTCAATTAATTGTATGTATATATATGTTCATTGCCGATGTATGGGCTGGTGGCCTGAATCATCAAATTAAGAATTGAAAAAGAATTGAATACATGTACTCAATCAATTACTTTTCAGATGTATTGATTTTCAAAAACAGTTCCCTACCTACTCAATATATAATACCTACTGCATGTATATAGGGTCAGGTGACAACACACAAACACTTCAATGTTTCTAAGCTGCTGGCATTTTTCAGTGAGTCGTATGATTTGAATACATGTACATTCACTTATTGATGGTTATTAACTTAATGTCTACTTTGACATGATCGTGTATTTCTTTATTTCCAGAAGATTCCAGTAGCAGCAGTGGAAGCAGTCAATGTTCTACGGCTGTTGAACCAGGATGGAGCAGTCTTGCTTTGAACTACTCTGTACAGTGGCCACTTCATATATTCTTCACACCCAATGTACTAGAAAAGTAAGTCTACGTATTACATCGTTAGTGATACCGTCTTCGTCAGTATGCGGGCGCTCATTGTTCTTTTATGGATTACACCACCGTGAATGACTTTTATGCTTGTCATAACTTACACTTTTATCTGAGAAAATTTGGATCTGTAATTTTTTTCTTTTCTATCATGATCGGCATTTTTGTCTAATTTGTTGCAATATGTGTGCTTTCTAACAATGTTTCAATAGTCGTTGACTTATAAAATACTAGATGTTAAATTAGTGTTTATAAATTACTGAAAATTTTAAACCAATTTTCTGAAAACAAGTTTTATAAATTCAGTAATTTATAAACACGAATGCAATATTTTTATTGATATCATTACTTGCAACTAAACATTTTATTGATAAAAGATAACTTACGCACATAGAAGAAGTGGCCAGTTTCTGTCATTTGTTATTTCACTTGTGAAATATCGAAAATAAAACATGGGTGTAATGCGTCTGAGACATAATTTCTATTATAACAGATGGCAAATTTACAAATTTCTATTATCATCATTATTGTCATCCTCATTGAACTCCATATACTATTAAGTGTATACTGGCAATTTATCATACATTAACAGTTAATAAATATGATCAAACGTGTTTTACCACAGGACTCTTGGTACTTATTTATAAAACTAAACCTTTTTAAACTTTTGTCACTGTTCGCAATTTCTTCATTGTGTGAACTTACTGTATTAGTGGATATTTGGGAATTCCAACAATTATGGATCAGCGATTTCAGACATTTCACTAGCAGACAAGTATGCACATCTGCAATATGAGTAATGTTAAATTTTGTATTTTAGTATATAAAATATTCGGTGTATGAGCAAAATACACTGATTGATATTTTCACAGCTTTCTTGAAATCAGGAAGTTCGCAAATATTTCGACATTGCAAACTTGACCACTTATAGCGTAATTCTGGCACTGTTGTAGGTATAACCGATTATTCCGGTTCCTACTGGTGGTACGTAGAACCCAGCTAGATCTGCAGCAATGTTGGAGTATACAGATGAACAGGAAGGGAATTCACAATAACCACGCTGAAACATTAAAATGGCAACTCCGAAATCACATGTCATTCCTTGTTGATAACCTACAGTATTATCTGCAGGTTAGTTAGAGAAACAATGTACAAAACAATATTTCACTATTAATTTAGATTTAAAGGTTCTAGATTCTAAGAAAGGTTACAGTTGCAAATCAAACAAATATCTGCTTCACATCAATGTTACTGTGACAATTAAGATCTTTTGTGCAATCTGGGTTGATTATTTCTTCAATGCTGCTTTCCTTTTACCAGTATAAAATAAAAAAACTTTTATACATACTTGGTTGGGAATGACATTCTTACCAAGAAAAAAGATTACCAACAAAATATTTTTATTCACTGAATTGGTTAGGGCTGGATTGATAGATCGATATACCGTTATGTACTGATATTTAAAACCATGTCAAAAATCAATTCAATTGTCAACCTGTTTATCGTCGATTTTCATCTTTGCATATTTTTTCATTTCTGTACATTTGCAACCATAAATCAAATGCTTCAACAACAAGACACATACCAGTGAAAGAATTTGAATATCACCCATTATGCTGAACCTTCCCCAGACACTTGAGCATAAGCCTGTAAGTCTAACAAGCCGGGGACCACCACTTTGTCTCATCTGACCGAGGTATGAAAGTTGTACATGCTCAACATTCAGCCACATGCTAGACAGTGCCACTTCGTTCAGGCCCCAACGGCATGCTGTATGATTACCATCGGGCTTTCGGTCTGTATGGGGTCTGTAGACTCTCCATGAGTTTTATGGGATCCTGGCATTATTCTCTTATACTCTTTTAAATGATAGAATATGAGGTAGTACATTCAACAAAGCCAGTTAACCAATATTATGATATGTATTGTGTGTTATTGACAAATATTGTTATACGTTTCGCATTATTTACTTACTGAAGATACCCTGAATACTTTGACGTCATTTTGAATAAAAAAGGCATTTGACTTCTATTTCCTTGAAGAAATTGGGCTGTTACTGAAGAACAGCTGACATAAACTGTTCAGTGAGACACGTCTTACATGGAAATGTGTATGACAAACACTCAGACTGTTTGTGTGACCTTTTGTATGGTATGCTTTACAGGTAGATGTGATAGAATCTCAGTATGGTATATTGATTGAGAAGATAAACTCTACGAGGGATTATGAAGCTGTCAAGTTAGCACATGAACATTTTCTCTCAGCTCTGTTATCACAATGCTTTGTCCATATGAAATCTGTAAGTATGGGTTGAGTGGTACCGTTCATTTATTGTTTTTACAATCTTGCACCGAAACATACAAATATTCTATTTATTTAATGCTTCATTTTGTTCTTTATTTTATTTTTACTTGTTAATTACATGAAATTTCCACAATGAATTCCTCTAGTTGTAAGTTATGTCATCACTGATAATTTCACTATGAATTATCGCATAATAATTCCATGTTATTTGGTGGTTAACCACTGGAAAGCATGAAATAAATCTGATAATTAGCAGTGAAATTAACATGCTATAATTTCTCTTATTTCATCTTGATTTGTCATGCCAAATGTAAGAATCTTTAGATTCACCAAATGTATAAAGATTCAAACTTATATGTTTACATTCTGTTATACAGATTATAATAATGCATGAACCCAACTTCTATTAAGCATGTGGCTTCACATATAGAATTTTACGGATTAAAACCCACTGAAAAAGCGTGAAATAAAGAGAAAATTGTCTGTTTCAATGAAATACCAGACAAGATGTTTGCACGTGGTTATGCTTGTGAAAAGATTTTTGTCTGATTTCGTTAGATGATTTTATTTTTTGACCTACCACCCAAACCAACAAAAGTACTGTATATCTAGTATAGTTTCTGTGGTATGGTAGCTATACAGGCTATTAAAACTCCAAGCTGGCCAAATTTGTCTGAAATCGTTTATCAAATTAATTACTTACTTATCAAATCTGGCTACAACTTTTGAAAACTAGCACCAGTGTGCTAGATTTAGTCGAACATATTACTACAGGAGTTGCAGAGAACTGTTTTGTTAAATCTTCTCTTCAACATTAGGTATAGATTGGTCCCTTCATACTAAAATATTCACATTTTGGCCTCTGTGGCCGATTTGTTGAGGTGGCTGACTTCAAATCACTTGCCCTTTAACAATGCGGATTCAAATCTTGCGCATGATGTAGTATTTGTATTCGAGAAAGCTATCCATCTGGCTTGTGGAAGGTTGGTAGTTCTACCCAGGGGCCTGCCTACGCCCAAAATAATCCTGAAGGGGCACCTGGGGTCTTCCTCCACCATCATAGCTAGAAAAGTCAATACATTACATTGGCCGTTTATGTGACTTAAAGCCCCGTTGAAAAAATATAAATTATCATGTATATTTCAGGTGGCACATTGTTTATATGAAATACTTGATCAGTGTACAGTGTTTACAGCACTTGTGGTACGCTGCGACTATCCTATGTCACATAAAGATTCTACACAACTTGAATCGATTGCCAAGGTATAGAGTTTAAATTTACTTATTTGACACTAATAGTGAATCAAGTTCTTGAAACAAATCACTCGTGATGACTGCTACCTGGGTTACTAACCAGTATTCCCACCAAATTCAAGGATTGTTAAGTTCATGATCAATCCCTGCTTAGTATAGGGCTCAAACTCATGACCTTTGGATCAGGAGAGGTGCTCTACCCCACGACCACTAACCCTCTCTGTTGCTGTATGACTTTATTATCTTTGTGAAATATTTACACTTGAACAAATCACAACAGTTACACTTTTTTCTAAATACTCTATAGGCCATTTTTCATGTTGATTTGGTAAGATATATTATCTCAATGATCTCCAAGAAAAAAACTTTTACATTTTGTACACGTTTTAATACCAAAATTAATATTTCAGCTTTCTATCTTCCCCAAATAATCAGACAAAATATATCAACAGTAGAATCAACATAAATTTTAAACAAGAAGTGTAATGAACAACTTGTTCTTTTTGAATCACTTTCACCATCTAGATTCTCAAATCCCCATCAAAAGGCAAAGAAAAAGATGTTTGACATTTGATGTTTAGATCATAACGATCCCCTTGATGCTTGCATGGTAACAGACCAATAACTATTGTTGGCCCTTAATCGGGTAACATTGAAAATGTTAGGGGGTCACATGCCAGGTAACATTCGGTTTGTCACTTATGACATGATACGCTTTCGTCCAATCGAAGTGGCTAAATTTCTCGTAAATAATAATGCGGAGGAGTAAAATCTGATGTTATGTATACAGTAGCTGTTTAAATACATTGACTATTGACTCTAGTATGATTGTATTGTTTCAGAATCTTCAAAGACAGTCGAGTTTGTTATTTAAGATGTTATCGAGTGTTAGAAGCAACAGTTCCAGTCCACATCTTGTACAGCTGTTGTTACGTCTTGATTTCAATAAATATTTCTCCATCTCCGGTGGACAGTTTGGAGGGTAAATATTATATACATGTATTTAGTTAAAACTTATTTATTATGCCCCCCTTTGAAGAAGAGAGGGCATATTGGTTTGCACATGTCGGTCGGTCCGTAACCTTTTTGTTTCTGATCAAAAACTCGAGAACCCCTTGACCTATCATCCTCAAACTTGGTCCACACATTCATCTTGGGTAGCAGAGGAACCCTACTGATTTTAGGGTCAAGGTCACAGGGGGCATAATGTTTTACAAACATCTCTTGTTTTACATTGACTGTGTAACAAGTTCTTACTACAAATGTACTTATAGTTATACTGTTAACTTTCAATGACTGCTCCTGGATTACTAACCAGTATTCACACAAAGTTCAGGAATTGTGAAGTTTTTTATCAAATCCATCTCGTGACAAGTTTTGATCTTGTGACCTTCAGATCAGCAGTCTGTGTGCTCTACCACAAGACCACAGTGCCTCTCTCTTTATTTATTGCCAATACATTTGCAGTAAATCTGTAACATTAGAAATTATAATATTTCTCTTGAATTTTGATCTCCTGTCCTGTCAATACAGATATTATTTCAGTTCTCTTCACTATTTCGTTATTGCATACCTGGTAAATATGCTTTGTGATCCAATTTCTTGGAGATTTGTCAATGAATGTGAGAGAATCAAGGCAAAGTATTGAGAATAGTCATTACTCAGCTCTCAATATGTGCTCTCAAAATTCAGACTGAATTTCAGATTACATCCCACATCTTATACAAAAGTGGATAAAAAAATTGTCAGCACTCCGTATGCATTGTAATCACATGCAGACTTAAATTTGCATATTTGCCGAGTAAGAGTTCTGATTGCTATAATAATATGCAAAGGCGATTCCGGCTTAAAATAGGTAGATATGAAGTATATTTCTTCCACTTCTTTCAGGTGTTGAGATGTTACTGGTTGTACTAGTACTGCCTATCACCATAAATACAAACCTAGGTTCTCAGGGTGGAAGAAGAATTCCAAGAAAATTATGCTGGACTTGTTTCACGAGTGGTATAACCTTAGCAATGTTAACTGGGAACCAGTTTAGGACAATGACATGTATCAAGACAGGGGACAATAACATGTATATGTGACATTAGGCTAAGACAGGGGACAATTTACATGAATATGTGACATTAGGCTGTAAATACTTGAGTACCACAAAGTGATAAACTGTTTGTAGTCACCTATTTCTGTTAGGTATAAAAGGCCATCCTTAAACAATTGTTTGTTTGGCTCTACCCTTCCTAGCAACATTAAAGTGGGTAGGTTATTTTTAACCAGGTTTTTGAAAAAAACCAGGTTATTAGAATGGTGTATGTCGTTGGGCGGGCGGGCGGGCGGGCGGGCGGGCGGGCGTCAAACTGGGTGGTTTCCGGCGAATAACTTGAGTTCTGTTGATCATATTGTAACCAAACTTGGTGTACAGTAAGAACATATGGAAAGCTCGCTTGGGATTGCTTTTGGGTTCGGTCTGACAAAGGTCAAGGTCACCGTTACTAAAAATAGAAATTTGGTTTCCGGCGAATAACTGGAGTTACATTGATCATATTGACATCAAACTTGGTGTATAGTTAGAACATGTGGAGAGCTCACTTGGGATTGCTTTTGGGTTCGGTCCGACAAAGGTCAAGGTCACCGTTACTAAAAATAGAAATTTGGTTTCCGGCGAATAACTTGAGTTACATTGATCATACTGACATCAAATTTGGTGTATAGTAAGAACATGTGGAGAGCTCGCTTGGGATTGCTTTTGGGTTCGGTCCGACAAAGGTCAAGGTCACCATTACTAAAAATAGAAATTTGGTTTCCGGCGAATAACTTGAGTTACATTGATCATACTGACATCAAACTTGGTGTATAGTAAGAACATGTGGAGAGCTTGCTTGGGATTGCTTTTGGGTTCGGTCCGACAAAGGTCAAGGTCACCGTTACTAAAACTAGCAATTTGGTTTCCGGCAAATAACTTGAGTTTCGTTAATCCTATTGACATCAAACTTGGTGTATAGTAAGAACATGTGGAGAGCTCGCTTGGGATTGCTTTTGGGTTCGGTCCAACAAAGGTCAAGGTCACCGTTACTAAAACTAGCAATTTGGTTTCCGGCGAATAACTTGAGTTTCGTTAATCCTATTGACATCAAACTTGGTGTACAGTAAGAACATGTGGAGAGCTTGCTTGGGATTGATTTTGGACCCGTTCTGACGAAGGTCAAGGTCACCATTACTAAAGATAGCAGTTTGGTTTCCGGCGAATAACTTGAGTTTCGTGGTACATATTGCCATCAAACTTGTTGTACAGTAAGAACATATAGAGAGCTCGCTTGGGATTACTTTTGGGTTCGGTCCATCAAAGGTCAAGGTCACCATTACTAAAAATAGAAATTTGGTTTCCGGCCAATAACTTTTGTTTTGTTGATCATATTGACATCAAACTTGGTGTATAGTAAGAAAATGTGGAGAGCTTGCTTGGGGTTGCTTTTGGACTCGTTCCGCCAAAGGTCAAGGTCACCGTTACTTAAAGTAGCAATTTGGTTTCCGGCGAATAACTTTAGATTTGTTGGTCATATTGACATCAAACTTGGTGTATAGTAAGAACATGTGAAGAGCTCGCTTGGGATTGCTTTTAGAATCGTTTCGTCAAAGGTCAAGGTCACTTTTACTAAAAATTGCAATTTGCTCTCCGGCTAATAACTTTAGATTTGTTGGTCATATTGACATCAAACTTGGTGTATAGTAAGAACATGTGAAGATCTCGCTTGGGATTGCTTTTGGGTTCGTTCCGTCCGAGGTCAAGGTCACTTAAAATTTAAAAATCAGTTACCACTTAATATCTTCGCTATTCGTGGGTGTATTGACATCAAAGTGTGAGTGTTTGTATGCATGTATCACCTCTGGCACCTTTGCAGCATTGATGATCATCATGTATTCATTATACAAATAGAGCCTTGGTTACAAATAATTAAGTTTAAAACCTGGTTTGTGGGCATTGCCCATTTCTTGTTATTTCTTTCCATGGTCATTCAGGTATAATACGCAGCCCAAAAATATTGTCTCCACCCTGACATCTCAATAACTTTTGGAGTAGTGGTCATTTTTAGGACTAGGTAGGTTATGCGACACAACCAATTTTTTAATGATGGCCTGAAGTAAAAGCTATGTTCCGTTGAAAGGGTGTATATTTTCTAAATTAAGTGCTATATGTGTAATGTTGATTTCTTATAAAGTTTATTTATGAATACTGCTTCTTTGTATTGGTATTAACTGTCAGACCTTGTTTATTTGACAACCTTCTATCCAAATACTTGGTATCCTCCGAAATAAATATCAGATCCCAATGTATCTTCTTATGCATGTCAAATTGAAATGGGCTATTCAAAACCAACTATTACTCGAAATAGAATATCAGACTGTATTTCTGAAGTATTAACATGTTGGCTGCAGTTTTGAACAATTGAAGCTGAACTCTTCATACATTACACTTCACAACATTTACAGAACACAGACATGTATGAGGCTCTTCTTGAATTTTTTTTTAGTTATAAGTCAACATTCATTTAAAACAAAACCATTTTTTATAGAAAAAGGACAACAAACACTGTGTATGATTTTTACAAATTATTCACAAAATGATTATATATGGTTATATATTAACAATTTATTGACACATACACTGTCTGACATTTATGCGATTATTTGTAAATATCAAACAAAAATAGCACAAACATATACAACAGAACTACAGGTTAGTATCAGTGATGATTTAACTCAGGTTAGTATCAGTGATTATTTAACTTGGGTTAATATCAGTGATGATTTAACTCGGGTTAATATCAGTGATGATTTAACTCAGGTTAATATAAGTGATGATTTAACTCTGGTTATTATCAGTGATGATTTAAGTCAGGTTAATATCAGTGATGATTTAAGTCAGGTTAATATCAGTGATGATTTAACTCGGGTTAATATCATTGATGATTTAACTCAGAAACACTTTTCTAATAGGTCACCCTACGTTTCTGCTATTAATAAATTTGAGTGAAATTTTTGTAAGCAGATTTTTTACAATCACATGAATTTGAGTTTCAAAACGTTGAGATGTAGTAAGAAGGAAATAAAGCAAGTTTAGTTAATTCATATTTTACTGTATTTTGAAAAAGATATAACAATATAGGAAGTGACCAACTAGAAAAGCATTGAGAGTAATTACTTTCACCAAAAGTGTGAGTGTTCCCAATATCCATGTTGATCCCACAATGAAGTATGGCATATATATACAAACCAATACCTCTCTATATATCAAAACATCTATAAAAATGGCCGTTTCATTCCTGTGTTAAAAATATTTACAAAAAATTGTCAATGCTATCATTACATATCTCAAAGGTTAGTTTCAGTCTGAATACAACATAGGACACGACAGTGTAAGCACTTCAGGCAGAAATAAGTTCAGCAAAATATTCCATTATATACCTAAAACAACTGACACAATAAAACTATACTTGTGCATAGTGTTACAGTCAATTGTATACACGACATGTAACATCACATGAAACTTTCTAACCAGTAGGTATCGTATGTTCGACCAGCATATTTATGAATTCTTTGGTGGGACTTTAATGACAACCTGAAAAAAGAAGCACAAATTAGAGTGATATGCTCACATTTTTTCTCAAACTAAAGCAACAACCTGAGTATCAAATATAATGAGATGTGTCACACTCTTCTATATTTGAACGCTGCTCTGGGATTTACAACCTCTTCTGTAAGTGACGTCATTTCAAGAAAGTGATGTCACTATTTGCTAGCAAGAAACAGTATTTACTCCATGTGGT
Organism: Mactromeris polynyma; assembly: GCA_032209605.1. NCBI lineage: Eukaryota > Metazoa > Mollusca > Bivalvia > Venerida > Mactridae > Mactromeris > Mactromeris polynyma. The sequence continues at coordinate 53,144,206 of JASFXZ010000001.1, forward strand.
CACTTCGTTTTCATCTTGCCATATGGGGCAAATATTGCCTTCTGTCAGTACATGGTGATGTCACATGTGACGTTTTCTGGAAATGACCTCACTTGAAGAAAAGGTTGGAAATCGTACAGCGGCGCTCATTCATGATAATCTCGTACATGTAACAAATTTCAAAGAAATTCTTTACATGTGTAAGCAGTTTGTGTCACACAATCTTTTCAACCCATCAACTGACTACATGACTATCGCCATGATGACTTCAATTGGTCAGACAATATAACTAGAGAACATATAAAACGGCAAACATTTTACTCTCATCAGTTCAAAGGCTAATCCCAGGTAAATGTTTCTTCCTTCGTACAATTCTCCATAATATGACGTTTCGTATGACACGTTTAAATTTTTTCTACAGTTGATACTTATAGAATCTATGAAAGGTTAAGAAGCAAATATGGAAGAAAAATAAAATTTTAGGAAGGTCAGTTTATCACGTTTGGTTGCTTGCCTGGGCTCTGGTACAACCCTTTATATACTGAGTGCCTTGTAAGAATGCTCTCAGCACTCTTTTCACATCTTGGCCAGGAACCTCCCTCACTCAAAGTGAACACTCCACCAATGCAGCTAATAGGCTTGGGAAAAGACACAAACACTGAATGTAAACCTCATAGCTCTACTGTAGCAGAAACTGTTGAATTAACCAAAACATTGTGACATATTTAATACCACTTACATTTTTCACCTCCGTGTAAGCCTCCAAACCATATTCTCCGAGCTCTCGTCCATTGCCCGACATGTTGTAACCTCCAAATGGTGCGCAGCTATCAAATACATCATAACAGTTGATCCTGCAATAAAAAACATCCAACATTGACCTCGTATCTACAGTGAGATCACAATATTTATACCTACATCAGTTATGTGGAAGAAATTTAAAAGAACGGTCCATGTAAATATGGTCTTATTAATGAGGTGGTCTGAATTTCTAGATGGTCAAGCAAGGATTTATTGAGGTTATTTTTCACCAGTAGTAAAGCAAGTTAAAAAACTTACACTAATCACTATCAATATATACTTCCTGGGTTGCTAACCAGTACACAAGCATATTTCGGGGATTAGTTATAGGCCTAACCTCGCCAAAGGCAGGATTTGGAACTCACAACCTTCAGATCAGAAGACGGGCATTCTTCCTCTTGTCCAATATGCCACCCTGTTCAGTAAGTTCCATTTAAATGCATTAAACTTGTCTACAAATTCAGTGGTTTTTGCTTTGACCTAAATAAAATTCATGAAGTTATTCCCGAAAACCTCTGAGACAAGACACACCCTTAGATGAGAAATGAACCAGTATGTCATCCAATCGGAGAAGGTGAAAGTGTTTATTGAAAAATAAAAAATATTGATAATCATTCAGTATACACACCAGACTGTTCCTGCCCTTAAACTGTTTGCCACCTGTAGAGCTCTGCTTATATCGTTTGTAACAACACCAGCAGCCAGACCATACTGGCTATTGTTTGCTCGTTCAATCACTTCATCCACAGACTTGAACTTAATCAACTGCATTACTGGTCCGAAAATCTGGTAATGAACACAATATTAAGTACATCGTAGGCTCCCTATTTCAAGAATAAACTACATGTACATACAAAATGTCTTCTACTTTAACTCAACAAGAGTTTCTGAACATAGTGATAAAAACGAAAGGCCATTAAAACAGTAGTAACATTAACACTCTTTTAAGTGCTTTTTGTTTTCTATATTATAAAAAACTATGTTTTATATTGTACATGTCAGTGTCTTTTAGAACAATAATTTCACTGATTTATATTAATTCTACACTGAATATTCAAAGATAGTCCAAAGGCTATTGTTTTTAGTGGCAATCAGTATGTTTCTAATTAAATCTAATTGTTCTGAATGAATCACATTAAACATATGTCTAAGAAATAATGGCAAATGATTTAAAGCCTTAAACAGTTTCAAAGGCTTTCACTACAAATAAATTCAGGACAAAATAACATCCAGGTATTTATGTAACAATATTGGGAAATACAATGGCTTCAACAGGAATTGCTGTATTGGTGTGACGTTGCATGTTTGTATAGTCAAGTCATTATCAAACCAGCTGTTACACATTTTCAAACAACATACCAGGTATGATAAAAATATGAGTACTTTCCTTATATCTTTGAAGTGGTTTTGAATATTTCATTCATATTTTTCTGCTGGTAGCATGTTCTTATATTGTTAATTTCAATTGAAACAAGACACACATGGTTGTTTTAAATATCTCAATTTGACTCGCACAGAGCATGGTCTAAATTATACCATTTTTACAAAAGATCCACTTGGTGTAATTTGCTATTGTTTCATTAACTGTGAACAAACACTGTCAAAGTTTGTGTGCTACTAAACTGACTTCATTTCCAACTGTTGGCGGATTTTAACATCATAATTCTCTACCATTTTCCTATACAGCATCCACAACACATACGTGTTATGAAGATTATTTCAAAATTCATTTAATACTGTTCAAAATTCACCAAACAACACCCAAAAGTCAACAATGACTATATTAAGTTTATTTAAATGCTATTTTGACTAAAATGTCACACTTTTGCAAACAAGTGTCACAGAAGTATAGAAATACACCAAGTCAAATGCACAGAAGATTGTCGAGAGTCCTCTCCCTTTCTCCCTCCTAGAGTTCTCTCCCTTTATTCCTTCTATATTATATACAGTATGTATACTAAGAAGGGATATACATATAACTACAGAAGGGATAAAGGGAGAGAACTCATGACTTTTTTGTGAGGTCATATGCAACATTCACAAACACTTTTCCATCTTGCAACTATTTTTCAAACAGACGTATCCCTTACCTCTTCCTTTGCAATAGTCATGTTATCATCCACATCTTTAAACACAGTAGGCTGTATAAAATATCCCTTGTCCCCTTCACGGGCCCCACCAGCGATCAGATTAGCTCCTTCTCTTTTTCCAGTGTCAATCAGAGCCAAAATTTTGTTCATTTGTTCTTCATCAATCTAAAATAGAAAATAAAGTCAACAAATGATCTGCTCTGAAACACATCAAACCGTTAATGGGTTGCTTTTGCAGCAAAAACATATGTCTCCTCTCACAAGTTTATGCTAACGAGTAAGGTGATCACAAAAAATGGTTCTCTTATGGGTATGTGAATATTTTCAGGGCAATCAAGTGTAAAGGTAACAGACACTCTGCACATCATCTTAATGTGGTGTACAGTTATGCCAGGTTATATCGAAATCCATTGAATGGCTCAGAAGTTATAGAGCAGACACATAACACAGTCTGTGACCTTTAAGCAGTAGCTGTGACCTTGATCTTGAGCGGATCATTTACTCATGCGCTCTGCTCATCATCTTAATGTGGTGAACAGTAGAATCAGGATATATCGAAATCCATTGAAGGGTTGAGGAGTTACAGAGTAGACAGACAGACGGACATCCAGGGCAAGAACATTATGTCTACCTTAGTATGGAGGGAGTCTCCGAGATATAATTTTATTAAAGACACATACATTTGCTCCAGGTACAATGAATTTTTCGATTAATTATTGTTGAAGAAAAAAACAATGACTTTCAGTGAATAAAAAAACAACAGACTATATTGCCTAGATGAGAATCTTCCTCTTATCAGTCAATTTCCTCTTTTTTGAGCAGAAAAGGGTGAAATTAAAATTGTACGATTTGATCAGATATGTGCAAAAAATGGTAATTTCGTTCTAAAGGATAGTAGGTTATGTAGTGATTTTTAAAGTTGTCCTCTGCTTTGCCAACAAGCTTTTTCACGGTCAATATTCATTTCAAAATCCTTTTGGTGATAACGTTTGAGCCTCGATACACCACATGGAATCATCCAAGAGGTTATGAGATTGGTTTATATGTCAATAAATCACCGGGTATTACCTGGGGACCCTGTTCTACTTTCGGGTCATAAGGATTACCGACAGTTCTATTCAATGCTCGGTCTCGGCTCTTCTCCACAAATTTGTCATAAATACTCTCTTCAATATACACCCTGGAACCAGCAGTACAACACTGTCCCATGTTGAAAAACAGTCCGAAATGTGCTTGTTCTACAGCCATGTCCACTGAAAAACACACAATTTATCAAACTATACCATAGCCAACATCTACGGAAAATATGGTCTTTACATCACTTAATGTAGACTTTAAAAACAGGGCCAAGGTCCTGGGCCAATCAACTCAGCACCACTGCTCAATATGGCCTGAGGGTAAACATTAACATTGTAATTATATCTGGTGTCTATAAAACAAGATTTTTTTCAGATTACATAAATTAACAAAGTATTTGACCCCACATGACCCAGTTTGGAACTTGGCCTAGATTTAGTAGATACAGAAATTCTGCCAAAATTTCATTATGTTCTGATGTAAAATGCGGCCTCTATTGTGTTTTTTACCACACTTAAACTTCATTCCCATAAGTATCGATTCTAAATGCCATACTTTTCAGAGGGGGCCACTGTAAATCATTTAAAATCTGCAGCACACAAAAATTTGCAGTAGTTATAACGGTACAACTTGTATTCACTGCAACATGAATTGATAATAAAATTTACCCAAAATATACTGAACTCCACCTCCTGTGTGCATATTGTAATCTATTTTAATGCATCTGCATATGGACTTAATGTGTGTGACATAAGAGGGACAGAACCTTTGTATTCTAAAGTTTCATATGGTCTGTCTGTTATTCAGTGGAAGCATGCACCATAAATTTCTGACTTTCCTGTGAAATCTGCATTAAATGTGAATAACATAAATACATTTCAGTATCAGTAAATCAGTCATGTAATGACATATTATTATGTTGTATATCACAACTATACTATAAAACAGTTAATTTCTACAGTATTTTTGTTAACATAAGTTTTCTGCAGATTGCCTATGCTTTAAAAAAAGCACATAAATTTATTGATTTTTACCCCACCCACCCCTACTTGAAACCCCAGTGTTCAAATTCCCACAAGTAACCTCAGCATTCAAATGATAGATTTTACATCCTTTGTTTTATAAATTACAAAGTAACCCTAAAGCTGTGAGTTTTTAAAAAAAAAAAATTCTCCAAGGAATAAACATGCAAAAGTTTAACTAAAAAAAGTGAATACAAGTTTTCCATACATATTTCTAGGCCCAAACAACAGAAATTTGTACTGACAGACGTAACCAGCAGAACACTATTCAAGCCTGCAGACTCGCTTTCACCTGTACAAAAGTACATTTTTATATGCATCATTATTAATAAATTTAAAAATACTCATTTCGGCGAATTGAAAACATTTCTGCTAGCAAAACCTCTGAAATCACTGATTTTACATCACTCAAAATGTCCACTTGAACAATATTCAAGTCTAAACATTTCACTACATTGTTTATAGCCAAAAGGTATGGAGATGTGATAAAAACGCTGATTTTACAGACCAACAAACGGTATGAATGACATGTCTGCACAAATGAGCAGACGAGATATGACACAGAAATGATTATCATACAGCAAAACTATGCACATATTGGAGGGATGTCCATAAAGTTTCTGTGCATAGCTTGAGATTTTACAACCATTTGCTCTAATGCCTGGTGATTATGTGTACTTATAGCCATCAATGCATATTGATAAGTGAAAATACAAAGTCAGAACTTACAATCGGCATCACCGAATATAATATTTGGACTTTTTCCGCCAAGTTCCAATGTGACTCTCTTCAGGTTGGATTTGGCAGCATCAGCAGCCACAATCTGTCCTACCTGTAAGAACACATTTCAATACTTACAAGAGATGTTTATAAATATTATAACCCCTTTGACCCTGTGACCCCAAAATCAATAGGGTTCTTCTACTATCCAAGGTGAATGTGTGGACCAAGTTTGAGGATGATAGGTCAAGGGGTTCTTGAGTTATTGATTGGAACCGAAAAGGTTATGGACAGACGGATGTACCAACCGACATGTGCAAACCAATATGCCCTTTCTTCTTCGAAGGGGGGCATAGAAATCAGACTTAACTTAATGTAAATTACCACTCTGAAATATGAAGACACAAAACCATTTTGTCAGTTTTGTCAGTACAAACTTGAGCAATTCAATAAGCAAAATTAATGAAACATAAAAATATACAAAGAAAATTCAGAATTTCATTTGTTTGATTGACAATGACACATTCTGTATACAGACCTCGGTTGATCCTGTGAATGCCACTTTATGAATGTCTTGATGCTGTGATATGGCAGCCCCAGCAGTGGGCCCATAACCAGGGATCACATTCAATGCTCCTTCTGGTAAACCAGCCTGTAATGTAGAGATACATAACTATGCAATCAAGTTCAGAAAACAAACCAAGAGAGCCACGATGGCCCTATATTGCTGAGTACACTGTCATTTTGGCTGAATTAGACCAATAAGCCAATAATTAGTTCAGACCCTGATTTACTAAGTAGGCAAATGGTCTTGTGTGACATGTTATTCCATCTATAGGGAACAAAGCCCTGCCCCCTGGCGTCCATGTTCTTTTTTTACAAACCATACCAATTTAAGAGGACCACTAGAGACTGCTATAAACCAAATACTAGTATTACAATTCTATGCCATACGGTTTTGGACATAAAGATTTTCAAATGTTCACTTTCTATAATCTATTTAAGCTCCTGGGAGCTATTTATGCAGTAGACCAGAACGATTCATGTAACTCTGAATGAGGTCCACCAGACATCCACTATATACATATAGGGAACACGGCACTGCCACCTGGCGGGCATGTTTTTTGACTGAACTAAATAATTTATATAATCTTGTAACAGGAGCACTAGACAATTCTACAAACCAAATCTAGGCTTTATGGCTTTTGACCTGTTTATACAGCAGACAAGAATGAGTTATGCAACTTTGAAAGAGGCCCACCCAAGGAGAAGTTTGAACAGAATTCATTCAGTGGTTTAAGAGATGTCACTTAAAGATAATGTTGACAGATGCTGCACAGCACACAACCACAAATGCCAATGATCCTTATAGCTCACAATGAGCAGTTTCATGCTCAGGTGAACTAAACAAAACGTAATTATTATTTACAGGGAACAAAAAATTAATGTAGATTAGTGATGTTTTCCACACATTTAACAGAAAAACTGATGGCTAAGTAATAAATTCAATGCTAATGTCAGAATGTTAGGTATAGCTAGTACAAAATCATTTGATCCAGTCAAATACTAAAGAATCTTTATATTAAGTTACATAGAAATAAGTCATATTTGACCTGTTAAAGACTGGTTGACATAATGGCAGGCTATCACTGGCTCACTGTAAAACAGGTTGTAAAGTATTGGCTAAATATAAGACAGGCTGTCATTGGCTAACTAAAAGACATGCTGTCATTGACTAGCTGTAAAACTGGTTGTCATTGATAAGCTGTAAGACAGGCTGTCATTGGCTCACTGTAAACCTGGTTGTCATTGGCTAGCTGTAAGACTGGCTGTCACTGGCTAAATGATATATGACTCCAGAATTCTTGATCTTAAAATATATAAATGTATGTTCTTCACATTTTAATAAAGTTAAGTTTACCTCTTTGAATAACTGAGCAATATACAGACCAGTCAATGGAGTTTGCTCAGCAAGTTTCATCACCACAACATTGCCTAGTGACAGAGCAGGAGCAAGCTTCCATGCCTGCATCAGTAAGGGAAAGTTCCACTGTAAATAAATACCAAAGATTAAGTCACATCAAAACAAAGAACCACTAAGTATAACAGAATAATTGTTGAAAAATGGCGTTACACTAAATAAAAACTTAAGAACTCGAAGAATAATACACTATGCTAATGAGGACAATCAGAAATTGTTGAAATATTCAAGAATCAAGGTCCATTTTGCTCAGAGTTTGAAAATAATGATCTAAATTTTGAAAATCTACTTTCGGAATGGTCTGTGGTTTTTTTTCACAAACATTCATCAATGGACTAGCTTGCTAATTCAGAATTCAAGAAAGAAACCTGATAATGTTAAGACAGCGTAATTCACTGAAGTGTCACTTAAATAGAACATTAACGCAGTAACCAAGATATAGAAAACACATGAATTGCAGAATGGTTAGATGACTGATGGGCAATTAATATGATTTACCATACACAAAAACATTTAATAGTCATCCTTACTCTATATTGTAAGATGAGAGCAATAACAACGTAAGTGTATATGTAATATAACATCAGTTACATTAGTGTTGAATTCAGCCATTGTTTAAACACAATAGGGGAGCTGTTCATACACAAACGCATACAATTATTTGAAAGGTTACTGGACTATAACAAATATGACAACAATAGGTGTATAACAACTGTCAATGTCGGACAAAACAGATAACAATCAACAATGAAAAATGGTAGGTTTGGTGAAAAACTATTATCACTCATTTTGGTATAGGAAGTTAAAACAGCTGCAATAAAGCTTAGATATAATGCACAATGCATCTACCACTAGTCGAGCAGTTTTAAATCAAGTAGAAGAATAGTTTGTTGTCAGTGAAGATCTCTAGGCATAAGCTTCTGTATGTCACGTTTTCTGATATGAAACATGCATGAAAACAGTTTTCATAATATGCTTAATTTAAGCATCCAATGTTATTCCCTGTTTGTACTAGTTATCAAAAACAATACATTAGAACATCCTGACGGATTTGTTCAAATTCTAATTGAGGTCACAGAAAATCCCTTGTTTTGTTTGATGTCTAGCATCAGTTACTTTCAGTTCCAAAACATCCCAATATCGAACTAACTAAGTATTTTTGTGAAATGAAATGTGAATATTCTTTTAAACACATAAGAAAATCTTACAGGAATGATCTGTCCACAGATACCAACAGGTTCATGTCTCGTGTAACTGAAGAAGTCTCCCCCTGAAACCATAACAACATGATGTTTAGGGAGGCATGAGGTCTAGGGGTAGAATAACAGACACTTGACCCGGAGGTCATCAGTTCAAATCTTGCCATGCTAGGTGCTAATAATGAACAGAAACACAAGAAGAAGTCATTGAAAGCGAGTTGTATATAAGTTTAAACTGTAACCTCTTACAGTCATACTGTATATATCAGAATTATCCAATACTGTCAATCATTCTCTTTAGTCATTAGCTTATAGCAGAACACTGTCATCAATGGTAAACAATAAGTAGGATATTGTTCACCAGAGATAATGCATGCTTACTTGTGGTCTTTAATTTATGCCCAGGTCAGATGTCAGGCTCCTGTAAGGAAGTCCATACACAGGAAGTGTCATGTGTCTGAGGCATAAATCATGTTAAAAGAATACTTCATTCAGATTATATTTCTGTCAGTAACTTTGAATTCAGGTTGCATATGTTATGGCATATCAGCACCAAATATAGCCTTTGAGTGGCCCTAATAACATTGAAGATATTGATATTAGGCATACATGTATCATGACAGGCTATGTGTAAATATACTGAATTCAAAACACATTCACATAACTATTCATTTTAATAAAAAAGAATACTCCATTATTATCCATCATTATAAAGTTACAGGAACAGCAAATGTCAGTATACATTTCAATTGTATGTTATTCTCCATCAGTTAACCAGTGAAGCTTCTAAATAATTTTTGGCTAAACATTTAGCAAGATAATCCAATATTACCCTTCCTTTTTATAATATATGATTACAAAATGTGTGTAGTACAATCTATAAATGTACACACAGAGTAAACAACCTTTCTAATAGCATATACTGGCTATTCAGTGTGTGCCGGTAATGAGATATTTTATCATATTAATATGATCCTTTGAAATGCATTTGCCATACTGAGAAGATCAAAAATATCTCATATGTTTTTTTTATTACACAAATTGCTTACTGGTGTTTGCTTACAGAATGGCTACCGAGATAATTAAAACTTTTCTTTTAATGAAAGAAGAATAATGGAATTAATTCCTTTGATTTAAAACCAAATTGAGCAATATGAATGCTTCTTCAAGTATACAAACTCTCAACAACAAAGATTCTATACAGTGCAACCTCTCCAGAGCAACACTCGACGGAAACCCCAGATTTTGGTTATTGTTGAGAGGTTGTTGCCTTAGAGAGGTTAAACAGATAGTAAATCCTACTTCAGGAAACATTGATACTGCTGTTGCAAGGTTGTAACCTTGGAGACGTTAAATTGATAGTTAATTTTTACTGCATTTATAACTGACAGGTGTGTAGCTACCTGTATGCAAAATATGCAGTGGCATACTCTTGGCTATCAGACATATGAAATAAACAAGAAATGGGCAACAGGTTTTAAACCTAATTATTTGTAACCAAGGCTTTATTTGTATAATGAATACATAATACTCATCAATGCTGCAAAGGTGCCAGAGGTGATACATGCATACACACACTCACACTTAGATATATTATATATGTATATGCAACAAATATACACCAAGTTTGATGTCAATACACCCACGCATAGCTAATTAAGATATTTAGTAGAAACTGATTTTTTAATTTTAAGTGACCTTGGACGGAACGCACCCAAAAACAATCCCAAGCGAGATCTCCACATGTTCTTACTATACACCAAGTTTGATGTCAATATGATCAAAAAAAATAAAGTTATTAGCCGGAGAGAAAATTGCTATTTTTAGTAATGGTGACCTTGACCTTTGACAAAAAAAGTCCAAAAGCAATCCCAAGCGAGCTCTCCACATGTTCTTACCATACACCAAGTTTGATGTCAATATGATGAATGAAACTAAAGTTATTCGCCGGAAACCAAATTTCTATTTTGAGTAATGGTGACCTTGACCTTTGGCCGACCAAACCCAAAAGCAATCCTAAGCGAGCTCTCCACATGTTCTTACTGTACACCAAGTTTGATGTCAATATGATCCACAAAACTCAAGTTATTCGCTGGAAATAAAATTTCTATATTTCGTAACAGTGACCTTGACCTTTGGCGGACCGAACCCAAAAGCAATCCCAAGCGAGCTCTCCATATGTTCTTACTGTACACCTAGTTTGGTTACAATATGATCAACAGAACTCAAGTTATTTGCCGGAAACCCCCAGGTTGACGCCTGCACCCCTGGTCGCCCGCCCGCCCGCCCAACGACACACACCATTCTAATAACCTGGTTTTCTTCGAAAACCTGGTTAAAAATGAAACTCTTATGAATGCAATATTGTTCTAGGCATTAAATTTTGTTGCACTTTGTAAATAAATACTCTGAATATTGTGCTCATTATACTAATTTTATTCTTATGCTTGTAAAAAGCAGCCACCAGATTCTAGAAAAATGTGATTTTCTGGCAGAGCATGCCACCAATACCCTCGTAGAAATCTTGCATATGCATCATACAAGCCCTGGCTACGCCAATGACAGATACTGTTCTTGATGAGAGGTTGTTGGTCAGGTTTCACTGTACTTGTAATTTTAATTCAGACTAGCACTGACTTCTCCTTGATACAACCATAACATTAATAACACCACACAACTTGTTGTTAACATATGCAAATATGTTATCAATTTAAATTCAACTCATGACCTGATTTAACATACCATCAAGTATGATCATACTGAGTTAATCAGATGTGTGCAAACTTTTAGTATAAAGGTTATATGTCATTGATAACAACTTAAAGTACTTCAAACTAACGCTAACCTTGAGTTTTATACATGTATGTCGATATCTTGATTTGAGGTTTGAAATTCAAATTCTGATATCTGTATACATGTATAACTTAAGATACTTATTGTCAGCAAAATCATGACTTGATTTCCATGTTACTTCATGCATGCCTGTACTTGATCAATAAATCTCACATAATTCATGACTAACAAAAATCATGTCAAATACCATCAAGCTCCCCATTGTTATCTATATATAGATGTTTTATACTTCAATAAAACATGCCTAAATCAAAAACAACTTCAATTAGAATTTTATATCAAATTCTGTATACTTAATGTTATATAAATATATATAAATGATGAAAGGTCCAAAATAATATATTAATCTTATACCAGCTTATCCAACTGACAGCACTGTGCAATTATCATTGTTACTGAACACCATTAAAAATTCAACAATATAAATGAGGTGTCATTTAGCACCAAGTTTCTATAGTGTTACTGCATAAATCAACCTACAGACAACTTATTCTTAATTTCATTTTTGACTAATTTTAGGAAATTATGCTTGTGGGATAAACTAAAAGTACATGTAAACTTTTTCTAACATATCATATAAATTTGGCTCAAATTTTCCCTTTTTCATCTGTTAAAGATGCAAAATGGCCCCGAATGTGAGTCCGGGTATCAGTACCCTAAAGATGTCCCATGCCCTGTACTTTCAGGCAAACTGTGACACCCCTACTAGTGGTAGACTTATAACTTACATATTGGTATTGTTTTGCCCTGGTTTTTGTCTGCCCACCCAGCATAGTATCTATAGCAGCGTAAGGTCAACTCAAGGTCAACATTAAATGATGCAGAGAATGGCTTTCCATTGTCCAATGTTTCAAGTTCCTGAAAATAGAACAACATAAAATACATTTAAGGTGTTTGAAATATATATGTAAGGCCAAAATAATAGTGTTTGAAATATAAAAGGCTAAAATAATACTGCCTTTGAAATATATATCTAAGGTCAAAATAACAGAGTGTTCGAAATATATATCTAAGGCCAAAATAATGGTGTTTGAAATATTCATCTAAGGTCAAAATAATAGTGTTTGAAATGTTCATCTAAGGCCAAAATAATAGTGTTTGAAATATTCATCTTAGGCCAAAATATCAGTGTTTGAAATATTTATCTGAGGCCAAAATAATAGTGTTTGAAATATATATCTAAGGCCAAAATAATAGTGTTTGAAATGTTCATCTAAGGCCAAAATAATAGTGTTTGAAATATTTATCTAAGGCCAAAATAATAGTGTTTTAAATATTTATCTAAGGCCAAAATATCAGTGTTTTAAATATTTATCTAAGGCCAAAATATCAGTGTTTTAAATATTTATCTAAGGCCAAAATATCAGTGTTTGAAATATTTATCTAAGGCCAAAATATCAGTGTTTTAAATATTTATCTAAGGCCAAAATATCAGTGTTTTAAATATTTATCTAAGGCCAAAATATCAGTGTTTGAAATATTTATCTAAGGCCAAAATATCAGTGTTTGAAATATTTATCTAAGGCCAAAATATCAGTGTTTGAAATAAATATCTTAGGCAAAAATAATACAGAGTTTGTTTGCCATCTCCCACCTGACTCATCAAAAATGCTGTGTTTATCATATCTTTGACTGACTCTTTTCTATCTTAATCAAGAGAAATGTGGTTAGGGCTATTCCAGGAAAATCTACCTGGGGATAGGAATGAGTACCAATTAAAATTACCTGGATGGGAGGTCAAAATCTGTTCCTAAGGGGTCAAACACAAGTTAAAATTCTGTTCGTGGTCAGCCAGTGAAAACATGTTTTGTAAATAATGATCAATACATGAATAGACATAGTGAACTCAATAACGTTATTCTCAACAGACATCAAACTTACACTTATTATCATTTTTATCAAAATGCACTCTAGAAGACAACTAAAGTGGAGAGCTTTAAATATTATATATGTACATGAAATAATATAATTATTCAGTACAGATCAAGCAATTTTTTCAAAAATTTGATGACTGGTAATTCAAGGGTCAGGAATTCCCCATGTGATATACATCCGAGCTGAATTTATTGGTTATAAAAACTGACAATATTATAATGATAAGGATAATAAAAATAACTGGCTAAAGTCATTATTATTTTTATAATTATACATACACAGTATGATTATGATCAAAAGTCTGATACAATGACATTATAGCAAAAAAAAGTCAACATGTACTAGATAAAAAGCTGTATGCTATATAATTCTAAGAAAAATTCCAGATAAAGTACCATATTTGTCTAATAAGCACACCTGCTGTATTAGACACATCCCAGCAAACTGCATTATTAGTAGCAGACTAGCTTGCCGAATGCATACAGAGCATTTATTAGAACCAAAACCATCTGTTATAGTCGGACAATATCTACCTGGCAATCACAAATATTCAAATATATTCTTACACATCCTCGAATTATCACTGGCAAAATACATTGAACCAGTGATTTTTTTTGAAAATAATTTTACTGCCTGTGCCTTTTCAATTGGGAAAATTATAAGGTGCAATAAATCCAAAATTTGGTAAAATAAGGTAATGGTTGTTTTGCTTATAAAAATAACTTTTCAGCTGTGCAGGGTTCGACAAAAACATTTCAATAGATGTATAATTATCAAAGACCCACTCGACAAGAATGGCAATTAGGCATGAAGAGAGAGGCGAAGATTAATGACTGTCTGTTTATCATCTTGTCTAATACGGTAATACCAATTACCAACGTCAATATTTTTGTTATTTTACAACTTTCTGATTCGCCTAGATGCAGGCACAGCTATTTTAAGATTTGGCTCATAAATAATGAAGAAGAGATATTTATAAGATAACATACTTGTACTATAGACATCAGATATATGATCATACTGTAATAATTACTTGCGTGACTTTGTATCGACATTGAGGTACACATTACCAATCTATTAGTAACCAAAATGCGTGAAAACTCGGCACTTGATGGATGTTAATGTATTATCATTACTTATTTATTGTATAATTGCTTGCATAATATATTGCATAATGTGTGACTGTTTGTAACGGTGAATGCTGAATTGCTTGATTGTCGTTTTTTCTAAACTGAATGTATGAAATGTAAACCAAATTTGTTTGCGTTTTGTCTTTGAATTATTTGTAAGTTATGTATGGTATTTTTCAGAAGGTCTCATGTTAGACAAGTTTGGTGTTCTGAAATGCAATGAGATACCTTCTATAAATAAACCTTACTATTATTAACAATGTACTGCTAAAATACATGATTGACCATTCAAACTCATTTAGAGCAAGGCTTTGGACTTACTATACATAAAATGAAAAAAATATATGAATCAATTAGTTTGAACATCTCCATTGATATAATCCCAAGGTAAACTTTTCAATGAGAAATGAACCTATTGCTTTTTATTCTATCGTTTTTTAGACAACTTTAAGTGAATTCAATATAGTCATATGACCTTTGACCTGTAACTGTGCGGCTGGTTGAACTTGCACTCTGCACATCGTCTTGATATCATGGACATTCAAGGTTCAAGAGTTATGGAGCAGAAAAATAATAAAGTCATTTGACCTTTGACCTCAAAGTCTGACCATGACCCTCAACTGAGCCTGCAAAAACGGGCGTTCTGCACATCATCCCAATATCATGAACATTTGTGCCAAGTTATTTCAAAATCCTTTGAGGGATTCAAGTGATAGGGAGTGGACACGAAATATAGTCATTTGAACTTTGACATAATGGCCCTCAAATGAACCGGCAGAAACGTACATTCTGCACATGATCTCAATATGGAGAACATTTGCGGTAAGTTATTTCAAAATTCTTCATGCGGTTAAAAATTATGGAGCGGACACGATTCGTGACAAACAGACAGACAAAACGGACAGATAGACAGACAACCCACAACCCAAGCAATAACAATATGTCTCTCCCTATTATATGGGGGAATAATTCAATTCTGTAAAAATTAAGTTATCAAGCATCAAGCTAAACTTTACACATGAAGATTATAAAATACCCAATCAAATTTCACGAAGTTGATAACATAATCAAAACAACACTTCTTGAGAGAACCTGTCTTCCTTAACTTCGATCGATTCTAATGGCAAACATTGAACTGGGGTACATGCTATTTAATGCTATCATAATCAGTTTGGGTAAATAGTCCTACTTCAGTTACAACCTGTCATTTATCTTATCTGGGTTAAAAGTGGTTCACACACAGTAAATATTAGATACAATCTTAAAACAGTCCGTAAACATCATGTATGATCAGAAATTTGTTCAAATCATGCAAACATTGTGATTAGTCAATATGCCATGTCAAGTATTTGGCAGTGTCCTTGATGCCTGCATCAATATTTTGTCTAGCTAACCTATGATAAAACATTATTCATAAACAATGATATATGGTGAACAAATCATCATTGATTTCCATTATATACAAGTTTCATGTTGCCGTCTCAAGGACATTAAATCTCAGTCAACATATTTCACTATACAGGCAGTTTAACAAGTAGAATTATGCAGATGAAACTTGAAATAGTAAATGCATTAAAAATCAAATGAATTTAATGGTGCATTGTATAAAAGATAAGTAATGTATCACAGATACTCGGTAATTAAGATGCATTTCAACAATTCACGCACTCTATCATGTATGCTAATGGTACTAGATTTATTGAATTATTTTTGAAAATACCTGCAATCTGTTACATTATTCAGTATAAGTAGACATGGCACTAGAACATGTATCTCACAATAATCATGTTAATTAATCGTTAAAGGTAGATCATCTTTATTTTTTTTACTAAATAATTATACTTATATATAGTCATAAACATGAGAAAATTGCTGGTGGATGCCTTCCCACAGATGTACCCTACAACGCTGCATTGTCACTCCCGAAACCACACGTACCATACACAAGTGCTTAACAGGTATGTTCTATCCTGACCTACTAAGCGCTGAGAAAGTGCTAGCCTAGGAAATACCTGTATCTGACGAGTGTTTTGCAATTTTAGCAAACTTTCAAGGAAAGTTATAATGGACATGCCATATTCTCAAACTCATTATTTTCTCAAACTCATTACTTCTCTGTTCGAATCCCGGTATAGCGCCATTGACCGATTTTCGTGTTCCTCAAAACATGACTTTATTTTATAGTTTGATAAACTGATATAAGTACGCTTACAGTATATGAATGAAAACCTAGTGTAAAATACGCAATTCATTTTACGCTGCACTTTTATAACTGTGTCATAATGTACTATAAGCGTTGTAAAATTGTCACACACTATTAGAATTTTTAATTTTAGCAGCATTAACAAATATTTATCATATATAGGCCTGCAATGATACATGCTATTGGTTCGGTTTGGTTATAATTACTACCGTTTCAATTCGGTTGTTAGACTCGGTTGTATAAAATATATGAAAAACATAAAATTGTCAATATCTGATAGTTTAATGACTTGTTATGACCAGACATGAATATTTGATTGATAATAGAGTCAACATGGATATAATTCAACATTACATACATGACCGACCATCAAGGACTTGATCTTAGGTTTACAGAATACCAGCTTTACATTTTGAAACACCAAATTAGGGCGAGATACTTAGTTATCTCATTACAATCAAACCTCACATATGATATTAGCACAATTCCAAAAATTGACTATAAGAATCTTTCACTGGCTTCTTGAATGGAGAAAAATATCCAGCACAAGGGTTACTGATTTGGACGGAACAAGGCTCTGCCGAGTTACCGCCTAAACAGTTATGCCAGAGCTGGATATTCAATCTGCACATGAAGCCAGTGATAGATTGTTATTCTTGCCTACCTATTATAACAAATAAAGGACAAGATTAAATTAAACAATTAACATTTTAAGGACTGTTTACTTATATTAATGCATCATTTATAAATGCATTCAAATTATTATTCACCGTTAGGTAACTTCATTATGTGATGTCATCTGCACGAGACTCATCCTACACAGTGGGATGTAAGCTAAGTTTACCAGCACAGGTATAAACGTGGCAAATTCCTGTCTGGTATGCAAGGAAATATTTTCAAGGACCAGTTTTCAAATTTTAACTTCATTACCTGACCATCTCATCATTACTTCATTATTTCTTCAGCACGAATGGTGGTCTTATCAATAAGGTTTCATTGTAAAATGTTTGATGTGTAGACAATATTCAATATAACATTGTACACAAACTTACTGCAAGGTATTGTCTGTCACGTTCAATGAGATCTGCCACTCTATTCATAAGATATCCACGTTCTCCGGCATCCATACGTCTCCATGGTGACCCAAGCTTGAATGCATTCTGAGCTGCTTTCACTGCAATGTCCACATCAGCCTGAAATGGATCGGTTTACATTATTCAAGTATCTTCATACAAACAGTATAAATATATCTAATAGGATATTGAATCCAAAAATGATATAAAAAGAAACGATGCCCGTTAGAGGAAAACAGAAATGACCAAGGCCAATCAGTGGAAAAAGAAACCAGACTCGATCATTGGAGAAAGAAACAAAGATCATCATTGGAAACGGAAACAAGGCCCATCAGTGGAAAAAGAAATCAGGCTAATCAGGGGAGAAAAGCAGAAAGGGGACACATGTATCAGAAAGAAAAGGTTCAAGGCAGGACTTATTACTAGAAATTTACTCAAGATATCATGAAGAACTGCATAATAATTATATTGACAGTATAGGTCTGCTTCGTGGATTGATCTGATTAAGGCCAGACTAGAAGCAGTTTTTGTGTCCTGTAACAAAAGTTGGGTAGGTATGTAGGTTTTTTATGCCGTTTTGATATTTTTTTATAGGAACAAAGGTCACTTTATCTGAATTCAAGATTATTTAATCATAGAAATTGTGGTAGGGGGTCAAATATTAGTATCAGTTTAAGGAAACATATATTTTTTTGACAAAGATCAATAAAATTCGAAGGAGCCTTAAATGATACATCTAATTCTGTCATCTTGATCAATGAGTAATATTGTGTAATTATTTAGCTAAACTTGCTGCATACGGCTAATAAATTTAAAGATCTTAATTCAACAATCAATAAATCTAATCAACAAGGAGATCCGGCAGTACATGTATAGTGCGGCAGTATAGTGGGTCTTATATTACTGTAAGCGGTTCATTTCCATGCTTCAATAAAAGTGTTATCTGAGACCTAGCTAACAGCTTGTCAGTACTTTCAAGAGAGACCAGTTAAAGTTACAGGAAAATAAATGAAACTTCAGACTCAAGGTCGTTTTAGGGTATTCACAGATTACAGAAGAAATAATCCATATCTGTTGACAATCATTTTTCAATCTTTGCATACATTTTCAATATAGATCCGTCTGTTAACAAAAGATCTATTCCAGATAGCTATAAATAAAGGGATTTCATCAGAATACTCAGTTATACAAACAACAATGTACCATTTAAACATCTGCATACATTGAAATAAGACAGGATTTGATACCTGACTGAACTTCAATAGATCTAAAATTAGATGTTATTTGTACTGCTGGTACATATAAAACCCCATCTTTAGTGAATTCCAGATTTCATCTATTGTTAGTGTATCAGAAAGGCATCAACAAGTGTTCAAAATCACTCTAAATATTATTAAGACCCAAACTGAGTATTGCATTTAATAAATAACAAAAATCAATACTATCGAGCGTGCAAGAAATGCTCTAGTTTTAGTCCAGTGTATAATTATAATAAAACCTGGTCAGGTATTTACATAAAAAATACTGTACTACATGTATATAGAGTATCAGATAGCAGATATTCTTACAAATACACATGAAACAATTGGTTGAGTTTGTAGGTCAGCATAAGTCGGTAAGTGACCTTAGATAGTGTATAGTACACAGACATAAGGCACTCACCTCTTCTTCCACAGGCAAACAAAATCCACCCAATCAAGAACTTAGTACACTAAGTATTTAACAATTTACAGTAATATTATGCTCATTTTAAATTTTGCATTCATGTATTTACTGAAACAAACACGAAACCTATATTTTATATAGTTAAGACATCAATAAATATGCATTCTCAAAGAATTCTCTAATAATGTTTTTTTTCCATTCTAGACAAAAAAAAGAAGTCACTATATTGTGTTTTACTAATTTCGTCTGTGCTTAACTTTTATTTAATTAGTAAGCACTTATTAAAGATGTTGTGGCCAATGAAGCAACAACACTGGACGAGACCCGTTCATAAATATTGTATATTCAGAAGGGCCAGATACATATTTACACTTCAATAGGTTAGTAAGGTAAAACTTGAATAGATACAGACGACCAAACTACCATTAAAGACAACACGTTATAATCATATAAATTTATCATTAAAAAAAAATCTGATAAATTGTACAGAGAAAAGTCATTATTGTTCATTCACTGTGAAATGTCATGATCACTTTTTATGATAATACGATATATCAAATTTGTAACAACCTGTACACCATTACAGATGCAGATGACTCCCATTTAATAACATCACATTAAATGGGTGATTTAAATTCAATCAATTTGGGAAGAGAAGTCAAACTGACTAACTACATTTCATAAAAATATTCAAAGGGCCATCACTCTGCTAAAATAAATACAACAGAAAAGGGTGATAATAAGCCTAGCTAGGCTTAACATTTATATTTTCCACCAAATTTCACCAAATTTGGTTGTAATCCAACAAGAAGTTAGGGAGGAATAAATCTGAACGTAATTTTATACTTACATCAAAGGGCCAGAAATCACTGAACCATAAAAGCTGACAATATGAGTGACTAAACTTGATTCTAATACCAGCAGTAGTCAATGACATTCATAGAGGAGGATCAATGTGGGATAAGGACAATATTTCATGTTGGTTCATGGTTCCCTGCACGATACATTCAATATGAGTGCTATATTATTGTTGTTAACGCAATTAAAAATGTTATATGTCTTTTAAAGTAAGCATTCCTAAAGTTATGCTTGACAAATTTACAATTTAAGTGCACAATTTTAAAAATGCGGACTGATGAGCACAACTTTGGATAGCTCGAAAAATGTCATTGGCTATTACATGTACTAGTACCTTAGTAACCAACAAGCTTGGTTGAAATAAAGCAATCAGCAGATTCAGATGAAGTAGAGTGGACAGAGAGACAGACAGAGAGACAGACAGAATGACTAACAAACCCCTTACTCAGAGTGTAAAGATGGTAATACATGTACCAAGTTAATAAACAAGTTCAGGAAATAATTCAATTGTGGTCTGATTACATAGTCCGTTTTATACATAAGTGTCTTCTTAAGTGGTTGATAAGATCTCAATAACAAGATACAAAAGCCAAACAAGTACAAGTGGGCATAATAAATGGAACGTCTTAAGAAAAATTTGTAATACGGGGGCCCAGTTCTTACCACAGTCTTCACTAATTGATTTATATGTTTAAGAACTAATTAGCTTACCTTATCACCCTCGGCAACATGACAGATCACTTCCCCGGTACATGGATTAATGGTTGGGAAAGTTTTCCCACTTACTGCATCCCTCCATTCATTGTTTATAAACACCTGAAGGATAAAAACATATTGTAAGTATATTATACAGTGCAATCCCTCCATACCAACACCTTTTGGGAGACACGCTATTGGCTGTTATGAGAGGTTGTTGCTCTAGAGAGAGTAAATTGATAGTAAGTTCTTTTTGCAGGATAAATTTATTCATTTTGTTTCTTCAGGTTTTATGCCATTTTTCAACAATTTTTTAGTCATATACAGCGGCCAGTTGACTTGACCAGTCTTCCTATAAGGAATTAATTATCAATCAATACACACTTGCTCTTCCGTAAGCTGCTGACAACTTCCCAACACAACGAGGATATGACTGTAGTCAGTGTCACAGAAAAGCATAACCAGCCCAATCTCAGAATCGAAACCGGACAGTCAAGTGCTCTACCAACTGAGCTAGCAAGGCAGGCTATTTTACAGAGCAACCCCTCCAGAGCAGCACCATTTGGGAAATGCGTAGTAGAGAAGTTGTTGTTCTATAGAGATTAAATTGATAGCATAGGCATACTACAAGAAATATTATTAGTATTGTTCTAAAGAGTTAGTAGACCAAAAGAGGGAAATCAGAATGTATAGAAATTGTAGATGTTTACACAATTGATTATTTGACAATGGGAATGCAGTAAGCCTACACTGACGTATAGTACTTTAAAAACACAGCAAAACTGTAAATCTATATTGGTCAAAAAAGCTAACCTGCCATTTCATATTTTAATAATCTTCTGTACATTATGACAAAGTGATCAGAAGTGATAAACATGATTTTGACATTTTACATCAACTCTGTTGTGTTGTTCAATAATAATAATAATAATAATAATAATAAATTCTTTATTTTCAGAAGGTTACATAGTTAAGGTTAACAATAAATTGTACATCTTTTTTTCAATATGGCCTTCTATTAACAATATAAACACGCACAAATTAACAAGAATTCACACACGCACACCTACACACACCCAATCACGCACGCATTCACACACGCATACACAATACATTGTACATGTACATCATGTTTTAACATCAGGATGTAAATGAGACTATTAAAAACTACAAAAAATAAAACAACAACAATAACAGACACCTCACATAAGACACATACATACAATAATGAAATATTATTGATATCATTGTTTAAGCATTAAGTAGTTCCTATAATTATTTTTAAATGTTTCTGTAGCAGACAGACAACGTATATTTACAGGAATTGCATTCCATACCTCACGAGCATAAAAGGAGAATGTTTGTTTACCATAATTTGATTTAAATGAAAAGGGTGCTATGTCATTGTTGGTGGTGGATCTTAATGAGTATGTAGAATTATGGGTGAAAGAAATTATATCATGAAAGTAAGTGGGCATTTTATTATTTGAGAATTTATGAACTATAGTTGCTGAGATAAATTTACATCTATTTTCAAATGATAGCCACCCTAATTCAATGAATAAGGGTCGTGATGGTGTTATTTGTGGTCTATGTAGAATAATTTTTGCTGCTTTTTTCTGTATTATGGATATTTTCTTGTTGTTTGCTACAAGCCCTCGACACCATATAGGGCAACAATAGTCCATTGAAGATAATATGTAAGAATTGTAGAATAATTTCCTTGTGTTGATGTTTAAGATATAGTTTATTCTTTTTAATAAATTTAACTTTGATTTGAGTTTGTGACATACGTGATCTATATGTGCATTCCAGCGAAGATTTTTATCAATGATTACTCCAAGCATATTGTGGCTACTTACCTGTTCTAGAGTGATATTATTTACATAAAGTGATAGCGAAGAATTTAGTACAGGTCTTTTAGCATTTGAAATTATCATACATTTAGTTTTATTAGGATGAATGGACATGTTGTTCCGGAAACACCAATCAGAAACCATGTCCAAATCGCCCTGTAGGGACTGCTGTATTTCGACAATGTTATAACCAGATAAGTGTAATGTTGAGTCATCTGCTTAGAGATCGATGGTCGAATTTTGAAGATAAAATGGAATGTCATTGAAATATATTAGGAAAAGGAGGGGACCAAGAATAGATCCCTGTGGGACACCGGATTTGACCTCTTGAAAGGTTGACTTGTTGGATCCGATTTTTACACATTGCCTTCTATTTATCAAATAAGACCGCATCAAAGCTAACGAGTTTTCCGAGAAGTGGTACATTCGGAGCTTTTCAAGTAAAATTCTATGATCCACTAAATCAAAAGCTTTCCTAAGATCAAGAAATACAGATCCAATCAAACGTCCAGAGTCAATGTCTTTGAGCCACGAATCGACAAGCCTTATTAAAGAAGACTGGCAAGAATGATTTTGGCGAAATCCAGACTGATATTTATGAAGTAGTTGGTGTTTGTCAAGAAAAGTTTTGAGGCTTTTGGCAATGTGTCTTTCAAATATTTTAGATATTGTTGGAAGAATAGATATAGGACGGTAATTGTTAAGCCTACTGCAATTAGAATTAACCGAAGAAGTACCCACAAGCCTTTTAGAAACTAAATGAAATGGTACTTAAAAGCAGGTTGGCACTTTTGACCAGTATATCTACACACTGTGCGAGATAAAGTTTACTTAATTCAACTATAATACTGAATAGTGTATTCTAAATCTATATTAACTTTTGAATTGAAGCTAAATCATGGAGTGAAAAACCGGTCATACATAATGTTTCAGACAAGGAAGAAAAGATTCTCATAAAACTTGTACACAATCACTACCAAATTAAGTAACACACTCGACCATTATTTAGCAAGTAAACAAGAACAACACTGTATGTTACTGACACATAGATGATATAGGTACAGTATACACTGCCCCATAGTGACACACACCGAGGCTGATATGAATGCGGGGTTGTTGGGTGTTGCTGGTTTTAAATGTTCATGAAATATGCAGAAGATTTCATGTGCAAGATGACTAACGGTATATAAGCAATATACAGCTTATGCTAAAATTGTTATTTTATGGACAACAGGAAAACAAATGTAAGGTAACATAATTTATTATCAGCAAACACTATTCAACGACGGCCACCTGTGTATTCAACATGCATCATTTAAATTACACTGGAGAACTAAGTCTGTTTGTCATACATGATAGGATATGAGTTTCATTCGAAGACAAATTCATGATAACTGCTATTCCATGGAATTCTTGAATTGGGGTTGTCAACATTAACAATGCCAACATTAACAAACTATATCCATTGTAACAATCAAATATCAGATTTAAAATCAAAGGCGAGTTGTCGATAATAAACAAATAAGTTACTGATAAATCAACTACTTGACATGGTTAGAAGCAGTAAACATTATTATGTTTTCTTTCATTACATTCAGATATAAATACATTCACAAATAATTTATAATTTAACTTCTCAGTATTATATTAACTAGTAATAATACAATACTAAAATGAAAACAACGCATATATAGATAGTGACAGTATAGGCTAGGTATCGAATTAAACTAAACGTGTAAGCCTACACAATCTCAAATACATTAAAACCCTGTTTACCGTAGTTTATATACCCGTGTACATATCGCACAATTGACCACTTACTGACCAATACTGATACAAGACATTGTATAATACAATACTACAAAGACCGAATATACAATCATTTAGTGATCAGATAAAGGATATAAAAGGGACCAATACAGGGGTCGGATTCTGATTGACAGCTGTCCTTACAAACAGTACATCTTAACTTAGGATGTAACAGTATTTCTTTAGAGACTGTCTGGTCATGTCAGTTAAGACAGGAGGTCACTATGATGAGGAGTAAAAATGGGCAATTTACACAGTACAGTAAAAGCAATTTTTGATGATTTTATACAAACTTTCTTTTCTGTTTTTGAAGTATTTGCAACAGATCCCTGTGAGCTATTCATAACCCGCAGGAACCTGTGTAAAAATCCTAAGCCTTCAATCTGAACTGTGACAGTGTGTTATTTACTTGTAATATATTCAATTAAATTCTAAATGTAAGGAAAATTCAGTGAAACTTAAAAGACTTTCAATCTTACCCTTTCCGGTAGATTATTCAATTCATGTATGAAAGTATTATAAGTACTGTATCATGATGAATCATATCTTAAAAGAAATTGAATTCTAATTTATGTAATCTGATCTATGCTGAATGTTTGTGTGCCTTTTCAGGTTATGCTAATTACATAACTTTTAGAACATGAACCATATTGATACCACATGGTCTTGGCACAAGATATATTGTGTCAAATGTAACATGCAGAAGTATGATAATATCATGTCAAGACCCTGTGAATAACACATGGAAAAACATATCAAATGACAATAGCACCATATTGTCATAATATACAACTGTCACTGCAGATTAATTTTCATAAAAACGCTGACAGTTTTTTGCCATCTGAGGTGCATCTAGATACATACACTGATGAGAAAATGACAAAAATTAATTAATTCTATTGCCACTACAAAGTCATGTAACTATTTAAAAAAACGTTCAATACCACACAGTCTATATGGTCTCACACTTGGTCAGTAATGTCCACTTTTTGTATAGTCAATGATTAAGCCTAGCATCTTTTACCAATGGTAAATACCATAACTGTTGCTATTAACGGAGCTGCCTTATTAGGTGCACCCGCTCATATCTTTAGGAGTTATGGAGAATTCAAAATTAGAAAAAAACGCCGTTATATGATGTACTAAAAGCCTATGGTCAGCATTTTCCAAAACACGTTATCATTGGCTGGCTACCTCACATGTTGTTGCAAGCCTGAAACTAAGGGAACTTTCCCTCCATTATACAGCAGAACCCTGTTTGCATTTCTAAATCAAGTAACTTCACTTAAAGACCACCTCAATATTGAGACCACAATTTTCAAGTCCATTTTCACTGTTTTGATCCTTATTCAACCTCAATATTAAGACCACCTCAATATCAAGACCAGTATTCAAGGGTCCCACGGGTGGTCTTATTATTGAGGTTTTACTGTATTGTGAAAAAATAATAAATTTATTTCGAACCAACAGTATGAAGGTGCAAGGCTAAATCCCATACACAAAGAAACAGCTGACAATACTACAGTACTATATGTCAATATTTACAAAACATCATGCACATTAATAAGGATAAGTACGGTTTTTTTTCAGGTAAGAGGTATACAAGAACTGTTTTATTTGAATTCATAGACATATTTCTTTCTTTATTTCCTTTGCTCACAAATATATCGCTAGCAAACACAGTGTCAGTATAGACCGACAGATATAATCCTTAATTGAAGTATATTTCCTGACATAAGATAAAAAACTGCGCAAAAACAGGTGTTTTGGGTCAGCTAGGTAAAGTAAACGCTGGGTTATAGTCAAACAGAAATACGGACAAAGCATTCAAAACGCTTAATGAATGGGCATTGTCAATTTACATTTACACAGCGGTTGTTATAAATATTAAATCGTGAAAGAACTTTAAGAAATACCATTATTTGGTAATTTGTTTGAAATTCAATTATAAATAATAAACGACAGTTATGCAATTCCAAAGTACATGCATAAGTTTAAACATTATAAACATAACATTTTGCAAATGTAAAACTGTTTTCAATCTGCACCACACATACTACATTTAAATAAAATCAATACGCTATATATACGATCGTCTGCCAATATTCTAAGCTGTGACCTTGCATAAAAGTGCATACTAACTTCTTACCTTATTGTACAAAATTTCCGGCTGTGGGTTCGGCTGAGGGGCAGCAACCGACAGACAGGCTTTCTGTCCCCTTACAATCCCGAAAACTGAACTGACACGTCGTACTTTTAGCAACACGGACATTTTCAAGCGACGACACTACACTGGCAGGCGATCTACACAAACAGTGGTTAGGTGAACTCTGGGTCAGGTTCAAAGTTCGCACTGAGATTGTTAGCTTTAGAAAAAGCTGCGAGAAATGGTCGATTTGAATGAAGTAATTATCCAATGTGTGTTAATACGCAATGTGCGTTTTGGTGTATTAATACTACATACTGGTTACTATCAACACGCTTCAGTCAATGAATTGATCTTTTGGTGACTGTGTTCTGTCAATCTTTTTGCAAACTCCTCGCGAGAACTTCGTCAAGCCACTAAGAGTAGTTAAAAAAGTAACATATAACCAATATTTAAAATCATAGAAGAAGAAAGATGAAATGGGAAAGGGACTGAAAATGGCTTATAAAATTTTCATTATTTCATTCTCAGACATTTCAAAATGCATTTACATAATAAATCATTTGCGCCCTAAATGAAATGCGCAATAAACATGTACTTTATCTCAAGGCCGCCGAGAATTTTATAAATGTGGATTTGATGTCTCAGGATTACGTGAACTTCTGCACAACTGATATTCCTTCCACATGGTTTCTCACAGGATGTATATTTTCCTTCTGTCTAAATATTTATAAACATGATCAGATGACTAGTTTGATTCCATAAGTCCTGATCATGAGTTATGAACGTGGTCTGGATGGGATGGGGGAGTTGTGTGATGTGAGTGCGTGGTATGGCATACGTTTGGCGGGGCCACGGATATACGCGGGAAGCTGTACGATGCGAGTGCGTGGTGCGGCATACGTTTGGCGGGGCCACGGATATACGCGGGAAGCTGTATGATGCGAGTGCGTGGTGTGGCATACGTTTGGTGGGGCCACGGATATATAGGGGGAAATTGAGTGATGTGAGTGCGTGGTATGGCATACGTTTGGCGGGGTCACGGATATATGCAGGAAGCTGTATGATGCGAGTGCGTGGTGTGGCATACGTTTGGCGGGGCCACGGATATATGCGGGAAGCTGTGTGTTGTGAGTGCTTGGAATGGCATACGTTTGGTGGGGCCACGGATATATGGGGGGAACTTGAGTGATGTGAGTGCGTGGTATGGCATGCGTTTGGTTAGGCCAATGACATATAAACCATACATATATATGTGGTGGGGCCCAAGTTCGGTTTTGGACAGCCGCGTGCTTACGGCATTTCGAAACCGTATGTGGGTAGATTCACATTAAATAATTTTATGTCATATGTTTTTCGATTTAAGAAGTATATATTGGCTGTTGTTGAGAGGCTATCGCTCGAGAGAGGTTAAATGCAAACTATTTCTGCAGGAAAAACGACACTGTTGAAGAGAAGATGTCCCTGGTGAGAGGGCGGGTCTGGGGAAGTTGCACTGTACTCGAAATGATGTTGATGTATAATTCCTACGTCTGTGTCAGAGTGAAATATGTTATTGTGAGGAATATCAATGAAGGACCAAGTCATAAATTTCTCCGTGGTCAGAAATGACTAGACTTCATGCCGTGCATATGACGTTAACCCCAATAGCAACATCTCAGCAATTTCTGTGTGCAGAAATCATAGCTGAGATGGCCCGATTGCGTTTCTATACCCGGTAACTACGTCCACAACTTTATAACGAGTTGAATAAGAGTTAGTTCCCTTGTTTTTGAATATTTAAACAGACTATACAGTCTTACACTTTAACCCAAAATATAGCTCACTAGTGAGCAGGCAGTTACAGTTAGGTATTGCATAATTCTGATCATATCAATTGCCTGTGAACTGGTGGTCAGCTCTCAGGTGGGCAATAAATCTGGTTTCACATTCTGTACATTATCAAGAGGTCTGAAAATCCCAGTTGCCACATTTGCTCAATTCTGAAAAACTACACATTTAATTTAGACAAAAATACATACATATCTAAAGATACACTAAGTTTTAGTTGTGTTGAAAATTTTAAGAAGAAACCCGTATGATTTTAAATTTATACAACTTTGAAGACCCAAAAATGGTCAATTTGTACGTGTCATGTGTTAGCATCATTTTTGTCCCACTTTTGCATAAGACATTTGCTTGTCCTTTGAAGAATTACATGTTTGTTAGTTTGGTATAAGGCATAATGTTGTAGCATACATACTTCCAAATTATGTTTGAAAAACCAAAATAGGTACCGATGTAATGGTCTCCATTTTTGTATTTACCTTTATTCTGTTTTTTTTAATTAAAAGGACAATATAAATGGAGAAATTCACAAACTTTACCTATTTATAAAGAAAATAAGTCAAATAAAAGGATGATGTAATAAACATGCCAAGATAATGAACACAATTTTGTAATTTTACAAATATTTTCCTCTTAGCAAGTTGTGTCAAAAAAAGTGTAACGTCCGTCCCCCATGTGATTTTTAAGAATTAGGACAAAAAGTGTTTAATAAAACATATTATGCAATACATATAATCATTAAAATACCATGTAAGTCCATATTTGCTAGGTTACAATGGAATTATTTGCAAAAAAATGAAATGTTATCTGTAATGCCCGTCCCCGTAATGTCCGTCCCCTTATGTATAATGAAAATCATTTTAGGCATTAAGTTTAGGAAAATATGGTTTATATGTCCGTGACATAATTAAGCAAGAAGTTTAGCTAGTAAGTATAAATTGTATTTAAGAGTATGCTATTTTTTGGATAATTATGTAAAACAAATACATTTTAAGTTGTTACTTAGTGTTTCTTCATCTTTTAGAGCCAGATTTTTAATTAACTTGTTATGTCCATCCCCTCCAAGTCAAACTGATAATTAAAGGTAAAAATAACAAATGCCAAGCAAATCGTTACCTTTTTATCAATGAGACACGTTTCTATATGTATCATAGTATCCAAAAAAGGTAAATATGATAAAAATACAAGAAACTTTATTTGTTGCCTCAGATGCTCACACAATGGGGACATTCACTGTGCACCAGGCCAATTTACATTAAATTAGAAAAGGCTTTCATAAATTAGGCAGACTCATGTTCAAATAATAGTTTTAATGCATGTTTCAGATTGAATGGAGAATGAAGTTCTCAAAGCTTTAACATATATACAGATGAGCAAAGTCCAAGTGTGAATTATGTAAGCATAGAGGAAGTTTAAGTGTTTTGCGAAAAACAGATGAAAACGTGAAAAAATATAACTTAAAGCGTGCTTTACAAGCTTTTCAATGTGGTGCTAAAACTATAAATGGAAAAGAAAGCGCTACAGTTTTAGCAGTACTAAAATACGTTTTCCAACATTCAAATTCTTCAAACACATGCCTTGAAGTAATATGCAACATAGAAAGAGAACTGCTTAAAAGGGACAAAATAAGCATTCAATCATCATTAGAACTTTACCAACTAATTGCTAAAGCAAACTTGCAGAAATTTACATCATTGTATCAAACATATATCGATGAAACTAGAATTCTGACTTTAATTGTTGAACATAAGGTGCACTTTAAGTCATCTCAATGGACAACAATATGTTGGTTCGAAAATCATTTTTCAAAGACTATTGAAATTAATCAAAAGGAATTGTCATATGAAGATGAGCTCATAGAGCTCAAATTTGCTAGGTAACAGTCTATATTGTCCTTGTTTAAAAGTTGAAACAACTGAAGGTTCAATCTGCAGATGCACAAATTAGAACAAAAAATATAAGATGTCAAGCTGGTGAAAAGGATGGTCAGATTGAAATAAGATCTGGACTTGTGCAAGTGGCATCTATATTAGAATGTGACATAAAAACAGTGTTAAACATTTATTGTCACAACAGTGTCGGTCATGCTGTTCGCTTTGAAGTCACACATTCAAAAATTCCAATTGTACATGGGTTGTGCTTTTTCAACTAAGTGACTTGGAAGTGGACTTATACAACTGAAATAAAATGTTAGCTTTGCTTGCCAAATACTGTATTCTTGAGTTCATGCGTTATTAGCTCTCATACACAGAATGCTACCAAGATCTGATAAGAAACACATGCAAGGTTGTTAAGATAATACAGCGTGAAGGGTTTAAGGGTCAGAGTCAGGGTAATAAAACGATTGCTTGCAGAGGTGCTAATAGTCTGTACCGTTAGCTGGTCCAGCAGAATTTTCAGAAATCCGGGTTAAAGTGTAAGACTGTATAAGATTGTACCGGAATTATTTATAGGCCGCGCGGAAAACCCAAACTACTCCACGTGTACTTATATCAGAGAATTTACAAGCATACCATTATTTGAGCCGCTTGAATTAAATAAACCCAGCCAGAGCATGATTTCAGCATTTGCCGGTAATGTGCATGATAATTATAGAGTTAATTACAAATTTTGCAAAGTAAATATTCATAATGTATTCTAGTATATAATATGCCATATAATTAACGCTGCAGAAACTAATTTAGTTTTCACTGTAGGCTACAAACAGGTACCGCATAAGTTGGTTCTAAACATTTGCTGATCCAGGTAAAATCCAGGTAAGTAAGATTTCTAGCATGAACAATAGACATTCGGGCGGACGGATGGAAAGACAGGTGGACAGTATTACAGGACGGGCGGACAGTGATTTATGCATGTTAGCTCATATTTGCACATTTTCTTTAAAATTAGAAATTACTATACTATTACTGTATATTGATAGCGTTTCTCTAAATGCGTTTTGTATGGCCCCCGAAAGTAGGCATATTAATAATCGAATTGTCAGTCTGTTCTTACATTCGTCTGTCTTTCCATGGAGATTCTTGTCCAGTCCTCATCTGGAAACTCCTCCTAGTATTTTCATGAAACTTCACAGGAGTAATCAGTACCATGCCAAGGTTTGTATATCGTCAGCATGTATCACTAGGATTGTTTTCTTTTCGAGAGTTATAGCCCTGAGACCTTAATCACAAACATTTAAAGACTGGAACTAAGACTCGTACTGTAAATTCGCAAAACATCTACATGTATTTACCATCATTGTTTTCATTAGGTCTAAGCAAATGACATTTTGTCTGAAAAATTATTGTTACATCTGCCCACTGTGGCCAATTTTTATCACATTTTCTAAATAGTATTAACAACGTAGGAGCAAACTGGTGGCGTTTTGTAACAGTAACAGGTGAGTGAACTGGTTTATTGTTTCGTTCCCTTTATTATGGCACATCAAGAGCAAGATATTGGGCGGGTTTTTCAGAGTCTTTCAGACCGTTTAGGCGATGTTTCAAAATTATCAGGAAATCAGGGGGTATCACAAGTTGTACTTGTTTTTGAGGGAAGGGCTAAGGATTTTAAATGTTGGATTAAATCATTAGAGAAGGTCACTGTTGAAACTACGTCTTGGCCAAATTGGTACTATATCGTCATAGCAATTAGTGCAGCTTTGTCCATTATTTTGGGGATATTCTTGTATAGTAAATACTTCAAACATTTATGCAATCGATCTGCCAATAATAATAAGCGTTTCAAGACTACCAGGGATCAAACTGTTCACTACCAGCTTGCAGACACCGTCGACATAGGATTCCAGAACACAAAAAAACGGTCAACATGCAGCTCCCGTGGAACAGAACGACATACCACTGGTAAGAAACAACCCAGTTGAACCACTTTCTTCATCGGCCATCACGGAAAAAGAAAAATTCTTCAGGC
Source organism: Mactromeris polynyma (assembly GCA_032209605.1). NCBI lineage: Eukaryota > Metazoa > Mollusca > Bivalvia > Venerida > Mactridae > Mactromeris > Mactromeris polynyma. The sequence continues at coordinate 53,176,975 of JASFXZ010000001.1, forward strand.
AACTGTATCCTTCTTTACAGTTGGGAAACCATACGTCATCGTAAACAACGCATCATGCACTCGGCATCATTCCAGTGGGGCCTCAAGCACCACGGATGGCTGGGTGTAACGTCCAGAACTGGTGGAACATTACCAAATTACAGGAGTTCAAATCAGTATCCTAAGAATAATACATTTACCAAACGTCGGGATATATACTAGTAGTAACATGTGGATATTATCGTATCACCTGCCTATGCAGGTCCATGTGAATAACATGGGAGATTATTGTATTGCCTGACTATGCAGGTCCATGTGAATAACATGGGAGATTATTGTATTGCCTGACTATGCAGGTCCATGTGAATACCATGGAAGATTATTGTATTGCCTGACTATGCAGGTCCATGTGATTATTGTATCGCCTGCCTATGCAGGTCCATGTGAATAACATGGATACATTGGATTGGACGCTGGTTCAGCCAGTCCGTACTATGCCCGTCCATTATCAGTGGGCAAAGTATGGATATTGATGTAGAGAATAAAAAGAAGAAAAGGAAAACAGAAGAAAACATTTTATGTTTGTGAACTTGTGTAAATATATAATGAATGGTTTTAATATGTATCAGATAATTAATTGACTTATTAGTGATCATGATTATTATGTATTATATGACTTTTATCTTGTATTGTGTAAATACTAAATAAGTATTAGTATAAGGAGGATTTTTGGGTAGTTAGACCTGCCACGTCGAATAGATTTATAGAGTCAGATATTGACGGTTTACATTATACATATATGGATTGTTTTCATATGAGTACTCAAAATTGTAGTATAATTAATTTTTTTGTTGTTCCATAAAGAAGGGAAGGAAATTGTAATGTAATCCATACGTATACATGTTTATACTGGATACGGTCATTAAGTAGTACTGTCTGAACACGTATCTTATATTACATTTATCGTAAACACATCAATTTGCTCAGTGATATAATGTTTACCAATATTCGATTATAGATTACACAACTTATCTAAATGATATAATATATGTCTGGAAACTCAATGGCCTATTGACATTAAGTATTGGTTATCAGTATATTATACAAGAAAACCAGACGATACCCATGACGAGAACTAGCACGACTTAGAAGCCGAATAACATCATGATTATAAAAGGAGAAGGACAGTCTGTTTTAAGGGACAAAGGTTTTGGAGAGAGTTGAGGTCTACGGTACCGGCACATACCATCATGCCGGTATCGTCTGAATTAATTAACTTGGGTTGTTGGTTGTTTCATATTAAGTTGTTCTGAATTAAGTTTAATAAATACTTCGAAACTTTACACTATCTTGTGTTAATACATTGTCACACGAAGTTACGTGACATCGACTTTGTCCGTATTTTCATGAAACTTATCAAGCCTAGTCTTTATATTGTCTTCTTGCGGGGTTTTTAACCGATATAAATAATACTGCACTTGAAAGATTGCCCTTGCTATTCATGCGCAAGCCGAATAAAGATTTTTATAAAAAATATCAGAAGAAGCTTCAGTATAAAGTGAAGTTTTGCATATTGTCACCTTTTTCCGGTTTAATGATTTTCCTCTGTGTTGCAGCCCTTTGATTTTACACGGTGGAGAATAGAGATTGTCTGCACTTCATTTCGAACACCACTTGTTGGATTTCCATAACAATTCTCAGGATTGTGCACAAAATACTGTTCTGTCTGTACACATTAAACGAACGCACCCCACTGTTTGCGCAGGAACGTAACGTTATCGTTGGGTCACGCTATTATAACCGACGGTCATTCATATAGTTCTGATGAACAACAACATTAAAATGCTTTAAATTGTGAAATTAAAACTTTTCCGTGTGGAGAGAAAACTATTAGTCTAGCAGGCAGACGTCACAATCATTCTCCGCGTCGATCAGAGTTTGTCTTACACTATTATGGAAAACTACTCAAATACTTACCCGTTTTTCGGCGCAGTCGTACTAACATGGTTTTGCTATTTGCATATCAGTGTTGTGTAAACCAATCAAATGTTACGTTAACCACCAATGTAATTTCACTTCAACCGAACAACGTTTGTAACCTTGACGCGGATTGGCAAACCAATCGATAAAGGGTTACCTTACCGAAATCCACTGAATTTCAGTGAATATACCGAAATCCATTTTCGATGTGGAGTGACCAGCAATCGTTACATCTCGGCATATTTTTCTGTGGCGCAACAAATCTTAACCTGTAAATTGCGCCGACCATCATTTTTCACGATATTTCTTGTTTTATCTCTATTGAGGACTGACCACGTGTGATTAGCCAAATTATCAAAAACATGATGTAATTTGCATATTTATTTCAACATAAAACACAAATACATCAAACGATATTTACGTACACGTTGTTGTTTACATCAACTTTACATATACATGTATCCATATAAAAGAAAGACAACTCTGTATTGCTTAAACCTTTTAAGTCAAATCAGGTCAAAATTTATTTATTGTCGGATTCTTATATAAACATATAACAGTAGCCATGTATGGCTGTACACCGACATTACGGTGGTCAGTTATCTCCCTTTCATGCTTACACGGCGTTCGATGCTTACATAGAGATAGACTGGTACCCATGTTAATTCATTCATTAATGTTAAATAACGGTTAAAAACGTCGGCTAAAACATCCGTGAACCAGTCTAACCATGAGAGACCATAATTAATCGCTAAATCTACCCTGACACTATCGCTCTTTTTATTTTCTAAACTGCAAACAACATTTATAAGAAACTGCTTGGACATCATTCACTCGCAATGAAAGGTTTGAGTTCATGCATACAGAAACTTGTATATCAATCAAAGACACATGAGAGTAGATTTGACATTTTTTCTGACTATTGTAAATTTATTACACAAAGTCATTGGACATAAATTACCAATTCAATAATATATATTGCGGTTGTACTTTGAAACACATCCCAGTCATATCTAATAATAAATAATGTCGATGCCGCGAAAACTGGTTCAATTTCTGTATAAGTCCACACATATGGCGTGTTTTACACCTCTTAATTATGGTGTTCATTCATTCATACGTTACAAGTATCATACTTTTATAATCCATTTTGTATGAACAAAAATATTATGAATCAGGTAAGATGAGATAACTTGGTTGTGTTTATAACCTAGTCTTTGACCATGTATACCATAGTTATAAGTGATAGAACACATTATAATTAATGAATTACTCAATCAACAACTAAACTAATAATCAAACAGCTCTTGTTTTCGTTTTGTCACGCACTTTGTGACCTAAGTTCAGAACCATCATGTTTTTAAATGGTGTTCAAATAGGTCAACTTCGATGAATACATGAGAAGATGTCGAAACCATGTCCAAGTGTAGAATCGTTCCATGTAAGTGCTCTTGTTTCAGATAGTGTATATTTCACATATCCGGCGAATGCCGGGCAGCTTCAACACGATCACAAACTGTCTGTGCATAAATTGAATCAATAATACAAACATTCATATACATACATAAAAATGAAATAGAATAAATACATATAAAACATCATTACATTCACAGAAACACTTTAAGCATAAAATACTAATGCTGATAATTCGTAATCACGCTGTTCACTTCAAATCCCCAAACACGTAAGTTTGTGACGCATGCGCAGTTAATAGTACAAGTGACGCATGCGCAGTTAATAGTACAAGAGTATGCTATTTTTGAATGCTCAAATTTTCACATTTTTGTTCATATATTCATACGACGAGTATATAATGACGTAACATATCATGGTCATTTTTACTCAATAAATGTATCCAATTAGAGAATTGGTCTATTTTTTTAAATAATTGCTTCTCATTTCAAATCCAATTTTGTTCTCAAATGATAACTTACTCCTATCTCCATTCTGGATATGTACTCTCGTACAAAGCTTTTTGTCGCAATGTAGAACAAATCATAAGAAAGGAATAATGTATAAAACAAAACTCATCAACACTTTTATCACGTGATTAATATAACCCCCAGTAATGGTAGAAGCTGAATTGTAGCCCCTAATTGCTCCCGTGTTCTCGTTCCTCGTATCTGTAAATAAGAAAAGATTCAAAGTCAATCTTTAAGGATTGTTTCATACCTGGATATAACAATTTTCACAGAAACATTTTTCTAATTGGTCACTATATGTCAAGCTTTACCTTCATTTTTCAGAGCACTAGCCTGTTAGTGAATTTGCTCTGCCAACCACTGGCCTGAAATCTTTCTTACTTGCCAGACCTTTTATTTGACCAGTATATTATAACGGATTACTGTAAAACCACTAGTAAAACTAACCGAAATAATGACCACCTTGTTTACTGGTACGTATTTTCATCGCCCTGTTTAATTTTTCTTCCATACTTTCATACTTTATTCGGAATCAATGGTGGTCTACTTACTGAGGTATCGTTTTATTTTACAGACACGGCGTGCACAACAAAGCCCGCTACATACCGAAGAGAGGCGGTTGGAGAGGGAGGAAACAAAACCAAATACTTACCGAAGAGAAGTAGTTGGAGAGGGGTGAAACAAAGGCCGCTATATACCGAAGAGAGGCGGTTGGAGAGGGAGGAAACAAAACCAAATACTTACCGAAGAGAAGTAGTTGGAGAGGGGGGAAACAAAGGCCGCTATATACCGAAGAGAGGCGGTTGGAGAGGGAGGAAACAAAACCAAATACTTACCGAAGAGAAGTAGTTGGAGAGGGGGGAAACAAAGGCCGCTATATACCGAAGAAATGCGGTTGGAGAGGGAGGAAACAAAACCAAATACATACCGAAGAGAAGTAGTTGGAGAGGGGGGAAACAAAGGCCGCTATATACAGAAGAGAGGCAGATGGAGAGGGAGGAAACACAACCAAATACTTACCGAAGAGAGGCGGTTGGAGAGGACTGAAACAAAGGCCTCTATATACCGAAGAGAGGCGGTTGGAGAGGGGGAAAACAAAACCAAATACTTACCAAAGAGAGGCGGTTGGAGAGGACTGAAACAAAGGCCGCTATATACCGAAGAGAGGCGGTTGGAGAGGGGGAAACAAAGGCCGCTATATACCAAAGAGAAGTAGTTGGAGAGGGGGAACAAAGGCCGCTATATACCGAAGAGAGGCGGTTGGAGAGGGAGGAAACACAACCAAATACTTACCGAAGAGAGGCGGTTGGAGAGGGGGAAACAAAGGCCGCTATATACCGAAGAGAGGCGGTTGGAGAGGGGGAAACAAAGGCCGCTATATACCAAAGAGAGGTAGTTGGAGAGGGGAAAACAAAGGCCGCTATATACAGAAGAGAGGCGGATGGAGAGGGAGGAAACAAAACCAAATACTTACCGAAGAGAGGCGGTTGGAGAGGACTGAAACAAAGGCCGCTATATACCGAAGAGAGGCGGTTGGAGAGGGGGAAACAAAGGCCGCTATATACCAAAGAGAAGTAGTTGGAGAGGGGGAAACAAAGGCCACTATATACCGAAGAGAGGCGGTTGGAGAGGGGGAAACAAAGGCCGCTATATACCGAAGAGAGGCGGTTGGAGAGGGAGGAAACACAACCAAATACTTACCGAAGAGAAGCGGTTGGAGAGGGGGAAACAAAGGCCGCTATATACCGAAGAGAGGCGGTTGGAGAGGGGGAAACAAAGGCCGCTATATACCAAAGAGAGGAAATGGAGAGGGGGAAACAAAGGCCGCTAATACCGAAGAGAGGTGGTATAAGAGGCGGGAAACAAAGCCAAATACATACCGAAGAGAGGTGTTTGGAGAGGGGGAAACAAAGCCTGCTACATACCGAAGAGAGGTGTTTGGAGAGGGGGGAAATAAAGTCAGCTACATACCGAAGAAAGGTGTTTTGAGGGGGGAACAAAGCCTGCTACATACCGAAGAGAGGTGTTTGGAGAGGGGGGGAATAAAGGCAGCTACATACTGAAGAGAGGTGTTTGGAGAGGGGGGAAATAAAGTCAGCTACATACCGAAGAGAGGTGTTTGGAGAGGGGAAACAAAGCCTGCTACATACCGAAGAGAGGTGTTTGGAGAGGGGGGAAATAAAGTCAGCTACATACCGAAGAGAGGTGTTTGGAGTAGGGGGAAACAAAGCCTGCTCCATACCGAAGAGAGGTGTTTGGAGAGGGGGGAAATAAAGTCAGCTACATACCGAAGAGAGGTGTTTGGAGTAGGGGGAAACAAAGCCTGCTCCATACCGAAGAGAGGTGTTTGGAGAGGGGGAAATAAAGTCAGCTACATACCGAAGAGAGGTGTTTTGAGGGGGGAACAAAGCCTGCTCCATACCGAAGAGAGGTGTTTGGAGAGGGGGGAAATAAAGTCAGCTACGTACCGAAGAGAGGTGTTTTGAGGGGGGAACAATGCCTGCTACATACCGAAGAGAGATGTTTGGATAGGGGGGGAAATAAAGTCAGCTACATACCGAAGAGAGGTGTTTGGAGAGGGGGAAACAAAGCCTGCTACATACCGAAGAGAGGTGTTTGGAGAGGGGGGAAATAAAGTCAGCTACATACCGAAGAGAGGTGTTTTGAGGGGGGAACAAAGCCTGCTACATACCGAAGAGAGGTGTTTGAAGAGGGGGGAAATAAAGTCAGCTACATACCGAAGAGAGGTGTTTGGAGTGGGGGAAACAAAGCCTGCTACATACCGAAGAGAGGTGGTTGGAGAGGGGGGTTGAATTCAGCATCCCGGTCACCATCTGGTTTAAATATCACAGGTGGTTGTACAACGAGTGATCCCTGTGTTGTGGTTGTCGAAAGACGTACACGTACTGAATAATCTAAAATAAAGGATAAACATAAAAAACTTATTTAATATCGCATTTAATCGACGAGTAACACGAGCTACAGTGTTCTTGTGTGGTCAACAAAGTACCAACTAACCTGGGGTTATGTTTCATGTGGTACTACCCTACATGAAATTATACTGAGTGCCTAATAAGGAAGCTACCAGTACCATTATTCACGTAGTCAGGGATCGAACCCACGACCTCCCGTGCTTAAAGCGGACATTCTACCAATTAAACTATTGATAATGTATCTTGGTATCACGACATGACATATTACTTCGCCATTAGTCGGACATTTTGATGTTTTTTTTGTAAAGATAAAGTCTCCAAAGAGTTCCGAATAACTTCGCAATTTCCGATGTAGTTTTTTTATTGTGAAGTAAGTACCTTACAATCGTACATTAACAAATAAAAACGATTTGTTGAGAGACTTAGTAAAACAATAAATATACAATGTATTGACTTTTATTGTTAGATGGCAGTAAGGGTTGTACTGAACTGAATGAATTTGGCTTATTTGAATCTCAGTTGGACAGACGCAGTTGAAATATCAATCCCCAAGCTTATCTAAACATCTCAGATTGAGATTCGAGTCACAAACATGTACATTGTATTTCATTTTTGTGTACTGCAAATCATACGTGGAACCGTTTCTGTTAACCTGAATCTACCTTATATTGGTTATTGTCGCTGTACTCAGCGTAAAAACATCTTCAATATTCAATTAAACTCCTCAACAATGTAGGATATAGATAGATAAATATTATGATATATTGGTGTTTTAACAAGAGATCAGTGAAAATGTAGTTTGGGTATTTCACATTGTAATGATTAGGAGTAACTTGATAAAATTGAACACATAAATAAGATTTGCGCTTGGAGATTGATGTCAATTTGTTATCCTCGAGTCTGAGAACTGGTAAACTTACCATACAATATCATAGTCTCTTTGTCAAAACCGACAAAGTTTTCAGCATAACACGTATATTGTCCAAAGTCTTCCACTTGTATTTCTCTAATTCGTAAACTGATAACCTTCTCCTCGTTGTAATCAGAATCAAATATTTCTACCATATATTTACCAGTCCTGAAAATATGTAAGTACGGTAAAATCTAATTCGTATATTAGACAAATGGTGTTTGTACAACAACGTATTTAAAAATATGATGGTAGTTCACTAATAAAAACGTATCACATATTTTTTGGATAAAAGTGGTACAGTGAACCATCTGTCTTTATCTTTATAAATGGCATGTGTAAACTTAAAGTAAGTTTGTACTGAAAATGATTTCCATATTTGAATATTAAGTCTTTAAACGAAAATAAACGCAAGAGCGTGTCCAGGGACTGACTGATATAGACGTCATGCCGACAGAAAGGGCGTGACTTTTTTCCATGGTACGAGCGGACTCGATTTAATGCATTGTGTCCTAGGCCCGATATGAATTAAGGATATCGCCTCCAATGTCACGCAGTATAGAGCATTGAATTTATTTATATCAAGGAATGAAACAAAATTCCAACAACAGGTAATCATGGCAGTCGTTGCCTTAACACTGCGATCTCGTAACTTTTTGGCGACATTGAAATTTCGGTACCACGTTTTTCGTCTCGATGAACTTGATACGGACAGTATACTCACTTGTATAAATGGGGGGGGGGGGGGGTGTGCATCCCATCTCCACAAACCCGTAACTCGCTCATTTTCATCGCTATTCAAAACTTCATATGATATCTTCTCAAAATGGTCAACAAATGAGACTGTAGCATTAAGGCGGCGCAGTGAGCAATGCAGTCATCAGAAGTTGGCAAAATCTGAGAGAGATACGTGCTGAAGTGGGCTGAGAAAAGATTTGAAGAGGTTAGTTGTAATTCTTACCTATCATTCGTTAAATCTGAACCAAATCTTTCCCAGTACATTACACCGTGAGGATTGGCTGTAACCTTACACTGTAGAAATGTTTCTTTACCCGGATGTTGACCCAGTTTGGCTACCGGCAAGTTCACTTCCGGTGGAACTATTGAATAGATAATAGACGGTAAAATATTTCTACAACGTTCACTGCCGGGGGTACTATTGACTATTTAATATACAGTTAAATATTTAAAAGACGATCACTTCCTGTGGAACTAATAACAGATAAGCGTCAGTTAAACATTTCTAAAATGTTCACTTCCGGTAGAACTAATGAACACGAAATAGACAGGAAAATATTCAAAGTATGGGCAAGAAACAGACGGGCGATTTTGAACAAGTTTATGCAGTTTGTATGTGTATTAGTATTCTATCAATTTACTCACAATTCAAATTGTACAAAACAATCAGAATAAATGCAAATTTCTAACAAAACGTATTCTTTTTACACTTTATTTGCCCGAACATAATTATAGATGTTCCGAAACAATAGGCCCTAGTTTCAAATATCTTACATTCGAATGTTACTGCGAGATATTATGTCTATATCAAGACAAGTCATAATCTTGCATGAGTAAATGTTCTTGAAGTTACCCTTACTGTCACACTCGGAACACCTTTGTCGATTATTAGCATAAATGACTGTATTCCGAGCTCTGTCGGATACCACCGAGTAGTTACGATTGCTACTGTCACGTGGATTAAATCCAGATGGCGCTACCTATCGATTTTATGTTTGCTAAAAATGACTGACGTTTTGAAGAAGCAGGGTGACGTTACTTGATAAAAACAACAACATCAGGTTGGAACCAAGGCTGTACAAACCCATGCAACTTTACCTAACCCAGCTATGTAACTTACATTGTACTTTTAAGATGATCTCCCTTGTTTGCATTTGATCTACAGTATTGTCAGCTTCACAGATGTATGTTCCACCACAGTCACGTGATACATTATGTACAATAAGCACTTCCCCACTTTTACCTATTTCTGGAAAAATAAGCAGAAATTCGATTAATTAAAAATAATTCTGTAAATACATATGGATTAATCTTCTTACGGTCAGTTTATTATATATTATATGTACATTTCGAATCGTCCAATTTGAAGATACGGGTTCAAGGCAACTTTTCGAAAAAAAAACTGCTTTGCATCAATCTTGACAAATAAAACTCTATGCTTTTGAAATATATATGTCGATCGCAAAGAATTATTTGTTCTTACTTTCTTTCTGGCGCATATGTTCCGAGGTATACCGAAACCACCTTATTTCCGGTTGTGGATATCCGGTAGCGTTGCAGACTAACGTGACCGTGTCGCCTTCTTGTACTGTCATACCATTACTGGAATATTGTTCAACTATATGTGGTGGGACTGAAAAAAACAGCAAACATTTACATCGTTAAAGAGAGAGCGAGAGAGTTGCATATATGGAAAGCCATTAACACAAAGAAGGACCTCTCCAGTACAAAACAAAATAACACAAACAAGCAAACAAAACAACTACAACAAAAATAGACGGACGGACGGACGTACGAGACGAGACATGACACGACAGTACTCGACAAGAATAAACTAATGATTATTATTATTGAGTTTGCAATGAACGCCAGTTTGACGGATGGATCAGTGCATGAGGTGTTTAGAAGCTAAGGCATTAAACAGAAGCAATGTTGACCTCCAATATTCATCCAAAAGATTCAGACACTTTTTCGGCGTAGCTGTATAAAATTGACTTTGACCGACATTTTTGGCCAACCAAATGTTGTTCTCGAAGCGTGCTTTTTAAAATCTGACCAATCATATTTTCACCCAAGAGGCACCAAACGGGTTTTTTGTAAGATGTACGTTCGTTAGCAGTTCGAATTTTGCCGGAAGTAGTTAATATGTTTAAGCATATATATAATGACCCTGATAAGTCAGGTCGATTATAGTATAATTATATAGATTCGAGTCAAGGATTTATTTTTCAACATGTTGCAAATATTCAATTTAATTTAACAAATCGGAAGACATCATTCTATCTACGCCGTTTATCTTTATTTAAAGGTAATTCTTGTTTAACTTACCTAATACCTCTAACACGACCTCTCTGTGTTTGAACGGTTTCGTGTTGATCTGACAGACATACTTTCCTCTGTCATCGTGTTGGACATCTCGTATGTGTAAATTCCACAATCTTTTAAATGGCCTTTCCACACTGAGTCTTTGGTCGTCTATCACTCGTTTGTCATTCAATGTGAGTAAAAATCCATTTCCATCCGTCCATACGACCTAGACAATGTATCAAGTGGGTATAAAGTTATCATCATGGTTACAAAAACGATTGTAATATTATATCAAACTATAGTGATCAAAAGTGTTAATCCGCCAGTAATATTTCACCCACTTTCTAAAAGGTTACAGTGTATATCTGTTGATTTTTTTATTGCAATAAGCTATAAAACCTTAAGATCTTAAAAGTCGATACATGCCTGTCAAACTCACATTCATCGTTTGACATCATTTCTTAAATTGTAAAATGGCGGGTTAACTCCTTGATCATTAAAGATGTAGATTGGGATTTGATTAAGGAAGATTGGTTCAATATCTTATAGTTTGAAGACGGAATGTAGGCGACACTGTGTTCTGGACTGGGGAATACGGAAGTTTATTTTTCTTGTCGGAATGAGGTGAAAGTGGTCACCAAATATGAGATTTTGCGGGAGAGAAAAGTAAATACTTTTGAGTCTGAGATGTTCTAGAAATCTGCAGGCAAGTTCAAATCGCATCTGGGTTACATATCCTCACACAAATCGTTGTCATTACACACAGACATTCGGCAGATCTTTGGTCACTTATCATCTTACATGATGGGTGTTTTTGCCATGGATGCCAAATTATAAACCAACGTATTGTGACAACTAGCTGTGGTCTTACGTGCGTCTTGTAGGTTTCTTCTTTCATCCTTTTTATCATTAGTTTTAACATTTCGGTATATATTGTTTTTCATGTGGACTTCAGTTTAAGTCTTTGAAATGTAGATGACCGTTCCGGTATGACTGGTGAGCCAGCAGCTAGTTGAAGAATGGTTATCATTTACTTACCTGTCTGCCTGGGGCATGTCATCAAATGACAAGAATCGGGAGATATATATGCCCAGACGGAAGAATTGGTATGAGTAACAAGTGGCTTATCCTTTAAATAGGGGTGACACTTTTATAAACGCTATTATAAGTTTTCATGGAAGTATGTTTTTTGCGGAATCTTTTGTAAATGGAAAATGGAAGAGTTTATATTTTGAGCAACACATTTCCAAAACATCTTCCTGTCACCAGCTTACAAAATATCGTTCCTCATTTCATGGGAGTGAATATTATCACTGAATAACTGTGACAACAGAATCTGAAAATGCCATATATTGTCCAAGTAAATTATTCATAGAAGCCTAGACTCGTTAAAATGCCCATCTCTTTATCAGTGCTCTGGTTTCTAGCAAATATATCTTAAACTGTTTTATTATGCAAACAAGAGTTGTTCTGCTCCTTCCAATAAGCACGGACACATTTCAGACCCGATATTTAGATGTTGTTTTTATAGTGTTAAGGTAGACTGGTATGCGATATGTCAGGGTCTCGATATGTTGTCAGCACTAATGGACCGAAGTTTGACAAATTGAAGGAATGACTTGTCTAGACTTGATTCAATACTGACAATAAACAAATCCAGTAAAGATGCTTTCTTAGATTTCTTAGATAGAGTGTGTTAGCAACATGTATTCTTCCATATTTTATGTGTCATCATTTTCTTTGGATCTTAATCGAGTTCTAAGCAACATAATGTCTTTTGTCGTGCGGTTATTTTAAAGAAAAGGGCAAAGTTCCTTGAAACATTCATTTCTATTTTCGTTCTAAAATAACCTTTTAGACACTGTAGCATTCAAAACAATTATTAAATTAAATAAAAACACGGGTAAAGTGTTGAACTGAATAAATAATGAAAATACGATTATGGATCCACTCGTGAAAATTGTACTTCCACCAAAGAGGAATTAAATGTATATCACAATGTTGAATGTTCATTGATTTTTTTGTTTGAAGCACCCCGTCTAATTCTATTTAGTCACGTGTACTGTCGATCTTTCACTAGAAGACAGATACACTGTATTTGATTGTTTGTCTCATAAATAGTAAGTTAATTGACATAATCAGTTTTCCTAGAATTAATCAAGAAACAGTACCAACGTGCCTTTCCGCAAGCAGATGACAACTTTCTCAGATGGAGAAAAGGGACCGCAGCCCCGAATGTCACAGAAGGACATGACCTGTCCAGTCACCTAACAAATATGACCGACTTTCTTTAGAACCAATGCTGATCGTTATATAACGTTATAATTAATGAGGCGGTCTTAATGTCGAGGTGTTCTTAACGTGAGCTTTTACTTTAAATATACATGATTGAAATGACTCTTACGTTATGTTCATCTGTAAGGTGGTTTATTGAGCACGGAAGTACAGCAACGTCTCCTTCTATCACGGTCACGTTTTCAGGTGGCACACGGAAACTTGGCTCAGCAGCAAACACTGAAATACAAGAAGACGCTTGTTAACAATGCTACAGTGTACGTTTAATTTCAGTAACAAATAGATCTACTTATAAAAAAGCTAACCCGCTATTTTATTGTTTGAGACTCTTCATTTTAAAGGTAGATAATCTGATTTTCTATTAAAATATGCTACGTGATAATTTTTAGGAGATGGCAAGTTAATGCCTTCACACAGACATACTCTAAAACACTGCATCGTAACTTATCTTAAATAACTGTAAAACACGAGTCTGATACAGGTATTTCCTATGCTAGCACAAACTCGGCGTAGGTCAGGGTAGAACATACCGGTATCGGTTGAATATGTGATTTTGGTAAACATGTAAGAAAAGTGACAATGCAAGTGTTGTAGAGTACATCTGTATGAAGTAAATTACCACCAATTTTCTCATATTTATCGCTAAGGATACTTTGTCAAACAATAAGACTATGTACCTTTAATATGAGAAAGCGATCTGAAAAGACGTACATGATTTTTGACAGGTTTACGAGTGCAAAGACATTTTCGATAGTCGATTATATTTTAATCATAAATGCGTACTGCAATCAAAATCAAGTGAAGAGGAAACCGGCAGCTTTTTAGAGACTGTGCGAAAGGTACTGACGGGTTCGCACTTTTGACCAGTATATTTTATGATGATTTCTTACCTGTCATTTCATTTTTAGATTGGAAGTTTTCATTTTTGGAGACAGGTGATCGATGATATTTTTTGAAGTTCGGATAGTTTTAGACACTCATGAGATTATGAATTGGATTTTGATGAGATATTTTTATTAGCGGATGTGTTGTTAAGTCATGAGTGAATTTTGATTTTTAAAATATTGGGGTGTAGGAAAGCATGAAGTTAAACAAATCATGTGAATTTATACTCGTATTTACATTGTATTTCTTTTGTAAATGTTTACAATATACGAGGGATGTTCGAAATGTATTGTGTATTAGGATAACAAACAATATCCACAAGGCATTTTATGTCGATGTTTATACAACTGAATACATCTATCCAATTTCTACTTGACGGTATACATGTATACTTGTATCCAATAAATAACCGGTTTGTAGTGTTTTTGTCATTTCAATTTAGGCAGTCGTTGACCACTGTTGCAAAAACAAGGTTGGAAATCAAACAGCCAGATTGAAGAAATTCGGTCTTACATAAATGTTAGCAGTAATCTCGGATGTTCTGTGAAAGAGAGTTTTGCCGCAATTACTCGTGTTTATAGGTCTGGTAAGGTGTCTTATACAGCCAAATCAGGTCGATCGAAGACAGCAACGTGTGACAAAATGTATTGAAGATAACTGAAATTCTACAAAATGATGCCAGATATACAGTGCGTGATACTTAAGGAAAATCTTAAATGTGAGGAAGATTTCTACTTGGTGGGTGCCCCATCTAAGACTGGCCACCAGAATAAGGTACGCGTGGAAACTACAACAAGTTGTTAAAATGTTTCCGAAATATGACAAAAAAGCTTTTTTGCAAATGTTGTCACAGATGATGAAACCTGGGTACATTATTTTGAACCAGAGAGAAAGTTGGGAACAAAATATGGGACACCAAATATGGCAAAAGGCCAATAATTGCAAAACGCAATTAGTAAAAAGGTTTTGTATGTCATATTCTTCGAATAGGCAAAGCAGTACAGATACCAGTGAAAAGGGACAGACGTGTGACTGGAAGGTACTACCGTGATATTGTATTTAAAAAAATACTACGAGAAACGTCACCCAGTCACATGTTTTGAAACATGTATTATTGTTGTATGACAATGCTCCGGCACACACCTCGAGTATAGTTACACATTTTTTGAAGTCAGAGTTACTGTGCTACCACATCCTTTTTTTTGTCCCAAGATATTCTACCTCTTTCAAAATATTAAAAAATCCTATCGATCGCGACAAGTTCTCGGTTCTGTTGGTCATCAGAATATACGTAGTATACCAAAGTCAGTCTGAAGCGACGCTTCCCGGAATGCCATGGGGAGTACTTTGATGGTATGGAATGAAAAATCTGCACGTTTCTAAGGTTACAAACTACAATACACAATGCATTTCGAACATCCCTCGTATGAAGGCAAACATTATTTAAAAAATAGAGTGAAGTGAAAATAGCTACATGTACATACATGTATATATATAACACTGTACAAAGGGAATGCCGGACTCATTATGACCTTCAAAAGCTAATCCTCTTTCACCATTTTGTCATGCCCAAACACCATTATCAAACACTTCGATACAGTGAACATTGTTTTACATCCCCTTACAGTGGAACTTTATTCCAATAGACTACATAATTTATGGTTACTTGCTTTCTGCTTCAATTGTTTTCTTGTATGACGTATTTACCGACTTCTGAGCCAGTTAGATATCTATGAAATATATTTCCATGATATTATAGTAACAATTCAATGCGCTATTTATCTACTTGACACTTGTCAAAATGATGATGTTTCCCATGGCGATGATTATGGTGACAGGCCTACTTTTTATCAAGAATTCTGCAACACAGCTGTGCCCGACTGGTTTAGAGATTAACAACGTTATCTCAACCATGACAACAGAATATAGTGCGATACTTTTCCTTCGATAATGAAACAGAACTATGAGTGTTCGAAGTCCAGTGTTGAAGGAGAGTATTGTTATCCATAGCGACTTTGTTCCCTTCAATATATGACGTCCATCGTGGTTCCCATGGCACAATCACCGCGTAGGAATTTGTCTGGTTCCGAGCAAGTCTTTATTCAACTTCCTGGCGCCACAAAGCAGAATGGGAATGTACTGTATGCATGCATAGATATGTCATTGTAATATCTCGTTGGTTCAATTCGAAATGAAATTAGTATCAGTCATTTTAACAATTTCTTTCCCTTAAAGATATCACGTTTTCTCTCTTCTAAGATGGCTATTAGCACACAAATTGTATTTCATTTTATACAGAGACCTTCTGCTAGTTTGTATGACATGTTTCTAAACCGAAAGTAGATGATTTTAGTCATCAAAACGCAAGCAGGGATGTGGCAGATCAGAGAGGATTTTCTACTGTATGGCGTGACATTAGGTTTCATTACATCATAAACGTTTTTAAAAAAAATCATGTCAGACATCGTCCCATACAACAGTAACATCTTTAGTGACAGCGAAGTCTCTTAGAAGGTCAGGAGTTAAAACATCATGCACATTGTTATGTTATTAATGTATGTTAAACTTTTTTCGGCGCATCCGTACTGACATGGTTTTGCTATTTGCATATCAGTGTTGTGTAATTTCTCTTCAACAGAAAAAAAGTTTGTTACCTTGACGCGAATTGGTTAACCTTTCGATAAAGGGTACGTTACCTTACCTAAATTCACTGAATTTTGATGAATTTACCATTTTTGATCTGGAGTAACCAGCAATCGTTACATCTCGGCATTTTTATGTTGCACAACAAATCTTAACCTTCAAATTGCGCCGACCATCTTTTTTCAAGATATTTCTTGATTACATATTTAGTAAGGAATGCCATTCCTGCCATCGACAGTAATTTTTATTTTTCGCTGAATTTGACATCATAGGCAATAAATAAAACATTTAACTTGGCTGTCATTGAAGAACTCGAGGCATAAAATGTTGAATGTGATGCGTTTTGACATGAAAGCATGTATTAAATATGTTTTCGATGTGATGAAATTTTACTTCATTTCGTGTTCGTAATCAAACCGATGAATTAGAACACCCGTGATATACAATTTGTAAAAAATTATACTTCCGTTTCGATTTGGGTTACTTTTGGTTTAGTTAAACGCCAATATCAAACTACAAAAGATCTTATGGTAATATGAAATGCACTTTAGGTGGTTAGAAACTACCGTAATATAACCATCTGAGAAGAGAAAAAAATAAAACGCCGCTTTAAATGTCTCATTCATTGCAAATTGTATCAATGGAATAAAAGATATTGTCATCTGCTGGAATGCCATTCCTTAACAACTATTTACAAAAGCTAATTGCATAAAACATGTTATGCCACTTTATATTATGAAGCCATATAAACACCTAACCACTGTTTGAACATTATGCATCCTAAAAAATATATAAATATAATTGGGAGAAAATCACATCACTCAATGATTACTGATGGCATGATTTCATGTATCAAGTTTCTCCTGCACAAAACATAATATTTCCCGCTGCGTGTGTCATTTATTAACAATTCTGATAACATGAATAGAGTGATCATGATGCTATCATTACATTCTGACTTTATTGAAAATGAATTAATTAGGTTACCAAGCACTTAACATCTGATATAAGGTCAGTTAGCGCAGAAAAAAACCCAGCATCTGTGTACAGTAATTCTATCTTATATTGTTTTCCGTCTGTTAACATTGCAATCGTTCAGAAATGTTCAAATAATTTGATTTGCTAAATGTTGCTCTCTTAAGCAAGTGGCCCGTGTCTGTGTGTCACTTGAGTTACTTTATTGGGACCTTATTGGAAATCAGTGCTTTTATGCTACTTTCATGGGTTATCCTTGATGTAAAAGAGAGAGAATAAGTTGCTACAAGGAACGCTACATACATAAGACAGTGCCTCTCCACACATACCTCTGGGAAAACAACATTCCATAAAACATTAGGCACTTTCAAGGGTACATACGTTAGGGAACAGAGGCGCAAGGAATGGCCTGACCGACCATCAGTAATAACTAGGAGAATCAAAGAGGATAAACAGTGAAGGGGGGATTAATGGATAGAAAATATCACAGGACAAGTGTGGGCGGAAAATAACATGAACGCTATATAAAGTGAAATAATTGCTCAGGGGAAGTGAAATATAACATACATTTAAAACACAAAAAGAAATAATAAACATACAGCGATGTACAGCCTTGGAAATGTCAGTAAAAATACTGGGTGTTAACGAAATTAAGATCGAACCAGAGAAATGCATTAGAATGCAGTATATCCTAAGTTAAGACGGTTCGAACGTTTTTATTTATTCTTCTACTACATTGTTCATTTAAATCAATAATATAATCAGAAGAAATTTCTATTTAAGATCTTAGAAATACATGTACTATTAGATAGATAGTATTACAAGTTTATTATACAATTTAAGCAATATGGTGTTATATCGAGTTTTCAATGGTGTTTATGCTTGAAGTGTATATCGCTGCTGGTCCCTGCATTATGCCCGAGTAACCCAGGGAGCTGTCACCGAGAGTGATATACATTACAACCTCAATAATACGACCACCCTTGGGACCCTTGAACACTGGTCTTAATTTTGAAGTGGTCTTAATATTGAGGTAGAATAAAGAGCAACACAATGAACATGGACTTGAAAATTGCGTTCTTAATATTGAGGTGGTCTTATCATTGAGGTGGTCTTTAAGTGAGGTTTTACTGTATATAAGTTGAAAACTTGTTTCATAATCGATGTACAAACACTTTAACAAAACCAATGAGATGGTTGTTGTCGAAGGGTGCCGTTTGGTAAGGTTACACTGTATCTATACTTAATGTATTACACTTAAGCCGATGTTGCAGGAGAGACCAAACATTATTACATGCTTGACTGTTGTTGTAAAACACCAACTATTCGGACGATCACTGAAAGATAAACCCTGTAATGATTGGAAGCGTATAATGCATAATGTAATGGTAACTTCAAAGGTTGATGCACTTGGTGTTCAAAACACCATACTATGTTTGATGTAGTCGGATCAAAGACATATTGTTGCAGTGGTCCAAACATTCAGCCATTGTGTTTATAAATCTATCCAAATTGTTATGGCAATTAATGTATGAATGCTTTTAACGTGATATGACACAAATGTATCACATATTCATTTCAACGAAATTTCATTGTAGCTTAAGTGATTGAAATTTGAATAAAATGTGCCCAGATTGTTCACATTTTTTCAATTTTTTTAAAATTCTGATTTCGTTGGTTCATTCACACTAGACTATTTAAACAAACTGGGACAAAAACGAAAATTCGAAAATGCTTGAGATGTTAAATATTTGACTATGATGAAGCGCATCTATTCTTGCATTCTCTGTAATCTTGCGGAGATGTATTTCCCAGTTTTACTGCAATCTGTTTTAGCCAGATAATTAGAATGAATTGAATCATTCGATACATGGGTTATTTAGCTATTTATGTAAAAATCTATCACCATTAACAAGTATTCACAACCTGAGTGTTACATCGTTATAGAAAAAAGTGATTCAAGCGTTCAGTGGATCTTAAACACAGAATAATACAAACCATTCATCTAGCACTTAAGCTACAAAAACGTTTCAGAAACATTTACGTTATCTTTCGAACTTGTCAATTTACTCTATAATAGTGTACAGAAGACTAACAATTTCTCTGAGAGACTCGGTGGGTCTTCAGTCAAACATTGTAGCCATAATGTCGATAGAAATTAATTGTTTTCCTTCCAAATTATACACATCTTTGAACAAAACGTGGCATCATCCGAAATATGATGGATTAGTTGGCAAGTTAGGGGCAACATAATCACAAACGAACGCAACAGGCTGCTAAACACGTGTGAAGCCGTCATATTATTCCCAACCGACTGATTTTCTCCTTTCAATATGAGGCAAACTATCACAAAAGAGCTCTCGACTGTTGTTACGCCGCTGTAACATCGTGTTTGGTGTTTTTATTCAACCAATATTTCATACGGAAGTTTTTTTGTTTCATGTTTCAAATGTTTGTTAATTGATACGAAAACGCATCGAATGCATTCACCGCGACATGGTTTAAAATTCTGACGTCATGTGATACACACACATATTAAAACTTAAACGACAAATAGAACGTTAACATCATGTGATACACACACTTTTAGAACTTTCACGTCATGTGAAACACAAACATATTTAGAACTTTCACGTCATGTGATATAGACACATTAAGAACCAAACTCCACGCAGCAGTTATCTTCCCTTGCAGTACAGCAATAACCACTGCCATCACAAAAGTCACGATATATAGATATAAAATTGTCAACTAAAATAAATAAATGAAATATATATTTTGTCAAAAATCTTGACGAAAAGTTTGTGATGGTAGAGATCTCCGATAACTATAAGGGGAGATCACTGCGTAGGAGATTGATTAAGAACTTTGACGTTACGTACTACGTGTGCACACACATTTAGAACTTTGACGTAACGTACAACGTGATGCAAACGCATTTACAACATTGACGTTACATACTACGTGATGCACATACATTAAAACTTTGACGTAATGTACAACGTGACGCACACGCATTTAGAACTTCGATGTTACATACTACGTGATGCACATACATTTAGAACTTTGACGTAACGTACAACGTGATGCACACATTTAGAACTTTGATGTAACTTACAACGTGATGCACACACATTTGGAACGTTGACGTTACATACTACGTGATGCACATACATTTACACATTTGGAACTTTGACGGTACGGACAACGTGGTGCACATAGATTGAGAACTTTGACGTTACGGACAACGTGATGCACACACGTTTAGAGCTTTGACGCTACATACTACGTGATGCACACGCATATAGAACTTTGACGTTACGGACTACGTGATGCACACAGATTTAGAACTTTGACGTTACGGACAACGTGATGCACAACATTTAGAACTTTGACGTTACGGACAACGTGATGCACACACATTTAGAATTTTGACGCTACGGTCTACGTGATGTACACATATTTAGACTTTTGACGTTACGGACTACGTGATGCACACACATTTAGAATTTTGACGTTACGGTCTACGTGATGCACACACATTTAGAACTTTGACGTTACGTACTACGTGATGCACACACATTAAGCACTTTAACGTCATGGGATACACAAAGAGTTAGAGATTTAACGTCATATGGTACACACTGGAATTATGTATTTTGACGACATGATGTACGCCAAATTGTGTCAAACATGATCTTAATAAATCCCCTAAAACGCTGTATATAAACTTCCACTGATCACAATAAACAACAAACAACATTGTTTTACTAACCGAATGATTTACAACGGTTGTGTGTTATTAAAGTATTACACAATATAGCACAGTCTGTCACCAGATTATCTAAAAACTAAAAATAACGCTATCTGTTATAAAATCTTTTTTTTTTAAACTTAATAAAAACTAGGTGTGTTAGCAAATTATCTAATAACTTAATATAAACGGTATGTTATCATTTTTTAAAAAGTCAATATAACTCTGTCTATTATGAAAGTATTTCATTAATCAATATAACGCGGTCTGTTACCAAACTATTTAAAACTCGAAATTATTCGATATGTTATCAATTTATATAATACTCACTTATACGCAGTATGTTATCAAATCGTTTAATTACTTAATATAATGTTGTCTGTTTTGAAATTAGTTAAAACTCAAAATAGCTCGGTATGTTATCAAAATATCTAATAACTCCACATAACGCGGTCAGTTATCAAACTATTTAATAACTCCATATAACGCGGTCCGTTATCAAACTATTTAATAACTCCATATAACGCGGTCTGATAACAAACATATTGAATGTTTTGTTAATAATTAATATTTTTCGACAGATTTAATGGTTTATGATGCTATTTCAAATATATGACATTAGTTCGGTTTTTATTCATTTCGCCTATCCCGCGATAGAATTAAATAATTAGTCGGTTTTGTTAATTGATTGGTTATTATTATCATGTGGCCATCTAAACGTCAGGTTATTCAACTGATTAAAATTTATGTTCCTAGAACTTTTGAAGCATGCAGGGGCAATATTAAAGTAACAGCGTATCATTCAAATGTCTTTATTTTTGCGGAATTATTGAACATAATGTCAAGTACAAATTGAACTTTCTCAATGGTATCGATTTTACTGGTAGCTGTATTATTATGTCTAATTTAACTTTGCCCAAAATCTAATATTCAGTTGCATAATTATAGTGCTCTTATGAAAATGATCTCATTTCTTGTATTATATACGACTGTTCTTTGTTAAAGCATTTAATCAGGTTGAAATATATCACAATACAGCGACCCGGATTTCAAATTTACACTAATCTTATCAAAAATTCATAATTTGTGATTGAAATAAACTCGAATTTCTGAGCAATTAATGTAGAAAATCAAACAAAACGAGGCTTTTATGAATATATACAAAATTTACAGACGACATGTTAGTCATGAGCCGAACATCAAAGACTCATCTAATCAATAATTCAAGAATGCCAACATATTTCGCAAGGACACAATGCTAGACTCCCTCCACAATATCGTTGGTCTAATCTGAACACACAGTTAATATAATTGTACGAGAAATTCAACCCATTTGATGTTGTCTGATCTTGCAGATATCTGATATGCTATGAAACTATTTAAACGGTCGTCTTACGTCATATTCGAGCCAATTATATTGTCGTCTGCTGCACGAGAATCTTTGTTACATCTGTGTCATGAATAGTAGCTTAACTTCGTCAATGGTATGACTGTAATAACATAACACATGCATATCGTTTATACCTTTGCACACTTATACGAAGATTGCAATCTGATTTCCGCATTTTTACTTTTTTAACAATTGTGTACAACTAACAAATACTTTAAAATAGGATTTATAAAATTTGTAGGTGAGGAAGCTATTCGGTGTCCGCCTAGGGTCAACCTACAACGTACTAATCGGAATAGCAACCGCAATGACCCTGACTTTTTATTTGACTAAAATCCCCATACAATTTAAATTCGTAATATTTGATATTCATACGTCATTTCACGTGTTTTATGCTTACAATGCCATATATTACAGTCGTTTCCTTTAAATAAACATTTACTGTGAATGGTTAACATATGGTCAGTGTATACATTTATCTAATGTGCAACAGTTTTTCTGTATTGTTCTGTATTACGAGGGTCATGCAAAAAGTTCTGTCATTGGGTTCGGATTTCTTAAGTGCTACGTTTTATCAAATTATTTTTATAACAAACCTTCAAAGTATTCCCCCTTTACCGAAACACATTTTTGTAAACTTTTAACCCAATCGCGAAAAGCAGCTAAGTAGTCTTCTTTTGGTATCTGTTGGAGCCACTGATAAATGGCACTGCCAAGAGAACTTCTGGACATATTTCTTTCCAGAAAGCATTTTCTTAAGCCTTGGAAAGAAAAAAAAGTCATAGGGACTCAGGTCAGGTGAATAAAGCGGATGGTTTACAACTTACACCTTTTCAGAAGCCAAAAAAGACTTAACAACCTCGCACTTGTGAGAGGAGGCGTTGTCGTGTATAAAATGGACTCCTGACC
Source organism: Mactromeris polynyma (assembly GCA_032209605.1). Classification (NCBI taxonomy): domain Eukaryota; kingdom Metazoa; phylum Mollusca; class Bivalvia; order Venerida; family Mactridae; genus Mactromeris; species Mactromeris polynyma. The sequence continues at coordinate 53,200,595 of JASFXZ010000001.1, forward strand.
ATCCTTTGCTTGGACGTTTCTTATTGCAAAACTCTTTCACTTTCTTCAGTACAGAGTTATTGTAGAATCGTCCAGTGACTGTATGACCAGATGGACAAGGCTATATCTTTCACCGACAATCGCGCATCCTGTTCGACCACAACTTTTACAGCAGCGATGTTTGCCTTGGTAAAAGAGGTTTTAGGCCTACCAGAACGGGTATCATCTTCGACAGATAATTTCCAAGCTTTAAAGCTTTAACCCACCTAACAACTGTGCGCATTGAAATGGCATGAGGTCCATATATACCACACAATTCATCAAATATCTATATCAAGCCTAATGCGGTATTTAATATAGCTACGAATTTCAGTCTTTTCTTCCATTTTACAATGTGAAAAGTAAATTGGTCAGTGTATATGACTGCATGTATTTCAATTTGAAATAACTCGGTCATTTGAAAAGCAATTTGCACAAAATAAACGGATATCGTTAGCTATTGGACACACCATTCAAGTGCAATGAAGCGTTTTAAAAAATACCTGTGATAAAACTACGGAAGCCCATTAGTGGCAGAACTTTTTGCATGACCCTCGTATAATGTATTTTCATGTCTTGTTTCGATGAATATGTATGTGTTTTTCTGTGTGTGTGTGTGTGTGTGTGTGTGTGTGTGTGTGTGTTTTGTTTTGTTTATTATTTATTTGTATTGTTCACTATATTCTGGACCTGGAACAGTTTGTTTAAATTATATTGAATATGTTATATTTATACTCTTATTTGTATGACGATGTACAATGTACAAGGCAAATAAACTATTCGTTCTGTTCTGTTTATAATGGTAGCATATTTATGATTTGAATTACGACAAATGGTCGAAAAAAGTCAACATACATGTATATATACTGGTCAAAAGAGCTCACACGCCATTTTGTATTTTGAGAATCTCTATTACTTCATGTCAATGGGGACTAGAAACGATAAACGTGATCTAGACATGCTTACATCTTATATTTTCAGTTTATTCAATTCAATTGAATAATAAATGACATTAAACAAATCGTGTAAAAAGTACTGGCGGGTTGGAACTTTTGACCAGTACAGATTTTCAAAAAAAAAAAGTAGTATATTGTGAAACCAATATTCGTTTCTATAACTTTGACAAATTAATAAATGCATTAAAACTCCTTTTAGACCGTACAAACTTCATGAATTTTCATATAATTGATAGACGAGAGGTGTTAATATTGATGACATCATTATATCGTCTTGAAGATTAACATCAAGGTTATCTAGCCCAGTACGTACCGAGACAGTAGTATCATTGATTTCCCGGCGACAAACAATGTACGCTACATATATCATTCGTCGACAAATTGTTCGGCAGATTGATATTTTAATATTCATAGAGAAACTCCGGCGAAAACAATGCATGTCATATTTTGAGAACATTTTCAGTAATTATCTTGTTTCTGTCTATTTTCTGAGGTTATGAAAATTGAAAACTGTGTCAAAAATTGACTGTTTGGGGCTATATATAACAAGTTTACATGTAGCTTACAAATTGTTACAAATAATAACCACATGAATATATTTTTATGGCAGCATTAGTAAATAAAGAAGTGGTATAAAAATAATTCGAAAGTAATTCTTATCTCGTTCGTTACAAAGTAATAAATAGAAATAAATTGATTGATACATAAAACCAGAGTAGTTATTGTTTAAATAAATACTTTTGTAAAAGTTTAGATTTTAAAGTAATTCTAATCTCGTATTTTACAAACTAATACATTGAAATAAATAAAAGTAGAAAATCAAAATTTGTCGCGCATTTTCCATACCCATTCCGACAACGATTATTACTAATCATATGTATATTTCAGAAATGTTGATTTTCACTATATTCGCATCTATATTTAAAAGCCATGAAATTTTACCCAAAAAAATATGTTTTGCCAATAAAATACTAATAATATTCCAGTTAAATCTAAATAAACAACAATCAACAACAACAAACAAAAACAAACTAAACCCCGTCTTTCGAGGACATACCGGTACATGTATTCTACAACCTAAAATGCATCTGTGACATTTGTTAGCCACTTTATACATTCATTGTATTCCAGAAAATACATTATATTTCCATGTTCCCTAGTGCTTTAGGGTGAATGAGCGCTTTGTACATGACACTTTCTGCTCCTTTTCTACTCTTAGTTTTTGAGGCGCTTTAACGTCTCATTGCTATCATCGTCAACCGGATGGTCTAAAATTAGAATATCGTTGATAGGAAAGTGGGAAATGGCATGATTGTGGAAGTGCTTTAGTTTCTCATTACGATAGACTACTCGACCATATTCATCGTCTCAAGAAAAGAGTACATGTTAAGTCCTTTATTTTTATTATATATGTGATGAGTATAATGGCTGATATATAAATTGTGGAATGGCAGGAGTCTTGATATAAACGGCTTTTCTGGATTATTTGTGTCATTTTTGGCGAATGAGTTTACCCGAATATTCGCCTATTAATTTCTAATACGATAATAAGGAAAACGTGCAGTCTGGCATTGTAAGCGCCTCCCATGACCTTTAGTCCTTTGATTAACTTTAGAAGCCACTATATTTTAAAAATCATTTACAATCAGAAAACGGTGTTTTTGTCGGTTTCTTCTTGCGCTTTTGGTTGGATGCGCTCTTTGTTATCGGCAATTCTTTCTCGACTTCTACATCCAACCTCAGGCGAAACTGTACCATATTTATTTACCAAGCGTCTACGCTGCTATAACCACTTGCTACTTGTAATTATGAAGGCGCAGTGATAAAATAAACATTTATAATATTAATAATTTGATACGGTACAAAATAATTGCTCAAGCTGTGATAATTATCTTCTCTCTGCAGATTACGCTATTTGCTAAATCACGATAGAGACAGGTTCATACTAATCGCTTACATTATCTTCCAGATATAAATCACTGGTGTATGGAACCGGAAAAACTTTTGTCAATATTTTGCGGTTATAAATGTCTGATATGAACTAGGAAACTTTGATAGTTTTTTTATGACTGCATAGTCTTTGAGTGATGTAAGGATCATCACTTTTGTGAAGAACACTATAAACATTACAGGGCAACAACGACTAGAAGCAAAGGATTTTCGAGAATGCAGTTACTTGGATATCAAACATCTCAATGGAAATGATGCATGATGTGATTTGAAGTGATTTGAAGTGACGAACCAAGTGTTTTTGTTGGGAAGAAATTTAAAAAAGTTTATTAAAATTATTATTGAAGTTCAACAGTAAATGCTACACACGAAGTGGACGGCCACCCTAAGATCCCAAGGAGACATGACAGAGTATATAATACATACATGTAAAACAAACGCACTAGGGTGATAAGTCTCAAACATAATATATGATGGGTGAATCAAAGAGTATCGCCTTAAAACGAGCAGTTGCGAAAAACACCATTGAGGTTAACTAAACTACAGTAATAATTATTTCATAATTCTTTTTCAATGCACGCCATTCTGTTTTCTGTTGATTCCTTTCTAAAACCTTAACCACCTGTTTGACAATCTTAAAGCTCTACATTTCCAAGATAAATGTGTAATGATGTTCCTAGATCAACTCAATTACCTTACTACCTTACTATCTGTGTGTGCAAATATTTAATATTGAAACAAAGGTTTAAGCTTGAAACTCTATATTTATTTTAAAACGAATTCTGACAACTTCCAACCCTGCTTGTTTGGTTTTGTGTCCCCCAATGAATGTATATTCTCTCTTTTCTTTTGTTAAGGTTATGATCTGTGAATCTGTTTTCCCCTGCTCCATTTTGTTTCTCGTTTTATACTGGTCACTCTCGATTACATACTTTATTAATAGAACTCGTACCCAATTGAGGGTTATGGTGCGGTGAATTGATTTCATGGACGACAATTTAGTCCCACAGATGTTAACATGGGATTAAATTTAGACCCAGGACAAGCTGACAGACATACTCAGTCTGTGATCAAAGGAACAATTATAATGTATGTAATTTGTTATGCAATGGCATTTGAGGTTTATATTCCATGAAGTTTCGATCCTTGCTTTGTCATGAGTCACTAGTATCGGTTACACTCAGTTTTTCTACATATTCATCATTACCATAATCATCGGGAAAACAAGAAGCTCATGGGAATCGGGTAACATTTTCCAAACAGAATAAATATTTCAAATCAGGGATGTTCCTCAAAATGATCAGGCCAGAACGATGACAGCATGTCTCTGGCGAACATAACATTATATCTCATGCAATGTTCAATGGTTTCGTGTATTTCGCCGGATACTCACATGTCCTAGCAGTTCTTCAAACAATAAGATACGTCTACTATTGCACAGGAATTAATTTTCTGATTACCAAAGGGATCAACTGTATGTAACCCGACGCTGGTTACTTCATGACAATCAATATAAGTCATTTATGAAACATTCATACTTTAACAGAATGTTTGTATTGACTTCATTATACTTTAGTGCCCTGTAACTGGAAAAATAGAATACTAATAACGTACTTACGAAATATCTAAGGTCACTACGCAATCGGATAAAATATAAAAAATACTTCATTGTTATTCTTTCTCTACAAACAATGATTTGACGGAGTTTTATGGCTGAATCAACCTTTAGAAGATTACGAATAATAGCAAAAGGAAGGATATATTAAGTTGTTTCAGGGAACGCCATATACATAATACTATGCCTCCCCACACATACCCCAGGGAAACAACAGTCTACAAAACATTTGAGACGGAGGAGGTGCAAGGATATGCATGTATGGGAACAGGGTTGGGGGGGGGGGGCAAAGAATGGTCTGGCCGACCATTACAACAGCTGTTGAGATTTCAGCGGGACAACAAGGGGAAAGGGTTGAAATACCTGTACAGAATTTATGTTGCATAAAACCATTATAACTCGACAGGGAATATTAAAATGAAATGGAAATAGTTATCTATTTACTGAACTCAATATATAATTGTTCCATTTAGTCGCGAGAGCATTTCGAATACCGTTCATTCCTGTCATCAAACTTTCTTTCGTAAATAACTAAATATGAAGTCAAAACGAGAGACAGAGAATCGATTGCTAAGAAAAAATCTTCCTCATCAAAACCCTTCGGTGTCACGGTGCGCCTTAATATATAAGAGAAAGCCGCACTATGGTTATTCCTGAATTTTGAATTACCTAAAACAATTTCGGTGTGTATGCTGTGAACACAATCAACAACGTGGCCCAATCATAGATTGTCCCGTGATTCTCAGGAAATAGGTCACAAGACATGGCCAAACCCTGTAATAACATCCCAGAAGACGTCTGTTACAGTCAGGTTGTACCAATACCACGTGGTTGTTAAACACGTGGTGATATCAATGTCTGTTTTCAGACTTTTTCACGCATCATTTATTTTTGTGTTGTACATGCATGTCCCTTTTGCATTTGAAATGGTCACAGGGTTGTATATGTTTCACGCCTCGTGGTATTTCCTGCTCGACTTATTTTTTTTCTTTCATTTCTGTCAAATGTTTTATCATGTTTGTTAATAAAACCACACATTGCTACCCAGGTATTTGTAATAAATCCCTGAAAATAATGCGAAAGCAAAATAGATATCACATTTGGCGAAACTTGTTCTTAAATGGTCTCTGCGAATAACGTTTATTTAAAAGGGATAAAACACGTACGTATACTGCAATGTAATGTTAAAACTCACGTTTCATTTACTCTCCTTTTACTGTACTGTTTTGATAGAGGTTGTATCTCCTTGGGACCCAGGCATCATATTCAGATTTGTATTTGGCGTCTTCCTCATATCAGCTGATATTTAGAACTAAACTGCATTTTAATTCAATTGGGACTTAATTCATGAATAACACATTTTGTCTCCAATTTCATCAAAATCCATACCGGTCACCGATTATGAAAATGCAGAGATTTTTGGTAGTACATGACGCGACATAAAATATGGATGTCCCAACTTCGCATGCCAAGCTTACATTAGTCGAGGAATTTTGCCCGTCAATAGCGCCTTGTTACCGGAGTCTGAAGCTTGTAACCCTGGGCCCTAGGGACACAAAACAGAATTAGCAAATTCAGAATTTGAATATTCGAAATCCGGAAATCAGAGGGGATACATTTAGATAGTCTCATTTACAGTATTCAGTCAACAGTTGCCACGAAAGAAATGTCAGTCGACTCTGAATAATATTATCAAAAGCAATGTTCGTCTGCTTCCAGGGAGACACGTGTTTGATAGCAAGAGAGGAACCGTATATATAAACATTGTTAATATGTGAAATGTTTCATATTTCACGGATTACAGTTTTCGTTCAATTATCAACGCTAATGTCGTTTGTTTTCCTTAACGATAAGTTCAAATAAGGGTTTCCATGTAGTTATATTATCCAAACAGCTTGATACACATGATTTCCTTTCATTTATATTATCGCATTTCTAAGATAGCGCCCATAACATTACATAGACAGATTTATAAAAATTAAAAATGAATAAAGCAGTTGGGCAGCAAATTTCACATACAGACTGCACAGCCACCAAAAATGTCAAGGAGGCAAGAAAGCACGTGCATGCACATAAGCTACGTTTGGTAAAATTAATACCAGGCACGAAAGGGATGAACACAAAATCAGTTTTCAAATATTAATGTTGAAACATATAGTTAATTGCCTTATCCGTGAAGTAATCAAATAGTTATAATGTCTCAATACCATGACTACAGTGCAACCATTCCAAAGCAACCCTCCATCGAGCAGGTAATCTTGAAGAACAGCATCGGTTTCCCGTAGACAGAAGTAAGACTAACAATAGTCTTTCCAGATCACCGACCTTTAATCAACACCAAATATTTGCATTTTCTAAAGGGTTTTGCTCTGAAGAGGCAGTACTGTATAGTACTTAATCTTCATTTTCACCCCTTTGTGCATTATTGTTCTATTAGTTCAAATACGCTTTTGATATCAAAATAATTATTACCATGATTATAACGTAAGTAATATGATTATTTAATTATTGAATGTAATGTTATCATTATCAACGTTATACAAATGAAAGAAGAAGTCGAGAGGGAAATACCACGTACAAAGGATACAGTCACCCCCAACCAAAAAAGACACAGACATTAAATTATACAAAAATGAATGAAAAAAAATACCACGTGCAAAGGGCTCAGTCACTCCAAATCACAAGGAGGAGTGACATATATATACAAGTATATGATGGATCTTTGAATAAGCATTGGACGTTAGCCGAAATGTTTTCACTAAAAACCATAGTCGAAAGAATCATGGAGAAACGCACACAATAATAAATTGAATAGAATGACTCACAAGCCAGTCGATGAAATGCAATGTTTATATATATTTACATCCTCCCTGGACGATGTTTGAATGTAGGAACAGTTGTTTCTAGTCCCCTGTGTATTTATTTACAAATCTATGTTTTGTTTCGAAATGATGTAAGCGGTAAAAAGACCATACAGTCTCTAGATAAATATCGAACGGCATTCAGAACGGTTGTTTATGTCATCACTGGTGGACCTCGCTGTTACGACCGCCGTGTGCAAAAATAAAAGACCTGCTCATCATTGCTAATGAATCATTGCTAGCTACACGGTACCGGGGATGATTGCTAGCTACACGGTACCGGAGATGATATTCGGAATTCTCAATGTTGACCATACACTTGTACCGAAGGTCCTGATTTATTATGTTGTCTGACAATGCCCAACATCGTCGAGCTTGGGAGAGGGAGAGGGAGAGAGTGAGAGCGGGTAGGGGGGAAGCGGGTAGGGAGGGAGAGAGAGATGAGGAGAGGGAGAGAGGAAGGGGTGGAAGGATCTGTAGTAGAACTCTACAGACTTAAATCTAATGGAACATGTGTTTGACATACAGTATGAATAAATAATTTCAACTAATTTTCATTCACATAAATCAAAATGGCATTAAATAGCACTCCACTCGTATGGACATTTGGACCGTACCATATTTTGAGTGCTGAAGTATATAGTAAGTTATGCATGTATTAGTTAGAGAGAACATCATGTCTGTAGTTAACGTTCCATGTAGATTAGTCAATATAAAATCACCAACCATGCTTGTATAATTCGGGGGACAACATTTTTAATGAAGCGCACTTAATTTTGATTTTGATCAGAACATTTTCAGCACGAAACTTTCTTCATTTTATAATGGCAAGATTTAAATATCACTGTTGCTGTCGCGGATATTATTCTCATTTCTTCCAACACGATGAAGTTTCTTAAGTAGAACAAGTATAAAATCAGCACGAATGTGTCTCTTATGCTTCAGTTGGTATCAGACAAGCGTAATTCCCTTTCTGATCGTCTAAATTGCGCCATTATTCCATAAACACTTCTTATAGTAGATTTTACGCGTGGCTTGAATTGAGTTAACTGCGATGTAATGATTTTCTATGACGATTTGATACCATGGCGTGAGTTAGTCTTGTGAGAAACAATTTACGACATCAAAATGAATGTCTCTAATAATTGTATTGGATGTGTACTAACACTCTGGTCACATGATGAACAACACGGCGATTTTCTATTTATAAAACGTGCACGGACCATATTAACGAAAAACAAATTATTGCCGCTAATATAAAACAGGTCATTAATTCTGAAATTTCTTAATCGTAAAATATTGATAGTTTTATTGAATTTGTCCGCGAATCTTTCTTCTTTTTTTCATACAAATAAAATGAAACGGCCGAAGCGGAGAACTTAAGATCACTGACGTTATTAATGATGCTAGTGTGGCTTTTCAACTTCGGAAGAGGTCATTGACAGGGTCACAATGCACGGGAAGACACGTGCATGCAAATCCTGGATACATTATTGGCTTGGTCACATGTTATAATCATAGTATGAGTCACGTATTAATAATATGAAGTGCGCCAAGTGTGTATAGAAAATCACATATTGGCGTAAATGTCCATTTAGGAATTTATCCAGATGCTCACATACAGTGATAGACATGATAATGAAGGCCATTTATATGATGACCACTCACTCATGTCTTGTCTCGATGTATCTTTTCAGATGATTAATAATCCAATCTGTATTGTTATAAGTACCGAACATGAATTATACTCCACCCACTTCTAAGCCGAGGTTTTATTATCTAGAATTTTATCTGCACATCGTCTAAATAGTTTCGTATAATGTCTAACTGCTAATACAATGAGTATAGAAGTCATGAACGAAATGTCACATGCAGTAAAACCTCAATAATACGATCACCCTTGGGACCCGTGAAAACTGGTATAATTTAATAATTATTGAAGTGGTCTTAATAGCGAGGCTGAATAAAGAGCAGAATAGGGAAAATGGACTTGGAATTTTGAGGTGGTCTTATTATTGAGATGGTCTTTAAGTGAGGTTTTAATGTACAAGTACACAGCAACCCCAAAGGCAGAAGGAGACAATAAATACTATACAAGTACACACATATAAAGGCAAAGGAGACAAGAGACAAACATAAATGATAGATGGAAATAGGAGCACCGCCTTTGAGACCACGTATTGTTATAGACAGCAGTGTGCAGTACAAACTACTTTCGTTCGCTGTTTTTAACTGTTTCTTATTGTATTAAACATCAATCAAAAAATACAGCACCCTAACTAACAACTGAGCTAACCGGACAGGTTGCGTACGGTTTTTGGCAATTCATCTAAACAAATTCGATTGAATACTATTATACCGATTGTCAAGTGTAAAGCATGAACTTACCAAATATGTTCTTATACAAACGCGTATTACAATTCAATTCTAGTGTAATTCAGAAAATATCACATGACCGTTACATTTCTACGATCGATGAAAAATTAATGTATTAGCTCTAATTCAACTTCAACTTTTCAGTTAAATTATTTTTTCCATCCTAATAAAATGGTGATTAGATTTCCGCAAAGCACAATCCAGTAATGATGATATTCTGTTGAGAATAATGTTTAGTTCATTAATCGACATTCATTGCATATCAAGAAAAAATGTCACAGTAAATCTAATTTTCAATTTGAAACAGATTGTCACTAAACGTTCTCAACAAATCCCTTATACAAAGTTTGCCTCCGGACAAAACCCCTAAATTCATTAAGGGTAACTAAGCCTTAATTCTGTGTATTCAGTTTGTTGGATTCCTTGCTAGATCGCCACAAGCAAAAAAAAACTCTATATTTGCTGTCGTAGAAAAATAAAATGTTAAACTAATATTTTTTTCGTAATTGGGCTTTAAATAAACAGCCAGAGTTATGTAATTACTTATATGCAGTTATTAAGTTGGATGAAGATCCCATGTTCCCCTTCTAGCATTATTAGTGCATAGATTGACACATCTGGGTACAGTCATCGACCTTCCACAAGCCAGCTGGATAGCTTTCTTACATACAAATTCTTCATCCGAGTGGGATTCGAATCTGCAGTGAGACGAAGCGATGAGGGACAAGTTATTTGAAGACAGCGACTCTTACCACACAGCCACACAGCCTACCAGCTTGTTTTAAGCGAACAGGTAAATATCTTTAAACGCCTCATAAATGAACTAGATTAGATTGCTAAGATATGTATGTTCAGTGATAACAACATCGTAAATAATATGAAAAGAATATCGACCATACATATACAGTAAAACCTCACTTAAAGACTATCTCAATGATAAGACTATCTCAAAATTAAGACCACACTTTTCAAGTCCATTTTGACTGTGCCGCTCTTTAATCAACCTCAATCTTAAGACCGCCTCAATATTAACATGTTTCAAGGGTCCCAAAAGTGGTATTATTATTGAGGGTTTACTGTAGTTAATATTTACATTCAATTTTTCCACATATGATGTCTGTACTTCAGCGCAGACGTCGTCTCAGGCTTACAATGAAGTGAAATCACTTGCAAAACATCATTAATTCTGAACATGTTTCGATCCTATAAGGTGTATTAATTTCCAAGGTGTCACCTGATATTGTATATCAATCAAACTTCAACTGCAATTTATGGTCAATGATTAATTGAAACTTGCATGATTAGCGGTACTTTGTCTAGGAACTACTTTTTCATTCCAATAAAGCAGCGCTCATCAACTTCGACGTATCAATAAACGCTTTCAGCTCGTTAGAACGGAAAATAATACAAGTGACGTATAGGCTTGACAAACACAATCATTTAACCCTCATTATTGTGACAAATATTTCAATGCGGACGGATATGTGAAATTAGTTCGGCAGTAATTAGCGATAGAAAGTTACATGTAATTTATATTCAAATGATTTGTCAAACTGTATTTATACGTCAAACGTGTATTATCGCGTTTCGTATGGCTTCCAACAAAATCGAGGGCTCGATATTATTAAGTTTCTCCGTAGATCTCCGTTTAAAACTCAACTTATCAGTAAGCACTATTTTGTTTGATAAAACACAAAGCTGACGAAAGAAAGCTTGTAAGAAAACAAGGTTAAGGTAGACTATGACCAACATATATGTTTGTTGCACCTAGTAAACAGGGCAAGAAATAACCGACTTGAGAAATATCTTCATTCAAGAAGGTTTATGAAATTACGGCATGGTTCTTATTCTTTAAAGTGTACAGACAAGAGAATCACAGTTTCGAGTTAAATAAAAATCTCATTTATGTCGCAAGGAAGTGAGACCGGACTCTAACCGGAACTAGCTTTTTATTTGTTAAAAATCCGTTTAATTCAAATGACTGGTTCAGTTCTGTTGCATTCTTATCGTGCGACTATGCTCTAAACCCATTACCGACATTGTATACTGGCGGTCAAGGAAAACGCACCATGAAATACACTTATTATATTTTTAGACTGCTCATCCTTTTGGATGTCAAACTTAAATAAAAACATTTTCAAGGACTTAACAAAAACCGTATCATAAAATAATAAATGGATTTTATTGTAATTGAGCTGAATAATAATCACTAAATGAAAGGTGGTGAAACTGAAAGTTCCCAAGACCCTGGAACGAGTGTGGTCGCCGTTTGCGTAGACTGGCATCAACGCTGAATCCTGTATTGTGGGATGGCATCCCAATCGTCAATCAGGACCTGTATTAACTGTGCCTTGTTGTCTATGACGTGACATTCGTTGTACACTCGGCGCCCAAGCTGGTTCCATAAATGCTCAATGGGGTTCAGGTTCAGGGCAGAACTTGAACGTTGTTTCGACGCAGGAACCCAGACGTTATTCTGCTGAAACAACGTGATGTCACGGTGATCTCGTGCATAACGCACGCTTCCAAGATCATCGATCCGTGGACACAATTGTTGATTTGTCATAATACACGTATTCTTACGGGAAGTTGGCAAGGAAACGTCACAGTGCGTAATGTTAATATTTTATCTAAACATCTCATAATTATTTCGTGTAGTTAAAACATCAATACGTATGTATTATACAAGAATACGCTGATAACGTATGCCTCCGTATTTGTTGAAAATAGAAGTTTGTACTTTCTTTAATTTAAAAACAAACAAGAAATATCTTGAAAAAAGATGGTCGGCGCAATTTGAAGCAAGCACATTAGTTGCAAACTGACGGTTAAGAGGAAGTGGACTTCAGTAATGGAAAATGGTTTTCGGTAAATTTACCGAAATTTAGTGGATTTCGGTAAGGTAACGTACCCCTTATCAAAAGGTTAACCAATCCGCGTTAATGTTACAAACGTTGTTCGGTTGAAGAAAAGTTGGTTTAGTGGTTCACGTAAGATTCGACTGATTTACACAACACTGATCTGCAAATAGCAAAGCCATGTTAGTACGGCTGCGCCGAAGAAATCCGTTTTTAACAGGCGGGTTTTGTCCATGCGTTAGATAATAACAAGATTGCTGAACTGGTAATACATTGGTATTGTTCATATCATATAAGTCTCACAACCAATGTAGCAACATTACTTGATGAAGCCAGTTCAAAACATATCTTACGCTCTTAGGATTCAGATACGTCTACAGATACCATGTCTCTAACTCGGAGATTTGTGTTCAGACCTCAGCTTGAAGTACCACGGTCACAGACGTTATTTAAATATTGATGAGCTACTTTGTTCTATATAATCCGAATCATTAGAAAAAAACCGAGTGAAGCAGATCTTCTCACCATGAATCATATTGTATGAACTTTGTCGATTTGAAATATCAAAGAAATGAGTTTTTATTCATTCATCTATTGACATTTCTTACAAAAATAATAAATATTTAAACACTATGTCTCTAGTTGTAATTACTTGTAGAAGTTTGCCTTACGTATAATTAGACAGTAGCTACATATTACAGACTATTTAGTTCAAGGATATAACATATTACTGGCGCATGAATACGAGAGAGTATAAAGTAGTTCGGTAATTGCGGATTTGATTGCGCGGCGCAAACTCATGCATCAAAAATAAACGTTTCATTATATGATTCGCGTACTTAAAGAGATAAACTGATTCTAGCATCTAGATACATTACAAATTGCTACAAACAATCTGTTTATTCTCTTAGACACATATTGATTGTAACTAGGATAAATAATATACAACTCCGTCATTCGGGAGGGAAACGCTTTACCATGTGGCTTGTTTGTGTCGTACACGAATTCCTTTGAGTCCAATTCAAGTCTTTTTCTATCAATGGCTGTGGCTAGAAAGGTTGGTATCGTAGCTTTATATCGACACATATAGTCAGTTCAGTGAATACAAGCAACGATTGACTCGAGGAATCATTAGAGAGAAGCCACCTGGTCCTATATTACTGATAGAACATTTCAAGTGTCAAAAGAACGTCTCCTTAAAACGTCAAGTAAAACAATAATTCATTCATTTGCATGGAAGAAAATTGGAGAAAATGGGATTAATATTTATACAGTCTCGTCAAAAATGGACAAGTTGTAATTAAAGGATGTCAAATCGTACTAAAGAATATTAAAGATGCATTAGTTGTGTTCCGAAAGACTTGAAACAATTACTGATATTTTTTGCCGAGAGAGAGAGAAGTAAATATTGGCTTGACTTCGTCTGTCAAATTTTTGGTCATTGATTAGAGAGGGCAGGCGATGTACGAGTGATCTCTGGCGTGCGTATCTCCCGAAATTATGAAAGAGAAAAGATGCGGCAACATTAACATGAGAAAACTGAGATATATGCATTAAATATAGTTAGGGAAACTGAAATTAGAATATGATCCGCTGACTAAAATATTACAGTTGTCAAACTTAAGCCAATGTTAATATATTAACCCAGGAATCGTAAGTATAAAAACATTTAAAAAAGCAATTTGATTTTTTGAGTGAATTGTTAATTGAGTTTTTCATTACAACCTTTAATTGAATATTTTAGTGATATGAACAATTCAAGAGAAATGTTCACATACATGCCAACATTTATGTAATCGATTGCCAACTTTCTAAGTTACATTTTTGTTAAATTAACATTACCGAAGACGATCATGTCCGCATTAATATACAACCAACTGTATAACAATTAGTTGAGGAATCTCAGACTATTTATCTTATTTCATACTAATTATTTAATGTGAGCTGTATGAACATGCATGACCTGTGAAAACACTATTTTTATATAAGATAGAACACATCATAGGGGCGACACTCAGGGAAGGTACATGTATACTTATGCAAATTGTTTTTTATGACAAACTTTTTATACTCTAAATCATGGTAATTGGAGGGTAAATATAGACCAATGACTCATACATACAGTAATTTTGTTTGTCAATTTGATCTACATTTCCAAAACAAGCTCACCAAACAATAATATTACCAATGTCTTCAACTACAGTGGTAGCTATTGCTCATCTTCATCATTATCATTATCATCATCATCTCCTTCAATACCATTATCATCATCTACCTCAATATCATCATCATAACTATCATCTTCTTCCTCAATATCGTCATCATCATCATTATCATCTACCTCAATATCATCATCATCACTATCATCTTCTTCCTCAATATAGTCATCATCATTATCATTACCATCATCTTCCTCAATATCATCATCATCATTATCATCATCTTCCTCAATATCGTCAGCGTCATATATAACAGTATTAGCAACTGAATAATCAATTCCAATATTTCAAAGTATCAGTAGTAGAAACTACACCGACTACATATATTCAACTAACGTCTCAATCATCCCGGACTTGTCTACGAGATGGGGAATCATACTTTTCAAACTTGGTACAATAAAGCGGAAAAATGACGTTTCGAAGATTAGTTCCTCTTATTGAAAATGTTTTGCATATCGAACAAGGTGTTTTATAAAAAATGTCTTCATCAAGTACAGTTATATACAGGGTGTTAAAAAAGTTAGTTCACAAAGTTTGAATTTCGATAAAATGAGAAAAAATGCTGTGTACATTGGCTTCATTTCGCACAATTAAAACTGCTGCCTTTTTCATGAATATCTGTCTTATATTGAACCCTCACGCAGAACTAAACTATAGCGACATAGATGGAACGAGCAATTAAAAGAATACTAAAATTCAAACTTTGTGAACGAACTTTTTTAAAACCCTGTGTAATGACCAAAACTGCGTACGTGCCACTGTACTGTTTTATACCGTTTTTAAAACGCACCTGAGTACATCTATTGATTTTAATTCTAGGTAAACTATTACATTTATGATTCAAACGAATTGATCTATCGAAAATAATCGATGTAATCCTGTCACAATCATTATCACCTGTCAAGAAATTAGTATTTTCTGATAATGTATCGAATAGTCTCAAAAGACAAAATGGCGGGGTAACTACTTCGACCAGCACAGAACGAAGGAAGGCGGTTGTAGTACTTACCTCTGCATTGAAACAACCAAGCGAAGATAACTCTCAGCCATAAACGCAGCATCCACAACCAGATATCAGAGTCTAACGATAACTTCAGAAGCATTCCGACTATTGCTTGATTCGATTTAAAATAGACTGAAAGAGAAAGAAGTATTTATTAGCATGTGTTTATATATATTTGGATGGCATAAGCCTGTATAAATACCATATAACGAAAGAAAATGTAGATTATGTAAAGCTTTTGAAGATGAGTTTCATTTCTTGTTAGAATGTCCATGATATCAAGAAATTCGTCAAGTTCATATCAAAAAATATTATTGGAATAATGCAAATATCATTTATTGACCAAAAAAATCAAAAAACTAAACTGTTATAAACAAAATTGCCATTTACAAATACAAATCATTTGAATGAGAAACAATTGTTTATATGAATTAATATACTCTCGTGCAGCTTTGTAATTGGATACACTGCTTTTTCAGTACAATGTTTATACTTATATAGTTTTATTTCACTAGAAATGTTCTGATATTATTAATGTTATCATTGACCATATATCGTAAATGTAAAAATATTGTAAATATTATAGTTAATATTGTATGCTCATAGACTGTAAAGTCTAATGTATTGAGAAAAAAAACATATTTGCAAATTGGATGTAATTTTTCTTTTAAAGTTCTAATGAATGCACATCATTTAACCGTTAGTTAGCAGCTAAAATATAACAGTATTAACACATTTGATTCGGTGAACATTATTACCATTAAATCTATATTCAATGTCATTTTCATTGGTCTAAACAGCCATTATGATTTGTAATAACATGTCATACTGACTCCATATATTGACTTAGGAAAAGTACGTCGTATGTCGATATCACTTTCCAAGGTTAATAAATCCTCATATTGCACCCCCTAAACGGCAATAAGTGTATACGATCTTCGCTAGTGGCAGTATCATTGAACTTTCCGCCAACAAATTGACTACATTGCAGTACAGTGCTACTAATAACATATATAAAGTCGGTACTTTTAAAACTGCACCGTGCAGCTTTTCATGAATTTCCTAGACGAACATAAGGGGTGAAGAAAAGGACCTTGCCAGACTGCGTATGTAATATAATCCCTGAATTCATTACAATAGAAATGTATTTTCATATGTACAATCGGCTTTCAGATGCGCCTAACAGAACATTATCACGTAAGATGTGCGTTTTATGCCATAACGTGTAACACCTGTCTGTCCGTCTGTGCGTCGGTCCGTGCAAAAAAGGGTTTCTGATCAATAACTCTTGAATTCATGGGTAGATTCATTTTATATTGTGCCCATAAGTATAGAAAAAAAAATCAAATTCGATTTCGGTTAAAATCCACAAATATTATGTATTTACATTCACTAGAAATGTTCTGATATAATTAATGTTGCCATTGACCATATCTCGTAAATGCGAGTTATGACCCTTAAAAATCTCAGTGACGGGGACAGCAGAGTCCCATGGACACATCTTGTAACTCGTAAAAGTACTGAGTATATCCGATTATCATTACCGTGAAGAACTTAAACATACATTTTTGTCATATTAAAGTAGAACCGTTGATGACTGTATGAGTAAGATTACTTGAGCTACGAGAGAAAGAATATATACGGTTTAATTTGAAACTAACACTTCACCGTTCTTCTATGCAATATTGACAATTGTTCAAAACTGATGTTCTGGTATTCGATGTATTTAATTTGCATGTACATATTGAGAGACGTCACTGCTTAAATAAGCAAAAAATATCACAATCATTTTGCACGGGAAATGTATAGCTTGTTTTAAACCACTCTCGCGTTCATTGAATGGTAGAATTATGGTAAATAGCGACTTCTAATGGAACTCATATATCAGTGGTAAGCTAGAATGAATTCAGTCACAATTCTCGTACAGAGAAATACACACACATTCAAGTAGATAATCTAGCTGGTAAAAATCACATTTCAGACAATAAATACTTGATATCCTATGGGATGCCAGATAGAGAGAAAGTTGTGATATTTTATAACGCTGGTGATAATTTTATTCTTGAATGCGAGGCGATTTGGCGGAAGGTTTTTTCAACCTTAGGGTCAAGTATGAGTTAATGTGTTAACGGAGTCTTTATTATGGTACACACAATTGCTAGAGGTGTAGGAGTTCGGTTTTGCTTTTTTGTTTGTTTTCATCGGGTTTAACGCCGTTTTTTAATAATGTTTCAGTCATATACGGCATTGACCTAACCACTTTTCCTTAGTACAAACTTGCTCTTCCACAGGCAACTGAAAGCTCTCCACATGTGGAGGACATGACCGTAGCCAATTTCACGGAATAACATAACCTACCCAACCCAGGTATCGAACCCGGGTGACAGTCTAGTGCTCTACCAACTGAGCTAGCCGGGCGTGATGTGTAAGAGTTCACAGACTGAAATGCATAATATGTACTTTATTGTTTCTCACAAATAAAATAAATTATAAAAAGTTAACAATTTCAATAATGTTTTTGCAAGAATTGTTTGTTTTATTTATCTAACAGAACACGTGGTTAAATAGTTATCATCACAGAAACACATGTTGAACATTTTGATAATTAGAAATGTTCATGTCAAATTCATTTAGCACACATATAACGTCGTAAAACTGCAATGACATTTGATATGTCTGTAAATTCATGACTAAAACTGTGAAAGATATCGTGACCCCAAGATGACCTCACTCGTAATATAACAACATATGATTTTAATTTTAGTATGTCTGTTCGGTAGGGTGTTTTTTATTGTACAAATAATAAACGATAATCCTAGATTGCAGATGTACCACGTGGTAAATCATCTCCATCTGTTTTTGATATTTTATCAACAGGTGTTTAAAAATATATTAACCATACGGCGGTGATAAGAATTTTTTTTTATGATTTGAATTTTACTGCATGTTTCTTTATATTAAAACATATACGCTTAATAATAGACATGAATTATGCTATAGTTCTATGAATTCACTTCGATGAATAAACATTTAACTTACATCTCATGGGAGTATCAACTGCATTTGTATCTCGGGTGACAGAATAATTAATAAGTCACATGATATGAATTTAAAAAGCGAAGATAAACAATTGACAACTCTAATGCTTACTGTTAACTTTACATACGTCAGCATATGGCTAGTGTATTGTTACTAAAACTAGAATTCGAATTTCTGTTACAAACCATTAGTATGTCCATAGAATATAACCAAACATTGTAGCCAAAACGCTCTTGAAATTGTAGCCTCTCAAAATATCTTTAAATTATTCACCATTTGCTACAACAAACGATCCAGAATAAACTGTGTCCAACCTTTATTTCGAGATTAAGACATCATTGATAAGTTTACCAAATTCAATATACAGCCGGACCTCATTTATTCGATGACCTTCCATCCGAATACTTGCTAACATACAAAATAAATATCAGGTCCTAATGTATCTTCTTAAGCACGTCGAATTGACGTGGGCTTTTCGAAGCTCTGCTTTTTTCGGATCCGATGAATTCGAATGAACGAGGTCCGACTGTAGTTTCTAATATATTTTTTTCATTCTATGGATTTTGTGTTGCTAAGTAACTCTTCATGTTAAATTATTGTCCAGCACTTGTTTTGTTTTCCACAACTCTCATTTATATGTTTCATTGTTTATACTCCTCAATTTTAAATTTTATTTCGTTATCTATGTATCCGTATGGAGATGCCTTGTATTGTGAATGTGGCATTTTCTCACTGTAATTTTCTATCAGAAGCCGGTTGCAATTCCACCCGACCATATCTTAGAATTTTGTCTTGTGTGGCCATTTCTGACAACACCTGCCTTACCTGTCGTATCCCATGATAACTTAAACTCGCGCCCACATGACGGATGGTGGGATAAAATATATTTCAGACTGCCGGGAGACACGATGGAATTGAAACTAGTGTGGAGTCTGTGCGCCGGTCAATCAGATCAAGACAAAATGTTAACGACCCGGGTGTATGTAACGTTTTGACTGTAGGTAGCCTACAAAATGATTGGGTAGTTGTCCAATTGAGATAGTCCGAATGATAGTGATGACCTTAGAATAAGAGTCAGGTTGGTTGCACCCTTAAACCCCAGTGGTGTTCTTGCCACTGACCACACCAGGCGGTGCTCCTATTTTCATCCATCATCTATTAGTGTGTATTGTGTTCATGTTGCCTTTGTAATTGTACGTGTATGTATGTATTTCCATGCCTCCTTGTTCTTTTGGGCTGGTTTTACCCTTCGTATATGGCATGTCCTGCTTGACTTCTCCATTCACTTTTGTTTGAACGTTGAAATCTAGAGTTATGATTTTATCGATCTTGGATCTATTTCCAGAATTATCATCATCGATCACTAATCAGCAGTATTGTCTGCAAATATTCATTGCACAGTTTCCACATCGTGGTCACGTGGTGATTGTCAAGTAAAAAGAATGATATCAACACGAGGACAACTTTTTGTTTTTGTTGATGACATTTGATTTCAGAGATTTTATGCTTTGTCGAGTTCTATTAAAATAATGAGCTTATGAGTATAAGCCAACAGATGCACATTATCTGTACAAATCTTGAAAGCATATTACGAAGAATTCTTTTTTTCATGTTATGCGCATTACGGCTTCATAAAAATCCATGACAATGAAAGTACCTTCCGGTGTCTGAGAAGCCTGTGAAAGTCTTAAGACGCAGAAAGTAATTAAATTATCTTTATTTTAGAAAAAAACGTCATATATGTCATGGGTTTCAGTTGCGAACATCGCTGCATAGAAATAATGGTATCGATACCCAGTGGAAGGAATGTACATGTTGCAGCAAAGAACGTGACCACAGCACGCGTACTTAATATCTTTGTGTTTTTACGTTTGCTTGGCCGGTCGAGATATCCGTAAAATCATTCGGGTCACTTGCGGAAGTTGCACGGCTTCTTTGCGCCAGCCGTAAGGTAACCGTACAAATACCGCGCGAACGAGACAGACACCTTGTCGTTCCCAAACTATGCATCAAGGCGACCGCAAGCGGCTGCACGGAGGATTGTGATGAGAAAAGAACCGGGTAATTACAAAGCTACATGCATTGTGGTCCGTGACTTTGACGGGCCATGATGCTACCTATTCCCCATAGCGTCTGTCATTCTTACAACTAAGTCTTTTTCTTACTTGTTTTGTGAACTAAAAATGAATTTAGTGCGCAAGAGAAGCCACTTTCTGTTCCCGCCAAATGACTGAACACATTCATGCAGTGACCGCATGGTGCCACACGGGTGCCACACGGTGACCATAAGATCTGACTGTGCCCGGAAGGTGACCGTGCGACCACAGTCGTCCACCATGGGGTGCACGTACGCCAAAAAATACAATCTCTTGCGGTCTGTGGAAGTACACCCAACGGCCGTAAGGTGACTGAACGGTGTCCGTATGGGCCAATGAGGTCAGTAACAGCCGCGTTCGTTTTCCTCGCGGTCTCCAAAACCGTGCTATGTCCGCAGTGGGTTGTGACTGAGGCTTTAAAGCAACGAGATGGGAAAAGAAGCATGGGACAACAAGGACATCAGACATGGCTTAACAATTAGTATTATGAAGCTGATGAACACACGAAATCGTGTAATGTCATCATCGCACCCATGCATTAATTTTATATAAAGAATAATAAAGTTTAGTTTAAACTTATCTATAAACATCTATGTCAGACGCTCGACAGTTACGCTAAATTTGCAAATATGGTTCATTTAAATAAACTGTACTCCACACCTTATATTTCAGCATTAAGTCAGAAACTCGGACACATGGCAAGCAGAATTCAACACACTCGTAATCATGTGCTGAAACTATATCTACTTCGAATTTGCTTAAATATTGGTTCTTGGTTAAATCAACATTTACATCATGTTTAACCAGATGGAAGTCGTAAGTTCTCGGAATCATCTGTTTTCGCTAATTTTGTAAGACTGAATACTTATCCTGCGCAGTACTCTGATCCGAGTTTATTGTTTTTGCACGAAAACACGCACTATACTCAACATATGTCTTAAATAAACAAGACACATTACATATCTGATTGAGTTACATGTTATCAATGAAATGTGTCCGAAAGAAAAAAGTCGGGTAAGAGTATAGAAATATCAAATCAAGTTAGAAAATGACGAATTTATTCAGTTAAATGTACTTTCTTACTTACTGTAACTTTAATATATGTATACAAGTACGTAGGTTTAAGTATACTTAAAGATTTGACTTAAGTTCACGAACGCTCATAGATATATCTTGAATGTACTTAAACATGAGTCGATTCTACAATTCGTTATTTAAATTTGGATAAGGTTACAAATAAAGATATTTAATAAACTGTTATGCTGGTGAACCCCGGGATTATATAAAACATTAATAAGAGTTAATGATACATGTATATATACGACAATAGAATGTGCGATATTTGTAATGTATTTAATGAAATATACTTTGATATCTTTACAGTCGAAATTTTGTATACACACATTTGCTAAAGGAGATATGACACTTTTCCCGAAACTTTTCGAACACCCCTCGTACATGTTCTGTTTGTACAACTGTCGACATGGTCATAAACAATAGAGAACATTAAGTACAGTCAACATTTTACTTTAAGACCACCTCGAAATAAAAAGACCGTGTTTTGATAGACCACTTTTGATTATTGCGTCCACATGTTAACTCGATATTCGCACAACCTCACAACTACGACCGACTTTCTTCACAACCAATGGTGATCTTATGATTGAGATTTTATTGAATGACTAAACGTAAACAAGAATTTACCGTCATATTCTAACATTGGCTTTATGCTATTGCACAACATTGCGCCCCACTCATCAGCGGTTGTCTTTCATTTGTGGTATTGAAACCTTAATTTAACGACTTCTGAAATTGCCTGTAATTAACCCGGTCGCAACAGTTGTGCCATAAACATCTGACAAGGTATCATTTTACGGACGCCCGTGAAAACGCACAACAATTTCATTCAATCAATATTGCATCAATTTGATGTCAATTTAATATTAACCAACTGAAACTAGAATTTTGATGTTAGACTCTCGTTCTAAGTGCTTCTTTATATCATTCGGTCTTAATGACCTATAACACATCAAACATTCATTTGGACTACCTCGGTTACTTATGTTTCAAAAGTCCCAAGGTGTTCCGAACGAAACAATCAATAAAACTGCCATAACAACAATGATGTTCACACGATTTACATAACATAATAATGAAGTAATGTTATGTAAACTAACATGAAGATGCACTAAATGACATTAACATCATGATCGTTAGACGATTGTGAGTATATCATGAATCATGACACCGGAAGTGTGAAGTGTAAAACTATGTGTAAATAAGGTAGTCTTTGATTCATTGTCTATTTCGATACCAACGCGTTCAAAACCTATAAATATTCATTTTATGCAAAAATCTGTACTTAAATTATTACGCTATTACATCAACCTTGTTTCATATGATACAATATTATAGACATTTCATTGAAAACTGCGAAACCGTAATGGAAGCGAATATTAATGACAATACTTCGAGTTGAACTAGTTGCTGGTGGAACGCTATTGCCATATCGTATTCTAGAAGTCGTAATATCTGACACTAGCTTTCATTTCGATAATTAATCCTCATGGATTGTTTTATTGACATAAAATTAATCGCCTGAGCTGTTTTATACCATTTGAATTGTACTGCAGATGACGTTTTTTATGAAAAACATGTCAGAAATAATGCAGTCATGCATAGAAATACTGCAATAGGCTGTTTTCAATTTGTGATAAAAGGTGACGGGAGAAAACACAAAGGCTATGACATAGAAACAGTTTCATCGAACAGAATTTCAACAATATGATTTTATGGAGAACAGAATACAACCTTATATACAAATAACATGTATATATTTCCGCCACAAAACGTCACAATGCTGCCTGATTATGTGAGTTTACCAGCAAGAAACACTAAGAGACAAAAACAAGGAACAAACATCAGCAGTATGTCCCACAAGGAACAAACATCAACAGTATGCACCAAAAGGAACAAACGTCAGCAGTATGCACCAAAAGGAACAAACATCAGCAGTATGTCCCACAAGGAACAAACATCAGCAGTATGCACCAAAAGGAACAAACATCAGCAGTATGCACCAAAAGGAACAAACATCAGCAGTATGCACCAAAAGGAACAAACATCAGCAGTATGTCCCACAAGGAACAAACATCAGCAGTATGCACCAAAAGGAACAAACATCAGCAGTATGTCCCACAAGGTACAAACATCAGCAGTATGCACCAAAAGGAACAAACATCAGCAGTATGCACCAAAAGGAACACACATCAACAGTATGCACCAAAAGGAACAAACATCAGCAGTATGCACCAAAAGGAACAAACATCAGCAGTATGCACCAAAAGGAACAAACATCAGCAGTATGCACCAAAAGGAACAAACATCAGCAGTATGAACCAAAAGGAACAAACATCAGCAGTATGCACCAAAAGGAACAAACATCAGCAGTATGCACCAAAAGGAACAAACATCAGCAGTATGCACCAAAAGGAATAAATATCAGCAGTATGCACCAAAAGGAACAAACATCAGCAGTATGCGCCAAAGGAACAAACATCAACAGTATGCACCAAAAGGAACAAACATCAGCAGTATGCACCAAAAGGAACAAACATCAGCAGTATGCACCAAAAGGAACAAACATCAGCAGTATGCACCAAAAGGAACAAACATCAACAGTATGCACCAAAAGGAACAAACATCAACAGTATGCACCAAAAGGAACAAACATCAACAGTATGTCCCACAAGGAACAAACATCAGCAGTATGCACCAAAAGGAACAAACATCAGCAGTATGCACCAAAAGGAACAAACATCAACAGTATGCACCAAAAGGAACAAACATCAGCAGTATGCACCAAAAGGAACAAACATCAACAGTATGTCCCACAAGGAACAAACATCAGCAGTATGCACCAAAAGGAACAAACATCAGCAGTATGCACCAAAAGGAACAAACATCAACAGTATGCACCAAAAGGAACAAACATCAGCAGTATGCACCAAAAGGAACAAACATCAACAGTATGTCCCACAAGGTACAAACATCAGCAGTATGCACCAAAAGGAACAAACATCAGCAGTATGCACCAAAAGGAACAAACATCAACAGTATGTCACACAAGGAACAAACATCAGCAGTATGCACCAAAAGGAACAAACATCAGCAGTATGCACCAAAAGGAACAAACATCAACAGTATGCACCAAAAGGAACAAACATCAGCAGTATGCACCAAAAGGAACAAACATCAACAGTATGTCCCACAAGGAACAAACATCAGCAGTATGCACCAAAAGGAACAAACATCAGCAGTATGCACCAAAAGGAACAAACATCAACAGTATGCACCAAAAGGAACAAACATCAGCAGTATGCACCAAAAGGAACAAACATCAACAGTATGTCCCAGAAGGAACAAACATCAGCAGTATGTCCCACAAGGAACAAACATCAGCAGTATGCACCAAAAGGAACAAACATCAACAGTATGCGCCAAAGGAACAAACATCAACAGTATGTCCCACAAGGAACAAACATCAGCAGTATGTCCCACAAGGAACAAACATCAGCAGTATGCACCAAAAGGAACAAACACCAGCAGTATGCACCAAAAGGAACAAACATCAACAGTATGCGCTAAAGGAACAAACATCAACAGTATGCACCACAAGGAACAAACATCAGCAGTATGTCCCACAAGGTACAAACATCAGCAGTATGCACCAAAAGGAACAAACATCAGCAGTATGCACCAAAAGGAACAAACATCAACAGTATGCACCAAAAGGAACAAACATCAGCAGTATGCGCCAAAGGAACAAACATCAACAGTATGTCCCAAAAGGAACAAACATCAACAGTATGTCCCACAAGGAACAAACATCAACAGTATGTACCACATGAAGCAAACATAAGAAGTATGTACCACATGAAGCAAACATCAACAGTATGTACCACATGAAGCAAACATTAACAGTATGTACCACATGAAGCAAATATAAGAAGTATGTACCACACGGAACAAACATCAGCAGTATGCGCCAAAGGAACAAACATCAACAGTATGCACCAAAGGAACAAACACAAACAGTATGTCCCACAAGGAACAAACATCAACAGTATGCGCCAAAGGAACAAACATCAACAGTATGTCCCACAAGGAACAAACATCAACAGTATGTCCCACAAGGAACAAACATCAGCAGTATGCGCCAAAGGAACAAACATCAACAGTATGCGCCAAAGGAACAAACATCAACAGTATGTACCACATGAAGCAAACATCAGCAGTATGTCCCACAAGGAACAAACATCAACAGTATGTCCCACAAGGAACAAACATCAACAGTATGTCCCACAAGGAACAAACATCAACAGTATGTCCCACAAGGAACAAACATCAACAGTATGTCCCACAAGGAACAAACATCAACAGTATGTCCCACAAGGAACAAACATCAACAGTATGTCCCACAAGGAACAAACATCAGCAGTATGCGCCAAAGGAACAAACATCAACAGTATGCGCCAAAGGAACAAACATCAACAGTATGTACCACATGAAGCAAACATCAACAGTATGTCCCACAAGGAACAAACATCAACAGTATGTACCACACGGAACAATCATCAGCAGTATGTACCACATGAAGCAAACATCAATAGTATGTACCACATGAAGCAAACATAAGGAAGTATGTACCACACGGAACAAACATCAGCAGTATGCGCCAAAGGAACAAACATCAACAGTATGCGCCAAAGGAACAAACATCAACAGTATGTCCCACAAGGAACAAACATCAACAGTATGTCCCACAAGGAACAAACATCAGCAGTATGTACCACATGAAGCAAACATAAGAAGTATGTACCACAGGGAACAGACATCAGCAGTATGTACCACATGAAGCAAACATAAGAAGTATGTACCACACGGAACAATCATCAGCAATATGTACCACAAGAAACAAACGTCAGCAGTACATACCACATGAAACAAACATCAGCAGTACATACCACATGAAACACACATCAGCAGTACATACCACATGAAACAAACATCAGCAGTACATACCACATGAAACAAACATCAGCAGTACATACCACAAGAAACAAACGTCAGCAGTTTGAACCACATGAAACAAACATCAGCAGTACATACCACAAGGAAAAACATGAATATACACCACAAAGAACAAACATTAGTCTGCATCGCAAGAACCAAACATCAGTCTGCATCGCAAGGAACAAACGTTAGCGGTATGCACCACATTGTCCAAACAGCAATATGCACCACAAGGAACAAACATCAGTATGCAAAACAAGGCACACATTCAGTATGCGCAACAAGGAGCACACTCAATATACGCAACAAGGAACAAACAGTATGCGCTACAAAATACAAACATAAGTATGCATCACAGGGAAAAATGAAAGTGTGCTCAACAAACGTCAGTAAGAAATACTCGGTACAAACATCATATGCATGTGATGGAAGAAACATCAGCGTTCAGTTTGCATTACATATTTATCAAATGACTTTTTACAATATTAATTTCTGTCAGAACAAAAGATCGACTCATAATTTAAATGTAATATACTTCCTGTTTGCACAAAACCCCGACCCTGACAAACCTGCCCGGTATTTCAGTGTTAGAGCGTCCTACTCTGGTGTCGGATGTAACAGGTTCGATTCGTGGCCGCGACATACAAAATACGTTTAAATGGTACAGGTTGCTCCTTTGCTTACCCTCGGCATTCAAAATGTAGTTTATGACATGATGGTTTGTTGTCAGGTGAATTTGGCTGTGTATGGAATCATAACTAAAATTGACATTACAGTAAAACCTCAAAATAATACCACCCTTGGGACCCTTGAAAGCTGGTTTTCATATTGAGGTGGTCTTAATATTGAGGTTGAATAAAGAGCAAAACTGTGAAATCGACTTGTAAATTGTGTTCTTAACATTGAGGTGGTTTTATTATTGAGGTGGTTTTACTGTATCCTTTAGGTATAAAATTTAGAAGTTATCATATAATTAATACAGTATTGTAGCTAGTATTTTAGGTACTTCATTCAGTCTGTTTTAATGGTGTGACATTATTCCATGCGACAAAGTATCACGGATCATTTCTGTCTATAATACAGTACGATAAGATATTTAACAATGTTCGACTTGGGCAACGTGACGACAAGCATCGACTTGAAATACCAAACAGCCACATTAAATGCCAATGTTGGGGCCCGTTTGTGTTTCGACGTACACTAAGCATACTCTGCATACAAAGCTGATGATTGCTAATCATATTTATTAGAACATTTATAATTACATTTAACATGAAGCATTTAAAGCTGACAAATGGCGTCTTACCTGTATAAACAAGGATATATCACGATACGTACCGCATGGTAATGTTAGGGTATTGTTAGAATCTCAGTTAACGATCGGAAAGCGCATAAATGTACATGGCAAGTTTGACAAGTTTTTTTTTATAAACAGTCACAAACACACAAACAATTTATTAATACACATACATAATTACAAACAAAATACAGCAAATTCTAGCAAATATGTAATACTTCATGACTGATAATGAAAATTCAGCATGAAGAGGCAAACTAAATGCCCTTATGTCCTACCGAAACTACATGTATTCAAACCCGGTTCTATGAGATATAGAACACAAAGTGACTGTTACAGAGACCCGTATGATGGTCATTTAATTATTTATCGTTGAACGAATATCGTAAAAACCGTATATAAAAACCAACTATATCGAAGACAACAATTTACAGAGAATACTGCTTGAATTATAAGCAACAATATGAAACTGTGGAGAACTACATAGAAAACAAGAAATATCCTAAAAAAACGATGATCGGTGTAAATTGAAGTAACCAAAGTTGTTGTAGTTTTATTGGCTATTATTTTGAGTTATTGCACGAACACATGTTAATAGAACGAACACCAACATAATAAAATACTGCTTCCGTTAATTTATTTGAACGTATGCATATATTCAATATCATTAATAGGATAAATAGTTTGTTACATGTTCATCACACCACAGTTACAGGACCATTGTCATTGTCCATTGACATTTAAGAGCATCAAACCACAGTTACAGGACCATTGTGGCATTGTCCTTTGACCTTTCAGAGCATCAAACCACAGTAACAGGAACATTGTGGCATTGTCCATTGA
Organism: Mactromeris polynyma; assembly: GCA_032209605.1. NCBI lineage: Eukaryota > Metazoa > Mollusca > Bivalvia > Venerida > Mactridae > Mactromeris > Mactromeris polynyma. The sequence continues at coordinate 53,229,801 of JASFXZ010000001.1, forward strand.
CCTTTCAGAGCATCAAATCACAGTTACAGGACCATTGTGGCATTGTCCATTGACCTTTCAGAGCATCAAAGCACAGCTTCAGGTCCATAGTGGCATAGTCCATTGACCTTTCAGAGCATCAAACCACAGTTACAGGACCATTGTGACATTGTCTATTGAACTTTCAGAGCATCAAACCACAGTTACAGGACCATTGTGGCATTGTCCATTGACCTTTCAGAGCATCATAAATCACAACTTCAGGACCATTGTGGCATTGTCCATTGACCTTTTAGAGCATCAAACCACAGTTACAGGACCATTGTGACATTGTCCATTGAACTTTCAGAGCATCAAACCACAGTAACAGGACCAGTGTGGCATTGTCCATTGACCTTTCAGAGCATCAAACCACAGTAACAGGATCATTGTCATTGTCCATTGACATTTAAGAGCATCAAACCACAGTTACAGGACCATTGTGGCATTGTCCTTTGACCTTTCAGAGCATCAAACCACAGTTACAGGAACATTGTGGCATTGTCCATTGACCTTTCAGAGCATCAAATCACAGTTACAGGACCATTGTGGCATTGTCCATTGACATTTAAGAGCATCAAACCACAGTTACAGGACCAGTGTGGCATTGTCCATTGACCTTTCAGAGCATCAAATCACAGTTACAGGACCATTGTGGCATTGTCCATTGACCTTTCAGAGCATCAAAGCACAGCTTCAGGTCCATAGTGGCATAGTCCATTGACCTTTCAGAGCATCAAAGCACAGCTTCAGGTCCATAGTGGCATAGTCCATTGACCTTTCAGAGCATCAAACCACAGTTACAGGACCATTGTGGCATTGTCCATTGACCTTTCAGAGCATCAAAGCACAGCTTCAGGTCCATAGTGGCATAGTCCATTGACCTTTCAGAGCATCAAATCACAGTTACAGGACCATTGTGGCATTGTCCATTGACCTTTCAGAGCATCAAAGCACAGCTTCAGGTCCATAGTGGCATAGTCCATTGACCTTTCAGAGCATCAAACCACAGTTACAGGACCATTGTGACATTGTATATTGACCTTTCAGAGCATCAAACCACAGTTACAGGACCATTGTGGCATTGTCCATTGACCTTTCAGAGCATCATAAATCACAACTTCAGGACCATTGTGGCATTGTCCATTGACCTTTTAGAGCATCAAACCACAGTTACAGGACCATTGTGACATTGTCCATTGAACTTTCAGAGCATCAAACCACAGTAACAGGACCAGTGTGGCATTGTCCATTGACCTTTCAGAGCATCAAACCACTGTAACAGGATCATTGTGCATTGTCCATTGACTTTTCAGAGCATCAAACCACAGTTACAGGACCATTGTGACATTGTCTATTGACTTTTCAGAGCATCAAACCACAGTAACAGGATCATTGTGCATTGTCCATTGACTTTTCAGAGCATCAAACCACAGTTACAGGACCATTGTGACATTGTCCATTGACCTTTCAGAGCATCAAACCACAGTAACAGAACCATTGTGACATTGTCCGTTGACCTTTCAGAGCATCAAACCACAGTAACAGGACCATTGTGACATTGTCTATTGACCTTTCAGAGCATCAAACCACAGTTACATGTCCATTGTGGCATTGTCCTTTGACCTTTCAGAGCATCAAACCACAGTTACAGGACCATAGTGGCATAGTCCATTGACCTTTCAGAGCATCAAACCACAGTTACAGGTCCATTGCGGCATTGACCATTGACCTTTCAGAGCATCAAATCACAGTAACAGGATCATTGTGGCATTGTCAATTGACCTTTCAGAGCATCAAACCACAATTACATGTACATTGTGGCATTGTGACATTGTCCATTGACCTTTCAGAGCATCAAAAACCACAGTTACAGGACCATTGTGGCATTGTCCATTGACCTTTCAGAGCATCAAACCACAGTAACAGGACTATTGTGGCATTGTCCATTGACCTTTCAGAGCATCAAACCACAATTACAGGATATTAAAACTAGTCGTAAAATGTTTAGACAATCCCCACCGTAAGTTGAGTTGCATTCGTTCGACTATCACAATCATAGAAAACATTTTAATATCTGTTGACATTGTCTGATTAGCCTAACAATGATATACATGACATTTTTTTTATTTTGATGCATGACGTACATAAAACTACGACAATATTTCTTCAGTAATTAAAAGTAGCACAATTATAGATACGTACAAACCATGATTTAGGAAATACGAATTAATTCATTCCCAGTCCAGCGTTTTCAGTCACGTACTTGGGGAGAAACCATTCGTTACACTGACAGCGTAATAATTCATTATAATCAGATATGAATACAACGTGTCGTGCTTTAACTTATCAACGAAAAACAGGTAATAGATATTACACTGACAGCATTGTACAACATAAAATGTGTAGTCGAATAGACGCCGTTATTACTGGTAATTCATTACTTTATTTTGCCTCGAATACTCTCCCCAGAGCGACCCGCTCTCTAGCAACAACCTCTCTTCAACTACAGTATCCACATTTGTTTTCCATGTAGCAATAATTTACTACCAATTTAACCTCTCTTCAGCATTAACCGCTCTTCATATACAGTATCCATATTTATTATAGCAATAATCAACTACCAATTTAACCTCTCTTCAGCATCACAACCTCTCTTCAGATACAGTATCCATATTTATTATAGCAATAATCAACTACCAATTTAACCTCTCTTCAGCATCACAACCTCTCTTCATATACAGTATCCATATTTATTATAGCAATAATCAACTACCAATTTAACCTCTCTTCAGCATCACAACCTCTCTTCAGATACAGTATCCATATTTATTATAGTATAACATGTCATTAACTACCAATTTAACCTCTCTTCAGCATCACAACCTCTCTTCAGATACAGTATCCATATTTATTATAGTATTACATGTCATTAACTACCAATTTAAATTCTCTTCAGCATCACAACCTCTCTTCAGATACAGTATCCATATTTATTATAGTATTACATGTCATCATTAACTACCAATTTAAATTCTCTTCAGCAACAACCTCTCAACAAAAGCCAATATATAAATAATAAGGGCGTTGCACTGGATAGGTTACACTATATGGAAAAAATGATTAAGATGTGATACGTCAACAGATATGAAGGTACTAAAAAGTGTAGCATTCGTTTGACCTTGACCTAAAACAAGCTACTACAGCACATATAAGACATAATAATGCCATTTTGCAATACCTCAGTTATAGGTCTGAACCAAGCAGACGACAATATGTATGTTTACTAGCTGGTGAACTACAGACTACGTTACTAATGTTGATTTGCACGACCAATACCTACATACCGTTTTAGTACCTGTCCAATTCAGTTAACCCTTACAAAAGAACCCACGCAAAATGTTTTGGTTGAGGTCCGGTAACAAGAAAAATTGACGGATAAACCACTGAAAATCTATAAGTGAACCCGTTAGGGTTCGAACCCACGATCCCTCCGACGGCAGCGCCAAGCAATAAGTAAAGTCGCCGTTACTTCAGTGCTAGGCGATGACGTTGTATGGATCGTGCGTTCGAACACCATCGGATTCACAAATAATATCTAAAATTTACTTGAATGCTGGGTTGTAGTCGTAAAAGTGAGTGAATAAGTTGCTACAGGGAACGCCACCTACATACGACCATAAGTACCTCTTCACAGACCTCCGGGAAACAACAATCCATAAAACATAAGGCACTTGAGGAGGCTCAAAGGGTACATACGTATAGGGGAACAGATGCGCAATGAATGGCCTGACCGACCATTAGGGATAACTAGGAGAATAAAAGAGGACAAACAGGGGGAGGGTTTGTCTGTCTGTGCATCATGTAAGCTGCAGTTTCAATTAAATTATCGAAGATTATTTTTGATATAGTGTAAAGTCTGGCCATTACATCAAACACATATAAAAGCAGAATAGTTAAATTTTAGGGCGATTCCATCAAAAACGGATGTAAACGCGTACTTACAGATAAACTCCATTGCATCGCAATATCATTTTTTATCTGTTTAAATGAATACAACTTAGTTATTGCTTTTACACGGATATTAGATATTTCACAGATGATATATAAAAGCATTTCAAGAAATTTATTTTGACTGAAGGATCACAAAACAACACACAGATTTCCGTTAAATTCAGTCGTATTTATAAACAAACTTAATCCATGAACTAAGTTTGAAATGAATTAATAATTAACACATCAGTGAAAACTAAGCATGCGTGGTTCTATTTGTAACTTGTTTGATGTGCACTTCAGTTTTGAAAGACAGAAACAATCCGTTCGAAATAGAGTTTTGCAAATTATGTATAGTAATGGGTTGTTATTATTATGATGGCAGGTACAGAAGCCGTGGTTTTCATATATAGAAAGCAATTTCAGCTTCATCTTGAATGATGTAATCAGTGAATCAGACGTATAATGCGTAATTTACAAGCAGAACTATAAATAGATTTTGGATGAGTCAATACAAATTTTAGGGTGTGAAAGTTTTATTCAAAATGAAAAACTGTTGGTGTCGTCAAAATATGCATTTCTATTTCTTTTTCTGTAGGCACAGTGCAATTCTGAGATACATTTCTTTACAAGGTATAGCTTTTCACCATGTGTACTGGTCATTTAGAACACATGTAAAGTACTATCATGTCACTTACATTTAATGGAATCGTCAAGCTTCATTCTGTTTGCGCGGGAACCACGTTATCATTGGTGGTATTCTGTATTCTGGCACGAATAATAAATATGTCATGTCTTGATTTCACTTTTAACAAGTTAAAAAAATTGTAGTGATAGATTGGTATAATTTCATAAATGACCTTCATTTTTTGATAAGTTAGAAATATATGCGAATTATGGACATTTCAACGGAAGAAACTTATGTTTGACAATAGGCCTATGAGGTGAACAAATCGTTTGCTTAGTTCAATGCTGAAAATTGTGAACCAACTCGTAAAGAAAGACAGAATGACATTTAGGATGATTTTTCACATGTTTGTTATTATTGGTTTCATGCTTAATCGTAAGTCCGTATCCATATGATCGAAAACTATGTCAGTTATATTATTGTGTAAATATTTACTGTGCATTGGCGTCACAAAAATGCAGCATTGACATTAACATTTAAAATTGTCTTGGGAAAAAGCATCATATTTGTACAGTTCATACTCATGTTTTGTCTGGTATAGTATTGCACAATGTGCGTATTAAAGGAGCCACCTCAAATATCTGTACTAAAACAAGATGATACAAGCCTACTGACAATTGTATATGTTCTATTAAAGCTGTCACCGAGCGCCTTAAAATGACCCGAATATCTCCATTGGTTTGGTGTTACGCCTAGTAGAGCAAATCCAGATTTCGACCATTGAACGTGGATCCATTAAGTAACAAACATGTTATATACCAAAATGTTCGGGACAGTCTGCAGATTACCGGACTGCCGGCATAAATTGCAATTTTTGGTGCGTGCCTAGAAATCAAAGATGTTTTATTAAAATGAGTGAATTTTAAATTAAAAGCTTTAAATGTTTATTAAATAAGGGACCAAAACCAACTGCTGAACTTTCAGGTATATTCAAGGTCATTCTCAAGGTCAATTCAAGGTCAAGTGTACAAATGGCCGATATGAGCGGTTTTGCTATATATCTTATATATTGTTTTATATCATATTTGCTGTGAGTAAGATTGGTTACCTATAGAAATTGAAAATACCAATAATGATAGCTTGTTTGTAACTATTTCTATTGAGAAAGTTTTCTAATAAATTCCAGAAATATATTTTGAATGAAAAAAAATTACCACGAATTACCACTTTTTACAAGATACACTATTTCTTTCATTCAATATCAATGTCAAATTCAAGGTCAATGGTTAAGACAACTAAATAGTGCAGGCTTGACTGTGTCAAGTGCTTATTTTAACCTTTGGATATGTAAAATTATAAATGTGCGTTAAACAACTTTCCTTTATGATTTTGTTTGGTTGCCATGGAGAATTTGAAAAGCCGATGACGATATTTCGGGTCAGTTATAAATATTAGTAATAATTATATTTTAATATGTTATGTTTTTTAGCATACTTGGCATGCGCGGATCTAGAGGGGGCGAAGGTCCGGACCCCAATGAGATTTTGGCCAAAATATATTTTCTCTTTTAAATCCTGTAACCAGAGGGGTCCAAAGTTCAAAGACATGGACCCCCCCCCCCCCCTGACGAAAATTGCTGGATCCGCGCTTTCTTGGTTTCATCAAACGTATGCCAGTATAAATGAAGCTCTTAATGTTAATCAAGATGTAATATGTGCAACAATTAAGTTTTAAAACGGCTGATCAAAAATCATAATATGTTTAATTTGAAGATCACATACTAGTAACTGTCTACATATGAACACTTACTGTTTCTTTTTAAATACATTTAACATCATTTAAATACAATTTATACGTCTTGGATCATTTTAATATGTTACGTTAAAAAACTTCAAGTATTATTCTGTTTCATGGCATCGTCATAATTAAACAATATTTGTTCTTTTAATAGAGTACATGTATGGTAAAAAGTAAAGCTGTTGTTTGCTTCCCATCTATTTTAAGCAACGCAATTTTCTCTGTGTTTAATTTTAGTAAAAATATAGCGCCTATTTTAAAACGCCACCCCTTCTTATAAACGGCGGTCATCTTGGACGCCATCTTCGATTTCAAGGTCTGCACCAATATTTTGCAATTTATGACGACAGTCAGGTAATCTTCAGACTGACCCGAACATTTGTGGTATATAACTTGTTTGGTAACGTTTTGGTTCCACCTGACTCCTTAACTAAGTCACTGATTGGGACTTTGCTAGGCCTACTCTACCACGTTTGTTTCAACCAGTCTGATAAAGTGTGCTTTTATGATCAAATATTGAATAGGTGACGACCGTCTGTGGAGGACAGCGAACGGTAGATAAGTTAACAGGCTGTCCTAAACGTCTAATGTATGAACTACCTACACTGCATATATTAGCGTTGCGTTCGTTCTATAGTACAATAGTATACTTGCATTAATACGACACGAAGTACAGATTTCAGATGACATAACCACATCACTAAGGTTTCATCAGTTTTAGTTTTACTTCCGCAAACAACTTACATCTAGAGGGCTAGGAGAACGACAAACTGAATCGACAGTGTGCTATATGTTCAAGTCAGATCAGTGCGGAAAATACCCTTGATTCCGGCATTAAACTCAACTCCATGTTCCCGTCAAACCCTACCCTCTGGCTTCTGTGCGATGCTTGAGTATACATTTCATATTATAATACATATGTGCAACCGGTCTGCACTGTGGATCTACTAAATAATAATGATGAAAGATTGAATTTCATTATGAAATGTTCATGTCTTTTCACAATGGTTTTTTTGATGTTCATCTATTATTTTAAGATTTATGTTATTCATATAAAATTGCTAAATATTTAGATATATGTCGCTTTAATATTTAAATGTCTTTAGGGATAATTTTGTTAATTGAATCGTCGCATTATATTCCAATTGCTAAACGCTTTAATACCAATATGGAAGAAACACAACAGGACAGGCTCTGTATGAATACATGCATATTTTGTGGAAAATGTGAACATTATAGGCTAGTAATAATGCCAGTTGTATGAAATATAGTACTCAGTCAAAATGCTCGTTTTCTGATTGCGTTAGAAAAAGTAAGAATGTGATAAATTTAACCTTTATTATCTACAATTAGTGAAAGGTATATGTAATACCAAGGACATTGTTATAGAATGTTCGTAATATACGGTTTATTGTATAAAATCCGCATCGAGATAATTACTGGATAAAAAGCGCATTAGTCGCTAAATCGTTTGCTTTCTCGGTTGTAGAAATTATCAACGAACATGTGATAAGTTTACAAAATGTCAAATTTTATTATGTTTTATCAATTTTTGCCATGATAAGATTAATAATTAGGAAGCCATTCAAATAAGTTCTTGTCGCGTCGAACTATTACATGTACTGTGATGTTATCATTGATACAAAATACATAGAATTTGACACCAAATAATCAACATAAATCCACACAAGCATACTTATATGCAAATTTATATCAACAAACGTGCTACAATAAATTAATATCTAGTAATTTCCGAATACTTACGAGTACAAGAAATAAATCCAGATTAATAATGTTTTATAATCCGTGCTACTCTCAGTGGCTATATGGGTAATGTACTATCTATTTAAAACAACAACAAAATTAGCATCAAACTTCACAGCAACAATTGTCTGTTAATAATAATCTTTCTCTTTTGTACTGTGTTGTACCATCCTGTTCAAAACAACAGTACCTCGAATATTTCAATTACAAGATCACGTTACATCCAATACAGAAGTCCTTAGTCATCGACATAAAACCTTTCTATAGCGTCACAGTACAATATTAGTACATATTCCAACATCGAGTTATTTTAAAACCTGCTTCAAAAAATACTTGGCGCCCATGCCTGTGAGCCGACAACGCAGTTTATCCGCAGTCAAATATATCTGAACATTGCTACTTACGCCGTAAAATCTATACAGAAAATATCGCGCAATTATGAAGCATTGTCTTCATCCCTTATCACAATGGCTTAATTACAGAATCGTTAACAAGATATTCTCGTGATGGAACAGATTGTTGGTCCCTCTTTTAGACATATTTTGTGTAGATTTAGCGATTATTGGATTCGTCTCCAAATAGACACGAGGCGTCACTAATTTCAAACACTTTTACACCATGTATGCGGAGTTTTTTTTTATATCTGCGCAATTTTCATATCCACAAGCTTTACTGATTGGTCAACTAGCGACGATTTATTGTGTGTTTCAAGTTCAGTACCTATGAACATGCGTGGTGTTAATTTAATTGAACCAAGTTTATGTCTACTTCACTTTTAAGCGCATACTTGACAAGTGTTCTCGAATTTAAGCAATTAATGCCATGCTTTGTTTATTCCTACATCGCGACCAAACCGCCTAGAGTAACATTCCGTAGTCTTGTGTAGTATACTTGTTCAATTACATGTAAGCATTGTGTTGTTTTAATTTCTACACTTGTACTCATCAGTTTATCTTTTTCTATAGAGTCAGTATTTAAAATATAATGGAACCAACAGATAGACGGATAAAGCAAACATGTTTAATTCATAGAACATCTAGAGCATGGAGATGATTCAAAATCACATTTTTTTCTCTAGTTAAACATTTTTGTAGAAGCAACAAAATTGGAAAATCCAGTAACTGAATATGTGTAAGTTTATTTTTGGCTTTCCCTTTACCGGTGTGTTGAATCCATATCAAGCATATGAGGGTATAACATATTTAGTAAGCACAGTGAAAGTCATATACAAAACTCAAAGGCCAACCCACAACAGTCCGGGAACCACCATTAAAAATGTATTCATGCAAAAACATTGATTAACAGCATGTGTAGACACTAATTTTAATTATTCTTTTCAACTTAATCCTTATATTCGGTTATAAATAAAGCATCCACGTACTAAGAGTTGTGTTTATTCTGATTTATCTTACATCGATTGTGAGACAATTAAAAATCATTCTCGGTGACTGTTGCTATGGTTACTAACCAGTTACGATGTTCTTCAACCTCTCCAAACGTAGGATTCGAATCCAAAACCTTCGGGTGGTAATGATACTGCTACAATATTTGAAAGATAAACTTAATTCCATTAATGTGTGTTTAAATACTTAATCATTATGTTTCCCTTATTTCTCAGTTAAGTTTCCTCTACTTGTAGGAGAAAGCAATGTTTTACTTGTCTATTATAAGATTTATAATTAATACGTCGATTACATTTCCCACGATTTGTTCACACAGCTAATAGTTTTTGTTACTTGTAACATTCATGCATACTTTTTGTTTCATGCACAACCATTTAACAACACTGTCACACATTTATATAAAAAACCAGTATAATCAATATTGTGCTAATATTAAAATACAATACATCGGCCATTGAAGAGAAACTAACCGTGATGTAGACATTAAAGAAGAGTAAATAAACTGCGTAGTAGGTACATAGGGTCTAAGTCTGAACATATAAATTATATTCTCCGCTCTGCACTTAGCAGTCAAATGTTTAAAGATTTGAGAGTATGCTTGTATAATATAGTGTTTTGAGCCCAATGTCTTCGAGATTTTAGTGTGAATATGAAATTCGAAGAAAGAATGATTATATACGTTGTGCTTTGCACTCAACATCAAAAACTCAATCTAATATTCACTTCAAAGACATACTTCAGATAAAGTTCGACCCTGATTTTTATATTTTACTGACATGTATGTATTGACATTCTTAAAGAATATTTGCGTCCCCATGGAAACCAAAAATAAAGTAACAGAAGCAAGACTTGTCATTTATTTTTGAAAACAAAAAGTTGTAACTGTTTCATTATGAAATGCTTTTCAAGCTGGTTGCAGATTTTTTTCTCAAATATTTCAAAACTGTTACCATGACAACCAAGAAAAGCAAAATAAAAATAATTTATTTATTTCTTATACACACCATGTACAAAAAACACAGTTTTGTGCGAATTGTTTTAAAAACAATATTTTTGCGAAAATTATTTTTGTTGCCATGGTAACAGTTTCAATATTACTGGTCTAAAGAATTCAGTTTTGTTAAATTCATCGGAGGGTGTTAGCACATGGACGTTTTTAAAAGAATTTGACACAGAAACGATTTTGGGGATAAGTTCACCTACCCTTTCTGAGGAAGTAAATGGAAAAGAATGCTCGGCATGAATTGAGAGAGTTGTTATTCATTGCACTCTCTCAAATTTTCAAAGTCAGACGAGTAAATGTTGACATAAGAGTGCTAAGTGTTGACTTGTTAGTAGTGACTAAAGGTTATAGTAGCGTCTTCAGTTTAATCCTATTTAATAGTATTTATATACACATTCATCATATTTACACAATCACACAAATAATAGCTGGAAACTCGATTCTAGTTTCGGGCCATTTTCATGGAGGACAATCCACTGCGGTAAGCCAGCTGAAAAGCATTGAAAGCTGGGGATGACTAGTATATACCTACATACAAAAGGGTTGAGTTCAACGCTTTTACAACATTCTCAAAATACCTCTCCATTGGCTGGTTCATTCGATGTATGGTTATAACTTCTTTTTGTGTTTTGAATGTATGTTATATCTCCCTTTCCCCTGTGAAATTCTATCACTTTATATAGTGTTCATGTTATTTCTGCCAAGTTTCGGCCTATTGTTGCCAGCTGTCTTAACTTGTCCTGTGATCTTTGCCATCCATTAATCCCCTCCCCGCTTCAATGTTTTTCCTCTTTTATTCTCCTAGTTATTCCTTATGGTCTTCCAGGCCATTCCCTAACGTATGTACCCTTTAACCTCATCAAGTGCCTTATGTTTATAGATTGTTGTTTTCCCGGAGGTCTGTGTGGGGAGGCAATGTCTTATGTATGTGGCGTTCCCTGTAGAAACTTATTCTCTCTCACACTACCTTAAATGTAGAACCAGAACCTCTTTATCAGTATACGTAGCAGCATGCTGGCAGAGATGATGTCCGTTAGCTAATAAAGGGGGCGGTTTGTTTTTAAATTTTGATAAGATTCGTAATTAATTAGACATGATGATATCACAAATTGAATAAAAGCGGTCTTAAAGATACTACAATCATGTCAAGACGCAGATATACAATTTGTTTACATCGACATGATTTCGTTATGCGTTGCCAAACAAGAAATGCTTGGTATTGTGTTTCCTCGTACATACCCCGCATTGTACCACTTTGTGCTGATATATTAACGAACTCTCTCTCAAAGACAAAAACTAATGGTATCGTAATACATGTTCAAGACATAGTTTTGCTCTTGTTTTACCAATGTCTTCAAGCAAGACGGTTGTTCAGGCTTTTAAAAAAATGTTATAAGATTATACGTTTTACGCATTCGACTTGGCAACCGTTACAGACACAACATGTTAGGCATCAGACATGCAAATGTCCAATAACACCCTCAAAGCATTGAATCTAGGCATTATGATATAAATCTGAATATGCTAAATATGCGCACATGATTTGGTAAAACGTCTTATATCGCCACTATACAAGAATTGACCTTTCGACAACAGGAAGGGTTTATCATGGTGATACCTCCCACACCCCAAAACGAAAGGGATGCGTCTGATTTGTGTATTTTGCCTATTGTGTCGTGTCCTTAACGACTTCTTTGTTGGGAAGAAGTCCAACTGGAGTTTTCTTATATAAACTGTTCATTTTCTTTGGTTGATCAAGTCAAGTCAAGTAAACTTTATTTAGAAGTCGGTTTTTACAACATGATAAACATGTATGTAGTAGAATTGTGACGTTTGGTGCACCTTTAAACCAGGTTTAAAACCCTAGCGGTAGTTTGCCAATGCCTGTCTCAAGGCGATACTCCTTTCATCCCCCGTCATTGATGTTCATGTCTTGTCACCCTTAAGCCTTTGCAATTGTTTATATTTATGCGTATTTTTTATATCACATTGTGCTTTTGAAATAGGCTGTGCCCATTGCATGAAGCATCTCCTGATCGGCTTCATCGTGCATTTTGTTATACTAAAATGGTAAATCTATATTCATATAGATAAAATAGGCGGGTTCGGTAATTCCAGTACAAAAACACTCTATTCCTTTAAGAAGAACAGTCGTAGTAACTCCGCTACCTAACCATGCAACCGATCAATGTAACGCTACATTGGCACGCACGTACTTCAGGTATGTTTTGTTTATAGTCATAGATTTCTCAGATTTATCGAAAGTTTTCCGCGTTCAGCACTGTCAGCAATATCCGTGACGTCACGTGCAGGATTTACATACAGATAAGCGCGTGCATGCAACATGCCAAACACGAGTAAATTACAGGGTATTTTGCCCGTATGTTTGCAATGTCAAAGAATATGCTTCATGCCACAGATGGTTATACAACAGAAATGAATGCTAAAGACGAGCAAGAAATGCCACATGTGCAAACAATCCTAAAGCCTTAAGGAGACGGACGTGACAATACATTCATACATGTTAAAACATGCAAAGGCAAAAGGGACACTGGGTGAAAATAGGAACTGTCAGTACTCCTGGAAGGTTAAACCTGATTTAAGGGTGCAGTAACCATCAAAATGCTGGGTATATTTTGCAAGTTCATGCCAATTTTAAAATATTTATACACTATAATTATAATGTCCCAATGGCTGATCAGTTTTATGTATAATTAAGGTAAAATGCCATCGGAGCCCATACATTTGTATCGGTTGTATTTACGCATGCTACATGTTGCATCAACACATTTTGTAGGTCGAGCAGAGGTAAACAAGACTCAAAGTCACATTCTCCCTCAAGTGTTCTCTATTTGACCAATGGATGCATTTTGCTTATCCACAATTAGCTTAATTTACGGCCATTTTCTGTGTTAACATCGGACAACGGAACTATTTGTGGCTATAAATTTTGTCAACTAAACTACATTAGACAATATTTCTTGCTTGTGCCTTAGCCATTAGTTTGTAGCTTAATCAATAGTTTGATGTTTATCGCTACATTAAGCAAATGCTAATTGTCGTGTTTTATAGTCTTCAACCATGTCACTTAATGTGACTACTGGTGATGTCTACATAGAAAACGAGTTGAGTTTGAAAATACAGAACAACTTCTAGGTTCTAGCAAACTTCCACGGCTGGAAACAGAAATAATATTGACTGCAGATTGGATGTCTCCATTAGGATTTAACAGCCGAAATGTTTTGTCGCAATTTTATCAACAATAACGTTGATATTTCAATCCTTGTATATTGAAGTAAGTGAAGCATAAAAATGTTTCCAATTACATTTCCATAAGGTTGCTTTACTCGACGTTTAACGTATGTCGTATAGAGGAAAGATCTTTATATTTACAGTGCTCGTCTGATTGTGTGATAAAACATTAGGTATATAAGGACAAATATTTGTGCAGGTCATGAAATTAGAAACAATGATATTTTTCATTAGTCCTAAGAAGTGGTTTTGTGAAAAATGTCATCGGTGTTTCTGTCATAGTCAAATGACATTCTTATCTTTTAAAAATCTACATTAATTGCCTTTCCGTAGCCATTGACCGCAATGAATATTGTACATTATACTTTGTTCATTGCAGTTTTAGTTTATTTTGATCCGATTAAATGAAACCACCATACCGCACATTATGGGGCAAATCTTTGCTTCAATCACAATTAAACGAAACCTTTGCGATGTTACTCTATCAAGATTCAAGACCGGTTAATACGTTTTCATTGACGTGCGGGATTCGCATGGAGTTCAATCTAAATATAGCACATTTCATGTAATTGTGCATGTTCGTTTTGAACTGTTCAACAAATTCGTGGTTTGACTTTAATAGACACTAAGACATTTTTTAATTGAGAAAAAAAGACACCGGCTATAAGTACTGTGTGGGTGGAGTGTGCGTTTTGGCCTTTATAATTGCTTACATGAATGTATTGTTGTCATGTCTCCCTGCGTGTTTGTGGTGGCAGTGCACGTTGTATGTGACATTTCTTGCTCAACTTCTTTATTCATTTTGATTAAGGGTTATCCTTTAGATTTAATTATCTGCTCTGATGAGTTATCATCAACACATTAAGTCAAATTGCATTTGTTAAAAAAAGTGCAGTATAACAAAGCAAACATATTATACGCGTTTTGGGACCATGTTATCATTTGGAAACTTATTTGGAAAGAGAGGGAAATAGTCTAGTTTCGTCAAAGCGATTGTAGTTCAATAATCAGTCCTGCTTTGTTTGATAATTGGGTTTCAATTGGTCGTTATCGTCTGCCGGAGAAAAGACAATACGTCACGTGTTGAACAACAAATGTGATGTGTTTGTTGGTCCATAGAGACTGGTTGACTTGATTTCCAAGCACTGATATATGTTTGAGTTGAGTTTTAATGTTTGTCCTCAAGTTAAAAACACGAACAATTGTGTTACGTTGTTAGGAAAAGAAAACTTAAACTATTTACTGATCCCAGTAGACAATCAGCTGAAATATTAACAATTAAATGTAGAATATTTTTTCTTGTCTCTTCAGAGTGTTATGTCACAATGTTTTGAATAGATCTATAGATGCATGAGGGTTTTCTTTGATTAGGATCGAGAGTTTACTTCGATTTAAACTATAAAATTTGTAAAACACTAACTATTATTGACAGCAATCATTTGATCAGAATACTAGCATAAACTTTTGAAACGTGCACCTACAGTAAATGAATGTAAGAAATACATCTAAAAGTAGGTTATCTTAATAAACATTGTTATCTTTTAATACATTTGTTTAAGCAGTTTATTATATAGAGCTTTAACGATGGCGTGAGGTCCTCGCAAACAGAGGGTCGTGTCGATTTTATGTGAACAAACGAAACAGTACTTAACGTGTGTTTTCATTTGACAAGCAAACATGTCGAAAGGGGTGGCTTGAAAAACGACATTGTTCACCATTGCATGATGCCTACTGAAAAGGTTATATAAATGAACATTTGGTGGATATTGATACATATTCATCTAAATGAAACTAAGATTTATATCGAATCATTCAAATTATATTTATATATATATTTATAATCATGTTTACAAATGATAATTAATCGTTTGAGCGCTACTGAAGACAACATTGCAAATATAAGTATATGTACATAATGATTATTTTGAACATGGATCATGATATTCTACGTTCTCAAGTGTATTGTATATGATTATGCTCTGAATAAACTGCTTTATATGTATGTCTGATATTTGTATCAATGAACCTATATAGTCATGTTTTTAAATTCATTGATGATGCTATCTTGCAGGTTTTAGAAGTGCTATTGTCCTTGCTTATTTCTATCTTGCTTTGTGTCCTCTCCCTGTATGTACCTCCTGATACTGTTCGTAATGTTGTTTTTTCCTCTCTGTGTCTGCCTTTTCTCTTTTCTCTTGTCTAGATCTGTCTGTGAAGTTCTGATTTGGGACTGTGACCCAGTGCATTTTTGTCACTCATGTTTTCGGTATATTGTCTTCAATTCCTTCATTTTGTCCTGCTATGAAGTCTCCTGAAAGACTTCATGTTATCATATATAATGACATACCACTGTAAATGAGCAACAATATCTTTTAAAGGTATATGCATCACGAAGGCTAATGTCAATGACTTCATTGGCTTAATTATTGATATTGAATGCATCCATTTTTTTTAATTTGTAGAATTATAGTATGTATACTCGTTACTACAAGGCATCACATTCCGGAATCTAGTGGGTAGAGTTAGACTTCAAATATAATAGTCGTGTCTCCTTGTGCTTTGGGGATGGCTGTTCGCTTTGTACGTTGCATTTCTGTCTCGATTTCTTCATTCATTTCAAGTATCACCGATAGAAAGTTTTCATGGAAACCTGGATTAAACAAGTTATATCTCATCTACATGAATATATCTGGAACTGGATCATTCTTCATTTAGTTCTTGTATTATATCTGTTTCTGTGTTCATGCCACCACGCAGGAACCATGTAACAACCTGCTGTACTGTAAGGATGATTGTTGTTGGTGGATATATAGTTTCTGCTGTGTTTGTTTATGGAGACATGTATGGTGATCATCTAGAAAACGACAATATAATGTAGCCGGCAATCATTTATTCCGCATGAATCAAACATATAAATCGTATCCATCTTTGTCATGCCATAACAATAGCTGGCATTGATCTTTAACTTCGCGTGTGATGATTTTATCCGAGTTTAATCAGAAACACTTTTCAAAGACTCCAAAAGTTGAAGCCATAGAGTATTATAAGGCAATCTCTTTATTCTGCTGTCCGTCATTGATGCGATTTGAAATACAGAAAATAAGGGTGAATCGATTTGTTTCAGTCAAGGGGGTGTACAGACAGACTCCGAGATATGCCTAGCATTTTTTGTCTTGATCTCTGTGCGATATTTGCATGGAATACTATTCGCAAGATGAACCACTTCGTACGAAGATACACATGTTATATCTGCTATTTGCCGCATGTATTACGTTTGTTTTAAGAGATCTGTTTAAAAGCATTGCAAATATTTCATCTGTCGTATTTGTTGTGCGAAGGAAGTGGATTATTATTATTATTGCCGGTATCCCAGAAATATCAAAACTAGATACATTTTTATCGTTGAAAGATGATTTCTTTCTTCCGGAATGATATTGCACTAGCGCATTTCTAATATAATTTTTAGTCTGTTATCGAATGTTAAAAATAATCAATCAATAAATGTTGACTTAGTTTTAAACGATAAAGATTTAGATAAAATGTTGGATTTACACAATTACGACTGGTAGTGTCGTTACACTCCCAGTAATCATTGTCACCACAACATTCGCGTAATGCGTTAAAAATGTCCTAATTCGACTAACGGCCTGATGTCAATCGTCAAAAACTAAACTTGTAAGCAAGATTTTCAAACTGAATCGGAACATATAGAGCTACACAAATATGTCCAGACGTTCGTTTAAATGCAAAATATTTCCAAAAAATACCGGGTGTGCATTAGCTAAGCTACGTGAAATGAGATGTCATACCAGATACCTTTGAATATGAAATTCAACAAAAACACAACTACGGTGGTGATATTAACACTTCATTATTTCTCTCCTACGATGTCAAGATTTTCACGATTTCAACTTCATGAATTCACGAGTTTAACTTCACGAATTAACGATTTTAATTTCACCAATTCACAATTGCAACTTTACAACTGATCATTTAATGTTTTATGATTTGAAATGAATAATAAAGAAATTATCACCGTTCAACAGTTGATAATTTACTGTTTGACGTGTATTTGACTGGTATAATTGTACAAAGCGTTTACATCGGAAAATTGTCCATGCATACACTTATATAACATAATTATATGATAAAAGTCAGTCATCCTACGAACGTTTTGTGGTAGTAATAATGATACAATATGATGGAAATTCTGTTATATTCATTTCTGCTGTATTTAGCGATATTATACGCACTCGGTGCAAAGTAAGGATGAATGAACATCATTAACAGACCGGAACTGTACACGACAGAAACCATAGTACATATCATAGTGTTTGCATCTGAATATATACTGGTCTAAAGAGCGGATCCGCCATCTTTGAGAATATTCATTACACTATAGCATAGTAATCTGAAACGATGAAGGTGATTTTGACAAGTTAACACCAACGTTTGCGATAGTTCAATTAATGTGTATCAATAGTGTAATAGCATAATACTGTAAGAATCAACAGAAGATGTTTCCAGTAGCTTTTGAGACACTGTGTGAAATATTACTGGTGGGTTAGTACTTTAGACCAGTATATAGATTGTTTACGTCGGTCACGTCACATACTGTTGTTCTACTAGTACATACTGTTGTTATATTACTGGTGGGTTAGCACTTTAGACCAGTATATCAATTGTTTACGTCGGTCACGTCACATACTGCTGTTCTACTAGTACATACTGTTGTTATATTACTGGTGGGTTAGTACTTTAGACCAGTATATAGATTGTTTACGTCGGTCACGTCACATACTGTTGTTCTACTAGTACATACTGTTGTTATATTACTGGTGGGTTAGTACTTTAGACCAGTATATAGATTGTTTACGTCGGTCACGTCACATACTGCTGTTCTACTAGTACATACTGTTGTTATATTACTGGTGGGTTAGTACTTTAGACCAGTATATAAATTGTTTACGTCGGTCACGTCACATACTGCTGTTCTACTAGTACATACTGTTGTTATATTACTGGTGGGTTAGCACTTTAGACCAGTATATAGATTGTTTACGTCGGTCACGTCACATACTGTTATTCTACTAGTACATATTGTTGTTATATTACTGGTGGGTTAGTACTTTAGACCAGTATATAGATTGTTTACGTCGGTCATGTCACGTACTGTTGTTCTACTAGTACATATTGTTGTTATATGACTACGACTTAATGTCAGAAACATACACACATTAGTTAAATGCTATGCGGCAACATCACAGGGTACTGAGAGAAAGGTTTAAGGGTGAAAAAATTACTTATATGTACATTATAATAGCACAATGCTCAATCGAATATATTTCAGTCCTACAAAATCAGGTATACTGTTTTTTTCAATACGACTTTCAACATATACATGTATGCCAGAGTTCCTGTTTTTATATTATTGAACTTATAGGACGTGTACAGTGCCATATCTCCAAGGCAACGTCATGTAGGTGCCGCCATTTTTGGCTGTTGTTGAGAGGTTTTTGCTCTAGAGAGGTTAAAATGATACTACCATGTATGTAATTTTGATACTGTCGTTAAAGAGAGAGGTTATAACTGAAGAGAGGGCCGATCTAGAGAGGTTATAACTGAAGAGAGGGCCGATCTAGAGAGGTTATAACTGAAGAGAGGGCCGATCTAGAGAGGTTATAACTGAAGAGAGGGCCGATCTAGAGAGGTTATAACTGAAGAGAGGGCCGATCTAGAGAGGTTATAACTGAAGAGAGGGTCGATCTAGAGAGGTTATAACTGAAGAGAGGGCCGATCTAGAGAGGTTATAACTGAAAAGAGGGCCGATCTAGAGTGGGTGTACTGAGTACACATCAATGCGGGTTCATTAATAATGCTACATGCAGTTAACTTAATGCCTACATTAGAACGTAATGTAACTACGATGTAAATGTACTTTCCGGGGTTACAAAATTCTTTACATCTATCGGAATTATTTATTTGAATGATTATTCATGGTACTTCTAGCGCTATACACGACCTTATAACTCTTATCTTTCTGTAACATCCATAACATAGTGCAATTTTATTTGAATAAAACATAATGTTTTCTCAGATATTATATTAAATATCATCTGTTTTAATGGTGATGCGGTTGCCTCGTCTTTCCACATGTTAATATCGCACTTGATAAGAATTCTGTTGATATGTTAGTTAGCAACGGATGAATGTCATTAAAATGTATAAAACCATCATTTAGTGTCTGTTTTTTTTATCTGTACTTCATCCAGAATATTAGCTCGCACTCTATGAATGTTTTATGCGCTGGACGATTTACATTGTTCGACGAAAATTACTTTTGATTGGATAGGGGACAGGAACACTACTTTAGGGAGACAAGGTGGTCGAGGAGTACAGCGCCTGACTTCTGATCCGAAGTTTGTGGTTTCGAAACCCGTCTTTGGCGAAATTCACGTCCCCTGAATTAAGCGTGAGTACTGGTTAGTAACCATTCGAGGGGTATTATTATAAGTTATATACCTGTTTCACACTCGACGTTAAGTAAATAAATTTAAACTAACTGATGCATATTACTGGACGGATAATGGTCTCCATGCGTCATTTTGACAAATACTGTACTAATAGTCTCTCCACCGACCAATATTATCTCGGTACATATTTTCCTATTCGACCACCCACAACAAAGCTTTTCGTCCCACCTACACCTGAAACTTAATCAACGAACTATCAGGTTGGCAGGTTTACGAGCAAAATTAATAAACAAAATAATAATGTACTCAACGTGTTTTATTTGTATTGTTGTAAATGTAAATGTTTTGCTCCCAATTGATTTCCGACAATAACTGCAAACTTAACAATTGTTACCTTAATACTATTTATCAATAGCAACAATTCCCTCATTAACCATTATTTGTCTGAGATGTGATTTTATAGCACTCTATACCCTGTGTATTTATATAAATGTGTAGTTTTTAATCATTCGCTAATCATCAACACAGAATGTGACAATTGTCCCACGTGGCATACTAATTGTTGCATTGTATTAATTGATCGAACAGACGTCTGCACACCGTGAGATCATCACAGATATTCCGACAATTTGTTTTGTGTATTTGCGTTTATATATCGTCGCCCCTGGTTTCCCATATGGGTGATGCCTCCGGAAAAATGTTAGTCATTTTAGATGTTTGGAAGATAGTGCATGATAGTGTTGCCTCACAAAATTGTACTATATAACTGTATTATAATCATGTTTATAATTAATGGGTCAGTCACACTACACCGTATAGCATTAACGGACGTCCAACGTATAACAAAATTTTCAATCCGTTTGCGTCCGTTCGCATGCGTTTCTTTTCCGTTTCTCATGCGGCGCCTACGCTCCTCGTCCGGCGATGTTCGTTCCATCCGGTGGAAGGTTTTGAACATGTTCAAAATTTGGAACGTACACCACCGGACAAAGTTGTCCGTTATATGTACGGTAGCAATGCGTTTCTATGCGTTTTGTTCGTTACTCGTGCGTTCCTTATTCTGTACTTGTCCGGTTCGCATCCGTTCATGTCCGGTGGCCCTGAATCACGGCCGGACTACTACCGGACATGCAACGGATGTTACGTATGTTTAACGGACGATAACTGACGAGGAACGCATAGGAACTGATAAATAACGGACGTGAAACGATGGTCCACCGGACAAAACTATGACGAAAATGATATAAAACGTTGTTTACCTGGCTGTTGGGGTTCTCTGCTTTCATTGGATATTTTGACTACAGGTCACCTGACATGTGGTCGTCTGTATATTCAATTTTATCATAACTCTCATATGTCTTCTTGCATTTCATGGGTAAGGACCTACCGAAACGTTGAGTTTTTGAGTTAATTTATCAAAATAGCATTGAGTGTCGCGTTAGAGCCTGTCTGCAGTATCAAGCATTCCTGATCCAGGCACGGGTGATGTCTGAGCGAGTGGAAACTCTAGTGCCGGAACATTGATCGTTCGTTATTTTTGTTTATAAGGTATTCGGTCACCATGTACACGTAGGTACTTATAGGCATTTTTGTTGACCCCGACATGTACCCCGCATGTCGTTAAATTGGTTTTGAGTCTAAAAGGGTAAATTTGTCTTCTTGATAATTTATCTACAAGCTTATACCAAATTTTGAATCCAAATATAGCTACACGCCGAGATCAATGAGATCAAAAATGGTTGTAGTTCCTATTATTTTTGTGATTTAGCCAGTGTGCTTTTCTTTTTCTTTTGTGCCGGAACCAAAAAAATATCGGACTCTTTATACCCGTTTTGTCCGTCACGTGACCGGTAGAAATACGTTCATCAAACGTTCGAAGAACGTTTTGTCAGTTTCTCATGCGTTGCGCTTACGTTTTGTGCGGTACAAGTCCGTTACTAGTACGGTGATGTCCGTTAATTGAACGTTGTTCGTCCTGTATATGTGCGTTGATCGTGCGGTCATTGTGCGTTTTGTCCGTTTTATGCGCCCCATACACCGATCGCGAGAGCACCAAGCATAAGCGGGGGATGCCTTTCGTCACCAGATAACTTTCTGCCGCAATTTTATATACGTTGGGCGTCCGTTAACGCTATACGGTGTAGTGTGACAGCTACATAACACGTAAATGATGGGGCGCTATATTATAAACTGTTTTCCAATGTATTCCTCGTAATGCGGCCTTCTTGCTTTAGAGATAAATGGCTTAGCTGAATAAAAACAAAACCTTTAGGGGCATATTTATGTCCCCTTTTCAAGGAGGCGGGGCAAAATTCCTTTCGAAATTGTCTGTTGTTCGTGGATCTGGTTATGAACCATAACGTTTAAATTCAAAACTGGGTTATGTTTGATCCCTCAGTTGCCTTCACTTGAACTGATATATTAAATGTGATTCGCAAAAAATATTTATTATAATACCTTTTATTATTTTTGAAGGAGTCGTGGTCACTGCGACATAAATACTGAAGTGAGTTTCTCAATAGATCAACAGTTGAATGAATCCTTATTGCAATGTATATATTATTTATTAATTAATTTATTTATTATTATTATTATTCAATTTCATGTCAAGCCGTAATCTATGTTAAACAGTGACTTATAGGTCCATTGGGCCGGGTGTATTTATTGAATGTTATAGTTTATTGTCATGTAACTACATACACATGTCAATCTTATAAACAATTTACTTCTACAATATTATAATAAACCATTGGTACATTCTATCCTATTAAATAATAAACTGGTCAAAAGTGTAACCCTCCAGTATTGTTTCGCACAGTTTCTAAATCTGATAGCTATAACGCCTTGATAACTATTGAACTGAATTGAAATAATCGAGAAAAGTATATGTAGGCCTTTCATAATCATATTCATCGCTTTGTCAATCTGTTGTGAAACTTCTCAAAATACAAAATGGCGGGTTAGCTCTTTTGACCAGTACATATCAACGTTTTATGCCACCACTTTATACCACTTTCAGTTGCTTAGTGAGATGGTAACAGTTGTAACATTTACCTCTAGCATGGTGCCATGGGGACATATATTTGAGTTGTGCAAACATCTCTTTCTTAATTGAAATTGTGTGAGCGCTTTAGATTGATTTTGAAGTAACTTTTTAAATGGTTGATTCACATGCTAATACATTCTGCACAAACAATATGAGTGCAGAAAACTTGAATTATATACTGTTATTTTTATATAAAACTTCTCCAGAATTTCGTATGTTTTGTGACAAATTACCGACGTACCAATGTATCATGTGGTGGTAAATCATCAATAAATACATGAATCAAGCAGCGATGATGTCTCAATTAGACCTTACTCAGTACAAACATAGAACTGCTTTACGACCAATTTACGATTCAATGATCTCTACCATCAGCGATTTTCTCGGTTGATATTCTCTTTAGTTGATATTTACGATACTAGATACGACATCAAATAAATATCACCAGTAAGATCCATAGAGAAACATTGAAACTGTTCATTTCCTATGCAAGGTTGCTTCATGGATATACGCTATGAGGCCCGCTTTTTCCACCAAATTTCTAAAAAAAAGTTTCTTCTCAAATCATTTAATTTTTGGGGCCTCCAAGACTTAGATGTTATGTTCCATGACTTCAAAACATGTGCCCCTCACTGTTGCTGGTTCGAATTACTCAAGAGATGTAGAATTTAAGACCTCTTATCTATAAGACAGTACTTTCAATGGCAAGTTAATATTTTTTCTTCCATATTGTAAATCGAGACCGACTTTCGCCAGGACCAATAGTGGTCTTATTATTGAGGATTCACATACGAAATAATATCTAATATGTGTTGGACAATATAACAATAATGAAATAGCAAAATTATACACTATTATCATATTAAAATAGCAGTTCTGAATTATAGAGATCATTATATCAGGCGAACAGTCTATGATGTACGGGAGTAAACTGAAGTTATGACATATACTTATTCTAGTTTGAGTTCTCGCCCTTTATACGCCAACAGATTGCGTAAGTCTGGACTTCTTCATTATTTAGATCATTAATCAAGTACTAATGTTTTCAATTTGCATATTATGGTAACTGTTTGACTATTAGTTTTTTGAGAGGCTTTAACGTCTCATTGCTATCATCGTCAACCGGATGACCTACTCGAAGTACCGCCATATTCATCGTCTCAAGAAAATAGTACATGTAAAGTCCTCAGATTTTTATAGATTTGAAGAGTATAATGGATGATTTATCAATTGTGGAATGATATAAACGTTTTTTCTGGATAATTTGTGTCAATTTTTACGAATTAGATTACACGAATTGTCGCGTATTAATTTCTAATACGATAACATTGAAAACGTGCAGTCTTGCTTTGTAAGCGCCTCCGAAGACTTTCAGTCCTTTGATTTATAACTAGTAAACTCTGATATTATATTATTAACACGTACATGATTATGTACAATGAAAAGTATTTAGTAAAACCGGAGATAAGATGAAAATGCTTAAGATATAACACGGACATATAAACCATATATGTCCGTGGATATAATACATGTATATATATTATAATCATCGCGATAGCGCTGTTCATGTATCAGAGTATAAATTAGGGAAACATCTCAAAACAAAAAAGATTCTTGTTATCTTCCTTAAGTGTACTTATTTTGATTTATGTGGAAACTGTACCCTGTTTCATAAATATCCCGCGTCTGCTTTAAGGGAGGCAATATACGATTAGCCATGCACTTATGCACATTCATATTATCTCCCTTGTTTTTGTAATATAGTAGCATGCTTATACAAACTCACTGAAGCTTAGAAAGTATTAACTAGATAATCTAAACACTTGAAATATTTAAGATGCATTGTATTCTACATAGATTTCTACTTAACCGAAGTCGCTGAATGTATTTGTCAATTTGCGCTGGAACTTCACATATCTCGATTGTAACTGATTCCTGGCCGCATCGCCGCATTGATTACGGTTGTTTTTCTATGAAATCTGCGAAAAAAACGAGGTGCTCCAAGTGCACCCTAAACACCTCGCACTGGGACCTTATTTTGACGGATCTCGATAATCTTACATTTGGCTGAATTAGTCTTGGCACAACTAAACACTGCAAGGTCAAACAAAGACATCCAAAGCTTAGCAGTGACAACGTCAGTCAAATATAGTACTAAGTCAGGTTATGTTTCTTAACAATTTGTAAAACTCTTGTTGTCAGTGCTTTTGTGGAGTCGTCTTTACGCATTTGTTTTGTTCGTCTCTTGTTAGAGATAACAAACTGCATGATGCGTGCGTGTGGTCGCAAATCATGATACGCTCCTTGTCGGTTTTCTCCAAGTATCGTAACACGTTATACAGCATTGAATCAACTCATGATATGAAATTCAACTCCACAACGGTACTGAGAAGCGTGAGTACTACTTTAGTTGTTAGGTGTAAAAAATTTGTTTGTTTCAGGTTTCCCGACCTACCCTATTTTTTGCACCGAACCAAGAACATTTTTTCGCGTGTTAACAATTTGTTTTCATTTCGGTAAAATTTCTTCCTTTTGGTAAAATTTCTTTGTGTGAATTTTTATTTAGGTTCATATTTCTGCCAAGTTATTAGACGCTTTACGAGTATTTCAGCTATAGAGCATTATATTCACATTGATCAAACAATATCCATGTCAACAGGGAAAGGAGATTTGTCTTTTAACATATATTGATTTAATTCTGTTTAATTTGCTTCGGTTGCAAATATAAAAATCTCCAAGATCGCCCTACCCTATTTTTTGGGAATCCTGAAACAAACATTTTTGTTTAGGCCTTAGTAGTTTTCCGAGTAATGAGCTACAAGCCTATAATTCAAGGCTAAAACTCAGCTTGTGCTCTGAAATTGTGCCGACGTTGCACAATGTACTCGCGAATGATTCCATCTTGCGTGAAACAATTTTGATGAAGTGCTCGAGAGTGTGCACCAGACAGGTAGCACTTGAAAACAGATACCCACACTTCTCTCAGAAAACATGAATATTCTGCTACACTTCCCTGTTTTATACATTGTAAAAAAGATGTAGAGAGTCAGGTCTGGTTCATGAGTTAAACACCAATCATTATTTACAGTTGTTTCTTCTTACAGGCATCGATGCCAACAAAATGTACGCAACATCTGTATAATTGGCAGAATGCGATTGAATATTACTTATTAGGAGTCAATGCATACGAGTAGTCCAGCTTAAGATAGCTATTGCACTTACTCAATGGTTTTATAACTTACAAAAATGGTTTGGTACAGTTAACATTGACTGTGAACGGTCAAGTTATTTCAATAGTACATGTATTTGTATTAAGAGAGTGCATACATGTATTTGTATTAAGAGAGTGCATACATGTATTTGTATTAAGAGAGTGCATACATGTATTTGTATTAAGAGAGTGCATACATGTATTTGTATTAAGAGAGTGCATACATGTATTTGTATTAAGAGAGTGCATACATGTATTTGCATTTTGTTCATGCGTTAGATATTATATGAAAACAGCAACAATATGTCGTATTTTATTGTATACCTGATTTAATAACTTTCGTACAAAAATCCCAATATCATCCTTCAAATGTACTGATGATTCTCTAAATAGGAGGAGCGGTAATTTACGAATGACAATGGTCTGTTGTATGTCTCTTTCATGTATCTTCTCTAGTGCTGTGCATCGGTTTGTTATTGAACAATGGAATGTCCTACATACAACGAGGACCATTATACACAATAGCACGTTATCTACGAGATTGTTTTGATCTATCAGTGTTATTTGTAGATTGGATAAGTCCAATTTGGAAACAGGTAATCGATAATATTCCTTGAAACCGCCAGGCACTTTCAGACTTCTGCTAAAGCATATATAATTTTGTTATAAAGATTGATATCGTCGAGATTTGATAGATGAAATGAATGTCAGAAGGCAACGGTGTGTCAACCGTCAAACACAAAATTAACAAATACCCCTTTTTAAGGAAATGGAACATGCCATTCTAAAAATAAAACATTTCAGTAATATGTTCTGTACCCATCGGAAACGTCAAGTTGTGTGGCCCTGCGTAGTTTTTTTCTCAAACACAAAACAAGACTTGTTTGGAATGATAAAATATAGTTTAATCAATACACTGACAACGATGCGAATAATTTAAACAAATAGCAATTTATAAAATACGATTTTACATTCAGCGGATGACAATAGAAAATAATTAGCGAAAATCGATACTATACAACCACGTTCGTGGTAAATGTCTGAAATATGATGTTGGAAAAAAGTTGTATGTGATGATCAAACATGCAGTAAGTTCACTCTCTTTGACTGTCTACGTCCGGTGCTGTTAGCTCAGTGGTTATGGCTGTCACCCGAGAGGTCTGGGTCCGACTCTCCCGGCTTGGCACGACCTTTCATTCCGTGACATTTTGCTACGGTAGTTTATCTTCCTGGCTATTAATTTGTTCCAGAAAAAATGGTTAGTTCAACTGACCACCGCATGCAACTGACAAATAAATGGAAACGGCGTTCACTGACCCGATCAAATGAATGACTGTCTACGAATTGCGTTAACAAAGTAGGATGGTATAAATAGACCTGCCAAAAATATCAAGAAATTATCAACAAAAGCCATGAGTGATCTCCCCTGTTTATTGAACCTCATTGGCCTCCATATATCTTTAAAACATAGAATTATTTAAAATAAACATTAGTACGCAGCAACAAACAACATTTTTAACAACAAACAAACAATATGTAACAATGCGTTTTCGTCAGTTAACCAAAATAAAATTATGTACATGTATACAATTGTATTTAAACATCGGAAAAAAACGAAAAATACCGATTGAATTTTAAACACGCACTCAGCTAGAAACCAAGTTTATTATTTATTTTTAAAAACAGACGAGTACACATGACGACTAATGACGTAATATGGATTTTTAGGCTTTAAATCATATCATAAACGCAATATGCTGCACATATGTCGCCCCCAGTACCAACAAACGCAGCCAACACTTCGATATGATGCATCTTCGAAGACGTCTTATAAGTTCTGAGGAAATAATTGTTATTCCAATATTTAATGGTGTTCGGCAGTGTTGCTGTTAGCTGGAAATTCCAAGAGCCTTAAAAAGGCAAACATAATTGTGATACAAGCGATTATGTCTTGCCTCGAATAATAATGACCCGAGTTCCTTAGCGTTGGGTTCGTATTTTCCTATAGTATTTATTATGAATCATTTTCAGGATTAACTACAATGCTTATATACAAAAAGTGCAGCTTTCATCGAAAAACACTATAGCAGGGCAACCTCCCAAGCGATGCCGCATATCTGTAGCAACACGGCATTACTAATTTTCCTTTAATTAAACTTTACCACCCATTAAACCTATCACTAGCAACACCCCATCAAAAAGCAACAATGTGAGTGTTGTTGTTGTGGAGAGATAGCGCTGAACGTAAACTTTTCAATGATATTTGTTGTTTAATACTCATGAGATAGTGTCTATTCTATCAATTCTGATCAAAACTTCGTTCTTTGTAACTCATGACAAGAGATACGTAATTAACCAAGGCAGCAGCCAATGTGATACCGAAATAACATTAATCTTGGAATACAATCAAATAACATTGATTACTAGTAACATTCTCATCAGCTGTCAGTGGCTGTATCGAGAAACCTCAATAATGAGACCACCATGGATTCTGAAGAAAGTCAGCCTTTATTGTGAGTTGGTATGATAATAGAGTAAAAATATGAAAGAAAAAAGTACATTCTTGTCCTGAAAAAAGGTAATATCAATAAGGTGGTCCGAATTTTGGAGTGGTCTTAAGTGATGTTTTAATATATACCAGGACACGGACACATTAACATAGCCTATTCACAGACAGTAGTATATTAGCAATTTAGTTAAAAAAGCAAGCATTTAACATGTTATACAAGTCACTGTGATGTTGTACAATAATAAATGACGTCACACGCTATTGGTTTAAAGGTCAGCAGCCATCCATTTTACATGTCAATATCTTACACATTATGCATAAAGAAGTTAATAATAGATGAAATTTCACCCTCCAAACCTAAACAAATATTGTCAATAATGATGTATTTGCCGTTTAAACATCGGTAAATCATCGTCTACCGTTCAACTTCGGATCGAAAGTTCGAATCAATAACTAATATTTCACATGTCATAAGGGATATCCTTTTTCGTATTTTAATTAACATTGTTATTATGAGGCTGGCTGAGTACCAGCCAGCCTGATGTATGTACAATATCAAAAGGCAGATCATAGGAATAATATGATATATCGGCCCAGATTAGAAATACACCATCTTTGGACCAGCTGTTTTAAAGCAAGTTATTTATGAGTACATCTAAGAATCACAGTCTTAATATGAACGCATTCTCTAAAATACAGGCACTTGTATTGTAAATAGTTCACATTATGCGTTATTGTTTAGACATTCGATAGAGGAATTCAGTTAACAGTTAATTATAACGCACATTTTCTCGATGTTTGAGACCAAGCACAACCAATGTATTTGTTACACAATCCAGATAACTCTTAATTTACAGAACAAATCACAACAGAAACAATAGTGAAGCAACACAATCCAACATAAGGCCCTTGTTACAAATACTGTTTTAACCAAGGCCTTTATTATGTTTATAAGCAGTTTAACGATAAAAAGACATTAAGACATCTAGAACAACACATACGTAACTGGTTTTATCTGTTTGGCCTCTTTCTATGGCCTGTTGGAATTGAACTTTCAAGTGACATGATGAGCGCCGCTGTACGACTTCCAACCTCTTCTTTAAGTGACGTCATTTCCAGAAAACGTCACAAATGACGTCACAATGTACTGACAGTAAGCACTTTTTTGTCCAGTATCGCAATATGAAAAACAAGTGACCATATGGAGTAAACATTGTTTCCTGCTTGCAAATAATGACATCACATGTTGCGTTTTCTTCAAATAACGTCACTTACAGAAGAGATGGTAAATCCCATAGCAGCGCTCATATGCTGTTTTCAAACCACCCGCATAGCATTTCATTTCACAAATGACTTTCTGTCAGTTTGATATTGACGTGCGTTTGAACTGAAAGAAGCTGAATTAAGACATTAATCGAAAGTATGGACTTTCTGTGGCCTTAATTAGATATCCTGTCGAATCGTTATGATTTCGAGAACGGCATTAAGTGACATTAAGCAAACAAGCACATCTAAAATCGTTTTTCATTTCATTTTCGTTCTTGGAAGCGTAACATTAAATCGATTATGCCTCTATTTTTTCTTCAGTGACAGCAGGTATCTTATGGAAGAGAGATAGGACTTACTTCTTGCAAAATCTGTAATATTCAGTGATATAAAAGCTCTATTCTTCGGCACGGATTTGTAATCAGTAATTACATGAATGTTATGCTGCTTTGAATCGTAAAGACCTTCGTCAAACATGAAAGAAGTAATATATAATTGGTATATCAATATAACCGACGTAAATTAATTGATCGGTGTGAAGTTGACATTAGTAGTGTCACGACAGTAACAGTATTACTACTATTACTGCTAGCAGTAATGGCAGTACTATGGATGATACTACTCAACAGCTAACATATTGTCGGTATTGTAGTACTAGGCAGGTTGACAGATGTACAAATGTACTAATGTTACTGTCATAACTGCTACAGTACAACCTCTCCAAAGCGGCCGTCTCTTGGGCAACAACTTTCCCATCTCTTGAGCAACAACTCGTCCCCAACAGTAACCTCAATTTAAGTAGTAAGAATTAACAATCAATTTAACCTATCTTGAGCAACAACTCGTCCCCAACAGTAACCTCAATTTAAATAGTAAGAATTAACAATCAATTTAACCTATCTTGAGCAACAGCTAGTCCCCAACAGTAACCACAATTTGAGTAGTAATAATTTACAATCAATTTAACCTATCTAGAGCAACAACTAGTCCCCAACAGTAACCACAATTTGAGTAGTAAGAATCTACAATCAATTTAACCTATCTAGAGCAACAATCTCTCATCAACAATCAAAAGGTACGTCCCCAAATGGTGTTGCTTTAGATCTGTTGTACTGTATATATATCTGCTGACTTCACACCGATAATTATTGCATTCTAAATTAAACATCGAACATAATGTAATTAAACGTGAAGAAATTTGCATGCTACATATCGTATTTAATGGTGTTAAAATATACATTTACTACTCATCAATCACATACAAAGCGTCCTGTACAAACAATGCCAGGTTGAAAGTGTGGTGATGTTAAAGGTTAGTTACTAGCCAGCTATCAAATCATTGGTTAAACAACACAGTACATTTCCCATTTTGTTCTGTAAATAGACATAACAAGTCTTAACAATCACACAATAGACAGAAGATTACATTCGGATGTCTTCGGATTTCCCCCCATATTTCAGCATATAGCAGTTCAATCAAAGTTGTAATGGCACAGATACACATTCTTGACACTTGTCCAGCCCCTCGCCAATGTCCAATATATTGACTGGGTACATCAAGCACCATTTAAGAAATTCCATGAACTACGCGTAATCACTAGACTTTATCATCGGTTTATTCTGTCACATATTCGCGAAAAGATCAATAAGCGTAAATGCCGAAATGACCGGAACGGTCAATTCCAAGTTAACACAATATTCGTCTTTCTGTTATGTTTAGAGAATCGCCACTGAATATGCAAACACAAATCAAGCAAACCAATGAGGTAAAGATTGCGTTAGAAGACGTTCACTATTTAGGTCCGTTTGGTCACCTAATGATATTCTCCCACGTGATTGGATTTCTATATTTAGGCGGAGGAGCACTATTGCAACGTCGACCAGGCCAAGTCATTGATTTGCTTTTTGGTAGAATTTTATTTCGTTCAGTTAAGCTAAGTTTTTGAATTGACATGGATTCCGATACCCAGTCAGGATGAATCACAAAGTACTCCGGATTGCCATTCTTCGGATGAGTAAACAATCCACCATCATATAAATATTTATCGTTTTTAGCAGATTTTGGTCTACATCCGTGAGACGGACTACTTTTTGCACTAGAACTTCGTGAACTTGATGCCGACAAGGCAGACGACATTTCGCGATCACCGACTGACGCCGACATGTAGGCGTGCGGAGGACGAACAAACTTATCCATCGGTCGTACTGACGGGTAACTGTGACTATGCCAGGGATGTGACGGACTATTTCTTTTCATATAGGACGCCGTCTTCTTATTTTGTTCTTGCATCATATTGAGGCTGACCTTTGTGACTTGTAAAACTCGTCTTGGAGATCTGTAATCAGAAACAGATAGAAAAATAAGTAAAAGCATCATACAGCGTCGTTTTCATACGACGTCATATAACATCCGGGTGTTTTTCACATTGACCGCCACCATTTTTATTGGAATTGATCAATGCGTCATGCTTGACCTATTTGTTTTGAATATTTAGCGAAAACAATAGCATTACGTAAATAAAAATGTTTGAAATTAATATGTTATACAAATATATAGAAAATGTTTTAAAATTTAGTCAAGTTCACCACAATTATTCATAACTAAATCACTTATTGCTATTGAATTAACTCAAATTCCATGAACTAGCTACACTACGATATTCTACACACGTACCATAAATCTGAAAACAATATAAATGATATCACTAGGATTATGAGCCAGTGGATCGATTATTGTGTTTACACGTGACATGTTTCATGAACCTAGGACAGGAAGGAAAAAATAATCCCTATTGTGTTATCAACAACACATTCAATAACATCTGTTACGGCATAGTATGAATACGTAGTTACTTCAAATGTATTTGTATTCATACGCGACATTTTTACAATAATGTATTGGCTTCCGAGAATGTCACACGTTTTTTCCAAGTCATAAAAAAGAAATAAATCGTCAAATGGACGTATTTGCAATCAAACGTATCGGCTGTGATGACGTATTGACTGTACTCAGGTCAGGAGCAATTTTTTTTTATAAAACGGTTTCAATGTATCTGTAAACGCGTAATGCCCAGCACATGTGTCATTATCGTAAAGCTTACCTCACCTGCACATAATCTCTGTATTTGTTTACTCTGAAATGATTCATTTTACATTGACACGCGTACTTACAACTTATATAAAAGCACACTCGATGACTGCTTCCTTTGTTGCTAACCAGTATTCGTGCATATGTCAGGATTCTCAAGACTACGGAAGAATCACACCCATGTGGAAATTCGAACCCAAGATGTCCGTATCGTAAAATTCTAACTGTATAACATTTTGTCTGCTTTGGGTTGGAACTGGGGGTTGTTTACTTAAGTGAAGTTATTTTGTTCATTATCATAATGTACTTAATCGATGTTAAACAAGTCAATAGAATACAAATACCCACAGGGTGTTAGTGGAGATTATTTGACTGTATCTCGACCAAGTAGGCACGAGTCCAAAAAGTAAATATGCAATTAAAAAACGGATACAGTCAAGTAGTTATTGAATGGTGGTGAGAAATTCTTTTAATTATCGGAGTATTTTTATCATTGAGCCTTTACAATTGTTCATGTACTGATAGTTTCATGGAAGATACTGACACGCTTAAATCGAAATTAAAACCGTGAAGATTAAGTGATACGTTTTATTACAAAGGAAAAGAAATATCGTCCAAATGTGTATCTTATACTAAGACATATGAATAGTATGTTTTCAGTACTGTCTTAAAAACACAATTCCCTAGGGGCCGTATGCTCCTTTCCAGATATCCGTAATCGATATCACGATACCAAATGCGACAAAATATTACTCACTTTATGTTAGACGGATTGGATCGAAATCACGCGTATAGAATGTCTCACACCATCAACTATTTCTAAGTCAAGCGTGATCACATCTGACACGTGACTTAGCAATTGTTGAAAAGAAAATTATACGATAATGGCTGTTTTTCAAACCAATACCAGTAAAGTTGATAGATATTTAAAGAAAAAATATTTCGATATTCAGAAATTAAGTGTTTGTTTTCCATGTCAGTTGTAATGTTTATTGAAATTCTCTGATCTTAAATCGTCACAATATTGATGCGACAAAATCTGTCTTCAAAGAGAAGTTCATAGTTTTGACTCGCTATTTAAATCGATTTCTTCCGGTAATAATTAAATTTATTTTAGTTACCATGACAATTATTCTTAGGCTCAATAAATCAAATAGGTTAACATGACAGCTATGTTAGATATTTTGTTTTTATTGGGATTAACGCCACTTTTCAACATTTTGTCAGTTAGACAAAACCAGCTGACAACTACAGGTAGTGGACAAATGACCGTAACTAAATGTCACAGGACATGACCTACCCAGCCCGAAATCGAACCCTAACCTCCCGGGTGACAGCCAAACGCTTTACTAACTGACCTGACAGGTGGGGTTGGATTCGTATGCATGTAGCGCTAATGTACACCATGATTAGACAAATGAATGGAAATCAAGTAAATTTGACCTATGAATACAGAGGATGTAACCTATGATTACAGTGAATTTGACCTATGAATTTGACCTATGAATTTGACCTATGAATTTGACCTATGATTACAGTGAATTTGACGTACGATACCAGTGAAGTGACCTATGATTACAGTGAATTTGACCTATGAATTTGACCCATGATTACAGTGAATTTCTCATATTAAATTTCTGCACGTAACAGTGTCACCTTTCACAAGACAATACTTGTTATATTTATTTGAGTAATTCAATATTAACACTCTGCATAAGTAATGAGCATGTACATGTATATAATAGAATATACGCATTCCCCAAATGTCACGAGTAAACGAAACTATATAGACCATGTCAAGATTAAGAGGCACTTAACTATACCCAACAGCTAGAGACGTCCATTAAATCATGCTGTGATATTTTGTAATTCATTAACCATGATTAATACTATTCTACGGGCAATAACAAAGCATAGAACACGAATTCAATAAGTGTAATTTCCACTGATCAATTGAAAGTAATAAAGTTTATTTGCATAGTTTTAACACTTTTCAGTTTTTTTTAAACAAAGTAATATCTATTGTCGGTTATGTTTATGTCTGTGTTTAAACTTATTTATTTTACATCAATTGTGAAACAAGTTCTTACCACTCAACTTCTCCTAATCACTATCGATGACAGCTTCCTGTCTACTAACCAGTACTCGCGCCAAATTGTAAAAATCGTGACCAAACCCCGCTCATCGCGGGGGTCCAACTCACGACCTTCGGATCAGGAGTCAGACGCTCTACCCCGCGACCACTGCGCCTGCTATATTGTCAGGTGTTCTTTTAAAAATAAAAAAATATTTTTTTTTTAAAACATCTCTAACATAGAATCATCCAATTTCATGTCCTGCACACGACAACATAACGTACAGACGCTTGAACGAATAACCACATCTATGCAGGACTACGGGAGCACAAAACACAGACCAAATGCATTTACAGGTGCATTGAAACTTTGGTATCTCCTTTAATCCAGGTACGTAATGTTAATAACGTTTTTATTACCGTGATAACTGAAATTATGACCGTAACTCATTGAATTAATGACACACAAGTTGTTGAAAATATCGATACACTTCTCATCATGTAAAAGTTCTTCACTTGTTTTACGAGATGATGTAACCGTAATATTGCTTATGGTTTACAGTGAAACCCCAGTATTAAGACCACAATGCCGAATGCAGGGATTTTGATCACGAACTTCGGCGCGAGTACTGGTTAGTAGCCAGGAAGCAGTCATCGAGAGTGATTAGTATAAGTTGTAAGAACTTGTTTCACAATCGATGTAAAATAAATAAGTTTAGATACTAAAAAACACCACAATTGGTTCTGCAGAAAGTCGGCCTTACTAATGAGGTGGTTGGGTTATACATGTATTTACAAAAATGTGGACGAAAAGTGGAAATTTGATTCACGATATAGGGTATTGTTAATGAGATAGGCTTAACTTTGAGGTGGGCTTTAGTTGAGGTTTTACTGTAAATGTATATATATTATAACTTGATGCGTGTGATAATTTATCTTCTATGACTTGTTATCGACGAATTCTTCGAGTATACAACGAATTATTATTCCCCAAAGCGTAACATCCTTCAAAGTAACATGTGTAATTAATGTCCGCCCATTAATAAGCTACACATATTATATCTAGTACAACTTATACTCGAATACACAGACGTGTTTCATCATGTATATTCCAATCTATTTTTGAGGGGTATTCACGCGGTATCTCAACAATAGTTACATACGGCGGACAATCGACCATACCAGCGCTCCTGGGTTACCAACCAGTACCAACCAGTACCAACCAGTACCAACCAGTACCAACCAGTACCAACCAGTACCAACCAGTACCAACCAGTACCAACCAGTACCAATCAGTACCAATCAAAACCAATCAGTACCAACCAGTACCAACCAGTACCAACCAGTACCAACCAGTACCAACCAGTACCAACCAGTACCAATCAGTACCAATCAAAACCAATCAGTACTAGCCTGCTCCTTCTTCTAGCCACAGTTAACTGTCAACTACACATAAAGAGATCAGAGGTGAAGGACAAATGTAACATTATCTACAGTCAAATTGTGACGGAAGAACGTACGCCTTGCCCGGGTGCGAACCCACGACCTCTAGATAAGTAGCCGAGCATTCTACAGACGAATCCTCCTAATCTATGTAATTCTAGAAAGTTGAAGTTGTTAACGATCTCATCAAATTTACAAATCAGTGTCTGTAGAATCCCATGCATATAATTATATCGGACTGACAATTTGGAAGCTAAGACATTGACACTGCTCTTTCAGTGTTCTCATTGTGATACATAGTGTTATCATACGTTTCTGGTCCAATAAAATATCGTTCATGAAAATGCTGACTTCAGCTATGCAAAAGACTTAGCGTAATGGAATATTCAGACCCAATTTGTCATCCAGTTTTAAGAATGTCTTACAATGAAATACAACAGACGTATGCATTGTACGAATCGATAACTGATCAAACGGTTTTGTTTTTTGTGACCACAAAAATCGACAAGAGCATGATGCTAATGTCATTTATTTTATTGCTTAAGTATGATTCAGCCACGTGTCTTGGAATTTAATCACGTATGAATCACATTTAATTTCTAGAAAATGCATCTCAATATTGATCCGACTTGTAAATATTCGATTTATTGTTATAAACAAGTAATACATCTACGTTATCATGAAGCCGTAAGTCTACATTTGTAAACAGACTGTCAGTGCCAGTTTATAAGTTCGCTCTTGTAAACACGTATTTGTATGTGTTTGAACTAAAGACATTATTCGTTTAGCACTGAGTTGAACAATGGGCGGACAGGCACAGTTAGAAACCACTTGAGATTGCATGAAACAGGTGAATGGTTTTCCAACAATGTAACATTAAATATTCGACACTCGGTCAATTATCTCCGTGTTAAGAGTAACACTGTACCTCTCTTTGTCGTCACCCACTGGATTAGCTCTGGACACTGCCTTGATGGCATCTAGCTGTGGTATGTACACACCCTCTGCATTTTGCGTGGAACTCATATTGTTCACCTTTATAGATTCAATAAATCGTGCTGGTGGGGCCGTTTTTGGACGCAAATGGTGACGCCTCATGTATGCGTTCTTAAACGGCCCCTTTCTTGTCTCTGCTTTTTCCTTTTCACGGTGTTGTTTGTATGACTTAAGCGCCCTTGACATAATGTAGTCATAATCACTATCAAGATCTGAAAATAGAGTTTAAACAATATTTCCTTGAAAAGAAATGAATAGAAAAAATGCTACGGTATACTTACGTATTATCGCTGCGAATATTCCAGCCACTACACTAATATTGTACAGAAATGCGTTGATATGAATGAAACTATCGACTATTTAACTGTTCACACTGAAGCATCCGCCATTTTTGAGATGATGCAGGAGATTCAATATAACGATCAATACAATGTATTGGCTACAGACACGCGTTGCGTACAATGTTCTCTGCTAAGGAAAGGAAATTAGAATATTGTAATGAGCACAGGGGAGGGTCTAAAATAGCACTAAAACTCGGTGTCGGGTTCAAGACTGAAATTAATAAATTTCCAACAGAACTGTACAAAACGGACTGAAACTATGAATGCTATTGGAGGAGCCATAAAATGATACGTGTACATACAATATTGTACGACTTTTATATTACAGTAAAACCTCAATAATAAGACCACCGTTGTTTCTGAAGAAAGTCGGAGTTAGTACATAGAGAATGGTCAGATCATTGAGTTAAAATAGGGACGATAAACTGTTCCAGTGAGATACGACCTTATTAATGCGCTGGTCTGAATGTCGATGTGGTCTTTAAGTCAGATTTTATCGTAATGGTTCAGTCTATATCTAAACGGCAACTGTATAGTACAAAACACAGCATTATACGTCGGTCGGATGGGCTGAGGGAATGAGAGATTTCCATATCATATTGAGCAGAGACGCACAGATAGTGGGAAACGGAACACGCAGACCAAGGAAACGATTGATGGAGGTATAGGCTAAAAGACAGTCTAGTTAGGATGATTAACAAACATCCAGCAGTAGAAATATTAACGATGTAAAAGAACTGAACATTTATAAAATTATGAGGATAAATAAGGTTGCTTTAAATCACATATAACATTTTTATTCGCTACGTCTATAGCAATCATGTCTTTCTACATTTTCAGAGTAAAATGGCAACACGTGTGTACTATTCAATAAATAACCACATTCCCAGGTGTAACTAGTGTTTATATAGTGATACAATATCAAACGCCTGTGAGTTTATGCCCGACTAAAATGTTACACTTTTTAGCTCATTCCAAGTTCTTCCCTGAAATACCAACCCACTGTTCTTCCCCAGAATAGTTCTGTTTGATGACGTTATTTTCATGATAATAACTCTCCTAGCAGTAATATATCTAACATGAAAAGTTATTATTGTTGTAAGAATTCTTTGATCAAGCCGACAATACAACACGTGCAAAATGTGTATACATTGTGTACACTAAAACAAGATATTATGTTCATATTATGATTTTTTTTCAACACACCGAGTTTGAAAGGTGTGAATACGAGGGCCAAAACATTATATTTGTAATTTATAACACCTATATTTACGCACAGTTTTGTTTCATCAAGTACTGAAGAAATTATTCGTCTGCAAAACGTGTAATATTCCTCTGCGTTTATTCAGCGAATTAACTGCACACACTATCGAGAGCTGTTTGTGGTATTACAACAGTCAAAATTGGGTGGTACATTTATTAAGGTTACGGAAGGTCGATGGTTATTACAAGGTGTCCGCTTATACCTAAAACAATGCTAGAATGGGCTCCGTGATGGGCTCTTCCTTCACCTTGATAGTTGCAACATTCACTATATGCCCCCGGCTTTGTTAAGAAAATGGGTCATATGCAGTATGATAAAGATGAATATTGGATCAATATTGAATGATTACAAACTATCAACAGCTCTTTCACTTCTAAAAAATACATCAACACTAAAGGTTAATGAATCTGCTGACTGGAAGCAGTTCAATATTATGCTTTGCTATTCATCGTTCATTTTTCATTTATCGCTTAAGCGTTTGTTTGCAATCTGCACCTGGCAGATTTAAGGTGGATTTTAAATCATCATACCGTTCAAATATTAGCGGTGTTGAAAAATGCAAATAGATGATAACATTTCGCCTAAACTTGGTATCAGTTGGCATTACCTACTCATCGATCGTTTTTGTGGGGAATAATCACTAATTCACATGTTTGAGCATTCTTTATTCAATTGTAAATTGTTTGTCATTTTTGGAGAATTTATTGCTGTAATCACTGAATGCACATAAAATAAATCTGGAGAGTTGTAGTAATAATTAGAAATTAAATATTTAAAACTTAATAAAAGCAAATAGTTTATTTGCTAAACGCTTAACGGTAACCATAATAAACTTGGTTATGAAGAGCAAAGTATACTTGCATATGTGTTAAACGAGCATTTCACTTAAAACATTATCTACCATTAAAATACCGTGTTCGAAATACAAAGCGACGATACTCAAGAGTAGCAATGAATTCAATGCTGTTTTTGAGATTTTTTTACTTTTGATGAAAAAAATGGGGTTTTAATACTAGCATCAGGCTCATTTGATAAGAGCATTATAGTAGTATGATATCTAATATGATATAATGTTATCATCATGTTAGGATCATGTCATCGTCCACTTAGCATCATGCTAATGTAATGTCAGCATTATGGAAACCTAATGTCAGCATAATGGTTGCATGATAGCGGTATATTCATGTCAGCATTACGGTATCATCGTGTCAGCATCATGGAGACTTAATGTCCACATCATAGAAACGTAATGCCAGCATAATAGAAACGTAATGCCAGCATCATGGAAACGTAATGCCAGCATCATGGAAACGTAATGTCAGCATCATGGAAACGTAATATCAGCATCATGGAAACGTAATGTCAGCATCATGGAAACGTAATGTCAGCATCATGGAAACGTAATATCAGCATCATGGAAACGTAATGTCAGCATCATGGAAACGTAATATCAGCATCATGGAAACATAATGTCAGCATCATGGAAACGTAATGTCAGCATCATGGAAACGTAATGTCAGCATCATGGAAACGTAATGTCAGCATCATGGAAACGTAATGTCCGCATCATGGAAACGTAATATCAGCATAATAGAAACGTAATGCCAGCATCATGGAAACGTAATATCAGCATCATGGAAACGTAATGTCAGCATCATGGAAACGTAATGTTAGCATAATAGAAACGTAATGCCAGCATAATGGAAACGTAATGCCAGCATCATTATAACGTAATGTCAGCATCATTATAACGTAATTTCAGCATCATGAAAACGTAATGCCAGCATCATTATAACGTAATTTCAGCATGAAAACGTAATGCCAGCATCATTATAACGTAATGTCAGCATCATTATAACGTAAATTACTAATTTCAGCATCATGGAAACGTAATGCCAGCATCATTATAACGTAATTTCAGCATCATGTAAACATAAAAGAAACGTAATGTCAGCATCTTGGAAACGTAATATCAGCATAATGGAAACGTAATGTCAGCATCATAGAAACATAATGTCAGCATTATGCAAACGTAATGCCAGCATCATGGAAACGTAATATCAGCATCATGGAAACGTAATGTCAGCATCATGGAAACGTAATGTCAGCATCATGGAAACGTAATGTCAGCATCATGGAAACGTAATGTCAGCATCATGGAAACGTAATATCAGCATCATGGAAACATAATGTCAGC
This sequence comes from Mactromeris polynyma, assembly GCA_032209605.1. Taxonomy (NCBI): domain Eukaryota; kingdom Metazoa; phylum Mollusca; class Bivalvia; order Venerida; family Mactridae; genus Mactromeris; species Mactromeris polynyma. The sequence goes on from JASFXZ010000001.1 coordinate 53,271,567, forward strand.
ATCATGGAAACATAATGTCAGCATCATGGAAACGTAATGTCAGCATCATGGAAACGTAATGTCAGCATCATGGAAACGTAATGTCAGCATCATGGAAACGTAATGTCAGCATCATGGAAACGTAATGTCAGCATCATGGAAACGTAATGTCAGCATCATGGTATATTACATTTGTAGTATCAGCGTCGTGATATCTTCATGTTAGTATTTTGCTTTCGTTATTTCAGCATCATAACATCTGAATATCAGTCTCAATGTACAATGTATATGTATTTAAGCATCATGGTAATGTCGTGTCAGCATGATTTTTGTCGTACTTTCATCAATATTCCATTATCCATTGTCTTAGCAGCTGTACTCCAATGTCATTTCTGTAATGTCATACTGTCACTATTACGTTTCATCATCACAACTAACCTAAAAACTTTTTTCAAAACTTAACAAAACAATGAAGACACAGTTTGGCAATGGTAGACATACATACCATGAACACTCGGTAATTCCATCTTGAGTGTTCTAATGTTACACTGGTCAAGTGTCATTACTAGATTGGGTTTTACGCAATTATTAAACTGATTAAAGTTCAAGTATTATGTAATATAGCTTTGCCCATGTTTTTTCGCGCCATTTTTTCCAAGAAGTTATACTGTACCATAATTTTGTTGAAAATACTGCAACAGTGAATATAGAAATAAATGGTGACATCTTACCTGTGTTTGTATATATAGGACAAACCATTTTTGTTTCAAATGCGGTCATCTTGCACATTCATGAGGCCGGACAAAGAGAACACAAAACGCAGGAAACACAGTGCGCATATAAATGATATCAATCAAATATGTTCTTGAATAGAAAATTCCTGAAAGTGTGCACGTGTTGCATTCGCACGTGCACTATTCTATTTCCTATATAATCAGTAATCGCTTAACTTAAGTTTACAGATTTGTTTATCCCAAGTAAGTAAGACAACAATTTCTCTTTAATCCTTACACAACGTATCTCCACTTAGCTGAATGCATTTATTTTGATTGTTTCGCATGTAAATGTAGGTTAATCCACGAAGTATTTGTCTCCTGTCCAGAAGTCCTCTATATCATGTTTTCATTCCAATAGATATATTTCTTTTCCGTATTTAAATCAGTTCAAAATAAAAGACTCCGAACGTGACATGGTTAAATAACCAATACATTATCTGTGTAACAATATCATTGTAATTAAAATACCAGATTAATTAATGGATATTAGATATTCAATGTTATTGTAATCATTCTACCTGTCTTTATTTTAATCAAGAGCTTTTTTGACCGAATGTGCCAACTTATCTATTCTATGTGAAATTTACACCATTTGTTGATTTTAACGAGCACATCTTATCGATTCAAATTGGTGGTTAATTTGTTTTACTTTATTTATTTTAGAGTTTAATATCTTTATATTATTTAGTCAATAGATCAATAAGCTAGATATAAAGTCATTGTTGAAAACAGGTCGAGTTATTTTTATTGTGAATGACACAAGTGTATCTTGTTTTCAGCGTAATCATGCTAGACTGATCCTCAATCTGTGTTCATATTCTTTGTTCTACCAAGTTAATGCTACACAAATTAACCCAAACGAGTTTTAATTTCACCAAAGACGTCGCGTGTATATTGTATTATTTATCGCCCTACCGTCGCGTGTGGTATATCTCATATTGACTCGCCCAAATATCAGTATAAATATAGATGATAGCTTATATCTATTCAAATAATGTCATATACAATACGACACGGATTAATTAATGTTACTTAAAACAATTGAATAGGTCAAGACAATATGATATTCACCACAAACTAATCACGAAATTCGGTCTACATGTTACCTAAAATAAACATTAATACAATGCAATGTAAATCTTTCTATTTGCTCAAACATAATCAGTCAGAGATCATTTTTTAAGAGAACAAATAAATTAAAGAGAATCTGAAATATAGGATGACAATCAATGCGCGTATAGCCTATATAATTTGATGGGTATTTTCGTTTTAGAGTTTTCAGCCGTTTTAACAACATTTCAGTCATGCCTGGAGGTCAGTTGACCACACCAGCGTACCAGGCTTACCAACCAGTACTTAACCGTTCTTTCGTAAGTAACAAATATCTTCCCAACGTGAATAACACGCGGGGGATACATGAGTTCTCATGTACTTACTTACAATGTACTTAAGTGTGCCTTATCCGACGTGCTAACCCGGGTCCTGATTTATGGTCAAATGCCCCACCCCCTGAGGTACTCGTACTTGCGACTTGGAGTCCTAGACTGCAGATGTTTGCATACCAGTTACAATCATAAGTTATTAGTATGAAATTGATATTTATCTCACAGATTCCATGCGCTCGCCCATTTAAGTCAGTCGGTAAAGCACTCGAACGCCAATGCAAAGGTCGTTGGTTCGATCCTACGGCGAGGAGTATGTTCTGCCGTAGTCCAGCCACGGACGTTACGTCTCTATACTGTCGCTGTTACGAACGACGCGTGTAAAAGTCGGAGTACAGAGACACGTATGCGGGGCTCGTTCTGCCTTGACAATTTGACTGAAGATATTGCATCAAAAATCATCTGTCATCCTCTTCAGAACTCTGATTTATGTGGTGAAGTTGTCAGTTGCTTGCGACGGAACATGTTAGTACAGCTTGGTAACCCAGGAGCAATGGTTAGATCTACTGAGTGCCGTATATAACTGAGATACTGTTGAGAAACGGCGTAAAACCCAAAACAAACAAAACAAACACAGACTCAATGTCATTATTTGACATACCAATCCGCAGTTTTGAACTACTAAATTAGAAATACAATGTTGCTAATAGTTACAGTTTAATCTTTAACCCTGAAACTTTAACTATCCCATTCAAGTGTTCACAAACACCAAGCTGTTGTGCAATAAGACCTGACATCGCTTGATGCTTTATTGTAGTTATTCGTAAATATTTTGTGAAACCTCATTAATCAGATCACCGTTGGAAGTGAAAATAGTTGATCTCAGCTGTGAGGTGGTCTAATTAAATATTAATCAGTTAAAATATGGATTTTTTTTAAATGACCAAGAAAGTTCGGCCTTTTTCACGAAGTGGTCTCAATATGGAGATAGTCTTAATGCGAGGTTTTATTGTAACCATTCAATAAAGTAGAATAGAATACAGTTTGGGAAACAATAGTTCAACTACACGAAATCAATTACATAATGACAAGCACTAACTATGTTATACATTACTTACCATAATTTGATGCCACAGGTATCTTAACAGTAAAGTTAGGTTCGCCAGCCTGAAAGTGAATCAAAATGATACATTGGTCACTAAGTTAGACAAAGTGCAGTGAAAAAAAGTCAGACGAAAGCAGCTCATGGAGCCGGATGCGTACATAGACGATCTATAAAACAGCATTTCAGGTTAAAGAAGGCTTACATAGAAGGATATTATGCGCTTTATGGCGAATATGCAAATAAATCAACGTGCATAACAAATATAACCCAGGGTCAAGGGCATTAAAGTGATTTACAAAAATCCATGCATAAACTCATTTTAAACGGATTAAATGATTAGGAATGGAAAATTGGCACAACTCAATTAAATTATTCGATGAGGGTTTCAAAAGTCGATTTGTATCAATCGAATTAAAAGTACAACTTTTTAATCAATTTCTTAAGTGTGTATGTTTATAATATTCACGATATTTGAACAAATTATGAGGTATAGCGTTTCAAGTGCCCTTCAAAAATAAAAAAATAGTGATTTTCTCTAAAAACGTACTCGTATATCTACCTAATAATAATTTATATATCTCATTCACATGTTTGGTCTATTCCAAGCACGAACTAGTTTATATACTCTAGTATGTTTCTGGTCTATCCCGATCACAAGATAGAGTACACTCTCTGGTCCACCCGAGCAACTAATAGTTTATAGACTCCAGCACATTTCTGGTCTACCCGAGCACCTAATAGTGTATAGACTCTAGCACATCTCTGGTCCACCCGAGCACCTTATAGTGTATATACTCTAGCATATCTATGGTCCACCCGAGTACCTTATAGTGTATATACTCTAGCACATCTCTGGTCCACCGAGTACCTTATAGTGTATATACTCTAGCACATCTCTGGTCAACCCTAGCACCTAATAGTGTATAGACTCTAGCACATCTCTGGTCCACCCGAGCACCTAATAGTGTATAGACTCTAGCACATCTCTGGTCAACCCTAGCACCTAATAGTGTATAGACTCTAGCACATCTCTGGTCCACCCGAGCACCTAATAGTGTATAGACTCTAGCACATCTCTGGTCCACCCGAGCACCTAATAGTGTATAGACTCTAGCACATCTCTGGTCTACCCGAGCACCTAATAGTGTATAGACTCTAGCACATCTCTGGTCCACCCGAGTACCTTATAGTGTATATACTCTAGCATATCTATGGTCCACCCGAGTACCTTATAGTGTATATACTCTAGCACATCTCTGGTCCACCCGAGTACCTTATAGTGTATATACTCTAGCACATCTCTGGCCAACTCTAGCACCTAATAGTGTATAGACTCACGCACATATCTGGTCAACCCTAGCACCTAATAGTGTATATACTCTAGCACATCTCTGGTCTACCCTAGCACCTAAAAGTGTTAAGGCTCTATCACATCTCTGGTCAACCCCGAGCACGTAATAGTGTTTATATTCTTGCAAATCTCTGGTCTATCCCTAGCATGTACTAGTGTATAGTGTACCATAGACTCTTGAAAGTCTTTGGTCTATACTGAGTGATAGTGTACATACAATACCGAAATATATGGTCTACCCCGAACCCGTATTAGTGTATAGACAATGACATATCCTTGGTCCATCCCTAGCAGGTAATAGTGAATATAGTACTGTAGACTCTTGAAAATATTTGGTCTATCCGGAGCACTTAATTGTACATAGACTCCATAACGTTATAGTCTATAGAGTATGCAGAAGCTTTGGTCTATATTGTGAGATGAATGTAAATATTTACAAGATACAGTTAACTACACTTTGTTATCACAACCATTGCCGGCACTGCAATGATTTTATTGTCGCGTGTTAAGGACTGTTGTAAGAGTGTTTGCTTAAACGTGCAATGATAGCGTGTTTACATACAAAATTAACTTAAGCCAAAAGAGAAACAATAAATTTCGTTTTTACCAACGCAAAGCCATATATTAATGCATATGATTGTAAATTTATCGTTTAATGTTCGTGTTTACAGATATGTGCAGCCAATATAAAACTGGTTCATATATATGTTCAAACAAACTTTTGTTTTTCTACGTAACTCATGCAAAGTACTTGGTTTAGCAGTTTTGTCATCAACATATTAATTCTACGCGACATTTTTGTAACCTACGCATTGTTCTGGGTATGATCATAATGTCATTTAATGAGGACTCCTCAAGGAAATAGAGAGATTCAAACTGACAATCCCAAGGTTGAGCGGTCTTAACTTTATCCATGACACTATCTCTGCCTATTAGTCAAGTTTGATATACAGTCAAACCTCACTTTAAGAATGCCTTAAAATTAAGACCACCTCATTAATAAGACCTACTTTCTTCAGAACACATTGTGGTATATAATTGAAATTTCGCATTAATATAATCAATTATAATTTGTTTACTTATAGGAAATTGTTTATTCTAATTATATTTGATATAACATTATAAATAGTTTACTGCATGCGGTTGCAAATAGTTAAACACTTGTCAGTGCATATCTTATTAAATATTTAAAAGCTTGAATTTTAGAGCCCTAAATATCAATAACAATTCATTATTTTTATTATTTTTTCTTTGCAAATATCGGTATTTAGTTACGTTTGGGAATAATTGACCGCAGACATGTTATATTTAGCAACTAATCAATATGAGTTTAATGATTGTTGCTAGCATTTTGTTCAAAACAATTCATACGTTAATTAACCGTAGTGAACGTATAAAACACCCCTAGGACGATGCATTTAAGAATTGTGATGAAATTGAGCTACAATTAACGAAACGACTATGAGACCCAAAACGGGAGGAGTTAATCCGGGGCTTCAGGGGTCGCGTAGTTCTGACTTAAATAACTTGCTCCTTACCACTGCGGGTTCGAATCCCACTCGGGAACTAGAGTTGTATGTAAGGCATACAACAATGGACCGGAATACCTCGACTGAGGAGGCGGACGTTTGATTACGTATATAAGGTGTGGCTTGTCTCCAAATGGCAGAGATGTATGAGATATATACAAGATGTAGGGAAGCTAGTTGATATTACCCATTGTTGACTCGCATCATTTCCTGAGTATAGAACGGTGCGTAGACTGTTTGTTGGATAATTATTTTGAATACTGTCAACTGACTTTTATATACATATATATATAAAAGTTCGTCTGTATTTGTTCCCTACTGTGTATAAATTTGCATATGGCGTAAATATACTCACGTAAAAGTATAAGTACACAAATGCATTTCTAGTACCACTCTCATTTCTTACAGCAAATATGCATTTATGCAAATAAATACTTACGTCTGCAAACAGCTTCATGTAGGGGGTATCTTATTTCGGCATTTCATTTTATTACAATATTTAACAGTGTGACTGAATTTTAGATTAGTTACAGATGATACCAAACAGTATACTTTTTCTACATTATTTCGGGTGAAATTAAAATCGAACCATTAAATGGGGCAAACTAGCATTTATGATTTAGTTGACAAGGTAACAGTATTTCGGTCTTTGTAAAGCATTATTATTATTGTTCAGACCGTTAAATTATGTTTGAAAATATACGAACAGTCTCATAATGTCAAGTAAATACAATGTTCAAGTAAATGCATGTCAGCCTGTATAATTAAACGAAATGTCAGACATTTCATAAAGACATGTCACACATTTCAAAAAGACATGTCACACATAATTTACCATTTTAATATACAGTGTATCCTTTTTAGAGAAACGATTGTTGAGAGATGCAAATGTTGGCTGTTGTTGAGAGAGTGTTTCTCTAGACATATTTAATAGATAGTCAAGTATTCCCAAGGGACAATTGATACAGTTGCTGTAGACAGGTTGTTGCTAAAGAGAGGTTGTTGCTGAAGAGTGGTTGTTGCTGAAGAGAGGTTGTTGCTGAAGAGAGGTTGTTGTTGAAGAGAGGTTGTTGCTGAAGAGAGGTTGTTGATGAAGAGAGGTTGTTGCTGAAGAGAGCTTGTTGCTGTAAAGAGGTTGTTGCTGTAGAGAGGTTGTTGCTGAAGAGAGTTTGTTGATGAAGAGAGCTTGTTACTGTATAGAGGTTGTTGCTGTAGAGAGGTTGTTGCTGTAGAGAGGTAGTTGCTGCAGAGAGGTTGTTGCTGAAGAGTGGTTGTTGCTGAAGAGGGGTGGTTGCTGTAGAGAGGTTGTTGCTGAAGAGAGGTGGTGCTGAAGAAAGGTTGTTGCTAAAGAGAGGTTGTTGCTGAAGAGTGGTTGTTGCTGAAGAGAGGATGTTGCTGAAGAGAGGTTGTTGCTGAAGAGAGGTTGTTGCTGAAGAGAGGTTGTTGCTGAAGAGAGGTTGTTGCTGAAGAGAGATTGTTGCTGTAGAGAGGTTGTTGCTGTAGAGAGGTTGTTGCTGAAGAGAGGTTGTTGCTGAAGAGAGGTTGTTGTTGAAGAGAGGTTGTTGCTGAAGATAGGTTGTTGCTGTAGAGAGGTTGTTGCTGAAGAGAGGTTGTTGCTGAAGAGAGGTGGTTGCTGTAGAGAGGTTATTGCTGAAGAGAGGTTGTTGCTGAAGAGAGGTTGTTGCTGAAGAGACGACCACTCTGTATGTTTACATCGCATTAAAATGAATTTGATTTACCCTTTGAAAAGTTTATTATTTTGACCATGAATTTGAACACTGGTATGTCTTATAACAGAATGGTTCGATGTGAGCGTTCGGAAATAAAATGCCCGTGACCAAGAGGTCCGATGATAGCCGCTGACTTGCCTCCCACCGTTGTGAGACGGAATCCCACACAGAATGTAGAATTTGAACGCTATCCTGCTGGCTTACGTAACGTGAGGTGCTCCTACCCAGATGTCTGATAATGTAAGAAGGGACCGACCCGTGGGACCTTCCTTAAACCTTAATAATAAGAAAAGTCTCGCCACGACTCTGAGTATGCTTGTGTACGTGATTTAAAGCCCCATTTCCAACAAAATACAAACCCACATGTTTCTTCTACAGTATATAATAAATAGTGGCGAACAAACCTGGCGAAATGAATCATCCATTACCTCCATTCTATAGTCGTATTTTAAATCTTAAGTAAGTCATAATATCATAAATCTCTAAGTCTTATTTCACACTAACATATCCAATCGTGAATACAGTCATTTCCACATTTCTATAAGTCTCATATTATTTCACCTGTTGAATCACACTTTACATAACAAATAAAACAGATATAATATATTTCATATTGTCTTAAGCCAGCCGCTGTTATCTTAACTTGAAATTAATCGAAATAGATTTCACACATAAACTATGTTGGTTTAATCCATTAAAAACTTATAAGATCAAATGTACGCTTGTATAGAAAACTTATACATTTAAGCACCCATTACCAGAACTTACGTAGTTAACAGAGCTTATTTATTCACATGTTTAAGCCTAACTAACGAGATTTCAATTAGTTAGTTTAATACGACTCCGGTACGTAAGAATATAGTTCAGCAAACAAAAGCATTGTCATTGTAAAAGTGTCAATCTATTTCGTGCTATACAGTGATATCCCATTTCATGTTTCGTGGATTTATTTCTTCGCAGTCAAATATCCATTAACGGTTTCGCCCCTTGAAAAAAAGATTTAACTCAAATTAACTAAAACGTTTAACAAAGACATACACCGCTCAGTATATCATAGCATTCCTTTTACACGTTTCCTTACCGCTTTGTAAGTTAAACTTAATTAATGATCTCTTATAATAGTCGCCAAGTTTGCACTTGAAAAAAATGTAATCTATTAAATCTCTTGATTTTAAATCTGCTTACGTAAAATGCGATAGCAAAGCTGATCTAATATTATTAAGCTTGACGTAATTAATGTTACTTAAGTATTATATTACAAATTCCGTATGTATTGCATGATTCATCATAAGGATAATTGAACGAAATGAAAAATATAGTCACCGGGCCCCGATCTTTCAAAGCATTTCAAATAGAAATCTTAGTTCAACATGAGATTTTGCTCAAAATAGATACTGAGGTTGAGACAAATCTCATTTGAATCTCTTGAATTCTTTTTGAGAAAAAAACTCATCTCTTCAGTTTTTCGTTTTGTAATACCGATTTTAAGTCAGGTCTCAGATGAGGAAATTCTCAACGATTTGAGACAATATTTGAGCTGAGATTTAGCTCAAATTGAGATGCTTTGGGAGATCAGGGCCTGAGCACTTGTTTTGCTATTTTAGGGGCCATTTATGGAAACCCTTCCCCCAACTAAATAGTACATGTATACGTTTGCCCCAATTTCCACTTGAATATCCACGACAAGAAGTCGACGTATTATAGCATTGTTTCTTCTATGGATTTGCTATAACAGCAATTCAGTATATGATCTCTTACTGCTCAGTCAACAAAGTCAAGGTATACCTCTTAATGCTATGTAGCAATATCTTAGTTCATACTAAATAATTAGAGTAAATATTAGAAATTGATTACAATGTAGTTGACCTGAAATAAAAATTAAATGTATATGTACATGTGTATGAAGCGGGGTTCTCGTAAATTCTCCATACTTTCATAGCCCATCGCTCCCCCTATATTGATAGGTGTATACATAATATATGACACCAATGCATGTATACGCTTCCGCACACAATATACGAAATGTGTCGTTTTTTGTATATATTATACCGGTAAATACATGTATGTATTTATAGCCTGTCAAATTATTTACCGGTCAGTTTATAGCAGTATCTACTACCTTCAAATAGTATTTGTCCCAGGAAGCTCCACATTATTTCACTTTCATATATATAAAACAAATTTACAAAAAAAACAGGTAAACATTTATTGTGCAGATGGAATTTATCTTTCCCTGTGTGTGTAGAGGTGACACGAACAGCGATATCTAGAGAATTTCACCCATATAACATCTAAACATACAAACTAATTAGCTAGTGAGTCAATATCGTCCGCTTTAACACAAACTTCAACTTGCACTATATATACTGGTCAAAAAAGCAAACCTGACAGTACTGTATTTACTGTTTTTTATAAAAAGGAACTGAATTCATATCCTATTCATTTTTATTGCAGTAAGATATGATTTAAATACATTGAAATATCGAAATACGGTGATACGGTAAACCTCACACACTCACGTTAATCGTTTCAGATCACGGCGCATTGAAAATTCTCAAAATACAAAATGGGGAGTTATATAGATGTACTTTAACAAGATTATAAATCTATAAAATTCTGAGCGCGACTTCACAGATTCATACAGGTGACAAATATCATTTGAAATAAATGGTATAAAAGGTACGAGTCGAAATAACAATGCTACAGTAGTTGTTATGCGAAAATTCTGAGCGCGACTTCACAGATTCATGCAGGTGACAGATATCATTTGAAATATATGGTATAAAAGGTACGAGTCGAAATAACAATGCTACAATATTTGTTATGCGAAAATTGAGTATTTGAAAATAACTCCTAAATGTTTAAGCCTAGATGAGCATTTCAAAACCATTGTTTGGAGTTTAGAGATTTGAGTTACCGATGTGAATAACACCCCTTACAGGGTTATAATTGATTATATTATTATTCTCAGCACTCAGCACTCATAACTTACCATCGATCTGAGATTTGCACTTATCTAACTGTATAAAAAAGAATGCTCAACGTGTCAGTAAGCATTGTTATCCATTTCTCTCCCTCAATGTTTCAAACTCATACTCAGCAGAGTAAACATCTGAGAACTTAGTGCAGAATGATGTGTTGTTTGTAATTTTGGACCCAGATAACTTAATGCTTGTTGAAGTCCAAACACTTAACAAAATGGAAGCAATTAGAATATCGAAACCTCGTTATTGAAATGTATGATACTAAGCAAGACGTCAATATATTAACATAAAGTTGTTGGAATGGAATGTAATAGAATATGGTTCCTTGTGCCGAGTTTATAAGACATGACATAAAGTATAAGTGAAATATTATTTTACCTTATAGTTCACCATTGGATAGTTATTTCCTGTTTTATTAGAATGCCAAAGCACTTCTCAGGTCACAAATTGCAATGAATTTTCAGCACAGTACGGAAAGAAGCAAATACATGTATATTTTTGGCATCATTAAAATAAAAATAGTCAGCTCTAAAACATATATTCACTTAGAATGTATAAATGTGCATGCATTAATAATATTAAACGTATTAGCTCACTTGATATTGCAGAAAAAATAAAGCTTGAAACATGCTCTGTATGTTTGCGCGTACGCACTGCAACGAGTAAGTATACAAAAACGCTATCTATGGAAATCAGTTATATATCTAAAATTAAAACAGTATTACCTTGATAAATGTAAACTGTGGCTGGAATTTTGCTTTGCAGTATGTCTGGTCATACCGTATCATCGTTGGTTATACCACGTATATACCTCTAAGTCTCGCACAGACACTTACACAAAACGTACAACGATACGGAAATTGATACAATGTCAATATCCAAACTGAACAATTTTCACGAAAATAAACGAAACAAAAACAACTTTCAAGAATACACTTATTTGGGAATACACAAGTTTGTCAATGGCTGTTAAAAACTTATCACATAAGTGTAGAACTTGTATATGTTGACAACAAATCTAACGAGTGATACTTCACACTTATTACAGAGATAAATCCGGTTATGAAAAGTATTAAGTGAAGCGGTAATCAATGATAGGCAAACACATTGATCAATATAGGCAGTATGATCTTGTTGATGTAAAACTGGATGGGATCAGGATAAAGTCGAGTTGTCAGTATGGGACCGATCTAAGCCCATATATACTGGTCAAAACAGCTAACCGACATTTTAATTTTTTAGAATCTTCACTTTATTATGAATAAGTTATCTGAAACAATGAAACTAGTGTTGATTGCTTTACATCGACTTGTTCAATAGTTCAATGCGTTTTAATCATAAATGTAATAGCTTACGTCTTTCAAAATAAACAAAAAGGTATACAATAGCTATCCATTAACCCAATATGAAATAGTACTGGGGGTTAGCACTTTTGAGCTTTGACCAATATAGATATGTAATTAAAATATCGACTTGTGTATTTGGACTTATAATGTATGCTTATATATAATTACAATATATGTGTTTTATATTGTGTATATATATTTGTAAATGTTGACTATGTTCATTGTACTTTGTACACGTCGTAATAAATGTTATGTTATGTTCTGTTCCACATGTGGCATAGACGGACGGATGAACAGTCACAATGAATGTTAACTGATTAATTGGTTTAATTCGAAGCAATTTAGATGACGTCCGACGATTAGTTGCTCGCGTGGTAAAATTTGTATAAATCAACGACATACAAGAGTCAGTTTCCTCCGCAGTGTCGAACTAGTACTTAAGTAATGCTCTTACACACAGAGACACCTCACCCCACCATCGGCTTTAGGAGAATAATTTCGTTCATCGTCGAGAGAGTTAAAATTTGCAGTAAATTTTTAATACGGGAAATGTATAATGTTGTTGAAGAAAGGTTGTTGTTGAGAGAGGGCCACTCTGGAATGGTTGCAATGTACTTCAATAATGTCATAGTCTTTGAATAGCACAAGCACGTTACCGTATGTTGATGTTTGAAGAGTTATGTCGATATCAAAAAGTAACTGGGGACGTCTTTAATCGCTGTTTCACTCCACGAGAAAAACTAACAAAAATGGATAAGACGCAAAATGAACAAACCATGAAAATGAATTGCAATAGCGTGACTTATGAATAAATGTACGTGTTCTTTTTATAAGAAATCACATCCGATTATATATTTCTACAAGTTCGACAAGCTTTCAAATTATTATTTCTGAATACAAGTATACATTTTATTTACTTGAGAAATCAATATCTAGTATACTTATCACGTTTTGAAAAAAAGATACTTACGTTTTCGCGGAGAAAATGTTCAAGATGGGTTAAATCCCAGTAATCCGGATATTCAACCAGTCCGAGCCCGTCATACGCAACGAGAAACATTGTACGCGACTTGAAAGTTAGTAATAACAATAAATAATTCTTCCTTTGCAATTATTCTTAATTAATATAATTTTTTATTTCATTAATGCAGTGTTTTCGTCATTTGGTGCCTCTGACAATATGCGAAATGGTTGTGTTCAATCTGGAACACAAATACCGTACCTGGTTCAATCAAACGTATACAATAATAACATTATTAAATGTTTTCGAAACTAATAGGAAACTATAATGTATCGGCACATAATAATTCTACAGAAACCTGAGATATGATGTACGTCATTGTGTTATTTGTTACTTAAATCACGCAATAAATTATTATTTATAACGGATCGGGTAAATACGGACAAAGAGCGTACACCATAATTTCTTTCATGGGCGACACTAGTGTGTGGTCATCTGTGAAAAACTGTTTATTCAAAACGATTTTTGCGTAGAATATCAATTTATGATGATTTATAATGACTGATAATCGTACACCAGAATTAAACAAGAAATGTCTTAAAAAAAGATGATCGGCGCAAATTGAAGCAAGCGATATGTTGTAGTTTTAAATTGGTCACTGTAGTAAACATATAAAATTACTGTTGACTTTGTCTGATTAACCTAACATTGATTTACATACCACTGTTATACTGTAATACCACAGGAATTTGTCAGTAATTAACAGTCTAGAAACTGTCCATAAGGGTGTGAAGCATAATGCTAGATACGTTTGTCTTCATTCAAACCACAATTCAGGACATATACTTAGCTTTGACTTGTAATTGCAAAAACTGATAAATACAGTAGATTTAACATGAAATATCTTTAAAAAAAGATGTCTTCCGGTTTGTTAAATGAAATAACGGTTTATGCAACAAGTTAAAAATACATCCTTACCAAAAAAATTGCCTCGGATCTATATATACTATAATCATGGACCCGTCTTATCAGGGTCATTTGTATATATGCTTAAACATATTAACTACTTCCGGCAAAATTCTAACTCCTAACGAACGCACATCTTACAAAAAAACGTTTGGTGCCTCTTGGGTGAACGAAAACCCCGTTTGGTGCCTCTTGGGTGAAAATATGATAGGTCAGATTTTAAAAAGCCCGCTTCGAGGACAACATTTGGTTGGTCAAAAACGAAGGTCAAAATCAATGTTATACAGCTACGCCGAAAAAAGTATTTAACAATAGCAATAGAAGGCTGAAACATGCACTGTAACAGCCTAATTACTCAGCTTATGTTTTTATAGCTACGTTTTTACCATATCATGGGGCTATAAGCTCTTGCTATTCCGCCTTCTCCCGCAATCAAAGTCAATTTCATTTGTCACATTTTGTTGACAAAATTTCATAGTAAGTCTATAACTGCATGATTAAATAATTTAGCATATATTTTAATCTGTTAGTTTCTTTCGCAGCGTGACAAGGTGGATGTACATGCACATTTACCATATTATGGTATTATAAATTAATACGCGACTATTCGGGTAAACTTGTTTGCCAAAAATTACACAAATAATCCAGAAATGTCGTTTGTACCAAGACTCTCACCATTCCAACATTGATATATCACTGACAAATCAGCCGTTATATAATAAAGTCAGAGGACTTGACATGAACTATTTTTTTGAGACGATGAATATGGTGGTATTTCGACGGTAGACCATACGGTTGACGATGAAAGCAATGAGACACGAAAGCACCTCAAAAATATGAATTTAATCCATTCCAGGTCAGTGTTTACAACGTGCAGATTTGAACAACTCAGCATCCAGTTTTCATACAAACTTCGGCTGTCCAAAATTTGCATGCGCCAACAACATTTACCACAGATACATCCTCCTTTGTCACAATAAACTATTAACACTACAATTAATACTTTGGGTCAGTTTACTGCATTTAAAATATTCTTGTGGCCACTCGTATTTCTCCAATATGGCTAAGGAAAACGTAACTCGGACAAAAATGCAAAACAATCAATTATTAAGACTAATTGCCGGCTGTTCAGTAAAATATTGAAGGTATTAAACTTTAAACAACGCGTAGCTTTTTTATGATTTTAATGTTCATGATGCAAACATGAATGCATGCAACCTGAATACAACATCCATTGGCGAGTAGGATTAAAAATAAAAAATATTTAGTCACACTTTCTACATGTGGTAATTAAAATATTGGTATATATGTCTTTTCTGTTGCCTTTGTTACACGTCTAGTACGACTGTGATCGATGTTCAGGTGGACAAAGAACTACCGAAATACCAACAGAAATTTTGAAACGGACATAGCTAGTACATCAAAGGGACACAACAGAGCCTGATCTGGCCATGATATTGTTTACATTTGTTAAAATTCCCTGAAAATTATATATTTTCAGCTAAACATCCCAAAAGTAGAGCAGTCCAAAACTATAATAAGTGTATTTCATGGTGCATTTTCACTGACAGCCAGTAAACTTCCGTTCTGTAAGTTCAGGTGATTACTGCATACCTAACTGATTGTATATACATGAAGCCATTTGGACCTGACCTGACAGCGGGTGAGCCTTTTATTTATTAACAGAGTAATACTAAATGATCCAATAAAATCTGAGAATATGGTTTCAAAATAAATAAGAAGTTTGATGGGTTGGGTACAACAACAAATGTGTGAATAAATTCTTGGAGGAAGGAAAAATGAGAAGAATGGTGAGATTTCCACAACATATGTATTTACTTACGTTGTTGTACAAATTGTTCAGTACACAAAAGCACATCAATACAGACAAAACATAAATTAATTTAGAAATAATATCACAGTTTTACACATTATTGTAAAATGAAAAAGGGTATGAAAAACACGTATGAACAGCTGAAACATGCTAAGTAAATGAAAACATATTATCAAACATAACCCAAGTACAGACTGTCCATATATATAACTTTAACCAGTTGTTACTAAATGAAAATATTCACCTCCCCCAAGAAGTATTCAAATTTCTAAGAGCTGGTCTATAAAATTTGACCCTTTGTTTAAAGCAGTCTAACAAAATCGCAAATGTTAAATAGTAGTCAACGAAATAGTAATAGCAGAATGGTTCACCCTTTAATTAAATAAAAACCATTTATGCAATCTTAGATAGCAAAAATTAACAAACTTGTAATTGCAGTATTCAAGACTAAGAGTTAAATATATATATAGTTTATATTTATATGAATACCAAACTTTTCTAACATTTTACAATCTGATGTCATGTCAAAATTAATTGATTATCAAAATTACACCTTCACATGTATATCATGCTTTTAACATATCTTTGACTAATATTCAATAGGTATCTGATAGATAAACACGATATATACTAGTAATACATAGCAAGGTAACACCTAGTAATATACTGTTGTATATTAGTATACATGTATTTAATGTTATACATGATTTTGAAATTGCTATACCTGTTGTAATGATATATGCTTTGAAGTACAAATGATTAGGATGGATGCCATATATATCATAATAAAATGTTTCTACTGTTAATTGTGAAAACAACTCAATGGACAACAGATACATTGAACATTTCTCTGCCACTTGTAGGCAATACCTTCCATATAATGAGATGTACATAAAAACTGCAGACATACATCATATATACAAACATATCAGCCAACAATAATCAAATAAAATGAGTAAATGACCAAGGAATGAGTTAAAACATTCAATAACTCTTAGAATGACAAATACCCAACACAGCAACTTGGCAAGTGTATGTATTCCACAACTATGTGTATGTAACGTTGTTCCATTCACCACCAAATAATGATGACAAATTCCTTCTAAAATGTCCTTCTGTTCTTCAAACACAAATATGCATGCTACAGTAATCCAAAAGATCACGTTCAGTATGCAGCTTGTGACAAACATCCCTTTTCACCTTTCCATCTTTCCTCCAACTCCACTTGGCATCCTAGATCACGTAATGCAGCCTTAGCTTCATCTGTACAAGATGACAAGTTCTTAGCTTGATTAATCAACTCTTCAGCTCCTAATTCCAGAATAGCTGAACAATGATCCCGTGTTCTGGCAACAATGTTTCTTATAGCCATACAAGCATTTTTCTGAAATGCGGAATTATGTTAATATTTCAAAGGTCACAAAATAGTTTTTCGACATTATTCCAAATTCTGGTCAGCAATGGATCTATTTACCCTAACCATTACATGACGTCATATAGGTACCAAAGGACATGTTATTGACCACATATTCTAATAGCGACATCACAAGTTTTAGGTGTGATTATCTTGTTTGTGATTTCCCAAGTATTTGATGGGTATCTATTTCTTTTTGATATGTTGGTTTGGTTTGGGTTTTATGCCTTTGCTCAACAGCTTTTAGATATATACAGCTGTCAGTTAACATAACTAGTGCTCCTGGGTTACCCTCGGCAAGTAACTGACAACTTCCCCACTCAAATCAGAGTTCAGTGGTGGAGGACAAATGACTCTGGATGCATCATCTTTAGTCAAATTATCACTGAAGGACAAATGCCTCACCTAGGGTTCCAACCCACAATCTCTAGATTAGATGATCATAAAACATCTACCTTTATAGTGGTCATCAGGTTAAAATAATTCATTCTTGCAAAATGACTATTGATCCAGTTTGGTTGGAGTTATATTCCATTTTCAACAGTTTGTCAGTAATAATAAGCAGTCAGTTGACCTAACAAGTGTTCGTGGGACACCAACCAATATTAACCTAATTTTCGCAACAATAGACAACTTCCCCAAACCAATCAGTGGTAGATGACAGGACTTTGAATGTATTAGATTACAGTCAAAATGTACATACACCTCTACCAATATTGGAACATATATACCCTCCAGATTTGCAGGAGTGCTCTACTATTGACCGGACCAAAAACAGCGAACTATTGACCACGACTTTCATCGGTGTCACAAGTCACTGATCATGTGTCAAAAGTCATTTCTCTCAGTTGATTTTTTAAATCATCTACTACTTTAAATGTTGACAGTATTGTTGTCTACAATTATTTATCATTTTGAAATCATTACATTACTGGATGATTAAACATTTTTGTCAAGTAATGATGATATTCATCAATAGCACACCAAATTTAAGAAAAAGCATCACTGTGCAAATTTGATATCACACAAATCTCACAAAAGTTTCTAAGTCTACATGCATTTGTGTGAAAATATGTTTATATTGATTAAACACAAAATATATTACCAAATCACTGAAAATATCAACACAGTTTTTGACGGAAACATTAAAAAGAGTAACACTAAGAAATAATAGAATCAATCAGCAGAAGGTTTACCTGTACATTTTCATCCATAGGATGAACTTTCATGGCTTGAAGTATAACATGATGCCCATTGTTTTCCATCACTACAGAACAATGTGTCGGTAGTCGTAACACAACGGCAGCAATCGCCCGACAACCACCTGCAGCTATCTGAGGATTTCCTGAAAATTACAGAATGAAATGATGACTGGAACTAACATTCTGCACTGTTTTAAATAAAACAAAAAATATTCTTCCATCGTTTCCTAATTGAATAAAACAAGAAATTTCACCAAAACCAGGTTTTCTAATGCAAAATGATTCTAACCAAAACCCAAGGTGCACAACTTCAAATACAGACATTCCTGCAAACTTTCTTGACTCTAACTAAAACTAGAAATGTGTCCATAAGACACAGATGCCCCCACTTGCGGCCCATAAAAGTCACAAAAGCAAATGCTATTATTCTGCTCACAGTTTGTGAATGGGTATCAAAATTACCAAGTGAACAACTGTACTAATCATGGTGATTAGTCAAGGGCCATAACTTTGCACTTACTGGGCGTAACCGTAACCATACATGAAACTCCAGGTGCACAACTATACAGGTTGGTGAACATTCCTGTAAAGTTTTATGACTCTGGCTCATATACTTTTGGAGATATGAGTGACACAAGGTTGCATACTCTGAAGGCTATATTTTAAGTAAGTCAAGGGCCATAACTTTGCACTTACTGGGCACAGCCAAACATAAAACCCCAGGTGCACAACTACACATGCTGGTGAACATTCCTGTAAAGTTTTATGAATCTGGTTCACACACTTTTGGAGATATGAGTGACCCAAGATTTTGTGACGGAAGGACGGACAGACGGACAACGGCAAATCTATATGCCCCCCCCCCTCTTTCAGAGTGAGGGCATAACAATTTGGAGATACTCACAACACAATTAATTGTTGATGCCCAATCACCCCTCAGCCTGCTGAATTCGCCATTCTAATAACTAGTTTTCTTTTTAAAAACCTGGTTAATAATATGCATGCACATCATGTCCATCTATCACATGCGATACACTTGATACAAATTTTGCACACCCTTTAAGCTAAACTTAGATTTACCATGATAAACATGTAGTTCACTAGTTTCTTTAACATGATAACCACATAATTTTCTAGTTAGTAACATATTCAACAGGTGGCAGATGTATACCACCATAAGTAAGGATAGCACTAACCACATATCTTACCTTGGTGTTGAGTCATAGCAGCCAGTATCAACTGTGCACCACCAGACTTCACAATCTGTATCTTTATGTCATCATTTCCAGCTAAAGCTCTCAATAACTCAATCGCTTGTTTTACAATACCCTGTAATGCACAATATGTATCAGCAATTAGTGATAACACTTTACCTAAATGACTTATTGAGAACATTTAACACAATATCAGTCAAATACTACCTTATATACACCAAATTATTATTTTGTTCCTTGCTACTTAACTTAATGTAGTCATATAGTTAAAGAACATCTGAAACTCACTTGTTCCAGGTAACACAGCCAAGTGTTATATTTTTAAAATACATTGAAAAAAATTCAGCACAATAAAATCCCTACTAATCTACTGACCCAACCGTTTTTCACAGTACAGATTTTACTAATGTGCACCACACCCTTTCTTTCACTAATGCTAATCATTTGTTCATTATGTCATTACATTTCCTAAAGCCTTTTATAAGTGTTTCAGACATGAAGACTAATTAACTAGCATACAACACAATAACTACATGCCTGCATTCGAGCCTTGAGGATAAAGTGTTATAACACAGATGGTAATATCAATTACATCGTACCTTTTTGGAAATATTTTCTTGGAATGATTTAAGGATGAGTTCTAATCCACCAAGATCTTTGACCTCTTTACAAAATTCATCTCTCACAACCAGTTTACTGAGTGTGGAAAATAATTCACTTTGAACACCAACATCACTTGTGTAATCTGTAGAGAAAACATATACCAAATAAAGTAAGTCAAGCATAAAATATACAACAAGCATACACCATCCTGAAAACACAAGGAAACAAGGAAAAAGGGACCAAAGACACATACTGGATGAACACAGGAGTTCACCAGACAATCATAAATCTACAAACAGTGCAAATAAGAAAATCCCGACTAGACAACACTTATCAGCATAATGCCATAAATCTTCAATGAGGGCAGAATTGACTACAGATGCAAATTATGGTTATACACAGACGTATGGATGACTTCCGATAAGAATTTAATTCCCCAGCAAAGACTACTCAGGAAACCTTTATTTCATGTAAACAATTGAAAATTAATTATTTGCTTTCTTTTAGAATTATATAAAAGTATATAAATTAAAACAACAAAGTCATATCACAAACATTATCCAATATTTAGTTATCAAATGAACATATAGATAACAATTTTATAATGAATATACAATACATTAGAAATCTATCAAATAACATTATTATTATCAGAATGCAATTAGCATGCTTTTACAAATTTACACGTAGCGCATTTAAGAATATTTCATGTATTTCATACCTGAGCATATCAGTAGAAGCTCCTTCAAAGCATCACCCTCCATAACAATTTGCTTAGCATTCTCATGAGCAGCACCAAATGGTACACGAATATCATCATCCAGTGTAAGCACACTTAAACCATATGCAACCTCTTTCACGATGGATGGAGACTTTCTATTAGACGTAAGAACACGGACTAACTCCTTTATTAGACCATTTTTCACAAACATACCTCTGTTGGTTTCATGCTTTATACAATTTAATCGCACTAACTTAACAATAAGTTCTGTTACTTGTAATTCATTGGTTTCATCTTTCATAATGTCCATGAAAAATTCTGCACCTTCCTCATCCAATAAATCAGGCTGCCCATTACAAAGAGAACACATTGTGTCTAAACCAGTCATGAACATTTCTTTATCATCATTTCTGTGTGTTTTCAGATATTTTAACAAGACAGGGTAAGCTTTATTTTTTCCAGCAAAGCAACGCCGAGCTATGTCTGTATCACATTCTTGCTTTATTATGTCGAAATGTTTCTTGGGATTAGAATCCACAGTATTGGCAGTGTCATCTTCCAGAGATAAGGCATTGAGAGCCACCAAAACAGGGTGTACAATTTCCTGGCCACTTGCACTGAATAGACTGGCATCCTGAATGATCATGCTGAGATTCACACCCTATAAAACATGTACACAATAATGTGAATGTAAAGTATTACTTTTCGATTAAAACAAATTACATTTTGAAAACATCGCTGCCATTATTTAGTATGCTTTACAGCAATAAGAAATAATGAGTGTATAGGGTAAACTGTGCATAGCAATTCATATCATTATCTGTAATGTGTTTCTTCCAAAGATAAACTGGGAGGTCAATTTACCTGTGAACTAATGCTTCTGCGGTTACCAACTAGTATTAACAAGTGCTCCACAAGCAACTGATAACTTCCCAACATGAATAAGAGGTAGAGGACTAATGACCTTGGATCTACAGGGCTAGCGCTGGCTTTTTTTTTTCTTGAGCCAATTTGGAACCGGTAGGTTTCAGTAATTTGCGGGCTATATTACAGCGCGCAATCGACAAATAGGTAGTGGAGTTTGTGGTCTCAACCCCCCCCCAATATTCCATGGAATAGGACTTTGTTATTTCACTGTAATCCTTTTTAGTGTTTCTTTGTAATTGCTTAAGTCTACAAATCAGTTCTAATAGAGCTTGTAGGATGATTCACTGTAGCACTGTTATTTTATTTCTTGTTTATTTTATTCTTGTAATTAAAGTTTAAACAATACATCTCATTATCAAGTATTCATTAATCAAATTGAAAAACGAAGACAATGTATACTCCCAAACACAAGTCACAGTCACGTGCAAGAAGCAATATATTTTTAAAACACTCAACTGTACATAAAAACTAGGCCACAAATGAAACATAAACTAAACATACAGTGATGTAAATTATATATGAGACATTAATCATTAGTTTATACAGGCAAAAATAATAGTTATCTGAATTTATCATAATAATTTTCATTCCTCGTAAAATTCGGAGCGGACGGCATTACGGACCGTACGGTACGGATTTTATCGTATACTAGACACGAAAACGAAAGTGATTGCATGGTTATCACAGACATTGAGAACCGGTCTCAGCCGCTTTTATCATCAAAATTTAGTGGAATATAAAACATTCGCCAACGGTAAATTTAGAAATTCATACATTTCGACGGGACAGCTTTTTGACTATTTGAGTTTTCTTTAGCCATTTTCCGAAAATAAACGGTGATAACTGAAATTTTTCATCCGACTATAACAGAAATTCTATCGGTCAAACTGAAAATATACCGGACATGTCCGACTCCGACTGTCCGACGGTCATTCACATTGACTGGTCTAATCAATCGATATTTCGGCGTTTTCGTGTTTGACCAATTTAGTTCTCTGCAGTGTTGTTATTATTATGCGCTTCACAGGTCTATCACGTGTCGGGTACGCGGGACATGATTTGATTGGTTGAAAGTAGACAAGACAGGCGACAAACTCCACCTCCGATTGTTTTTGGTAAACATGTGTATAATTATGTCATTATACACGAACGTGTGATAAACAGGATATCAATTGGGGCCCTTTAATATGTACGCAAGGTTATACACAGACATTGAGAACTGGTCTCAGCAGCTTTTAACCGCATTTATCATCGAAATTGAGTGGAATATAACATTCGCCAACGGTAAATTTGGAAAGTCATACTTTTCGACGATTTGAGCCAATTTGATTTTTCTTGAGCCAATGGCTCAATTGGCGAATGCCAGCGCGAGCCCTGATCTACTATCTTCAGTCAAATTGCCACAGAGAACATACACCAGTGCCTGGCTCAAACATGAGACCTCCAGATTGGCTGTCAAGTACTCTATCTATTGCGCTAATCCGGCTATAAAAAATATTGGGAAAAGTGATACAATAATTGGCTGTCGTTATATCCATTTTCAGGACAACAGAAAATGCTTGGCCTAAATGAGAGTTAAAGAAAAGTGCCATTTTGATATACAGTAGACTAGACCACTTCAGGAAATTATACCCATATCTGCAAATGGGAGAATTTCGCATCTCAAAAAGATGAAAAGGGGAATTAATTTGGAGCCACACTTACAGAATTTCTTTCCGACATATTGTTTAATTATGACAAATATACAAATGGTATTGAAGAAATATTGATCAACTCCAACCAATTTTGTGAGGGAAGTTTAAATGGAAATTGGGGGAAAATATCATTTTATCATAGGAATGGTACCAATTAACAGCTCTAAAACTTGACAGATGAGCGCCTTACTATTGGTATCATATGAAACACCACTTCAAGATATCTGTTGAATATATGTATTGATCTAAGCAATAATTGCTTATAAATTTAAGTTATTATAATTGAAATCAAACATGTACAAAAAGAACACAACACAAACTTGTAAGGAAGAGCACATAAACACAGAGGTGTCAATAAGAGCGGGAGCCAGTAAAAATACCTGGTAGATTAAGCAGCATCACCAAGTTCATTTTCACACATGAATGATCATAAATAAGGGGAGTACCCCGCAGACACCCACCTAGTTTTGATGATTTCCCTGCTATTTCAAAAATTTGTGACACTTCTGATACATATAATGTGAAAGCACAGACTTTTCACTAAATTGTTGTTTATAACAAGTCTTCCAGTCATGGCGAATACCCATCGGACAGTCGGACCTGACCAGAAGGCCTGTGTGTCAGACCGTATGTCCGATACAGTACGGGTCTTACAACATCCGTTGCTGTTTACACAATGCGGTCTTCTTATGCGCACCAATTGTCTGTACATTCGCGTGTCTTTCGGACATTTGAACTTTGATTGTGTCGTCAAAAAGGTATTTCAGGAGTGAATGTAAAAGTAAATTATAATTTTTAACCGTTATTTAACAAAATACGCCAATTATTTGCTCATTTGTGTTTCATTTGTTTACTTTCACTTTGAAATGAGCGGTAATTTTTAACAACATGTTTTCTGACCGACAAGTTTGCATTCGGTCCGACAAGTTTTCCAAGGTTGTCAGACCAAATGACAGACAAGTCTTGGAAGTCATTCGCCATGACTGGTCTTCACCATAACCAACTTGCCCGAAGCCTGGGATTTATTTCTATGGAGATAACTGAATATTTTCCTAAGTGAGTTTGATGTAACAAGTGTCAACTGTGTACACACTGCAATCAGAAAGTAATAAGATATATGTACTATAATATACCTGAGATTCAAACTGCTTTACAGCATCAGTGACAGCTTCTTCTACAGTCATTTCAAAATCCTCCATATTCTCACGGACTACATCATCAAATGTTTCTTGACTGATTTGCTTCGCCATCTATGAAAAATGATAGTGCTTATTCATAAATTATATTCATGCCTACTGTCACATACATACTGGAGTCTCATACTTCCCTAGCAGATAATGCTTGACAATGAAGGTAAAATACGAAAGTTAAAAAAACAAATATTGAAAAATGAAGGTAAACTTGAAGGATCTGGCATGGTTGTCTAATTGTTTGGACTAGACTTATTAATACCGTCCCACTAACATGGTGTCAGTTCCTACAGGACGCCTTCAGGTCACAGAGTAACTTGCCAGCCAGTACAACACCTATAACACACAGCTTTACACAAATTTGAAAGTTTTTTTTAAATTCGCTGCCACCAAATAAAGTCTCGTTGAGCTAAATACGCCCTATTAGTATTAAGAGCCAAGATCAGTAATCACTAAATCATTATACATAAATGGAAGAAGAATCAACTTCACAACCAACACAGACAATGTCAAAGATGCGATTCTGCACAATTTTCAAGAAAACAATAACAAATCAAATTTGAACTTACCTTGTTGTTATTTCTTTTCACAACACGATGATAATAAACGCAATCAAAACAAAATCTGTTTCTCTGGAGACACGATTTCTAGCATGTTCGAGCAGATGACAAATTTGCTCACAACCCTTACAGGAAATCACTACGCACTTAACATAGTGCAAATATTAATTTACTCTTGAATTGAATATCAGTATATATTTTGTTTTATCAACCTCGCAAAATAATTTCATATAAATTATTTTATTGTTGATGACTGTAACGAGACAAAGAATGTTATTACAATGCGGCGTATGTTTATATTATAATGTTTATAGAACTACTTTGCAGTGCGCGTACTATTTATGTAGTAGTGAAACTCGCGTTTAATAATTCGTCATCAGTTATTATCGTACTTGACTTTCGCCAATCTCAAAATTTATATAATCAAACCAATCACAGACGGCAATACATCAAAAACAACATTATTGTATTTTGCAAAACACTTTAGGCCCAAATATTACATTCCCTTCCATAAATTGTTGAATTGATTAAAAATGCTAAAAAAGTTTGCACCAAAAGTCATGACCCATTTCATAACTATATATTGTAAAAATCATCCTCTTCCCGTATCTACCCCCACTCGGGGCATATCAAGTGCGAGGCATTTGACATTTGTCCTCATGTTTGCCCCCCCCCCCCCCGTCAGGAAATTCTGGATCGGACCTGATACATGATCATCAAATTACTGAATTCGTATATATGTTCATTGCTTGACTTTGAAAAGGATCTTAGATGGTGTCATTTTTGTTTTCATGTTTTCTTCATATTTTTAACCATCGGTATTATATGTCGAAACTATTGCTGTCATACTAAGTCAATAATATGTGAGTACCTTCCTATTTTTTCAACTTTGGTGCTGTCTATTAACTCTGTCAATGTTCCTACTATCCCCAAAGGAAAAAAATATATGTTTATAAACCCGGTACTAAATAGGGAATGCTATTGCAGATATTTTGATCTTTACCCTCACAGAAACTATATCATACAGTTGATGAGAATTGAAAGTGGCAGTTTTTCTCGTTGTTTATAAATAACATGTTAACATATTCGCAGAGTACGTAGGCACTGCATTGTTTTAAAGCATTACGAAAACATTCATGCAGTGGCTTTCTATATGTAGTTGTCGAAAAAAGGTTGTTGTCTCTGGTAACATGTTGCTTTTGGATGCGTATTGCTGTATGAAAAGCTAAAAACGTGTTGTTATGTTTAATTGCGAATATCCTAGTCGTAATTCCAAGTATACATGGTGTAGTATGGTATGGGGGAACATGACAAGAAGAGCTGTACATGATGAAAGGGAACTAACCTTACATCTAAACATAAATAGAAATTATAACCACTCAGCTCAGTAGAATACTGAGAGTTTAAATCGATTTACCAGCTAGCTAACCTCACACTATGGTTATAATTTCTATTTATGTGTTTAATGTATGTTAAGTTCCCCTTTCCGCATGTGTAGTTCTTTCATTTCTATTAGTCATGTTTCATGTCCCCCCCCCCCCCTTTCGGCCTATTATTACTGACTTTCTCGACTTGTTCAGTGATGTTTTCAATCCATTAATGATTTCCCCCGATTTTGTCCACCTAAATTCTCCTTGCGTCACTATTCCCAAAGTTTACCCTTGCACCTTCTCAGTGCCTAATGTATTGTAGATTGTAGTTTTCCCGGGGGTCTTTGTGGGGAGGCATTGTCCTGTGCATGCGGCATTCCCTGTAACAAAAATTAATCTCTTTCATACGTATTGTTACTGTAGATTTTGAAACTGACTTGTTGTGATTTATTGTTTTATCATTATAATAATGCTTATTCTTTATATCTTTCCTTTTGTGATAATTCATGGATGTATGAAGGTCTCTTGTGAGATAAGTTTGTGTATGTTCTTATGTGCATATCTTATTGAGTTACCTTCAATAAAGAAAGTTTATCATTATTATTCATGGACATTGATTTCCAACATATACACATAAATTGACTAAGTAGGCAGTAACTAATCATTAAAATCAAATTACCATTATGTATATATTAACAAATACACGGTTTATAATCCAGAGCGAAGAAACAAGCAGCCCTATACTGGCCTTGCTCTCCGTAACTAAATTATTACAATATAATGCGAAATAACCACAAAATAGTAAATAAATAACCGTACGTAAAGGCA
The DNA here is from genome assembly GCA_032209605.1 of Mactromeris polynyma. Classification (NCBI taxonomy): domain Eukaryota; kingdom Metazoa; phylum Mollusca; class Bivalvia; order Venerida; family Mactridae; genus Mactromeris; species Mactromeris polynyma. The sequence goes on from JASFXZ010000001.1 coordinate 53,299,233, forward strand.
ACCGATTTTTTTAGTTATTAATTAGACATAATCTTTAATACTGGTGACAGGGAAAGGGAATTTAAAATAAACAGAAGCAAAACACAAAATCATACATATTGACGCGGACATATATGTTTATAGATAGTTTATTCAGAAATATAAGGCATTTCCGTGATATGACTAACCAAAGGGAGGAATAAATTGCGATATGAAACAGCAAAACAAAGAGAAATTTTCAAATGTACTTTTAATTAATGTGATTCAATATCACGCGGATTAATACACAAATTGAAAGTTCACTCAATTAGTCTAATGACTGTCGCAAAATCTTTCATTGAATCTAACGTCGCCTCACCAGCAGGAGTCAGAATGTTAGTCGCTTCATTTGTTACAATCAATTCTTCAATTGTTCCACTGATCGTTTCTGCAAGCAGTTTGGCTCTTGTCCAAAACCCTGCTTTTGCATGGAAAGCAACAAGACCTGAAAATACCAATATACAGATACACAATGTGGTCAATGGGCACTATCAGTTAAATTCTACGAATGATCAATATTTATCAATGGAGATATAGAAGAATATGGTCCATACTGAGAAATGTTATGTACAACTGTCAAAATGGCGATGTTTTGCTGCAACAGTGAAAACACATCAAAGTATAAATAACCTTATCAGCTTAAAAAGGGTTATGAACAAACTAGCACATAATTAAATCGATCACTGTTCTAAAGCGCTTGGTTTATTCAAAAGACGCATGTAGTCTACACATGATACAAGCCAACAGTTAACAAATGTCACGAAGAGGCAAGTGACAAAGTCGTAGCTTCAGTCAAGAAGCTGCTGATAAATATCCTTATTTAATTTATGTTAGCACCCTTGTTTTTTATAGTACACAATACATACCTGTTGACACGTAGCATGCATGAAAGCTTTTATCATAATCTCGTTTCTCTAACCGTATGGATGACATGACCTTAGCAAGGGGAAGCTTTCTGTGGTCCGCAAACATTCCGTGAACCAATTCTGCCATATAAAGTGATGTATGGATATACTCGTGCACAATCTGTTCTGCATAGAACGGAACTGTCCACTCTACAGTTGCACTGGGATCAAGCCAGATTATACCAATGGCTGAATTCATTGATCCACTTATGTGTGCCCTGTCCTCCGCCTTGTAGAATGCAATACAGCCTACCACTTGATTTATAGCTCGGTGAAGCTCAGGCATAGTTTCTGCTATAAGCTCAAGTGCCGCGTCTGTTTTCCTTGTGATTTCCTTTCGTTCTTCGGTGTTAAAAATGTGTTTCGTGGAATCATTAGCTGAAATTTTGTCACCAACAGCGTCATAATGAATCAAACCATCAGCAATATTCTTATCGTCAAAGCTGTAGGTGATTTTCCTCTCCACTATCGGTATTTTTATAGCCTGAATCTTCTCAAGAGCCGCATAAAATGTTGATTTTTGTACTCGAGATGGTGCTTCTTCACCGGTTAAGCCTAACAAAGCCAGCTTCTGATTCATGAAAGCAAACTCGTAATTGAAAGGCCAAAACAATCTCTGAAATACATCGGTTGTACTGATTCCTGAAACGACGTCTTTTATTGGTAACTTCGGGAAAACTCGGGAGAATTCACCAGGCTTCATTGTGTCTTTAGAGAATGGTTTGATAATATCATTCCAACTTCTGAAGAATGCATCCTCTTCCATTGTCGGGTACAGCCTAAGTGAATTCGCCACCGACACCCACCTCATTTGGTGGTGATCGCTAGTGTTGTTGTCGGCACAGTTCCGTAATGGTTGCAGCAGTTCACGATATCGGGTTGACATCACACGTCTGACGCTTCGTTTGTTTATTTTTGATTCTTCGAATGTAATGGTGGCCGCTATTTTCTTACTGAGTCTGTTTAATATTACAACAGAAATCATGCTTCGTTTTTTACGAAAAACAGTTGTAGTGTAATGAGTTGCCACATACTTTTCAATGTTATATTTTAATTCCTGGATGAAAAGGTTACCTGGAAAAAAAATCCAAAATGTGAAAAATCACAATAGCGAAACACAATTCCAAAATATGACTGACTGATGTCCATTAACATGAACACACTAACTAGAAAAACGCCAAGTAGAACGATTTATTATAATCAATTGTTAACGACTGCATCTTAGTTTTATATGTGTAGACAAGTTTGTACATGCAATATATAGTTTGTATGAAATAACATTATACTTGTATAATTAAGAGTTATGTCATTATTATAATGTTTTAATAATGTGTGTATTTTATTATATATTCTCTTAGAACTCAATTAGAGTGGTGATATACAATGTAGATGTTTTACGTTATGATTATTGTAGTTAGTAATATGTACAATGTATATTAATGAGACTAAAATAGATAAATAGATATTTTAAACATTGTACAATTCTATAAACTAATTGATATATATAGTTACCATGTGTGGCGTCCATGTCGCAAACACAGTTTCCGTATGCGCAAGTTGCAACAATGTCAAATTCGCATTTCTTCGGCAAGCAATCATGGTGTGTATCACAAGATTTACCCAGGGAACTGTACGCCACCTGTCCGTGAGTCGTAAGAAGGCTTGCTGTATAAAAATAAAGATAACGTCTGCATTAAACATTAAATGTGATGCATGTGAGAAGTTTGTATCATCAATTATGTGAATACTGTCCGACACGTTGAATTAAATAAACGAAGGTGTTAATTTCACCGCGTGACGTTTAGGACAAATAATCTACAGAATTAGAGTTTTAATCCTTTGTTTCGGTAGCAACTCCCGAGATTTGGTTCTTATTTTACTCATTTCAAATGGAGGTTTTCTCAAGCTAATTATTTCATTTATTGTGCAATAAACATTTTGCAACCACTATTAACGCCAATGAAGCAACAGCACTGGATGGAACCACGGACATATAAACTGGTATTCAAATATTTTATGTTCAGACAGGTCAGACACATCTAAATGTTCTTTGTATACTGGTCAAAAGAGTTACCCCGCCATTTTGCATTTCGAAAATCTTCTCTTCATTGTAAAAGTTATCTGAAACGATGAACCTGACTCGGAAAGACTCATATCGATTTTCTTCGATTAGTCAATTCATCTGACTCGCCAATGTAAATGCTAACTGCAATCAAAATGAAGAGAATCATATGAGTCCTATCGCTATTTAGTAACTGCAGATTTTGGAAATATTAGTATTAACTGGTTAGCTCATCTCTTACAATATATGTGAAAAATAAACTTACCTAAAGCAGAGAGCACTATGATAGTGATCATGACTGTACAGGGTAGATTATGTTGTGATGAAGGTAGAACATACTGCAGGTTTATATACTATTATGGAAGCGGACCCAATCATCATCTAGATCCGGGAATTGTTTACATGCCACTATTACTCTTGAAAAAAAATTGTAATATAACATTATGAAAACAACTAGAAGCAAGATAATACCGTAAAACTCTGACGTTGTGTCATAGGGATGTTCTATTTACTTATATCCTACGGTTTTTCGGCGCAGTCGTACTAATATGTTTCAATCCGCTTTGCATGTTGTGTAAACCAATCAAATCTTACGTTAACCACCAAGGCAATTTCTACGTTTGTAACATTGACGCGGATTGGTTTACCTTTCGATAAAGGGTATGTTACCTTACCGAAATCCAATGAATTTCGGTGAATTTACCGAAATCCATTTTGGATCTAGAGTGAATATCAATCGAAACATCTCGGCATTTTTTATGTTGTACAACAAATCTTAACCTTCAAATTGCACCGACCATCTTTTTCAAGATATTTCTTGTTAACGATACAGTTTGTCGTCTTATTGGATAAAAGACAATTATAGTGTGTATATATGAAATTAATTAGTTTTAGGTCAGGACACCCTAATTAATGTACTAGTCAAAATCTGAAAATAGATTGAGACTTGTTTTTAACTTGTACATTAATTGCGTAAGATAGTTGTTCAATATGACACAGTCTTATTACAGCAGAATACATACATTTCACTGCCTCCTGAGCAATTGCATTTTGCAGTTCCAGGGTTTTGGATCGGCACCAATTTATAAATGTCAAGGATTATTACTGATACACATCAATTGAAGGTATACAAGAAAACCCCACAAATAGCAAATCGGTATCATTGTATTCATTATTATAAATGCTAAGAATCAAATTTTATAATTGATCGAGTTTATATGAAATTATGCGTGTTGTCCTCCAATATATGGATCAGCCCTCGTAAACATAATCTAGGTATATTAATTTATTGAATGTGTGGCATTGCAAACCCATCTTTGATATTGATTAATACATTTGTACTAATCTTTGGACTTTTATCAAGTTGTTGTGTTTGATTTTATGTGTGTGAATAACTGACAAAGTTCCAGTCAAAATGGTTGTTACAAATGACATCACACGCAGGTTTATCTGGAATTGTATGCATATTGTTATTCTGCACTGCAGTAGTCGTACGACAGGTAAACACATGATAACATATCTTGAAATGACCATCTTACGTGGTCTGTACTTACTCACACGGAACTTTATTTACAATGTTTTGATGTTGATGACGTGTCACGCGCATTTAACTGGTATTTTTCAAGCGTTTATGTTGCAAAATTACAAAAACAAAATGTACTTCACGAAAATGAATGTAGGACATTAGCCCCTAGGACATTAGCCCCTAAGCTCAAATTTGCATAGGCGGACATTTTCCCCTTTATGATATTGCACAAGCGGACATTTACCCCTTTATGATATTGCACATGCGGACATTTGCCCCTTTATGATATTGCACATGCGGACATTAGCCCCTTCATGATATTGCACATGCGGACATTAGCCCCTTTATGATATTGCACATGCGGACATTTGCCCCTTTATGATATTGCACATGCGGACATTAGCCCCTTCATGATATTGCACATGCGGACATTAGCCCCTTCAACAAAGATCGTAGGACATTATACACATCACAATATTAAATTTAAACACTCTGTATTGGTTGTTTTGCTCAAATATCATTTTTAACAAATACCTTTTAAAATAAGAATAAAAAAAAATATGAAATGATGAATAGAAATTTATTGAAAACATATATATGAATACTGAATACTACACATACTATTACAGAGACAATGAGTTACATATGGTATTATTTTAGCACGGTCGAATTCATAGCACAGTGCTATATATACTTTTCAAAAATCACATTTTAATAGTTTAACAAGCTAGAGAACACAACAAAAGAGAAATGTATGTACATGTACGCACGATTATAAGCACTACTGTCACTTATTTCATTGTTAATAGTTTAACAATTAGAGAACACTGACGAGCACAACAAAACAGAAATTTATTTAAATGTTTATATACATCAAAGCACACTTATAAGCACTACTTGTTAATTAAGACGGCCAAACATTTTTGTCATTCACTTTTGTATTCTGATGTTAGCACCGATGGTGTACATAAACTGTGACAGGGACTTCTGCTTCTTTATATACTGGTCACACAGAGTCGCGAGAATGTTCTGGTGATTCATAACTGCACGTTTGCGACGCTTGGTCACTGGCTGACCCATCTGTTGACGGAGGATGTCTGCTTCTACCATAGCAGCATCCTTGTTCAGACATTGAATCACAGTCCACAGTGATGGATTGGCATGCCCAACCAGCTTGCCAACCCCGTTGTTCCATCCTTCGCATACATTGTTTGTGCGAGCCCATCCTGCCATGGTCGCATCATGCACATTCCAAGTCTCTGGTTCGAATCTGGGCGCAGTTCGGTGGAACTTCATTGTGCCGTCCTGTGAGAGAACTGACCTAAAAACATGTAGCAGTGTATAATGAACAATAAATTAGCGTGTCACTATTAAAGGTGTATCCAACATTACACATCGGTTCTTTTGTTTAACTTATATTATTTTGAAAGACCTGCCAGAACAAAATAATTCTCGTGGCCAGGTCTTTCTGTGCACGTGGACAGGTCTGTTATTCTTCTTAGACCTGTCCACGTGCACAGAAAGACCTGACCACGAGAATGTCTCTGTCAATGGCACGAAATTCCAACACTTAACAACAGATAAACAAAAACAAATTGGTATGTCATTGATTGGATTACAAAATTTACATTTCAAATCACTGTTTACTCACAAAACCAAGATTCGAATACAAATATACGTTGTATTATCACTCAAAAGTTTGATACTTAAACCGCAGGAAATCTAAACATGTTCATTTATCAGACTGTGTTTCATAGTTCATGTTAATGTGAATTTGAGTTTGACATATTAAATACATGTATGTTGTTTTTAAGGTAGCGCCGACACCAGCGGTAGCTTGTTAGGTTTGAGTTTGACCTTCGGATCATTAAAGAACGTTTCGTGATAAAACTGTTTAAGATGTTGCTAACTGAATACTACAGGGACTATGACATATATATAGCTCTACTGTTCCATTTGGTACTAGAACTTTCAGCCCCACTCTGCTAGTGAACACGGTAGCCATCTGGACTACCAGTCCGAATGACCCAGGTTTTAATCCGATTTCGGTCGGCTACAGTCACCGTGGTGATTTAATTAAATAATGTGTCTGAGGTCATTTGTCTTCCACCGCTGATTCAATTGGGAATTCGGTCGCTGGCAGTCAATGCGATGTTTATGAAACCCAGGTATCTTTTATAGGATGGCAACGTCTTTAATTGTCCAACGCTTTTGATAAGGCGTTAAACCTAGCAAAACAAAACCAAAACTAAAACTCAAAACGACTGTTTAACATTCAATTTCACTTTACAGCTGAACAGCATGACTGCTGTAAATACTAGTCTCAAAGGTTTTAAATGAAGGATATGCACATATCACATATTCAAAACCTATGTTAGGGTAATCGAATCACATTGTATTTCCAATAGTATTCTGCGTTATAAACAAATATCCAAGAATTGGGAGAGAAGTTAACCGGAGTCATATTCCAACTCCGCACCATTCACTTGAGACATTTTACGTTAGCTGTTGTGATAGGTTTGACAGTGTATAAGTCGGATATTTCATTTCATTATACAATTCATTACTTGCAATAGTAAACGTTATTTCATTTGCTATATATGTAAACGTTAGACAATGTTCATGTGTTACACAATACTCATTTGGTAGACCTATGTTCAACCAATTGTTATAATTTGTTTCATTGCAAGGGTCGTAGCTGAGGTGGTCTGGGGAGCATGCCCCTCGGAAAATGTTGAAATTCTCTACCATCGTAGCTGCATTCTGAGGCATTTTCTACCATATCTAATTAGACAATAAAGTACAAAGTTTAGATTTTTTATAGTTTTTGTTGTTGTTATGGTGACATGATGCCGGTGACCAACTTTATTTGCACATTGACTTTACTTGGGAGAAGTTCTGCTAAGCGAAAGAAACCATGACATGCAAGGAGGTTAATGCATTGGTAGATTTGTCTGTTGAAAGGGTTATGGGTGTATATATGACCCACTGATTTAATAAACATGTAACGAAATGTGACCAAATAATAGTGGTAAGCGCACATCTTTGCTGATAGTGATTTTACGGGTCCCAAGTAGCATTGTACGGGTAGTGAAAGTTGCACATGGGTCTCTAAAAACCCGACTGTTGATGATAACGAGATGAGTAATTAAGCCACAAAATTAAGGAATCTCAAGTTCTGTAAGGCTTGCATGATAGGTCTGTTTGGATGGATTGTTGCATAAAAGCCCCGAACCTGTTCTAGAACCGAAGGTACGCTGTACATATCAATGGTGCTGGAGAGTAATCAAGCAGTGATTTCTTTACAACAGCAATCCGATGCTCTTTGGAGACGATTGGATAGGTATGGGACTTGGAACCTTGTCTTAGTAGGGGGTTATTCTCATTGTTCGTCATAAGTTCTTCAGTCCGGAAAAAAACATGCGAAACCGGTATAATTCCTTTACATATTGGAAAACTTCCACCTGTATAGGAATTGACCTGATTTAAGGTATAAAGGAAGAAATTATCCTGCCGTATACGTAGGGCTAAATGTTTAATTATAAAGGGCTAAATCCACACCATAGGCTAGCACTTTTATAAATTAATAGACAGGCAAAGAATAGATAAAAGAGTATTTGAAGACCACCAACTTCTTTTCTCTTGTTTTAGACAAATGATTCCTGCACCAGGCAAAGATGAGTATTTAGCACCACAGATGGGATGACTCATTGGACACAGACTGGAGACAAATACCTATCTTATTTCAGACTTTTCACTATATAATACTCCGTATAAGTGTTGATATATTACACCATGGAAAGAAACAGATAGGATCCCGGACAAAAACCGGTCTCCCGTTTTTTTCCCGCACCACAGAATCGTGCATTGTCGGAGAGTAAACGATTTTCACGGAATCCCGGACCAATGTCCAACGTAGTTAGAATGGCTAAATTATTCGTTGCTAGCGTTGACAGTCGATTAGGACAGGCGGTTCAAAAACTTCTCCCTGCAATAGATGTAGTAAGCATAGAAAGATTATCTACAGGTTCGTCAATACATAGTTTGACAGTAAGATTTCGTGACCGTCCGAATATTGTATATCCGAATTTGTATTGTTAAATCTTATACGGCAGCACGACTTACCCAAATATACCCAAATACACCCATATATACCCAAATACTCTTCAAATATACCCAAATAGTATACGGTATTAAGAACCATTATATTGACATACTTTTGTCCCTTATTGCCAACAGATTGTTAATAGAGCAATTTTGCAATACTGACAATTGAAATAAAAAATAATTAACTACTGTATTTATGAAAAAAATGTAATAATAAAATTTACTAATCCCAAATATTTCCTATGCTCTGCATTCCTTAGTTGTCCCTTTAAACAAAGACCTAAATGTCTTTGCTTTAAACATGTTGTAAAATTTAACAAGTTCATTTATAGTTTTATTTGGGATATTAAAAAGGAAAAATATGCAAAAAACATACGTTGATACTGATAGGAGATAAACTAAATGGTTGACTTAGAGTTCGTACATAATATCTATTAAAATGAAATGGGTGAAAACATTAACAAATAATTTACTTTGTGTTAAAATATCTAAAAGAATACATTTGTACTTCGTGTACATAATTAAATTTGTGAAGTAGTATTTACTATAATTGTGAACAAATCAATATAATTGTTATTGGATGAAAATAAAACGTCACAAAATACTTAAAACTTTGTGTTCATTTAAACGTTAACAACAGCGGTGGTAGCTTTTAGACATCGGCATCATCCAGTGAGCGGCTTATACAGTTACAAAACACCACGGACGTCCAAAGACAAAAGCAACACAGTTTCACTGCTTCATAATAATTGGTGGAGAAGAGTGGTAAGTTTCCTGTACCTCATCATCGCAAGCGAGAGTATTCCCCATACTTTTGAAGACAACAGGATGCCAATGGATTTAAGACGAGATACGTCGATCCTAAGAGTAAGGCGATTCCCGTTTTGTGGACCAAGGTCTGCAGTCTACATTTTTGAAATGCTGCAAAAGCCAGAATGGCAGAGGATTGGATCTGTGAAATGTGGACGTTGTGGTGAGTCACATGATTTTAATTATATGTGTAAAGCTATGCACCGGAGATGCTACAGATGCAGATCATATGGTCATTATTCAAATTTCTGTAAAACAAAGATGAGTACCAATGATCTACCACCAGAAGCTGTCAAAACAACAACACCTCAAGAAGAAGATGAATCAGAAGATGAAAGATCTTATGTGTGTTGTTTAATGCCTTTCAATAGTTTAGATAGTGCAAATTTAAAGAAATTGTGTGAATATAATTCAACTATTGGAAGTTCAAACAAAATTAAAGGGTTACAAACCAAGGTAGATCAACTTTCAAAAGAACTGAATTAATTGAAGCTTAATCCTTGCTATGAATTAAATAATGTGATGCAAACGCCAACAAATTTGAATGAGGTGGAAATATCTGCAGATGAAATAGAAACATTAAGAAATGAACTCCAGCAAGAAAAGGAAGACAACGTTAATATAACTTCAAGGTCCACAGAAATATACGAAATCATGCTGGACGAAATCAAGAAGTTGACAACTTTGTTAAGTCAAATTTTCCTTTTTATAAATACGCATGAGCATCCTTGGACAATGATACGCTATTATGAAAATCTAAAATTCAACTGTGAAAATTGCGGCAGTACTATGTACCATGAAGAAGAACACTGTGCAGCAAATCAGTTTTCAATTAAATATGAAAACACATGTAAATTTTGTAACAAAACTGGGCATCTTTCAACATTCTGCCCAGAAAAGGGATTTTAATATCATGTCATTTTATATTTTTACTTTCGGGTCGAAAGTTAACTTAGTTGGGGAGAGTTATTATGATGCATATTTCATTGCTATTTGATCATAATAATTCTTACCTAACCAGATGTTATTGTTATTGTTTTAATTTAACTTTTAATATTAATTTCTAAAATAGCTGTTCAAAAGCTGACATATGTCAATTTAAATAATGAGCATTTAGTTTCATGCTTATAATTCTAATATGTTAAGATTTTATCAATTTCATATAAAGCCATATGTTATGGCATGTGACAAACTTTCTTTGTGATATTATCACTTATTGTTTAGTTGTCATTGTTTGAAACCTTACCATACATATTTTTGATTGTTTAAATTATTAAGAGTAGACAGTCCCTTCCTAAGGCAAGACTTTATTAACTCAATATGTCAAAGTATCTTGACTAGTATATAAGTCTTGGAAATATTTAGTATAAAAAAAAACTTAAGAAATTTGAATTTAGAATTTGTACTTTGTGTACAAATAATAATAATATCACTTTGTGTGAATTTACTTTGTGTTAAATTATCTAAAATAATACACTTGTACTTTGTGTACATAATTAACTTTGTGAAAATAATATTTATTATCTTGTGAGAAATCCTAAATATTTGTTATTGGACGAGAATAAAACGTCACAAAATACTTTGAACTTTGTGTTCATTTAAACGTTAGTAACAGCGGTGGTAGATAATAATACATCGGCATCATCCAGGGAGCGGCTTATACAGTTACAAAACCACCACGGACGTCCAACGACAAAAACAACACCGTTTCACTGCTTCATAATATCATCATAACATAATTTTGTGCATATAATTCAATTAAAAGTCAATTATATACGAAGAAATATGGGGATGTCAAAAATATGGGGGTGTTGATGTGAGGACGTGTTACACTATGTAGCATATGCCATGAATATTGGTGATGGCGACATTGGACGATTGGTGTTTTTATAAATAGCTCTAGAAAAATACTTCTATTGTAGAGGCTGCATTTAGGCGCATTTTTAAAAGGTAGCGGAAATAAACAAGAAAAGTTAGCTAAGGTAGAAACGTAGGTGTCTATTAAATGCTTGAACACTTTGCTAGCAACAGAACAGTGTCCACCTGACCAGACGACATTGTTCCACATCAATACCATTTTGTTAAGCAAAGCTAGCTCTGTCAGATCACGCTACCTATCAAAAATAGGGACTACATGTACATTTCCTAACTTTAAGAAACAGCACTGCTACCTTCCATACGTAGCCCTAGGTAGAAATCTATTTTTCCTGCATCTAAAAAATGCGACTCTGGTGGCAAGGTCTGCTGAATACTCCCCAGTTAGTCAAAACACATGATATATCATCTTAACATCATGTTTCGTCCATGTCATGATGTCATTGTTGGAAACAAGACATACACTATGTTGTACCATTTATAAAAAAGTTTAAATACAGAGACTGAAATCAATGTCTCCATGGCAATGCCCTATTCCTTGGCAATGGTTTTGGTGGATTAAATTATGCCTTAAATTATGCACAACATATTTACATTCATCAATTTAAACATATTGCATCACGGTGGTTATGCTAGGTGACAAGTGACCAATCTTGATCGGGATGAATAGCAATCATCATCTCTCTATGCAAGTGGTCAAGATGTGGAGTAATATTAATACTTACGTGAATATGTATCTGTAGGTGGTATAAGTGAGACAAGCAAACAACAGATAGAAGAAAATGCTGAAATTTTATTAGCTGATGTTCCTGTTATTGTTGATGTTGCTTATTCAGCGAAGAAACTCAAATGGGCAGCAAGTACTTGGGCAGGTAAAGTCAGTGTCATTGTGTCATTGATGCTAACTGATGCTGGTAACTATGGGGGTGTGGTGTCGGGGTATGTACCATCAGTCAGTGTCATTGTGTCATTGATTCTAACTGATGCTGGTAACTATGGGGGTGTAGTGTCAGGGTATGTACCATCAGTCAGTGTCATTGTGTCATTGATTCTAACTGATGCTGGTAACTATGGGGGTGTAGTGTCAGGGTATGTACCATCAGCGTACCATCATATATTGCTATACATTAGCAATGTATTGGAATATGTACCAAAATATATGTATTCTTTATATTCTTTAACCTAAGCTATGACTGTAGATTGTTCTTTGACTTGAACTCTTTTATTCAACTGCAAACTGTTCAAATGTATTGTAAAAAATATATAAACATAAGCTAAAACAAAACAGTTATCAAATCTAATTACTTAAATATTAAAATGAAAATAATTAAATATGAGGCTTTAATGAGTTTATAGTATATAAGCTAAATCTGAAGTTATCATTTTGGTCAGTTATGGTTAATTTGAGTTTTCATAATTAGAATATAAAAATATTTCACTGGCTTTCCAGAGCGTAGAGAAATATCAGGCTCAAAGTGTACTGTTTTTGCAGTAATTTTGACATTAACATACCGTAGAATATATATTATGGTCTATCACGGAGAAGCCGCTAATTCTGTTGTTACAGCTGGCGGTTACATAATGAACAAAAGTTTTATTATCTTCTGTTTGAATTATTTCAGGCGTAGAAAATCTGATCGCTGGAATTGACAAGAAAAAGGTATGTGTTTAGAAGAGTATGACCAAATAGAAATTTTGCCCTGGGTTCACGGTTGTCAAATTGAATAATGATGAAGTACTTGTCGATGCCCTAGTGTTAAAATGTATAATGTTGCATCCTAATGTCAGTCCATGAGCTTTGTCAAACATATTTGATAGAAGCGGTGTTAAATGCACAACTTTCAAACTGAACTTAATATATCCCAATGAAGCTTAATGATTAAATACAATTAAACCTCAATAATAAGACCACCCTTAGGACCCTAGTCTTCTTATCGAGGTGCTCTTAATATTGAGGTCGAATAAAGAGCAAAACAGTGACAATGGACTTGAAAATTGTGTTATTAATTTCGAGGTGGTCTTATTATTGAGGTGGTCTTTACGTGAAGTTTTTCTGTACTTTTATATCAGTGTAAATATTTATGGGTAACATAGCATATACTGCTATGTTTTCCTTTTTATAAAAAATAGAGATGTAGGGGTGAAAGTGAAACTAGTCTGTCTGCTTCTATACTTATTTGTTGATAGACTAAATTCTCTTTCACCCTCAACAAAATGTTCACACTCGGTCTTCACCTAAACCAGTCTCGTACCTGTTGGAAATGTACAATATTCTGGAGAAGAAACTTTAAAGTCTTTGGCTTTCGGTCCCATCCTTTTCACATTACTACTGAACAAACTTGTTTAATGTAAAATGATATACATTGTATTGTATTATTATGATGTTCATAGTATGTAAATAAAATATGTTTAAACTACACTCGGTGGTCAACTATTTGATCTGTAGATCTTAGCTTGGTTGCATCCACATTGTTAAGTCTCAACATTAGTAATAAAATTGTGTTTTAGCTCATCTGTTCGGAGAGCTATTGTCGTACCTTGATCTTCGTCCACTTAACTGTTAGATGTTGGTGCCTTGCTCAGTTTCTTAGACAGTATAAGTCCTGGTTATAGTGTACCATGCAGTGTCTGTGATGCTCTTGGTTTTTTCTAGTATTCATATATTGTTTTCCTTTAAAATCTTTTTATCCAAAACTATAAGGCTTGGTATACAAGATTGCATAAATTATTAAGTTCCGTAGAAAAAACAGGCAGGGCCTTGTTAAAGTGTCTTCTTGTCCAGAACCATAAGGTGTAGAGTTTTGATATCTCCTCCTAAATTGCTGAATGTATTTTTATGGAACCTATACCAATTTATTGGCACTTTATTCTTATTCAGTCAGAATGGCAGTGTACTCAGGTGAGCAATATAGGGCCACCATGGTCTTCTTGTTCTAATATCCACATAATGTTGTTTCTTTGTTCAGCTGCCACCATTTGTCATCACGAGAATGGGAATGGCTTTCAACAGAATTATGGCAGAATATGTGCTTGGCTACATTCTTACAAAGGAAAGATTTATCATTGAATTGTCACAAGAACAGGACAAAGGTATCTGGGACATGTGAGGCTAATTTTCTATTTGATTTTGGTGTAAACTTATTTATTTTACTTTGCTTGTGGAACAAGTTTTTACAACGTACACTAATTACTCTCAGTGATTGCTACCTGGATAACTTACCAGTGCTGTTGCCTAATTCAGGGATTGTTAAGTTTGTGGTTTAATTGCACCAAGGTGGGACTCGAACCCAAGTCCTTCAGATCAGGAGTCAGGTACTCTACTCTTCATTTTACCCTGCATTTTCTGTTGTATTTGTTAGTCGGAACACCTAGTCTTTGAAACAAATTTAATTTGTGTTTGAAAACATTTATTTGAAAAGCTGAAGTAATATATGTGGAACTATTACACTTGAGGGAAGGTAAGTGAGAACTTTTAAGTCCTTATCTTTATTTGCTTGTAATCTTGCTGCATATTGTGTTAGTATAATGGTGTTTGTTGAGTTTATGACATCAGATTTTATTGTTTGCATCTAGGACTAAGTATAGAAAATACAGAAGTATTGATGGCCTGGTGATTGGTATATTAGGGGTTGGAGAAATTGGTCAGGAAGGTATGTGCTACCCGGGATGATAACAGATACACTCAGCACACAAATCTCAAGTCACAAATATACTTTAATGAATCTGATAAGGAGTCATTTTGAGCTGCGGCCCTGAAAGGAGTCATTTTGAGCTGTGGCCCTGAAATAATTGTGTGTACTGTGAGATATGCGAGTAATTATAAAGTCTGAGTGTGGAGTGTGGCACTCAAATCCAATAATTACTCCCATATCTCATAATTACAGTAAAATCCCAAAGAAAATTGACCAAAACGATTGTTCAATAATCATTTGACATTTTCGTGCAATTACTTGACTCGCATTTTCAGTATCAAACCAATGCAAGTAAATTTTGTACTTTGAGATTTGAGTGCTTAGTGTAAGTATGTCTTATATTCCTGAGCCCAACTCTTACAGCTGGTGAAGGTCAAAACCACAGATTATGCACAGTTTTTAAGTACATGTTGACGCACTTTACCTTATATATACCTACTTTTTCTTTTGCATTCCTACTTGTACCAAATTAAAGGTCAACTGGGCTGACTCAGAAAAAAAAGTATTTTAATTATATCGAAATGATATCGCACACACATAATAACATCCATGTATTATTTCGAATAATTCATTATTGACATAACAAATGATGTTTGCAATACACTTGCCTTACTATGTATATAAAAATTTTTTTTAAATAAAATGTCAATTTGTCATTTTTTATGTAAATAAAATATTACATTCGTAATAATCATTTTTTTATTTATCTGACTTGTTTAATAAATTCCATATTTTATAGCCACTCAGCTTAAAGATCCTGTATTTGATAAATATTGTACTTGACAGTGCATTGTGGATACTTTAAATTTCTGTCATATTTTAACCCTACAAACAAATTCATATTGTTTTGTAGTTGCCAGATTATGCAGTGCTGTTGGTATGAAAGTAATTGGCATTACTAGAAATCTACCGTCGGATGAAAACAAATGTTCTTTCGTTTCAGAATACAGGTTTGATATAATATAATATATATGATATTACTTCGAGATGAAAATATTCATAATGGATAAAAACATAAACATGTGGCACACAAATGGTCAAATGTTTGTAAAAGATGTAACTACTTGACATCATTCACTGAAATGTATAAAAGAAAAAAAACACATCTAAAATACATAAAAGAGTAAAAAAGTCTGTTTTGAACAAATTCTTGTTAATAGGTTTTTATATGACTGATGTGGCAGGATATATTATGGAAACACCAGTGGCAGGTGGGTTAGCAGCATCCTGCATGAATTCTGCTTTCTATTGGTTTGCACATGTCGGTATGTCCGTCCGTCCGTCCGTAACCGTTTCGTTTCCGATCAATAACTCAAGAACCCCTTGACCTATCATCCTCAAACTTGGTCCACACACTCACCTTGGGTAGCAGAGGAACCCTATTGATTTTGGGATCACTTTGGTCACAATGTTGATTAGCATAATGACTTCTCCAAGTTTGATAACCAGCCACATCTCTCCAGTGTCTCTGCAGTTATGGCCCTTGAATGCCAAAAATGTTTTAGTTACTGTGGAATTTATTTTAAAAAATTGTCTGCTGTATTTTGTGACAGCTTGGCACAGATTGACTTATGTGTGTTATTACAGTCAAGCCTCATTTAAAGACAACCTCAATAATAAGATCACCTCAAAATTAAGAACACAATTTTTAAATCCATTTTCACTTTTTGCTTTTTATTCAACCTCAATATTAAGAATAGCTCAATTAGAAGACCAGTTTTCAAGAGTCCCAAAGTTCGTCTTATTATTGAGGTTTTACTGTATTATTTTAGTAAAGGTAAACATTTTTATTTTATTTTCTGTTATTTTATTTTCTAGAACAACATCAGAAATATCTTCAGTATTAAGTGAATGTGATTATGTGTGTAATGTTTTACCCAGTACTCCACAAACACGAGGATTGTTATCTGGGGATATGTTGTCTCAATGTAAAATTAAGGTGAGTTGAAGGTGTAAGTCCATATTCCAAGGGGTGTCATTTATGTACTATTGCAATTCAGTCAGTTCTGTGCACATTTAATCGGCACAGTTTTCGGAAGATTTAAATTTACCAACATATTGAAGTTCTTTATAACCTCCTTGATTTTAGCTTGTCTGTTTTCAAAATACGAAGAGATATCGTCAGAACTTGATTGTCCTCTGTGGTTTAATTATGTGAGTTCAGTATTAATGTATGTTATATAATGCTTAGTATTAGAGAGCAAGATATATATTCACAAGAAATTTCATTTCGAGTTTTCTCTAAAAAGTCATAAAAAATGTACTTCTGTCTTCAATCAGCTGAACTTACTTTAATATCTGCAGGATGCTCTTGTACATTGTTTTATCAAAAGTAGGGTGGAATGGTTGTCAAGGGGTCGAGTGCCTGACCCCTGATCCGAAGTTAGGGGTTCTGAACCCTATCTTGAGCAAGGTTGTACCATGACCTTCACAATATCTGAGTTAGGGACCGGAACTGGTTAGTAACCTAGGAAACGGTCATCAAGAGTGATTGATACAAGTTGAAAACTTGCTCCATGGTCGATGTAAAATGAATAAGTTTAAACTTTTGTTAACTGGAAATAACACTTGCATATTGTTATATATACATTTAATATTTTTATTTAATATTACAGAAAAGTGTGTTTATCAATATAGGACGTGGGGATGTTGTGGATGAAAAATCTTTGGTCAAAGCTGTCGGGTAAGACTATCTTTGATAACATGGTTATTGGCAGCACCCCACCAACAATATTATGGATGTGTCAGTCAGATGAATTTTTTTTTAAATTTGCAAACACCTGTATTACATAGTAATATTTGCAAAAACCTGCGTTAAAACTTAACCAAACGTGCTGCACTTGGCACAGACCATTTCACAATCTTTAAAAAGTAAATGATTCAAATGTGTAACTGAATGAATCAAACAGTGTATATATGCGTGATATACATATTTACAGTGAAGGATGGCTTGGTGGTGCAGTATTAGATGTCTTCCAGACAGAACCTCTTCCAAGTGAAAGTCCATTATGGAAACTTCCTAATGTGATTATAACACCACATGTGGCAGGTGTCAGCCTAACTAGTCAGGTAAATTATGGTGTTAATTTACTTCGTTTAAAGCATAGCTTTTAATTTATCTATTTACACAACTTACACTAATCACTCTTGATGTCTGTAGCCTGGGTTACTAACCTGTACTCTAGAAAAAATCAGGGATTGTAAACCAGGTTATTAGATTGGTGTATTTGTTTGTCAGGTGGGTGGGTTTTTTGGTCGTCAAACTGGGAGTTTCTGGCAATAAACTTTAGTTTCATTTATTATATATTATGTAGTAAAAACATACGAAGAGCTCGCTTGGGATTGCTTTTGGGGCCATTCCATCCAAGGTAAAGTTCACCATTACTAAAAATAGAAAATCAATTTTCGTTCAGTATCTCCACTTCGCTTATGCATACTGGCATCAAACTTGGTGTAAAGTAAGAGTATGTGAAGAGCTTCATGATCCGACGGTCGTGTGTTTGATTCCAGCCTTAGGCAAAGTTAAGTTGTGTACAACTGAATTAGGTGCAAATTATTATTTTGTAAATTCCAAAGCAATCAAGAGGATTAATAGTAATTAGATTCAGATGCAAGTTTCAAATTTCTCAGTTGATAGGTGAATACTTTTGGTTTAATGCTATTGGAACAAGTTTTCAACCGTACCATTTTTCAGCAAAATTAGGTAACATGTTGATATTATCAACATTTCTGTGGGTTCCTTACAGTACTAATAATAGCTTCTTCAATAGTAGGTAGCTGGCAGCTTCCTACCATGAATCAGAGGTGGACAGACAACTTTGCATTTTCTTCAGTCATAATGAGGAAAACACATTGCTTGTAGGTTGATTTGCTTTAGCGTTTATGCAGTCTTCATGATAATTCTTTTGAGGGACTTGCCCATTTGATCAGACATCTTGCAATTTCCACTTGCCGATTCACTTTCACTTGCCCGATAGAATTAATACCACCCCGTCAAAATAGCGAAGAAACATGATGTTTTGATGGTTGTTTTGATTTGTTATATTGGATAGGAAGACTGGTAACAATAGTGGATGAAAGTGTTGTTACACACAAGATTAACAAAAAATGAATACCAGTTGAAGTATTGCGTTCTACATCCTCAATTTGTGTGACGGCATGGATAAAAGCTAGTCAGACCAGACCACGAACATGACTTGCCCATTCGGGCAGACGAAATGGATTTTTTACTTGTCCGACGATAATTGTACTTGTCCCAGGCTTCGGACAAGTGGGTTATCGTGAAGACTGATTATGTGGTCTTCATTGTAAGATAATTACTTTGTTGTTCTATATTCAGGTTGCAGCAGGCTTTGTGAAGAATTATGAATCATATACACAGAATAAACCATTACAATTTGTTGTGGATTTTGAGAGAGGATATTAAGAGATATATATCTTAGTTGTATTCAGTGTGTATCAAAGTTGTATCAAGAAGAAATATCAAGTGTATGATATTGGCTGGTGTTACATCTCATTAATGAGTTTAGCTTATTCAACATAGCAGTAGTCTAAAATCGGGTTTAGAAAAGTGATTGTGCATACCAACACTACTATGTTGATGAGCCATCTTCCCGATATGCAGGTTTTCTGATTTTGCTCTTGCACTGTGGCCACCATCTACGGAAAAGTACAGTATTTACGGCATTTTGACAACAATGTTGGAGTGTGTTCAGAAAACTTGTTTATTTGTAATGAAATTATACTTCACCAGTATGAGCGATAGATTATTGAAGTTTCTTGTTGTAGTGCGATTTTGCCCTGAAATCCTAATGTTCACAAGCATTCATAAAAAGTGTATTTTTTTATATGACCTACCTGTCAGTTTTCTCCAATGTGTGAAGAAACTGTAGTATTATTGGCCAAAATCACATGACTATGGGACACTAAAACGATCTGTTGCTCGTACTGGCTGCATCACTAATGACAACATGTATAATTTCAATAAACGTTAACAAGTTTTCTTGCCACGATCGGTTGTTTGTCAATAAATATCTATGCAAACTGCCGTGGCTCGAACCCTTGACCCCCCTAAACACTAGTATGGCACTCTACTGGCTGAGCTAACCAAGCTGCCGTCTAACCCCACACCACTACAATGATGTAAAATACGTCAGTTTTAATTGACAAATAGTGGTTTATAGTGTTTTAAAGGTGGTATTCACCTCATTGATATTTATACATAGCCAGAATCAGGAATTGTATCGGACAGAATTTATATTTACATTTAGAATAAAACATTTTACAAATTCAGAAAGTCTTTTGTTGTTCATTTCAAAATTTATTACCAGTAATTGAATAAGACAGTCATGATAAATTATATTTCCTCAGATATTCATTAATAATATATTTTATTGCTAATCGGTGTATACTTATCAGTCCCCTACTGGTTGAAAATTTAAGCTGGATTGTGATGAAAGTACTATGGTTGTTCTTTTAAGTTCAATACTTGCATTAATGTGACAGTTCCAGCATTCAGACCCACAAGCTGCACCATTGGACCATTGCCTTAGATCTGTAATGAACACTTTGTAATTTTCTTTCTTGATAATATCACTATTATACAGTTAACAACAGTAGCACTTGTCTAACAAAATGGCGTCGAACACTGCAACGCGATTGACTTAAGTGAGCTGTCAATCAATAACTGCAGAAAAGTTGATTGACTAACTCGTGTTAATAATACAGTATGTAGTTGAGGTAGTCTGTCCACTAGTCAGTGTTTATTTGGTTTGTTGGCCAAGATAAAACACAAACACAGGTATAGTTTTTGTTCTATAATAGTGCATGTTGCCATTTGCATAACATAAGAATAACAAATGATTAGATAGAATTTGAAATATGAAAAATGATAGACAATTGAGAAATGTCTTAACAAACTGAACATCTAAACAAACTTGAATATATAAAAATTGGTAACAAACTGAACATCTAAACAAACTTGGATATATAAAAATTGGGTAACCGCATGAAGATTAAATCTATACAAAAACTGGTTTAGTTACGTTTGGGAGCTACAAATTGCAAACGGGCAGAATATGTTTATATTTGAGATTAAATGAAACAATATATTCGTTTAGTATAACAATCACAAACTAAGTGTGTCTTGAATTTGTGGATATTCCAAACAGTAGAAGCTGTATTGTAACTTTTAGAACACCTACACATCCTTTAATCAAAGGGAAAGATACAGTCAACTCCAGTTACACTGACGTCTGCATATAATGACACAAATTCTGTAGGAACTAATCTACTCGCTGTGTCATTGATCAAATTCAATATAAGGATCTCAACAGAACAAACACGGTCATCATATCGAGAGTTGACTGTACATTGTTATACAAAGAGACTGACATTGTTATAACAATGATGTCTTTATACAATAAAATTAAGTAGAAGATTGATCATACAATAAAAAGAAAATGAACAGACATTGTCTCATAAAACATCAATGATCAAAAAATTCTATCGCAGTACTTTATACGAAAAGACAATGATCATAACTAAACGTGAATAACGTTTTTATTGCCTTAAATAAAAGAGTACGTCGCCCTTTAAAGTCAAATTTTACAAGACCTGCAAACAATGGTATAAATATACAGAAGACTAGCTGGTTGGTATAGCAGGTAACAGCTTGACAGAGCTTCGAAACTTTACAGTTCAAAGGGTGATAACTTTGCTAAAAATCATGGAACCAGACAACATGGACAGTGTAGGTAACGGCATCAAGTTTGATTGAACTCCAACCAGCAGTTAAGGAAGAGAACTCCTGACAAGATATATTTCCTAACATATTCAAAAAGCATAAGCTCTGCTAATATTCACTGAACAGGACAAAGCCCTTAACATGCACCAGTAAACTTCCCACCAAGTTGAGTTGAAATCTGTCCAGAAGTTCGAGAACAGTAGTCCTTAACGAATTTTGCAACCAACTAAAAAATGGATAGGACAAAATCTATAGTGTTACATTATAAAGCCTTCTAGATTAGAAGCCTTACAGTCACTATCAAAAATGAGTACAAAGGGTCACAGCCCCTGAAACTCCAGTTATTTCTACCAAAAAAATTATTAAATGGTGAGATTAATCTTGATTATAATATATAAACATTCTACACAAAACCATCACAAATGCCGTAGGAACTTTTTCCAATCGTTAACAACTACAATAATTTTAACATACAGCACCATTGACTACATCACAATAAGAGATAACAATTTACCCAACCTTATGCCCTGTTCAAAATCCAATACATGTATCTACTACAAGAAACAGTCATAAATTCTCAGACTCATCATAACTTCCATATAACTATTATAAAGCCCTATGTTGCAAAATCAACATCCCAAAATAATTTTATAAAAAATGACAATTTATTAACTATCATCAACAGCAAGAACATTCAATGAGACATTAAATATGTTTTATCATAAAATATTATGTCTTTTGAACATTTAAAAAAACTTTAAGTTGATAACTACAATGTACATACTAGAACCTACAGTTATCTGTCCTAAAATTTGTTGTACAAAATATCAAATTGTACTAAGCGTTTTGAACTAAGTAACAATAGTTTTTACTTACACTGTATCAGTCGTAATAAGAAATATATTGTGATAAAAAAAACAAAGGAGATTGTCACTTAGTGCTCTACACATATACTATATAGAAGGAATATGAAAGGGGAGAGAACTCATGACAATCTCCTGTAAATAAAACATACATTGTTATCACAAATTGTTGAGTGAATGTCTATTGTTTGAAGTGCTAGAAGAATTGGCATAATTTATTTACTTACTAAAATATACATTAACATTTTTAGACAGATGACTGAAATAGCCAGAGTTTATACAAATATGACGATCACCTGTTTCCAAAAATGGACTACTTCAATCTGAAATCAAGATTGACAGAAAAATGATCTCCTACACAGAGGTTAATTATTGAATGGTGATAGCATACCAGTAAAAATATTCAACAGGAATGTATATGTATCATTGACTAACGACCACTGCCACTCAACAATAACCACTTGGCAGTCGACCACTGCCACTCAACAGTAACCACTTGGCAGTCGACCACTGCCACTCAACAATAACCACTTGGCAGTCGTGAATATTCAAACAAATCTATAAGTATCCTCAGCAAAATATGTAGAGAAAATTTCTTTAGTTGGACCTTGTTTATTCTAATTCATCGGGTCTGAAATTTTATTTCAAATGATACATGGTTTTGAATAGTTTATTTCAATTTGATTTGCTTAAGAAGATACATCGGGACCTGATTATTCATTTCGGGTGATACCAAGTATTCGGATAGAAGGTTATCAAAAAAAACGGGGACCGATTGTAGTACATGTATACTATATATAATAAACAAGGTCCAACAGCATGAATAATAAGCATGTATCCCCTCGACAGGAATGGCGTTTGTGCATGAAGAGAATGGCTTAGATTAATGAGTGCTAGTTTCATGTTGTCTGACAATAATTAAACATTGTAACGAACATTTCAGATAAGACATATCAGAGCAAGCACATGAAAGCAATCATGTTTTATGTGCACATAATTTATTCTGTGGTATACAGCTTCACAACAATGTTACATACTGACAGATTACATTGTTGAGTTTGCTACATGGATCCAGTCTAAACCAGAGCTTCACAACAATGTAACATATACTGACAGATTACATCGTAGAGTTCGCTACATGGATCCAGTCTAAACCAGAGCTTCACAACAATGCTACATACTGACAGATTACATCATAGAGTTTGCTACATGGATCCAGTCTAAACCAGAGCTTCACAACAATGTTACATACTGACAGATTACATCATAGAGTTTGCTACATGGATCCAGTCTAAACCAGAGCTTCACAACAATGCTACATACTGACAGATTACATCGTAGAGTTTGCTACATGGATCCAGTCTAAACCAGAGCTTCACAACAATGCTACATACTGACAGATTACATTGTAGAGTTCGCTACATGGATCCAGTCTAAACCAGAGCTTCACAACAATGCTACATACTGACAGATTACATTGTAGAGTTCGCTACATGGATCCAGTCTAAACCAGAGCTTCACAACAATGCTACATACTGACATATTACATTGTAGAGTTCGCTACATGGATCCAGTCTAAACCAGAGCTTCACAACAATGTTACATACTGACAGATTACATCATAGAGTTTGCTACATGGATCCAGTCTAAACCAGAGCTTCACAACAATGTTACATACTGACAGATTACATCATAGAGTTTGCTACATGGATCCAGTCTAAACCAGAGCTTCACAACAATGCTACATACTGACAGATTACATCATAGAGTTTGCTACATGGATCCAGTCTAAACCAGAGCTTCACAACAATGCTACATACTGACAGATTACATTGTAGAGTTCGCTACATGGATCCAGTCTAAACCAGAGCTTCACAACAATGCTACATACTGACAGATTACATTGTAGAGTTCGCTACATGGATCCAGTCTAAACCAGAGCTTCACAACAATGCTACATACTGACATATTACATTGTAGAGTTCGCTACATGGATCCAGTCTAAACCAGAGCTTCAC